>CM066036.1:176250105-177549987 GCA_033557465.1 Ichthyophis bannanicus | reverse complement strand
TCCATGCTGCTGGGGATCCAACGGGGCATGCATATCAATGTGGTCCTGTAGTTGCCTTTGTATCACTTTGTCGATTGATCTTTGATATAAATGGGAGACTCGATATGGGGCGGTATGATTTTGGGTCGGTGGCGGTTAGCCTTGTGCCCTTGAGGATGGGTCGTATCATAGCTTGCTTGAGTGCTTGTGGCATGTGTCCTTGCTGTTGGGATTCCTTCACAATTTTGTGAATGTGTTGGCTTAGCTGGTCCTTGGAATCCTTGATCCACTCCACTGGGCATGGGTCTGATGGGGATGTCGTCATATTTAGGGTGTCCACGATGTCTTCTATGTGCTGTACTGTTGGCATAGCAAAGTTTCTCCAGGTCTTTTGTGTTTCCATTCAATTTAGATTGCATGCCGCAGGGGTGTGTGCTGGTGTTAAATTAATGCTTTTGCTTATTAAATAGTTTGCTTACTTTTGGGGATCGAGTTGATGGGTGTCGTGCTCAAAGTTGTCTTTAGTGAGCTTTTGCATGATGCTGAATAGTTCCCTTGGTTTATTTGCCGCTCTCATAATAAGGTTGGTATGGTGGTAGTGTTTGTGTTTGTGTTCGTTGATCAGGTTGTTGTATATTTGTTGTTCACTTCTGTATTGTTGCAGAGTGTCTTGCGACTTGTGTTGCCTCCATTTCCTTTCTAATCATCTTAGTGAATGCTTTGCTTCTCTGAGTTGGAATACCATGGGGCACTGGTTTTCATGCGTGTGGGTGATTTAACTTTGTTTTGTGCTGATGCAGCTTTAGATACGGTATGGTTCCATTTATTTATTGTTTCATCTAAGTTGTCGCATTCCTGTGGAATATGTGGCATTATTTCCTTCAGGAAGGCTTCTTTCTTGTAGGCTTTGAACCGTGTTGTTGTGTTTTCCCCATCATTGGAGTGAGTGGGGGGTCTTTAGGTGTAAGGTGAATGTAAGGACATGGTGGTCTGATCAGGGAACTGGCATGGTAGTTGGATTCGTGAATTGGTTCAGTTTGGTTAGTTGTATTGGTATGAAGATAAGGTCCGGTGTGGTACCATGATGGTGTGAAGGCGCATTGACCATCTGTGTGTAGTCGAGTGCTTCCAAGACTTTAAGAAAGGCTCTGATATCTTTTGCGGGTGCAGAGTTAAAGTTGCAGTCTCCAGGGCAATGAGAGGTTTGTGCTGGTTGCTGAATGTGCAGATTGCCTCAAGTATCGCTGATAGATGTTCCTCCTTGGCGTTGGGGAGCCTGTATGTGAGGCAAAAGCTGATGTAGTGGTTCGAGATGATTATGGTGGTTGATTCATACAAGTTGTATGTGGAGATGGTTTTAAATTTGTAGCTTTTTCTGGCCAATATTAGTGCCCCTCCCCCTCTCATGTGTATTCTAGGACAACTAAAGGCTGTGAAGTCAGGTGGCGTAACTTGATTCAGGATGACTTGGTCCATTTTTGCAAGCCATGTCTCGGTGATGCATATTATATCCAGCTTTTGGTCCACAATGTAGACGTAGATGGTATTTGGTTTGTTCTTAATCGATCTGGCATTCAGTAATGCGCAGTTAACAGCAGTGGTGAATATGGGGTTACTAGTTGCTTTACACGATGGTGGTGAATGACCAGCTCTGTGTTTTGTGTTTGGTGTTTGCTGCTTGGGGTGTTGGTAAGACTGTGGTGCAATGATCCAGGGCAATTGAGGTGGTTGTATAGATCTTATCATCAAGATCAAGGCAGGCATGGCCTGGATATGTGCCGAGCTGGGGACGGGGGTCGTCTGGTCCCACATCATCCCATGGTAGAAATGGAGGGGAGTGGAATGCCCAAAAGCGGTAACACAGAGAAAAAGGGGGGACCCAGGTACTAAGATGGGGGTACCGGGACCTGGTAACAGGGAGGCCAGGGATGCCTGGCCTTGGTTGCCAGGAGCATAGAACAAAATGAATCACCTGGGCACAAACACAGAGTGGTTGATGACAGGGTAAAAGGGGGAGGACATTGGCCACGGGGCGGGCCAGGGCCACCGACCAGGCAACAGGGACAGTGATATCCCTCCACATTAACCCAGCTTAGGATCATTGTTTGCTTATTGTTTACGTGGAGTCCAATTCCAGAAGGGGCATGTCTGAGCCGTCCAGATGACCCCATGCAGGATGGGCCCATTTGGATCTGATTCTGAAATGCGAGAGCAAAACATTCCTGTGGCATTCAGAATCGGGCCTGAGGATGGCCCAGCATGCCCCTGCGGCCACTAAGAGACGTCCACACCGCCTCCCAGCCAGCCCATCACATCCCTCTCGCCTTTCATCCCATCGCCCGACCTCTGATAGGGCCAGCCATGGCCTGGATCGAGCAGCGGGACCCACCTTGTGCTGCCTGCTGCTCCAGGGAGGGCTCTGGGGGGGCTGCTGGGCAGGGTCAGAGGGACACCCCACGCTTAATCTACCTCACGCTTATTCCACCTCAGTGGTGTAATAAGCATGGCATTCCCCTGTGATCCACGGACATACAGCGCTGTGAGTGGAATCGGACCTGTATGTCTGGGGTTTGGTCCCACCCATTCCCCTCCCACTCTACACCCTTCTTACCCAGTTCCCCACAGCACACACAGCAGCTCTGTGTGTGCAGCAGGGGACGGAGGCAGAATACCGGCAAGGCGGATAGCGGGGCTGCTCATCCCAGCAGCACATGCAGCCCTGCTATTCACCTCATAGAATCGGGGCCTTAATGATCACATAGGGCTTGATATTCAAAGGCATTTACATGGGTAAAAGACCATGTTAACCGTGTAAATGCCTTAACTGGGAATATTCAAAGGTACTTACAAGGTTAGTCCTTTGAATATCCCTGTTATGCCTCGAATGAGCCCTGATGCTATCCGATTAGGATTGGGGTGTGTTGGAAGTGTTCTGGGGAGGAGCGGGGGCGGAGGCATGCACTAACCGGGTAGCAGCTATCTTTAAGGCGCAGAGCGCTAACCGGGCAGCATTGAAAATTGCTGCTACCCGGTTAGTCTCTGCAGCTGCCGGCTTTTGCGGTCAGACAGATATTCGCTTCCGTCGCCATGGAAGTGAATATCTGGGGGGTTAAGGGATCAGCAGACAGGGCTAAGTGGTGATGCGGCTGCCGGCTTTTGCGGTCAGACCCAGATATTCGCTTCCGTTGCCGCGGAAGTGAATATCCGGGGTTAAGGGATCGGCAGACAGGGCTAAGTGGTGATGCCGCTTACCCCTGCCCAAATGAATATTGGGCCCATAATGTTTTGTACAAAGGTTACGTTTGTCACAGTTATGATTGCTAACAGTGCAATAACTTTGTAACCGCAAGCTGTGGCCTTCAAAATCCACTAATAAAAGCAGGTTGCAAAGCAATGGATCAGGCCCTTTTTTGTTGCATATGGGTTTGGGGAAAAGGGGGGGAGGGGGAGCAGAGGGAGCCTGAAACCAGTCTGCTGTTCCCTGGGTTATGAGAGAAAATATTTTTTCACTCAACAAGTAATCAAATTCTGGAATTCATTACCAGAGGATGTAGTAAAAGCTGTTAGTGTAGCTGAGTTTAAAAAAGGTTTGGACAAGTTCCTGTAGGAAAGGTCGATAAACCATTATTAAAAAGAACCTGGGAAATCCACTGCTTGCCTCAGAACAAGCATTGTGGAACCTGTGTGCCTTTTTGGGAACCAACCATGTACTTGTGCCCTGGATTGACCACTTGGGCTTGATAGGATACTGGGCTTGATGGATCTTGATCTGACCCAGTATGGCATTTCTTTTGTTATGTTCATTTGATTTTTGTATGGGCAACGGTCACATCCTCCTTTTTACTACACAAAATTGCTCTGAAAGGAAACTTTTGAAACCAAAAGACATAAATGTGTTTAAACTAAACAGAACTTCGCTATACAAACCAGCAAACAACACAAAAACTCAACAAAATTTTGTTGCCAGCACCCCCTTCTATATATTGCTGCTCCCAGGCGGCAGCCTGCAGGCTTTGAATATCTCTACCCCCAGGAAGTGACACTTATCTTCTCAGCTGCAGGTGGATGTGCCTTCAGAAAAGGCTGAACTGGTGAAGACTGGCCTCCTATGTCCTGAGGGTACAGCAGCTTCTCATAGTGCAGCACCAGGATGGCCAGCAGCTCTTTCTCTTCCTGTGAGAAGTTCTGCATTCTGCTGGGAGTCATCTTGGATATATGCTTCCCCAGCAGCAGCAGGAGCTTGTCCGCAGCTCCAGCCAATCAGGAGAATTTTGTCTAAGCCAGGTATATTTTGCTGTGCCAGCCGCCATACTGATATATCAACATTTCCCGGACATAGCAGGCAATTTTCATAGAAATCCAGATAATTTTTTGTGGGTATATTCAACTGTGCTGGTTAGATCTGATTCATGGCCCTATTTCACTTGGGGTAGTTTCTCCTAATAGGTTAGTTTTGCGCATACCATGGTAGTTGTGAAACTCACTTCTAAGCCAAGGTATGTGGAATATCATCTTAATCTCTCAAATTTACTGCTAATGCTCGGCGTAATACTTGCATCGTGCCAAAGAGAGCCTCGTGCTGGAGTTCATAGGATGTAACATGTATGGGTAATTTGTCAAGATGTGCTTGTAAATTCTTCTTTATCAGGCCTGTGGCTCCCAGTACAATGGGAAATATTTTTGTATCTTTCTGCCACATTTTCTTGGTCCTCTGACTGCATTTCTTGATACTTCAAGATCTCCCTCTCCACACGATTCACAGAATAATCACTCGGTAACGATACTTCTATTATCAATGCCATTCTGGTGTTCTTCTCCTTTACCATTATGTCAGGTTTTCTGGCATCCAGTTTCTTATCCGTCGGAATGGGGATGTCCCAGGTGATCATAACCTCTTCATTCTCTGTTATTCTCTTAGGGTCATGATCCCAGTGCTTTTCAGGGACAGTGATGTTGTAGTGTTTACAGAGTTTCCAGTGGAGGAGGCATGCTACTTTGTTGTGCCTTTCTGTATAGAAATTTTCCGCCATCAGAACTTCACAGCCTGCTATTAGGTGAGTCACTGTTTCCAGCTCTTTCTTATAGAATCGGCATATGTCTGTTAAGCTGGTGGCCATACAATTTGGTTAAGTTGGTGGCCACACAATTTCCAGAAACTCCAGCTAATGTCTTTAATGTGGCAATACTTGCAGCCACCTATCCAGGCATTTTCATTATAAATCCAGATATGTAAAGTCTGTCTGAAAATCCTATCTCTTTTTTGAATGCCTCATTTTATAAGGCTATTCTCCCACTCAGCAACTTAATGAATATCAACTCTGTCATTCTTAAACCACTGTAAGTGGAGTATGATCTCAGTCTCTCAAATTTACTGCTAACATTTACTGTAATACTTGCATTCTGCTAAGAGAGCTTCCTTCTGGAGTTCATAGGATATACCATGTATAGAAAACATATCAAGGTGTGTTTGGAAATTCCTTTTAATCAAATCTGTGACTCCCAAAAGAATAGGAAATATGTCTCTATCATTCTGCCACATTATCTCAGCTGCTGACTGCATTTCTTGGTATTTTAGGATCTTCTTCCTCTATACCCAGTTCACAGAATACTCACTTGGAACTGAAAACCTCTGTGATCAATGCTGTTATGCTTTTCCTCAACAGCCTCTACATATTTCCTCCATTTCATCTCTAAGTCTCACAATGTTGCTTTTGCATTTTGGCTTCCTGGACCATGGGATGTTGATATTACAAGGACTGATGAGCAAAAGTAGGATCCACTTATCAAAGAAGAGGTGAAACATAGGCATCAGAATGGGGTGGGCACACGGTCCCTGGCCCCACCAAAATGTTGCCCTTCAGCCACAGAGATCAGTTGTGATGACAGCAGACTCCTGTCTGCCCACAGGAGATTGGATCCTGCTGGCAGATAGGAGTCTGCCATGATCGCAGCCTTCCCTTCTCTTCTGCCTGCAGGAGATGAGATCTCCATGGGCAGAACAGGAGGGGAAGGCCACGTGGGGCTAGGGGCAGAAGGGTGTCAAAACTAAAAAGTCGTGGGATAGGAGGCAGTGTACTATTGTGGATCAGGAACTGGTTAAAAGATAGAAAGCAGAGGGTTGGGCTAAATGGCCAAATTTCCCAATGGAAAAAGGTGAATAGTGGTGTACCCCAGGGATCTGTGCTGGGTCCGCTGCTTTTTGACATATTCATAAATGACCTGGAAAAGGGAATAACTAGTGAGGTTATCAAATTTGCAGATGACACAAAACTATTTAAAGTTGTTAAAATCCATGAAGATTATGGAAAATTGCAAGAGGATCTTGATAAATTGGAAGACTGGGCATTCAAATGGCAGATGAAATTTAATGTGGACAAGTGCAAAGTTATGCACCTAGGAAAGAACAACCCAAACTATGGTTACACTATGCAAGGTTCCACATTGGGAACCACCACCCAGGAAAAGATTTAGGCGTCATCGTGAATAACATGTTAAAACTCTCCACCCAGTGTGCAGCAGCGGCCAAGAGAGCAAATAAAATGCTAGGTATCATAAGGAATGGAATGAAAAATAAAACAAAGGATATTATCATGCCTCTGTATTGTTCTATGGTGCGACCGCACCTTGAATATTGTGGGAAATTCTGTTCGCCGAACCTTAAAAAGGATATAGCGTTATTAGAAAAGGTACAAAGAAGAGCCACCAAAATTATAAAGGAAATGGAAGGATACTCTTATGAAGAGAGGCTAAAAAGGTTAGGGCTCTTCAACCTGGAAAAGAGACGGCTGAGGGGAGATATGATAGAGGTCTATAAATTAATGAATGGAGTGGAACGGGTAAATGTAGATCGATTGTTTATGTCATCAGAATATAAAAAGACTAGGGGACATACAATGAAGCTACAGGATAACCTATTTAAGACCAATAAGAGAAAATATTTTTTCACTCAACGTGTAATCAAACTCTGGAATTTGTTATCGGAGGATGTAGTAAAAGCTGTTAGTGTAGCTGTGTTTAAAAAAAGGTTTGGACAAGTTTCTGGAGGAAAACCATAAACCATTATTAAAAGGGACCCGGGATATCACTGCTTGACCCAATACAAGCATTGTGGAACCTGTGTCTTTTGGGGAGACTGCTAGGTACGTATGACCTACTGTAGATTGGCCACTGTTGGTAACAGGATACTGGGCTTGATGGACCTTGGTCTGACCCAGTATGGCATTTCTAATATTCTTATATTCTTAAGGACCAACCATTACAGCACATGTCAATACTCAAAAAAATATTTGAGATTCCCACAGAAAGAGCTCATAAAGAGCATCTTACAGCCTGTGAATGGATAGAGTCACACCAGAAAGTCAATGTATGGGAGAAATTTGGGAATGGTATGGTGGACAGATCGGCACAGGAAACTATTTTAGTGACAGAGGAAAAGTTATGCACTATGGAAGCTAACACTTTCCCAACCACAGCAATACAATATTACAGAATTTATGCTTTATTCTGTTCTCATCCTTCTTGATCTTTCTGCTGCTTTTGACACTTTTGACCACAACCTTCTTCTTATCACCCTGTCATCACTCGGCTTTAGAGGCTCTGTACTGTCTTGGTTCTCCTCTTATCTTTCCCATCGCTCTTTTAGTGTGTGTTCTGGTGGCTCCTCCTCCTCTGCCACCCCGCTCCCAGTTGGTGTTCCCCAGGGTTCTGTCCTGGGACCGCTCCTCTTCTCGCTCTATACCCAATCTCTTGGTACTCTTATCTCTTCCCATGGCTTTCATTACCATCTCTATGCTGATGACTCTCAAATCTACCTCTCTTCTTAGATGACACTACTAAAATGATTGTCCACTCCTTGATCATCTGCCGTCTTGATTACTGCAATATTCTCCTTGCTGGCCTTTCCACAAACCATCTCTTTCCCCTTCAATCTATTCAACATTCTGCTGCTCGACTAATTTTCCATCAGCATCACTTTTCCCATGTCACTCCTCTTCTCAAGTCCCTTCATTGGCTTCCCATGTGCTTCCGGATCCAATTCAAACTCCTCCTCTTGACCTATAAATGCATTCACTCTTCACCCCCACGCTACCTATCATCTCTTATCTCTCCTTACATCCCCTCTCGCGTTCTTCGCTCTTCGAACAGCCTTCATCTATCTATGCCCTCCACTCATACTGCTAATTCTAGACTTTGCTCCTTTCACCTGGCTGCACCCTTTGCCTGGAACAATCTATCTCTGTCTGTGCACAATGCGTCCTCTCTGGACCTCTTCAGGTCCAGATTGAAAACCCATCTCTTCTCTATTGCTTTCTGTTCTTGTTTCTTGTTTTTGCTCTTGTTTATTGTATACTTTGTCTTACTTGATTGTATTTGTATTTTGTGATTTTCTTGACTAGATTGTGAGCTCTGTTTTTTTTCTTCATGTATGTACAGTGCTTTGTACGTTTGAAGCGCTTTATAAATGTTAAATAGGTAGATAGATAGAATTACAAGATAATGTCTTAGAGGATGATTTAGCATGATGAAAATTAGCAGGATGCACTAAGGAGAAAGGGGCTTGGGTGCATCCCTCGGGTAAGATTTGTGTATCTTCTATTTCCCTGACTTGTGCACTGCCTGTCTCACCCTCATCTTCGTCACTTGCTTTATCACTTTCCTCATCTGAGAACCTGCTTCTCCAGTGAGACCCCTAGCTTGTTTAACCCATTCCTCTGGACTGTCCATATATTCCAGCTTCATACTTTTGTCCATTGTTCCTTTTCATTTTCTATGTCCTTTTACTCTCTCTAAAACGGAACTAGTTTTAAACGACGTTTTCTTCTTATCTCTTGGGGGTGCCTCATATCCCTGTGCTACCAAGGGTGCTTTATCTTTTAAGTCTGTCGGGGCTGTGGGATTACTGAATATGGGGGTGGCAAATCACTTTCCATACCTGTATTTAACATGCATCTAACCTGCTGTCTAAAATTAAAATACTGAAGGTGTAATACTAATGCTTTATCCTTCTTTCTAGCTTTAATTTGCTCCATTAATGCTGCTAGACACCTGGGTTCTAGAGAGCCTTTTTCTGGCCAGAGAAAGAAGCATCCCTCAAAGCCTATTTGTGCCATTTCTGATTGTACTATTCAATAGTTTTCTTATTTAATGGATATTTCTCTAGTAGTTGTTCTAAAGAAGTCTTATCCATTCCTCCTATATTTCTACTTATCAAGAATAAAAAAAAACCTTACCACGTCAGAAGTTTTCTGCAGGAATCCAAAGATATTCTTACATTCACTCAGAGCTCTCGGGTTTCACTTCTTCACTCCATCAACCAGCGATCAGGATGATAACGTTATCACATCGCAGATCACAAAAATATTGGGGCTTTTTCTTTTGTGCCTTAGTGCTCCGTAGCACCCTAATATTGGACCTGCTTACTCCTTATAATTTGTGTATAAATTTGTAAGATAGGACAACATATAAGTAAAAAAACAATCTAATTTATTAAACTAGAATACACAGGCCTGAAAAAAACATATTAGAATATTCTGCAGCAAATTTAAATCTACCACCATATTGTTATCCTGTAAAACAGAGGTGGCATTACTCCATAATGAGCTTCAGTCACTGTCTGCTCACTTTACATTCTACAAAACACTATTTTTATACCCGTACTTCACAGCTTTTCAGCCTAATTATGACTTTTATCTTACATGATTATTCCTTACAACATTGGACATACATTCTTTCCTTTGTTCTCTTGTTTTATGGTCTTTTGCAGGGTCTTATCTCTGTGTCCCATATCCCTTAGCCTCCCCCAATTCCTGTCTTTCTCTGGTTTATGTAGTGCATTCTGTCTGCAATTCATCTTGTCAGCAGTTTCGAAGGTTATAGTATTTCACAGCACACACACACACACACACACACAGTTTTTATTCACTCATTTCAAGATGGAGTTTTCAGAGAGGATTTTGGGAGAGCAGACAGAAAGAGATTCATTCAGCCCTCTCTTCTTCTCAACACTTAAAACAAACATTAGCCCATATCATGGAGAAAGCAGTCATAAACAAAAAAGGAAAATAGCTGAAACAATAGAGCAAACTAAAAGCTAAAATCATTGGACCCAAATTCAGCCAATCATGCAACTTAAAAACAAAAGACAAAATCAAAAGAGATCATCTCACTTGTCTTTCAAAAAAGTCTCTAATTGGAGAGGGTAAAAAAAAGATATGTCTAATCCCCTGATGAGAAACCAAACATTTACACGGAAACCTATGAAAGAATGAAGCCCTTATAAACAAATCCTTGTTTCAGCTGAAGAGACTGTCATCTATGGGCCTGAGTAATTTAATTTTTGAAACATCAGGAAACAAATGGACTTTTGGACCACAAAAAACCTGGGCTTTTTCTGAGAAAAATAACTTTAGGATCTGAATTTTATCCTCTTCTCTGACAAATGAGACAAGCAGAATTGACCTGGTTGCAATCTCATCCTTGGAGAATTCCAAAAAAGTTGTTAGATCCCCTTCATTAGTATTAATCAGCAGGTCAGCTATCTCTTCCTGCTCATTTGTCAGAGTGCCAGTCACAGGAATATAATAAAGCCATCCTACCACAGGTCTTCCCTGTTCCCTGGTCAGACCACAATGCCATTATTTTCCACATCTTCATTGACATGGAGGATCATGGTCCCTCTGTGGCTGCTCCACCACCAGCTCGTCATTTCAGACATTTTAACAAAGAAGCCTTCCTTGAAGAAACTCTACACTATCTTACTACCAATACTACCAAGCTGGATGAACTTATAGACATATAGAATAACACCTTAAGCAAGGCCTCACTCTTACCACACTCCTGAAAACCCACCAAGAAGAATCACACAGCCACATGGTTCACCATCAATCTACGTGAGTCCTTAATACGAAACAGGAAACTTGAGTGGAAATGGTGGCACTCAAGACTCTCCCAGGACCGACTCACATACATGAATAGCCTACAGAACACCGCAAAGCAATTGACCAGAAACAAAAGGAATACCACACTAATATCCTAATTTGCTCTTTTAACAAGCTCTGAGAACTTTTCAGAATTATTAAGTCCCTCATAAAGGACACAACTAAGCAACATCCGACAGGCACCCATCACCTGCAGGCTTTTGCTACCCACTTCCAAAACAAAACAAATGTGAGAACCCTTCAGTTAGAAAATCCTCTCCCAGATAATCCTCCATTAGTAGACCTTGCTATTCCCAAGCTATGCGCCTTCCATCCAAGTTCCACTGACCACACAGAGAATGTCATAAAGGGAATTAACACAACCGCATCTCCAACAGATCCATGCCCTGCATTCTGGATCAAGTTAGCTCGATCTGACCTAAGTGCAATCATTGCCAGCATTGTACACCTTTCCCTTACCATTGGTGGGGTACCATCATTTCTGAAAACTGCCTCCATCAGACCATTACTGAAAAATGACAAACTGGACCCACTTGACATAAACTCCTGTAGACCCATATCCAGCCTCCCATTCCTGGATAAGATAACTGGGAAGATAGTTCAGCAGTAAATCCAAGATAACATCAATGCCCATGCTCCACTTGACCTTCAGCAGCATGGATTCTGACAGCAGCATGGTGTTGAAACCCTCCTGGCTACCCTCCTGGACAGGCTCATTATGGTAATGGACAAAGTGAAGCAGGGGTTCATCCTAATAATCTCCAGGAACAAGCAGGAATGTAGTCTTCACATATGGGTGACATTGGGTACCAACAGAGCCCGCATGAGAAGCTCCCCAGCTACCAATAGAAAAGCCTTTAGGAGCAGTCCACTGCACCTGCGCCACTGCCTTCCCCCTCTCCCCTCTCCCCTCTCCCAACTCCCTCTTCTCAGTTCTTCTTTTTCCTTGGAGACAACGGGTCATCACCCTCTCACCGGAGAAAACAACTTTTGAACTTTTCTTAAAACGCTCTGCCTAACCGCACCAGTATCGCCTCAATACTGGTTCTCTTTTTCTCCTTATATTTTTCTTTATATTTTTCAATTTTTCTTTAATAAAACAAAACAAAAAAATAAAATTTTAGTCCTCAGGGCCCTTGTGCCCACCGGGCCTTGCCCACCATCTTAAGATGGAAAACCTTCCAGTGGTTTCAAAAAATTCACTAAGTGCTCCAGTACCATTTAGGTAACAGATAAACATGATTGATGTCTTAAATGCCTTGGTCCTGACCATATACCCAAAGAATGCTCCCTCTGCAAACAGATGACGAAGCGGGGCTTAGGGAACCAGGCCAAAAAGTTCAGGGAATTCCTCTCCTCAGACTTGATGTTGTTGGCCTCCTCTTCCTCCAGAGCATCCTCATACTCACATAGTTCGAAGCATTCAAAAGAGTCGAGACACTTGGAGAAGAAGAACAAGAAAATCACGTCTCCTTCAAAACCTTCAAAAGATAAGGTAAGACTCCAAGACTCCTTGGAGAAGCTGAAGGATTCAAAGGAAAAGTCCAAAGATTCCTTGGGCAAGTCTCTGGAATTGAGGGAAAGATCCCAATCTACTCAACAGGAATCGTCCAGGGCTTCTTCCAATTGTGGACATCGGTCCAGGCATCCCCGATAGGAGTACTTGTCCTCCAAACCCCTCATGGGGAATTGGGAGGCACCCAAGGCTTTGGTCTCTGGAGAGTCCCTGATGCCTTGTTCTGGTATGGTGGCGCCCAGCCCCGTTCTTTCATTGGACCAGACACAGGCTACCTCCCTGGATCAGCAGATGCTGTCCTTGGAGAGGACTGTAGCAGCTCTCCTCGCAGCTTCAGTTCCTATCACATTGACAGCCACAGGAATGCAGCTGGGAGCATCGACCTTGATGATTCCATCCACTCCGGTGCAGGCTTCCACATTGGTATTGCCGTTGGCAGCAATGCACCCTACACCAAGAACTGAGGTCTCGGTACCAACACCATCATTGGTATCAGCTATTGATAACCCCTGGTCTGCACTGGGCTTAGGTCCAGAGGACATTGCTGAGCATCGACACCAGTCATGCCATCGACAGCATCGCCGATACTCGCCAGTATCGGATCTGGATTCCTCTGATTCCGATCACCGGTCCTTCGATTCCGATGATCTCCAAGACATCGCCTTAGAACCCTTGTAACTGTCCATTAGTACTTGGCATAAATCCCTTCCTGAAGATGTCGTTTCAGGAGTTCATCCGAGAATCGAAACTGAGAACAGAGAAGCTGGAGATACTCCAGTATCCCACAGCCCCAAGAGGCCGCAATCTTCCCAGTACACAGGATCCTACATAAGTTAATGCTCTGGATGTGGGAAACCCCTCTAACCATTTCCCCGATCAGTCACTGATTAGACACTATGTACAGGGTTCCCGAGTGTCCTGGATTCCAGAAACCACAGCTTCCACACCATTCTATGGTGGTAGAATCAGTGATGCATCGCATAAAATGTGGCAAGAACCATGCCTCGATTTCTCCAGGAAGGAAATCAAGGAATTTCAATTCATTTGCCCACCATTCTTTTCAAGCATACATGCTATCCAGCAGGATAAATTCTTACATCCTCTATATGGGGATGTTGCTAAAGGAACTCAACAAAGACTGGAAAGGTTTCCTTCCATTCCTGCTGGAAGAGAAGCAGTCTGCCTTCCGCTCTGTTTTGGCACATAGCTAAAATGTCTCAAAGTTTGTCAATAGGAGAGTATTTGATGCCTTTGAGTCAACCAGCAGGGCCTCTTCTATTGCCATCAGTGCAAGGCGACTGGCTTGGCTCCAACCTTCGGACTTAGAACAAGGGGTCCAAGATAAACTTCGATAAATTTAAGATGGAGAAACCCTCCAGTAGTTTCAAAAAATGCACCAAGTGCTCCAGCATAGACTACTCTATGGAACGCTCTACCTGACAATTTGAGAACCATCACAGACCTCCAAACTTTCAGAAAGCAAATTAAAACATACCTATTCACCGAGTACTATGGCAACAACATTGGAAAAAATGACATATACCCATCCTAAAGACACCTTACAGAATGCCCTCTAACAATGCTATCAAATGTGTTACCCATGAAGCTTTGCAAAACTGATGTTGCTTTCCGATCTATCCTTTCTGATTAACTGATATATTGTAAATCATGTAAATCTTGTAAATAATTACTCATGTATATAGTTACTCATGTATATAGTTTTCCCATTGTTAGCTATTATACATACCCATGTTTGATGTAATATTACCTATGTTTGATGTACAATGTTCGTTCTTTGTAAACTGCTCCTGATCTTGGGAAGGGACGATATAGAAAATCTTCACAAATAAAATAAATAAATAGAGCAATATTCCCTGCACTGAGGAGAATCTTTTTGGGAAGAACTGGAGGGAGAAGGCTGGAGAGCTTGAAACAGATGACACAACCCTTAAGAGACTCTCTATGAAGACTGCTGACCCTTCCAAGAAAAAGGCAGAAACTAAAAAACCCTTCTACCCTAAGAAAAGAAGGTTCTAACCCTCATACTCCCAAATGGCTTATCAGACCCAACAAAAACAACAGGGTCCTCAGCAGGCAAAAAATACCAGAATAGCCAAGCTACAGCCAGCCATCCAAGCACCAGCTACACCAAGTTTTTGACTCCCACATAGGTAGCACAGTTAGTCTTCTCCTGCACATACAGGAACCCTCCACCATCCCAGGGAGACTGCATGATAGTGGAAGTCCATCACTAAAGAGCAATGAACTCTGTCCATAGTTTAGAAAGGTTACCAACTAAACTTTTAAGAACTTCCTCCTCACCGCTATAGAGGAGTCTTTCCCACCAAACCTCCCTTGGATGCTCTGCTCAAGCAGGAAGTCAACATTCTCCTTTCCCAAGGAGCCATAGAAGCAGTTCCCCCAAACCAACTGCTAAAAGGCTTCTACTCCCCCTACTTCCTCATTCCAAAGGAGACTACAGGCCTATTCTCGACCTCAGGGAGCTAAACAAGTTCCTTGTAAAAGAGAAATTCAAGATGATCTCTCTGGGAACCCTTCTTCCCTACCTACAGGAACATGACTAGCTCTGTTCCCTAGACCTCAAAGAGGCCTACACTCACATCTTGATTCACCCAGACCACAGACAGTATTTTTGATTCACCTGTCAAGGCACCAGTTACCAATACAGAATCCTTCCCTTCGGTCTTGCATCTTCACCAAGGGTCTTCACGAAGTGCATGGCCGTGGTAGCAGCATATCTTCAAAGCAGCAAAGTCTTTGTCTTCCCTTACTTAGATGGCTGGCTAATAAAGGCAGACTGTTCTGGAGAACACGGCGCATCTCAGCAAAGAACTCTTGCTTTACTACAGCACCTGGGCTTTGTGATAAACTTCCCAAAGTCCTACCTAACTCCAACTCAAAGATTGGACTTCATAGGAGCTGTGCTGGACACAAAGCAGTCCAGAGCCTTCCTTCTTGTGGACCACATGAACAGGTTAGCCATCCATATGTGCCAACAACAGACTGCCACGACTCGAGACTTCCTATGCCTTCTGGGACACATGGCTTCTACAGTACATGTACTTCCTTATGCGAGACTCCACATGTGTCAACCCAGTGGACCCTAGCCATAGGGAATCTACGGGATATCATCCAAGTAATACACCCTCTGGTCGAGTCTCTCTTATGGTGGTGCACCCTAACAAATCTTCTCATATGGTCAACTTTTTGGATGCCACAACCTCAGCATATGCTGATGTCAGATGCCTCCAAGTTCAGTTGAGGAGTACATCTGGATTCCATCTCCACACAAGGTCTGTGGACAGCCCAGAAATCAACACAACAGATAAATCTCCTTGAGCTTCGAGCAATGACGAACACCCTCCAAGTTTTCCAGCACCACCTTTCCAACAGTCAGATCCTAGTCAGGACAGACAATCAGCAATGTTTTACATAAACAAACAAGGTGGAACAGGCTTCTTCTCCTATGCCAGGAAGCCTGCAACTTTGGAATTTCGCCATTCTCCACCACATGCATCTTTGTGCAGTTTACATTCTTGGGGAATCCAATCACTTGGCAGACAAGCTGAGTCAAATCCTACAACCCCATGAATGGTCCTTAGATCTGATGACAGTGGCAAAACGTTTTCAAATCTGGGGACTCCACAGAACTCTCAGCTCTCACAGTTCTGCTCCAGGATACCATCCAAAAACAGTCTAGCGTCCGATGTCTTCATGATCCACTGGGGTTGGGGACTACTTTATGCATTTCCTCCCCCATACCCCTGATTCTGAAGACCCTCCTCAAGCTAGAAGCAAACAAGGGCTCTAAGATCCTCATAGCCCCTCGCTGGCTCTGTCAGCCCTGGTTTTTCCTTCTACTTCAGCTGACACAAACTCCTCCAATCCCATTGGGATCCAGGCCGGGTCTTCTGTCTCAGGACAACAGAACACTCCTCTATCCCATTCTACAGACACTCTGCCTGACAGCATGGATGCTGAGAGCGTAATCTATCAAAACCTGTCACTATCTGCTGCTGTAAAGGAGAGTCTCCTTTCTTCCAGAAAACCTTCCAACAGGAAGACATACTCTTTCAAATGGCATAAATGTGTATCTTGGTGCACGCTGTCATCCACCTACTTACCCCGGAGGCGAAAGGCCTGGGGCTTCAGTGAGGCTCCTCCTATGTAGCAGGGACTAGTGGTGCCCCCTGGGAGTTGAAGTCCCAATAGCTATTCAATAAGAGTGTAGTCGTGGACGAGTAGCTATGCTTATAAAGAGGTATTTATTTCCCTTCCCGGGAGAACTTTTGCAAACAGGAATTATAAAGGAAAGTAAACCATGTTTCTGGCACAACACAAAAAGGGTACTACAAATTACAAAGGAAATGCTTCTTTTCAGCCTTAAGGAAAACAAAAGTGAAAAACAGGCTTTCTATATCACAAAAGCTGTAGAGTGAAATCTGTGCCCTTACACAGATTTCTCTTTGGCAGGCTTTACTTATGCTTCAACAGAAATAGGTCACGCTATCTGAAAACACCAGTGTACAGTCCATCTGGAAATCCTCTGAGTTTTCTCCACAGAAGTCACAGTCCATGGCCTCATGAGCTTCCCTGCTATTATCTCTTGTATGGCTGTAACTTGTATCAGTGTTTAGCAATCCCTCCTCTTCCTGGCTTCTCTCCCCTCTATTAACATGGAAAGGCAGGTTACCATGCAATGTGGATTTTCCCTCTAGAGGGCCATACACCTCAGGACTAGTGCAGGTAAAATCCAGTGCCCCTCTATTCCAGGGAATTGGCCTTTCTTCAGGCTTAGCTCGGCCTGAACGTTTGCAGCTGGGAAGCTTGAAACATTTCTCCCTTTCACTTCCCCTCACAGGACGTCTTTCTTTCAGACAGGAAATCTCTTTTGGATAAGAGCTTCTATTCCCCAGGTACCTGCTCTCGTGGGAGTTCCCTCTCACAGCTCCTCGTTGTTTGCTGCCTGGAATCCCTCTGGGTCCCCAACCGGACTCTGGTTCAGTGCAGTCCAACTCTTTAGCACTAACCTCGGGCAATCCCTCCTGGGAAAATTCCTTTGAGGTGCTGATGGAATCTCCGTTAGAAGCTCTCAGGTATGTATCCTGGTTCTCATAGGCTCTGCTCTTCCGTGTTCCTGTTTCTGCCTCTCGTGTTCTTCCTGTATCTGTTTCTGCTCTCTCTCGTGTCCTTCTCTTTCTGCTGAAGACTGACTCTATTTTAAATGCGTCATTCTTTGAGCCCCTCATCAGCTCAAGTCCCTGCAGCTGTTCCTGCTCCTCTGATGAACTATGAGGTAATGCTTCTCCTGGGCGTTTACCTACACCCGGTGCTCGTGTTTTGGTCGGTTGTCTATAGCAACCCCTAGCCATGTGCTTTGAGCTGCCGGTTTTAAAACTGCCCTGCACATTTTCATCTGTTTTTATAGGTACTCTTTGGCTTGCGCCATGACAACGCAAAATAATCAAAATCCTTTTGAGGCATCCGTATTCACGTTTCTTCAATATCTTTTGCATTTGTCCTCTCTAGGACTCAAAACAAATTCAGTACGGGCGCACCTCAGTGCTATTTCAGCTTTTCATAAACCCGTGGATGGTAGGCCTATCTCCACAGTTCCTCTTGTGGCATGTTTCATGAGGGACCTTCTCACCCAGCCACCCCTTCGACCACCTCCAGTAGCGTGGGGTATTAATGTGGTATTGGCTCAACTCCTCAAACCTCCATTTGAGCCCTAGCAACCACAGACCTACGATACTTATCTTGGAAAGTTCTATTTCTCATTGCCCTGACCTCGGCCAGATGCATCAGTGAGTTCAGGTCCTAGTGGCTCATGCTCCATATACTTGTTTCATAATGACAAAGTCGTCCTTTGGACACATCCCCCACTTTCTACCGAAAGTGGTGTCTCCTTTCCATATCAATCAATCAATCAGTGATCCTGTCAGTCTTTTTCCCCAAGACCTCACGCTTCTCATGCAGAAGCAACCCTACATACATTTGACTGTAAAAGGGCTCTAGCCTTCTATCTTCGATCCTACTCACCTGGGCCTTTCAATGACTAAACGAACACTGTCCAGATGGATAGTAGATTGTATTTCTCTCGCATATGACAAAGCAGGACTTTCCCTCTGGGTCATGTTACTTCTCATAATGTTCATTAGCTACATTATCTAATTATGTTTTTAAGTTAAATTTGTATGTTTTTTATGTTTTAGTACCTGCCAGATCAACCCCTGACGAAGATTTGCGAAACACGGCCTGTGTCGGGTTGGCTATAGGTCTTTTAATTTGAATAATTTTGAATAAATTTGTTTTTCCACTACAGTACCTTCACGTTTTGGACTGTGTTTTCGATACCTAAATGATTTCTTGCCTTACCTGTGGGACAGAGCGTGTCTATACTGAAATTGTACTTCCAGGAAAAAACAAGACGATTTTTATGGCCAGAAATGTATGATCTTTCCAGATGGGTTGCGTGCTACACAGATGCATAGAAAGTCTTTTCTGTCTTTGATCACAAAGAGTTACAGATATAGGAGCTAGTTTCTTTTTACATTTTCCATGCAAATATTTGTTTTTCTATCAGGAGAATCAGGTTTTTTTTCTCTGATTCTTCAGAATTAGAAGATTTTCTTAGAGGCAAGGTGGAATAACAGATTAGGGTATGGGAAGATGGAATTGTGAATTGTTATTTGGGGTAAATAGGAATTCCTTTTCCTTGTTTGTTTATTTTCTTGAATTATGCAATATGGGTGGTGTGACTTATCTTAGTATTAACTTGGTTTGCTGAATTCAGCTTTTCATTTATCATCTAGGGCAGCGATGGCGAACCTATGGCACGCGTGCCAGCTGTGGCACGCGAAGGCCTTGCAGCTGGCACGCGGGCAATAGGTCCGCAAAAAAAAGAAAAAAGCTGTCTCTGACTGCTGCCGCGGACGCGGCAAGGGCAGAATGCAGCGTCCCGTGGGGCCCCCTCCGCCCGCTAAGCCCCTCTGCAAGAGCTTTCAGATTCGCGAGGGAGAGCGTCTCCCTCGCGTCTCTGTTAAGCCCGCAGGGGCTAATGGGAAATTTCCCATCAGCCCCTTTAGACGCGAGGGACTGATGGGAAATTTCCCATTAGCCCCTGCGGGCTTAACAGAGACGCGAGGGAGACGCTCTCCCTCGCGAATCTGAAAGCCCTTGCAGAGGGGCTTAGCGGGCGGAGGGGGCCCCGCGGGACATTGTAATCTGCCGCGGCAGCAGCCAGAGCCTGCTTTTTTTTTTTAAAAATTTGCCGGGGGGGGGGGGGTTAGGACTGCTAATGGGCAGGAGGAGGGGGGGTTAGGACTGCTAATGGGCAGGAGGGGGGGGTTAGGACTGCTAATGGGCAGGAGGGGGGGTGTTAGGACTGCTAATGGGCAGGGGGGGGGTAGGACTGCTAATGGGCAGGAGGGGGGGTTAGGACTGCTAATGGGCAGGGGGGGAGGGTTAGGACTGCTAATGGGCAGGAGGGGGGGTTAGGACTGCTAATGGGCAGGAGGGGGGGGTTAGGACTGCTAATGGGCAGGAGGAGGGGGGGTGTTAGGACTGCTAATGGGCAGGAGGGGGGTGTTAGGACTGCTAATGGGCGGGGCGGGGGGGGGTTTAGGACTGCTAATGGGCTGGGGGGGTTAGGACTGCTAATGGGCGGGCGGGGGGGGGGGTTATGACTGGTAATGGGCCATGGGGGGGTTAGGACTGCTAATGGGCGGGGGCGAGCGGGCGGGGGGGGGTAGGACTGCTAATGGGCTGGGGGGGTAGGACTGCTAATGGGCTGTGGGCTGATGGGGGCTGTCTGGAAATGGGGTGATGGGGGTTTAGGGCTGGAAGTGAGTTGATGGGGGGGGGGCTAGGACTGGTATTGGGTTGGGGGGTTGCTAGGACTGGAAATGGGCTGATGCAGGGACTAGAAGGGAATGGATGCTGGGTGAGGCTGGAACTAGAAGGGAGCTGATGTTGGGGGAGGATTAGAATGGGATGGGGCTGGGAGAGTAAAATGGAGAGGGGAAAAATATTTTGTGTGGGAGGGATAAAAAATCTACAATTGGCCGGGTATTGGGAGAGTAAGTGGGGATTGAGGATGGAGGGGTAAAATTTGAGTGGATGAAATAGGAATGAGGAAAGAGCAAAAGGAGAAAGATTAGTATGTTAAAGCGGATGTAGAGAGAGAGAATGGAAAAAAAAACTAGAAGAGAGAAGAAAGGACAAATGGACAGCAGATGATGGAGAGTTAGCAGAAAACATGAAGAAACCAGAAGAAAGTGGCTGGAGCAATTGCAACTGAGCTGAGGTATTCTGTTTATGTAATTCCTTTTTGACATTGCCACTTGTTCTCTTTCCCCAGTAGGTCATGTATTGTTATTGTCTGAAATGTATTGGTTTAATATTTGCAGTGTTGCCTTTTGATAGGTATGGTGTGGTGCTTTGTGAGTCCTGGTAGTGCTGTTAGGATACGGCGGGTTTGCTATTGGTTCTAAATGGGCAGTGTTTGTAGTAGTTCCTAATGTGCCTGGCGGTTGGCACTGGATTATAGTAATGTAGAAATCTTTTAGTCTGTCTTTATCCATACACTCATTAAGAGACATGTTTACTAAAAGTTAGTGTATGTTAGCATTATGCAAATTGACGTGCTGGCACTTTGAGGAAATTCTTTGGTTTTGTGCGGCAGTTTGGGCACTCGGGCTCAAAAAGGTTAGCCATCACTGATCTAGGGTTTCCTCCCCCCTTGATGTGGGCTAGTATTTTTTTTGTATGATGTGAACATGTTTAGATCTATTTGCTAATTTCTAGTTTTTACTTAATATAAAAGATCTTGAAACTTCAATAAAAGGAAAAAGAGAAGAAAAGAAATCAGACACCAAATCAGAAACAATGGGAGAATAAGATCTATTCCTAAAACATGGACATTAACCTGGCTGTCTCTCCACATCAGGAGGATTGGGAAGAGTCCTTAAAATTGGACTCAAAGAACTCCAGAAAGAGAGAGGATAATGCCTCAATGCTCTAACTAGAAGTTTTTATACGTACCAAGGAAGCCAAGTGTTCCAAGTGCTTATTCATTGGGCCCAATTTATTAACAGCTGGTGCTGCACCTTTATATTTGATCTTGTGCTTATCTCTTCCAGATAGAATAATTCTCATGAAGTACAAAACTTTAGCGAGCCCTCAATAGGACTGAATGATCACCAAAGGGGATTTCTCTTTGGCCTGCCCCGTCAGACAAACCCCTCAGCTGTGTCTCAGTGAGACTTGATCTTTTATGGGCAAGAGCTGGTTTGCTAAGATGACATCAGGCAGGGCCAGCAGTTCCTCTGCAGCAGGCCCCGTTCTCCTCCTGCTCACCACTCTGTCAGCAGCTATAGCACACCCTGATCTGATTCCCCACTGGTGCCAAGTGCCAGGCTCCACACAGGCTCAGTAGCTGTCTCTCTCTCCAAAGCATGATTTATACTAATTAAAGTTTGTGAATCATATCCACCAAATAGATCTGCAATGGTTCATGATTATGTTGGTTAGCTACTTAGGAAAACAAGTCTTTTTTGTGGAAAATCTCAAGTGGGCCACATATGGCCCATAGGCTGTTTACAGGACACACTTAATTAAGCACTCATCACCAAGAGAGAGAGAACATTAACAGTAATGTATCTATAGAAATAAAATAGGGAAATAAACCCTATAGCTTTTAATCTACTGTGAAGGAGCACCCTAGGGATGGATCGAGTACCCTAGGGATGGAGCTCACCCTGAGGAAAAGGATGTTACCAGTGATGTGCCCCAGGGATCTGTCCTTGGTCCGATTCTTTTTAACATCTTTGTTAATGATGTTGTGGAAGGGCTGTCGGGTAAGGTTTGTCTGTTTGTGGATGATACCAAAATATGCAATAGTGTAGACACCCAGAAAAGAGTAGGTAACATAAGGGGGGATCTAGCTAAGCTTGAAGAATGGTCTAGAATTTGACAGCTGAGATTTCATGCTAAAATATGCAGGGTCAGGCATTTGGTCTGCAAAAGTCCAAGGGATTGATTTAGTATAGGAGGTGAAGTACTTCTGTCCATAAAAAAAGAGCAGGACCTGAGTGTGATTGTGTCTAAAAATCTTAAAGTAGCTAAGAGCTAGAAAAGGCAATGGCGAAAACCAGAAGGATGCTTGGATGCATAGACAGAGGAATGGCCAGCAGAAAACAGGAGGTGATAGTGCCTCTGTATAAGTCTCTGGTGTGACCTCATTTGGACTATTGTATGCAATTCTGGAGACCGCACCTTCAAAAGGATATAAACAGGCTGGAGTCTGTGCAGAGGGTGGCTACTAAAATGGTTAGTATAAAGCATATGAGAAGAGACTTAAAGATCTTAATATGTTTACTTTAGAGGAAAAGCAGGATAGAGGAGACATGACAGAGATATTTAAATACCTTTGTGACATAATTACACAGGAGGAAGGTCTCTTTCAATTGAAAGCAAGCTCTGCTACGAGGGGACAAAGGATGAGGGTAAAAGGTGTTTCTATATTTCTGTGTGAACATTAGCTTCCCTTCATTGCTGTTGGATCTCTTTTTGGATAAAAATGAAACATAGAAACATGACTTCAGAAAAAGGCATATGGCCTATCCAGTCTGCCCTTCCATACCTACTACCATAGTCCCTTTTTTTCCTTTAGGGATCTTTTATGTTTGTTGCATGCTTTCTTGAATTCAGATACAGTCCTCATCTCTACTACCTCAACTGGGAGACCATTCCATGCATCTACGACTCTTTCCATAAAGATATATTTCCGCATATTATTCCTGAGTCTATCCCCTTTCACCTTCATCCTATGCCCCCTTGTTGCAGAGCTTTCTTTCCATTGAAAAAGCTTCTCCTTTTGCATGGAGGTATTTAAACATCTCTATCATATCACTTTTCTTCCAAAATATACATAAGATCTTTAAGTCTCTGCCCATGTGGCTTATTATGAAGCCCACTGACCAGTTTGGTAGCCACCCTCTTCACCGACTCCATCCTGTTTATATCCTTTTGAAGGTGTGATCTCCTGAATTGCACACAATACTCCAAATGAGGTCTCATCAAAGACTTATACATAGGCATTATCAGCTCCTCCTTTCTGCTAGCCATTCCTTTCCCTATGCACCCAAGCATCCTTCTGGCTTTCATCGTTACCCTTTCTACTGTTTAGCCATTTTAAGATTATCAGAAGCAATCACACCCAGGTCCCACTCTTCTTTCGAGACTGGAAGTACGTCACCCCCTATACTGTACTGATCCCTTGGATTTTTGTAGCCCAAATTCTCTACCTTTCTTCAAGTCTTGCTAGATTCCTCCTCATGTTATCTATTCCTTCCTGGGTGTCTGCTTTATTGCAGATTTTGGTATCTTCTGCAGAGAGGCAAACTTTATCCGACAACCCTTCTGCAATATCACTAACAAAGATGTTAAACAGAATCAGACCAAGGACAGATCCCTGTGGCACGCCACTGGTAACATACTCCTCAGAGTGAGCTCCACTTACTTGTACCCTTTTTTGCCTCTCATTCAACCAATTTCTAACCCAGTCAGTCACTTTAGGGTAAATCCCTAGGGTGCTCAATTTATTTATAAGTTGCAGGTGTCATAGTCTTTACTGAAATCTAAGTACACAACATCTAGGGTTCTCCCTCGGTCCAACTGTCTGGTTGCCCAGTCAGAAAAATTAATTAGAAACATAGAAAAATGATGACCATATGGCCTTTCTAGTCTGTCCTTCCATATCAACAACTACAACAGTCCCCTTTTTTCCTGTAGAGATCCTCTGTGTTTGTACCATGCTTTTTTGAATTCAGATACTGTCCTCATGTCTACCGCCTCCACTGGGAGACTATTCCATGGATCCACCACTCTTTCTGTAAGGAAATATTTCTGCATATCACTCCTGAATCTATCCCCTTTCACCCTCATCCCATGTCCCCTCGTAGCAGAACTTGCTTTCAATTGAAAGAGGCTCTCCCCCTGTGCATTTATGCCACGGAAGTATTTAAACGTCTCAGTCATATCACCTCTATCCCGCCTTTCCTTTAAGGTGTACATATTAAGATCCTTAAGTCTGTCCTCATATGCTTTATAATGAAGAGCACTAACCATTTTAGTAGCCACCCTCTGTACTGACCTCATCCTGTTTGTATCCTTTTGAAGGTGTGGTCTCCAGAATTGCACACAATACTCCAAATGAGGTCGCACCAAAGACTTACTGTATACAGGGGCACTATCACCTCCTTTTTTTCTGCTAGCCATTCCTCTCTGTATGCATCCAAGCATCCTTCTAGCTTTTGCTGTCGCCTTTTCTACCTGTTTAGCTACATTAAGATCGTCAGACACAACCACGCCTAGGTTCCACTCTTCTTTAGTGGACAAAAGTACTTCACCCTCTATACTATATTGCTCTCTTGGATTGCTGCAGCCCAAATACATGACTTTACATTTTTTAACATTAAATTCCAGCTGCCAGATTCTAGAGCATTCTTCAAGCTTAGCTAGATCCCTCCTTATGTTATCTACACCTTCCTGGGTGTCTACTCTATTGCAGATTTTGGTATCATCTGCAAAAAGGCAAACCTTACCCGACAGCCTTTCCGCTATATCACTAACAAAGATGTTAAAAAGAATCAGACCTAGGACAGATCCCTGGGGCACACCACTGGTAACCTCCTTCTCCCCAGAGTGAGCTCCATTTACCTGTACCCTTTGTCGCCTCCCACTCAACCAATTTCTAACCCAAGCAGTAACTTTTGGGTCCTTCCCTAGGGTGCTCAGTTTGTTTATAAGTCGCCTGTGAGGAACGGTGTCAAAGGCTTTACTGAAATCTAAATAGACAACATCTAGGGCTCTCCCTTGGTTCAACTCCCTGGTCACCCAATCAAATAAATCAATCAGATTTGTCTGACAAGACCTGCCTCTAGTGAATCCATGCTGCCCTGGATCCTGTAATCCGCTGAACTCCAGAAGCCTCACTGTTTTCTCTTTCAGCAGCATTTCCAATAATTTACTTGCCACCAAAGTTAAACTAACTGGCCTGTAGTTTTCAACCACATCCTTACTTCCGCTTTTGTGTAAAGGCACTACATGAGCCTCTCTCCAGTCCTTTGGCACCACTCCTGACTCCAACGAGGCTGTCTGACAAGATCTGCCTCTAGTAAAACCATGCTACCTCAGATCCTGCAGTCCACTGGACTCCAGAAACCTCACTTCTCTGTTTTAACAGTGTTTCCATTAATTTACTCACCACAGAAGTGAGACTAACAGGTCTATAGTTCCCAGCCTCAGCCTTACTTCCACTTTTATGTAAATGGACCACCTGTGCCCTTCTCTAGTCCTCTGAGACCACTTCCAACTAAAGAAGTACTGAAGAGGTCAGGCAGAAGAGTCGCTAGAACTTCCCTATGTTCCTTCAGTACTCTAGGATGTAGCCCATCTGCTCCCATTGCTTTGTCTATTTTTAGTTTAGCTAGTTCCTCGCCAACACAGTCTTCTGAGAATCGTTTAAGATCCCCTTCACTTCTGTTCCTATTTGTTGGTGTTTTCTGAGGTCCTGCTCCTAGCCCTTCATCTATGAATACAGAACAAAAATATTTGTTAAGCAATTCTGCTTTATCCTTATCAGCTTCTACATATTCCTCCCCTTCACCTTTGAGTCTGACAATATCACTTTTTTACTTTCTCCTCTCACTAACATCTGAAAAATGTCTTGTCCCCCATTTTACTGCATGGCTATTTTTTCTTCCATTTGTGTCTTTGTTTTCCTGACTACTTTCCTAGCTTCTCTTAGCTTGTTCAAATATTGATACTTGTCTTCCTCTTTCTGTGATCTCTTGTATTTTATGAAGGCCACCCTCTTTTTCTTCACCTTTTCAGCTGCTACTTTTGAAAACAATAGTGGCCTCCTTTTCTTTTTACATTTATTAATTTTTTTAACAAAAAGGGTTGTTGCCCTTAAAATATCCCCTTTCAGTTTTGCCTATTGATCTTTTTTACATCTCCCAGCTGCTCCCATCTCACTAATGACTCCTTGTGGTATTATCTCCTCTTGGCAAGGTTTGTTTTCCTAATGTCTAGGACCATCAGTTTTCAATGGACCTTATCAGCCCTAATCCTAATAATGAACCACACTATATGGTAATCACTGGATGCAAGATCATCACCCACTATAACATCAGAAACACTTTCCCAATTGGTAAGCACCAAGTACATTATGGCCCCATCACATGTGGATTCTTTTACCAGCTGCCGAAATAGTTCTCCCTGTAGAGAATGCAGGATTTCCTTACTTTTAGATGATGCCGCAGCAGGGATATGCCAATCGACATCCAGCATATTGAAATCACTTATCAGTACATACTATTCCATTGATGGCAATACTGTGAATGTCTTCATTAAATCTCTGTTCACTTATTCTGCCTGTGAAGGAGATCTGTATATCCCACCAATGCAAATAAATGCCCCATTTCCTCTTTCTAGTTTAACCTACAGTGCCTCCTCCTTCCCTTATAAATCCTGTAATTCTATAACTTTAATATTACTTTTTATATATTGTACCACTCATCCTCCCCTTCTTCCTAAGCTGTCCTTCCTAAATATAGTACATCCCGGTATAGTTACATTCCAGGCATGGTTGTTCATGAATCATGTTTCTGTAACACAAATAAATCCAAGTGAGCCTCTTCCATTAAACCTCAACATCTGGAATCTTATTTCTCATACTATGGGCTCACCCCTTTTGCCCATTTCTACAGAGGTATTCAATGTTTGACTTATCTGAGGGTTTTTACCTACTTGGGGGCTTTCTTCACTCATCTCCAATGAATCTTATTTGAAGTCCTCTTCAGTAGATTAGCCAATCTGCTATGGAAGACACTTTGATCCTTCTTGGATAGGTGGACAACATCTTTGCTCAGCAGCCCTTGAAAAATCATCACATGATCCAGAAAAACAAAGAAATCTCAAACTCAAGTATCTCTCAACCTTTGAAGATCTAGCCTTAACACATTGCTGGAGAAAGCAGGAGCCGTACTGCACATTACCATCCCAGGAAGATTTTGGGGGACTGAAAATGGACTTACCTGTGCTGAAGATGCCCAGTTGGAATCTGGAGCTGCTCTATTTGTTGGTGATGCATTCTCCCTACTCCCTTGCACTTAATATGGACAATTATGAGGTTGGGATGGTATGGCAGAAGTCCTTCTAGATATTATAGAGGTTATTTTATAAAGTCATTATAGTGAAATGTTTCCAATTTTGCACATACCATGAAAATCATGAACTTCACTCCTAAGACAGGGTATGTAGAGTATGATCTCAGTCTCTCAAATGTATTACTAATGCTTGGTGTAGTACTTGCATCATGCCAAAGACAGCCTCCTTCTGGAGTTTGTATGATGTAACATATATGGGTAACTTATTATGGCGTGCTTAGAAATTTCTCTTAATTAAGCCTGTTGCACTCAACACAATGGGAAATATATTAGGTTTCTTTCTGCCACATTTTCTTGGTCATTGACAGCATTTTTTGGTGCTTGAGGATCTTCTCCCTCTCAAAGCAATTCACAGAATAGTCTCTTGGGACTGACACTTCTATAATCAATGCCGTTCTGATGTTCTCCTTTACCACTATGTCCAGCTTCCTTGCAACTAGCTTTTTATCAATCAAAATAGGAGTATCCTAGGTGATAATAACCTCGTCATTCTCCATAATTCTCTTAGGGTCATAATCCCAGTACTTTTCTGATACAGTGATGTTATAGTTTTTTGCAGAGTTTCCGATGAATGAGACATGCTATTTTATTGTGCCTTTCTGTATAGAAATTCTCTGCCATCAGAACTTCATAGCCATCTGAGGTGAGACAGTGTTTCCAGCTCTTTCTTACAGAACCTACATATATCTATTTTGCCAGTTTTTTCCATGTTCACTATAAACCATCTCATCCATAATCCGCTGTCCTAGGCTGCACCTATCAATCTCTCATCCTTCAGTTTCATTTCATCTCTCCTTAGCCATTCATGTGTGTGGCTTTCATCAATAAAGGGTTCCTGGACTAACACTTTGTATTTCCTACTGTATTTGGGAATTTGCCACATGCTTTTTCTTAAATGCTGATCTAATTCTTTCAAGAGTTTTTTTCTCTTGTTTTGCAAATTCTGTTGCTTCCTTTTCTATGTGTACTTACAGATTTTCACTTATTCCTAATCATCGGAATGCTTGTCCAAGTCTGATGATGGAAACTGATTCGGGATATTTACTTTCATATTTCGGTACTTTTTACATATTAGGTTATGATGATGCTGTAGGTAGGCCTGAAGATCTCTGGCAGTAACTTTGTATGTATAATTGATTTCTATGAAGCCCAATCCTCCTTCCGCTCTAGGGATGTACAGTCTCGGCATACACTGGTTCTTGTAAATTATCTCATGTGCATTGAGGAGTTTTCTTGTTTGTAGATCAAATGTTTCAAGATCTTTTTTGTAAGTTGTCCTGCTGATTACTTGTTAGGATGTTAGGAGAAAAAAATCCCATCTTCTGGTCATCAGCTAATTACTTGTAGTTTAAAAATGAACCAGCTGAGGGAGGGAGATTCAGTACTTTTTAAGAGAAAAGTAGAGAAGAGAAAGCTTGGTGAGGAGCACAGGAGAGGAATATGTGGACATCAGAATAGAAGGATTGATGGTAGATTGGAATGCTACAGTGGCAAAGGCAGTTGATTAGTTACTCCATTGAAGGAAATTTCTTTTAATAGAAATGGTCCAAAAAAGACTGCTTTGTTTATATTGGTTTAGCATTGTTGAAGAACGAGGGAAGGAAGTTGGAAAAAAGTGGCAGAAAAGTGGGGAGTGTGGATGATAGAGGGTGGTGGAATGTTTGTATGACAAGGTATAGGGAGAAAATTGAGGATGACAAAGAAAAATTACTTTTTTATGTTAATAGCTGTTATCATTGAGCCATCGATGTGAATTGTTGTTTAAGTAGAATTCCCAGGCACAGAGAAAGCAGGACAAGAACTTTATTCAAAGACTAAGAGGTTGACCCAACACATGTTTCGGCCAGGAGGCCTTCTTTGAGGGTTAATGACCTCTACAATAAATAATAAGACCATTAAAAAACCGCCAACATTCATGATAAAAATAATACATATGATAATAAGCCCATTAGATCTGATGATAAAAGGTAATAATTAGTAAATGATTATAGTATAACAGAGAAAAATCATAATGCACATAATAACTTCTAATGTAGTATTAAGATAATACAGTTAAAAAAACAATAAGTAGTAAATCCTACATAAATGATAAATTAAAATAAAGGTTATAGTATGGGAAATGTATTGTGTGTCATTTCAATTCTTGTGGTAATTAACACTGAAAAACAGACCAATTGGAGGAACTGCTGGGCGATATGGCATAGATGGTGAAATGCTATAAAAGGTGTATTAAGAGAAAGGAAAAATCAAATGTCGGAACCATCGTATAGCCAAAGTGGATCGAAAATGTTACTAAAGGAGCATCATTAGAAGATTAAAAGTAAAGAATTGATATTGATGCATTAAAAAATCATGTTCTAAAGGAGGGGGTCTAAATACTGTGCCATGCTAAGAACGATATATATGTGCACCGCATCCCAGACTAAAGATCATTCTAAGTTAAAAATGTACAATCTGAAATCTTGGTAAAACTCAATAAAACAATAAATATGGCAATAAGGGATAAAAACTACCTAAAAAAGGATACTGATGAAAATTTTAATTCAAAATTTGGGAGTTTGATTGGACTCTGAATTACAGTTTATATTTTATTTATTTTGATATACTGCATATCAGTTACTATCTATGTGATTTACAAAAAAATTAAATAAAATAAAGGATCATATTTCTAAAATTGTTCAGTCGCTTCCAATATGTAAGTGTCTGCTGCGGCCATATTTTAATCAGGATTAAATTCAATCTGTTATGCAAGCTTGGATTTGGCATGGTTCGATTATTGTAATTGAGTCTTAGAGGGTATAAGACAGAGGCCGTATGATTCTCATAGCTCCACATTGGCCACGGCAAGTGTGGTGCCCTCTGCTTCTACATCTCTCTCAAGCTCCCTCTCTGGAGTTAGGGTCTGCTCCAGATCTCCTATCTCAGGAGGAATGTTATGGCATCCCAATTCCCAGTCTCTGCATCTCAGGGCTTGGTTGCTGAAGGCCTAGATCTTCATGATCTTAACCTTTCTCAGCAAGTAAAGGATATCCTTTATGCTTCCAGAAAACCTTCCACAAGATGCTCTTATGCTTTCAAGTGGAAAAGGTTTACCATATGGTGCTCGCAGAAGGGTCTTAGCCCCCTTGCGATACCTCTGGAATCATTACTGGAGTATCTCCTTCATTTATCCAATGCAGGACTTAAGACTAACTCAGTAAGAGTCCATTTGAGTGCTATTGCAGCTTCTTTCAAGCCTTTAAATGGACAACCTATTGCCTCCCATCCTCTTATAGCAAGATTTATGAGAGGCCTTCTTCTAACTAAGCCTCCCATTAGGCCACCACCAGTGGCATGGGACTTCAATCTGGTTCTTGGCCAACTCATGAAGCCGCCTTTTGAACCTTTAGCTACTAACTCCTTGAAATTCCTTTCCTGGAAAGTTATCTTTCTCATTGCAATCACATCAGCACGTCGCATCAGTGAATTGCAAGCATTGGTTGCTGAGCCTCCTTATACGAGGTTCCATCATGATAAGGTAGTCCTTAGGACTCATCCACACTTTATGCCAAAGGTGGTCTCACCTTTTCATTTAAACCAAGCAGTTTACCTGCCTGTATTTTTTCCAAGGCCTCATGCTTCAAATGCGGAAAGGAATCTTCATACTTTGGACTGCAAAAGAGCACTTGCCTTTTACTTGCAAAGAACACAGAAACATAGAAAGTCCTCCAAACTCTTTGTTGCTTTTGATCCTTCTCATTTGGGACTTCCAGTCTCCAAGAGAACATTGTCCAATTGGATTTCACAATGTATTTCCTTTGCCTATCAGAGTAAGAACCTTTTCCTGGAAGGCCATGTCACAGCTCACAATGTGAGGGCCATGGTAGCCTCAATGGCTCATCTGCACTCTGTGTCATTACTGCTTGGACAAGGACTCCCGCTGAGATGCCTTGTTTGGTCAGGCTGTTCTACAACACCTGTTCCATACTTAATCAACTCCTACCCTCCATTCCCAGTAGGATGCCAGAGATCCATGGGGGGAAGTGGAGCCCTTTCACAAGGGCACACAACTTCTGGGGTCTCTCCCTGGCATCAGTAGCTAGGGAGTCCCCATATGTGAAGACTACATTCCTGCTTGTTCCTGGAGATAGCATAGTTATTCACCTGTAACAGGTGATCTCCGGGAACAGCAGGAATTTAGTCTTCACAACCCACCCACCTCCCCTAGGAGTGGTATCTCTCTTTTCTTTCCTTTCCCTCTCTCTCTCTTTGTCTTAACTTTAAAACTCAACTGGAGAGAAGCAGTTGGGAAAGGTGGGAAGGCAGCATGCAGGCGCTGTGGGATGCTCCCAAAAGCTTTCTAATTGGACGCTGGGGAGCGTTCCCACGCAGGCTCTGTCGGTACCGACGATACCCATATGTGAAGACTAAATTCCTGCTGTTCCCGGAGATCACCTGTTACAGGTGAGTAACTATGTTATCCTTGTACTGGCCCTGCGGCTACATGTCTCTATTCTCACAAATGCATTCTATTTAAACTGGGACTCCATATGCATTTTAGGAAGCAGCTTAAAAACTGATGTATTTGATATGGCTTTTAGATGAGAAATTTGTGATTGAGTGCATTATGTTGATTTTAGGAAATGTTGTTAATGATGCTTTGTTTTTAGGATGTTTTGTGATTGCTGCTGCAGCATGCCCCGATTTTAACCAGTTAGCATCGGGATGTTCCAGGGGCAGAGTGGAGGTGGCACCTGGTGATAACCAGGCAGAGGCGACATTGAGCTGCTGCCCGGTTATTGCAAAGTGGCAAAAGTCAGGCGCAACAAAGGCTGGCCTAACCTTTGCCACTGAAGTTAACTGGTAGCTGCTGCATATTGCCGCTGCATGGTTGGCTTCATCTCTATCCAGGCAATCCAGATATGGTCCTGGCATTGAAAATTTGGGTCTAATATTCAGTGGCAGCAGCTATCCATTTTCTTAGCGCTGGCTGCCACTGCTGGATATCGGGCCCATAGTAAATAATCATATGATGAGGTCCAGCCTGAGGGTTTCTGCTGCCCTAGACAGACCCTCCATGCCATCCCCTAAGGATTGCAGCGCAGCCCGGCTCGCAGTGCTATCCCCTAGCATCTCCCTTCTCACCAGGGGGAGGGGGTGGCATAATGATCCCTCTACTGTGCCACATTTTCAAGTGGTCGCACTAGCATGCTCATGGTCTGCTGCTCCTGCTCCCTCTGATGCACTTTTCTGTCCCCCCTCCCCCAGATAAGAAGATGGATGATGTGAAGGGGGCAGCATGGCAAGCCAGGCCGTGCTGAATTGCTGCTTTGCTGGGAGGGTGGGGGACCGATGCCGCTCACCGAGGCCTGCTCCCTAGATGACCCCCTAGTTCACTTAGTGGGTGGGCTGACCCTGCATATGATTAAGATCATTCCTATTATAAGCTCAAATTTAAAGTTTAAAAGGATTTTATTAAAATGTTTAATGATTTTTTTAAAGCAGTTGTGAAAAGCATTATTTTAGTTTAATTTTTCTTTGATTTGATTTTTTGCTTTCCATTCTCAAATAAAATCACAAAGCAAAGTTAAATCAGTGAGTGAGATAGCATATCTAGGAAAATAAGGCCCTGCAACGTAGATCGATTGTTTACCTTATCAGAATATAGAAAGACTAGGGGACATGCAATGAAGCTACAGGGTAAACTATTTAAGACTAATAAAAGAAAATATTTTTTCACTCAACGTGTAATCAAACTCTGGAATTTGTTACCGGAGGATGTAGTAAAGGCTGTTAGTGTAGCTGGGTTTAAAAAAGGTTTGGACAAGTTCCTGGAGGAAAGGTCCATAAACCATTATTAAGAAGTGACCGAAGATATCAATGCTTGACCCAGTACAAGCATTGTGGAACTTGTGTCTCTTGGGGAAACTGCTAGGTACATATGACCTAGATTGGCCACTGTTGGAAACAGAATACTGGGCTTGATGGACATTGGTCTGACCCAGTATGGCATATCTTATGTTCTTATGTTCTTATGCATTTTCAGTTAGGGCTGTGTATTTGTATGGAACAAAATGGGAATAATCAACAAAACTTTCTCTGTCGTTTCATATGGTTTTAATCCAAAACATGGCACTGAAAAATCTGAAATTTGAGCTTTTCTTCCCTGTTTCATCACAAGTCAGGCTGGCCTCAAATGAGTAACCAGTGGGTTGGAAGGCAGGCATTTTTCAGAAGAGTCACCAGAGCTCCATGGGCTGGGTGACCCTAGCAAGCATTTATATTGCTGATTATTTTTCCTGATTGGCCCAAAGTTTGTCTAGTCTGCAACTATATGTAGAATGCTAACTGGACTTTGACTCCTAAAGTAGAAATTTAATCCAAAGATTTTTTTTTGCTATGTTTTTGTGCCAGAAATTCTTTCTCTGATAGGATACTTAGACATGGTTTCACTGAATATCTGGCACAAGAACATAGCAAAAAAAATCTTTGGAGTAAATTTCTACAGCAAGACTTCACCCATATGCATTTTTAATCATTTTCTTAAGAATTTTAGTACTCTCTTGTTCTGTTTCTCTGTCTTAGGAGATTATAAGCTCTGTGTAGAAGTGACTGTCTTTTTTGTGTATTTGTACAGTGCAGTGTATGCCTAGTAGTACTATATAAATGATAAGTAGTAGTAGTAGTTAATGGATTCACAAGGCAAAAATTTCAGTTAGCATTTCACATAGAACTGCAGACCAGGAAGGAAAATCACCAGTAATACAGAAATGCTTGCTATCATCAGCACCCACAGAGGTGACTCACTTGAAAGATTCTTGCCTTGTAGCCAGAAAGTCACTAGTTTGCGACCAGCCTCTTATTGTGAGAATGTTTTTTATTTGCCTGAAACCTCTAGTCATCTTTCAGCTATGCTGTTTGTTTGGGCAGCAGTCATAACTACCTCTTTAATTAACAAAATTACCCTGAAATGAACATTTATACAAATAAAATGAAACAAAACAAAACCTTTCTTAATACAAAATAAACAAAAGTAACATGCAAATGAAACAGTAATGAAATGAAACAAAAATGTTTTTGCCTGCACAGCCCTAGTTTCAACTAGTCACACTTCTTGAAATTAATATTCTCTATAACTTGTAATTAAAATATTGCTTTCAAGTATTTATATGTGAAATTCTCTAAGCCAGTGATTCGAAATCTAGGTGACTCTCTAGCCACATGGATTTTCAGGATATTCACAATGGCTATGCATTAGATAAATGTGTATATGCTCTGTAGATATCCTGAAAATCTGACTGGTTGGGGATCCCACTGGACAAGTCTGCAAACCACTGCTTTCTAAGTAGTTTCTCCATCATTCTTCTACAGCTTCGGGGAACAATGCTTGGAAAAGTGGCACAATTGGCATCACAAAGAGACCCACAAACACACAAATGCAAGCTGGTAACTAATTAGTTTTAATATCACAATCATTACTTGTAGGAGGAACTAAGTGTATATTAGCTTGTGTGAGTTCATTGTCAGCACTTGACAGCATGGCTGCTTCCATAAGGTGAAGTGAAAAAAGCAGGAGAACACGATTAAAAAATCTAAAAACTGATAGTATGTAAAAGTCTTTAGAGCTATAGGCTTGGTTTTGCCTTCTGAAAATGTTGGTGATTTGGTTTTGGTTTTGTCAAAAAATGGAATTCCAATTTGGGGTATAGTTACATTTAAATTGATTTTCTTAACATAAAATATGATTTGTCCTGAAGTTTTTTATTGTTAGTATTTAGCTCATACCTTTGCAGTAGTAGTTCAAGGTGAGTTACAATCAGGTATTTCCCTGTCCCCAGAGAGTTTATAATCTAAGTTTGTAGATCAGAGAGCGGAGGGTTAAGTGACTTGCCCAAGGCATGTCTGGGATTTGAACTGTGGTATTTCAGGTCCTAGGCTTCTACCCTAACTACTAGATGACTACTCCACTTTTAGTTGCAGTTTAGTTGTTCTGCCCTACAAATATGGCCTCTCACTTATTTCAGTGGTTATTTTTTGACTTGGTAGCTCCCTCCTGCTCATTGGTACTTCCATTTCAATTGGAACTAGAGCTTGGATCTGACAACATTAACTTTTATTCATAACGGCCAGGGACATCACTACCATTAGGCAGGGCTGGCCTAAGGGTTTCTGCTGCCCTAAACAGAAACCCCAGCCTCACTGCCCCCCCTCCCCAGCTGCCACAGATTCTGTCTCAGGATAGGTAGGTGGACAGCAGCAGTGACAGCATTTCAAAAAGCAGCCAGCTTTTTGCCACCACTTTTGGAAATACTGATGCTGCCCAACTCCCCCTCCCAAAATGGAATTTGCTGCAGCTGGGGGGGGTTGTGGGGGGCGGTGCGGCAGCAGCTGGGGAGGTGGTATGGCCGTTCATGTATGTTGCTGCTGTCGCCCACCCAGGCCGGTTGCCCTAGATGACCACCAGGCTTGCTTAGTGGATGGGCCAGTCCTGCCATTAGGTGAATTAGGAAACCACCTGGAGCACCTGCCCTCCGGGGGCATCCATTGCCATCATTGTCACCCTTCACAGGATCTACAGTGCTGGCAATGGATTGAAATAGCCCTGTGGGACTTACCTGCAAAGTTCAGCGCCATAGGGCTGTCTGCTTCCACCCCCACAGATGGCCAACTTCATGCTTGCAAAGGAACAAAGGTCTGGGCAGAAGCAGACAGCCCCATGGCATCGTAACTTATGGGTAAGCATCGGGGGGGGGGGGGGATTTTTCAATCCATTGCTGCCACTGTAGGTCCCAGTGAGGGGCAGGCAGACAGCTGGGGGGTTGCAAGGGATGAGGTTCGCCTAGGGTGCCTCATCTCCTTGCGCCGGCCCTGATAATAGCCCCATTTCATATCCCCCTCTCATCTTATTTGTAGTCCAGTCATTGCAGTGACAGTTCTTGGCTGGAAGGGGAGAGAGGCATTCGCCTTGGCTCCTTCCAGAACCTTGCAATCAAGGACCCTATATAGGCGATTGGTTGATGATTATGACTCTTTCTCCTATGGGGTCTTCAGTCCTGGCTAATCTGAGGAGCAGAAGCCCTGAGCCAGAAATCAAATCCAGGTTCTTCCACTAAATCAGTGTTTCTTAAGCTGTTGCTTGCATACCCTTAGCCATTTTGGTTTTTAGGATATCCACAATGAATATGTATGAGATTGATCTGCATGCAACAGTGGCATTGCATGTAAATCAATCTCATGTATTTCATTATGGACAGCCTGAAAACCAGATAGACTTGGAGGTACTCTAGGAATGATTTAAAAAACACATTAAACCACCAGGTTAGCCTCCTTTCATCATTCTGTTGCAACAGAATCATTTTAGGTATTCCATTGACTCCTGTTATGTTTATCACTACTGTCATGTACTACTGGACACTTTTCTCTCTCTGTCACCCATTTTTTATACTACCTTTTATACTACCAAAACAGGAATAAGTCCTTTGGACGTATGACGTAGATGTTTTTCCAGTGAACACGTCTGTGACCATATTCTGAAACACTCGTGGCCCTGCACATACATGGTGCTAGCACAAGTATCTCAGATGTTTTGAACCGGTGTGTCTACAGTCTGCAAAACCACATAATGCAGTTGTAAAGAACAGAATGCAGAGGTGGCGAAAGGTTGTATGGTACTGACACGTTACTAAACACCCCTACAGAAATAATCAGAGGTGCAATGGTGATTATTCCAGCTATGCTGACAATTACTGTGTGAGCTAGAGGAGATGATCTAGGGCATCCTAACAATTCCTGTCATCCAAGAAGTGGGACTGTTGATGTAGGGATTGTATGTGGCTGAGCATAGGATGGATGCATGTGTGGACCCCATGCCATCATGGTATACCAGCTGTTTTCTAGAGGTGCAGTGCATCTGTACTGCATATGTATATTTTGTGTGACTGCAAGTGAGAGTATGTGTGTGTGTGCACGTGTGTATATGTGGTTAGAGGGATGCATGGAGGGACCTGATGTGCACAACTGCAATTTTGGGGGGACATCAGTGCTTGGCCAGTACCTGGTCCATAGGGCTGACTGCAGCGTGACCAGGTGCCAATGTGATCAGCCAGGATACAGCAGAATGGTGTCTCTATGACTAAATGTCAAAAAATATCCCTGTCAGCAATAAGGAGCATTTCAGTGCATGCTACAGGGCACACAACACCATCAGCGGTTTCAAAAATGTGCACTTTTTTATAGATAGATGCTGGTGCTCTTCGGCATCTATTAGTGCTGTTTGTGCTGTTGCATGCACTCAGTCTGAGGGTCCCTATTTAATGTCAGGGATGTGCTCTGACATTTAGCTGTAGAGGATCATTTCTGATTTCTTCTGGTCCATACATAGCATTGTACAGACTGTTGTCAGAGATGACCAATATAAGCCCAACTAAAATGTTCACTTACTGCCATGTATGTTATGCTGCGAGGTATGTCAGCACAATCATATCACTTTCTACTTGCTGTTGTAACATCTCTGAGTGCACAGGATCATTTAGCTGTCTCCTGGTCATCAAAAAGGACTAGCTAATATGGTCTTTTGCATCAGCACATCTATGTCATCCGTTTTCATGGGTAGTTGGTATGGGCACCACATCATCAGTGTGAAGAGCAGTTTTTTAACTGATGAGGCTTGACCGCATGGAGACGGGCAGTAGTGAAGCTGTACATCTTTTCGGAATTCGCCAAGAGTAGTGACGTCCAGGGCTCCTGCTATGTATACCCATATCCCAGGATTTGTATGTGCTGGGCCAAACATGTCTACGTTCCCGATTCCTGACCCGCGGGCACGTCCAGACCCGCGCATGAAGAATTAGGATCAAATGGGGCTCGTTTTTCATTTGTGGGCCCAACATGCATGTTATGGAATTGTGCTCTTTGGCTCGAAGATAATTAGGTACACATTTGTCACAGTTTGCATGATGAGAATAGCGAAAATACTTCCAAGACAAATGTATAGAAAAAATATATGTAGATTTATGTGTTTTAGATCAGTAATGGAGATAAACAGGATTTTTCAAAATCTCGTTAAATGTTACCCAATTAAATGAAAAAATTGAAAATGAACTAGTAGTAGTTTTATTTTTGCTTGACGTGCTAAATGAATTCTGAAGGAACAATTTTGGATGGTGTACTGCTGTAAATATTGTAGTAGATAATCACTAGAATCATTCATTATTACACTAATTCAGAACATGTGATGCTAAACACCTGCAATTCCTTATTTGTTTCGATTTTTTTGTCTAAATCCTTCTTGAACAACATTTTATATTAACTCACTGAATAATAGAAAAATACAAGAAAAACATAAAAAGTGAAAAAGCACAAAACAGATTTTTAAGGAAGTGCTCAAAGCAAGATGCAAGGCAATCGTGTAATAAGTGGTAGCATTCAAGTATTAACTGCATCATCGTGGATGAATGAGTAGCACATATAAAAATAACATTTTCAACATTATACTTGAGTGCTAAGTCATTCACTATTAATTAACTCATTGAGAATCACAATATAAAAGGAAAGATCTATGGAGGGTAATTTTACAAGGAGATGTTCACAGAAAGCATGTCTTAAGGTGCCTATGTTAAGCCTATTTTAGAAAGGGAAGTAAGTGCCTACTTTTCTTTATAAAATATAAAATACTGGTGTAAGTGGCTTAGCTTGTGCGTATGTTGCAGGCTGAGACATGTACGCTAGCCCTAGAGCCCTATTTTTTTTTTAGTATGTACATAAATGATTGTATTTTATGATCTATTCACGTACTTGCATTCTCTACCCATGCTCCACTCAGTCTTCCCATGTGCATGACCACAAGCAGAGTATGAACCTTAATGCCAAAGCCAATACTTTTCTGCCAGTTGTTATTTTCTAAGAGGCCATATAGGTGCATCTGCGACCACATACTGGCAGGGATGACTTCATAAAATGCTCTTATTGTGTGCATGATAAATTGATATTCAATATAAAACATAATTTATAATCAAGATTTTGATATTTCTTTTTGAGGAAAGAAGAAAGCGTGGACATTAATTTGATGACCTTGAATACAAATGATGACATAGGGGATGACAGCAGGCCAGTTTGAATGGTTGGCATGCTTAGCATCTGTTTGATGTCTTCTTTGAGGTATAATTAAATTTAAATTTATATGTCATAAAGAGGAATTTGTCCTGGTTTGGTGTATTAAGAGTTTTACATTTGCTGGGGACAATATAGGTATACATTTTGTTTTAGAAAATGCCTCCATAGTGGCATATTGAATGCTGCTTTTGTTCTATATTTCTCATTTAGGGCATAGTAAAGTTTAGAGTTTTAGCATATATAGAATTTCAGATGTTTGTCTCCACTGTTTGATTAATCTGCATCCTCTTAATAGCACTTCCCTTCATTCCACAAGTAATTAGCTGCTAATGTTTTAACACATGGTCATACAGGCCCTATGAAAATAGGCTTTTCTGAATGACTCTCTATTCAAGTAGATATTTTAGTTCCTGCTCTTAACATCTGTTGTCTTTTGTTTCCACTAAGTGTTCTCTCACTTATATTCATGCAGCTGAATTTAGTTAACAATCCTTTGTGATAAAATAATAACCAACGTCATCATGGCAGGTAGTTGTTAGAAAAAGTTAAGCTTCTGAAAAGGTCCTACACAAGCACTTGAAATTCTCTGTTACTGAATAAGCATGGTTATCAATTGGGCACTTACATTCTTTTTACCGAAGACCACTTTGATGAATATTGACTGGATGAAGACAAAGACTGCTAAGCCTTGTGGAAATAATAACCTAGATAGCAATTGACCCCCCCCCCCCCTTAAAATAAAAGCAATTACTTAGTTTTGTTGGGCATCTAAAGCAAATGTTATAATATAAGCAGTGCAAGTGTCTTAAAAACAAAAGCATATAATTATTCTTGAATCATTGAAAGTACAAATCCAGGGCTCATTTTCAAGTGTGTTAGAGTATACAGTCATTTTTTCTGGCCTCTATAAAGATTTTATTGCTGTATTTTACAAAGCAGAAAACATTCAAACTTGTCTTTTGGATTTAAAAGAGATTTGAACACTTAATATATGGTACATATTTTCATTTAATTAAAAAAAGGCCAATCTATTTTTTTTTATGATAGAATGTGCTATTAAATCTTCCAAGAAACATGATGATTCCGCTGTTCTCTAAATTTGTGTGTACAGAAAGGAAACTCAAAAAGCTTTTTAATCTACATATATTGTTTATTGTATACATAGATTTCTGAACATAGGCATGATAGCAAATTTTGTGAATGAAACATAGAAGAGTAAGCTTCCTATCAAATATTTTCTGAAAGGAAAGTCCTAACACTTTTAGATCTACGTAACTCAAAAGTTCCAGTCTTTTATTCTCGTAGGTTTGTAGACTTGAGTTTTCAAAGAACACCCATTTCAGATATTAAAATCATGCAAAGTAACTATTTTAACTTTAAGATCTGATTACATAGAACTTAATTTTACTTTTTCTTTAGCTTTTATTTATAATCTTAGGCATCGGCTTGTAATATGTTATAAATATGAGCCATTCCCAAGTGCATAACTGGGTCACATACCATGTCTCAGTAATGGCACCAGGATCAGGGCCTCTCTAAAAGATGGCCACAACCATATGGCTGGCTTAAAGTCTTCCTCTCTTCTTCCACTGTGGTGAGGGGGAGATAGGATAGTGGAGCTGTGTAAACAGTGCTGGATGAGTAGCCACTGGTAATGGGAATCCTTCCACTTCTGGTAGCCATGAGTCAGAGGGGGGTCTATCAAAAGCAGAACTGTAAGAATCAATGTACCAATCAATTACATGTATTCCTTAATTTGCAACAGAAGTCTCTGAAAGAAAACATATAATTAAGGAGAAAAGACCTCAGTAAAGTTGCTTCTCCCTGTATGCGGCAGTTGCTATATGCTTGAAGGAGAATCACTACCATTTACCATCACTAGTCTAAAAAACTCCTCTTTTTAACATTTTTCAACCAATACCTATTGTAACTCAGTATCACCTATTTTTACTTATATCATGGTGTACCTACCGCAACAGCTTACTAACTTTTCACACCTCAGTGACCAAATAATACAATATCTTTATACAGCCATACATATCACACGGTAGCACATATTTAAAAATAATGCCTTCTGGTAACACAATAACATTTAATGTTAACCAATGGCTTTTTATAGGAAATCTTCTGCAGACAGTTTTTGATCCATATCACATAGGATCTTTGGATGCACTATGTCAAATGCTCATTAATTCGCTATGGCAAATGTTCATTGATTCGCTATGACAAATGCTCATTAGCCCATGCTTTATTTGAAAAGAAACAGATTAAAGCCAGAATGAATCAGCAAATTACTCAAAAACTGTTCTAGCAGCTTTTACTTAGCTTAGAGTGTTTCTTCCAGAATACTCCATGTTGCCAATCGCTCTATGAAGATCTCCGTTTCGCAGACACACCACTTCGTCGGGGGCTTTCTTCTCTCTGGTATACTCGCTAGCTATGGCATCTGATGTCATTCCCATCCTTAAGAACTTTTTCTGAACCTATCAAAAAATCACACATGGCAAGGAGGAGGAGCCTCAAAAATGTAGAGGTCCATTCTACAGAAATACACCCCAATCAATGAAGGAGTTAAGGCACCCTAGTTCCACTGTTTTCAATTCAAAGATCCAATGTTGTTCCTTTTGCACAAGTAATTGACCACAATTTCCTCCTTGGTCACTTAGGGGAACATGATCAATTACAGACATCGCAAATAAAAAAAAACATGATGATATTCCTGACGGTGAACTACCATCGAGGCATATTTCTTCTGCTTCAATAAACAGTATTTATGTTCTGACAGTCTAACTCTCAGTGGACAAGTAGCTTTCCCTACATAAAATTTACCATATCCCATTCTTCCATCATCACACAACATTGACATCGACCACTTCTAGTATGTCCCAGTTTCAATCTTTTAATCTGCCTCCTTGTTGCTGGACATAGATGGTCTCTTAAGTTTTTCCCATGCTGTGTGTTTCAGTGTCCTTGTGGTAAATTGACTGAGAAGGCAATTTGATTGGTTCAGAAAAAGTTTTTAAGGATGGGAATGTCATCATATGCAGTAGCTAGCGAGTATATCAGAAAGGAGTCAGCCCCTGACGAAACAATATGTCCGCAAAGCAGAGATCTTCGTAGGGCAATTGTCAACATGGAGTCTTATGGGAGAAACTCTCTAAGCTAAGTAAAAGCTGTAGCACAGTTTTAGAGTAATTGCTGATCCATTCTGGCTTTAATCTGTTTCTTTTCAGATAAAGCGTTGGCTATTGAGCATTTGCCATAGCACATCCAAAGCTGCTATATGATATGGATCAAAGATTGGCTGCAGAGGATTTTCTATAAAACGCCCTTGGCTGCCATTAAATGTTGTTGTGTTGCCATAAGGCATTATTTTTAAATATGTGCCACCATGTGATATATACGGTTTTATAAAGATATTGTATTATTGTATCACTGAGGTGTGAAAAGCTAGCAAGCTGTTGTGGTAGGTACATTATGATACAAGTAAAAATAGGGGATACTGAGTTACAATAGATATTGGTTGAAAAATGGGAGTTTTTTAGACAAGTGATGGTAAATGGTAGTGATTCCCCTTCAGGCATTAACCGGGTAAGGCGGACCGGCCCCCCCCCCCCCATAGACCTTACAATAAAATACACAACACTTATATGGGAATTCAACTGGTCGCAGCTTTATTGCCTTAAACATTAAACAACAACAATCCAACTTTAACATTACTTTCCCCCCCCCAGCAGAGCGAACCTTCACCAGCCATGTGAATAGCAAAGTGATGCCGCTTCCGCTTCCGCCTTGTCCAGGCCCCGGCAAATTGCCTAGCCTCCCTCTTCCGGCTTCGCCATATTATTAGAAAAAGCCTGAGGGACCGTCCGGGTCGGGGGTACCCCACCCCCGCCCTACTGCTTGGCTCCGGCTACGGACCCCGGAAACCTCCGGGATCCCGCCCCCCCCCCCAGTTGCAACACCCCATAAAGTCACCACACCCCCGGGCCCTAACCCAAGGGTGGGAGGGTGGGACATCAAGCTCCTCCGGCTCCCAGAAGGGAAAGGCCGAAGGACGCTGCAACGCCCCCGCCTCCCCCCCCAACGCTCAACTACTCTCCTCCCATTGGCTCCCGCGCCCTGCCCATTGCCGCGGGAGCCAATGAGAGCCCTCTCGCCGCCACGGGCCCTTCCCCGCGAACCACGCGGCAGCGACCCGTCGGGAGCGCGGCCGGCCGCCCCCCGGTTAACTCCGGCCGCGTTCATGCCCCCGTGGGGGGGGGGGCACGCGGCCTTGCCAATAGCAACTGCCGCATAGAGGGAGAAGCAACTTTACTGAGGTCTTTTCTCCTTAATTATAAGTTTTCTTTCAGAGACTTCTATTGAAAGTTAAGGAATATATGTCATTGATTGGACTGGGGTTTTCTTTGGTAGATAATTGCTGAGTACCTCAATGTGTGTTTTTTGTATGCTTTGTATCACTATCTTCACCCCTTTCTCCAGGCTAGCAAGGTTCTTAGTTGCTTGTTTTGCAAGGATTTCTCATCAACTTTGTCATAGGCAGTTGCAACAAAATATAAACTGCTTATTTTTTGGAGTTCAGAACCATATAACCAACAAATTCAATAAAGTTGAGGAAAACAGTTAAGAAAAAATTAAAAGGAACAGTTGCAAAGTTTAAAGATTTATATCGAGTATGGGTGTTGTTTAAAAATACTATCTTGTAAGCCCAGACCAGGTGTATTCCATGCTTTAAGAAAAGTGGCAGTAAGTCCAAAAAACTGCCAGCATGGTTTAAAGGTGAGGTCAGAGAGGCGGCTGTTGCCAAAAAAGCATCTTTCAGGAAATGAAAAGTGGAGCCAAATGATGAAAACTGGAAACAACATAAGCACTAGCAGGTTAGATACAAGGCATTGATAAGGCAGGCAAAGAAATAATTTGGGAAGAAGCTTGCTGTGGAAGCAAAAACACATAATAAAGACTTTGTCAAGTACATTTGTAGCAAAAAACCTGTGAGAGAGTCAGTTGGACTATTAGATGACAGAGGGGTAAATGGGACACTAAGAGGGGGCAAGGCCATAGCAGAGAGACTGAATGAATTCTTTGCTTCGGTCTTTACTGAGGAAGATGGAGGGTTGTTACCCTGACTGAAATGTTAATTTAAAAGTGATGCCGCAGAAGAATTGAAAGAAGTATCAATACACTGGGAAGATGTATTACAACTATTTGGTAAACTGAAGAGAAGCAAATCACCTGGACCAAATGGTATACATCCAAGGGTGTTGAAAAAATTGAAATATGAGATTGTAGACCTACTATTAGTAACCTGTGACCTATCATTAAAATCCTTTGTAATACCTGAAGACTGGGGGATGGTCAATGTAACTCCAATTTTTAAAAAGGATTCCAGGGGTGACTACAGATAAGTGAGCCTGACGTTAGTACTGTGAAAAATGGTAGAAACCATTATAAAGAACAAAATTACTGAACATGTAGGTAGTCATGGCTTAATGTGAGACAGCCAACATTTTACTAATCTGTTATGTTTTTTTGAAGGTGTGAATAAACAGGTAGATGAAGATGAGTCAGTTGATATAGTATACCTGGATTTTCAGAAAGCCTTTGACAAGGTCCCTCATGAGAGACTCTTGGCGAAATTAAAAAGTCATGGAGTAGGAGGCAGTGTATTATTGTGGATCAGGAACTGGTTAAAAGATAGAAAGTAGAGGGTAGGGCGAAATGGTCAATTTTCCCAATGGAGAAAGGCTCGAACATTGGACCCTTTAGGGAGAAGATGTTTCCAGAGTTCCATGCTTGTTGGCTGCGTGGTCTCTGACCAGCTCTATATGAGCATGTTTTTGAAGGACATCATGTGCAACTTGGTTAATCAGGCCCAGTTCCTCCTCCAGAGCAATTGGATCAGTATCATTTTCCAGTGGCCCACGGCACAGACTGCTAGAAATTCATGGTCTGAGCTACCTATGATATCTTTGAGATGGCATCCAGGAATGCTGCCATTGGTATTTGCGTTCAGGAACTCACTTGGCTCCAGTCGTCAGACCTGGAACAGTCAGTGCAAAACAAGCTGGCAGATATCCTGGGCCATGGAGAGAATCTCTTCAGCGCACAGGTTCAAGAGAAGGCTGGCAATGTCGAAAAGCAGCATGTTACTCTTACCTGGCTCTCCAGGCGCACATCTGAGCATGCCTTCTACCATAGGAGGTACCAAGGTGGAAACCAGAGAAAGACCTATTACCCTCACAGGCATAGGTACTTTTCCTGGGCCCCAAACCTCCCAACCCAAACAGGCCCCTCACCAGCAACAATGACTTGAGAAGCCTCAAAAGGCCAACTGGCTCCTCAACCAAAACCTGTGGTGCAGTTTGACTTGTTCCTTCAGATCATAGCCAATCTTCCAATGACTGCCATAGAAAACCCTCCGGTCGGGAGATGGTTCACTTTTTTTGCACAAAAGTGGCTTCTCGTAAGCTCAGATTCATGGGTTCTACGAATCATTGAATGCAGTTATCAACTACTCTTATTGGAACTCCCACCAAATTGCCTCCTGAGGGTGCATCATCTTGACCCTCTGCATCAAGAACTGCTTCCAAGAGAAATCACCTCCCTCTTGTCAGATCTTGCAATTGAGCTCATGCTACTGTAGCAAAAAGGTTGGAGGTTTTATTCTAGGTACTTCCTGATACCCAAGAAAATGGGAGGGGGAGACCATCCCATCCTAGACCTAAGAGATCTAAACCTGTACTTGGTGAGAGAAAAGTTCAGAATGATTTTCTCTAAGCACCTTGCTTCCTTACCTTCAAAAAGGAGATTGGATCTTAAGGATGCCCGCACCCATATACAGATACATCCCGCTCACAGGAAGTATCTCAGATTCGTCCTGGGAGGACAATAGTTCTAGTACAGAGTATTGCTGTTTGGCCTGACCTCATTATCTTGTGCTTTCACAAAATGCTTTGCGGTACTAGCTGCTTGCCTACAGAAGTTGGGAGTGTTTGTCTTCCCCTATCTGGACAATTGGCTGATCAAGAGTGCCACTTCAGAAGGAATCCAAGAATCAACATGATTGACCATGTGGGTGATGGAATTACTAGGGCTTGTGATAAATTACCCAAAATCCCACCTTCGGCTCACCCAACATTTGGAGTTCAGTGGAGCCCTGCTCAGCCTTCCTACTGCACAACCAATTAGCAGCATTGGTGTGGGAAACTCAAATGAGTCAGCAGATAACAGTTTGCAAGATGTGGAGGAATAGTGTAGCCTAGTGGTTAGAACACTGGCTTTGGAACTAAGAGACCAGCGTTTGAGACCTAGTTGCACTCCTTGTGGCCTTGGGCAAGTCACTTAACACTCCATTGCCTCAAAAGAATCCAAGTTGCCAATGTCCATGTTTATTATACATTAAGTTTAAGTTACAATGTAAACTGCTTTGACTAAACTAATAAAGCAGCATAAAAATCCTGTTAAATAAATAAAGTATTTTGGAGGAGTAGCCTGGTGGTTAGAGCAACTGCCTCATACCCAGAAGATCAAGGGTTCAATTCCCACTAGCACTCCTTGTGACCTTGAGCAAGTCACTTTACCCTCCATTGCCTCGGAAGAAAAGGCTGGCAATCTACTTCCGGTGATACATTGCCAAGAAAACCCAGAGGTAGCTGGGTCGCTATGAGTCAACACTGACTTGATGGCACTTAAAAAAAAAAAAAAAAATAAGATGTAGACAATACTAGATCATGTGGCCTCTACAGTGCATGCCACACTCTTGGCATGCCTCCAAATGAGGTAAGCTCAGTGGACTCTGAGGACTCAACAAGATCGAATGGCCAACCAAATTGTTCTGATTCAGACTGACAATCAAATCGCTATATTCTATTTATTTATTTAAAATACCTCTATACCACTGCACTCCCAATTACTCATTGGATCAGCGTGCTTTACAAAAAACATCATTAATCCATTACAATAAAATTATTCAATCAGAGAATAACCAAGTCTTAAGTTTCTTTTGTGACACTAAAACTGAATGAATTTTCTTCAAACCTTTCAGCAACGTAGACCAAAATTTGGTTGCTTTTTATGGGATAGTGTTCTACATTTTTATTTATTTATATTCTCTTATATACTGTGCTATTCTGCATCGGTGTGGTTTACATTGAACAAACTGAAATTACATTGAACAGGGCATTATAACTTGGAGATAACTATTTTACAGGGAACATGGGCTATGGAGGGTTAAGTGGCTTGCCCAAGACCACAAGGAGCACCTGTGGAACTAGAAACCCCAGTCCTTCTGGCCCAAGGTTGCTGTCCTCTAGTGGGATTTGAACCCCCGACCTTCTGGCCTGAAGTACCTTGCCCCAACCACTAGGCCACTCCTCCACTCCACTACACTACAGCAACAAGCAGGGAGGTACAGATTTGTACCTCCTGTGTTGGGAAGCAGTCAGGTTGTGAAAGTTCCCCACCGCACATGGTATGGACTTGAGAGCCATGTACCAGCTAGATGAGTAAAACACACTGTCTGAATCGAGTCCTCCAGCCACACGAGTTGACACTGGAAGGGAGGTTGTGACTCACATTTTTGAGAGTGGGGCAACCCCTAAATAGATCTGTTCACCACACCGCAGAATGCCCAGGTATATCAGTTCTGCTCCAGATAAGATCACACAGCAAACTAGCATCAGATACTTTCCTCCTTCACTGGGGGGAGGGTCTTCTGTATGCTTATCCTCTAATACCTCTCATTGCAAAGACCCTCCTAAAGATCAAAACAGATGGTGGCGCAATGATTCTCATTGCTTCCCATTGGTCCAGACAGCTGTGGTTTCCTCTCCTGCTACAGCTTTCCAGTCAGGAGCTGCTATTTATTTATTTATTTACTTCTCTTATATACCACGCTATTAAAATCAGTGCGGTTTACAATTGGAATAAAAAACATACTGCAATGTCACACGACAATTGAGTTTTTACATTGAACAAGGACGAGATAACCTGGAGGTAACAGGGGTAACTAATTACAGAGTAATTATTTATGGAGTATGGTGAGAAATTATACATATAATATAGCTTGGTTTCAACATATTTATAAGAGGTTTAATCAATAGGATATGGCTCGGCAACATGCTTGATCTCATAACGCAGAAAGATGGGATGATGTTGCATCCCAACATCTGGTCCTTGGCCCTCACAGTGTGGATGTTGAGAAGCTAATATTGTCTGACTTCAACCTGCCAGAGGGTGTGACTGACACCCTTTTGGCCTGCAGGAGGACCTCTATGAGAAAGTCTTACTCTTGCAAGAGGAAGAGATTTGCTGTCTGGTGTGAGGGCCGGGCCCTAGATCCTTTCGTCTGTTCCACACAAAAACTGCTTGAATATCTTCTATACCTCTCCGAGTCTAGACTTAAGTCCAACTCCGTCAGGGTCCACCTCAGTGCAATTGGAGTGTATCATTGAGGTGTGGAAGGAAAGTACATCTCAGTATCGCCCTTAGTTGTTCACTTTATGTGGGGCTTGCTTCTCTTGAAGTCTCCTGCAGTGTTTTGGGACCTCAGTGTGGTTCTTGCACGGTGCTTGGAAGCTCCCTTTGAGCAGCTCAATTCCTGTCCTCTGAAGTTCTTGACCTGGAAGGTATTTCTGGTAGTGGTCACTTCAGTACGCAGGGTGAGCGAGCTTCAGGCTCTAGTGGTTCATCCGCCTTGCATCAGATTCCACCATAACAGAGCGGTCCTTCGTATTCATCCTAAATTCTTTCCAAAAGTGGCATCGGATTTCCACCTTAATCAGTCAATTGTTCTTCCAACATTTTTCCTGAGACCTCATGCACACAAAGTTGCACATATTACACTGGAAGTGATCCTTAGTCTTAGTTCTACTTGGAGCAGACACAAAGCCATAGAAAGTCCATCCAACATTTTGTTTCTTTTGACCCCAGCAAGCTAGGGGCTGCCATTTCCAAATGCTCTCTTTCAATTTGACTAGCAGACAGCATCTCTCTTGCTTATGCCCAGGCAGGCCTGAACTTGATGGTCATGTCACTGCTGATAATGTTAGAGCTATGACTGCATCAGTGGCCAACCTGTGCTCAGTCTCCATGGAAGATATCTGCAGGGCTGCAACGTGGTCTTTAGTCCACACATTAACATCTCACTACTGCCTAGACGGGGATTCCTGATGCGACAGCAACTTCAGCCAATCTGTACTCAGGAATCTGTTTGGGGATTGGAGTCCCCTTAGGCCCATTCTATTCTGTCCAGGCAAAAAAAAAAAAAAGAGGCAAGAGAGAATCACTGCTATTGTATATAGAATAATTGGCCATCGGCTGATGGCCATACCTCAGTTGAATTTTGCCCCCGTTGAGCTCTAAGTGGTTTCCTTGGTTTTTGGTAGCCTGGAACTTGGGATTCCCATTCATGAGGACTCATTCCTGCTGTCAACAGACAACACCTGCTGCAGTTGAGTAACTACATTTTCAATTGAAATAAGATTTCCTCCTGTGCATTTATGCCACAGAGATATCTGAATGTCTCTATCATATCTCTATTTTTGTGCCTTTCTTCTAAAGGGTACATATTGAGATCTTTAAGTCTATCCCCATATGCCTTATGACAAAGATCACTGACCATTTTAATAGCCACCCTCTGCACCAACTTCATCCTGTTTATATCCTTTTTGAGATGCAGTTTCAAGAATTGCACACAATTCTCTAAATTAGGTCTCACCAAAGACTTATACAAGACACTATCATCTCCTTCTTCCTATTGGCCAGTCCTCTCCATATGCACCCAAACATCCTTCTAGCTTTCACCGTCACCTTTTCTACCTGTTTAGCCATCTTAACACTAGAAGCCCCAAAAGGCATTTTACCTAGAAACCCCAAAGTGCGTCAATTGATGCATCCAAAACAATTGAGTGCGTCAATTGACGTACCTTGGGGCTTCTAGGTATAAATTCATTTTCCCGCTAGGTGGTGCATCTGTCATGAATTTTTGATGCACATATTTGAACATCTTGACCTTGCTAACAAAGTCATGGAAGATGACTAACATGGTTCTAGCAGTGGTGTGTAGATAGCTGGGTGGCTGGTGGACGTGATCGCCTGGTACCATGCCTGCCTGGTGCAAAGGTAGTGGACTTCACGTGCCACCTAGACAAGGTCTTAGATAGTGCTGGGGAGGAGTCTGCTGTCTTGGTACATGTCGGTACCATTGACATAGGAAAATGTGGTAGGGAGGTTCTGGAGGCTAAATTTAGGCTTTTAGGTAAGAAGTTGAAATCCAGAACTTCCAGGGTAGCGGTCTCTGAAATGCTTCCCATTCCACACGCAGGACCCAAAAGGCAGGCAGAGCTCTGGAGTCTCAATGCATGGATGAGACAGTAGTGCAAGGATGAGGGTTTGGATTTGTTAGAAACTGGGGAACATTCTGGGGAACGAAGGGGGTCTTCTGAAGGGATGGGCTTCACTTTAACCGGGATGGAACCAGGCTGCTGGCATTAACCTTTAAAAAGGAGATAAAGCAGCTTTTAAACTAGATAATAGGGGAGAGCTGACAGTCGCCCAAGAGCGCATGGTTCAGAACAATGTATCCTTTAAGGATACTATCAAAAAAATGAAGTTAGGGCACATCAGCCGAGAGGTTCCAATAAAGACAAAGGTAGCCCAAATGCCCTTGAATACAGAGTAGACAGAGCTTAAAGATTCCAAATTGCCCCTGTCTACCATTAACCAGATTAATATGAATAAAATACAGTCTCTAAAATGCTTGTATGCAAATGCTAGAAGTCTAAAAAATAAAATGGGAGAGTTAGAATATATAGCACTAAACAGGAAGTTAGATATGATGGGTATCTCAGAGACATGGTGGAAGGAGGACAACCAGTGGGACACTGATACCTGGGTACAAACTATATCATAATAATAGAGCTGATCAAATTGGTGGAGGGGTTGCGCTCTATGTCAGAGAGAGCATTGAGTCACAAAGGATTAACGTTCATGCAGGAAACAAAATTTGTTGTAGAATCTCTATGGATTGAATTTCCATGTAAAAAGGGGAAGGCGGTGGCAGTGGGGTTGTACTATCGACTGGCCAGAATGAACAAATGGATGATGAAATGCTCAAAGAAATTAGGGAAGCTAACAAAAGTTACAGAACAGTTATAATAATGGGTGATTTCAATTACCCCAGTATTGACTGGGTCATTGTCACAGCAGGACATGCTAGGGAGATAAAGTTCCTAGATGAAATAAATGACTATGTCTTGGAGCAGCTGGTTCATGAACTGACCAAAGGGGAAGCCATTTTGGATTTAGTCCTTAATGGAATATCAAATCTGGTGCAAGAGTTAAGGGTGTTAGGCCAACTGGTCAATAGTGATCATAGCATGATCGTGTTTGATTCAATTAATGGAGGAAGGATTGTAAGGAAATCCACAGTACTACCTTTTAACTTTAAAAAGGGAGACTATGATAAAATAAGGAAAGTAGTTAAGAAAAAACTAAAAGGAACAATTGCAAAGGTCAAAGATTTACATCAAGCTTCTTTGTTGTTTAAAAATACTGTGTTGGAAGCATAGACCAACTGTATTCCACGCTTTAAGAAAAGTGGAAGGAAGTCCAAAAAACTCCCAGCATAGTTTATAGGTGAGGTCAGAGAGGCTGTTGCTGCCAAAAAAGCATCTTTCAGGAAATGGAAAAAAGAGCCAAATTATGAAAACTGGAAACAGCACAAGCACTGAAAAGTTAAATGCAAGGCACTGATAAGGCAGTCAAAGAGAGAATTTGAGACAAATCTTGCTGTGGAAGCAAAAACGCATAATAAAGACTTTTTCAAGTACATTCGTAGCAAAAAAACCCTGTGAGAGAGTCAGTTGGACCATTAGATGATAGAGGGGTAAAAGGGGCAGTAAGAGTGGACAAGACTATAGCAGACAGACTGAATGAATTCTTTGCTTCAGTCTTTACTGAGGAAGATATAGGGATGTTTCCCATGACTGAAGTGGTATTTAAAAGTGATACTGTGGAAGAATTGAAAGAAATACCAAGAAGATGTATTACAACTATTTGATAAACTGAAGAGTAGCAAATCACCTGGACTGGATGGTATACATCCAAGGATGTTGAAAGAACTGAAATATGAGATTGTAGACCTGCTATTAGTATTCTGTGAACTATCATTAAAATCATCTGTAATACCTGAAGATTGGAAGATGGCCAACATAAAGCCAATTTTTAGAAGGGTCCCAGGGGTGATCTGGGAAACTACAGACCGGTGATCCTGATGTCAGTACTGGGAAAAATGGTCGAAACCATCATAAAGAACAAAATTGCTGAACATGTAGATAGTCATGACTTAATAAAGACAGCCAACATGGCTTTAAATAAGGAAGATCTTGTCTTACTAATCTATTATGTTTTTTTGAAATTGTGAATAAACAGGTAGATAAAGGTGAGTCAGTTGATATAGTGTATCTGGACTTTCAGAAAGCCTTTGACAAGGTTTCTCATCAGAGACGTTTGGCAAAACTAAAGAGTCATGGGATAGGAGGCAGTGTACTATTGTGGATCAAGAACTGGTTAAAAGATAGAAAGCAGAGGGTAGGGCTAAATGGCCAATTTTCCCAATGAAGAAAGGTGAATAGTGGTGTACCCCAGGGATCTGTGCTGGATCCGTTGATTTTTGACATATTCATAAATGACCTGGAAAAGGGAATAACGAGTGAGGTTATCAAATTTGCAGATGACACAAAACTATTTAAAGTTGTTAAAACCCATGAGGATTGTGGAAAATTGCAAGAGGATCTTGATAAATTGGAAGAGTGGGCATCCAAATGGCAGATGAAATTTAATGTGGACAAGTGCAAAGTTATGCACCTAGGAAAGAACAACCCAAACTATGGTTACACGATGCAAGGTTCCACATTGGGAACCACTACCCAAGAAAAAGATTTATGCGTCATCATGGGTAACATGTTCAAACCCTCCGCCCAGTGTGCAGTGGTGGCAAAGAGAGCAAATAGAATACTAGGTATCATAAGGAAAGGAATGGAAAATAAAACAAAGGATATTATAATGCCGCTGTATCGTTTCATGGTGCGATCGCACCTTGAATATTGTGTGCAATTCTGGTCGCCGTATCTTAAAAAGGATATAGTGTTATTAGAAAAGGTACAGAGAAGAGCCACCAAAATTTTAAAGGGGATGGAAGGATACTCCTATGAAGAGAGGCTAAAAAGGTTAGGGCTCTTCAAGTGACAGCTGAGGGGAGATATGATAGAGGTCTATAAATTAATGAATGGAGTGGAACGGGTAAATGTAGATCAATTGTTTACATCATCAGAATATAAAAAGACTAGGGGACATGCAATGAAGCTACAGCGTGACCTATTTAAGACTAATAAGAGAAAATATTTTTTCACTCAACGTGTAATCAAACTCTGGAATTTGTTACTGGAGAATGTAGTAAAAGGTTTGGACAAGTTCCTGGAGGAAAGCTCCATAAGCCATTATTAAAAGGGACCCAGGATATCACTGCTTAATCCAATAGAAGCATTGATGAACCTGTGTCTTTTGGGGAGACTGCTAGGTACTTATGACCTAGATTGGCCACTGTTGGAAACAGGATACTGGGCTTGATGGACCTTGGTCTGACCCACTATGGCATATCTTATGTTCTTATGCCAGAAAAATAGTTTGTTTTATTCCATTTTTATTTTGTTTCATTTGCCATTCATCTATGGACTATTAAGGTCTACAGGGTGTGATAAAAGTCCCTTAGATGTTATATCTGTTGGACAGGAGCTCGGGCACTAAACTCCTTTAGTTTTCTTCTTCTCTCTCTCATCTCACTTTTAGCATTGCCACCCCACTTTCAGTTGGTACTGTATACCTCAGGGCTCTGTCTTGGGAGTCCTTTTCTTTTCTTTTCTTTCTATAGTCATTCCCTTGGTGCACTGATTTTCTCCCATGGGTTACAGTCCCATATTATGCTGGTTGCTGTCAGATTTACCTCTCTACACGGGAAATCTTTCCTTGAATCCAAGCCCAATTCTCAGTCTGCTTATCTGATATTGCTACCTTGATGTCCACTGCCATCTGAAACTGGATTTGGCTAAGATGGAGCTTCTTATCTTGCCCCCTAAACCCACATCTCCCATTCTTCCCTTCTCTATTTCTGTGGATAGCACTATCATCCTCCCTATTTCCTAAGCTCACAACCTTGGTGTCATCTTTGACACATCTCGCTCTTTCTCACCCATATTCAACATTGCTAAAATCTGTCAGTTCTTTCTCTGTAACATCACCAAAATTCATTCCTTCCTCTCAAACACACTACCAAAACCACTATTCACTCTCTTGTCGCCTCCAATCTAGACTATTGTAACCTACTCCTTGCTGGTCTCCCATTAAATCATCCCTCTCCCCTCCAATCCATTCAAAATTCAGCAAATTTTGCTAATTTTCCATCAGTGTTGCTATGCTCACATAATATTCATGAATATTGCCTCAGCATTTGACATGGTATGTCACATCTTGCTATGTTGATTGCAGGAGAAAGGAATACAAAACACAGCCCTAGACTGATGCCGATCCTACCTTACAGATCACCAACAACAGATAAGGATAGGCACTCACTCATCAACCATGTACAATCAGAAACAGGGGGTCCCACACGGATCAGCACTATCCTCCCTTCTCTTTAATATCTACATTCAACCTATTTGCTCTATAATATGATCCTACAACATACTCTACCACATATACGCTGGTGGTGTTATGCTATATGCACCCTTCTCCAAAGATAAAACAGTTTATTATGTTGGTGTAGTTAGGTTTAATGCAGTCTCAGAACGGCTTTTCAGGTACAACCTCAAAGTGAACACAAGAGAACCAAAGTTCTGTTTATAACAAAAGATCAGCCTTTCACCCCCCCTAGCTACTCTAAATGTAAGGGATGCAGAACTGGTGATAAAACAAGAAGTGTTTTATCTCAGAATCACCCTGGACCAATGGCTAAGCATGCAAGCCCACATCAACAACATCACTAAGGCAGTATACTACAAAATAAGAACTCTCCATCATCAACACCCACTCCTGGGATCATGCAACTTCTGTACTTTATTCCAAGCCCTCATCTTCCCACACTTTGTCTACGTCAATATCATCCACTAAGGCCTTCCAAAAAATATATTGCAACCACTTCAAATGGCCCTGAACACTGCGGCTCAAACCCTACATGGTGCCTCCAGGTCAGAGCATGTCATGCCCATCTTTAGACAACTATATTGATTACCCATAGCAAGCCACATAAAATATAAAGCACTACGGATGACATTTAAAACAATAAATAATCTGTCTACAGAATCCCTCTCAGACATCATACACCTAACACCAAACAACAGAACGAGGAGAAAAGGCACGTTGAACACACTTCTTTCTTGTTTTATGCACCAGCTCTTTGGACCACCCTCCCAAATCTGATCCGTGCCATCTCTGACCTCTCAACCTTCCATAAGGCAATAAAAACCCTTTTACTCCGACAATTCTATGATCATATACCATAATGTAATCAATTGTCATAGTCTGATGGCCTCACATCACAATCTATACCATTATGTGATGTAGTTCAACCCTGTTAAGTTATCCAAGTTGCACACCAATCTCTTGCCCCCTGTTGCATACAATTCCCTTGGATTTCTGCTTCCCAAGTGCATGAAACTGCACTTCTTCACATTAAATCTTAACTGCCAAGCATTAGACCATTCTTCCAGCTTTTGTAGATCTTTCCTCATGTTTTCCACTCCCTCAGGGGAGTCCACTCTGTTGCAAATTTTGGTGTCATCTGCAAAAGACAGACGTTTCCATTCAGCCCTTTGGCAATATCACTCATGAATATATTTAACAGTACCAGTCCCAGGACCGAACCCTGGGGCACACCGCTAATCACCTTCCTTTCATCTGAGTGAGTTCTGTTTACCGTCATCTTCTGTCATCTGTCAGTCAACCGATTTCTGATCCAGATCACCATCTTGGGACCCATCCCCAAGCTGTTGAGTTTATTGATAAGCCTCCTATGAGAAACAGTATCAAAGGCTTTGCTGAAATCTAGGTAGATCACATCCATCGCATGCCCTTGATCTATTTTTCTGGTCACCCAGTCAAAGAATTCAATCAGATTTGTTTGGCAAGATTGTCCTTTGGTAAAAACATGTTGCCTCGGATCATGCAACCTGTTGGTTTCAAGAAAGTCCATTATTTGCTCTTTCAGGAGCATCTCCATTACTTTTCCCACCACCGAGGTAAGGTTTACTGGCCTGTAGTTTGTCACTTCTTCCCTATTATGACTTTTGTGGAGAGGACCCACATCAGCCCTTCTCCAATCCTGTGGAAGTTCTCCTGTTTCCAAGGATCTATTAAAACATTCATTAAAGACCCTGCAAGAACCTGAGTTCTTTCAGTATCCTGGGATGTATCCCATGTGGTCCCACAGACTTGTCCACTTTCAGTTTTGCAAGCTGTTCTAATACATCATCTTTTGTGAATGATGTGATATCTATTCCATTCCCATTTGTATATTTGGCAATCACAGGTGGTCCTTCTCCAGGATTTTCTCTAGTGAAAACAGAGCAGAAGTATTTGACCATTTTCACTTTTTCAATGTCACTTTCCCCGAATCCCAGCACTTTTGAGTCCTGCAATCCACCTCTGATGTTCCTCCTCTCCCGAATATACCTGAAAAATGTTTTGTCGCCACATTTCAAATCTTTAGCCATCTTTTCTTCGGCTTTTGATTTTGCTATCCTTATTTCTCTTTGTCTCTTTTAGTTTGATCTTGCATTCTTTTCTTTATTCCTCTGTTTGCAAGTTTCTGAATTTTGTGAAAACTGTGTTTTTTGCCTTTATTTGTGCAGCCACTTTTTTGGAGAACCAAATAGGTTTCCTTTTCCTCTTGTTTTATTTACTTTCCTTACATATGTCCATATTTCCTTACATATGTCCATATTTCCTTCCACTTCCCTTTTCCCCTTTCACCCTACCAGCTCCTCCTTCAGATACTTGGCCATTTTATTGAAGTCAGCGTTTTTGAAGTCTAGGACTTTGAGCTTGCTGTGACTGGATTCTACCTTGACTTTTATCTCAGACCACACTGTTTGATGATCGCTGCTGCTCACATGGGCACCCACCTGGATATTCGACACACTATCTTCATTGGTGAGCACTAAATCCAGCACGGAGTTCTCCCTGGTCAGTTCCATCACCATTTGTTTAAGTAATGCATCTTAGAAGGCATCCACAATTTTTTTACTTCTTTCCAGATTTGCAGAAGGAGCACTCCAATCCACATCAGGCAGATTAAAGTCACCCAATATTTTCACTTCTCCCTTCATGGCTATCTTTGCAATATCAACAATCAATTCACTATCCATTTCTTCAGTTTGAGTTGGAGGCCTGTAGACCACACCAGTATGGATGACAGTGCCTTCTCCTCTTTCCGATACAATCCAGAGCACTTCTTCTTTTCCCCATGTCCCCTGAATTTCAGCAGCTTTAATATTACTTTTGACATACAGGGCTACTCCTCCTCCTTTTCTACCCTCTCTGTCTCTTCTAAATAGATTATAGCCGGCTATGGATATATCCCATTCATGCGACTGGTTAAACCATGTTTCTGTAATGGCCACAGTGTCCAAGTCGATTTCTACCATTAGGGCTTCCAGATCAGGAACTTTGGTGACTAGGCTTCCATCATTTGTACTCATTGCTTTCCATCATTTGTTGAATGGCTTGCCTGCCTTTTGCATGGATTTTGTTCTACACACCCGTTCCCGCTTGCCATTAAAGTGTTCAAATGTGTGGCTGTTTCCAATATTTTGCTTTTGTTGGGAGTGATGTCCTGAACTTGTCCTTCTCCATCCATTACCCCCTTTCCGTAGTTTAAATGCCTGTCCACATACTGCCTGAATTTTTCACTTAGGATCCTTTTCCCTGTGGTGAAGAGATGTAGTCCATCAGTACAGTATAGTCTCTTGTTGATCCATATGTTTCCCCAGTCCCCTATATATCTAAATATTTCTTGTTTGCACCAGGTTTGGAACCATGTACTGAAGTTGTTATGTGATGCAACCTTTCTGCCCCCTTACCATGAACAGTTAGAACTTCTGAGAATGCTATATAGTGTTAGCAATGGGCTTGAGTTTCTCTTCCAGAGTCTGGAAGTCCCTTTGAACTGCAGAGGCATTGTTTCTAGCCAGATCATTTGTACCCAAGTGGATGACAATATCAGTTTTGGTGTGCTCACTTTCTGCACTAACTATACCAACAATTTGGTTTGTATTCCTGTTGGCTGAAGAGCCTGGGAGGCATTTGACCATCCTTTCTCCTTTGAGCTGTGTTCCCAAGTTGGTGCCTCTGATGATGGAATCTCCATGGAGTAGTAGTTTTCTGTTTTGTGATTTTTCTTCCTATTTGGTACATTATCAGTAGATTTGGCATTAAGTCTATCATTTAAGGGCTCTTCAGTTTCCATGGATTGGGCACCTTCATTATCCAAGGCAGAGAAGGCATTATGCAGGGATATTTCTTGATGTATAGGGTGTCTCTGTGTTACAGGTCACAACCTACCAGAGCCCACTGTGATCCATTTGTTCCTGGGCTGTTTAATTCTTTTTGGAAGCAGTGATGGATTTTGTTCAGTTTGTACCCTAGAGGAGGTGTGTTTAATTGCAGCTAATTCCCTTAGTAGAGCCAATTCTTTATGCACAGAAGCTAACGAGGAATATAGGGCAAGCTCTTAGGTTCCAAATGATTCTTTTCATAATGAAAGCACCACAGTTATTGCACTGAATACACAACATTCTAACTCAGCTATCCTAGGAGAAGAAAAGGAGAAAAAGTGGTTGTAACACCTTATTAAAGGACAGATGTTAATGTATATGATGACTATATAGGCAATGCAACCCAGGGGTGGGTAGGGTGAGGGGTAGGGTGGGTGGGAACTTAAGTATCCTTCTATGGACTAAAGGCACACTCAGATATCTGATTTAAAGGCTATGCAAGGAACATAGGCAGGCTGAAGATTCTCAAAAACCTATATTCAACAGGTAAAGTTTATCAAAAACAGGCAAAGGTAATGTTTGAAAGTCTTAGCTGAGTGTGTAGTCTCTTGAAGTTCTGATGAGCAGACTGGTTCAGGTATTTGGTCAGTAGCAGAGCAGCTTCAATTCAATTAGCCCCACCCTGTAAGGCAGGCTTGCAACAGACAAAGAAAACTGAAGTCCCACTGCTATGCATCAGCCTACTAAGCAAAGGCCCTTGTAACCTTAAAATTATACCCTTGCTGCAAAATTAAGTAGGAGAACTAAGTAGAAGACCAGGTCTAGTGCAAGTCTAAAAGCAATGTATATTTCTGTTCCAAGTAGCTATATATCACAAGTTTCCCTGGATAGGATGCTTGGATAGGGTAGGAAGAAGGGGAGGAGGAGGAACGGCACTAAATGTAAAAAATAATATTAAAGCTACAGAATTACAGGGCTTAAAAGGGAACAAGGAGGCACTGTGGATTCAACTAGAAAGAGGGAAAGGGAAATCAATTTGCACTGGAATGATTATACAGATCTCCCTCACAGGGAGTAGAAGTGGATGGAGATTTAATTGAAGACATATGCAGCATTGCAATAAAAGGAGAAGTGCTTCTGATGCGTGAATTCAGTATGCCAAATGTTGATTGGCACATCCTTGCTGTGGTGTCATCTAGAAGTAAGGAGATCTTGGATTTTCTATAGGGAGAACTATTCTGGCAACTGGTAACAGAACTCACGCACGAAGGGGCCATATTGGACTTAGTGCTTACCAATGGGGAAAGCGTTTCTGATGTTATAGTGGGAGATCATCTCGCATCCAGTGATCACCAGATGGCGTGGTTCAGTATTAAGACTAGGACTGATAAAATCCATTCAAAAGCGAGGGTCTTTGACTTTAAGAAAACTAACTTTGCCAAGATGGGACGCTATCTCAAGGAGCTATTAGCAGCATGGGAGCAGCAGAGGGATGTAGAAAAACAGTGGACAAAACTGAAAGGGGATATTTTAAGGGCAACAAAGCTTTTTGTTAGAAAGGCAAATAAATATAAATAGAATCCATCCTTAAAATTACTGATTGAGCTAGAAATTGGTTGAGGGGGAGGCGGCAAAGGGTACAGGTAAATGGAGCTCACTCTGAGGAAAAGGAGGTGTACCGCAGGAATCTGTCCGTGGTCCAATTATTTTGAACATCTTTGTAGTGATATTGCGGAAGTGCTGTCGGGTAAGGTTTGCCTGTTTGCGGATGATACCAAAATCTGCAATAGAGTAGACACCCAGGAAGGAGTAGATAACATGAGGAGGAATCTAGCTAAGCTTGAAGCGTGGTCTAGAATTTGACAACTTAGATTTAATGCTAAAAAATTCAGGGTCATGCATTTATTTATTTAACAGGTTTTATATACCGCTTTATCATTTCAATCAAAGAGGTTTACATTGAAACTTAAACTTGGTAATGTACATTAAACAGGGAGTGCTAGTGGGAATCTAACGCTGGTATCTGGGTTCCCAAGCCAGTGTTCTTAACCATTAGGCTACTCCTCCACTTAGGCTGCAAAAATCCAAGGGAGCAGTATAATATATGGGATGAAGTACTTCTGTCCATAAAATAAGAGCAGGACATGGGCAAGATTGTGTCTGATGATCTTTAAGTAGCTAAACAGGTAGGGGCAACACAGTTTGAAGAAGAGCCAGGAGAATCTTAGGCTTGAAACACAACGTTGGGTTACTGATTCGTAATTTTGATCTCAAAATGGTTGCTACAAAAAAGATTTTAGAAAGTTGTTTTTGCTGAGACCTCAGGGCATATCCAGCTATACGATCAAAAGCCGGCTGGTCAGTTCTCCCTAAATGTCAGCGGGGGGAGATTTGTGAACTGCCTGCATGACTTCAAGAAAAACGGAGTAACTAAAATTCTTGTGCTTGGAGAGAGGGTTTGATCAGCTAAGTGACTTTTTCTTTGGCTTTATTGCGTATGATTAGAGAATAAGTTTTTATCGGTTAGTACTAAGGGGTTAATGTCCCCTTAGGACTTGTTAGGGTTGCGTCTCTAAAAAAAAGAAAAAAAGAAACATCATACTACGAGAAGAAATTGTTCTCTTCAAAGTGTATGTTCCGACAAAAAATTGTTTGTCTGTATGTTTCCCTTGTTTGATGAGTATATTTGTGAGAGATATCGTGGGGTTAATTTCTAGGGATAATGAATCTGAAACAGGTAGAAAAGGCAATAGCAATTGCCAGAAGGATGCTTGGGTGCATAAGAAGAGGGACGGCCAACAGAAACAAGGAGGTGATAGTGCAACCTCATTTGGAGTATTGTGTGCAATTCTGGAGACCACACTTTCAAAAGGATATAAACAGGTTGGAGTCGGTGCAGAGGGTGGCTACTAAAATGGTTAGTGTTCTTCATTATAAAGCATATGAGGACAGACTTAAAGAATTTAATATGTATACTTTAGAGGAAAGGCAGGATAGAGGAGATATGATAGAGAAATACCTCCGTGGCATAAATGCACAGGAGAGTCTCTTTTGATTGAAAGCAAGTTCTGCTATGAGGAGACATGGAATGAGGGTGAAGGGGGATAAACTCAGGAGTAGTATGTGGAAATATTTCTTTACAGAAAGAGTGGTAGATGAATGGAATAGTCTCCCAGTGGAGGTGGTAGATACGAGCACAGTATCTGAATACAAAAAAGCATGAGACAAACACAGAGGATCTCTAAAGGTAAAAAGGGGACTATTGTAGTTGATATGCAAGGGCAGGCTAGATAGCCCATGTGGTCTTTCCTAAGCGTCTCTCCAGTCCAGTCCCTTTCCACTGGGTTGTGCCCCCCTTCCAGCAGCTCGGAGACTGAGCCAATCATATTTCGATGACTCTGGGGTATAACTAGCACTGGCACCACCCACCAGCTCCAGTTTAGCTCAGTCTCTAAGCAGCTGGAGGGTATCAGTAAGCCTAGGGAAAGGGCTTACTGGAGAGACACTTAGGTTTCTAGATTAAGCATTTTTATTTAGTCCTCAATTTATTCTATTTAGTTTATTTTCTTCCCTTGATTTAGGACACCTTGTGGGGCTCCTTACCTTCGGGGGAGAATTTCCCTTCCTCCCCTTCCCCCGCCATTGGGCCAGGGCATGGGAGGAGGCCAGGCTGACCGCGGCACTCGCAAACAGTTTAAAAAAAAAAAAGTAGGAAGGAAGTTCATGGCTTCCGAGGCTGCGGAGTCGGCGGCTTCCTCGCAGCCTGCAGAACCTGCCTTTGTGAAAACTCGCCTCTGTGCCAAAGCCCCGAGGGTGGCTGAGCATGAGGCTGGGAGGAGCCAGTGTTTTCGGTGCCGGAGCAGAGGAGAGGCGGAAGCAGAGATACTGCAGGCAGAGGTGAGTTAGGTGCCAGTTACTGGCGTGGGGAGAAGCTGCAGTTTGTCGGCGGTAAATTTCTTTTGGCTTCTGCCGCCTCCGGTGTGCTCCGTTGTAGCAGAGACAGGGGCGGGCCATTTTCTCGTGATTTTTCATGCTCCTGGTTTTCTTCTGCCAGCCTGCTCAGCGTGTCCTGTATGTTCTTATTACTAGTTTTTCTTAAAAAGAAAAAAAAAAGAGAGAACAAAGGGGAAAGGAACTGTTTTTCTATTGCTGTATCTTTCCTGAAGATTGGCCAGGATTGGCAGAGTTAAGTTAATATGCCATCCAGGCCCAAGTGTCTGGTCTGTGGGACCAAGAAGGGGGCTGGCATTTGCAGGGGCTTTACGTTGGAGGCCGCATCTGGGGAGCAAGGTCGGCAGACCTCTGAGGCCCTGGACCCTTTAGCTTCTGTCTCGCAGGACTCAGGGAGCCGTCAGAAGCAGTGCCTCCCCCAGGTTCTCCTCTCCTTTCATCCTTGGAGCAGCCAGCCCAGCCTAGACCGTCCACTTCCTCAGGGAGGCAGAAGGAGAGGAGTTTTGGGGATTTTCCCCCAGAATTTGTCTTATTGCTACACAAGGCATTCTGCATGCATCAGCAGGGAGCGAGTGGCCTTCCTTCCCGGCACGGACATGCAGCGGTAAGACCTACTGAATGCAAAGGACCGGAAGAGACAGGGGTTCCCCCTAAGCGAACTAGGCTGACAATGGAAGAACCCCTCCACTTGCCACAGTCGGAGGCTTGGGAAGGGGACACCTCTAACCGGGAGTTGGAGGAAGGCGAGGAGCTCGAAGAAGGTGAACTTCCAGAGGAGGGGCAGGCCAAGATTGTCTGGGTGTTTCGCCGGGAAAAGTTGCCGGCATTAATTGGGGAGTCCCTGCAGGTACTCAATATGTTGGTAAGCTCCCCCCCCCGCCCCGGAGGAGGAGGCCTTGGAGGATCCGCTCATTCAGGCGGTTAGGCAATCTCAAAAGGTCTTCCCTGTGCATCGAGTAGTCAGAAATATCATCCAAGCGGAGTGGGACCAGCCGGACTCGGGTTTAAGGGGAGTTCGGTCCATGACATGCTTGTATCCCTTACCGGAAGGGGACAAGGAGCTGCTTAGGTCTCCTAGAGTGGATGCTGCCGTATCGGCAGTTACCAAGAAGACTACCATCCCGGTTGAGGGCAGTGCAGCTCTCAAGGATACTCAGGACAGGAAAATGGATACCCTACTGAAGCAAGCCTTTGACATTAGTGCCCTGGCACTACAGGCCTCGCTATGTGGGGCATGGATTGCCCGGGCCTGTCTAAGGTGGTCGCAGCAGCTTCAGCTGCCCAATGTCCAACAAGGTGGACCGTCAGAGGAGGCCAGGATTGAGTCAGGAGCGGCCTACTTAGCTGATAGTCAATATGATCTCATTAGGAGTTTGGCTAAGATAATGGTGTCAGTGGTTGCAGCCCACTGGTACCTTTGGCTGCGCAATTGGGTGGCAGATGGTTCCTCTAAATCCCGCCTTAGCAAGCGCCCCTTTAAGGGAAAGTTGCTGTTCAGGGAGGACCTGGACAAGTTAGTTAAGGAGCTCGGGGAGTCTAAGGGAGGTAGACTTCCGGAGGACAGGCCAAAGCAGAGTCGCAACACCATTCCGGGGATATATTCAAGGTAGGGAATCCCGGAGGTTTCATTCAGCCCGGTCAATGCCCTTTTAGAGAGGACGCTTCTCCTCTAGGGGCCAGGGTTTTCGGGGGTTTCGAGGAGCAGGGAGGGGCTTTGGTGGCTCATCATCCTCCTCTGGTCAGAGAAAGCCACAATGAAGCGAGGGGGGCCCGGGTGGAGGTGCTGTCAGTGGGAGGTCATTTGCGACAGTTCCTTGCCCCTGGGTCCGAGTCACAGCAGCATGGTGGAGGAGACATTATCTTGACTCCTATTGTTGGGAGCAGTCGTGCCGGTACCAAAAGACCAGTGCGGCTGTGGTCGATATTCCATTTATTTTGTGGTACCAAAGGAGGGTTCCTTTCGTCCCATCCTCAACCTCAAACGAGTCAATCATTGCCTTAGAGTTCCTCATTTTTGCATGGAAACTCTCAGGTCCATCATTGTTGCAGTTCATCAGGGGGAGCTTCTGACATCTCTCAACCTCACGGAGACGTATTTGCATATCCCCATCTGCGAGGCACATCAGCAGTAACTGCGCTTTGCAGTAGAAAGCGATCATTTTCAATTTCAGGCCTTGCCATTCGGTCTGCCAACGGCCCCCCACACATTTACCAAGGTAATGGTCATGGTGGCAGTGGCACTTCACAAGGAATGGATCCTTGTCCATCTGTACCTAGACAACTGGTTGATTTGGGCCAAGTCCGAAGAAGAGTGCCGGCGTCTTTTGGAGCTAAGAGTTACCACTGGATGAGAGGACGTGGGCAGCATCACTAAAATATGGGGAAGGATCTCCTGAAGAAAGTTTGTTTTTGAAACGCCGTAATGGCGCCTGATTTGAGCGTCGGGATCCGTTTCACCAGTAGAGCAACATATCGGGTGATACCTTTTAAGTTAAGCTTCTGAATCATACAACTTTAAATCACAATTGTTGAAAATACACTGGGGTCGTTGATGTTAATCACAGCACCAAACTGTTGGACGTGAGTCCTGAGATGAGTGCTATGTGAGTCTGAGACCTGATAACAGTGGAGAAACAGTTCTAATTTACTTTTGAGTTGCAATTGGACGTAATTTGTATAGATGCACTCGAAGAAGAGTGCCAACAGGCTACAGCCAGGGTGGTCGAGCTCCTAAGAAGCCTAGGGTGGGTGATCAATCTAGCAAAGAGCAGATTGGTGCCTACTCAGGGGTTAGAGTATTCGACACCTGCACAGGCAAGGTTTGCCTGCTGGATCGGAGGGCGAAAGAGCTGCAACGGCTAATCCACAGGTTTATGGCCATGAAGGCTCCTACTGCCTGGCAGTACCTTCAAGTGCTGGGGACCATGGCTTCAACGATCGAGGTTGTACCCTGGGCCAGGTTTCATAAGCGACCATTGCAGAGGTCCCTGCTTCGCCGTTGGTCCCATCAATATCAGCCCCTGACCGCAGTGCTAACCTGTCCTTCTGTAACCAAGAGAGCCTTGCAGTTGTGGTTTTGCCAGGGGATCCTGGAAAGGGGCATGCCCCTAGAGGCACCTCAATGGGTTCAGTTGACAACGGATGCCAGTCTGAGTGGTTGGGGGGCGCACTGCGAGGGTCACTTTGCCTAGGGATGCTGGATCACTCAGGAGGTCCAGTGGTCCATCAGCAGGTTGGAGATGCAGGCAGTGGCTCTGGCCTTCAGAGCCTTTGAGCGCTTGCTCCAACAAAAGGCGGTCCGAGTGCTATCGGACAGTAGCATATATCAACTGCCAGGGCAGAACGAGCAGCCCTCTCTTGGAGGCGGAGTCGAATGGGCTACTGGAATGGGCCGAGACCCATCTACTGGCGCTGTCAGTGCAGCATGTGGCCGGGATAGAAAACGTCACGGCAGACTACCTCAACAGGGTCAAGGTGGATCACAGCGAATGGGAGCTCTGCCAGGAGGTGTACATGCAGGTGATACGCCGATGGGGGCTTCCCATCATGGACCTCATGGCTCACTTTGAATCTGCCAAGGCGAGCCGCTTCTTCAGCAGAAGAAGGGAAAGGATGTCGGAGGGCCTGGATGCATTAGTTCAGAGGTGGCCCCTGGAAGGGCTTCTGTATGTGTTCCCGCCGTGGGCCCTTATAGGCAGGGTCCTCCAGAGAATAGAAGCCCACCAGAGGTGGGTGGTGATGGTAGCCCCAGACTGGCCATATCATCCGTGGTACGCTGACCTAATGAGGTTGGCGGCCAATCAGTCATAGCGCCTGCCAGTAACGGAGGACCTCTTGATTCAGGGTCCCGTGCGGATGCCGCAGGTGGATGGTTCTCGCTTATGGCCTGGTTATTGAAAGGGCGAGGATGCGGAAGTGTGGATATTCCTGGGCAGTGATCACGACTTTGCTAAATGCCCAGAAGCGTTCAACTTCCCTATCTTACGTACGGGTTTGGTGCATTTTTGAGGATTGGTGTTTGACCCACAGAAAGAGGTCTATGGCAGTGTCTATTCTGGAGGTGCTTGATTTTTTACAGGCCGGTTTTGAGAAGGGTCTCACTGCCAGTTCCTTGAGGGTGCAGTTGGCGGCTATTTCCTGTTACAGGGGCAAGGTTCAGGGTAAGTCCTTAGGGGAACATCCGGATGTCAGTCGATTCTTGAAGGCGGTGAAGCACTTCCGGCCTCAGTGGAGGTTGGCAGTCCTCCCTGGAACCTTAACCTAGTTTTGGATACGCTAGCAAGTGAGCCTTATGAGCCTGTAGGCCAAGCCTCATTGAAGGATTTGACTTTCAAGACTGTTTTTCTAGTGGCTATTTGCTCGGCCCGGCAAATTTTGGAGCATCAGGTGCTGTCGTGTCCCCCTCCAGTCCTTTCTTTCTTTAAAGAAAAAGTGGTTTAGCGGACCGTTCCTTCCTTTTTGCCCAAGGTAGTATCGCCTTTCCATGTGAATCAGTCAGTTTCTCTCCCGGCATTTACCAAGGGGGAGCAGGGAGAGCACGATGCCCGCCTGCGTCGGTTGGCTGTGCGACGGATTCTGAGGCGTTATTTAGACCGCATTGCGGCTTTCCGCAAATCAGATTGGTTATTTGTTTTGTTTGGGGTCCATGTAGAGGAGAGGCGGTGGCTAAGGCCTCCATCTCGCGATGGATCAGAGAGGTTTCAGAATGGTAGGTCGGTTCCGAGAGGGCTCCGGGCACACTCTGCGCGAGCTCAAGCGGCCTCATGGGTGGAATCTACCTTAGTTCCGCCACTGGATATTTGTAGTCTGGATGTGCAAACGGCGGAAGACACTGGTTTTGGGGAGCGGTGTTTCTGTCCGGCCTTGCAGGCCCCTCCCATGATTGAACTGCTCTGATACATCCCAGTGGAAAGGGACTGGACTGGAGATATGCTTAGGAAAGAGTAATTAGTTCTTACCTGCTAATTAGCATTACTGAAGGATCTCCAGTCCCTGATCCCGCCCAGCATGTTTCAGTTTTCAGGGGCAGAGGAGTAAACGGCCCAAAGCTCGCGGTGTAAAGGGGCAAAGAGAGATTCTGCAGACACCTTGCGGAGTCGCCCAGTGTGGGTCCAGGGGGAAGAAGTCAATTCCCTGGTTTCAGGTGTCGGTGGTTTCAGGTAAGCCTTCTCCTCTTCGAAGGGGTGGTAGTGGTAGGTCCCTTCTTCAGGAGGTGGGAGGTTGGTTATATTCTAAGTTTTATATTATAGTTATACACAGTTGTTTGTGGTTTTTGCTTAATTGTCTCTCCATTAACTTGGCTTTGTCAATAGGATACTGGAGCTGGTGGGTGATGCCAGTGCTAGTTATACCCCAGAGTCATCGAAATATGATTGGCTCAGTCTCCGAGGTGCTGGAAGGGGGGCACAACCCAGTGGAAAGGGACTGGACTGGAAATCCTTCAGGAACGCTAATTAGCAGGTAAGAACTAATTACTCTTTTTCTGCCATCATGTTTCTATGTTTGTTCCAAGTACTTTTTTCAAAAGATAGCATTTACTAGTTCGTCTCTGATCCAGACCCCAACCCATGGCTTTAAACAGCTAACTTCCTGCATGTGGTTTTAAATAGATCACGCCCAGTTAATTTCTTACTGTTAACTTTTCTAAAGGCTTTTTCCAGAGAGGCCATAACCTTTCAATTATAGGATTCTTCTCTTTCCCCAGCTTGTGGCTTGACAAAGTGAACTTACAGCTTGTGTCTTTAAACAGCTCACTTTCACTTAGCAGTCTACAAAAGACTTACCGTTAACTTTTCTAAGTACATTTTCCAGACAGGCCTTAGCATTTCTATTATAGGATTTTTGTCTTAGCTTATATGACTTTTCTTTGCACAGATCTGAGCCACAAGATGTATTGTATTTAAGAGATTAGTTCACCTGCGGACAGGGCTGGCCCGTTCATTGAGCAAGAATGTTGTTTGCACAGGGCCCCGCGTTTCAGGGGGGCCCGCGCAAGCAACATTCTGCATCAGCCCAGGTAGATTAAAAAACAAACTGGCTGCTGCTGCCACCGTGGAGCAGCAGAATCAAGTGCCCCGCGGGGCCCCCCCTGCACGGCAGAGCCCTCCCTGCAGCATCAGCTCCCTCAGCATCGGCTTTCAGAGCCGCGAAGGGAGAGTTTCTCTCTCGCGTCTCTGTTAAGCCCGCCGGGGCTGATGGGAAACAGGCATTTCCTGTTTCCCATCAGTCCCGGTGGGCTTAACAGAGCTGCAAGAAAGGGAAACTCTCCCTTTGCGGCTCTGAAAAGCCCGCGCTGAGGGAGCTGATGCTACAGGGAGGGAGGGCTCTGCTGTGCAGGGGGGGCCCCACGGGACGCTTGATTCTGCCGCTGCCATAGTGGCAGCAGCAGCCAGTTTTTTTTTTTAATCTACCTGGGCTGATGGAGGGGAGGGGGGTTAGGACTGGTAATGGGCTATGGGGAGGGCTAAGACTGGAAATGGGCTGATTTGGGGGGTTAGGACTAGTAATAGGCTATGGGGAGACTAGGACTGGAGGTGGGCTGATGGGGGGTTAGGACTGGTAATGGGCTATGGGGGGGCTAAGACTGGAAATGGGCTGATGGGGGGTTAGGACTGGAAGTGGGCTGATGGGGGGGTTAGGACTGGTGATGGGCTATGGGGGGGCTAAGACTGGAAATGGGCTGATGGGGGGGTTAGGACTGGTAATGGGCTATGGGGGGCTAAGACTGGAAAAGGGCTGATGGGGGTTAGGACTGGAAGTGGGCTGATGGGGGCTTAGGACGGGTAATGGGCTATGGGGGGGCTAGGACTGGTAATGGGCTGGGGGGTTGCTAGGACTAGAAATGGGCTGAGTGGAAGGGGGGCTTGAACTGCAAATAGCTGATGGGGACGGGTGCTTGGAATGGAAATGGGCTGAGTGGAAGTGGGGGCTTGAACTGCAAATAGCTGATGGGGAGGGGGCTTGGAATGGAAATGGACTGAGTGGAAGGGGGGACTTGAACTGCAAATAGCTGATGGGGAGGGTGGCTTGGAATGGAAATGGGCTGTGAGGGGAGGGAGCTAGGAATGGAAATGGGCTGTGAGGGGAGGGAGCTAGGACTGGAAATGGGCTGAGTGGGGGGGGGAGCAAGGACAGGAAGTGGGCTGATGGAGGGGTTAGGATAGGACTGGAAATGGGCTGCTAGGGGTTCTAAGATTGGAAATGGGCTGTGGTGGGGGCTTGGATTGAAATGGACTCATGGAGGGGCTAGAACTGGAAGTAGGCTCATGGGCACTGTTCCCTCTAAGCTGTGTGTGTGTGTGCGCACGCACACACCTCGCCGAGTGAGCGCACATACTTTACAACAGAGCGCACAAAAATTACGGTTCTGATTCTGATAGAAAACAACACAGACGTTCTTAAAATTGAAAAGTTGTTGTGTATTTATGGTTTTCACAAGTTCTACAATATTTTCTAGTGCAATCAATGTGGTGTACATACTGTATTCTGACGTGTAGTCAAATTTTAAAGTATATAACTCTGAGTGTCATTATGTGGCACACAAAAATTTAACCTTCCTTCAAAAGCTGCACAGCTGATATTTTATGCGCACACAGCCTACAGAAAATTAGAGGGAACATTGCTCATGGGGGGCTTGGATTGGAAATGGGCTGAGTGGAGGAGAGCTAGGATTTGACATGGGCTGATGGTGGGGCTAGAAAAGGACTAGAAATGGGCTGATGGGGGGGCTGGGATTTGAAATGAGCTGACGGAGGGACTCAGATAAGACTGGAAATGGATGGGAGAGCTAGGACTGGAAATGAGCTGATGGTGTGGCTAGGATAGGATTGGAAATGGGCTGATGGGAGGCTAGGACTGGAAATGGGCTGATGCGGGGACTAGAAGGGAGCAGATGCTGGGTGGGGCTGGAACTAGAAGGGAGCTGATGTTGGGGGAGGATTAGAATGGGATGGAGCTGGAATTGTGAAATGGAGAGGGAAAAAATATTTTGTGTGGGAGGGAAGACAAATCTACAATTGGCCGGATATTGGGAGAGTAAGTGGGGATTGAGGATGGAGGGATATAATTTGAGTGGATGAAATAGGAATGAGGAAAGAGCAAAAGGAGAAAGATTAGTATGTTAAAGCAGATGTAGAGAGAGAATGGAAAAAAAACTAGAAAAAAGGACAAATGGACAGCAGACGATGGAGAGTTAGCAGAAGACACGAAGAAATCAGAAGAAAGTGGCTGGAGCAATTGCAACTGAAAAAAAATGCACAAAAGATAGAAAAATATCTCTTTATTTTGAATTTATTAACTGGAATATGTCAGTTCTGGGAAATGTGCATCATTAACATCTGCGCTTTGTTTAGTACAAGAGGAAATTAATTTATAGTTTTATTTCTACAGTGTTGTTGTACAGTCCAAGTTTGGCTTTTGGGGTTCCCAGTTTAATTATTGTCTTCCTGTTTCTAAATTGTGATTCCTTGTTTGGTGATGGTCTATGTTCTGCATGTGTAACTGAGCTGAGGTATTCTGTTTATGTAATTCCTATTTGACAGTGCCACTTGTTCTCTTTCCCCAGTAGGTCATGTATTGTTATTCTCTGAAATGCATTGGTTTAATATTTGCAGTGTTGCCTTTTGATAGGTAGAGTATGGTGCTTTGTGAGTCCTGGTAGTGTTGTTAGGATATGGCGGGTTTGCTATGGGTTCTAAATGGGCAGTGTTTGTAGTAGTTCCTAATGTGCCTGGCGGTTGGCACTGGATTATAATAATGTAGTAATCTTTTAGTCTTTCTTTATCCATGTACTCATTTAGAGGCATGTTCACTAAAAGTTAGTGTATGGTAATATTTTGCAAATATTTATGCAAATGAGGAACCTTATGCAAATGATGCCCTGCACTGAGTCTCAGCATATGGCCCTGCACCCCCCTTGGGCCGCCCCTGCCTACGGCCTCTGATCAGCAATGCCCAAACCTCTCACAGCTCTTTGGTAACACTCTAAACCAGGATATATTCCCAATAATTCTACTGTGCCCTATCCCATCCTAGCTGTTTGTTACAGCAACAGGTAAGTGCATCAGCATGCCTTCTAGTCAGAACACTTCACATAAGATACATACACACTATTGCTCTGTCTGTGTCCAAGCACCAGTTCCTTAATTTCTAGTTCCTTAATTCCTAGCCAACATGTTTGAAAGGTGAGGTCAGAGATGCTATTGTGGAAGCAAAAATGCACAATAAAACCTTTTTCAAATAGATTTGTAGCAAAAAATATGTGAGAGAGCCAGTTGGACCAATAGATGATAGAGGGGTAAAAGGGGCACTAAAGGAGGATATGTCTATAGCAGAGAGACTGAATGAATGAGTTCTTTGTTATTTACTGAAAAATATGTAGGGAAATTCCCATGCCTGAAATGGTATTTAAAGCTGATGCATCAGAAAAATTGAAACAAATTTTGATAAATAAGATAGATGTTTAACGACTATTTGATGAGGAGTAGCAAATCACTTGGACCAGATGGTATACATCTGAGGGTACTGAAAGAACTGAAATATGAGAACTATCATTAAAATCTTCTGTAGTACCTTAAGGTTGGAGAATGGCCAATGTAATGTCAATTTTTAGAAAGGGTTCCAGGGGTGATCTGGAAAACTACAGACTGGTGAGCTGATGTCAGTGCTGGGAAAAATGGTAGATACCATTATAAAGAAAAAAATTACTGAATATTTAGATAGTCATGGTTTCATGGGAGAAAGATAACATGGATTTAGCCAAGGGAGATCTTGTCTTACTAATCTGTTATTTTTTTTTTGAAGATGTGAATAAATAAGTAGATACAGGTAAACCAGTTGATATGGTGTATCTGGATTTTCAGAAAGTCTTTGACAAGTTCCCTCATGAGAGACTCTTGGTGAAATTAAAAAGTCATGGAATAGGAGACAGTGTACTACTGTGGATCAGGAACTGGCTAAAAAATAGAAAGCAGAGAGTAGGGCTAAATGGGATCTATGCTGGGCCCACTGCTTTTTAGCATATTCACAAATGACCTGGAATTGGGAATAACGAGTGAAGTAATCAAATTTGCAGATTACACAAAATTATTCAAACTTGTTAAAACCCATAAGGATTGTGAAAAATTGCAAGAGGACGTTGATAAATTGGAAGACTGGGTGTCCAAATGGCAGATGAAATTTAATGTGGACAAGTGCAAAGTTATGCACCTAGGAAAGAACAACCAAAACTATGGTTATACGATGCAAGGTTTCACATTAGGAACCACCACCCAGGAAAAGGATTTAAGTGGCATCGTGAATATTATGTTGACATCCTCAGCCCAGTATGCAGCAGTGGCCAAGAAAGCCAATAGAATCTAGGAATCATAAGGAAAGGAATAAAGAATAAAATCAAGTATATTATAATGCCTCTGTATCATTCCATGGTGCAACTGTACCTTGAATATTTTGTGCAATTTTGGTTGTCGTATCTTAAAAAAGGATATAGAATATTTAGAAAAGGTACAGAGAATAGCCACTAAAATGGTAAAGGGGATAGAAGGATACCCCCTATGAGGAAAGGCTGGAAAGGTTAAGTCTCTAACTTGGAAAAGAGATGGCTGAGAGGAGATATGATAGAGGTTTATAAATTAATGAAAGGAGTAGAACAGATAAATATAGATCAGTTGTTTATTCCATCAAAAAGTAGTTAAGGCTGACATGAGAAAATATTTTTCCACTCAATGCATAATCAAACTCTGGAATTTGTTTCTGGAGAATGTAGTAAAAGCTGTTAGTATAACTGGGTTTAAAAAAGGTTTAGACAGGTTCCTGGAGGAAAGGTCTACAAACCATTATTAAAGGGGACCCAGCGTGTGTGGTGGTGGAAACATGATATTCAGAGTGTTTGTTTGATTTCTCTATGTCCCTGCTTTGGGGCCTATGTTTATTTTGTGTCCATTGTGAAGACTGCATTGATGTTATATTTTTCTGCGTGAGAAGTGCATGTACAAGCTAGAGGATTTTGCAACCCTTCTGCCTTGGTGTTCAAGAGGGATCAAGGAGGAAACTCAGGTCATGAGTGAAGTGGAAGGGAAGCCCCAGTTTGGAGCTTAAATACAGAAAATATTTGCTGAGTCCCCCTGTCTCAGCATGATTGCGCTTGTGGAATGAAGGATCCCATAGAGGAGGGAAGAGACTGTCATTCCATGCCAAGAGAGGAAACAGGTGCCCCTGTACTAGGAACCCTGACCCATCTCAGGTTTGACTAGTAACTCTGTGGGATAACAGATACAAATACCAGAGGCATTACAACCTGTGTTACCCAATTTTTTATGGACTTCAAAGAGAAGACTTGTAAAACTGAACACTAATATAAGTTGCATTTGAACAGTAAAGTGAGTTGTAGCACCCAAGTCAGTGTCGAGAGTGGATTGCAGACAGCTATGCCTGGTCCTTGAAGGGAAATCCCTTCCTCATCCCCCCTTAAGAACTGTCTCCTGAGGATAAGAGTGTGTATACACACTGAATGATACAGAAAGAGGAAGAGGGGTTAGAGGACTAGGATGTAATTACTATTTGAGGGCCCTTGTGGTTATGGACAGCCACATGAGCAGAGGGACCCCCTTATATCATCTCTGCCATCTCAGTCTGGCCTTTTTGAGAATTTACCAGCAGATTGTCTAATTAAATGCAAGCTTAATTGACCTCATTGGGGTTGAGACTTCTTGCCTTTGAGAGCTCACTTAATGTCAATCCAGGATGCCCGGTAACAATACAACTTCCAGGCTCACTTTCAATCAGAGCTGCGCTACATGCTCCTTCTGGTCTTCAACCCATGCAAAAAGAGTGGTTTGATAACCAGTACACTACAGGGGAAGCAAACACTGCATGCTTACTTTTCAACCCAGATTGCCAGAATACAGTGAAGGATGGGGGAAGGAACAAGACCAATCCATTACAATAATGTTTCTAGCCAGCTGATTCTAGCTTGCTTCTAAGATGGCCAGCGCAAGGAGATGAGGCACTCTAGGCGAACGTCATCCCTGGCGCCCCCTTCCCCTTCTAGCCTATTGCCGCTGGCACCGCCCCTCTCTGGAATGTGCAGCAGTGGCAATGGCCGCAAACAGTCCTGTGGCACTTTCCTTGAAACTTCGGTGCTCGATGTCGGCATCGGGCATCGGAAGGGTGGAAGCAAACAGCCCGTGGCACCAAGGTTTCAAGGTAAATGTCACGAGGCTGTTTGTGGCCATTGTAACCGCTGCAGGCCCGGAGAGGGGCATCTGTGGCAGCAATGGGCATCCCTGAAGGGCCAGCATTTTAGTTCGCCTAATGCTAGTGTCGGCCCTACTTCTAAATGAAGCAAAAAATGAAACTACAACTGACGTAATTTTGAAGTCATTTGTGTAAAAGATTTCAGACAAGGTAAAGGCAATTTCTGAAGATTGTGTCTAAGAATTCAGGGGCAGTCAACAGGGTTTAAAAAATGATTCAGAGAAAAGGGACTGTTTGCCTGCTTGTCACTATATCACTGCAGTCAGTGCTGTGCTGCTACTTCATGTGCTCTTAGGGCTGAGAGCTCTAAGCATTTTGCTTGAAGCTTTGATCATTTTACCTTAGACTCAGGTATAGCACATCAGCAGGGAAGTTAAGAGCACAATAGACATAGGGCCTTATTTGCCGATGTGCGTGAATACTTTTAACATGTTAAATAACGCAAACCCCATTACTGCCAGTAGGGCCTATTAATTAAGATAGCTTGAATTAACATGCATTAAAGTGCGTTAATGCTTATTAACGCACATTAGTAAATGAGGCCCAGAAATAGGGATGTGCACAGATCTATTTTGTTCTGTTTCATTAGTCTTTTATTTTGTTGTCCAAGTTATTTCATGTATTTCATTCTGTTATTCTGTACTTCTTCCTATTTTTGACTTTCACATTGGCATTTTCCATCCAAGTTTTTTGAAACTTGCAGGCTGGCAACAGTAGCAGAAGCAACAGCACCTGGGGGAATTCCTAGTGCAGGGCTGTTGCAAGAATATGAGATGCCCTTGGTGAACCCTCATTCATCTACTTCCTCCTGCTCCCACCATTGCTCTCTGCCACCACTGCTGTATCCTCTCTGGGACCTGCATTGGTGGAAATGACATTAAAACATAAATGCAGTGTTTACGCAAAGCCTCTAATGCTGCATTCTGTTGGTGCTCGCTTGCACCAGCTGCTTCTGCCCCCTCTGATGCAGCTTTCCAGTTTGCATGGGGGTGGAAGTGGCTGGTCAAAGCAGTGGTGTTGCCACCTTGTTTGATTGGACCTAGAAGAAAGCATCACAAGCTCAAAAGACTCCATTTTAAAACCTCAAAGAAACAAGCAAGCCCAGTGAGCGTTCCCTCCCATTTTGTGAGCTTAGAAGACGCAGCATACAGAAGACTGCTTCTTCAACGTCACTCAGGGACACCGAAGAGGAAGTGTTCTCTAAACTGCTATAGATTTCTATAGAAGTAACTGAAATGGTAGGCAAAAAAATTAGCATTCATCAAGAGATCACAGAAAGGAAAGGATAGTGATAATGTTTGTAAAAGCTAAAAGAGACAATTGGGGGATGATGGAAAGATAACTAGTCTAAAGAGAGAGAGAAAAATATTCCTGGATTTTACTTTATAAATGGCAATGAAAAAATGATGAGGGTAGAGGGCAGTAGGGGCTACAAGAGAATCTGATGCCTTGCACACTTGCTGCACATGGTAGCAATGAATGCCTTTGGGCTTGGGCACAAGGAGGGCAGCAGCTTCATCCTGTAGGATCTGATAGAGTGCAGGCAAAAATCAGAGCAATTCAGCTGTAGCATGAAGGGTGGGCAGCAACTATGGGATAAGTAGGAAGCACTGGGAGGTGCATTTGTACCACCTTATTCAGAAAGTGGGCAATAGGTGGAATTTCATGAATAGCAGGCACCCTTTCCTGAGTTGTCTGTGGAGGCTGAGGTAGGTTTAGATCAGAGCATCAGGATTTCTTACACATGATGAGGTGGTGCACATCCTGAAGCCTTAAAGGATATTACAAAAGCACTGAGTTCAGCCAAAGCCACCCTGGGTGAGGTCATTTTTACAGTCAACCTGCTGGACAAGAAACAACATGGTTTTCAGCATAAGCAAGGAATGACATAGAAAATGTTGCTGCTAGTGGAATGCTTGTGGTTGCAACTGCAAAATTGGTTTAAGCCCCTCACCCAACTGGACACTTGTATGTTGGCAACTCCATGTGATCCATAGGTAAAAGGAAGTGTTGCCCTCCAATCCATTACTGGAAGGAGGTGCTGTTGGATAATATGCAGGAATGTGATTTCAGGAAGCAGGGAGCAGTGGGGATGCAGTAAAGGAAAGTGGGCTCAGCTTGCACTGCAGTCAGCAGCAGTAGCACCTTGTCAATTAACACTTCCTGCCTCTCCTTTATCAATCGTTCCTTCATGTTTACTTCAGGATAGGCTGTTCTTACTAAGTGGTAAAATTAGTAATTTTTAGTAGAGATCTATATCCACCCAATTGAAACACCTGCACAAACTTCATAACCAATCAAACCACAGACTCCTTGGCATTCTGGGCACACAAACCTGCTATCTGGCCAGACCTCACCAAAGTCACTGAGCATTTCTTTTCCTGCCCACCAACTAGAGAGTCTAGTTTAGTTTATTTAAAATGTGATATACCACCATATCAAAACAGCAAGGTGGTTTATAATAAAAACAAGATGAGGAAACAGAAAGGAACTCCAATTGCATAGGAAAGAACACTTGTAGCACACAAAAGAAGGAAATGAGAAAGTCAAGAAAGAGAGATAAAGAGAAGGCAGTGGCAGGCCAGCAGGTTATAATAATACAGAGAAGGCAAATTGGAACAGGTGTGTTTTGAGTGATGCTTCAACCCTAGGGTAGGAGGGTTCCATAGAGGGATCAGGGTGGAGAGCATTCTAGAGGGAAGGTGCAAGGAAGTAGAGTGCAGATTGGTGGGTAGATTCATATCTGGCTTGTGAGGCAGAGGGAAGATGTAGGCGGTTGGCGTGAAGTGACCGAAAAGCCCTGTACGGAGTGTGAAGAAGAACCAGAGAGGAGAGATACGAAGGGAGACTAGTCTGTAGGGCTTTATGGGTCAGGATCAGAATTTTTTATTGATTTCTATGGTGGATGGGGAGTCATTGTTGGTTCATCAGTAAGGGGAGATGTGATTGTAATGAGAAGCATGGGTGAGGATACAGACTGCAGAGTTCTGCGCAAGTTGTAAACTCTTAATCTCATGACCAGGAAGACCAGCAAAGATTGTGTTGCAGTAATTGGGATGACTAATGACAAGGGTGAGGAGAAGTGTAGCAAGAGCAGATGGTGAAAGGAAAGAATGAATAGAATGGATCTGACAAAGTGAAAAATAGAAACAAATGGACTGTTTTAAACTGGCCAGCAATGAGTCCTGATCTCAATCTAATCGAGAACCTTTGGAAAGAGCTGAAATCTGCCATTGGTAAAAGGAATCCTCGAAACATTCATGAGCTGGAACAAATCGCAGTTGAAGAGTGGGAGAACTGCCAACAGACAGGTGTATAAAAACTTATAAATGGCTACAAGAAACATTTGAAGGCTGTCATCACTGCCAAGGATTGTGCAACCAAATATTACTGAAGAGTGCCATTAATCCTGTTCAGGTCGTATTTTGTTTTCGTCTCAGAAATTACTACATCTAAGTTGCACAGACATCTTTTTTGTCTTTACTTCTGCATGTTTTGGGTACAGACCTGCACACGGTCTCCTTGCTGTACTATGCACTGTAACGCCACTACATAGGTTCGCTGCACACCATTAGCAATCATATGCACTGGGAAACATCGCTTAGGCTTACACGGTTAGTGACGTCCAATGACAGGGCACATGGCTTTCAGAAATCCATTTTACGTCGGTTTGATGACATGCCCTTGTTTCACCCCCGGGCCTCAGCGCATGGCGCTGTGCGGGTAGCTGGGCCTCTTTGATTCAAGCTGCCTTGTTGAATATCTGGTTTACATGGTTAGGGCAGTTTTACACGAGTAAGGCCGTGTTTTACACATGTAGCACGTGCCTAGGGCTTTAAAAATTGGGCCTGTAGTGTGCAATATTTTGAGAAATAATAGGAAATATTTCAACTATATATCATAATATTTTAATAGTATGTTCAAAGGTATATGACAACAAAAAAGATTGTAGTTTAAATTTAATACTCACTCAGGGCCTAGTAGCAGCAAAGTGCTTTTAGTTTAAATTTAAAACACAGAAGAGAGCTTTCTGGTTAAATTTAGAACCCAGCAGAGCGCTTCTAGTTTAAATTTCATAATAAGTCAGAGCCTAGCGGCAGCAAAGAGCTTTAATTTAAATCAAATTAGAATATAACTTAGCATAAAAGGCAAAACAGGGTCAGTATTCTTTGAGCAACAAATAAAGTCTTCTAGAGAACTTTACAAAGAGGCCTTCTACCTAGGGGGCAAGAGACCTGTGAAACTTTTTCAATAGGTGTTAAAGCCAGGTGGCAGGTCAAAAGGCCATTTTGAAAGACTCCTTCTCTCCAAGCAAGGACTGTTAATCACCCAAGAAGTTGCTCACAACCTACCTCAGAAGCACAGGACAGGGTACTGTGTAGCAGCCCTCTTTTAATAAGTCTTATTTCCCTCCCTCCCTCCCCAACACCCACCCACCCCTGGGATAATCATAGCTTTATAGGTACTTACATATCTTAAAGGAAAGGAGGTGCTCTCAGGTGCAGCTCGTTATCCAAATCAGTCAAATACTTAAGACCTGAGATTAATTAAGCTTCAGGTGAACAAGGTATATTAAACGTATTAGACACACTTTTATTAGTATACGTATTTACAGCAACCCTTAGTAAGTAAAGAACTGAGAGATCTAAACACAAGCTTAAAACTAAGATGCAGACAGCAGTCCAGCAGCGAGATGGTGGCTTTCCAGTCTTTTGCATTGAGTGTCGCATGTATAATTTTCTCCCAGTTGGTGAGAGGTCTTACCTGTGCACTAGGTGCAAGGAGCTCTTTGCTCTCAGGGACAAGTTCGTTCTCTAGAGGCTAGAGTAGCAGACTTGGAAGACATAAGAAAGACAGAGAGGTACATAGATGAGACCTACAGGGATATAGTCCTGAAGTCCCACCTCCAGTCTGACAGCATCCCTGTTGCCATGGAGGAGAGAAGTCATGTGACAGGAGAGCATCACCCTGGTGTGGCAGGAAGTGATCCTGTAACTAGGACCTGTCCTCCAGGTGATGTAAAACCCTCTCACACTGAGGAGGTTTCTCCAGGGCCATGTGCCCATGAGGGAAGGGTTAGGACAGCCATTATAGTTGGTGATTCGATCATTAGGCATGTGGATAGCTGGGTGGCTGGTGGACGTGAGGATTGCCTGGTAACATGCCTGCCTGGTGCGAAGGTAGCGGACCTCACGCGCCACCTAGATAAAGTCCTAGATAATGATGGGGAGGAGTTTGCTGTCTTGGTACATGTCGGTACCAGTGACATAGGAAAATGTGGTAGGGAGGTTCTGGAGGCTAAATTTAGGCTTTTAGGTAGGAAGTTGAAATCCAGAACTTCCAGGGTAGTGTTCTCTGAAATGCTTCCCGTTCCACGTGCAGGACCCAAAAGGCAGGCAGAACTCCGGAGTCTCAATGCGTGGATGAGACAATGGTACATTGATGAGGGATTTGAATTTGTTAGGAACTGGGGAACATTCTGGGGAAAGGAGGGCCTCTTCCGAAAGAATGGACTTCACCTTACCCGGGATGGAACCAGGCTGCTTGCATTAACCTTTAAAAAGGAGACAGAGAAGCTTTTAAACTAGGTAATAGGGGAAAGCTGACAGTCGCAAAAGAGCGCATGGTTCTGAAGGATACTACCAAAAGAAGAGAGGTTCCAAAAAAGAGTAAAGTAGCCCAAATGCCCCTGAGTATGGAACAGACAGAGTTTAAAGATTCCAAATTACCCATGCCTACCAATAGCCAAATTAATATGAATAAAATGCAGTCTCTAAAATGCTTTGTATGCAAATGCTAGAAGTCTAAAAAATAAGATGGGAGAGTTAGAATATATAGCAATAAATGAGAGGTTAGATATGATTGGAATCTCAGAGACATGGTGGAAGGAGGACAACCAGTGGGACACTGTGATACCTGGGAAAAACTATATCATAATGATAGAGCTGATCAAATTGGTGGATGGGGTTGTGCTCTATGTTAGAGAGGGCATTGAGTCAGAAAGGATTAAAGTTTTCCAGGAAACAAGATTTTCTGTAGAATCTCTATGGATTGAAATTCCATGTAAAAAGGGGAAGGCAATGGCAGTGGGGGTGTACTATCGTCCACCTGGCCAGAATGAACAAATGGATAATGAAATGTTCAAAGAAATCAAGGAAGCTAACAAAAGTTACAGCACAGTAATAATAATGGGTGATTTCAATTACCCTGGTATCGACTGGGTCAGTGTCACGGCAGGATACGCTAGGGAGATAAAGTTCCTAGATGAAATAAATGACTGCTTCTTGGAGCAGCTGGTTCATGAACCAACCAGAGGGGAAGCCATATTGGACCTAGTCCTTAGTGGAACACCATATCTGGTGCAAGAGATAAGGGTGTTGGGGCCACTTGGTAATAGTGATCATATCATGATCGTGTTTGATTTAATTAGTGGAGGAGGGATGGTAAGGAAATCCACAGTACTACCTTTTAACTTTCGAAAGGGAGACCATGATAAAATGAGGAAAATAGTTAAGAAAAAACTAAAAGAAAATGTGCCACTGGAACAAAGGTGTATGGAAGAAACTTCCAATTTCAAAGTACTTTTTAGCAGGACCATACCAAGCTAGAAATGTGCCCTATGCGACTCGTGAACCTGGTGCCCCCTCCTCCCCAACAACATGCAGAAACTCACTCTTTTCAGGATTCCTCAAAGCCCAGTGATTATAGTCAATATTCACGTTTTCCATTTATCAACAGATAAAAAAAACAAGCAACCCAGTTTAACCCTGGAATTATCAAGATTTTTTGCATACACTGAATATCGTTGGGGTCATAAATGACCCCAAGACGAATTTTAATTGTTAACCATGAAAATTTTAAACTAAACAGAGAAAATATTATTCTGAATTAATTATTTATTATATGAAGGTTAAATGTTTTGAAATTTAATGCTTTATCATAAAATTATATGAAGAAGAGTTGCCATAAAAGCAGTTTTTGCATGCACTTGATGAACACAGTAAAGTACTACAGTCATTTGCATGAGACACAGACAATTTCTGAATGTTCTTTGCAAACATTGCGCTTGCAGGAGGTGCAAACTATGTTGCTTTTCTTGTCTTTTTCTCTGGAACAGCAGTGACACCTTGCCCTTTTCTTTGGGATCCCGACATTGCAATCAGCATCAGGGGCTTCTTCAATGCTGGAAGAAGTCTCGCTGCAATTACTCTGAAGCAGCTGCTTTCCTAATTCCAAGAGGAATAAACGACGTCTGTGCTTTGACTTGGACTGCCAATCTGGATTTAGTGACATACAAACAATGAAGGCATTCAAAGCACTGATGTCCAACATGTTGTAGAAGATTGTCACTGGCCAGTGTCTTGTCATTCGTTTTGTGGTATACGTGCACAACATTTGATCTGCCGTATCTACTCCACCTTTACTAGAATTATAATCCAAGATTATGCGTGGGGTTTTTTTGTCTGGACATGTGTTATCTACTTCTTCTTGATCATGCAAACTGCTCAGAAGAACAACTACTTTTCCTTTCTTCGGGCAATAGGAAACTAGAATGGCGTGATCGCGAAAGGCAAACAGTGAAGTGAATACCTCTCGGCCACAAATTCTGGAGGTAATTCTTTTCTTTTCTTTCGAATTGTCCCCAAAAGTGTCATTTGTCTTTCTAGCAATTTCCGTGACAGGGATAAACTGCAGAAGAAATTGTCAACAGTAACATTTCTGCCAGATCGCGTCAATCCTTCAGTGAGTTGCAGCAGAACCCTTTCATCCTGATTCTGTTCCCTGTTTTGTCCGAGTTCCCTTCCTGCATATACTTGAAGACGCAGAACATATGATGTTGCACTGTCACACAACATCCATAGCTTTATGCCATATTTCCTAGGTTTACTGGGAATATATTGTCTGAACGGAACACGGCCACGAAATATAAGCAGTTGCTCATCCACAGTAACATTTTCACCAGGAACAAAGGCGTCAGTTAGAATTGCTTCCCAGGTATCAAAAACATGTCTGATTGGAGCAAGCTTATCCACGCCTCGTTGTTCACGTCTGTTGGTTGCATCATCAAATCTGAGAGCACAAGAAATTTGATGAAAATGGTTACGGGCCATATTTTTGTCGAAAAACAGAACGACCGTCTTCAAGATTCCACAATTGAACTATGGATTCATTTCGTGACTTGTACACGCCTGAGAGGATCAGACGTCCAAGAAAACGTTGAAATTCTCCGTCTGACAAATCTTTCCAGGTGTCGTCATAAATGTGTCTTCCTTGTTTGCTCGTCCAAATCATTATTTCATTCAATAAGTTCCTCCTCATGAACAAGTGGAATGCTGCGAGAGGGCCATCAACATTTTGTAGGACCTTGTTGTACGGGCATGACATTAGCTCTGGCGTATCTTCCAGCAGCTTGCTTTATAGGTTTCCTGTTCCATGATGTGGCATCCTTAGATACATAGGCTTCAATGGCAACATTTGTGCTTATAGTTGATGACCTCTTAGCTCCTCTACGACCACAACTAAGATTCCTCACAGATGATACTGACACCGAGGACTCCTGCCTTCTTCCCCGTCCAGCACAGCCTCGATCTTTGCCTCAACCTGTAACTTGACTCTTTGCTGCAGGCGATGTTACCGGCTCAACATCAGTCTCACATTCACTTGGCGACCAACTGCTGTCACCATCTGAATCATGACTGTCATCATCAGATTTATCGCCCGAACTTGGCTGATATGCTTCTTCGCTTGCTGAATATGCTGCATCATCAGACGACTCAGAGCCGTCACTGTCAGCATCTCGTTGCAATATTTCTCTTACTTGGGCAGCTGAATACTTTCATTTTGACATCATAAACAATAACCTAAAATAAATAAACAAAGATAAAGTTGAATAAAATGCAAAGCAGTTTTACTATAGGTGTACAATAATCATGATGAATGAGCTGAAAGCCTTTAGATTTCATCGAAAATAATGAGAGAATGTATGATATCAATTACAGAAAATGTGTAATTTTCATAAAATAAGAGTACAAAAAGTAAATGATACATAATTAATGATAAATACCTTTGTCAGATCAAAAATTTCACAAAATTGCAAATTGTATCACGATCCAAACTGGACGTAAGCAACTGGGGTCAAAAATGACCCCACTGGTACTCTGTGCTGCAATTGATCACTAGCGTCACCTAGCGGATCAAAATTATTCCTCTCATGGCGCAATATAAAGAGAATATTGACATGTGAAAAGTCATAAAAAGATTGCATTCTTGAACAACTAGTTTCCGAGATACGCGTTGTGAAACTTGCAATGGGGTCACTTTTGACCCCATCGGTACTCCCAGGGTTAAAAGGGACACACTGTATGACCAGGGGTCAATGTTGTTGTTTCAGACAAGGTGTAACAAGCTCTTTTAAGGGACATCTCATTAATAATTGAGCTACTACATTCTGCATTACCTGAAGGATCTTTTAAACCTTTTTTGGAAAGCCAATGTACAGGATCTTTCAGCAATCAAGACTGTGCAATGTCACCCGTCTGACAGAGCCTTGGGATTTTTGTGCCACTATTAGTGCTGCTTTGCCCCTCTCCTAGTGCTTTGGGTTGTTCATGCCACTGTTGATGCTACTTTGCTCTTTTCATGATGCCTTGGGTCTTAGTATCATTATTTGAACTGCTTTGCTCATCTCACAATTCCTGGGGTATGGAAGCCACTTTTAGTAGTGCTTTGCCCATCTCATGGTGGCTTAAGCTACTCAAGCCATGGATGGCCCTGCTTTGCTCCTTTCATGGTGCCTTGGGATGTTCATATCACTGTTCAGCCACTTTGATGCTCTTGTTATCCCATGGGGAAATCTTGCGTCTTTTTCATACTTTGCCCCCTAGTTGTACTATGGAATGTTCATGACACTTTTAGTGTCCTGGGGTGCTGTTACTTCTGCTGCTGATGTCTGCTTTTGAGTTTAGAATTACTATATACTATCTAATGGGAAGTACCTAAGCAGTTTATAATAATAAAATAGACAATAGGTACAATAAAATGAAAAAGCTGTAACAACATAAAAGGCATAAAAGATAATGAAGTAGAAAGCAATGAGATTCTAGGATGGGTTGGAAAGGAGAGGAGGAGGGAAGGGAATTAAATGTATTCTGAGTTACATCAGGCAATCTGGTCCAGTCAACTGCAAATAAAGCAGTCTTAACAAAGCAAATAATATGGAAATACTTGGTTCAAATAATGAGTTTTTGTCTTGAATTTTTTTATAAGATGATTCAAGACAGTTGTTACCAGGCAGATCATTCCAGAAACAGGAAACTTATCACTTCAAAGGAGAGCATCTTATAGTATCTAGATGTTGTGGTGAAGACTCCTCTCCAGAGGAAATGGAGATAGGGGAAAATCCTGATAGAAGGGATGACACACACAGGATTTCCAAAACTGACTTGGAAAAAAAACAGTTATTGGCTGAGCTGAAGACAAGCCCCAGCCCGGGGGAGGAGTTAGGCTTCAGCACTGATTGGGCACGCCCAGGGGAACAATAGGGAGTGCCGGGAAATGAAGCCCTTTTTAAATCCTCAGACAGGATTGGCTAAGGAGGCAACAAGGCTGGCAAAGGAGGCAGCAAGGCTGGCAAAGGAGGCAGCAAGGCTGGCAAGGCAGGCAGCAAGGCTGACAAGGAGAGCAGCAAGAAACGAAGCAGACGAGAAGCAGCTTCCAGTGCACGTTGGTCTTCAGGAGGAACTTGGAATCAAAGGGGAAAAATGCTAGAACCCTGGGAGAAGGCAGAACGCTGGAACAGTAAGCCTTGGAACCCAATATACTCTCAAGGAGATCCTTACTACACGGTAGAGCCTAAACATGGGAAGGTTAGCAAACCCAGCTCTTGGAGAAAAGGTATTTTGTCTGGTGGCGAGCAGTGCTATAAAAGCCAGGAACCAAAACAGGAAAGAAGTTTTTCTGAGAGAAATTCCCCTAGCAGAAGAACTAGCCATAAGGCTCCTGAGTTTCTAGAGAGGAGAGAGTCCTGGAAGAAAGGTGCCTGTTCTTATGCCAACATCTCTGATAAAGGTAAAGCTGAATTTCCTAATTTTAATGCCTTGCTGGAGAAACCCTTTTATTGTGCTGACCTCCCTAAGCCAAACTCTGCAACAGGAGCAGATAGTGAGTGGGGGAAGGGTCTGACCCTTACCGGAGACTATCAAGCAACTAAAGAGCAGCTACAGGCTGAATGGCTTCTAAAAGAGTTTCAGCAATTTCTGGAGCTAAAGTCAGGGAAACATAAGAAACCTGATAAAGAGAACAATTGCCTTAGCCCCGATGAATGTATGCAGATAGATAATGATGTGCCTACCTTGAGTTATGATCCTTGTGCAATGGATTGCTCTTTATGTTTTAGAGAGTAACAGTGTAAAGAAGCATCTGGAGTTTGTATGAGAAGAATACAAAACATTTGCTATACCTGTTGCCTAGCCGTGAAAGTTCACAAATTGTTTTCACCTGTTTCTGTAAAGTCACGCTGTGAGGAGAGCAGCTGTTACTGTGAGGCTGCAATAATCCCAAGCAACCACACGAGGCAAAGCTGAGTAGAAGCTACCGTGACTGTGTAAAGCTGAGTTAAAGCTATTTGATTTCAGTTGTTTTCCTGACCTCCTGATTTCACCTTTATGTTGAAAGTTGCACCTTTACGTTATGCACCTTTGAATTGTAATGCGTTGAAAATATCCCCACAACAAATAAATTTCTTGCAAGCCTTATCACTCGAGTCACAACTACAACTTTCATCCCTAAAGAAAAAAAACAAGTGTACTACGAATCCCAGCTTTCAGAGGGATCATTACCACCTTTATTCATAAGGGACATTATATAAGGCCACTCCTGCCTGTAAGCTCTAGGGCCCAGGCAGGAGCGTCGCAATGTATCTTGATATGCAAGAGGATCACCAGATGGAGTACAGGAACAGGGTGGTCCTTCACACTCACCCCAAGTTCCTACCGAAGGATATATAATATGAGAAGATTAGCAAGGCAAACAGACAACCCTATAGAAAATATATGATGTGTCAGTATAAGGATTTTGTAGGAAATTCTGTAATAGGGAGCCAATGTTCATCTTTGAGAAACAGGGCTAGAAACATAGAAACGCGATGGCAGAAAAAGACCACATAGCCCATCTAGTCTTCCCTTCCATATCAACTATAATAGTCCCCTTTTTACCTTTAGAGATCCTCTGTGTTTGTCCCATGCTTTTCTGAATTCAGATACTGTTCTCATGTCCACCACCTGCACTGGGAGACTATTCCACACATCTACCACTCTTTCTGTAAAGAAATATTTCCGCATATTACTCCTGAATCCATCCCCTTTCACTCTCATCCTATGTTCTCTCATAGCAGAGCTTGCCTTCAATTGAAAGTGACCCTCCTGTGCATTTATGCCATGGAGGTATTTAAATGTCTCTATCATATCGCCCCTATCCCGCCTTTGCTGTAAAGTATATATATAGGGCTTGATATTGAGTTGGGCAGGCTATGTGCCATGGCGGTGCATAGCCTGCCCACCAACCCCCCTAACCCGGATGCCCCGGCAGCCGCAGAGGCTAAATGGGTAGCAGCGATTTTTGTTGCCACCCGCATAGCCTCTGTGTCTTAAAGATAGGCAAAGGTTTTTCTCGTCTATCTTTAAGGCACAGAGGACTATGCGGGTAGCAACAAAAATCGCTGCTACTCATGTAGCCCCTTTCTCTGTCCCAGAATGCCCGTAACATGCCACAATGCTATGCAGATAGCATCTGGGCACGTTAGGAACTTAGCTGAATATTTGAAGGGCACTACCCATGTAGGTGCCCTTTGAATATCCCGAGTAAGGCCATTACATGGCTAACTAAGGAAGTTACCTGTGTAAGGGGCTTCGAATATCGGACCCATAGATCTTTAAGCTTGTCCTCATATGCTTCATAACGAAGACCTTTAACAATTTTAGTAGCCACCTTCTGCACCTGCTTCTGTCCTTTTGAAGGTGCGGTCTCCAGAATTGCACACAATACTCCAAATGAAGTTGCACCAGAGACTTATACAGAGGCATTATCACTTCCTTTTTTCTGCTGGCCATTCCTCTCCCTATACACCCAAGCATCCTTCTAGCTTTTGCAGTCACCTTTTCTGTTTAGCTACTTTAAGATTGTCAGAGACAATTACACCCAGTTCCTGCTCTTCTTTTGTGGACAGAAGCAATGTTCCCTCTAATTTTCTGTAGGCTGTGTGTGCATAAAATATCAGCTGTGCAGCTTTTGAAGGAAGGTTAAATTTTTGTGCGCCACCTAACAACACTCGGAGTTATATACTTTAAATTTTGACTACACGTCAGAATACAGTATGTACACCACATTGACTTTAATCAAATTAAATGAAAATAGACGACTACTAAATGAAGCGGAAAATTTCTAGTAATTACAATCACAACTTTTAAATTTTAAGACGTCTGTGTTGTTTTCTATCAGAATCAGAACCGTAATTTTTGTGCGCTCTATTGTAAAGTATGTGCGCTCGCTTGTCGAGGTGTGTGCGCGCACACACGCGCACAGCTTAAAGGGAACAGTGGACAGAAGTACCTCACCCCGTACACTGTACAGCTCCTTTGGATTTTTGCAGCCTAAATGCATGACCCTGCATTTTTTAGCATTAAATTTAAGTTGTCAAATTCTAGACCATTCTTCAAGCTTAGCTAGATCCCTCCTCATGTTGTCAACTCCTTCTTGTATGTCTACTCTATTGAAGATTTTGATATCATCTGCAAACAAGCAAACCTTACCAGACCACTGGTAACCTCCTTCTCAGAGTGAGCTCCATTTACCTGTACCCTTTGTTGCCTCCCACTCAACCAATTTCTAACCCAATCAGTTACATGATTGACTCTTTTAGCACCTGTTATTAGTTTTACTACCATGATTTTATATTAATTGTAAGTATTGAAGGGAAGACAATTTCAGACCTTGAAATTATGAATTACAGTAATCCAAATGACTTACGACCAGGGTAAAAATGAGGGTATGAAGAACTTTTGAATCTAGAAGAGAACAGACGAAGCAAATCATTTTCAAATTAAAATTTGAAGATATATGACTAGAAGCTCAACTCACTGTCTAGGATTATGCCAAGAATCCATAATGAAGAAACAATGGGAATGCAATATCCTGAAAAAAGCAAAATATCATGAAGAGAATCTTTCCATCTAAAGAAAATAAAGCCTTCATTTATTTTTAAATTCAGATAGACACAAGTTTAAAGGAGATACCCTGTAAGATGTCATATTCATAGGATGATGACACAGTTAGCAGTGGAATATCTTCAGCATATAAAAAAGGTGTGGAGCCAAGATCTTGAACTAGAGTTATGGGTGATGTAATAAAAAGAGAAGGAGAGCTAAAATAGATCCTTGGGGGACTCCACAGGCTGACATTACTGGAGCTTAGCAATAGCTGTTCCAGCTTACCATAAAGGAGCTATTAGTCAAGTATGAAAGAAACCAGTCAAATACAGTGCCATGCAGATCTAAATCTCGGAGCTGTTACAAAAATAGAGAGGGATCTACCAGACTGAAGATTAAGTGATATTAATAGCACTTCCTTCCCTTCATCAAGGTTTATTCAGATGAAGTTGCTCGTTCAGGAGAACTGGGTGTAGATTTGGTGCTGTGATGCTAATGAAATCCTGTCTGCTGTGGAGAAGGACATTGGATTTCTCTAAGTTTCATAAAACTTGGAGGGAAAACCCCAATGTTAGAGTCAAAAATAGGAAGAATTATTTCCCCTGTTGACTGTAAAGGAAGAAAATAAATGGTAGAATGAAATAAACTAAGTAACTTGAAAATCAATGACTGTAATGAAATGATTGTAAAGGGCAGATAAAATGAAATCATTTTTTTCTTGCACATCCCTAAAAGACATTAAGAAAGGAAAGTAAAACCAAAAATAAGTCATCAGTATTCCAAACTTCTGAGCCATAAATCTATCATCATTAAGGAATATGTTAAATATCAGTAGATGCAAGGTTCTCTCTTTAATAAATCAAAATGTGTCTCTTATAGGTTATGTTTCAGTCAATAAAGCAACATTTAGAAATCAGTTTTGCATTCAAATTTTAATGAAGTAAGAGGTAGCTGATATGGAAATGTTAACCATACTAGTTCCTCATATTCTGTAAATAAAATAAATGTCCTCAGTTCAGGAGCTTTGAAAAAGTATCTGTTTTCACCAGACCTTGTTTTATTTATTTATTCCTCTTTTCAGTCTCTCACTGTCTCTTTTGTCTCATTTCTTTCAGATTCTTTCTCACTCTTTCTTCTCCATTTGAAAAAGCAAGACCAGCAGTCTCAGGCAGGAAATGAGAGGCAGACACCAGATGCAGGCTTGCTAATGAGCTTGAGTAACTGCTAATGAGCATGACTTAGTAATTGGATCATATTGTTTTCTCTTTTACACTGGAAACTGTATCTAGGAAATTAATCTGAATTTTACATGTAGATGCTGGAGGGGAGAAGAGAACAGCAGGGTGAGTTCAGCATGGAGGACGCTTCTGGATCACAGAATTTGTGTGAATTTGTCATGTGATCTCAAGAGCAACAGAGAATCCCTGAATCTCATGAGATTCTAAACTGGTTCAAAGACTGAGGAGAAAGGAAATGAGAAGTGGTTCCTGCAGGTCGAAGATTGCACCAGTTGTGATGTTTCGTCATGGCCTAAAGGATATAGTTGTTCTTTCCACTATGTCTGCTGTTGATTCGGCACAGGGAAAGCTGACGGTTGCTATGGATGCTGGCTGTGCGTTTAATGCTTTATCGAATGATTCTCCGACTGAAGTGCCCTTGCAGTAGGCTGCATGCCATTTCCTATCACAAGTGATTAATTGTTTATACCTTTTCAGAAGGTAGTCAATATTCAAAAAATTTTTTCAAGACAACAGATTCTAATAACAAAAGATTATTACATAAGGGCCTGATTTACTAAGATTACATAAAGGGGCACGTTTCCTAAAAAGTGCGCTAACATTTACTGTGCACTAAAATGGGTTTCAATGTATTATCCACGATGATGCCTAAATCTTTTTCCTGGGTGGTGGTTTCTAAGGCAGTACCTTGCATTGTGTAACCAAAGTTTGGGTTATTCTTTCCTAGATGCATAACTTTGCACTTGTCCACATTAAATTTCATTTGCCATTTGGATGCCCAGTCTTATTTATTTTATTTATTTAACAGGTTTTCTATATAGCCTTTTCCTATAATCAAAGTGGTTTACATGTCAATTCGAATAAAATTACATGGAATTTCAACTCATTACATAGTGGGACGGGGAGGGGGATATACGGTAGGGGTTTGATAGTAACTTATTTACAAAGACGAATGTTTACAATATATACAAGGGGATGTCAAGGGGGTTGTGCTGGATCTTAAATATGTTAAGGGCTTTTTTGAATCTGATGGGGGAGGCAATCGGGAGTCAGTGTATCTGGCTCAGGAAGGGTGATATGCTCGTATTTTGCCGAACCAGTGATGACACAAGCAGCAGTGTTTTGTGCCATCTGTAGGGGTAGAATTGTTTTGGTAGACCATGGTATTGCGCATTGCAGTAGTCTATCATGGGTGTGATAATGGCTTGGCAGACTGTCCGAAAGTGGTCCTGGTTCAGGAGAGGTTTGAGCCTTCGTATGATGGCTATCTTGTGGTAAGCACTCCTGGCAGTCTTGTTGATGTGAGACTGGAAGTTCCAATTACAGTCCAGGGTGATTCTGAGGTATTTGACTTCATTCTTAATTGGTATGGTTGTGTTGAGCAGGGGGATACTATTAGTAATCTGTGAACTATCATTAAAATCATCTGTAATACCTGAAGATTGAAGGATGGCCAATGTAGCGCCAATTTTCAAAAAAGGTTCCAGGGGTGACCGGGAAACTACAGACCGGTGAGCCTGATGTCAGTACCAGGAAAAATGGTAGAAACCATCATCAATGTATTTATTTATTTGCTTTTGTATACCGTGCTCTTTGAAATCAGTGCAGTTTACATATATTGAAAACAGTAAAAACAGTTTACATTGAACTAGAAACAGTATTTATTTATTTATTTAACATTTCTTATATACTGCCTTTCATGATATCAAGGTGGTTTACATTGAACAAATTGAAATTACATTGAACAGGACATTATAATTTGGTGATAACTATTTTACAGGGAACATGGGTAATGGAGGGTTAAGTGGCTTGCCCATGACTCTGAGGAGCAGCTGTGGGAGTAGAAGCCCCAGTCCTTCTGGCCCAAGGTTGCTGTCCTCTGATGGGATTTGAACCCCTGACCTTCTGGCCTGAGGTAACTTGCCCCAACCACTAGCCAACTCCTCCCTCCTCCCAGTAAGTAACAAGTAATAACAGGTGGCTACATTAGATGTAAATACAGGGAGATGAACTTGGAGTATGCAGGCAGGGGAACTTGAAGCGATCTGGACATAGGCTTCGTTCAGGGTGGCTGACCGTATGCTAGTTGAAATAAGTCTGTCTTTAAGGCCTTCCTAAAAGATGTCAGGTCTGTGATGGCACAGATTGCTGGAGGAAGGGCATTCCAGCGGGTTGGTGCATAAAGAGAAAAGGCGCAATTTTTAGTTGTCTGAGTGCAAGTCCTTATTGCTGAGGGGGTGACGAGTGAGTTTACCATGTATGACCTTCTGGTTCTGTTTTCAGGGGGAGGTAGCGGACATTCCGTGCAGAGACCTGAAGGTGAGTAATAGGGCTTTGTATACCAGTCGGCTTGCTATGGGGAGCCAATGTAGCTGGATCAAAAGAGACATGATGTGTTCAAATTTTGAGGCAGACAGGAGTGTTTGGGCGGCTGTATTCCTGGCCAGTTGTAGTGGCTGGAAAGTGTTCTTTGGCAGGCCATGGTAGATTATGTTGGCATAGTCCAAGTGAAGAAAGATAAGGACCTGACATACTGTGCGAATGTCCGAGGGTTCAAGGAGAAGGTGTAGATGTTGGAGGGTTCTTAATTTATGGTAGACTGTCTTGATGACGGTTTGTATGTGGGCTTCCCAATTCAGATGTTGGTCCAAGATGACTCCAAGATAACATACTTCTTGCTTAGCCATGATTTCGGCATCTTTCAGCCTGAGTGAAGTTTTTGGGGTGAAAACTTGGTCTTTAGTTATGAATAAGACCTCTGACTTTCTACTGTTAACCATCAGATTGTGGGTAGTGAGCCAGTCTGAGATCGCATTGAAGCATTCTGCAATGGGAGAATAGTCAGGGCTGTCTATGGAGAAAGGAGCGTAGAGTAGGACATCGTCGGCATAGATGTGGTAGTAAATGTTGAATGATTGTATAATGGCGCAGATAGGCTGAATATAAATATTGAAGAGTAGGGAGGAAAGGGATGAGCCTTGTGGGACTCCTTGCTTTTGCTGGAATGGTTTGGATGACTGGGTTCCTATGCGGACTTGTTGTTGATAATCAGACAGGTATGACTTGAACCAGTTGAGGGCTTGGTTCCTTATGCCTTTTTGATGCAGGCGGGTGAGTAGGAGATTGTGGTTGACTGTATCAAAAGCAGACGCAATGTCCATGAAAATCAGGATGAATCCTTGTTTTTTCTTGTTTAGGCCTGTGTGGAGTCTGTCCAAGAGAGTCGTCAGTAAGGTTTCCACACCGTGTTGTTGGCAGAACCCATGTTGCTGTGGATCCAGAGGTGCATAGGAATCAATGTGGTCCTGGATTTGTTGGTGGATAATCTTTTCTAGTATTTTAGCCAAGAAGGAGAGGCTATATATGGGTCTGTAGGAACTGGTCTCCAATGGATTTAGCTTGTTGTTCTTTATGAGTGGCATAATGGAGGCGGTTACTGAACATGTAGATAGTCATGGCTTAATGGGAGACAGCCAACATGGCTTTAGCCAAGGAAGGTCTTGTCTTACTAATCTGTTATGGTTTTTTGAAGGTGTGAATAAACAGGTAGACAAAGGTGAGTCGGTTGATATAGTATATCTGGACTTTTAGAAGGCCTTTGATAAGATCCCCCATGAGAGACTTTTGGCAAAATTAAAATGCAATGGAATAGGAGGCAGCTTACTATTGTGGATCAGGAGCTGGTTAAAAGATAGAAAGGAGAAGGTATAGCCATTTTTCCCAATGGAGAAAGGTGAATAGTGGAGTACCCCAGGGATCTGTGCTGGGTCCGCTGCTTTTTAACATATCCATAAATTACCTGGAAAAGGGAATAATGAGTGAGGTTATCAAATTTTCAGATGACACAAAACTATTCAAAGTTGTTAAAACCCAAGAGGATTGTGGAAAATTGTAAGAGGATCTTGATAAATTGGAAGACTGGGCATCCAAATGGCAGATGAAATTTAATGTGGACAGGAGCAAAGTTATTCACCTAGGAAAGAGCAACCCAAACTATGGGTTACATAATGCAAGGTTCCACATTAGGAACCTCCACCCAGGAAAAAGATTTAGGTGTCATGGTGGATAACATGTTAAACCCTCCACCCAGTGTGCAGCAGTGGCCAAGACAGCAAATAGAATGCTAGGTATCATAAGGAAAGGAATGGAGAATAAAGCAAAGGATATTATAATGCCTCTGTATCATTCCATGGTGCGACCACACCTTGAATATTGTGTACAATTCTGGTCGCCGTATCTTAAAAAGGATATAGCATTATTAGAAAAGGTACAGAGAAGAGCCACCAAAATGATAAAGTGGATGGAAGGATACCCCTATGAAGAGTGGCTAAAATGGTTAGGACTCTTCAACCTAGAAAAGATACAGCTGAGGGTAGATATGATAGAGGTCTATAAATTAATGAATGGAGTGGAATGGGTAAACATAGATAGATTGTTTACACCATCAAAATTTAGAAAGACTAGGGGGTGTGCAATGAAGCTACAGGGTAACCTATTTAAGGCTAATAAGAGAAAATATTTTTTGACTCAACGTGTAATCACACTCTGGAATTTTCTACCGGAGGATGTAGTAAAAGCTGTTAATGTAGCCGAGTTTAAAAAAGGTTTGGACAAGTTCCTGGAGGAAAGGTCTATAAGCCATTATTGAGGGGGACCCTGAATATCCACTGCATGACCAATACAAGCATTGTGGAACCTGTGTCTTTTGGGGAAACTTCTACAGTGGTGTGCAAAAATCTGGAACCACTTGTGAGTTTGGTGTTTTTCGTACTTTCTAACGTTTTTTTTTAAATTTTGCATTAGCCCAGCATATTCATCTTTCTACCACATTAAAAGGGATACATTTGGCTATTAGAGTTGACTTTTTTGCATTCCTTGCTTCCAATTTAAATACTTTACAGACACTGGGAGATAGCTACTGTGATTTTTGTGGATCCTGTGTCAAAACTGGATCGAGATTATCCAATATGCAAACGTTATTTCTGACCAATCAGGAGGTTGGTTTCACTAACCAATCACAATGTAGATATCTAGCCAACAGTGCAGCTATAAAAACGCATGGAATTTTTGAATTTCATACGCTTTCTGCATCGACCATGAAGATGACTCAGACCCTGACGTTGGAGGAGCGTGTTCGTGTGTCCTTTATGAGCGAGGAAGGATTTTCAAGCCGTCAGATAGCCAGGAAAGTTGGCTGCAGTCAGAGCGCTGTTGTTAAGATTGTACAGAAGAAGAAAGAAATGGGGTCAGTGGTGGACAAGCCTCGTTCAGGTCGTCTACCTGCATCAACATCATGCCAGGACGCATTTCACTGACTAATCGCAAGTTGAGCTCTCCTCAGCTACTTCGAGAGTGGTCAGACAAGAGTGAGGTCAGTGTCAGCTCATCAACAGTTCATCACCGGTGCCTGCAGTTTGGTCTCCGGGGCTGCAAAGCACAGAATAAGCCACTGATGACTGACATACAAAGGCGCAACCAGATCGTGTGGGCGAGAAAGCACTCAACCTGGCCGACTGAAATGTGGGAAAAGGTGCTATTCAGCGATTGAAAGCACCTTCTGCCTGTTTGGTAACCAGGCCCACACCTATGCGAGGAGATTTACTGGAGAGGAATTCAAGCCTGAGTGTCTCAACCTCACTGTGAAGCATCCTTTGAAGGTCATGGTCTGGGGCTGCATGGCTGCCAGTGGCGTTGGACGTCTTCACATCGTTGATGGAATGATCAATGGGGCCAAGTACATCACCATACTGCAAAAGTGTATGGTGCCATCAGCACACCAGCTGTTTCCTGGCCAGTTCCTGTTCCAAGATGACAATGCACCCTGCCATCGCTCCAGACAGGTGATCAGCTGGAAGCAGCGGAACATCATCAAGTCAATGGATTGGCCTGCCCAGTCTCCAGATCTGAATCCAATCGAGAACCTGTGGCACAAGGTGGCCTTGGAAATATTCAAGAGGCATCTGACATCAAAGTGTGAGCTGATTGAGTCACTCATTGCAGCTTGGAACCGCATTGTCACCAATGATCACCTTGTCAGACTGGTTCATTCAATGCCAACAAGGTGCAGTCAGGTGATCAAGAACAAAGGGTGGCCCACCAAATACTCAGCCATCACTGACACATAAAAACGGCCTTTTTCAAGGCCACATACATTAATTTGAAGGAAACCTGGCGTACGTCCATAATATTTTAAAGCATACTTACAATAATATATCGTTGGCCAACGATGTACATTACGCGATTTTCACAGAAAATCTATCAACAGGACAACTATGAGGAACAAACTCAGAAAATAAGGGCCAAACCAATACTAAAAGTTGACCCTAATAGCCAAATCTATCACTTATCATGAGATACACAGAAAAAGCCACTGGGAGGAAAAAGAAATTAAGATATAAGGTCACGAAGTTGAAAAAACATCAAATTTACAAGTGATTCCAGACTTTTGCACACCACTGTAGGTACTTGTGACCCAGATTGGCCACTGTTGGAAACAGGATACTGGGCTTGATGGACCTTGGTCTGACCCAGTATGGCATATCTTATGTTCTTATGTTCTTATGATTGGGGGGAGAGGGTGAAGGAAGTGTTACGCATGATGAATAGTGCCTTGGACTTGATGTAGTTGATGTTTAGGTTGTTGTGAGACAGCCATTTTAATCATGTTCTGTAACAGGTAGTTATTGTTGTGTAGTCTGGGCTTTCAAGGTTGACCGGGGTATAAATCATTATGTCGTCAGCATACAGTGCATACTGGATGTTGCATTTCTTGATAATGTCACAGGTAGGCTGTATGTAGAGGTTGAAGAGTAGGGCGTATAAGGTTGAGCCTTGTAGTACTCCTTGGAGAAGAGGGGAAAAGGGAGGAGGTAGTGCTGCCAATCTTGACCTGCTGTTGCCTGTTGCTGAGATAGGAGGATGCAGTGGGATACAGTGTCAAATGCTGTGGCTATGTTGATAAAGATGAGTAGGAAGCCCATTTTCAAATTGTCAGTTCCTCTGATGAGGTTGTTGAGGAGTTTTATAACTAGGGTTTCAATGCTGTGACTTGCTCGGAACCCATGTTGGTGGGGGTCCAGTGGGCGTGCAAGTCCACGTGGTCCTGTAACTGATGGCATATTCTCTGTTATCTTGGTGATGAATGGAAGGCTGGAGATTGGGCTGTATGTTACTGGGTCGTCTCTGTGTGGCGAGGAAAGTTTGGGGATTGGGCAGATAGTTGCTAGTTTGAGGGGCAGAGGCATTTAGCCCTATGTTAGGAAGGCGTGTACAATCCTGTGGATAAATTTACTGAGCTCTGCCTTTGCTGATTTTATCCACAGTATTGGGCAGGGGTCCGTTGGTGCAGAGCTGGTGTTTAAGGCAGAGATTGTGCATGTGACTTGGTCTACAGATGGTATGTTGAAATCATTCCATGGGTGTTCGTGAGACATGGTATCAAATGTAGTGGTGCTTTCTTGAGTATTGTCCGTCAGCGGGACACTGTTTCTGGAGATTAGGAAGTTTTCAAAGGTTTGGGGGTTTATTGTGACTTCTCCTGTGTAGGCTGGTAACTTTGTGAGGGTGCGGACTATGTCAAAAAGTTCTCTTGGTTTATTGGTTGACTATAGAATGAGGTTGGTGTGGTACTCCTGTTTATGTTGGTTGATTAGATTGTTGTAGTCCCCTTGCTGCTCCTGGTATAACTGTTTGGTGGTCTGGTTCCTATTCCTTCACCAGTCTCGTTCGATCTTCTGGAGTATCTTCTTTGTTTCCCTTATTTTGTCGGAGTACCAGGGTGCTGAGCTTTTTCTCTGTCCTTTCTGCTTTTTGGTTGGTGCTCTCACTACTGTAGAGATTGTCTTGTTCCAGTGGTCAATGATGGTGTCCAGATCACTTGAGTCTTGGCCCAGGATGATTTCTTGGAGGAATTGGTCTTTATTAAAGGATATGAATCTTCTTCTCAGGTGCTGTGTATCCTCCCGTGCAGCTGGGTGGGGCAGGATGTTGAGTCTTATGGAGTGGTGGTCAGACCATGGTACTGGGGTAGCTGTGGATGTCATGATCTTATAGTCTTGAAGGATCCGGTTTGGGATGAAGATCAGGTCTGGAGTGGAGCCTAGGTGGTGAGTGGGTTTGGTGAGTTGTGTGTATTGAAATGCATCCATGGCTCTGAGGAAGTTGTTTGCCTCCTTGTTTGGTATTGAATTAAGATTGAAGTCTCCTAGTAAAATTAGTGGTTTGTGGGGGGTGTATGTGGCACATACTGCTTCTAGGGTGGTAGAGAGTTGATCCGTAGAGCCGTTGGGGGCTCATAGGTGAGGCAGATAGCAAGATGCTTATCCTCTATGATTGCAGTGTTTGCAGTGATTGTGTTGCAGTGTTCTGTGTTTTGTGCTGTGGAGATTCTGAATCTAAGGTGGGTTCTGGCTAGGGCTAGTACCCCTCCGCCCCTCTTGTGTGTTCATGGACAGTTGAATGCTATGTGCGTGCGTGTGTATGGGGGGGGTTATTTGGTTTAGGATGACCTGGTCAGAGTTTGTCAGGCAGGTCTCAGTAATGCCGGGGATATCTATTTGATGGGCGTGCAGGTGGTCTGTAATGGTGTTAGTTTTGTTTCTTACTAATCTTGCGTTGATGAGTTCAACGCTGATTGGGGTATTTGGGAGGGATGGGCATGTGGGTTGTATATGTAGGTATTGGTCTTGATCTGTATGAGTGCGGGGTTTCTCTTGTGAGTGCACTTGTGTGTATTTTGCCAGGTTGGTTGGAGACATAGTATGGATGGTGATGGTAGTAGACTGTGGGTTGTGGATGGGGAGTATATCGGGCATATTGTAGGAATAAGTTTAGGAGTAGCAGGTATGTGCAAACGTAGTTGGGGACATACATGTTGAGGGTCTTTGTGTCACTAGGGAGTGGCATTGCTCAGTTTCTCTGGAGGGAGAAGATGGCAAACTCATCCAAATTGTGCATGATATTATGTAAATACATGCCCATGAAGAGTTGGTAGGATGCTACGTGAGATAGGAGCATAGCTTTCTGAAAATACTTTCTCCTAAAAGAATGCAAAGTCTGGGCCGGAACACTTGAGGCCTAAATGTGGCCTATAGTGGTGATGCGAGAAAAAGAAAGGAAACTTTAAATGACCAATAGCTCTAACCTAAAGAATAAAAATAAGGGTAGAATCGTGTTGCTACAATGGCAGCAGGCAGAAGCAACTTACAAAAATAACATGTAAAGAAAAAACAAATTGCTAAGACACCTGCAGTTGGATGTGAAAAATGTCTGTGGGGCTCCACAGAAAAAGAGAGATTGAGGAGATGAGGTGCAGTAGTGGCAGGCAGGAAGACACACATATGCATGAAGGGACCAATCTAAAAGCTACTATTATGCAGATGATATCCTTCTATCTCATGGGTATCCCAGGGATCTGTGCTAGGCCCGCTGCTTTTTAACATATTCATAAATGACCTGGAAATGGGAATAACAATGAGGTGATCAATTTGCAGATGACACAAAATTATTCAAAGTTGTTAAGATGCAAGAGGATTGTGAAAAATTGCAAAAGAACCTTGATGAGAAGACTGAATGTTCAAATGGCAGATAAAATTTAATGTGGGCAAGTTCAAAGTTATGCACCTAAGAAAGAACAACCCAAACTACGGCTACATAATGCAAGGTTCCACATTAGGAACCACCACCCAGGAAAAAGATTTAGGTGTCATCATGGATAATATGTTGAAACCCTCCACCCAGTGTACAACAGCGGCCAAGAAAGCAAATAGAATGCTAGGAATCGAAAGGAATGGAGACTAAAACAACAGATATTATAATGCCTCTGCATAGTTCCATGGTGTGACTGCATCTTGAATATTCTGTGCAATTTTGGTCGCCATTTCTTAAAAAGGATATAGCAGAAGTAGAAAAGGTACAGAGAAGAGTCACCAAAATGGTAAAGGGGATAGAAGGATATCCGCAAGAGGAAAGACTTAAAAGGTTAGGGCTTTTTAAATTGGAAAAGAGACGACTGAGGGGAGGTATGATAGAGGTCTATAAATTAATGAAAGGAATAGAACAGGTAAATGTAGATTGGTTATTATGCCATCAAAAAGTAGAAAGGATTTCAAGGATTATCAGAGAGGAGAAGCACCTCCTCTCTGCAGTACCCTCACTTCAGTCACGCTGACTCACTATAGCACATAAGAAGAGTATAGCCAACATCTTAGTGCCTTCTGCCCTTTCTAAGCCTAGGACTATTCCTAAAGTGACGGAATATTTCCATTGTGGACGTTATTTGGTCTGCAAAAATTCACTTGCCAAAGATTGGTGAGTGGGTGAATAATGCAATCAAAAGTTCTTTCTGGATAGTTTTTCAAATTGTGAGTCCCAACAAGTTATCCGATTGTGTGTCCCTAAAAATTGCTCTATGTGGGAAAAACCAAACAATGCATCAAGACATGCATAATAGAACATAAAAGTTGTCTGAGAAGGAAAATAGCAGACAAGCCATTGGTATCACTCTGGGAGGACCAACACCATAATCTATCAAAAAGTAGTACACTCCCACTGGGGAGGAGGAGAAATTGACAGTGGCCTTTTGAAATTAGAGCAGAAATTTATCTTTAATCTGAAGATGTTAACCCTCCACGGTTTGAATCTTAAGCATGATTTTTCTGTTTTTTTAAGACTCCATTGTCTTCACCATTCCCATGCTGTCCATGCCATGCCTTGTGTACTCTCTTGGATCTACCAATTAGTTCCTTAATTCATTTTTAAGTATAGCCCTCTTTTTAATGTATGTTTTGCTCATTATTAGACAGCTGTTAGCTCCCGGTTTTACTATTTTTTTTACTATTTATTACTTATTACTTCTTAACTATTATCCAATTACCCTTCGACACATTCATGTATTTAATTTATTTTTTACTCCTTTGTTTATTTATTTATTTATTATTCACCTACAGGGACTCATATTTATAATCTCACTGCTTGTTTTTAGCCTGCAAATGATGAATCAAATAGTATGTCTCTTCCACATTATTAATCGATGTTCCTTTATATAGCCATTAATACAAGATACAGTTCCATTGCAACCCATCTGTATGATGGTTTCATTTTGTAGAAACAGAAACATGACGGCAGAAAAAGACCACTTGGCCTATCTAGTCTGCCCTTCCATATCAACTACAATAGTCCCCTTTTTACCTTTAGAGATCCTCTGTGGTTGGCCCATGTTTCCAATCCATTGGACTCCAGAAACCTCACTGTCCTCTCTTTTAGTAGCTTTTCCAACAATTTACTAACCACAGAGATGAGACTAACCAACTTGTAGTTCTCAATGTCATCCTTACGTCCACTTTTGTGTAAAGGGACCATATGTGCCTTTCTCCAGTCCTCTGGTAACACTCCCGACTCCGAAGAGGCATTGAAAAAGTCAGACAGTGGAGCCGCTAGAATGTCCCCAAGTTCCCTCAGTATTTTTGGATGTATCCCATCCGGACCATCACTTTATCTACTTTTAGTTTAGCTAGTTCCTCACAAACACAATCTTCTGAAAATTGTTCGAGCTCCCCATCAGTTCTGTTCCTATTTATGGGTGTTTTCTGAGGTCCTGCTCCTGGCCCTTCATCTGTGAATATAGAACAGAAATATCCATTAAGAAATTCTGCTTTATCCTAATCAGTTTCTGTATATTCCTCCTCTACATCCTTGAGTCTGACAATACCACTTTTGCCCTTCCTCCTCTCACTAACACATCTCAAAAATGTTTATCCCTGCATTTTATTGCATTGGCTATTTCTTCTTCCCTTTGTACCTTTGCTTTCCTGACTACTTTGCTAGCTTCTCTAAGTTTTTCCAAATGTAGATGCCTCTCTTCCTCTCTCTGTGATCTCTTTTATTTCATGAAGGTCTCCCTCTTTTTCTTAACCTTTTCAGCTACTTCTTTCGAGAACCATGGTGGCCTCTTTTTCCTTTTATTTACCTTTCTAAGAAAAAGGTTTGTTGCTCTTAAAATAGCCCCTTTCATTTTGCTCACTGTTTTTTTGCATCCCCCAACTGTTCCCATCCCACTAATGACTCTTTGAGGTATTGTAGTTTGTTGTCTCTGGCTCTCAGTTATTACTTTCCTTGGTTTTCTCGGTATAGATAAGGTCCTGCATTGCTTTTGAGTATGTTCTTAGGATTCTTTCCCTCAGCTTCGACACACTTTAATCTTTTACTTTTTTATTTATACAGATTATCCCGACAACTGACTTAGTGCACATATGCCCATGGCCACCTGTATAGATAGAGTTTTAGCATGCCTCTTGTTTTTACTGTTCTATTTAAATGTCCAAATCTGGTGTTTTTAATGGTCTCTTATCGCGAAGAGTGCTCTTTAGGTTTAGGTGCCAATAATAGTATTGTCCCTTAATAACCTTTTACATGTCAATGATTGCTTTTCCCTCAGTGATCTGTGTCTCAATGACATCACTATTGCTCACATCAATACTATTTATGCCTTTTGCTTTTATAGTTCTATTTATTCTCACTATCCGGCATTTAGTATGCTCCCGATTCACAGCATAGGAATGAACACCTAATACAGCAAGTTTCCAGCAGCACATGTCTTTTCTGGCATGACTAAATCTGGCGTTCTCAATGGTCTTTTATTTATTCACATTTATTTTTACACCGCCTTTCTACTATTCAAAGCAGTTTACAGTGAACCAACAATTTAACAGAACCAGAAAGATGCGCCGTTTTACAAGGATCTGGAACAATATAACATAAAACATTATAGTATAGTAAAGTAACACCAGTTACATTTAACCTTGAACTATGTCAGACGGCTGCCTGGGTGATAATCTTCACAGTCTTGGCAAGTGCATATCTCTATATGATTTGCAAGGGATTGTGGGCAATGTAGTTCATTCACACCAGACACAGCTGCTGACAATAATTTAGTTGTGCTCTTGGGTAAAGCCAATAAGATATTTATTTATGGGGTTATTTCTCCCAACACAGATATGCTTGGTAGCACATAAATCAGGTTACTTGCTTTCAGTGTCAACTTGGAAAAACGAAGTCAAAATCAGGAAAACAACAAATGAAAAGCCACAAAGCAAGAAAAAAACTGTTCTTTTCAGGTTAACTTCTGATTACTTCCCACATAGATTCAGAAGTGATTCTCTCCTAGCTCACAAGCAATTAGGTAAGGCTTAATTGCTAGCAGTTATCCAGCTGAAACCCCTTAGCTGGCTTGCTTTCTACTGTGTGGGTCAAATCCTGCTTCAGGAGCTTTTCTGAGTAGATTAAAGAACAAATTTGTATTTCTTTGTGATGGTTGCTGTACTTTATAACAGAAAGTTACCAACGGAGTTTAGATAGAGAGCAGTCCATATAAACAGGATCTTCATCTGCTATTATTCCCCCTTGTTCAACAAGCATGGGTTCAATATCATGGATTGGCACAGATGAATCTCTCAATGGAGCACTTTCAGGAGAATACTTGTTTCCCTGCTGTCTTTCAAGGTTATAGCTAGGACATAGATCAGTGTTCATACCTGAGCTTCCATTGCTGTTAGAGTTCCTCTCTATATAGCCTGGCCAGTATGTAGTCCAGTTCTTATGTCCAGCCTTCCAATCCAGATCCCTGGACACTGGATCTCTCTTCACATACCTTCTGGCATAGGTCTTAGGGTCCCTTCCACGTGCAGCCGTCTCCCTCAGAGGTAGCGTCTGGTGATTCCTAGCTCTGCAGCACCATTCCTCTGGCTTTCCCCAGTCCAATGGTGTATGCTGGCCCTTGAAATGCCTCCCAGTATACGTACTGCTTTGGACTCTTCTAGACCTCTCAAAGGCTTTTCTCTTCCTTCTTCCAAAGGGTCTCTTTCCCTCTCTGTCCGTCCGGTTTGGCTTCTGCTTCTGATGATCCTTCAGATGAAACTGATGAAACTTCTCTGGATATCCAAGGTGATCATGAAGATGGTCATCTATAGAATAAACTCTACTCTTATTCTGCTTAGATGAGTGCTCCTCCCTAACACAGCGCAGCTGTGCTGAATCAGGCCTTGCCCTTTGAGATGAGTGTTCCATCCTATCACAGCGCAGCTGTGCTGAATCAAGCCCTGCCCTTTGCAATGAGTGCTTGGGGATTACCTCATAGCCCTTTTGATTGAACACACGTTTTCTCACTTCAGCTCCTCTCATGGCTGTTGGAAACCTGGTGCATTCTGGGACTGGTAGTCTTTTATGGCAAAATTCTGTTTTCTCATTTCTACCAGCACTGACAGGTTGCTTGTTCAGAGACACTTCACCTTTTCTATAGCCCCTTCCTGAGCTATGATAAGCTTCCTTATCACAACTATTTACAATATTGTTGTAGGTGAGTGGTAGTTAGTGTCAATAGTGGATTGTTGTTGCATTATTTATGTCCAGGGTATTGAATTGAGGAATGTTAACTGTTAAAGCTTATGAGTCTCTATGTCTGAAGTCATGTTATATTCTTCCTTGAAGAGGTGTATTTTTAATTTCTTCTAAATTCAGACAGGTCTGAGAATCCTCTTAGTGTTGGTGATAGGTTATTCCATAATGAGCTATTACAGGTGGACTTTGCTCTTTGTTCTCTTGTGGTATGGTAAGTAGGTTGATGGTAGAGTTTGTGACAAGGCAGAGGCTGCAGAACCTAAAAATAGGGGTTTAAAACACTTTTTGTCCTCAGAAGCTGTCAGTAAAACAGGTCAGGAAAGGGTTAAGGATCCAGCCCTGAAAGCTTCTCTACACAAGAAAGCAGAAAGAGAGCCACACCCGAGCTCCAGACAAACTCAGGGAGCTGACGGGGGGAGGAAAAGGGGCGGAGTCACACCTGATAGGGCAGCCCTGTTCACATAACCAGGAAGCAACTGTTAGTCGAGGAGAAGGAGGAGAAGGAGCCCTCAAGGGAGAAAAGGCAGCCAAGAGAGAGCAAGCAGCCAAGGGAGAGCTGGCATCCAAGGGTGGAGGAGAATCCGGAAGAGACTCAGCATTGGAGTTGGATTCAGCCTTGGAGGGAGAGCAGTTCCAGGAAGGTCCAAGAGAGTCAGATCCAGGGAGAGATCTGGGGACCAGGAGAAGCAAAGCCAAGAGTAACTGGTACCCGGTTAGCACAAGGGGCTTGGGGAATTGCTGGCCAGACTGTAGAGAGACAGCCAGGTCTCAGGAGAGGTGTCTGAAAAAGCTTCCAGGAAGGAACTACCTTGAGCCGCACAGCAAACAGAAACAGGTCAGAAACTATTTCAAACCTCAGGGGAAAAGGTTAGATACCTTGCCTAGAAGAGACAGGAGTAGTTCTCTGGAACCTTCTCTTGAAGCCATAATTACAGAGGAGAGGTTGGGCAGAGAGAAAGTCCCAGTCAAAAGACTGCAAAAGTTTTCCCACTACAGAGAACGTGACAGGAGTTCTAGCTCAGAGTATAGCCCAGGTGCCACTAAGCAAATTACTAATTGCAGGCATCACAGCCAAGGGCTAGAGTCAGACCCTGAAGAGCACGCTGTTTTAAGGGAGCTGGTAAAGCAGTATCAAGAGGAATATTTGCCTCTCAACCAGAAAGCATATACTAGGCAGACCAGAAGGAAGGTGAGCCCTTTTTATGATGTTTTAAAAGGTGCTGATGATTTGGAATCCTTGCAAGTGCCTAGGAGTTTTAAGGATAACAAACGGAAGCAGCTTAGAGCACTGATTAAGCAGTGGCAATCTGTAGACTCCATTAAACCTGGTCATAAGGACGTATCAGATCCTGAGCTGGAGGAAATGCAAACTGAAGCATCTCTAAGTGATAGCAGTGGTTCAGATATGGACTGTGGGTTTTGTCAAAGGGAGTGAAAGCTGATAAATGTATCCTGTAGAAGTGCTGAGAAAGCCTAACTGTTCTAACCTGAGTTTTGCACGGAGAAAGGCAGCGTTCTGCCTGTGTGAAAACTCAAGCCTAATTAAGCAGCTGTGAAGAGGAGTACAACGCTGTGAAGTTTTCCTTTATTTAGAGCATGTACCTGAAAGCAATGCCTATGTGGGGAAACAGCTGTTGTAATTTGAAGCTGGAAGAAGTTTGAAAAGCTGTATGTTTTGCTTTAATCTAGTACCTGAGAAGTATCAGGAGATCCTTGGACTTTTATTTGACACGATCTAGTAGCCACATCTTATGTCTGTGTTTGGGGAAGTAGTTCAGTAAAAACTCCTGTGCAACAATAAAAGTTATTGTTATCCCATTCAAGCCTTCGCTGTACTTACTTGGTCCACAACTACAACGGATACCAGGCTGCAGCACTTATAAGGTTAAAAATATGTATTCTTCTCCTGTCTCGCCTGCCAACCCCTCCTAGGCAACCGCCTATGTATATCGGAGGGTGGTGAAGTGTGACAAGTTTCATAGTAGTCTTTAATTTTTTGGGTTTGAGATCAGGGTCTGGAAACGTGGCAGATTCCTTGTGGTAAGAACTTTGTATCTTATTCTGGCTGCGATGGGAAGTCAATTAAGTTGTATTAGTATGGGGGTAATGTGTGATCAGTGAGGGGTTCCAAATATTATTCTGGCTACAGTATTTTGGACAATTTGGAGTGAGTGGAGTGTTTGTTTTGGTAGGCCTTGGAATATAATGTTGCAATAATCTAGTACAGGTGTAATCATTGCCTGGCATACGGTTCTGAATTGATTTGTGGTGAGAAGTGGGCGGAGGTGCTACAGGATTCTTAGTTTGTGGTAGATGGAGAAGGTTATTCTCTTTATGTGAGGTTGGATGTTGATGGTTGGTTGTTATGCCCAGATATTTTGTTTCAGATTTGACTTTGTTATATAATCTAGTTTCAGGATTGATGGTGGGGTAAAGGTTGGATTAGTGGTTATTTAGAGTGCCTCAGTGGATAGTGGAGTATTTCCAGCTTAATAGACTGCAGGACTCTGCAGGCTGGGCTTGGTGGGAAGGGTTTAAGGCGTATATTAGAGCCATTATAACAAGCTATAGTATTAATCAAGCAAAGAGGGTCAAGGGACAACTAAAGGCAGGGGAGCGTATCTCCACCCGGCAAGCTGACCCCGGCATACTGCTCCGACTACAGCGACTCAGATACAAATATAATCAGATTCTGTCAAATGAAGCCTCTCGTAGTATTAAAGCTCAGAATGGGGTCTATTACTGGGAAAGCAATAAAGCTGGGTGATTACTGGCAAATGCTCTTCGGGCTCGCAGGGATGTGGGTCGTATTGCGGCCATTCGAGGCCCGCAAGGTCAGGACCTTCTAGTCTCAGATGTGGAAATAGCTGAGTCATTTAGATCCTTTTACAAGAATCTCTACACTTCTGAAGTTGATTTTGGGAAGGAGGGGTTTGCTGCTCTTTTTGCGGAGACGCAAAGACCTACTTTAGACAAGGAGGTTGCGGATAGGTTAGATGATGCCTTCTAGGTTACAGAAATAAAACAAGCTATTGACTCATTGGCAAGGGGGAAAGCAGCTGGCCCTGATGGACTCCCCATAGAATTTTTTAAAACCTTTGCCGCAGAACTAGGTCCTCAGCTCCAGTTATACTTCCAAGCCCTGGTGCAGGAGTCTGCTCATCCTGGAGCTTTTGCAGCAGCAAATGTCATTGTGCTAGAAAAAGCGGGCAGAGACCCTCAATTGGTAAGCAAATACTGTCCCATTTCATTGTTAAACTCAGATTACAAAATCTATGCCACCGTTCTGGCTCATTGAGTGTCTAAGGTAGCTCCTCTGTTGATTCATCCTGATCAATGTGGGTTTATAGAAGGCAGGTCCACTGCGGATAACGCTAGGTTGATGTGCCATATCCTTGTTGGGGCAGAACGGGTGAGTAATTCTATCATTGGCCTATCTCTTTTCGTCCTGATCAATGTGGGTTTATAGAAGGCAGGTCCACTGCGGATAACGCTAGGTTGATGTGCCATATCCTTGTTGGGGCAGAACGGGTGAGTCATTCTATCATTGGCCTATCTCTTGACACGGAGAAAGCGTTTGACCACCTAGAATGGCCTTTCATGTTCGCAATTCTTGATTGGTTTGGTTTTGGGCAGGGGTCTGTTAATCTACTCAAAGTGATGTACACCCATCCTACTGCCACCGTCTGTATAAATAATGTCCAGTTGATGGCTATGGAGCTTGGTCGTGGAACGCGGCAGGGATGTCCTTTATCCCCGTTGCTATTCAATCTAGCTCTGGAATCGCTTGTTTTGTTAATTCGGCAGAACTCAAACATTCAAGGCGTCTCGGTCGCCGGGGTAGAAGTCAAGCTGTCGGCATATGCCGATGATTTTTTTATTATTCACCACCCCTAGCTCGGTGTCCCAGATCCTCAAATTGATTGACCAATACTCCAGCATGTCTGGGTACAAAATAAACTAGTCAAAGTCTATTGCTTTTCCATTAAACCCTTACGCGAATAAATCTGATATGGTCCACTTCCCTTTTGTTTGGGAATCGAAAATGATCAAATATCTAGGGGTTCAATACTGTTATCCATTTGAAGAGACAAGTTTAACTCAGCGGCGCTACTAACCCAAACCTAGACTCTGACTAGTACATGGGCTCCCTTGACCTTACCATGGTGGGGGCGGCTAGAGGCGATCAAGATGACCATTACCCCAAAGATCAATTATGTTCTGGAAATGCTCCCATGTTATCTACCAAGGCATACCTATCGGCAGATCGAGGGGCTGTTAACCAATACCTTTGGAATAATAAGCCGCCCAGGATCGCTTTGAAAAAACTTAAAGCCAGAAAAGAGGATGGTGGGGTCAATTTCCCTGATTTCTGGTCATACCACACTGCTTTCCTGCTAAAGCAGGGCTCTAGATGGATAGAGCAAGTAACAGAACGAAGTCCAGTGTGGTTGGTGTTGGAACAGAAATTGGCCGCCCCCATTCCTATCGGGCTTTTGCCTAACATGATTTGCCCAAGTAAAATGGTCCCCGTGGTGATATCTGATATGCAGAGAGCCTTCTTAACTTTGAAGCACTCCTTGGGTTACGCAAAGGACTTTTCTGTATCCACTCCCTTGTGGTATAACCCATTATTCAAGATACAACGGGAGGTGTTTGCCTGGCCTCAGTGGTATACACGGGGCATTTGGAACCTTGGCCACCTTGTCGCAGAGGGTGGGTGGAAAGGTTTCGACAGGCTGCAATGGGAATTTTGTCTTCCAAGAACGTTTTATTTTCAATGGCTACAAATTAGGGCATTGTGTGGGGAAAGCTGGGGTTGACACTAAGCGATTGAGTAAGGAAAATGGCATGGACTCCTTGGTCCTACAGGTTACACAAACAGCAGGGGTAGTCTCCCACTATTACAAAGCACTGCATCATAATGCTCCCCTTCCAATTGTTGGGCTGCAACATGTTTGGAAACATGACACAGGAGCTCCCCTTACTAGATTGAATTGGGAGAAATTATGGACAAAGTCGGTTAGGGTGTCTAAAGCAGCTTCTATTACTCAATCACTGTTCTTTTTTGCCCATAGGGCATACTGTACCCCAGTCAGAATAACTAGGTGGGGCAAAGCTTCCAGCAACAAATGTTGGTCCTGCCAGATGTCCATAGGCACACTGGAGCACATTGTGTTCAGTTGCCCCTGCATCCAGAACTTCTGGTCGCAAGTTTGGGAGCGAGTACAATTAATCTTGAGCTTTCGAGCCTCCCTCTCCTGGGCCATAGTAAGCCTAAGATCAGCTACGGAGATCCTCTCTCTTGAAAAGGAGTGTCATTTTTTGCTTGATTTTATGGTGGGTGTCGCAGTGCACTTGATCGTTAGAAACTGGAAACATACCTACGATGCCAATTCGCTAGCATGGTGGAATCTCATTTGTATATATAGTAAATATGAGTAAATGCCCAGAAAAGGAATGTCGAGAGATGTGTCCCAGCACCTTAAATGGAGGGCCCTCAATGATTTTGCTGCGCATGCTCATTGAACTAAGTTTGTGACTCACCCATGTACTTCACCCACATTGTTGCTAACTGTCTGATATGCTGTCTTGACCATGCTTACACTGGAGGGGTAGGGGGAAGGGGGGTAGCATAGGGCATTGTTAGAGACCATAATTGTACCCTGCTTAATTGGGGTGGGGTGTTGGGGGGGGGAGGGGGTGTGTTGTGCACTGTTGGGGACCACAATTGTATCCTGGTTGATTTTGTTGAGTACCTTGTGTTGTTAGTGGAGTTTTGAAAAGGTAAATAAAGATATTTAAAAAAAAAAAGAAATGCCATATTGGGTCAGACAAAGGTCCATCAAGCCCAATATCCTGTTTCCAACAGTGGACAATCCAGGTCACAGGTACCTAGCAGTTTTCCAAAAAGACACGCAGGTTCCATAATGCTTGTATGGGGCAAGCAGTGGATTACCTGGGTCTTCTTTAATAATGAAACTTGTCCAAATCTTTTTTAAACCCAGCTGCACTAACAGCTTTTACTACAAAATCCAGAGTTTGATTACGTGTTGAGTGATAAAATATTTTCTCTGATTAGTCTTAAATGGGTTGCACTGTAGCTTCATTGCATGTCCCTTAGTCTTTCTACTTTTTGATGACCTAAACAATCGATCTATGTTTACCCGTTCCACTCCATTCATTAATTTATAGACCTCTATCATATCTCCCCTTAACCGTCTCTTTTCCAGGTTGAAAAGCCCTAAGCTTTTAAGCCTCTCCTCATTGGGGTATTCTTCCATCCCCTTTACCATTTTGGTGGCTGTTCTCTGTACCTTTTCTAATTCCGCTATATCCTTTGCACTTGTCCAAGTTAAATTTCATCTGCCATTTGAACGTCCAGTCTTCCAGTTTGTCAAGGTCCTCTTGCAATTTTTCACAATTCCTCTTGGGTTTTAACAACTTTGAATAATTTTGTGTCACCTGCAAATTTGACTTCCTGACTTATTCCCATTTCCAAGTCATTTACGAATATGTTAAAAAGCAGCGGACCCAGCACAGATACCAGGTAAACTCCACTGTTCACCTTTCTTCATTGGGAAAATTGACCATTTAGCCCTACTCTCTGCTTTCTGTCTTTTAACTGGTTCCTGATCCACAATAGTGCACTGACTCCTATCCCATGACTTTTTAATTTTGGCAAGAGTCTCTCATGAGGGATCTTGTCAAAGGCTTTCTGAAAATCCAGATACACTATAATCGACTGGATCTCCTTTGTATACCTGTTTATTTACACTTTCAAAAAATACAACAGATTAGTAAGACAATGCTAGATATTAGCCTGTAGGAATTAGGAGAGGTTGGGTCAAGTTTTGCACTTTATAGGAGGGGTCAAATTGAGGTCTGCTTCAGTGCAGTGGGCATAAGGCCTTGAGACAGTGATGCATGCACTATGGTTATGAGGTTTGTACTCAGGTGTGATCTAGTCAACTTTATCCAGGTGATGAGTCATGGGTCCAGTGCGGAGGTTGTTGTGTTAAGGCTCTTTATTGTGTCTTCAATGTTTTTAATTGATGGGAGCTCAAATTTTGACCAGGTCTTCTGATTCCATTCCTGGGTTTGGGCTATGCTTTGCTCTATTAGAGGGGCTTGCATCTGTTTGGCTAGGAGGTAGGAGACAATCTTCTGGGGGGTATTTAATCTTGCGTGTCTTTATTGTTTTATCACTGGGTGCTTTTTAGGATTAGGTGCCAGCCATTGTAATGTCTCTTAATAACTTTATGAGAGAACACAAGAAGCGAGAGAGTGTGATGACACAGATGCTTGATCCAAGAAGTTTTATTGAGTTCCCCAACGCGTTTCGGCGGAACGCCTTCCTCAGGGGGTATCAAACTAACAAAAATAACATAATAAAATTGTACATTAAAAACATATTAAAAACAAATGAATAAAAATAATAATAATAATAATAATAAACAAGGTTAACAACAATAAAACGGGCATGGATAGGGTAAAAACAAGCAAAGTATAACTGTCAACTGATACATAAATGATATGTATAAAACACTCCAAATGTAAAAAGACGCAGGGCAGAGAAACATTGAAAACTTAAAAACGGATGATACTCACTAGTGTGGATCATAAAAAGATAATCTGTATATCGAAATATAACAGACGTTCACCTTTGGCCCAACTGTGCTAAGGCCATATGGATAAACAGCGCGAAGCTGCAAACATAAACATCAATAAAAAGTTTATAATAAATAAATAAAATGTGTGAAATGATAAATCATGGTGAACAAAGGGACCAGAAAAAAGATAAATACTTACTTAGATAAATGGTGTGGTTTTTAAAAAAACCTTTGGGAGTAAACACACTGTAATGCATAAAAGATACATAAATACACCAAATAAATAACATATCAGTGAGTAATATAATAAATAACATCAATAAATAGTTGCATAAAAATAACTATAATAAATAACATCAATAAAAAGTTACATAAAACAACTACATCAGGTTGCTATAAAACCAACGAAGCACACCGAAGGATATAAAATCAAACTCAAAAAAGAAGGTAATAACACTAGAAGAGCTGCTAAGGAAAAAAAGACTAATAGACGTAGATCGAAGAGGACTACATTTAGCATAAAACCAAGAAGCTCAAGAGAACCTATAAGGGGAATTGTGCTATAAATTATAGTATGCCATAAATACAGAATCATGTATTATAATGGAACCTGCTCAATGTTACATAATGGCTTAGTTAAAAACTTTAAAAACATCAGAGTACTAAAAGAATAAATAACAGCGGAAAAATAAAACCTTACTTCACAAGAATTGTAAGGCCGCGGGTCCCCGTCCACGTGGCCGACCTTAACCGGGGAGGCGGCAGTCCGATCGCGCCCTCGGTTTTCTAGGCTCTGCGAAGCACACTTGTGGCTTTAGTAGTTTGGGTGAGGGGTGCAATTTAAAAAAAAAAAAAAAAAACCATCACTGACTGTTATAGGTTCCTCCTGCTTAGGCCTGCGATGCCTGCCAGAGGAACAAAAGTGGGTCCTAGACAACGGAGAAGGTCTGTTGAGGACAATGCTGGACGGTCTGGGGCGCGGGGGGCATCTCCCTTGGGGCCCTGGGGGCAACCAGCTCAAGTGGGCAGAGGGGGCTTTAGGCATGGTGGTGGGCCCATTGGGCCACCTGCTCCAGCCACCCGGGGGCAGAGGGGGGGGGCCAGGGGCAGTGCTCCTAGCCCTTGCAGGGCTTCCAAGCGGGGCTCTCGATCTTTAAGAGGCTCAGGGCATGAGGGGCAAGTGTCGAGGGGGGCTTCGGGGGACCCTGTAGTGCAGGGTGGCCGAGGCAGGTCTCGGGGGCCAGCAAGGGGTGCTCCCAGATGTGGAGGGGATCAGGGATCTTTGCGTGGCCGTGCTGTCGGCCCGGTTCCTGTGTTGGGAGGAGAGGGGGCAAATCAGCAAGGGGGCAGTACTGTTTTTGGGTCAGCAAGTCTGGGGGGGTTATCGGCTGCTGCGGGGGGCAGGTATTCGCCAGCTTGGGAGCATTGGCTGGGCGGGGGTCAAGACTCTTCCCGTGCTGAGTGGCAAGGGGCTTGGCAGCCACCGTGGGCTATGGCAGGTGTCTCTTCGCCTTTTCCTGTTTTTTCTCCACATGTATCTACCGGATGGCACTACCCGGGACATCCCTGGATGGCGGCGGCCGGACAGACGGACGGTGTGATGGTGAGCGCTGGCGGTATTTCTGTGCCTGGTGGAACAGTTGGTGGAACTGCAGCTTCGGCGTCGATGCGACAGGAGACAGGACCTGCTACCGAAGTGACGTCAACTGCTGCAGGTGAGTTGGATGCTTCCGCTGCGGTGCGGGATGCTAGCGCTGAGGTGAGTGTTGCTGGCGCTGCGGTGGAAGGTGATTCTCGGTCATCCGAAAAAGGTAAAAAGCGGTCTAGGAAGAGTAGGCGGCATTCCTGTCGCCGGCGTCGGCGTTCGGGATCCTCCTCTTCGTCAACCTCGGAGTCTTCGTCCAGTTCTATCTCGGATGAGGGTGGCCGGGGTCGGGAGGGTAGGGGAAATCCGGACAGGGCCGGGCAGGTTGGCGCGGCTCATTCGGTGGTGGCTTTCTCTGAGTTATGGGAGGGAGTGCCCAAAAGTCTTCGGAAGAAGATTATCAAGCGTCGCTACTTGGATATTTTCCGTCTGCTGGAAGGTCAAAAACGGTCGGGGGATAGTCGAAGGCAACGAAAGGAGGATGAGAAGGCTGGTAGGGTTAAGAGAGTGGCACGGAACGTCATCAATTGGACGCGTTCCTTCCTGCGCTTGGCTAGTGTATGGGGTCATGCGCATCCGGATCAGTATGGGATGCTGTTGGCTTATGTGGATTCCATCCTTGAGGCGTCTCAGACTCATGAAGGTTGGGCTTGGCTCAACTATGATGAGAAATTCCGGGATAAGATGGAAGAGAATCTACTGCTTTCCTGGGGAACGCAAGACATCAATCTCTGGCTGACGCAGATGGCGATCAGACCTGGTGGCGGAAGTGCAGGTGGGCCAAAAGGTGGGCTGTCTGTTGCCGCACGGGCTGATCGGCCCTTTCGCTCGGCCGTGCCCCCTGTATTGCAGAGAACAACAGGGGGGGAGCGGGGGACTTGTGCTGGCGGTTCAACAAGTCTTCCTGCACCTTCCCGGATTGCAAATTCCGGCACGCTTGTTCTTTCTGTAATGGGAGCCACTCAGCACTCAAATGTGTTAAAAAGAGTGTCGGGGGAGCAGGGGTCCCCCCCCACAAGCAGTAGGGGCTTGTGGACGTTGGCTCCTACACCTGTTAAGGTTGATGCCTTAGGTCCATGGCTTAGGAGATATCCTAGGAGACGGGTGAGCCACATTTTGGAGAATGGTTTTAGGAAGGGGTTTCCTATACCGGTAGTAGGCAGCGTGGGGGGACACAAGGCCCGGAATTCGCCTTCAGTTCGGCGCTTTGCGCACCTGGTCAGGGATAAGTTGGCATCCGAGATCGCGGTGGGTAGGGTAGCGGGCCCTTTCGGCGAGCAGCCTTTCGCTGAATTTGTAGTCTCCCCGCTGGGTATCATTCCCAAGAAGGAGCCGGGAAAGTATTGCTTAATACATAATCTGTCCTTTCCCATCGGTTCCTCGGTTAATGATCACATCCCTAAGGAATTGTGTGCGGTACGTTACGCCTCCTTTGATGCGGCTGTCGAACTTGTGAGAGCATGCGGGCCTGGGTGCTTGCTGGCGAAAGTGGATATTGAATCCGCCTTCCGGTTATTGCCGGTGCACCCGTCGGCATTTCATTTGTTGGGATTTTCCTTCGAAGGACAATATTACTTTGACAAAAGCATGCCGATGGGCTGTTCGATTTCCTGTGCTTATTTCAAACAGTTTAGCTCCTTTTTGCATTGGACCTTTGTCGACTGGATGGGGTATGGCACGGTGGTGCATTACTTGGACGACTTCCTCTTCGTCGGACCTGCGCTTACGGGGCAGTGCATGGCGTTGTTGGATGGTTTCATGCAATTAGCCCAGGTATGGGGTGTTCCCTTAGCCTCTGGTAAGACTGAAGGTCCGTCGACTACTCTTACCTTTTTGGGAGTGGAGTTGGATTCAGTAGCGCGTGTCGCTCGCCTGCCGATTGAGAAAGTTACGAAGCTGCGGGTGTTGGTTGCGAATGTGCTGGTTTCCAGCAAGCTGACTTTGCGCGAGATGCAGTCCTTAGTGGGTTCACTTAATTTTGCTTGCAGGGTGATCCCGATGGGGAGGGTCTTCTTGCGCAGGCTGTCAGCAGCTACTGCAGGTGTAACTAAGCCCCATCACCGGATTAGGATATCACGCAGCCTGCGGGCAGACCTAAGGATCTGGGACGATTTTCTAAGTAACTTCAATGGTACCACGGTGCTGAGGGACCGGGCGGTGACTTCTGCGGATCTGCAATTGTTTACGGATGCGGCTGGGGGTGCGGGCTTGGGAATTTATTTCGGGGGCGCTTGGTGTGCGGCGGGTTGGCCACAGACCTGGCGGGACGTAGGACTTACGACTAATATTACTTTCCTCGAGTTGTTCCCCATTTTGGTGGTTATGTCATTATGGCCTGACAGGCTTCGCAATCGCAAAGTCCTTTGGTGGTGCGACAATGCTGCGGTGGTGTCTGTGCTCAATAATTATTCCCCAAAATGTAGGCCTGTCGCCGACCTGATGCGACAGGTTGTTTTCGCTTGCTTGCAGTTGAATTTAGTGATTAGGGCGCGCCATATTCCTGGGAGTCATAACCGGATTGCTGATGCTCTTTCCCGTTTTAAGTGGGAGCTGTTCCGGACCTTGTCGCCCGAGGCGGACGAGGAGGGAACATCGATCCCGGAACACTTATGGCAAGTTGGCCTCGTGACATGATGGAGCTGCTGCAGAATTCTGTCTCTCCGGCAATGTGGTTAGCTTATCAACGGGGCTGCTGCAGTGTGGTGTCCTTCCTGGTACTTCAGGGATGGCACGGAGGGCCAGCCTCCGATCAGCTTGTGGGTCAGTATGGTTCTGCGGCTAAGGCTGCGGGCCTGTCGCGTGCTACCGTCCGGAAGAATTTGGCGGGATTCTCCTTTTTTGCGCACGCCTTAGGGTGGGGGGCAACGGGTGGGGGATTTTTAACGCGTATGCTTCTGCGGGGTTGGGAGCGGTCCTCTCCCCCGTCGGGGGATTGGCGGCGTCCTATCACACATGACTTGCTGCAGCGTTTATGCGGCGTCTTGCCTCACGTGGTTTCTTCCGCTTATGAAGGGGGGCTTTTTCGGGCCGTCTTTTCGGTGGCCTTTTTCGGAGCTTTTCGGGTGGCTGAGTTGGTTGCGGAGTCCGGTCGGATTTGCAATGGGAGAGAGGTTCAGTTGAATCAGGTGCAATTCCTCGGGGGCGGGGTTCGTATCCGCCTTGCCCGTTCTAAGACGGATCAAGCGGGGCGAGGCGTGTGGGTGGAATTGACGGCGGTGCGGGGCTCCCCCTCGTGCCCTGTCACATTATTACAAGCGTACTTACTTGTGCGTCCGGACACTGGTGGTAGTCTGTTTATCCATCAGGATGCGCGGGCTCTTACGCGGTTCCAGTTTACGGCGGTGCTGCGGCTGGCTTTACGGCGGCTAGGTGCGGATCCTGGTGAGTTCGCTCCTCACTCCTTTAGGATTGGGGCGGCAACCAGCGCCGCAGCTGCTGGCCTGCTGGATCAGGAGATACAGCGGATAGGGAGGTGGCGGTCGGGGGCCTTCCACAGCTACGTCCGTTTGTAGGGCATGGGGGGGGGGTCACTAACTTGTTTGTTATTCTTTCTGTTGCAGATACAGGCCAAGGATCGTGTTGCTGTTGGATGATTGGCCACTCCTTTGTGTTCTGGGCCGGTCGGCGAGCAGTGACACGGCCGTTGGGGCCGGATTTGGGACTTACAGAGCTTGCGGTGTCCGTAACATGGCTGGGTGAGCGCGGACTACGGTGGATCCAGCTCTTGCCTTTGCTTCGGCATCACCAACGTTCCAGAGTTGCACCGGACATTTTGTTGCTCCATTTAGGTGGCAACGATTTGGTTTCATGGACTTGCCGACAGTTGATTCGGGCAGTTCAAAAGGACTTGGGGGTGGTGCTAGGAATGTTTCCCGGAGTAATATTGGTGTGGTCTGATATCATTCCAAGGCCGTCCTGTTGGGCTCAGCGACGGTGGTCACGGGGTGTGACAAAGATTAACCGTCAAATTGGCAGATGGGTGGGTGCACAAGGAGGCTATCAGATCATGCACCCTTGGGTGGATGTGGAGTGCTCGGGCCTTTACCGACCGGATGGCGTCCACTTGTCCCCGGTAGGTTTGGATTTACTTCTGAACGATTGGCAGGAGGCCTTGGAAGGTATTAGGTCAGGGACGGGGGCTGGTCGCAGCTTACCTTTGGGGGGCGGCTCTGGTCGTGGCTGACCTGAGCCGGTGGCGGGATCCCGGAGGTTTCCGGGGTCCGGAGCCGGAGGCAAGCAGGAGGGCGGGGGTGGGGTACCCCCGACCCGGTTAATCACTCAGGTTTTTGCTAATAATATGGCGAAGCCGGAAGAGGGAGGGCGTGGAAAATTTCTCGGGCCTGTGCCCGGAGCAAGCGGAAGCGGCGTCACCTTGCTACTAACATGGCTGGTGAGGGCTCGCTCTGCTTGGCGGGGGGGGGGGGAGTTATAATGTGTTAAGTTGTATTATCTGGTTTGTGTAAAAGGTTATTAAAGCTGCGACCAGTTTTAAGTCCAAAAAGTGTTTGACATGTTTTTGTTATCAATTTATTAGTTAGCAATAAATAAAGGGGGTGGCTGGGATGGGTGAGAGGCGACGTGTCTGCCTTACCCGGTTATTGTAAGGCCGCGGGTCCCCGTCCACGTGGCCGACCTTAACCGGGGGGGCAGCAGTCCGATCGCGCCCTCAGTTTTCGGCAGCGCGCATGGGGGGCGAACGCTGAGTTGCTCGGTGGTCTCATTGGCTCCCGCTGGCGTTTCAAACGCGCGGGAGCCAATGGGAGCGCCTGGACGTCGGGCAGCGGTGGGAGTGAGGTGCGGGGACCCGGCGTGGCTCCGTCCTTTCTCTCGGTGAGGCTGGAGGCGCCGGACGTCCCGCCCGCCCGCCCTTCCTGGGGAAGCTCAGTGGGTTGGGGGTAGTGGGTTGTTGCAGCTTGGGGGGGGGGGGGATTTGGCGGGATCCCGGAGGTTTCCGGGTTCCGGAGCCGGAGGCAAGCAGGAGGGCGGGGGTGGGGTACCCCCGACCCGGTTAATCCCTCAGGTTTTTGCTAATAATATGGCGAAGCCGGAAGAGGGAGGGCGTGGAAAATTTCTCGGGCCTGTGCCCGGAGGAAGCGGAAGCGGCGTCACCTTGCTACTAACATGGCTGGTGAGGGCTCGCTCTGCTTGGCAGGGGGGGGGGGGGAGTTATAATGTGTTAAGTTGTATTATCTGGTTTGTGTAAAAGGTTATTAAAGCTGCGACCAGTTTTAAGTCCAAAAAGTGTTTGACATGTTTTTGTTATCAATTTATTAGTTAGCAATAAATAAAGGGGGTGGCTGGGATGGGCGAGAGGCGACGTGTCCGCCTTACCCGGTTATAGTGAGTATCATCCGTTTTTAAGTTTTCAATGTTTCTCTGCCCTGCGTCTTTTTCCATTTGGAGTGTTTTATACATATCATTTATGTATCATTTGACAGTTATACTTTGCTTGTTTTTATCCTATCCATGCCCGTTTTATTGTTGTTAACCTTGTTTATTATTATTATTATTATTATTATTATTTTTATTCATTTGTTTTTAATATGTTTTTAATGTACAATTTTATTATGTTATTTTTGTTAGTTTGATACCCCCTGAGGAAGGCGTTCCGCCGAAACGCGTTGGGGAACTCAATAAAACTTCTTGGATCAAGCATCTGTGTCATCACACTCTCTCGCTTCTTGTGTTCTCTGGTTGGTGTTGCGAGAGTTGCTTTGCTCTCCTTGCTCTGCCTCTTAATAACTTTATTACATGTTAATGATTGCTCTCCCCTTAGCGTTCTGCTTCTTACGTTCAAACCTTTTTATTAATAGTGCCAAATATAATGGCATTAATATTGCTACATCAACACTGTTCATAACCAATTTGTGTCCTATTGAGGAAATTATCTAAATGTATGTTTCTGGAAAAATATAAGTACTTCTTGTCAAAACCTAATATCTTTTTATGAGCTCTTATAAATGCATTGCACTTTAACTTTGCTGGTTGCCTTTTAAATGATTATGTGATCTAACATGAATACATAAGAACATAAGAACATAAGATATGCCATACTGGATCAGACCAAGGTCCATCAAGCCCAGTATCCTGTTTCCAACAGTGGCCAATCTAGGTCATACATACCTAGCAGTATCCCCAAGAGACACAGGTTCCACAATGCTTGTATTGGGTCAAGCATTGATATCCTGAGTCCCTTTTTAATAATGGTTTATGGACCTTTCCTCCAGGAACTTGTCCAAACCTTTTTTAAACCCAGCTACACTAACAGCTCTTACTACATCTTCCAGCAACAAATTCCAGAGTTTGATTACACGTGAGTGAAAAAATATTTTCTCTTATTTGTCTTAAATAGATTACCCTGTAGCTTCATTACATGTCCTCTAGTCTTTCTATATTCTGATAATGTAAACAATCAATCTACGTTTACCCGTTCCACTCCATTCATTAATTTATAGACCTCTATCATATCTCCCCTCAGCCGTCTCTTTTCCAGGCTGAAGTGCCCCAACCTTTGTAGCCTTTCTTCATAGGAGTAGCCTTCCATCCCCTTTACCATTTTGGTGGCTCTTTTCTGTACCTTTTCTAATAACGCTATATCCTTTTTAACATACGGCGACCAGAATTGCACAAAATATTCAAGGTGCGGTCGTACCATGGAACGATACAAAGGCATTATAATATCCTTTGTTTTATTTTCCATTCCTTTCCTTATGATACCTAGCATTTTATTTGCTTTCTTGGCTGCCACTGCACACTGGGCGGAGGGTTTTAACATGTTATCCACGATGACTCCTAAATCTTTTTCCTGGGTGGTGGTTCCCAATGTGGAACCTTGCATCGTGTAACCATAGTTTGGGTTGTTCTTCCCTAGGTGCATAACTTTGCACTTGTCCACATTAAATTTCACCTGCCATTTGGATGCCCAGTCTTCCAATTTATCCAGATCCTCCTGCAGTTTTGCACAGTCCTCTTGGGTTTTAACAACCTTAAACAGTTTTGTGTCGTCTGCAAATTTGACAACCTCACTCGTTATTCCCTTTTCCAGGTCATTTATGAATATGTCAAAAAGTAGCAGACCCAGTACAGATCCCTGGGGTACTCCACTATTCGCCTTTTTCCATTGGGAAAATTGGCCATTTAGCCCTACCCTCCGCTTTCTAACTTTTAACCAGTTCCCGATCCACAATAGTACACTGTCTCCTATCCCATGACTTTTTAGTTTTGCCAAGAGTCTCTGATGAGGGACCTAGTCAAAGGCTTTCTGAAAGTCCAGATACACTATATCAACTGACTCACCGTTGTCTACCTGTCAGGGCCTAGTAGCAACAAAGAGCTTTAATTTAATTCAAATCAGAATATAACAGCATAAAAGGCAAAACAGGGTCAGTATTCTTTGAGCAATAAATTATTTCTAGAGACCTTTATCCTTCTACATAGGGGGCAAGAGACCTGTGAAATATTTTAAATAGGTGTTAAAGTCAGGTGGCAGATCAAATGGCCATTTTGAAAGACTCCCTCTATCCAAGCAAGGACTGTGTTAATCACCCAGGAAATTGGTCACAGCTTACCTCAGAGGCACAGACATAAATAGTTCAACCAGAGTTCTATGATTCTCAGTCTTGAAGGACTACAAAAGGGAACTGCTACTTCTGGAGAGAGATTTGCAATTGTAAGTATTTACTTCTGGGAATTATTCTAAATCTTCGTGAAAAAGGAGTTCTTTAGATTAAAGCGGATTAATCTGTGAACCCAGTGTATTTGTTAAATCAGTCAAGGCCTAGTAGCAGCAAAAGGTTTTCAGTTTAAATCTAAAACACAGCAGAGAGCTTTCTGGTTAAATTTAGAACCCAAGACTCACTCTATCCAAGCAAGGGCTGTGGGACTCCCCCTGGAGATTGGTCACAGATGACCTTAGAAGAACAGGACAAGGTACTGTGTAGTAGCCAGCTTTTAATAAGCCTTCTTTCCCTCCCTCCCTCCCTCCTGAGCACCAACCCATCCCTGGGATAATCATAGCTTTATAGGTGCTTAAACCTCTTAAAGGAAAGGAGGTGCCATATTCACTCTCAGGTACAGCTGTTTATGCTCATCAGCATACATTAAGGACCTGAGATTAATTAAACTTCAGGTGAACAAAGTACATTAAACATATTAGGTATAGTTTTATTAGTATAAGTATCCCCAGCAACTCTTAGTAAGTAAAGAACTTAAACACAACCTTAAAACAAAGATGCATACAGCAGTACAGCAGCGAGATGGAGGCTTTCCAGTCTTTTGCATTGCATTGAGTGTCACATGTATGATTTTCTCCCAGTTGGTGAGAGGTCTTACATGTTTGATCTCAGGGAATGAGTTCGATCTCTTGAGGCAAGAGTAGCAGACTTGGAAGACATAAAGAAGACAAAGAGGTACATAGATGAGACCTACAGGGATATAGTCCTAAAGACCCACCTCCAGTCTGACAGCATCCTTGTTGCCATGGAGGAGAGAGATCACGTGACAGGAGAGCATCACCCTATAGCTAGGACCTGTCCAGGTGATGTAAAACCCTCTCGCACCGAGAAAGTTTCTCCAGGGCCATGTGCCCATGAAGGAAGGGTTAGGACAGCCATTATAGTTGGTGATTCGATCATTAGGCATGTAGATAGATGGGTGGCTGGTGGACGTGAGGATCATCTGGTAACATGTCTGCCTGGTACGAAGGAAGCGGACCTCACGTGCCACCTAGACAAGGTCTTAGATAGTGCTGGGGAGAAGTCTGCTGTCTTGGTACATGTCGGTACCAATGACATAGGAAAATGTTGCAGGGAGGTTCTGGAGGCTAAATTTAGGCTTTTAGGTAGGAAGTTGAAATACAGAACTTCCTGGATAGTGTTCTCCGAAATGCTTCCCATTCCATGTGCAGGACCCAAAAGGCAGGCAGAGCTCCAGAGTCTCAATGCGTGGATGAGACAATGGTGCAAGCATGAGGGTTTTGGATTTGTTAGGAAGTGGGGAACATTCTGGGGAAAGGAGGGGCTCTTCTGAAGGGATGGGCTTCACCTTAACCGGGATGGAACCAGACTGCTGGCAATAACTTTTAAAAAGGAGATAGAACAGCTTTTAAACTAGATAATAGAGGAGAGCCAACAGTCACCCAAGAGTGCATGGTTCGGAACAATGTATCCTTGAAGGATACTACCAAAAAATGAAATTAGGGCACATCAGCAGAGAGGTTACAGTAAAGACAAAGGTAGGCCAAATGCCGTTGAGTACAGAGCAGACAGAGCTTAAAGATTCCAAATTATCCCTGCCTACTGCTAACCAAATGAATATGAATAAAATACAGTCTCTAAAATTCTTGTATGCAAATGCTAGAAGTCTAAAAAATAAGAAGGGAGAGTTAGAATATTTTATTTATTTTATTTATTTAGTAAACATTTGTATACCGCTGCTTCCTACGATCAGCAGCGGTTTACTTTACAGGATCATAATGTATCGTACAATACAGTGATTTTTAAGATACACATTTTGATTGAGCAATGATTTACATATCACAGGAAATAGTGATTAGATACTTTGTACATTGAATTGGGGCTCACAAATCTAAAAATACATTTGATGGGAGGGGCGTAAAATATACATATATACAAGATTACATACCGGTAATCCATATGCTGAGGGTATTCCGAATGCCATCATGGCAGGCAAAAGTGAACTCGTTGAGGTAAGGTGTCGCACTTAGGTCGGGTTGTAGTGAGCCTGAAATAAGTGGGTTTTGAGTTTCCTTCTGAATTCACTCAAGTTATTTGTCAGTCATAACTCGTGTGGGAGTTGGTTCCAGTGGATTGGTGCTGTATATGTGAATGCTCTATTGCTTGTTTCTGCTTTGACAGATCTTATGCTGATCGGGACACAGAGAGTGTTGAGATTTATGGTTCTTCTGTTCCTGTTGTGTGGTTGCATAGTGATCAGGTTGTCGAGGTAGGAGGGTGCAATGTTGTGAATGAGCTTAAACGTTGTTATGAGTAGTTTGAAGATGATGCGGGCGGCTACAGGGAGCCAATGCAGTTCCATTAGCACTGGTGTTATGTGATCTGTGACGCTTTTTTCCATGATGACTCTTGCTGCAACATTTTGAGCCATTTGCAAGATATTTAGGGTGTTCTTCGGAAGCCCTTGTAGAATGGCGTTGCAGTAGTCTAGGTGAGGAATGATTAGCGCTTGTGCAACAGTCCTGAAGTCAGATTTCTCGAGGATATTGCGAAGTGGTTGAAGAACTTTCAATTTGTAAAAAATGGCTCGGTTAATTGTTCAGAGGTGTTTATCCATCTTAAGGTTGCTGTCTAGTAGGACCCCTAGATATTTTATTGCAGGCTTTGTATGATATATGTTTTTGTTGAGGGCGACTGTGGTGGGCGGGATGAAATTGGTTTTCTTGGAGATAAACATGACCTCTGTTTTCTTGTGGTTTATTGACATGTTGTTTTGTTGAAGCCATGTTTGTAGCATTCTTCCAGTGGAGTGAAATCCGGTTGTGTTATGTTAAGGCGCGTGTACAGCATCACATCGTCAGCATAGATGTGGTAATTGATGTTGCACTTCTGAAAGATCTCGCAGATTGGTTTTATATACAAGTTATATATAGCACTAAAAGAGAAGTTAGATATGTTTGGTATCTCAGAGACATGGTGGAAGGAGGACAACCAGTGGGACACTGTGATACCTGGGTACAACCTATATCGTAATGATAGAGCTGATCAAATTGGTGGAGGTGTTGCGCTTTATGTTAGAGAGGGCATTGAGTCACAAAGAATTAAAGTTTTGCAGGAAACATAATTCGCTGTAGAATCTCTACAGATTGAAATTCCATGTAAAAAGAGGAAGGCAATGGCAGTGGGTTTGTGCTATCAACCACCTGGCCAGAATGAACAAATGGATGATGAAATGCTCAAAGAAATCAGGGAAGCTAACAAAAGTTACAGAACAGTAGTAATAATGGGTGATTCCAATTACCCTGGTATTGACTGTATCAGTGTCACGGCAGGACATGCTAGGGAGATAAAGATTCTAAATGAAATAAATGACTGCTTCTTGGAGCAGCTGGTTCATGAACTGACCAGAGGGGAAGCCATTTTGGACTTAGTCCTTAGTGGAACACCATATTTGGTGCAAGAGATAAGGGTGTTGGGGCTACTTGGCAATAGTGATCATAGCATGATCGCGTTTGATTTAATTAATGGAGGAGGGATGGTAAGGAAATCCACAGTATGATCTTCTATAATACCTGAAGATTGGAGGATCGCCAATGTAATGCCAATTTTTAAAAAGGGTTCCAGGGGTGATCCGGGAAATTACAGACCGGTGAGCCTGACGTCATTACTGGGAGAAATGGTAGAAGCCATCATAAAGAACAAAATTACTGAACATGTAGATAGTCATGGCTTAAAGGAAGACAGTCAACATGGTTTACTAAACTGTTATCTTTTTTTGAAGGTGTGAATAAACAGGTAGACAAAGTTGAGTCAGTTCATATAGTATATCTGGACTTTCAGAAAGCCTTTGACAAGGTCTCTCATTAGAGACTTTTGGCAAAACTAAAAAGTCATGGGATAGGAGGCAGTGTACTATTGTGGATCAGGAACTGGTTAAAAGATAGAAAGCAGAGGATAGGACTAAATGGCCAGTTTTCCCTATGCAAAAAGATGAATAGTGGAGTACCGCAGGGATCTGTGCTGGGTCCGCTGCTTTTTGACATATTCATAAATGATCTGGAAAAGGGAATAATGAGTGAGGTTATCAAATTTGCAGATGACAGAAAACTATTTAAAGTTGTTAAAACCCACGAGGATTGTGGAAAACTGCAAGACGATCTTGATAAATTGGAAGACTGGGCATCCAAATGGCAGATGAAATTGAATGTGGACAAGTGCAAAGTTATGCACCTATGTAGGAAAGAACAACCCAAACTATGGTTACATGATGCAAGGTTCCACATTGGGAACCACAACGCAGGAAAAAGATTTAGGCGTCATCGTGAATAACATGTTAAAACCCTCCGCCCAGTGTGCAGCGGCGGCCAAGAAAGCAAATAGAATGCTAGGTATCATAAGGAAAGGAATGGAAAATAAAACAAAGGATATTATAATGCCTCTGTATCGTTTCATGGTGCAACCGCACCTTGAATATTGTGTGCAATTCTGTTCGCCGTATCTTAAAAAGGATATAGCATTATTAGAAAAGGTACAGAGAAGAGCCACCAAAATGGTAAAGGGGATGGAAGGCTACTCCTATGAAGAGAGGCTACAAAGGTTAGGGCTGTTCAACCTGGAAAAGAGACGGCTGAGGGGAGATATGATAGAGGTCTATAAATTAATGAATGGAGTGGAAGAGATAAATGTAGATCGATTGTTTACATCATCAGAATATAAAAAGACTAGGGGACATGCAATGAAGCTACAGGTTAATCTATTTAAGACTAATAAGAGAAAATATTTTTTCACTCAACGTGTAATCAAACTCTGGAATTTGTTACCGGAGGATGTAGTAAAAGCTGTTAGTGGGACTTCCGGTTTAGCTACGGAGGAGAGAAGACGTGCGTGAGTGAGCTCTCCGGCCCACGCGGAAAATATTCGGGTAGGCACTGCTCTAGTGGGGCCTGTGAGACATGCCGAAGGTGGTGAAGTCTAAACTGCCGAACCCCATTAAGGATTTGTACGAGGCTAAGGCGGGAAGTGAGAAAGCCACGTTTGTAAAGCAGCGGGCCCACCCGGCACCAGCGTCCCCCAGCATGTCGGAAAGCCAGGGAGCGGGGGAGGAGGAGGCAGCACCTCACGTAGATTTGGCGGCGGTGCTGCAGGAGATCCGAGACTCTAAGGATGAGATAGTGCAGCGTGTTTCTCAGAAATTGGAAGAGAAATTGGACGTTATAGGGCAACGCTTCGAGGAGGTGGAGGCCCGGGTGAGCCAGACAGAGGACACGCAGGCTGCGCTTCAGCATACGGTGGGGTCCCTACAACAACAACTAAGCTGGCTCCATGCAAAGACTGAAGATATGGAGAATAGGGACCGCTGTTCGAATTTGAGAATTTTTGGAGTGCCGGAGGGGGCAGAGGGAGAGGACGCAATTGGCTTTGTGTCTGCCATGCTGTTGGAGTGTTTCCCGGGCCCGTCGTCAGTACCCGCGTTTGAAATCGAGCGGGCGCACAGAGAGTTAAGACCTAAACCCGGGGCCTCAGGCCCTCCACGTGCGTTAATTGTCAAGCTCCTCCGGTTTCAGGATCGCGAGCATGTGATCCGTGCGGCCAGGAAATCGAGACATGTGCTCTACAAGGGATGGAAATTTTTTGTCTTCCCGGACTTAGCTTCTGAGACTGTTAAGCGGCGGAAGGAGTTGGTGCGGCTCAAGGAATCCCTGGCCAAATGTGTAATACAGATTTCGATTTGGTACCCTGCTAAGATCACATTGCTGGAGAACGGCACGCGGAGGTTCTTTGCAACGAAAGAAGCGGTCGAGAAATTCCTGAAAGTGCAAGCGGGGAGTGCATCGCAGCCGAAAGAGGCACCTGATGGTCGGGGCTCGCAGGATCCGAATGGCGATGGTGCAGAAGAGGCGCCTCTCTAAAGTGGACGAGGACTGTGTTCTGTTTTACTGTTTTGCGGTATTGTGGGGGAGGCTGGGAGGGCTGTAAGGGAAGCTGATTTGGTTGTAAGTACGGGAGGGTCTGGGTGGAGGGTGACTAAGGATGTCTGTGGCAGTGGCATGATCTGTGGGGAGGAAATTGGGGAGGGGGTTGGGGTGCGGAACAGTGTGATGTGGTGGGGCCCCCCCTGGAGCCTCGCGGTCCTGAGGCGGGAAGTGAGAGGGTGGGAGGTGCAGGGGAGTAGTTGGGAGAAGGGGTCCGCGGGGAGGGGGGGAGGTGGGTGTGGGGGGAGAAGAGCTCAGGTGAGTGTATGGGAAGGCTGAAGGAGGTTCGAAAGACAAAAATTTGTGGCGCAGGGGGGAGAGTGGCATTGGTGGGGGGTTTTGATGTTTGGTTTATTGTTGTGTGTGTTGTGTGTGTGCGGAAGATGTCTGTGCTCCGGCTGCTTGGTCTGTGGAGTGCTGTAGGGGAATGAGTGGAAGGACGCGAGTGGGGGGGCTTAAGGTTGCCTCTTATAATGTAAGGGGCTTTAATAGCCCGATTAAAAGGAAGAGGGTCCTTACTCAATTGAATAGACTGGGGGTAGATGTGGCCCTTTTACAGGAGACGCACTTAACAGCGGCGGAGCAGGAGAAACTGAAGGCCCAGGGCTTTGAACAGTTGTTTGGGTCCCCTTATAACTCTAAAAAACGTGGGGTGGTTATCCTGGTGCACAAGCGGGTCCGGTTCATCCCCTATGAGAGTGGCAGGGACGGATCGGGAAGAGTGGTGTGGGTAGTGGGGAGGGTGGATTTGCGGGAGGTGTCTTTCCTTAATGTTTATGCCCCCAATGGGCCCAAGGGGTCCTTTTTTACGGCAGCTTTGCAGGGGTTTCGGGAGAAGGCTAAGGGAGATTGGATCATTGGGGGGGATATGAACTGTGTGGTGGGGGACAGGGACAGATCCAATTATAGTAAGAGGGTGCATGGGTCTGAGGGTAGGGAATTGAGGCGGTGTATGGCGGAGTTTGGGTTGGTGGACATCTGGCGGTGGGAGAATCCGGGGGGGCGGGAATACACTTGCTACACTGACCGCCAGGGTACTTATTCTCGATTAGACTTGTTTTTGGGGCGCAGGGACCAACTTGGGGTGCTCAAGAATGTCGAGTTGCACCCGGTTACTCTATCTGATCATGGGCTGATCACTGGGGAGTGGCATGGAGGGCGGGGTGGGCGAGGGGCTGGGGGGTGGAGAGGTAATGTTTCACTGTACCAATCGCAGGAAGGGCGGGTAAGGCTTCAACGGGCGTGGAGGGACTATATGGGTTGGAATGATAATGGAGCGGTTTCGGATGCGGTACTCTGGGACAGTGGGAAGGCCTATTTGCGGGGGATTCTGATTCAGTTTGGGAGTCAGAAGAAGAGCGAACGGGAAGCCATGAGGGGCAAATGGATGCAGGAACTACAGGAGGCGCAGGAGGCGCATAGTCGCCTAGGGACTAAGGCTCTGAGGCAGCGGCTGGAGGGCTTGCGGGCGAAAATAAACACCTTGGATATGGAGGAGATAGAGAGGAAGATGAGGGCCACGAAGTGGAACTTTATGGAGGGCGGGAATCGAGCTGGGCGTATGTTGGCGCGTCAGTTGCAGATGCGGTGGGAGAGTAGGCTAGTGAGGGAGATTAAGACGGATAAAGGGGAAAGGGCGGTTGCTAGTCAGGATATTTGTAAGGCCTTCGAGTCTTATTATGAGGAGTTGTATAAAGGACAGGAAGGGGTTACTAAGGACAAGGTAGAGGAGTACTTAGCGGGGTTGGAGATCCCGCAGGTGGAGGAGGACACGGCGAACTGGCTGGGGCGGCCTATTACGGTGGCGGAAGTGATTGGGGGTATTAAGAAGTTGCCGAAAGGGAAGGCTGCCGGGGCCGACGGGTTCCAGGCGGAATTTTATCATGTGTTGAAAGAGGAGCTGGCCCCTTTTCTGGCCAAGCTCTTCACCGGCTTGCTTCAGGGGTCCCCCTGCCGGCTTCGATGGCACAGGCAAATATCGTGGTCCTCCTGAAAGAAGGGAGACCTCCAGATCGGTGTGAAAACTACCAGCCAATAGCGTTGATCAACAGTGATGCGAAACTCTATGCTAAGATTTTGGCGGGGAGACTGGAGGGGATCTTGCCGGCGCTGATACATCCGGATCAGACCGGGTTCATACGGGGCAGACGGATTGCAGATAACGTCCGTAGGGCGGTTGGTCTGCTAGGTTACGTCCGGTCTCGGAAGATCCCGGCGCTTTGTGTGGCACTCGATGTCGAGAAAGCGTTTGATAGAGTGGAGTGGGAGTTTTTGTTTCAGATTATGGGAAGGATGGGGTTAGGGGAGGGTTTTATTCAGGGGGTACGGGCCCTGTACGAGAAACCGGAGGCGCGGATTTGGGTAAATGATCATTTTTCGGCTAGCTTCAGGCTTCGGCGGGGTACGCGGCAGGGCTGCCCTCTGTCCCCACTCTTGTTCGCCATTGTGATTGAGGCCCTTGCCCTCCGTATACGGGCGGCTCCTCAGATTAAGCCTTTGGTGGTAGGAAAAGTGGAACATAAGATTCTTCTGTATGCCGATGATACACTTCTATTTCTGGCCCAGCCGGAGGTGTCGCTCCCGGTGCTGTTGAGTGAATTGGGGCGGTTTGGGGAGGTTTCAGGTTTTAAAGTGAATTTGAATAAGACGGAGGCTATGGCCTTGGGGGGGGTTGCAGAAAGGGGCCCTCCCGAGTTTTCCCTTTAAATGGTCACAGGGGGGCATTAAATATTTAGGGGTGCGGATTTCTGAGGATCCCTCGCAACTATATGGCTTAAACTACAAGCCATTGGTATCCAGGCCCTGCTAGCGGGGTGGACTTCCTTGCAGTTGAGTTGGAGGGGCAGAGTGGAGGTGCTCAAGATGACTATTCTACCCAAATTTTTATTTCTCTTCTCGCAGTTGCCTCTTCGTATTCCGGGGAGTGTGATTGGACTGTGGGAGGCACGGCTGTTGCGGTTTGTCTGGGGGGGGAGGAAGGCGAAGATCAGCAGGAAAGGCTTGCTCTTGTCTAAGGAACAGGGGGGAGTGCGGCTCCCGTCGCTGAAGTGGTATCTCCAGGCCTGTATATTGCGGGCATGGAGGGACCATTATAGGGGGGGGGAGTCATCGCCTGGGTGGACTTGGAGCGCTCGGAGATGGGGACCCTATCTTTGGAACAATGGCTCGCGGGGGGCAGAGGGGAGGGGCGGTTGGGTCGGTGGCAGGGGCACCCCTTTTTGGAGGCCATGGCGCAGCTTGGTGGGCAGGGTGTGCGGCGGGGGTGGTTTCCGACCCCTTTCTCGCCATGGTCTAGGGTGGGGGATTTTCTCTCGTTCGGTAATTCCACATGGGTACAGAAGGGGAGCCAGGGGGCGACCGGTGGTATGGTACTGCTCAAGGAGTATGTGGTGGAGTGGGTGATTCGGTCTCATAGGGAGTTGGAGACTCGGGTGCAAGAGCGGGTGCCCTTCTATCAGTATTTCCAATTGCGCCATCTGTTGGCGTTGGGTGGGGTTTTGTCCCAGATAACTCGGGAGAGCACGCTGATGGAAGCGGGATTGTATCAGGGTCAAGGGGATAAGGGCACTATTGCTCGGATATACAGAGTTCTCCTGCAGGAAGAGGAGGAGAGGGGGGTTGGAACCCATAGGGTGCGATGGCATAGGTGGCTACGGGAGGAGCTGTCGGAGGAGGAGTGGGGGACGATATATGCCTGTGTCCCCAAGTGTACCTGGGTGTCTTCCTGGAGACAGACCCAATTGCAAATTATTCACGGGGCGTATAACACCCCCCCGACAGTTGTTTTTAGCTGGGAAGCAAGCTACGGATAGATGTTGGAGAGGCTGTGGGGGGTTGGGAGTTTCCTGCACATGTGGTGGGACTGCCCCGTTATTCAGGGTTTCTGGGGGCAGGTACGGGAAGGGCTCGGGGGTGTGGGAGGCAACAGGGGTGAGGGTGGAGGGAGTCTGGGTTGCCCAAAGGACTTATTGTTGGGGGCCTCTGGGGTAGTTGGCAAAGGGAGGTGGCGGTGGCTGCTGGAGGAGAAGTTGAAGCTGGCAGCACGAGTGGCCATAGCGGGAAAGTGGAAAAGCATGACTGGGCCGACACGGGAAGATTGGTGTGGGAAGATTGCTGTGGCGGTGCAGTTTGATCTGCTAACGTACCGCTTGAGAGGAAAGGAATGGATGTTTCATAAGATTTGGGACCCCTACTTGGATAGATAGCTGGGGGATGAGAGTGGTGGGGAGACAGGGAGGCTGGAGTGCGGGCATCGGCGGGTGAACTATTTGCACACACAGAGTTTAGAAGTTTTGCTGTTATGAAGTTTTGTACGTGTTTTGTGGGATGAAGTACTGACCTTTTGCTGATGTGTAGTAATACAGGCGGTTTGGGGGTCATTCCTCTGGGGGGAGCGTGGGAGGTGCGGGGCTTTTCATTGCCTGTACTGCTTGCTCTTACCATCACTTTGCTCTGATGTTGCCAGCCATCTACATTGTGGTTTTGTAACCTTTTTTGTGGGTTCTGTTATTGTATGGGACGGGGAGTGCTGGTTGGGGGGAAAGGAATTTTCTGTTATTGTTTGGATGGTGATTGGTATGTTTTTGTTTGCCACAAAGCTTAATAAAATATGGTTCAAAAAAAAAAAAAAGCTGTTAGTGTAGCTGGGTTTAAAAAAGGTTTGGACAAGTTCCTGGAGGAAAGTTCCATAAACCATTATTAAAAGGGACCCAGGATATCTGTGCTTGACCCAATACAAGCATTGTGGAACCTGTGTCTTTTGGGGAGACTCCTAGGTACTTATTACCTAGATTGGCCACTGTTGGAAACAGGATACTGGGTTTGATGGACCTTGGTCTGACCCAGTATGGCATTTCTTATGTTCTTATGTTCTTAACTGCTGCCAGCTCTGATGTGCCTCCTGGTAGATGGTTGTGTCCCCTGGGTGGATAAAGCACTATTTTGTGCTTCTGGACTGTGCCTTGGAGACACTGGGATGCCACATGGACAACTCTCTCTCCTTTCACCCTGTCCTCATACTATGCCTCTGCATACCAGTGTGTAAATGAGTAGTTTACATCACACATGCACATCCGTGTCTCCATTTATGAAAACAGGTCATTACATGGCTGCATCATCATATTTTTAATGCGCCACATATACAGATGGCAGTCTTGCACCCTTCTTCCAACTTCCCGGATGTTCGCAAAATGATGTCAAATGGAGCCTGAACATTCACAGGCCAGTTCTGAAATTGACATCATTAGAGACATGTTCTTACGGGTTCCCCTTGCTGGTGGCATGTCCTTTCTAAAATCCCTCTTCACATATTTAAATGAAGCTGCAAAGTGATCGAAATATGAAGTGATTGTGGTTTCTTGCTCTTAGATTACACTGACATTGTACTGTCAGCATGCTCCATGTATGACCTCTGCCTAATTCCAGGTGTTACTGACATGAACTGAGTGACTTTGCATGTTGGAAAAGTCAGAATGAGTCCCATGAATGTTACAATGAAGCCAAATATGCAGCATGAGCCAGAGCTCAATGATGGACCTAAAACCATAATTAAAGGGGAATTCATTCATGTTTTTGAGTGTATAAGGCAGACTTTTCAAAACATAAAGTAAAATTAATTGTCTTTAGTGGAGAAATAAAGTTTTATGAAAACAAATCCTAAGTTTACAGTGGGGATAAATCAGTCCTAAGGGTTTTTTTTAGTTATCAGAAATATTTTTATAAAGATCACAGCGGGGATTTGCAGACCTCCCCGGCCCAGTTGAAATTCAAGTTGCAATCTTCATATTTTCCCTCAGATTAACTCAGATAATCATGGGATAATACAGTATTTACTAACATGCTTTAGCCAGTCAATATGCATTAATGCACATTAACACATGTTAATTCATGTTAAGGGCATAGTTAGTAAAAAGGCCCCATTAAGAATAATAGGACTCACATTATTTAGTATAAGTTAAATCGCATAAATGCTCAATAATTGGTTAATGCCCATTAGTAAATAGAGCCCATAGCTTTAACTGGCTCAATTCTTACTCATTATTTTATACTGATTTACCAAAATTTGTTAGGATTTTGACATGACTTTTAAAGCAGGCTAAAAGCACAGCACTATGTTAAATACCTAGTGTGGTATAGGCAAGGAATGGGCAGGGACTGCACCTTGAAGTTAATGAGGAGGTTGTTATAATGCATTAACTACTAATGTGGCGAATAATGCAAAAGACAGTCAGGTATACCTTAAGATCAGGGGTGACCAACTCAGGTCCTGGTGTACCGCAATCCAGCCTGGTTTTCATGATGTCCCTAATGAATATTCATGGTATATATTTGCATACATTGGGAGGAAGTGGATGCAAATATATCTTATGAATATTCATTTGGGACATCATGAAAACTAGGCTGGATTTTGGTGCACCGGGGCCGGAGTTGGCCACTCCTGCTTTAGAGGCACCTTTTGAGATCTAGCTAACTGACTTTTACATCATTGGTCGTGCCACTGTCTTCCCCAAGTTATTGAGAATGCTCGTATTAGTTAACACGAAGGTTTAGCACTGAACTTGCTTTAACTGTGGTTATTAACATACTTTAAGTGCAAAGCACAGGTTGACTAAAGAGGCCCTTGGACTGATTTTGATTCATATTAAAATTTTTAAGATTTTATGATTCTAAAAGAAATTTATATATAATTGCAAACCTGTAAATATTAGGAATGTACATTCATTAGTGCATATTCAGTTCATTAGTGTGCCTTAAAAGGTTATTGTGAAATTGATGCTAAAATTTATGCTGAATTGATGTAACATGTGCTAATCAGCTTACTATGCTTAATTCATCAGTTAGCACACACCGAAAATTCCATGAATGTGTGAGATTAACCAAAAACCAATTGAAAATTAGGAAAGATTTGTGAAAACCCCTATTTTTTTCCTTTGCACATCTCTTGCAAAGAAGCATCTTAGTTGAGTCAAAATGGGCTGGGCAAAACAGGCAAACTATGGTACTATCCAAATGGTCTTGAGCAAGTGAATATAAATGTTTGAGATGAACCATACATAGCCTGATGTTTTTCACGTCAATTAGCAGTTTACCATGATTTAACTTTGTGTATTCCAACCCCTAGTTCATATGGAGTTAGGATAGTTTATTCTCAGTTCACAAATTTTGCTAAGGATATTCTGTCCTGATTTTACATATCAATGTTTTCTATAATTAATTCTACTTGAAATCAATATTAAATAGATATTCATTTTCACATAAACTAGTGGTCCATGAGTATTTAACTAGTCTGGAACTTATGTTTTTTAAAAAATGTTAGTTTCAAACTCCCCACTCACCAGCAGAGAAGAAAGAGGGCCTACTGCAGTGATATTCACTGATGATACTAAGGGTCACAAACGGATCTGGTTTTCAGGACAACCTAATGAATATGCATGAGATAGATTTGCTTATAGTGGAGGTAATATGTATTCAAATCTATCCATGCATCCAAAAATCTTAACGCATTTGCGGCCCTGAGAACTGAAAGTGAATACCACTGGCCTACTGATTTTCTCCTAAGTTAGTGAAAAGAATTGGTTCTCAATAACCCTCTTTTTTTCTCTTTCTTCCTGTTTCCTTTTCATGTACTTCAGGATAATGCTTACTGTATTTACATATTGCAGCACAGACAACAGTAGAAGTGCACCTCAGACTGTATAAGGAAACAGGAAGACCTTTTGGAGGAGTTGGTGAGATAGAAAGATAAGAGCTATACAGGACGGGAGTCTAGAAAGAGTGAAAAAGCACATTCATATGGATAAGGAGGAAAGACACATAACAAGTTCATAGGAAAAATTTGCAGAAGAAAAATGAGCAAGACAAAAAACAGATACATAGAACATAAACTTTCATGAGACAGGGAACAGGGAAAGAACAACTACAGATGGGTAAAGATTTAGAAAAAACCTAATATGAGGAAAACAGAAACATGCAACAGGTTGACGGAAAGTATAAACTGGGAAAATAAAACAATTAGAACAAAGGGAGAACAAAATACAAGTAAGGGGAAAAAAAGGTAGAAGGCAGAAAAGGGACAAGAAAGAGAAAAAATGGTCAGAGACAAGTAGTCATCTAGTGATTAAAAGATAAAAAGGTGGAATAAAATATAAGTAAAAAAGACCGACAAACGGATCTGTGAAGGAAAGAGCAGAAAACGGATATATGGATAGAGAGATAGAGGTTTTCCAGGATAAGTGAAGAAGACAGAACAGGAAAAGAACTCAAGAATCCTAGGATAGAGGATCCCTACTAGGGAAGAAGCGAAGAGAAAATCGAAGATCAACTGGTGTCTATGACATTGCCCTGGGAAATAAACCAGATGCACATACCAAAGATAGTACAACTACAAAGATTAATATATATTAGATCTAAAAGACGTTTTATCAATAAGAAGGTCAGCCCTTAGACAAATCTTTTACATATGCATCCATGCAGTCTGATTTAGAAATAAATAACCAGGGTAGCCCGGATGCCGGGCCGCCGCCTCATCTTTCTCCTCCACCTCCCACCCCCTCCCTCCCACTAACTCCTTCCCCCTTTCTTCCAATAATTGACAATACACACCAACCTGGACACAAACCTTGGTCACAGCTTTATTAGCAACGTATAAGAATAGCCTGGCCGAGCCAACGTAACTTCACATGATAAACATAGGAAACTGTATCCCCTCTGGAAAATGCCTCGCCACTAGTCATATTATTAGCAAGGTGGTGTTGCATCATCCTCCCTCCCCCTTATGCGTCCTCGCCAGCCTTGTCATATTAAGAGCAAAGGCTGACACCTCTTTGGTAACCAGGCGGAGATCCCCACTGAGATCTTCCCCAACCCCTCCTCATGAAGCACTTCTCACTCTTGCTTCCACCCCCGGCCATCCGACCTCATCACCGTGTGCTGAGGATCCCACCACCCCAACCAGCCGCAACAACCTCCACCAACTCCAATACCAATGGGTGGGGAGGCAGGATCCATACACTGTCAACTGTCTTCAGTCGCCCGGGAGGAGAAATGGCAGCGGAGCCAGGAGCCACCCCACCACCAGGGAGCCGCTCTCCCTCCACATCCCCGGCACCCAATGAAATCGACCAGCGTCAGTGACACAGGCAATTTCAAATGTCGCACCATTCCCCCTCCACACGCCTGCCCAAGAGGTGGTTAGTCCCAGGCCCCAGGGCACCCGGTTACTGTACAGCCCCCAGGACCTTGGCCCCGCATTTATACAACTAGATGAGCAGATTAATGAGTGAAAGCCCCTTCAATATATACAATACTTTTAGCAAAACAGCTCCTTACTTTCTAATATCAATGGCTAACACTGCAAAAGATTTTCTTGACTAATGGCTTTTGTGTTACACTAAAGGGTTTTTCTTTCTTTTTCTCACTAGGAAAAAAACCGAAGCCTTCCATTTTCAAACAAGTGCCTATGTGTTTTTATAAAATATTACTAGTAAGCCAGCAGAAATCATGGCTATATTGAAACAGGAGCTGGTGTAAATTGTACATACATACAGGATGTGCGACAGCATGTATTTTATAAAGAACATGTGTACTTTCTGACTCTGCCTAAATGCCACTCACGAATATGCCTACATATGCACTGTATGAAAGTATGTGCTGTTTTGTCACCGCAGGTACTTTTAGGTGTGTATCCCATGGGGTTATTTTATAAAAGCTCTTTTACAAGTTTATAAAATTAATCCTCCCCCCCACCCACAAGTCATTGGGTTTACATTCTTCTTGAATTCCAAAGACCATTGCAGGAGAAGCACTAGGACAAAAATTTTCATTTAGTTTAGTTTCTCATGTTACATAGAAACATAGAAACATGATGACAGAAAAAGATCACATGGCCTATCTAGTCTGTCCTTCCATATCAACAACTACAACAGTCCACTTTTTACCTTTAAAGATCCTCTGTGTTGGTCCCATGCTTTTTTGAATTCAGTTACTGTCCTCATCTCTACCACCTCCACTGGGAGACTATTCCATGGATCCACTACTCTTTCCATAAAGAAATATTTCCGCATGTCACTCCTAAATCTATCTCCCTTCACCCTCATCCCATGTCCCCTCGTAGCAGAACTTGCTTTCAATTGAAAGAGGCTCTCTCCCTGAACATTTATGCCACGGAGGTATTTAAACATCTCAATCATGTCACCTCTATCCCGCCTTTCCTCTAAGGTGTACATATTAAGATCCTTAAGTCTGTCCTCATATGCTTTATAATGAAGCCCACTAATCATTTTAGTAGCCACCCTCTGCACCGACTCCATCCTGTTCACATCCTTTTGAAGGTGCGGTCTCCAGAATTGCACACTATACTCCAAATGAGGTCACACCAAAGACTTATACAGAGGCATTATCACCTCCTTTTTTCTGCTAGCCATTCCTCTCCGTATGCACCCAAGCATCCTTCTAGCTTTTGCCGTCACCTTTTCTACCTGTTTAGCTACTTTAAGATCATCAGACACAACCACGCCTAGGTCCCGCTCTTCTTTAGTGGACAAAAGTACTTCACCTCCTATACATGTATTGCTCCCTTGGATTGCTGCAGCCCAAATGCATGACCTTACATTTTTTAACATTAAATCCCAGCTGCCAAATTCTAGACCATTCTTCAAGCTTAGCTAGATCCCTCCTCATGTTATCTACATCTTCCTGGGTGTCTACTCTATTGCAGATTTTTTTATTTATTTTTTTATTTATTTACAAGATTTTTCATGTTTTTTACAATTTTTATTTCGGGGTAAAATGTCTCTATTAGAGCACACTGCCATTCATTTGTGTGCCCTATTGGTGACTAGTGCATGCTATAGGTGACTAGTGAGCAATACTGAGCAATAGTGCATGCATGGATGCATAAGTAGTGTGACCTGTGCATTACTTACCCATAGCATGTAGAAAGTAACGAGATTCAGGTATTTTTAACTTCCTATGTTATTTCAAATAATGCACATCCCTAAGGAGCACAAGCACATTGCATTGTCTGATATTTTCCTGCTTCCTAAAGTTAGAACTTCATTTGTGCATGATCAATAGGAGACAATGGCAATGCTCTGAAACATGGACATTTACTTCTGCAGCTTAAGACACTATAAGACATATTTACTAAAGGATAAGACGCATCAAGGGTTGCTGTTCCTATTTATTTCTATGGGTACAGTGGAACTTAGGACATGTTAACGCTTGTTAACATGCATTAAACTTTAGAAAACATGCCCCTATGCACAGTAATGGAACTGCATGTGAGGTCATAATGGAGCATCTCCTAAGTAGGCAATTCATTGTTCTGTAAGCATTCTGTGCAAAACAATGAATGAGTCACATCTTCTGAACTGAGAAGAGAAAAGACGTCACACTCCAAGAGTCACATCGAAAAGATACACTTAATAGAGATCTATTTCTTATAATACTCTGGTTTCTTCAGAGAATGGCAGCTGAGCAAGCAACATATAAACATGATTACCAACCTATTCCCTTCATGTTTTAACAATAGAAATGATTTGGCTTTGCCTATTAATTTTTGTAGATAACCATTAAAACGAATATCGTGGCTAACATTATATCAGACCCAATTACTCTAGTGCACTGCTTCTATTTTTTTCTTTCATGCTGTGGCATTTCCTTTCCCCTGAAAACACTTTCACTCAGTCTAGCAATTAACTGCTTGAACAGTATAATAAGGAAGCAATTAAGAGGTGACAGAGAAAAATTAACACTCCATTTCACATTAAAGGTCAAGTGAGTATCCTTGCCATTGTGAGTTAAATGTGTCTTTGAAAACCTGTAGTTTGGATGTATTTTCTTTTTGAATATGAAGCCAGCTCCGTGTTTTTTTGTCTGGCATCCCAATTTGAAAATGGATGATAACTAATTGGGTGCTGTCTGCTTAAACAGGGTGTATTAATTGCAGTTTGTTCTCCAGTAAGTGTCAAGGAAAACAAAATCTGTGTAATGTGTAGGCACAATGTAAGCAGCCTTAATTTGAATATGCAGGCCATGTACTAGAGCAAATAAAGCAAACTTCTGGATGCAATGTTGCCATGGTAGATGGTATTTGCATAATAAATAACAGCTATCATGAGACTTTCCTTAAGTTCTTTGCTTGTGTTGTCAGCTGCAAGGCCCTCCAATGAAGGAGACAATATTGAGGAAATAAGAGTGTGTTTTGCTTGGAAGTGCAACACCCATCCATAGTCTCTAAAAAGAATACATCATTTTAGTGTTAGAGTACAATGCACTTAAAGCATATTCAGTAGGAAAAGTATATCTCTGTTTTCAAGGCGCTTCTGCTAGTCTTTGTCTGTGAAAATAGGAGCCATAACGCTGTCTTCTTCAGAGTGGGCATGGTTTTATGACTGTTGGTTGTACCTCATAAAAACCCCTTTTCTGAAATGAACACTATTTGAAATGTATTTACTACTTGTCCCTCTCCCTTCTATCATATAGAAAACTCAGCATGGCTCCTTCAACCCCTCCATACTCATCATACCCGCTCCGAGCAAGACGACATACACCACACAGTCCTGGACCACCTTCAGAGTCTTACCCCCTTAAGAACTGGATGCTGTCATCACACACATCAATACAATAACTTCCCCGCTTGACCCATGCTCGGTATTGTGTATGAAGGCCACAAGAGCGCACTTCCTACCACTCATATCGATGATAATGCAAACATCCCTATCCCACGCTTATTCCCCCCACCCCCCTTCAAACAGGCATCCATTCACCCTCTCATCATTAAAAAAGCCCAACCTAGACCCTGGAACGCGCAGCTCATACCGAACCATAGCCAGCAAACCCTTCCTGGCAAAAATCATAGAAAAGGCAGTCCAAATCCAGCTGCAAGAACACATTGACCAACATCAGCATGGCTTTTACCCCCATCATAGTGCAGAAATTCTGCTGACTTCTCTATCAATCCTCATCATAGGAATGGAGAATAAATAAAGAGGCTTTGTACTACTCTTCCAGGACATCTCCACAGCATTTGACATAGTGTCACATCAAATGCTGCTAGACCAGTTCCATGAGATTGGAGTACAAGGCAAACCTCTCCAATGGATCCACTCGTACCTCTCTCAGAGTAGCCAGCAGATAAAAATAGGACAGACTACATCATCCCCATACACTCTGCCTCAAGGAGTACCCCAGGATTTGCACTTTCCTCACTGCTGTTGAACATCTACATACGACCTTTATGCACAACCTTTCGGAAGTTCAACGTCAGCTATCTGATCTACCCTGACGATATAATGATATACACCCCATTCTCCACAGCCGCCCCAACTACTCCAATCTCTCAGCCTGCTTCAAGGAAATAGTCAAATGGCTCCGGCACCGCAACTTAGCAGTCAACTTCAGCAAGACTGAGATCCTACACGTCACCAGAAAACCCTATTTTTATGCCTTCCGTAACCGTCAGAATTGATGACATAGACCTCCAAGTCAAAACTCAAGTCAAATACCTCAGAGTCACTTTAGATCAGCAACTAAACTTTCAAGCTCACATCTGAAACACAACCAAGGCAGTCTATTATAAGTTCAGGACACTATGTAACCTACACCCCCACCTCTTCTCTGACAATATCCATGCAGTCTCACAGGCAGCAGTCACCCCCCTGTTTGACTACTGCAATTCCATATACCAAGGGCTACCTAAAAACAATGTTCTACCACTACAGCTTTCTTTATCTTTATCTTTATTCATAACATTTGATTAACCGCCCAGGCCGAAGCGTCAGGGCGGTGTACAATATAATCATAGGCTACCGAAAACAAAGTCAGAAAGGAACGCCAAAGTAGATAGGATAGAAGGGGATAGAATAAAGGCAGAATAAGCAAAGAGCCCAGTAGGGCAACGGCATAGAGGGGGGGGGGCAGAAAGGAAGGAAACGGGGAAGGGCCTGTCAGGGGAGTAATCATGGAGGGAGAGCACGACCAGGGGACAGAACACCGTTAGCTGGAGGAGGAAGGTCGAAGGCTTGACAGAAAAGGTGCGTCTTAAGAAGGGTCTTGAAGCGGGGGTAGGAGAGTTCTAAGCGCAGGGACAGCGGGAGTGAATTCCAAAGGGCGGGGCTCAGGAAAAAGAAAGCAGAATGACGGGTTAATTCTAGGTGAGCCTGGGAAGGGGGGGGGGGGGGAGGAAAAGGCGGTTACCGAAAGCAGAGCGAAGAAGACGGGGAGAGGGCTGGAGATGGATAGCATCTGATAAGTATCGAGGAGTGCTAGAGTGGAGGGCCTTGTGTGTTAGAATGAGGACTTTAAAGATAAAACGAAATTTAATTGGAAGCCAGTGCAGGGCAAGAAGACAGGGGGACACATGTGAGCGTGCTGGGGAACTGGTGATTAGGCGAGCAGCGGCATTCTGAACGACCTGAAGGCGGCGGAGTTGGGAGGCGGGGAGACCTGCATATATGATGTTACAATAATCTAACCGGGTCATTACTAGGGACAGAACAAGGGTGACAACAGAAGAAGAGGGGAGTGAGGATTGAACAGCCCGGATCCTACGAAGGTGAAAGAATGAGGTACGGACAACAGCTGAGATATGATGGTGAAAGGAGAGGGACGAGTCCAAGGTGACCCCTAAGTACCGCAGGGTTGACACCAGAGGGATGGGGCAGGAAGACATAACCGGTGACAGGCTAGGAGAAGGGAGTCCGAAGGAGAACCAGATTGCATAGGATTTAGCAGGGTTGGCGTGAAGAAAATTAGAGGCGAACCATGATGAAACGGTGGAGAGGCAGTGATTAAGTGGGACAAGATCGGGGGTGGAAGAGGAGGTGTGGTGAACCAGCAAAATATCGTCGGCGTAGATGTAAAATGAGATACCAGATTGTTGAATTAAAAGAGCGAGCGGAGCGAGAAAAACATTAAAAAGAAGGGGGGCAAGAATAGAGCCTTGAGGGACGCCGCAGATGGAGGGGGATGGAGAGGAGGTGGAAGTGGATGAATGAACAGAGAAGGAACGGGCAGACAGAAAGGAACGAAACCATTGCAGGACAGTCCCAGCGATACCATAGCTTGCACAGAACACAACAGCAGCACAGTCTTCAGAGCACCCAGACACTCCTGCTTCACACCCATGCTAAAATCTCTCCACTGGCTACCCATCACCTCTAGGATCAAATTCAAAGTCCTTGCCATCCTTCACAAAGTCCAGAATGGCCTCACCGCCCAACATCTCCAGACGTCTCTCAGCACCCCCAGCTCTACCAGATCACACAGACAGAGCACACTGAACCTTCTTAGCTTGCCGCCACAGATCTGTAAGAGCATCCAATATACCCACCTAAGGCCATTCTCACTCTACGCCCCTACACTCTGGAACATACTGCCACCCACTCTGCAAAGTATCCAGTCCACTAAAGCCTTTAGCAAACACCTGAAGACTCGCCTTTTCCAAGAGCACTATGGCACACATTAGCACTCTTGAAGGACAATCAGATGAAAACCTGTGTTTACTTTGCTGAACTTCATTGTAATCCACTGATGCTATATCTTTGTCTTTTCCTTGTTGACTGTTCTCTGTATCAACTGAACTACTTGTATTTTACTGCTACTATACTCTTGTCTTTCCTCTGTTGATTGTTCACTGTTTTGACTGGTAGAAAAACAGTATACCAAAATCACTTAAATAAATAAATACATAGACCTTTTTGAAGAAGGCAAATGTGTGAAATGAATTTAGTTTAGTTAACAGCAATGCAATTTTCTAAGAATTAATTGTCTACTCTATGCAATCTGAAGAAGGCTGATCCTTTCCCTAATCTTTACTATAAACTATCATGGTGTTGTTAAATGCTGTTGAGTCAATGTCAGCTCATGGCAATCCTGTGGAATTGCCCTCAACTGTGTTTGATCTTCAGTCAGGCAGCTAATTTTTGATAGACTGGCTTCCGTAACTGTTGTTAGTGTCTCAATCAATCACATTGCTCATCTTCCTCTTTTGCATTGACTTTCAACCATGCCAAGCATGATGTCATTCTCTAATGATCTTTCTCTTGCATAATATGCCCAAGGTACGAAAGTTGAAATGTTGTCATTTGAGCCTCCATGGAAAGCTTAAGTATGATCTCCTCCAGTACCAAGTGATTTGTTATTTGGGCAGTATTTTTCACCAGTGCCATAATTTGAAGGCACCGATTCTCTTCTGGTCTTGCTTCTTCAACTTTTTCATTCATATGATATTTTTCAAAATATCATGGCTTGGGGGCGGAGCCTAACTTCGGGCAAGATGGATGTGTGAGAGCTATGCTCCGGAGGGTAAGGTCAAGAATCCTGACTTCTGCAACTTTTAATTGAGCGGATCCTACCTACTTTGGAAGCAGTCAACTCCGGATATGTCTGGCCCCAAACCGACGCATCTGGATTACCAAGGAACACAAAACGTCAGTGCAAAGCAAACTAAAACGGAGCCTGTCTCACCTCACAAAATGACGGTCATCCGAGATTGTCCTGAGGCCTTGCAGGAGCTTCTCGCTGAGATCTGTGCTGTTAAAGACATGCTTAAATCACACGGTGACTCACTGAACACAATGCAGGAAGATATTAATGCTTTAAAAAACAGTTTGGAGTCGATCAGGGTGAGATTGGAGAAGGTGGAAAATATGGTGGCAACACATGGAGAGCAGTTCAGGGCTGTTGAGAAGCAAGCAAAGCTGATTCGGTCACTGCATAGAGATTTGGAAGATGGTAACAACCGTGCTCGGAGGAACAACATTAGAATCCTGGGTGTTCCCGAAGGAGCTGAAGGAACAGATATGTTGGCCTTTTTGCAGTCAATGATCCCAAATGTGCTGAAGGTGAAGTTTGCTATACCTTTTGAGATAGAGCGCGCTCATTGGGTGCCTACTCGGTCCGTGGTATCGGGCAAGCATCCACGCCCAATCATTCTGAAGGTCTTGCGATTTCAACAGGTCACGCAGATTATGGAAGCAGCCAGATTACACTCTCTGTTGGAATTTCAAGGACATAAACTTCTCTTCGTTCCAGATTTCACTAAAGCAACGGTAGATCAGAGGAAAGGTTTCTTGGCGCTACGCCGACATTTGTTGCAGCTGCAGGCCCATTTCAGGCTGCTCTATCCTGGCTGCATGAGAGTCACACTGCATAACCAAGCTAAGACTTTTGACTATCCAGGGGAGTTGCACGCCTTCTTGGAAGATAAAGAACTGGTGTTGATGCGGTGATAACCTTGCCTTGCAATCAGTGGTGGACATTAGCCTACAGAGTTCTCTAAAGCTCTTTTATATGGGTGCTTTGACTGAGTCTGAGGTCGTGGAGTTGTGATTTGAATCATGCAGAGTTGACATTCAATGTAGCTCTCTCGGGGTAACTCCAGGGTATCACTCTGGTCACACTGTCCTTCTCTTTTGTTCTTTGCTCTTTTTTCTTTTATGTTTCTTGTTTTCTGTGTCTTTGGGTTGGATTGGAGGGCATCAGGGCATGGATAGTCATCATGGCTCTTATATGTTTACATATAGCCTTAGTGGTTATACAATGTATGGGGAGAGGCTGTTTTGCCTCATTTTTTAGAGCCTTGGAGTTTGGGGACATTATTCTGGTTGTGGGAAGTGGTCTGCACAAGAAGCCTTACTTAGCAGAGGAGGTGAAGTAAATTAGCTAGTTATACCCTCCGTGCCTGTCTTGTCCGTGCCTGTCTTGTCCCCTGCTAAGTTCAGTTGGTATAGCCCTCCCAGGGTTTAGGTGGCTTTTGTTGGTTAGAATCAAGGGGGGGTTGGGCAATCTTTTACAAGGGCTATGGCCAAGGGGTAGTATTTCTGCTTGTGTTTTTTTCTTTGGGCTATAAACGCTGCTTCAATTCTGGGTGCTTTAAAGATGTGGATTAACATTGTGAAATCATATGTTACAACTTGGTATGTTTCTGTAACAATTGTCTATCGCAGTGTGCTTTATTGTCACTATGTCTTCCTTTAAGATAGTTTCACTGAACGTTAAGGGCATTAACAATCCCATTAAGAGGAAAAGGATATTTTTATATGGGCGCAAGGAATGTGCGGACATCCTATATTTACAAGAGACACATTTGAATGTAAAGGAGTCTTTAAAATTAGATATGAAACCCTTTTCACTTGTGACTTTCTCAGCTGCTAATCATAAAAAACGGGGTTGCCATTCTAGTAAGGAAATCTTTATCCCCTACTGTGCTGCAAACCAGATCTGACATAGAAGGGCGCTGAGCAATGGCTGTTATCAACATAGGATCCACTGAACTGGCCTTATCTATGCCCCTAACATAGACTGCCCTTACTTTCTTTGGCTCCATAGCGGCTTTGGCACAAGAGGTGTCCAGATACTCGACTATTATGGGTGAAGACTTCAACCTCACACTAGACCCTTTGTTGGACAGGAATCCTGTAAGAACTAATAAGGTCCCCAGAGCACACCCTGTTCTTTTGTCACTAATGCAAGAATTAGGCCTGGTAGACATATGGCGGTTGCAGCATCCTGTTGATAAAGAGTACACTTTTTTCTCTCCCCCTCATAACTCAGTATCGCGCATAGATTTTTTCCTAGTCTCTAAGGGACTATGTTCCAGAATTAGTGAATCCAATATTCATGCGGCTCATGTTTCTGATCATGCCGCAATCTCAGTCTCCCTATTAGACTCAACAAGCTGCCCATCTCATACACGCTGGCATTTTGACAGAACTCTTCTTAGCAATCAGGAATTTCATGAAACCATTCTAGTGGCTATAGAGGAGTATTTTCAGTTTAACTTACCCCAGGACACTTCTGGTTCCAAACAATGTAGAGCAGAACTAAAAGCTTTGGAAGGCAGATCAAAGCGGGGAACCCATCATAGGTCGGAAATCTGATCCTAATATTCTGATATATTTGCAACGTCTTAGATTTAGATATAACTTGATCCTGACCACTGAAGCTTCACAGAATATTCAGGCACATAAAGGGCGGTATTATTTGGAAGGCAATAGGGCCGGATGGTTATTAGCTAACTCGTTAAAAAATCATAAAGAAGCTTCTTGCATTGCTGCTTTAAGGGATCCTAAGGTGCAACAATTGATTGTCACAGACAGGGCCGGATTTACCTATACGCCACCTACGCCGTGGCGTAGGGCCCACAGCTGACAAGGGCCCACAAAAATAGCCTTCCGAAAATTAAATTTAAAAAAAAAACGCTGGCTGCCACCGCAACAGCATGGCAGAATCACGTGAGCCGAGGCGGAGCTAGGGTTAGAAGGTAGGGCAGAATTCAAGGGAGAGGGGTGGGATCAGGGACAGTAAGTCAGAGGGGGCGTGAGCGGGGAGCGCACGGGGCATCCGAGGAGAGTGCGAGCTGCCGCTGCAAGAGCGGGTCTCAGGATGAAGGAGCGCACGCACGAGCTCCGCGCGGTGAGTGACCTTTTCCTTTCCGTTGGCGATACCCGCACCATCCCCTGTCGTCAGTCTTCCCGTCGCAGCTGCACGCCTGCTCCTCGCGTCCAGCGATGCCGTGCCCTGGACACTGAATGCAGCCACGTCTCTGTCGCTCCCTTTCTAATTCTGGGGTCGCCACTTTCCTGCATCATGTGTAAGATGCGCCTGCTGTGATCTTGTTGGGACCTTGGCATGTGGCATCCGATTCCGCTCCCCCCCCCGCGCGCCCGTCACACTACCTAATTGTGGAGTGGGAACATCTGCCAGACCTCTGATGGTTGCGTGAAGCACCTGCTCCATCCCTTCTAAAGCCCTTCCCGCAGAGCTCTCTATCCATGTGCCCCTACTATTAAATAGCAGGGGCTCTCTGGTCCCCCAAACCAGTCAGGTTTTCAAGATATTTCTAATGGATATATTGTATCTAAGAGTAAGAAATTTGTATGCAGACTTTCTCAACAGTTTCTAAAGACATTTCATGCATATTCGTTAAGCTTTCTCTGAAAATATGATTGCTTTGGTGCTCCTGAAAGCCACAGTTGCAGACCTCCGCTTAAAAAAGAAACACCTTATTTCTTTCAGGTAGAAATTCTCACTGTCACCTCTGGTCCCATCTATTAGTTACTGTCTTCTGCTCTCTTTCATCAGTGCATGCTTTGCTTCCCTTCACCCACCAGGCCTGCTTCTTCCACAATCCTGCTTCTCCGCAATGTTTCCCCTTCTGTTTGTACCTCCAGATTTTTGATGCTTTACTTTTCATCCCGGGTGCATGCCACATCCTCTATCTTTTGTACCCTGGGCATTGGCTCTTATCACATTTTTTTTGCAACGTTGTGTATCTTTTTCCCCCTGGAAAAGTCTCTTTGAGTTAGCTTTGTGCATGCCATGACAGGAATGAACCTCACTCCTATGCCAACATATCTTAGAGGTGGTATACCTGTGAATGGTATACCTGTTGCCTCTGATTTTTTGCCCTATGGATATGGCATGATCCTTTTCTCCAGCCCACCCTCTGTTTTCAAATATTGCACCTATCTGTTATTGTCTTTTCACAAGGCTGTTTTGTAAATTCACTTTAGTTGAACTTGGATGGTTTTGGGAAGAGACTGGGGATATGTGGCAGATAGGGCAAACATGCTGTGCTTATAGTAGTTATTCATGTTAACTTTCATCTTTAATTCGCTTGTTTTAGAGATTGGTGTTTTGGCAGTATTCTAATTTATGTCTCCATTAGTTGATTTCCTGGGCTCATAATTTTTCTTGTTTTACCTCTGACATTTGTTAACCTGTGAATTTTTCACCTTTAAAGACAGGACATCTCTCTGATATACTGTTTCTCAAATTGGTCACTATTCTTGGTGTGCTTTTTGTGGGCTTATCATGGTGTTATTTAGCAGGGTGCTGTGCAGTTTGTTGCATGGAATTGTGTAGTGTGGACATTTAGGAAAAATCTCTTTCCAGGTCAACCAGCTGGGCATTACATATAAGGAGAGGATGTTGTTCCATATGAGATGTGTAAAGGATGTACATATATCTTATTAATAGTCTAGGACAAGGCCTATTGAATTTGTTTAGCTAGAGTCAGGCTTTGCCGGTGGAAGAGCAGTTTTGGCTGAAGAAGTTAATAATAACAGAATCAGATAGTTTCTAGAGAGAAGTTTGAGAACTCATACTTTCATGAGACCTGACTGCCGCCGCGGCAGCATGGACTGTTCCCGCGGGGCCTCCTCTGCCTGGCTGAATCCCCTCCCTCCCTGCCGGCTTTGAGAGGCGCGAAGGGAGAGTGTCTCCCTCGCGTCTCTGTTAAGCCCGCAGGGGCTGATGGGAAATTTCCCATTAGCCCCTGCAGGCTTAACAGAGACACGGGGGAGACACTCTCCCTTCGCGCCTCTCAAAGCTGGCAGGGAGGGGATTCAGCCGGGCAGAGGGGGCCCCGCGGGAACAGTCCATGCTGCCGCCGCGGCAGCCAACATTTTTTTTAAATTAAATTTTACTTAGGCTGATGGGGGGGGGGGTAGGACTGGTAATGGGCTATTGGGGGGGCTGGTACTGGAAATGGGCTGGGGGGGTTAAGGCTGGAGGTGGACTGATGGGGTTAGGACTGGTAATGGGCTGTGGGCTGTTGGGGGGGTTAGAACTGGTAATGGGCTATGGGGGGGGGTTAAGACTGGTAATGGGCTGTGGGCTGATGGGGGCTGTCTGATAATGGGCTATGAGGGGGCTAGGACTGGAAATGGGCTGGGGGGGTTGACTGGAGGTGGGCTAATGGGGTTAGGACTGGTAATGGGCTGTGGGCTGTTGGGGGGGTTAGAACTGGTAATGGGCTATGGGGGGGTTAAGACTGGTAATGGGCTGTGGGCTGATGGGGGCTGTCTGGTAATGGGCTATGGGGGGGGGGCTAGGACTGGAAATGACCTGGGGGGGTTAAGACTGGAGGTGGGCTGATGGGGTTAGGACTGGTAATGGGCTGTGGGCTGTTGGGGGGGGGTTAGAACTGGTAATTGGCTATGGGGGGGTTAGGACTGATAATGGGCTATGGGGGGGCAAGGACAGGAAATGGGCTGATGGGGAGGGGTTAGGACTTGAGGTGGGCTGATGGGGTTAGGACTGGTAATGGGCTATGGGGGGCTGACTGGAAATGGGTTGATGGGGTTAGGACTGGAAGTGGGCTGATGGGGGTTAGGACTGGTAATGGGTTATAGGGGGGCTTAAACTGAAAATGGGGTGATGGGGGGTTAGGACTGTAAGTGGGTTGATGGGGGGCTAGGACTGGTATTGGGTTGGGGGTTGCTAGGACTGGAAATGGGCTGATGGGTGGCTAGGACTGGAAATGGGCTGATGCAGGAACTAGAAGGAAATGGATGCTGGGTGAGGCTGGAACTAGAAGGGAGCTGATGTTGGGGGAGGATTAGAATGGGATGGGGCTGGAAGAGTAAAATGGAGAAGGGAAAAATATTTTGTGTGGGAGGGATAAAAAATCTACAATTGGCCGGGTATTGGGAGAGTAAGTGGGGATTGAGGATGGAGGGGTAAAATTTGAGTGGATGAAATAGGAATGAGGAAAGAGCAAAAGGAGAAAGATTAGTATGTTAAAGCAGATGTAGAGAGAGAATGGAAAAAAACTAGAAGAAAGAAGAAAGGACAAATGGACAGCAGACGATGGAGAGTTAGCAGAAGACACGAAGAAACCAGAAGAAAGTGGCTGGAGCAATTGCAGCTGAAAAGAATGCACAAAAGGTAGAAAAATATCTCTTTATTTTGAATTTATTAATTGGAATATGTCAGCTCTGGTAAATGTGCATCATTAACGTCTGCGCTTTGTTTAGTACAAGAGCAAATTAATGTATAGTTTTATTTCTACAGTGTTGTACATTCCAAGTTTGGCTTTTGGGATTCCCAGTTTAATTATTGTCTTCCTGTTTCTAAATTGTGATTACTTGTTTGGTGATGGTCTATGTTCTGCATGTGTAACTGAGCTGAGGTGTTCTGTTTATATAATTCCTATTTGACAGTGCCACTTGTTCTCTTTCCCCAGTAGGTCATGTATTGTTGTTCTCTGAAATGTATTGGTTTAATATTTGCATGTTGCCTTTTGATAGGTAGGGTATGGTGCTTTGTGAGTCCTGGTAGTGCTGTTAGGATATGGCGGGTTAGCTATGGGTTCTAAATGGGCAGTGTTTGTAGTAGTTCCTAATGTGTCTGGCAGTTGGCACTGGATTATAGTAATGTAGAAATCTTTTAGTCTTTCTTTATCCATACACTCATTAAGAGGCACGTTTACTAAAAGTTAGTATATGGTAACATTATGCAAATATTTATGCAAATGAGGCCCCTTATGCAAATGAGGTCCCGCACCCCCCTTGGGCCGCCCCTGCTGGGGGCCCACAATTTTTGTTGGCGTAGGGCCTCACTCAAGGTAAATCCGGCCCTGGTCACAGATACTGAAATTGCAGAAACCTTTCGTCAATTTTACACTCAGCTTTACTCCCCAGAAATAGACTTCTCTGAGAAAGCTTTTGAGAAGTTATTGGCCGATGTACAAAGGCCTGTTTTGGATCAGGAAACAACTGCAGTTCTGGATAGGCAGATCACGGTCATGGAAATTATCCAGGCTATAGACTCTATGCAAATGGGCAAGGCTACCGGACCAGATGGCCTTCTGGTTGAATTTTATAAAACTTTCTCCAAAGTACTGGGTCTATATCTTCAACAATACTTTAAGTTTCTGTTAGAAGCAGATACCCAGACTGGAGCGTTTGCCTCTGTGAATATTGTAGTTCTTGAAAAACCTGGGAGAGACCCTCAATTGTTTAGTAATTATCACCCAATTTTGCTACTAAATGCAGATTATAAAATATTTGTTGCCACCTTGGCTGGTCGTCTCTCCAAATGAATTCCTTCTTTGATCCATCCGGATCAATGTGGCTTCACTGAGGGACGCTCTACAGCTGACAATGCCAGAGTGTTTTGCCATGTCTTGGAAGGTGCGGAAGGAATAGAGGGCCCGTTGATGGGATTATCTTTGGATGCAGAAAAAGCGTTCGATCAACTAGAATGGCCTTTCTTATTTGCTGTCTTGAGGTGGTTTGGTTTTGGTGAGGGATTCCTTAAACTAGTTAAACTTATGTATATGAGACCAAGCGCTAATATCTCTGTGAATGCGACTCAGTCTAAAGATTTTCTCTTAGGGCGTGGCTCCCGTCAGGGTTGCCCCCTTTCACCTATCCTTTTTTCAATCTGGCCTTGGAACCTTTGGGCCTATTGCTGAGACAAAGTTCTGCGGTTAAAGGTGTGCCCTTAGCTGGTATGGAAATTAAGCTTTCTGCTTACACTGATGATCAATTGCTGTTTACTATGCCCAGTTCAATTCCGGCTGTTTTAGAGTTGATAGACCAATACTCAGGATTATGAGGATATAAAATCAACCGCATAAAGTCTGTAGCATTCCCTACACGTGTTTGTAGTGCAGATTTGAATGCTTATCCTTTTGTTTGGGAACCCAAAATGGTGAAATACTTAGGAGTTCATTACTGTCATCCACTTATTGAAACTCTGCAGTATAATGAAGAGACTCTCCTTTCTACAGTGTGAGATATGACTGTGAGATGGTCGCCAGTCTATCTTTCTTGGTGGGGTTGTCTTGAGGCGATACAAATGACTATTACTCCTAAGGTGAACTATGTGTTAGAAATGCTGCCGGTTTTCCTCTCGGATAAAATATATCGTCAAGTGGAAATAACTCTAGCTCTGTTTCTCTGGAAAAATAAACTGCCTAGAATTGCTCTTAGGAAGCTTAAGTCTAAAAAAGAGGAGGGGGGAGGTGTGAACTTCCCTGATTTTCAGGCCTACCATTGCGCTTTTCTGCTAAAACAGGGTTCAAAATGGGTGGGGAGAGATAAGGGACAACACCCAGTGTGGCTTGATTTGGAAAAGATATGGTGTCTTCAGAGAGGTTGAAGTTCCATAGGGTTATTATGGACATCCAAAGAGCTTTCCAGCAGTTAGCAAGTGTAATTCCCTGGGAGAAATGCTTATTGAAGCTTCTTCCCATTTGGTGCAGTCCTTTTTAAGAATTCATCAAAGTCTGTTTGTATGGAAACAATGGTTTAGTAGAGGCATTTGGTCCATTGTTCAACTGATATTGGAAGGCAGGTAGAAACCTTTTGTATGTCTACAGCGGGAATATGACTTGCCTAAATCCTTAAACTTTCAGTGGATTCAGCTGAGACATTGCATAGAGAAATCCCTTATTGATTATCAGCTCTCTACCTGAAGAATGGGGGTTGTTAAATGTCATAGATACAGCCCAGCAAGCCTCAGGGGTGGTTTCTTATTATTATCAATTGGTAGACCATCGTCCATCCATACATTCTATTGGCACTCAGTGGATATGGGAGCATGATACTGGGGATACTCTCTCTCCGGAATCATGGGGGAAGTTTTGGGGCAAACTAATTAGAGTCTCTCAATCCACCTCTATCTTTCAAGCACTATATTTCTTTGCACACAGAGCTCATTTTACCCCGATAAAGGTTTCCAAGTTGGACAAGTCTATTGGTAATGTGTGTTGGTCTTGTCAAAAGGATGTTGGCACTCTAAGGCATTTGGCATATGACTGCCCTAATGTTAAGTCTTACTGAATTTCAATTTGGAACCAAATCCAAGAGGTTTTCGGATTCAGGGCCATTCTCTCTAGGTCTATTACAGTTTTCCGGTCAACAATTGGCATCTCGTCATTACAGAGGAATTGTCATTTCCTCTTTGACTTTATGATGGGAGCGGCGCTGCATCTCTGAATTGCTAATTGGAAACATACAGTTGATCTCAGCTGGCACACATGGTGGAATCGTCTATGTCTATGTTGTAAATATGAGCAGATGCCACGATTTGGTACAACACCTGTGCCTTCTACCTTCCTTAAATGGAAACCCCTATATGGATATATCGAAAGCACAATATTGATTTATTTATTTATTTATTTAAAGTCTCTTTTATACCGCGCTATTCAGCATCAGTGCGGTTTACAATAAACAACGAACATACACATTTCCAATAGTACTTTGTGTTTACATATGAACAGGAGAATCAACTTGGCTAACAGGGTAACTATATACAATAACAATATATACAATTTACAGGCTGGTCATGTGTTCTTATGGTTTCAGACAGAGGAGATTTGTGAGGTCTCGGTAATTGGTGCTGAGCTTTCATTGGTTTCTGGGTAATGTAGGAGGAAGAGGTAGTGTTTCACAGCCTTCCTGAATTGGAATATGTCTGGGATTGTTCGGATGTTGTGAGGGAGGCTGTTCCAGATCATTGGTGCATAAAGTTTGAATGCCCTGCTGGATGTTGACTTGGTGCATTGAGTCATTGATCTTGGGACTATCAAGGTGTTTTGTGCTACTGACCTTCTGTCCCTATTGTGGGGTGTCTTCTGGACTATCTCTGATAGTGATGTTGACGAGAGACCGTTGGTGGCTTTGAAGGTGAATAGCAAGGTCTTGAATGTAATCCTACCTTGAATCGGGAGCCAGTGGAGCTGTTTCATAATGGGTGTGACATGGTCTTTCCTGGATGCTCCGTGTAGTACTCTTGCTGCGGTGTTCATTGCCATTTGCAGTGGGTTCAGAGTGGTTTGGGGGAGTCCTTGCAGTATTGCATTCGCATAATCGAAATGCGGAATTATTAGTGCTTGAAAGATGGTCCTGAAATCGTCAGGCTGCAGCAGCGATCGTAGGTATCTGAGGGATCTGATTTTATGGTATACTGCCCTTACAGTGTTACTTATATGCGCCTGCATATTTAGGTTCTGGTCTAGTGTGACGCCAAGGTATCTGATCGCGGATTTGATCTGGAGGTCAGCTTCCTTCACCTTTAGTACTGTAGGCGCAGTGAAGTTACGATTTCTTGTAATGAACATGACCTCCGTCTTTTGTGTTGAATCCGGAGGTTTTGGGATTGTAGCCAGTTGGATATTTCATTTATGCAGCATGTTATTGGTGAGAGGTCTGGGTTTTCTGTTGCAAAAGGCATGTATAATAGCACGTCATCTGCGTATATCATGCAGTTCACGTTGAAGGACCGGATAAGGTTGCAGAGAGGTTGCATGTATATATTGAACAGCAAGGCAGAGAGGGAGGATCCTTGTGGGACACCTTGGCTTTGGTGGAATGGTTCTGAAGATGTGTCTTTGGATCGAACCTGCTGCCATCTGTCAGAGAGGTAGGACCTGCACCACTCGAGCGCTTTACCGGAGATTCCTTTTTCTTTGAGGCGTTCTAAGAGGCGTTCATGGTTCACGGAATCAAACGCCGCCGCGATGTCAAGGAAGACAAGGACAAAGCCTTGGCGGGTATTGTTGATGCCTGATATTATGCTGCTGAAGAGTGTGGTAAGAAGGGTCTCAACCCCGTGTGCTTCTCTGAATCCGTGTTGGCATGGATCCAGTGGTGCATTGGAGTCAATGTGGTCTTGTATTTGTCTCTGAACTTCCTTTTCCATTATTTTTGCTAGCATCGGTATGCTTGCTATAGGTCTGTAGGATTCCGGTTTCTGTTGGTCGAGTTTGTTGTTTTTTAGTAGAGGTCTTATTGATGTGTGTTTGAGGGTGCGTGGGAAATCACCTGTTGTGAACGATTGTTGCATGAGTCTGGCTATGATGGGACTGAGGTCTGTTCGTAGTTCTTTGATCCAGAATGCTGGGCATGGATCAGATTGTGCTGTAGTCGTGTTGATAGCTGCTATGGTGTTTTCGATGCATTGTTTGGATGGGGTCATGAAGGTAGTGAGTGATGTTTGGTTGTAAGGCTGAAGGATAGTATTGGACGCAGAGTTGTTGTTTATCTGACATAGTTTGGTTTGTAGATAGTCTGCATATATTTGAGGATGGATTCCATTTGCTTGTTCTGATGCAGGTTCTGTTGTAAGTCGCTTAACAAGGGCAAACAGGTCACGAGGTTTGTTGAGGGATCTCTTTAAGGTGTCAGCGTGGTAACGTTTCATGGTTTCAGTTACTGCGGTACGGTGCGCTGTGAGCTGTAGGTTGTATGCACTTTGGTCTACTTCTGAGCGTGAGTGGCGCCATCGTCTCTCAAGTTTTCTTAGTGTCGCGAGTGAGGCTTTCAGCTCAGTAGAGTACCATGTTGCTGTGTGTCGTTTCCCTTGAGGTCTGTTTATTGCTGGGCGAACAGCTATTGAGCTGAGTATCTCATTCCAGTTGGAGACTAGTTCGTCTGGGTTGTGTGCTGTTGAGGTTATTAGTGGGATTGTTGATTCCAGGATAAGTTCTTTGTTGAATGGTTGGAATCTTCTTGGCGGATTGTTGGATTGACCAATTGTTGAGTTATCTACCTTTTGGCCTTGGCTTGGTTGCGGAATTTGGAATAGGATTAATGAGTGATCAGACCATGGGACAGCGGTAATAGATAGTTCAGGGATGGTTGTTCCTCTGCTGGTTGGGTCTGTGGTGAATATTAGATCAAGCATGCCTCCTTTTGTGTGGGTAGGATCCTTGATTAATTGGCTATATCCTAGATCCTTCAGGGCTTCTAGAAACGCCTTTGAGTGAGTGTCTTGCAGGGAGGGGAGGTTGAAATCTCCTAGTACCCAGCTTGTTGTATGTGGGCTCTGGGAGTTTGCGGCCGTGTCGATTATCGTTGTTAGTGCATCTGGATCGGATGATGGAGCTCTGTAAAGTAGATTGATGGAGGAACACTTATTCGCTATCGAGATTGAGTCTAGGAGCGGCGAGCTGGTTGCATCTTTTATGTTGAAATGAAGGTCAGATCTGGTGATGGCGAGGACACCGCCACCCCTTTTGCCTGAAATAAAAAAATATGTTGTGAAATAAGGGGCATTTAATCAATCAATCATGTTTGCACTTGGTATAGGCAATTTTACTGGTGTCATAGCCCTTGTAAGCATCTCTTTCTTTTTACCTTTTTATAGCCCCTTTCTAAGATGTTCACATGATGAGGGGAGGGTTGGTGTTGGGGCAGGCTGTTAAGGCATTTTGTTTTTTGCTTTTATGTTCAAAGGGATGTATCATCTTAATTTGTAGCTTTTTGTTTTTTTTGTTGTAATTTGCCTGAAAACATAAATAAAGAATTAAAAAAAAATTATAGCTTGGACAAGTCAAAACTTTATATGTAGAGATACATTTCTATATTTTAAAACCTTGTCTAGGTCCACTATAGACTTTCTTCCTCGAGCAATATGTCATTCTGATTTCTTGACTGCTTGCCATTTCATTATTGATTATGAATCCAAGCAGGTTGATATTGACTACTATTTCTATTGCTTCTCTATTAAGGATGAAATTATTGATTTTGGCAGTTGTCAGGATCTTTATCTTCTTCATGTTCAGGTACAGACTCATTTTAAGACTGTTTCTTGATCTTGATAAGCAGTTGTTTCAGATTATCTTCATTTTCAGCTAGTAGCATGGTATCATCAGCATAGTGAAGGTTGTTGATGAGTCTTCCACCAATCTTCACACCTTGGTATTCTTCATTCAGTCCTATTTCTTTGATGATTTGTTTTGCATAAAAATTGAACAGGTATGCGGAAAGTATTCAGTCTTGTCATACACCTTTGCTGATTTTAAACCATTCTGTTTCTCCTTGTTCCATTCAAACTCTTGCTTCTTGGACAATGTAAAGGTTCGGCGTGAAAACTGTCAGCTGTTTTAGTATACCCATGCTTCTTAAAGTGGCCCAGAGTTTTTCATGAGCTACACCATCATAGTCAATCTACATTTGTTGATCTACTGAGGAGGTGTCAGGAGATATTCATTTTTGTATTCTTTTGTCTTTTAAAGGCTGCCTCACAGAGTAGAAGAGTAGCCTAGTGGTTAAAGCAACCACTTCATGACCAAAGAGAGTAGTGTTCAATTCCCACCAGCATTCCTTGTGGGCCTTGAGCAAGTCACTTAATCCTCCATTGTTTTAGATTATAAGCCCTCTATGGATGAGGAAACACCTATTGTACCTGACAATAACTCACCTTGAGCTACTGTTGGAAAAGCATGAGCTAAATGCTTCTGAAATTTAAAAAAGAAATCTCAGATTTAGAATCATATCTCTTGCTCTAAACCCTGCTTATATTTCTTGCTCCATGTATAGATGTAGAGCCCAAATTTCAGTTGGGCGGTGCAGCCCTGGCACCAAAAATCTGGGTGTCGCCGCACACCAGGTAGCCGCAGGAGCTATCTGTGTAGCAATGATTTTTTATGCTTTAAGGCGCAAAGCGCTAACCATGTAGCATTGAAAATTGGTGCTACATGGGTAGCACCATGGCTCACCTCCACTCTGCGCTGGAAAATCCCCAACACGCCCCGATACTATGCGGATAGCATCTGGGCACATTAGAGACATATCCGGGATTTTTGAAGAGCACTACCCGTGTAGGTGCCCTTTGAAAATCCCAGATAAGGCCTTTACACAGGTCTACTGAGTGATCTACTGAGTGATCTTGAGAAAAATCTTCCTGGTGTATGAGATCAGAGCAATTGTTTAATTATTTTCACAATCAATTGGATCACCTTTTTTCAGCAGTGGTGTGACGACATATCTTTTCCACACAGTCAGCCATGATGCTATCTTCCAAATTTCCCAGCAGAGGAGGTGCTCGGTTTCCTGACTTTTTCCTGGATATCATACCTGAATGGTTGCTGGCATTAGCAGCTGCACTGATTGGCTGCAGGTTTGCTGAGGGCTATAAATCCAACTGCCCCACCGCGGGATGCTGAGGTGCTCGGTTTCCTGACTTTTCCCTGGATATCATACCTGAATGGTTGCTGGCATCCTTACTATTTTCTTGCTCACCGATTAGTTAATGGAGTTTTCATATATTACAAGGGACCATTTGGGTTTTTTGGTCATAATTTGTCAAGCACCCCCTTGATGTGGACTAGTGTATGTTTAGTATGATTTGGGCTGTTTATTATTGTATGGCTGTTTTTCTGTTTATTCTTTTTTTTCCTTTTTGTATTACTGAAATATTTTTTTAATTAAAATTAAAAAAAAAATTCCCAGCAGAGTCCTGTAATACAGTAACTGCATCTGATTATTATAATACTTCAATAGGAATGTCAATGCCCGGTGCTTTGTTCTTTGCTAATACTTTCAGTGCTTCATCACCTTTTTCTTTTATCAATGGTTCCTGGTTATTTTATGGTATAATGATTCAGTGTATTCTTTCCACTTTTGTTGATCTTCTCAGCATCATTCAACATAGATCCTTGAGCATCTTTTAGCAATCCAGTACGAGGCTGGAATTTACTCTTTAACTCTCATAGATTTATGAAAGCTGACCTTTCCTTGCATGCATCTTTGTAATACTTCTCTTTTATCTCATCTTGCTGCACATTGGAAATCTCTGTTAAGGCCCGTGATTACCTCTCTTTCTCTTGGCTTTAGCTTCTCTGCTTCTCTGAGCAATATTCAGAGTTTCTTTGGTACAGTAGACATTTTATTGTCTTCTAATACCACATGGCTTTTAAATGAAAATATTTCTTAAAAGGAAATTTCTAGACATGATTTACTGCATAGCAGCCCTTAACAATTTATTTACGAGGCCTTTTACATTCTGAAGAACCCAAGTAATTCCAAAAGCTTATGTATTACATCATTTTTGCTGGTCCTAATATAAGTTGCAATATAAGTAGTGCTACCTACTAGGATTCATGGACCCTAAGAATTTCTTTGCAGGTATACATGAGTCCTAGTAGGTAGCACTACTTATATTGCATTTGGGGGCAATTTTATAAAGGTTACACGTATTTATCACAGAAATACTTGGCTATGGCATCTCAGGCTACGGTTTTGACAGGTTTCGATTATTGCAACCCAGTTTATGCTAGGTTACTACAACTTGTACAAAATACAGCAACAAAGCTGCGGCGGTGGGGGAGCTAAGCAGAGGGATCATGTTTCAACAATATTGAGGGCGCTGCATTGGCTACCAGTGTCTACTAGGATAACATTTAAGGTGCTGCTTGTTGTCTTTAGAGTGGTAAATGGGTAATTCCCAGATATTTGCAAAAGCAATTGGTAGCCATATGCCAAGAAGATCATTATGATTCATAGGGAAAGAGTTATTGTATGGTTATTGTTTATTGTAAACTATTCTGAAGTTCTAGTTGGACAAGCAGTCTATAAAATAAATAAATGGTATGTAGAGAATCATAGGGAAGGCTGGAGAGAATCCCGATCAAGGTTTTTTCTATGGTATCATTAGTGTATTGGAATACCTTGTTGGAACTAATATGTACCTGTACAGATTATTTATAATTTATGAAATGGGTAAAATTGTGATTAGTTGAACAGACATTTGTGGGTCTCAACTAACATTCATAGTCGAAGAAGTTGGGAGATTAGAGTGGATAGAGATGTGGACTTTTTTGCGAACTGTGAGGGGCTAATTTTTATGCTGGTTGGTGAGTCCCTTTGCTCTCAACTGCAGCATGTAAAATATGAAAATAAATAAGAGGAAGAAGCCAGTCAGGACCAGTCCAAGTGAGTATCCTTGCCTTTGTGAGTTAAATGTGTCTTTGAAAGCCTGTAGTTTGGATATATTTTCTTTTGAATATAAAGCTAGCTCCATGGTTTTTTTTGTCTGGCATCCCAGTCTGAAAATGGATGATAGTTAATTGGGTGCCCCTCCCCTTCCCTACCCCCCTCTCTCCAATACAACATCGCTCCTTCTCTGGCTTAGACCCATTTCATATCCAGTCTCTCCAATTCTCTTTCCCTCCCCAGATGCTGAACATCTTTTCTTTCCTTTCCTCCCTCTAGTAGTTCAGCATCTCCTTTTCCCTTTCTTGATCCCCTACCAGTAGTCCCACATCTCAGCCTTCTTTCTCCTGATACCTCCTCAGTAGATCAACAAATCTCCTTCCCTTCCCTAACCTCTACCCTCACCAAGTCTCCAGAATCTCTTTCCTTTTTCTACTCCCTAGTAGTATAGAATCTTCTCTTCCCTTCTCTGATCCCCCCTCCCCACAATAGTCCAGAATCTCTCCTTACTTTCTCTAACCCCCAAGTAGTTCACATCTCTCCTTTCCTATTCCACTAATGTCCAGAATCACCCCATCTTCCCTTCCCCTGCTGCTGCTGCCGCCACCCTTTGTCTTCCTTCTGAGTCATGGCTGCATCTAAAGTTAAATCAGCACAACAGCAGGCTTTAGCGTACTCATGTTCATTCAAGGCCTGCCCCCTTTGACAGGAAGTTTGCATCTTGGGTAGAGGATAGAGGTAAGTTGGCAGTAGCGACAGGAAAAGGAAAGAGGGGCAATGCTCAACATCATGGTTGGGGGTGACAGAGAGGGATAGAAAAAGAGAAATATGGGGGCTTAGGGAAGGAAAGGAGAGATGCCACTGTCATGCTGCACTTCCACCACCCGAGGTTTGCTGCCCTAAGCAGACACCTAGTCAACCTACTTGTGGGGACAGCCCTACAGACAAGACAGAGCTTGAACATAATACCTGGTAATCTGCTTATGTACACTCTCAGGCTGCTATTGTAACTGCATCAATACTACTGTTTGGCTGAACATTAGCAATGCTCACTTATGTTCTGATTTCATATTTATTTATGTGTTTATTTAAAAATGGTTATATGCCACAAATCCAAGCTTTTAAGCAACTTACAATATAATGTATGACATATAGCAAAAATGTCAATCAAAATAAAATGTAAAAATGAACAGGCACAAAATTCAAACCCAAAAATGAATGAAACACAGTATATAATACATCTCAAAAGAAACAGCAGATCATTCCATACTAACAATACCTAAAATCTTGTTCAAATTAAAATGTCTTAAGTTTCTTTCTAAAACATAACAAGTAATATGAAGAAAGGCTAAAAAGGTTAGGGCTCTTTAACCTGGAAAAGAGACGGCTGAGGGGAGATATGATAGAAGTCTATGAATTAATGAACGGAGTGGAACGGGTAAACGTAGATCGATTGTTTACCTTATCAGAATATAGAAAGACTAGGGGACATGCAATGAAGCTACAGGGTAAACTATTTAAGACTAATAAAAGAAAATATTTTTTCACTCAACGTGTACTCAAACTCTGGAATTTGTTACCAGAGGATGTAGTAAAGGCTGTTAGTGTAGCTGGGTTTAAAAAAGGTTTGGACAAGTTGCTGGAGGAAAGGTCCATAAACCATTATTAAGAAGGGACCCAGGATATGAATGCTTGACCCAGTACAAGCATTGTGGAACCTGTGTCTTTTGGGGTAACTGCTAGGTAAGTATGAACTAGATTGGCCACTGTTGGAAACAGGATACTGGGCTTGATGGACCTTGGTCTGACCCAGTATGGCATATCTTATGTTCTTATGAAGTAAGATGTTGGTTATTATGGAAGATGGAGTTAAGCCTGCTACAAATACCCTGCCAGGATTTTGACTTGTGGTAGATAATGACTTTGGTGATGCCTTGTCCACCCAGGATTCTCTGATACACAATGAATTGTTGCACAAGAAGCACAATCATCTCCGGAACAAAGTTTGCCTTTGTAAAATGAGATCCTCTCATTGCCATCATTGTGCTTGTACTCAGCATCAGGGCCGGATTTACCTTGAGTGAGGCCCTACGCCAACAAAAATTGTGGGCCCCCAGCAGGGGCGGCCCAAGGGGGGTGCGGGGCCTCATTTGCATAAGGGGCCTCATTTGCATAACTATTTGCATAATGTTACCATATACTAACTTTTAGTAAACGTGCCTCTTAATGAGTGTATGGATAAAGAAAGACTAAAAGATTTCTACATTACTATAATCCAGTGCCAACCCATAGCAAACCTGCCATATCCTAACAGCACTACCAGGACTTACAAAGCACCATACTCTACCAATCAAAAGGCAACACTGCAAATATTAAACCAATACATTTCAGAGAACAACAAAACATGACCTACTGGGGAAAGAGAACAAGTGGCAATGTCAAATAGGAATTATATAAACAGAACACCTCAGCTCAGTTACACATGCAGAACATAGACCATCACCAAACAAGTAATCACAATTTAGAAACAGGAAGACAATAATTAAACTGGGAATCCCAAAAGCCAAACTTGGAATGTACAACACTGTAGAAATAAAACTATACATTAATTTGTTCTTGTACTAAACAAAGCGCAGACTTTAATGATGCACATTTACCAGAGCTGACATATTCCAATTAATAAATTCAAAATAAAGAGATATTTTTCTACCTTTTGTGCATTTTTTTCCAGCTGCAATTGCTCCAGCCACTTTCTTCTGGTTTCTTCGTGTCTTCTGCTAACTCTCCATCGTCTGCTGTCCATTTGTCCTTTCTTCTCTCTTCTAGTTTTTTTCCATTCTCTCTCTACATCTGCTTTAACATACTAATCTTTCTCCTTTTGCTCTTTCCTCATTCCTATTTCATCCACTCAAATTTTACCCCTCCATCCTCAATCCCCACTTACTCTCCCAGTACCCGGCCAATTGTAGATTTTTTATCCCTCCCACACAAAATATTTTTCCCTTCTCCATTTTACTCTTCCAGCCCCATCCCATTCTAATCCTCCGCCAACATCAGCTCCCTTCTAGTTCCAGCCTCACCCAGCATCCATTCCCTTCTAGTCCCTGCATCAGCCCATTTCCAGTCCTAGCCACCCATCAGCCCATTTCCAGTCCTAGCAACCCCCCAACCCAATACCAGTCCTAGCCCCCCCCCATCAACCCACTTCCAGTCCTAACCCCCCATCACCCCATTTTCAGTTTAAGCCCCCCTATAACCCATTACCAGTCCTAACCCCCCCATCAGCCCATTTACCACTTACAAAAATGTTTTCTTTCGCGATTTAGTTTGTGAAAACTTTTCAATAATTGTATCAAAAGTCAACGCAGAAGTAACGTCATTTTCAATTGACATGACTGCCAGAGAATTCAGTCTTTTCTGCGTCATCGTAGAACGAAATCTATTTTTTATCAGGGAAAGCTTTGAAAAAGAACGTTCCCCTTCGCAGATAGTCACGGGAAGCGTTGAAAACAAGCGGAGGGCAGTGGAAACATTCGGAAATGTTGAATCCACTACAGGATTTTTTTTCAGCCATTTCAGTAGGTTTTGGGGGTCACGATCCAAATTCAAATCCGCGGCCATTCCAGAAAATGCCACAAATTCCTCTTCACACCCGCTTTCCAGATCACAATTGTATTTTTGCTGCAAATGGATTACATCTTCTCTGAGAGAGCCAACATCATTCTCCTTCAGTGATTTGATGAAAGCAAAGTCTTCAGAAATCTGCTTGTAAGCATTCCGGCGTTGAGATAAACATGCAAGCAGTTTGTCAAGTATGACATATACACTCTCAACACGGAATTTTTGTGCACCTTGTAAAGCAGCATTCGGCTCACCTGCTTCTTCAAAAACCTGGCATCTTTTTGGTCGATTCCGAATGAAACGAGAGGTGTAGTCTTGTTGGATGTCCTCCATGAGCTCTTTTGCTTCTTTCTCCAGGTTGTCGAAGTCATCACGCATTCCAGCAACGAATGTTTCCAAAGAAGTAAACAAAGAAACGCCGACACTGATGTCAATAGACACACTTTGCAAGGCAGTGTTGATTTTTTGACATCGCTGCAAGATCTTGTGCCACAGAACACACATGAATGCGGTTTCCAACAGACACATTTTACCCGCCAAGGCTGCTGCTAAGCGTCGGGCATCACCCTTCTCGTCTTCATTTTCTGCGATACTATTCAGCATAGTATAGATGTTGGCATAGTTGAGATGTAGTGCTTTCACGGACTCTGAATGGCAATGCCAACGGGTAGATGATAAAGTTTTCAAAGTCAGAATTCGTCCATTTTCGTTCGGTGTGAGTCCTGATGTCAATGAACTCCACCGCTTTGTTGAACCAACCGAAAACGCATACAGTTCTTGGACGAGACCAAAAAAGTTAACAGCGTCCAGACAGCAATTTACACTAGCAACTCCAACCAAATTTAATGAATGTGCTGCACAAGGTATGTAGTCAGCCATTGGGTTAATTTCCCTCAGTTTTGCTTGGAGACCGGCGTATTTCCCAGCCATGTTTGCTGCGTTGTCGTAGCTTTGTCCTCGGCAGTTATCCAGAGACAATGACATTTCATTTAGTATATTCAACACATCTTGGTAAAGGCTGTCGGCTTTGTGACTTTCAATTGGAAAGAATTTTAGAAACCGTTCAGTTGTTTCACCAAACTTGTTAACGTAGCGCACAATAAAAGTTAGTTGGTCAATGTGACTAACGTCTGGAGTGGAATCAATACATATGGAATAGTACTTCGCGTCGTGAATTTCATTTAAAATGACAGCCAACACGTCTTGTCCCATTTGCTCGATGAGTTCATCACATACAGTGGAAGACAAATAGCTAATTTTTCCACTTCCTTTATTTCCAAAACGAGATATATGGTCGGCAAGGAAGGGGTCGAATTTGGCTAAAAGTTCCAAAATTCCCAGATAGTTTCCGTTTTGCACAGAACCAAATAATTCGGTATCTCCTCGAAATGCTAGGCCACGTTGAGCAAGGAACTTTATCACTTCAACAACACGCCGAAGAACTGACTGCCAATATATCTTCTCTTCGTTCATCTGTTTCTGAAGCTTTTCGTCGATGCACCCTTTCGCTGAAACACGTGCTAACCAGGAACTGAGTGATGCTCAGTGTTCTGCACTACTTTCGTGAAGCTTGATCACTTTACCGCAGTTGCTCCAATCGTTGAATCCACAGGAGGCAAACTGCGACGTGGACCTTGAAAGCAACTTACAGAAAAAACAGTAAATGTTCCCATTTGATGGCGAATAAAGCAGCCAGTCTCGGTAATACTTCTCATCATTTGCTTTTCGTCCGTAAAGAAATTCCTTCGCAAAACGGCGTGTTCTATTTCCCATAGTTCTTTCTGATGACATGAAACTATCATCGTGATGTTGACATGCAGCTGGACCATTAACAATCCAATAATCGACGTCAGAAGCTGGAAGGAATGTTTTCCAGAGACCCACATCATGAGGTGGTGGTGGTGGAGAACTAGAAATATTCTCCTCAGGTACATCGGGTTGTGGAGTAACATCAGCAGTATCGGAAGTTTGAGGAGTAGTGTCAGTAGTATCCAAAAGATGTGGAGTAGCCGCGTCATTCACATTCAAAAATTCTGATTCTGAGACAGCTTGAATTTTCGTTGATGGAAGAAGAAAGCTGGTAATCTTGGGAATTTTGGTGGTTGATTCGTTTTCTAGCATTTTCTTTTTTCGTTTAGATGCGCCACTTTCATATTTTTTCATGACTACTGTAAGGGGGGACTTAGAGAGACTGAGAGCGCTTGAGTTCTACCAGGAAAAACCCCTGCGCTTGTAGCCTGTAGCCTAAGCACTTAGTAAGCAGTAGCAACCAGTACAGAGAAGCCAGGGGCAATTGGGAAGCCTCAAGGAAACAAACCAATAGCGGACAGGCAAAAAAAAAGCTTTTGATGCATGCAGTTAGAACCTCATGAAGATGAGTGGACGGACCAGTTTTAGGTCAGGTATCCTATATGCAGCCTCAAGTCTATATGCACTAACCTACATGCAGCGCAGCCTGAAGCCTCAGTTAGGTAAGTTATACCAGGAAAAACCCCTGAGCTTGTAGCCTGTAGCCTGTAGCCTAAGCAGTAGCACTAGCAACCCCAGTACAGAGAAGCCAGGGGCAATTGGGAAGCCTCAAGGAAATCAAGGAAAACAAACCAATAGCAGACAGGCAAGGACTACCCCGGTAATGCTCGCGTGGTTTGCATGTGCCTTGTCCTCGCGATGGGTGTGATGTCAGTGTGTTCGTTCTGCTGCAAGCAACTGTGCTCGAGCCCCCGACTGGGCCCGGGCCCCCCCCCCCGCGGCCCCCCCCCCCCGCCCCGCTCCGCTCGAAGCGTAAGAATTGGCCCATAAGAATGACCGCACCTACCGCTTCCGGACCTGGTGTAGCTGAGCAGGCTGCCGGCATCGTGGAGGCTGAGGCTGAAGCAGGCGGTCGGCGCTGTCACTTTGGAGCGAGGGGAAGGCTGACGCTGGCCGGAAGTGACGTCGACGGCTCAGGAAGTGAAGAGGAGCCGGGTAAGATGGCCGCCGCCATCGGAGGCAGCATACAAATCGGAGCCCCATGTTCACTGCGGCGGGAGACGGGGGCCTGGGAAGGCGCGTCTCCGGCCGAGCTTGCGACTTCATGCGTTTTCGCTACCACGGAAAAATCTCTGCCGGACTTTAAACTCTCTCTAGAGAGCGACGGATGGGGACTCTTGTGGGCCCTTGCAAGCTGTGGGCCCTACGCCATGGCGTACATGGCGTATGGGTAAATCCGGCCCTGCTCAGCATCACATATAAAATAGACATGTTTACATCTACTGTAAATCTACTGCAAAGTAGACACACATGTAGACCATCATATGTGATACGCTTTTCTTGCATTCTCTTTAAAAAGTGGGTATAACTTTCTATGCAGGACCCCTGTCTGCACCTACTTTGATCTGCTTTACCTAATTCTGTTCCTAATTGCATGAATTATGCCAGGTGCTTGCTATCCACCCAACTAAAAGCAGGTCCATGCCTCTCTGTACAAACCTCTTGGTCTTTTGGAGAATATAAGATCCTCCAGGAGTGTCAAGATCACTATTTTTTCTTGTATTTCAGAAGCACTGGAATGCTGTTCCCATTGGGGATGGGCAAGCTCCATCCCTTGGCCAGCCAAACTCAGTGAGGCTGCAATTGCTTTCCCCTCCTATCTGCCTGTGGGGACCTGATCTCCCATGGGCAGACAGGAGAGGTCTTTGCTGTGATCACCACCCAGCATACAACAAGCTATCTGCATGGATCCTATTCCCTGCCATCAGAAGAGCCCCACAATTGCGGGAAAGACCCTTCCCATCTGCCCTTGGGAGATCAGGTCCCCGCGAACAGACAGGAAGGGAAGGCTGTGGGAGGGCTGTGGGAAGGATCATGGCAGTGAGGCTTTGGTGGGGCCAGGACCTATTTGGTCTCCAACACCTCTGTTGTACCTCCTTAGTATTTCTCTTCTTCCGTCTTCCATTGCTTTCACCCCTGATCCAGATGTTCCTATTTTACCTTCATTGTAATGCTCTCTTAGCCATTTGTGTAGCTGAAGAATATTATTCCTTGGAAAGTCTAGTATTTATAGTTCTTCCTCTGCTCTACACAGCCCTGCTATGTCTGGTTCACTGGAATGTACAATATTGGTAAGACTGCCATTATACATTGTCTCAATTATAAATGATACTAAAACCCTATGAAATCAACCTATCTATATCCCCACCCACATCTTTGATTTCTTCTAACTTATTGATTTATAAGAACCGGCTAATACTCCCCCTCTGTGCAAACACCGTGCAAGGAGAAGTATGGGAAGATCCAACCACAGGTTATTACCATCAATTAAGATATGCAACAAAGTGTTCAACAGCTTTTGTTATATATTTGCTAATTTGTCCATGCAAACTTAAATATGTGACCAAAAACTTACCTATTACCAGAGTCAACAATAATGCTCTCTATCAAAGACCCTGTGCACTGAGAAACCAACCCCTCAGAATAGACCGTCTATTTTTTGTCGGAAATGCCAGCACAGTGAATAGGAACCTTGCCTAACACCGCTGTGGCTTTTCCATTTTAATAAAGTGAAAAGTTTCCAAAACACAACAGCTTTACTTAGCTGGTGGATGACTCGCCTATAAACCCGCGGGGAGGTGACTGGGTCCAAGTTCTACAAAGATCAGAACAGAAATGGATCTTTTTACTTAAAACGGTCCATCCGTCTGGTCTCAACATGCAAGTGGACTGGCACACAGTTTTGTAATTTATAGTACTTTTAAAGTTTTAGCCTTTCTGAATGGAGGGGGTTTCTGTTTGAGTGGCTCCTCCTCCAATTTTCACAGATTGGCTCTTGAGATCTTTGACGCATCTGATTGGTGGCTGCTGGTTGGTAGCTATGCACACGCACCCGAAGCAAGGACTTTTAAACTGTCTCTCCTCGGACTGCTCACACTATGGCTGACGACTTTCCACGAGATGCTTGACCTGAAGCAGGGTGTCTTAGTTGAATGTACCCGAAATGTGGCACGTCGGATTGGCGTAAAGCGGAGTGATTGAGAGCAGCCTTGAACGAGTCATCCACCAGCTAAGTAAAGCTGTTGTGTTTTGGAAACTTTTCACTTTATTAAAATGGAAAAGCCACCGCGGTGTTAGGCAAGGTTTCTATTCACTGTGCTGGCATTTCCAACAAAAAATAGACAGTCTATTCTGAGGGGTTGGTTTCTCAGTGCACAGGGTCTTTGATAGAGAACTTAAATATGTGGGCAGAACTATTCAACCAATAAGGAAACGCTTGTTAGAACATAGATTACGTATTAACTCGTTACAACTGACAGCTCCTCTGGTTCCACATTGCCAACAGGAAGGCCATCATTTTGAAGATCTCAGATGGCTGATTTTAGATCAGGTTCCCCCCACTTTGAGGGGTGGTGATCGTCAAGCACGTTTGCTTTTTAAAGAATAGCAGTGGATCTTTCGTCTGCAAATGGTAGCTCCATAGGGCATGAATGCAGAGATAGATTGGTGGGGACTGAAATTGTGATTGTTAGTAAATTGTTCTCAAGTGTTTCATTTGGGATATAAAATCTCTGACGTCATTCTCAGTTGTATATAACTTTATAACTTGGAACCGTATATTGTGGGATTCATTCGCCTGAAGAAGAGCCGTGAGGCTGAGCGGCTTGAAACACTAATTGGTGTTGCGAGAACCTTGCGAGTTTTGATGTTTAGCTTATCCACAGTTTATCCACAGTAGATGAAGACCGATTGCAGCTGAAATCATAACCCAGGAGGGTGAGAACTCATGTTTATCCCAATACTCATAGCTGTTGGTTTGTGAATAACCACAGCGGATTAACATTGGATGGGACTGGGTTTATTGCCTGTAAGGCGGATTGAGATCAGCTGGGGCTGAAGCCGGAAACACAGGAGGGCAAAAAGAGTCATCATCATAGTTGGATAAAGAGCAAATACAGTGGATTAACATCAAATGCAGTTGGTGTCATCACCCGGAAGGGGGAGAATTATCAACATCGTGTGGATTACACCCAACATCTGAATCAGCTAAGTGTTCTAACAATGATTAATTCATGTTATTAAAGCAACTTCATAAGATTTACAATTTGGGAAGATAGAACTTTTGAAGGATACAGTTCTAATATTTCAAATAAGAACGGAAGCTATATGTGCTGCCGAATCCGGTATTAGGACCTTTGGGTCTTTTATAATTGAATAAAAAGGAGGACTCACTGCATGAGAGGAATATCCCCTCATGGTGAGTGATCCAACAAAAATAACATACACTTACACATTCATGGTTGGGTAGTTAGGCCTGTTCTTATAAATCAATAAGTTAGAAGAAATCAAAGATGTGGGTGGGGATTATGCATTGTCTAGCACACTTCAAGAAAAATTTGGACAAATCATAAAAACCTCTTGATACTAGACAGCATGCAGACTTAAAATGTCTGATGCCCTAATACCCCATATAAGTATATTTTTCTTCCTGGTGGAGCCTTTTGGGTATCTCTCTCTGCTTTCTGTGTTAGTGATGTCTACTAATGAACTGTACAAGCCATAAGCTTTCAAGATGTATCTCAGAGTTTTGATATATATTGTGGTACTGCAGAGCCTATACAAACAGAAAAAAGGTTTTAAATCCAGAAAAAAGATTCCAACACCAGATGCGACATTACGAGGAGCCAGATAGGGGGAGCAAGAGAGACCTTCCAAGGCCTAGAGAACCGCACCCCAGAGCTGGTGATGTAATGCCGGCCAACAGCCAATCCAGGAGAGGGGGAGTTCCTCTTAGGAAAGGCTGGGAAGTTGAAAAGGAGGAAGTAGGACAGGCAGAGGCAGAGGCAGAAGCAGAGGTAGAGGCAGAAGCCGAAGAAGAAAAGGAGTCTTGGCAAAGAGACCAGAGAGGAAGGAGTTCCTGGCAAGAAGACACAGTGAGTCCGGTGCAGCCGAATACCAGGAGTTCTTGGCAAAGAGACACTGGAAAGAAAGGTACCAGGAGAGAAACAAAGGTCAGAGTTTTATATGAGGAACCGGTACCAGCAGATGCAGGACACTGTGGAAGTTACCAGAGAGATGATGAAGTCATTGCTATAAGAGGTAACACTCTTCATTCAAGGAGCAAAAGGTGTGGGTGTGAAAGAGTGGTAACTCCACCCGAAGGCCAGCTGAACAGTGGGAAGCCTACTACTCGAGTAAGGCTGAATTGCAGCAGGACTAGGCCTCAAGCCTCAGCTAACTGGGATAGGCCCAGAGAACAAGGTAAACCACATTTTTATTCTAATAAGCGTTATAACTTGCTGACACAGGGAGCACAAGGAACAGAGGTGTGTACTCCTTACCAAGCTGTCTGTAAGACAAGACACAAGCTTTTATCAAAAGAAAGACTGTTTAATACAAGGCACCAAGACAAAGGAAGATACTTCCATAGCAAGCATTCACATGACCAAAGCCCAGACCTAGGCCCAGAACACTGGAGGCTAGTGCAAGCGGTATATGAGAAGCCTCAACATATTCCACAAGAATATACTGATACAGAGTCACAGTTATCAGACCCACAGCCTATGCAGGTGGAATTCAATGAGGACCCTCCTGAGATAGCCATGGATTGCAGCTACTGTCAGGCAGGAAGCCTAGAGTCTCTGCCTGATGTGTAAAGCAGGGCTCAGTAGCAAAGCCTGTGTGTTTTATTTGCATAAGGTCCTGTGAAGTAACAGTAGACAAAGCAATATCTGAATATGTTTTCTTTTCTACCTGAAGCAAGGTTTTCTTTATGTTGATGTAGACTCCACTATTTGAACCATTGTACATTAGGGGAAATAAAAAGCCTTTCTTTCCCTACACTCGGACTTTGTGTTCACTTGAAGTTTTTGGTACACGGTAGGTCCTGGGAACAAATACCCAGACCCCGCATACAAGGACCAAACTCAAAGATAGAAAAATAACTCATGTCCACCTGACCTGCCTTAACCACCCTTGGCCACTAGGGCGGCGGTGCGACAATATATATCGTATATGCAATGTAAAAAAAACAAGGACAAACTGGTGTATTAATTTGAGGAGGGGGGGGGTTTGGCTTACCTTCAAATAACTATCTGGTTCTATAAAAGCAATATGCCTTTTTTGTGTCTTAGCCTTATTGGTGTAGCTATGGACCCAATTCTGAGTAGTGACTTGCAGGGCTGCACGTTCCAGTGTGACATGAAGCTCCGCAAGCCATCCTGCCCCTATTCTCTCAGGTCCTCCCCGCATGGCTAGAACAGCAGAATGGGGAGAGCCGGCAGGGGTCAGGAGGGGGCAGAGTCTGGGTGGAGAGGCAGCAGGCTGAGGTGGCTGGACATACAGGGCCAATTCCGGTCATGGCCCTGATTGACCTGCAGGGTCAGGGGGTGCATGTTGATTATTCCACCTCGAAGGTGGAATAAGCAGCACAAACTGGATGATTGGGGATAGAACTTCCCCTCCAGGGCCAGGTGCAGGGAGGTCTCCACTGCCCGATCCAGGCACCGGCTGGCCAGCCGTGGGACAGGCAGCGGGGAAGAGGAGGGTTGGCGCCACAGAAGCCAGGGGAGCCTGCAGGGATGAAGTCCCCGCAGGCATGCAGGGGCATGCCAGGCCGTCCTTGGGCCTGATTCTGTATGCTGTGGGAACGTTTTGCTCCCATGGTACAGAACCGGGTCCTAATGGGCCCATCCTGCTCGGAGCCATCTAGACAGCCCGGACGTGCCCCTTTAATAATCGGCTCCACATATGACATATTCTATGGGGTGGGGCTGTAGGAGACATTATTAGTAGCAGATAAATGCACATGTATAAATACTCAGTCTGTCTAGGGAAGAACTGATACTCTCCTTTTCCAGGATTCCATAGGATCATCTGACAAACAACCATGTGATAAAACAAGAACCAGCCCTGTTTGTCTGAAAACTAGACTTTATTTCTGATAGTAAAAATAGTGGAAATATTAGAATAAATTAGCTTTCTGAGGTAATATGTTATTCAGCTCTATGTTACAATTACTGAGAGATCTAATCTCTGTTTTAGGAGCCAATGACACTGATTCACATGCACTCTGACGTACAGTAAATTATCTGTCTGTCTAGGCTACCCTCAGCTTCCGAGAGAAATTAAAGATCAGTACCTTAGCTAATGCCAAAACACCTGTGACTATGGTCTGGATCTCAGGAATAGAACAAAGTCAAAGTATGGCAGAGGGCCAACGTTAGCTGAAATGAACTACATGGTCACACACTGAGCTGACGGTCTATGGGAGAAATTCACTCCATCTCGAGGCTTTTGGCCTTGACAGGGCTGGCCCATTCATTGTGCAAGAATGTTGTTTGCACAGGGCACCGCGCTTCAAGGGGCCCTGCACTAACAACATCCCACATTGAACACCGGTAGGCAGGGTGGCTTTAGAGGAAGCCGAAGAGGCCCCGGCTCACCTCTTAACAGTTTAGGACGCTGCCGTGCTGAGTGCCGGGAAATGGGAAGCCCCTTTGACCTCAGCACAGCAGTGTCGTAAACTGCAGTACAGCTGCTGAAGTAAAGGAAAAAGATGTTCTTCACTTTGGCAGCTGTTAGAGGTGAGCCAGGGTCTCTCTGGCTCCCTCTAAACATTTTAGACAGCTGCAGGGTTTTTCGGGAGGGGAGGGGAGGGAGGCTTGGACTGGAAATAGGTTGAATGGGGGGAGCTAGGACTGGAAATGGGCTGAGTGGGGGGGGGGCTTTGACTGGAAAGTGGGGAGGGAGCTAGAACTGGAAATGGGCTGAGTGGGGGGGGCTTGTACTGGAAATGGGCTGAGTGGTGGGGAGCTAGGACTTGAAATGGGCCCGTGGAGGGGGGGCTTGGACTGGAAATGGGCTGAGTGGAGGGGAGGCTTGGACTGGAAATGAGCTAAGTGGGGGGGCTTGGACTAGAAATTGGGGGGGGGGGGGGAGCAAGGACTGGAAATAACTGATGGGGAAGGGGGATTGGACTGGAAATGGGCTGAGTGGGAGGGCTCGGACTGGAAATTGGGGGTGGGAGCTAGGACTGGAAATGGGCTGAGGAGGGGGGAGCTAGGACTGGATATTGGCTGAGTGGGGCTAGGATAGGACTGGAAAGGGGCTGATGGGGGCTAGTATTGGAAATGGGCTGTTTGGGGGGGCTAGTATTGGAAATGGGCTGTTTGGGGGGACTTGGATTGGAAATGGACTGATGGAGGGGCTAGGACTGGAAATAGCTGATGGGGAGGGGGCTTGGATTGGAAATGGGCTGAGTGGGGGGGAGCTAGGACTGGAAATGGGCTGATGGGGAGGGGGGCTTGGACTGGAAATGAGCTGAGTGGGGGGCCTGGACTGCAAATTGTGGGGGGGAGCTAGGACAGGAAATGGGCTGAGTGGGGGGAGCTAGGACTGGAAATGGGCTGAGTGGAGGGGAGCTAGGACTGGAAATGGGCTGATGGCGAGGCTAGGAAAGCACTGGAAATAGGTTAATGGAGTGGCTAGGATAGGACTGAAAATGGGCTGATAGGAGGCTAGGATTGGAAATGAACAGATGGAGGAGTTAGGATAGGACTGAAAATGGATGGAGGAGCTAGGACTGGAAAAGGGCTCACGGGGAGGCTTGGATTGGAAATGGGCTGAGTGTAGGGGGAGTTAGGACTGGAGATGGGCTGATAGGGGAGCTATGACATGAAATGGGCTGACGGGGGGCTAGGACTGGAAATGGGCTGATGCGGGGCTAGAAGGAGCGGATGCTGGAACTAGAAGGGAGCTGATATTGGGGGAGGACTAAAACGGGATGGGGCTGAGAGAGTGAAATGGAAAAAATATTTTGTGTGGGAGGGAAGAAAAATCTACAATTGGCCGGGTATTGGGAGAGTAAGTGGGGATTGAGGATGGAGGGGTAAAATTTGAGTGGATGAAAAAGGAATAAAGAAAGAGATGGAGGAAAGAGTAAAAGGGGACAGATCAGTATGTTAAAACAGATGTAGAGAGGGAATGGAAAAAAAGAAAGGACATATTGACAGCAGACAATGTTGAGTTAGCAGAAGACCCGACGAAACCAGAAGAAAGTGACTGGAGCAATTGCAACTAAAAAATAAATGCATAAACAACAAAAGGTAGAAAAATACTTTTTTATTTTGAATTTATTAACTGGAATATGTCAGCTCTGGGAAATATGTGTCTTTAACGTCTGCATTTTGTTTAGTACAAGAGGAAATTAATTTATAGTTTTATTTCTGTAGTGCTGTTGTACATTCCAAGTTTGGCTTTTGGGGTTCCCAGTTTAATTGTCTTCCTATTTCTAAATTGTGTTCCCCTGTTCTTTGTTTGGTGACGGTCTATGTTCTGCATGTGTAACCGAACAGAGTTATTCTGTTTATGTAGTTTCGATTTAACAGTCCACTTGTTCTTTTTCCCCAGTAGGAGATGTAGTGGTATTCTCTAAGATGTATTGGTTTAATATTTGCAATGTTGCCTTTTGATAGGTAGGGTTTGGTGCTTTGTGAGTCCTGGTAGTGCTGTTTTGATACGGCGGGTTTGCTATGGGTCCTAGCATCACAGATTGTCTATCACAAATGTCCACCTGGTGTAAAACCAACAATATGCAAATTAATTTTAGCAAGACAGAGGCATTATTTGTATCTCGTAACCAAAATTTTGCACATCCACCTGTCATCAAGATAGATAATTCAATTATTCCTATTAAATCAGAAGTGAAATATCTTGGAGTTACTCTAGACAAGGAATTAAATCTCAGATCACACATAAACAAGACGATTAGAAGCGCTTATTATAGAATGAAAATCATCAGAAGACTAAGGCCGCTTCTGGAAACTGTTCACTTCCGCAATGTTTGTCATGCTCTAATTACACCATTACTTGACTTCTGCAATCCAATATATCTGGGTCTAGCTAAGCAGTCACTGAAGCCTTTACAGTTAGCGCAAAACACCGCTGCTCGTATAATTTTTGGTCTATCAAGTAAAGAGCATATAACTCCTATCTTAAAGGAGCTTCATTGGTTACCAATATCATCTCGTATTAAATACAAAACAGTAATTTATATTTTCAAGATAAAGCAACAATGTTCTGCAAAAAGTCTGACGTATCTTATCCGGTCAGATATTAGCAACAGACCTAGGAGAAGTGTATCTGAAAATAGAATCAGCTCCTCAAATGACATCAGAAAAACACGCAAGGAGACCTCTGAGAGAGCTTTCTCGTTTGCTGCGACTTCCATCTGGAACTCCCTACCTAATGATCTGAGAGCAGCTCAGGACATCAAAGACTTTAGAAAACAACTGAAAACAGTTTTGTTTACGGAGCACTACGGTCATGCAATCAACTAATTAATTTTTAAGAAAGCAATTATTTATATATACATTGTACAATAGCTCACTTTATAGTATAGCTCACAATATATATAGTGCACACCTTTTCCCAAGACATTTAATCATATATTTACAAACTATGTATATATTATCACAGATTTTTTCACTATTACTAATTTTCTCTTTTGTTAAACCGCTTTGATTGTATGATAAGGCGGTATAAAAATCCAATTAAATAAATAAATAAATAAAAATAAATAAATAAATGGGCAGTGTTTGTAGTAATTCCTAATGTGCCTGGTGGTTGGCACTGGAGTATATAATATGGAAATCTGGTAGTCTTTCTTTATCCATACACTCATTAAGAGGCATGTTTACTAAAAGTCAGTGCATGTTAACATTATGAAAATATCTGTGCAAATGAGGCCCCGCACCGAGTCTCCACACATGGCCCCGCACCCCCCTTGGGCCGCCTCTGGGCCTTGAACACTATCTGACTTTCCAGCCAAAGAGAAAAGGCAGTTGGGCTGTGTCTGTCTGCTCTTTCTTCAAGTTCTTTCTGCTCACTTCTTCTCCTCTGCCTCTCTTCTGAGTTCTTTTTTCTGAGCTCTGGGTTCCGCTGTACAGCCGTATAATTCTTTGTCCTGAAGACCTGGTGATTGGCTGGACTAGAACCCTGTATGTCATCTTAGGCAAATCCGGTAACAGCTAATAGGTGATCCTTCTGCAAACAAAGGTCCATCGTGCTAAAGTTGCTGAGGTGCTGGTTCATACATTGTTGCAAATACTAGCACAATGGGCATCTCATCCATGTTCTTCTGAACATAGTCAGCTGGAAAAATACTTCTAAACTTGCAGAATTACTTGTTCTGCAAGTTTTAATGCTGAGTTATAACAAAACAGGAATCCATCTTGTTTAATTCAGTCTTCGGTTCAGAGCAGATCCCATCTTGTAACAGGAAGCCATACTATTAGTTCATACATGAGCTTCTGAACAGGTACCAGCCCTACAGGACTTCTAGGGAAGCCAGGCTTTTCCATGTGAATCCTGATCTGTAGATACATCTTGTAAGTTCTCTGTTTACTGCCTAATACCACAGGTAGTAGAACTTGTATCTAGCTTTGTGTCTGTCATGCCTTTTAGCTTCAGTGCTGGTTTGACTGCCCTGGCACATAGGGATTGATAGTTTGGAATCCCCTTTGCTATAGTCTAAGGAGTAGATTCCAAAACGCGTTTAGCAGGGATGGACATCCGGTGGGGCGCATAACCCAGACACACAGGGCCAATTCCAGTCATGGCTATGTATGTCTGGGTCCACTAGGATAAACGAGGGAGTTATTCCACCTCAGAGATGGAATAAGTCTCCCTGGACATGGGAGGATAGCAGTGCTGGGGTGCGGAGGAAAGGTGAGGTGGTGCAGGGGATTCCCTGCAGCCCGACCCTGGCCATGGAAGGCCCGATCAGGGGTTAGGCTGCAGGGAAAGAAGAGTTTGGTGGGTGGCTGGTAATCGTGGCTCCTGTATGGAGCCGCGGTGCCATGGCAGTGGGACGCCATGCCACTGCCGCTCCATGCAGGAGCCTGGCTGAATTAGCCAAGTAGTGTGCCAGACATCCAGGAGCCCTGAATCGGGGCCCGGCCTGCACGTCCCGGCCGGTTGCCCCGATTCTGATTCTGTGGGACATCTAGCTTTCACGGGATCAAAATTGGGTGCAACTCTTGGCCGTCCCAATTCTGAATGCCCAGATGGGCCAGGCATGTGCAGCATGGAAATGGCCTCCACGTGAAGAGTACATTTGCAAGCATGGAATGGGGGTCCACACAGGTGGGAGTATCATCTTTGAAACATGGACTGTTGGGTGACAAGGCAACTCTTCTGGAAGTTTTTTCAATATTGCATCTAGTCCTAAGTAGATGCATTTTTGGGGCCAAAATGTTCTGTTTTTATACCACCTGAATGGTAACTTTTGATTCTTTGCAGAATTATTGAGCAATATTTGGATACTACCTAGCCTTCTTCAATGGTCCTCACAAGCTGGAAATGGTTGTTTAGGAGAGAATGTATCCATAGTGGTAAAAGTAACTGCCTACTGTGTCATGATTGTATTGTCAGAGTACACTGAAGTTGTAAGAACCTGTTCATAGGCAACCCGAATAAGAGGCTTGGCCCCCAGCTGTGATCTCCCTCAACCTGGCAGGTAATAGAGCCTTCTCTCTCTGACTCTTCTGGTTGGCAACACACCAGGGCACATGGCGGTGCTACCAAACACCATTAGATGATAGAGGGGTAAAACAGGTGCTAAGGGAGGATAAGGCCAGAGCAGAGAGACTGAATGAATTCTTTGCTTTAGTCTTTACTGAATATAAGATAAAGGAAAGTTAACCATGCTAGAAATATTATTTAAAGGTGATGTATCATAGGAATTGAAACAGATCTAGATAACCGGTAAAATGTAATACAGCAATTTGATAAACTAATAGCAAATTAAATGGTGCTGAAAACTGAAATTGCCGACCTTTTATTAGAAATTTGTAAACTATCACTAAAATTGTCAAAAGTATCTGAAGATTGGAGAGTGGCCAGTGTAACACCAATTTTATAAAAGGTTCTAGCGGTGATCTGGGAAACTACAGACTGATGATCCTGATGTCAGTGCCAGGCCAAAGAGTAGAAACCATTATAAAGAACAAAATTACTGAACATATAGATAGTCATGGTTAAATGGGAAAAAACAACATGCCAATTAAAGTCTTGACTCACTAATCTGTTATATTTTTTTTGAAGGTGTGAATAAAAGGGCAGACAAAGGTGATCCAGTTGCTATAGTGTATCTGAATTTTCAGAAAGCCTTTGACAAGGACCCTCATGAGAGATTCTTAAGGTAATTAGAAAGTAATGGGATAGGAGGCACTATACTATTGTGGATTGGGAACTGGTTAAAACATAGAAAACAGAGTAGGGCTAAAAGGCCAATCTTCTCATTGGAGAAAGATGAATAGTGGAGTATCCTAGCAATCTGTGCTGGTCCCACTGCCTTTTTAATATATTCATAAATGACCTGGAAATAGGAACAAAGAATGAAGTGTTCAAATTTGCAGATGACACAAAATTATTCAAAATTGTTAAATCCCCAGAAAATTTTTAAAAACTTCGAGGACATTGAGAAATTGGGAGACTGAACATGCAAGTGGCAGATGAAATTTAATGTAAATATGAAGAAAGTTATGCACTTAGGGAAGAACAATCCAAATTACAGTTATATGATGCAAGGCTCCACACAACCCAGGAAAAGTATCTAGGTGTCATCATGGCTAATACCTTGAAACCCTCTGTTCAGTATGCAGCATTGGGCAAGAAAGCAAATAGAGGAATCATAACGAAAGAAATGGCAAATAAAACTAAGGATATTACAATTAGGACCTTACCAAGCTAAAAATGTGCCCCGTGTGTCTAACGAATCTGGTGCCACTGTTCACCCAGCCATGTGCAAAAACTCACTGTTTTTGAGCTTCCTGGAAGCCCAGTGATGATATCAGTGCCCCCTTCTATACTTGCACCCTGTGCAGTCGCACTGCTCGCAGAGCCCTTAGTACGGTCTTTTTTTTTAAAATTATGCATTTGCCTGTATAAATATACAAAATATCAAAAAAAGAATAGCATCTGTATTATAAAATAAAATCCATCTCAGAAGGAACATATTATCTGAAAGATTACCTGTGATCTGGTCACATTACCTTGGCTCTTTTGGTCTCCTCTGGTCCCTCGAGCAGTGAGAAATAAGCAGAGAGTAAGATACAGGACAGAAATACTCATACACAAAGTTCTTGTGTCCTTGAGCTCAAAGGGAAGTCAACAGAAGGTATGTGGAAACAGCACAGTTCCACTTCTGTTGGATTCAAAGTCTTCCACCCTTGAAGCCCTTTTTATTATAGAAAAAGGGGAAGTAACAGAGTCATTAATCATAAACATGAAATAACACAAGGTATCGCTAGAATTCTTTTACGGAGTAAGAGCTGATTACAATGTATTAGATGAAATTTGCTTGATTATGACAGAATTATTTATAACTGCAGAGTTGCAGAAATTACGCTGTACTAGCAGTGACCTATAGTTGACTGTACAATGAGCTATGGTTGCACAATTCATAGCCTATGTTTACTCTTTATGCTTGCATTAACAATGTTCTCAAACTATTTTAAAGACAGTTACACAGAACTCATGATCATGATATCTTATTCTATTTAAGAAGTAGGTGAAAGGATAAACTTGTGAGTGATGGTCATTGTTAGCAAAGTTCTTCTATCAGCACATTGTAGAGATCTGTATCAAGAAATCCATCTATTTTCAATTACATATTGGGGATTTTGGTATCCCTCGTTCTGTCCTTTCAGAGTCCTAGGCATATCTGGTCCATAGGTGAGTTTCATCTTCGTTGGAAGAAGTCGTTATACATAACATACACTTCATACAATATAAAAAAGGATTACAGTTATTCAGTAAATATAACTCAAAACCATGTGACATTGTTTGCCTTTGCTTAGCCTCAATAAGAATATGTACAGAGAACAAGACTTTACCAATTCTTGTAAGCACTATCTCTTCTAGCAGTTGCCAACTGCTTCTCATAGATCTTTCAATAGTCTAGAGGTTAGTCACTCACATCATGGCACCAAATCATCACTCCAGATTCTTCAGCAGCATCTTTTCCTACCATGGGCTGCACCATGCGCATCTTAGACAGAGCTTTTTTCAGTGACTGTCCACCCAGGCTTCACTGCTGCACATGCATGAGTAGTCCTGCTGGAATCATTGATCTTTACTAGGAATCTCCACATTCAGTAGCATGATAGACTTCTCTTCATTCACAGTAGTTTTCTTCTTCAGTCCCTAAGATTCAGTGCATACAATATACAGCATCTATTTTGATTCCATACAATTGCAAACAAGCAGTTATTCATCCCCGATGGCAATATAGAATTGTTGAACAGAATTATCTTATCTACTGTTAATTACAATGCATCTACTGCTAGCGCTAAATTATTACAAATTACTTAAATATAGGCCAAGCTAGCTTGTAACATATTTCTATTTTTGCATTTACATTCCTAAACTTATTCTGTTTATTTGCCAAATCAAATATTATCATGTGACCTAATAGACATACCTCTTTTTCCTGTCAGGAACACAATTGTACATATTCATATCACTAATTATATTTGTGATTTACTCTCCAGTTATAACAATATACAAAATATAGTCAATCTGGTTACTCAAGGGGTACCAAACATCAAAACATAACCAACAGTATATGACAAATAAATTAAACTCATTTTGATGTAGACTCATTTCAATTGTTTGCAACAATGATTTGGAAGGCTATCTTATCTTAGGTGATGGTTTGACTCACATTACTTTAAAAATTATCAGTAATACAGGTTGTTTTTTTTAATACTGCTTTCCCCACTAGTCACAGCAGTTCACATTGCAACTAAAACTTGATACAGCACATTAAACAGGAACATTGATAACTTCGATTTTTTTTTCCTTTTCCTTCTAAGGAAATGAGGGGTTAAGTGACTTGTCCAAGGTTACAAGAAGTGCTAGTGCTCTAACCATTAAGCTACTTCTCCACTCCAATCTAATTAGCATAGACATCTCAGCTCACAAAGGAAGGAACATTACATTCATATCTACAAAACTATTTTTTTTTTTTAAATCACAAAATTTAAACCAATTAGAAATTCAATTACCACTGCTTAGCGGCTTAACATTTCTATTTTTGTTACACTGTTTTCAGAACAAAACAGCATAATAGTAAAGGATCATCACGTAGAGCTCCCCATGCAAGCCATGTTTGTTCAGAAAAGTCTGCAGCAGCATAATGCTCATGTAGAAGATCCAATGAGAAAACAGGGGATGATGCCCAGAAGCGTGAGACGGTCAGTAACTGATGAGCAGGAACCACGGGACCAGAGGCTGCACAACGGGCAGCTTGATCTACAAACTGATTGCTTTCTGACACAAATGAAAATGACCGCTCATGTCTTTTATATTTCAAAACAGCAACTTGAACAGGTTTCAGTACAGCTTTAAGTAATCTTTTAATGTAACGTGTATGTTTATGGGTTTATGTGCGGCAGTGAGAAACCCATGCTGAGCAAGAGCTCTAGTAAGAGCAAACACTTCAGCTAGTTGAGCACTAGCAGTTGCGGAAAACAGAACCATCAGTAAATAAACCCAGTCAGGGGATGGTCAGGTTGGGCCTTGGAATTATAAGTAACCGAGGCAGCACGGACCCGGCGCTCCTGGCCCCTTACATAAACCCCCCCCCCCCCCCAAACCATTCCACAAAATACTCGCACACAACTGCTCTTGGAAAACTAACTAAATTTTTAACAGCTTTAACCATACATTGTAATCATAAACTTTTAACAATCCCAAATAGCGGAGCAATACCTCACCAGCCATGTAATAAGCAAAAGTCTAATCTAATAGTCTTTAACTATTATGGTTACATATTGATGTTTGTTGATTTGAATGTATCAAAACTATTTTAATGCATAAGGGATTTTATTGCTCATTTTATTTTGTTTTATATTTGTAAGCTGCATGCCCCCCTGAAGAAGGCGTTGCCGAAACGCATTGGGGTTTTTTTCAATAAAGATTCCTGTGTCCATCTACTTCTTTTGCTCCTTGTGTTCTACTAATTAGCAAAAGTCGGCCAGGGGTTGTCCGGGTCGGGGGCACCCCACCCCCGCCCCAAGTATAACCAAAGGCTCCCGGCCCCTTCCATCACCAAACCCGCCCCCCCCCCCCACCAAAAGCATTCCACAAAATACTCGTACACAACTGCTCTTGGAAAACTAACTGGTCGCAGCTTTATTAAATTTTTTAACAACTTTAACCATACATTGTAATCATAAACCTTTAACAATCCCAAATAGCGGAGCAATACCTCACCAGCCATACAATTAGCAAAGTGACCTTGCTTCCGCTACTGCCGAAGTCCTGCCAAAACGGCAAGCTTCTTACCCCCTTTCCCGACTTCGCCATGTAATTAACAAAAGTCGCCCCAAGTATAACCAAAGGCTCCGGACCCCGGAAACCTCTGGGATCCTGCCACCGGCACAGGTGACATCACTGTTCCTGCACCGCCCACCCACCACCAAGCTGCGACCAGCAAGCATCGTGCCTAAGAACATATTCCAAAGCCTCCTGGCAGTCGTTCAGCAGGAAATCAACCCAAACTGGAGATAAGTGCACTCCATCACTCCTGAATAACCTTGCACAGTCTACCTCCACCCAGAAATGCATAATTTGATAGCCACCTTGCTCGCAGACCCAACGACCAATCTGCCGATTGATTTTTGTCAGTCCTCGTGACCAACGTCGTTGGCTCCAGCAAACAGGCCTTGAAATAATGTCTGACCACATCAATACTACACCTTGGAACATCCTCAGAACGACAGCCAAATCCTTCTTCTAATCAATTGCCTGCATGTCCATAGTACCAGATCATTACCCCCCAAATGCAAAAGTATTAATACAGGCTTTCCCCTTATCCGCTCGTGGTGGCAAAGCAAAGGCAAAAGCTGTATCCAACGAAGACCTTGCTTGCCCAGCCATAGCACAGACACCATCGCAGCATCAAGGCCCAAATTATGTCCCACCGACCTTGTTTCCACTCGCTGTCCTGCCCAAAACACGAAGGAGTGTCATCAGCCAACAAACCCAAGGATTCGGCCCCCCATCTGAAAAAGAAATAACCAGTTAGAATCAGCAATATTGCCAGCCCCTTCGACTCCTCAAACATAAGAACATATGATATGCCATACTGGGTCAGACCAAGGTCCATCAAGCCCAGTATTCTGTTTCCAACAGTGGCCAATCTAGGTCATACGTACCTAGCAGTTTCCCCAAAAGACACAGGTTCCACAATGCTTGTACTGGGTCAAGCATTGATATCCTGGGTCCCTTCTTAATAATGGTTTATGGACCATTCCACCAGGAACTTGTCCAAACCATTTTTAAACCCAGCTACACTAACAGCCTTTACTACATCCTCTGGTAACAAATTCCAGAGTTTGATTACACGTTGAGTGAAAAAATATTTTCTTTTATTAGTCTTAAATATTTTACCCTGTAGCTTCATTGCATGTCCCCTAGTCTTTCTATATTCTGATAAGGTAAACAATCGATCTACGTTTACCCGTTCCACTCCGTTCATTAATTTATAGACTTCTATCATATCTCCCCTCAGCCATCTCTTTTCCAGGTTAAAGAGCCCTAACCTTTTTAGCCTTTCTTCATAGGAGTATCCTTCCATCCCCTTTACCATTTTGGTGGCTCTTCTCTGAACCTTTTCTAAAATCGCTATATCCTTTTTAAGATACGGCGACCAGAATTGAACACAATATTCAAGGTGCGGTCTCACCATGGAACGATATAGAGGCATTATAATATCTTTTGTTTTATTTTCCATTCCTTTCCTTATGATACCTAGCATTCTATTTGCTCTCTTGGCTGCCGTCATGGTATCCACAATGACGTCTAAATCTTTTTCCTGGGTGGTGGTTCCTAATGTGGAACCTTGCATCGTATAACCATAGTTTGGGTTGTTCTTCCCTAGGTGCATATCTTTGCACTTGTCCACATTAAATTTCATCTGCCATTTTGATGCCCAGTCTTCCAATTTATCAAAATCCTCTTGCAATTTTCCACAATCCTCTTGGGTTTTAACAACTTTAAATAGTTTTGTGTCATCTGCAAATTTGATAACCTCACTCGTTATTCCACTTTCCAGGTCATTTATGAATATGTCAAAAAGCAGCAGACCCAGCACAGATCCCTGGGGTACACCACTATTCACCTTTCTCCATTGGGAAAATTGGCCATTTAGCCCTACCCTCTGCTTTCTATCTTTTAACCAGTTCCTGATCCACAATAGTACACTGCCTCCTATCCCATGACTCTTTAATTTTGCCAAAAGTCTCTGATGAGGGACCTTGTCAAAGGCTTTCTGAAACTCTAGATACACTATATCAACCGACTCACCTTTGTCCACCTGTTTATTCACGCCTTCAAAAAAACATAACAGATTAGTAAGACAAGATCTTCCTTGTCAAAAGCCATGTTGGCTGTCTCCCATTAGGCCATGACTATCTGCATGCTGAGTAATTTTATTCTTTATGATGGTTTCTACCATTTTTCCCAGTACTGACGTCAGGCTCACTGGTCTGTAGTTTCTAGGATCACCCCTGGAACCCTTTTTAAAAATTGATTTTACATTGGCGATCCTCCAATCTTCAGGTATTAGAGATGATTTTAATGATAGTTCACAGATTACTTATAGCAGGTCTGCAATCTCATATTTCAGTTCTTTCAACACCCTTGGATGTATACCATCCGGTCCAGGTGATATTTCCTTCAATTCTTCCGCGCCTTTAAATACCACATCAGTCATGGGTAACATTCCTACATCTTCCTCAGTAAAAACCGAAGCAAAGAATTCATTCAGTCTCTCCGCTATCGCCTTGTCGCCTCTTAGTGCCCCTTTAACCCCTCTATCATCTAATGGACCAACTGACTCTCTCACAGGGTTTTTGCTACGAATGTACTTGAAAAAGTCTTTATTTCGTGTTTTTGCTTCCGCAGCAAGCTTCTTCTCAAATTTTCCCTATGCCTGTCTTATCAATGTCTTGCATTTGACTTGCCAGTGCTTGTGCTGTTTCCAGGTTTTGTCGTTTGGCTCTTTTTTCCATTTCCTGAAAGATGCTTTTTTGGCAACAACAGCCTCTCTGACCTCACCTTTAAACCTTCCCAAATCCGCACATATCCCAGAAAAACCCGAGAACACCATCTGCCAATGCTTTGTATGTCTTGCTCGGGAAGTCCCACAGCAGCCGCACTGGTTGTTGCGCCAATGCGGAATGAGTGTGAGGCAAAAAGATGTGGGTCCTCTCCTACGTGCTGCAACACCATTCGCAGCACAGCAGAAACTTGAAAACGTGTCAAAAGCCGCGTGTCCTTGTGTATGAAGAACCCTCCCACTTGGTCAGGGCACACCCGCAAATACCGGGCATGTTACCAGTCCGACACACTCTCTCAAGACCACCCACAGACCACTCCCATGCGGGTCCGTCTTTGATTTTGCTAATAATATCCACAACCGCCCTTCCTCTACTTGTACCTGCAATAGCTTCAAACCACCCTCTACCCCAGGCCTATTGGAATCCACTATGAGCTCTCCTACACGAAACGCACCGAAAAATGCAAGACAAAAAACGGCCCGGAAAAGCGAGGCTTCATACTGCGACGAACCCACCTCTGGTAAGGCGTAACAGAGTCTGACCATTAATTCATGAGTTACTGGCCGCCGGGAATCCGGAGGTGTGGACCTAGAGTGCTCCCATCCATGCAGCAGCCGTCGGGCTAAAAATCCCCTTGCAGTCGAGCCCCAACCGACTGCTCTCACGAAAAAGTTAAAGTCCGCTAAGTGGGTACACACCGAGGCTCTGGAAAACCCCATTCTTTTTGCCTCCAGAATATACTGAGCCATCAACTGATCCAACTCCAAACCCAGCTGCCAACCGTGCTCTGACAGAAATTGAACCACCTTGTCACACCCCCACTGGTACGCCAGCCATGTCCCCCGTGACACCGAACTCTGCAGGAGAATCAACATGTCCTCTGACCAATGCTCCATAATTTCTCCGGGACCACAAAGCCTTTGTCTGCATCTGGAGCCAACGTCTGGAAGCAGTCCAGCTTGCAACGGGAAAGAGCATCAGCAATCTCGTTAGTACAGCCTTGTATATGCCGGGCTCTTACAAACACATTCAATTCCAAGCATGCAAGCACTACTTCCCTCATCAGCGTCGCTACTCACACACATCTTGGTGTGTAATGATTGACCACACTAACCACTGCCGCATTATCGCACCACCACACCACTTGACGATTGCGAAGCCTCTCCGGCCATGACTCTAGTGCCACCAAAATGGGAAACAGTTCCAAGAACATTATGTTATCAGTTATATTATCTTCATGCCAAGACTACGGCCATCTATCCGCACACCATGCACCCCTGAAATAAATGCCTAAACCAATCCCTCCCGCTGCATCCGTGTAGAGCTGCAAATCCTCACTAGATACTTCAGCCTCCATCAACACTGAAGTTCCATTGAAGTCCGTCAAGAACCTGCTCCAGATTCGCAAATCGGCTCGCATAACTTCCGAAACTCTAATGCGATGATGCGGTTTGCGCACGCCCGAGGTGGAAGATGACAACTGCTGCAGAAACAACCTGCCAATTGGTATGACTTTGCATGCAAAGTTCAACGAGCCTATTAATGCCTGCATCTCTCTTAAAGGTAATTTAGTAGAAGCCAGGACATTAGCAATTAAAACCTTCAATTTAGTCACCTTTTCCAAAGGCAAGCGAGCCACCATTTCCCCCAAGTCCAATTCCACTCCTAAAAAGGTAATTCGTGTCGCTGGACCCTCTGTCTTCCCACCGCCAATGGCACACCCAGTTGGCTATCCAGGTCCACAAAACCTTGCAATAGCTCCTGGCACCCACAAACAAGAAGTCATCAAGGTAATGCACAACATTCGCACAACCGACTTTTTTTTTTACCAACACCCAGTGCAGGAAAGTACTGAACTTCTCAAAGTAGGCACAGGAGACTGAACAGTCCATCAGCATGTATTTATCAAAATAAATTCCATCCTCAAAACTGAAACCTAACAAATGAAAAGCTGCCGGGTATACCAGCAACAAACGAAAAGCCGATTCAATATCTACTTTGGCCATTAAGGCCTTATGACCAGCCCTTCTAACCAACTCTGCTGCCCTGTCAAACGAAGCATATCGAACCGTACACAACTCCCTTGGAATACTGTCATTTATGGAAGCCCCCACCAGAAAAGACAAATTAAGGATTAGGCGGAATTTCCCTGGCTCTTTTTTAGGTACAATCCCTAACGGCAAAACCATAAAGTTCGAGAAAGGCGACTCCTCAAATGGGCCCACGAGTCTACCCATATTCAGCTCAACTGCCAGCTTATCCCTAACTGTGGTCGCAAAGTGCATAACCGAAGGCGAATTATATGCTGTAGACGTCCGCACTCCACCATGTACTGGTATAATAAAACCAAACTGTAAAATCTCCCTATCAACACTCCTAGGATACTGTCGAAGCCAGGTCCGCAATGCATCCCACTGTACTGGGGTCGGGGCCAGGTTGAGTACATCATTATTGCTTAGGGGCCTGCCCGGGAGCAACAGCGGCCCCTTTTTTAATGCATTTAGCCGCGGAATGTCCTCCACTACAGACAGAGCAAACATGTCTGAATGTGCAATCCGGAAATGGGCAGGAGGACTTATTGAACCTCCAGCATACATCACCGACTCCACTTGCCCCCCCTTTCTGCTGTAGGACTGCCCCCCTGCACGAAAGGAACGGCCAGCACCCACATTGACCACCATACCTCCTCTTCCCCCCCCCCACGTAAAACCGACCTAACCGACATTTGCGTCAGCCAAAGATTAATATCCTGCGTGCCCCAGGACAATAACTTGTTCTCCTCCATTTTGTCCCTGAACTTCTCATCATAATTCAGACACGCCCATCCCTCATGCTTCTGTGACGCTTCCAAAATGGAATCCGTGTAGGCCAAGAGCATCCCATAATGCTGTGGATAGTGATGACCTCACACACTGGCTAATCTCAGGAATGCCCGCGTCCAATTTACCACGTTACGCGAGATTCTCTTGATTTGGCCCGCCTTTTCATCTTCTTTCTTAGGTTTAGGTTTATTGACTTGATTGACCGCCCTTCATTGGTAAGCAGAGCGGTTTACAAAATTATTTCTACATTACAGTAGGCACAAGGCCGGAAAAGGAAAAGAAAGTTACAACTCGGTAAAAGTAGAGAAGAAAGTACAGGAGAGGAGGGTCAATAGAGGAGAAGGAGAGGCTAGGAGAGAGAGAGGTTGAAGGCAAGGGAGAAGAGGTGAGTTTTCAGGGCGTGCTTGAAGGTAGGATGGTGGGGCTCCAGACGGAGAGTAGAGGGGAGGGAGTTCCAGAGGGCCGGACCTATGAAGAAGAAGGCAGAGGAGCGGGTGGATTGGAGATGAGCATGTGAGGGGGGGGGAAGAGTGAGGCGGTTGAGGTGAAAGGAACGAGGAGTGTGCCGGGGGGTGTGAAAATGGATGAGGTCGGCAAGGTACTGTGGCGTGGTGGTGTGAAGAACTTTGTGAACAAGCGTGAGAAGCTTGAATTGGATCCGGAAGGGAACGGGAAGCCAGTGGAGACGGAGGAGAAGGGGTGTGACATGGTCCCTGTAGGAGGCGGAAGAAACGAGACGGGCGGCAGTGTTTTGGATGCGTTGTAGACGAGAGAGGTGGAGCTTAGATAGGCCAGAGAGAATGGAGTTAGCAAAATCGATCCGAGAAATGACAAGGGCTAAGAGCAGAGTGACAAGAGCGGAAGGAGAGAGGAAGGGGCGAACAGCGCGGATCTGTCTAAGATAAAAGAAGGAGGATTGAGACACGTGAGAGACATGGGCAGAGAAGGAAAGATCTGAGTCGAAAATTACCCCAAGATATCGAAAGGTGGAGACCAGAGAGATGGGAGTGGCGGGGAACGATGGGGCAATTGACGGGGGCTGATGACCGTGGGGGAACCAGATAGCTGTGGTTTTTGAGGGGTTAAGGTGCAGGCAGTTATGGGTCATCCAGTCAGAGATAACGGCAAGGCAGGAGTTGAGGGGAGCGAGGTCAGGACAGGCTGGGGACGTATGGTAAAGAAGGAGGATGTCGTCAGCGTAGTAGAAGGCTGAGATTCCAGATTGTTGGATAAGAAGCGTGAGAGGAGTCAGGAAGAGATTAAAGAGAAGGGGAGCCAGCACAGAACCCTGGGGAACCCCACAGGGGATGGGAAAGGAATCAGAGGAGGGGTGAGAGGGGGAAGGGGACAAAACAGCACCTGAACGGGAAGAAAGGAAGGAGTGGAACCACCGAAGAACAGTGCTACCGAGGCCAGCATCACGCAACCGGGAGAGAAGAAGGGAGTGATCTACAAGGTCGAAAGCAGCGGAAAGATCAAGGGCCACCGCCACCGAAATTTCACCACGGTCGTGGGCAACATGCAGGGTGTTGGTAAAGGCAAGAAGAATAGTCTCAACACTGTGCCCAGGACGGAAACCGGACTGACGGGGGTGAAGGAAGTTGGTGGAGTCAAGGTGATGGGATAATTGGGCAAAGACAACCTTCTCAAGAAGTTTAGACAGAAAGGGGAGGTTGGAAACGGGGCGGTAGTTGTTGGGGTCAAGAGGGTCAAGAGAGGGTTTCTTAAGAAGGGGGCGAATGAAAGCGTGCTTCCAGGGGGAGGGAAAAGTTCCAGTGGATAGACTGTTGTTCAGGATGGTTTGGATGTAGGGGAGGAAGGACTGTGAGGGTGTCTTACTCTCACCCGAGTGCTTCCTGCCGTCCAGTAGGCAGAATATATCTATATATCTCTGCTTCCTAATCTTACGTCACAACATTTTATGGAATACCCTCCCATAATTCCGAAAAAGACACTAAGTTCTGAACACCTCCCCCTGACCCAGTCTCCGTCCTTGCACCCCTGCCTGACACGTGTCCCTCACCCTCAGCTCCTGCAGACAATGAAGAGGAGATCGATGAGGAGGAGGAGGATGACTCCGAGCTATGACAATGTCTACAGGAGGTCCTCCCTTTTTTGCATGATTTATGCCCTTCTCCTTCCCGCGAGGAACTGCCCCGCGATGCTGCTCCCTGTCCAGTCTGCCACTTACCTGTCGCTACTGCATCCGATGCTGACGCCACCGCTATCCACATTTCCTCCTGATGGACCTCCTCGCTGTGCTGAGACGATGTGTCCCGACCCATGATGTCCGCCTGTCGCACCAAACCTTGCCCCACTGCTACTCTTACATCCGACATCTCAGCCACTCCCGAACCTCTCACTCCGAGTCCCGTACTCTGCTGATTCATAGAAGGCCGCCGCAGTCCTCCACCGACGCTCTTGCTCAGGCAAGTGATCCCAGCCAGACCCCACCGGCCACCTCCTATCTCTCCTCTCATTGGCTTCCCCGTGTTCGCATCTGCGGGGAGCCAATGAATTTAAACCATTCCTCTTTGCTGCTCCCCCCCTTTTTCCAATGCCTGCGTTCGCGGCCATGCACAGGGTCCCCGCACTGGGCCGCGTGCCCCGTTACTGTCATTTGCCGGGACCCTGCCCACGGCCTTGTATTTATAGAAATGAGACAGTCATGAGACCCATCAGGTTCAGATAATTCTGACATAGGCTGTAAAACAGAAACCTCATGCAGAATGATATGTAGCTGAGAAATAGTGAGGTGAAACAATAACAATCTAGAGCTGGAAGTAGTCGGGTTTTTTTTCCCCAAGTGCAGAAGACGTGCAACTGAATGAGATGCAAAGACATGCAAGGGATGTTGTAGTATAAGAAAATCAGATATTTGGATTGCAAAGACTACTTCTGCCAGAAACTGAAAGCATGGAGGCATCCCTGCTACAACAGGGTCAAAAGTCTGTGAAAAAATAACGCAGTGGCTTAAGTCTAGTGGGAAATTTCTGAGCAGGAACACAAAGAGCAGCAATAGAAGAGGCAGCATATTGAATCTATCTCAATCAGTGATACTAATTTAGAACTATTCCACTAGCAACAAGGCATTTACTTCACACTTGCAATTAATAACATCAGTTCGGCAGAGGTCTTTCCATAACAACTAAAACATACACGACATGAGAATCTAAGATTACTCCTTCAATCGACTCTTTGCAGGCTATTTTAAAACAGATTGGGAGAAATGCCAACATTTTCTCTGCTGACATTGTTACTCTTACACTTTCATAGATGTGATTTTCAACTAATTTACTATCACAAAGGAAAAAGAAAACATTATATATATATATATTTACCATATTGTTTTAATTACTTAATTCACTTGTTTGAATGAAGTTGTATCATTCACTATTCTTGGTTCACTCTTTTTTTCCTTTAATCAAACAAACTTGCTTGACTTAGACAAGCAATTCAATTTTTCTTTTTTTTTCTTAACCTTTGTCACATCACGCAAATCCATACAATTTATCAAATATTTAAATACATCAAAGCATGGAAGATCTTCCCATTCATTCACATCAATTACAACTAAAAATACGATCAGGAGAATATATCCTTAATCATTTTTCCAGAGTATCTGGAGATATAAGAAGCCCCGAGGAATACTGTTTCTAATAATACTTTTCATCATTTGCATTCTTACACATAGGATGAAATCAGTAGATAAATTCTGTTAACCAAAATAAATTCAGATCCATGGCCTAGAAAACAAAACTTACTATACAAACATAAATAAAAGAATGGTTAATCACTTTTTTTCCTCTTCCTTCATGATTGTTGAGTTCAGAATCTCTGTAGAATAACTAAGCATAATTTAATAAAATCACCATCATTAGGAGTTATTTTCTCAATAATATACTGCCAATTGGAATCAGAAGTTGTTCTCTTTTTATATATGCTTTAACTGTGACATTCTCTCTCCCTGGAAACTCCTTTTTTAAAAATTAACTTCCCCAATAAGGCTTATGGTTAGTCTAACAAGAAAGTCTTACCACAGTTGCTCAAGACTTTCTTCCTGCTATGAACTTACAGCCATGCCAAGCTGTTATCTGTGCCGGAAACCTCCAAGTTGTTACTGCGGTGTACTGTACAGCATATTCCTCTTCCCAATCCACTAAATCAGAGAATCCACTTCATACTACAGTTTACCCACATAGAAAGCAGAAGAAAAACACTAGCTATAAAGCAACATTACTGCTGCAAATAAATCATATAACTGTAGCTCCCTTATCTCCCTTTACATATTTATTAAACTAACAAATCACCAATTTACTGTTCATCAAAAATCTTTTTGAATTATTTCTCACTCACTCATGCCCCCAAATTAAAAACATAGACCTTCAAACAACTTATAAAACTTACTCCTACTTTTAAGTGAACTGTAGGGAGAAGATATACATTTATTTCTGTTTACTCCAAATAGCAATCCTCTATATATATCCTAATTAACATTAAACATTCATAAGAACATAAGATATACCATACTGGGTCAGACCAAGGTCCATCAAGCCCAGTATTCTGTTTCCAACAGTGGCCAATCTAGGTCATATGTACCTAGCAGTTTCCCCAAGGGACACAGGTTCCACAATGATTGTATTGGTTCAAGCATTGATATCCTGGGTCCCTTCTTAATAATGGTTTATGGACCTTTCCTCCAGGAATTTGTCCAAACCTTTTTTAAACCCAGCTACACTAACAGCCTTTACTACATCCTCTGGTAACAATTCCAGAGTTTGATTACACGTTGAGTGAAAAAATATTTTCTTTTATTAGTCTTAAATAGTTTACCCTGTCGCTTCATTGCATGTCCCCTAGTCTTTCTATATTCTGATAAGGTAAACAATCGATCTACGTTTACCCGTTCCACTCCGTTCATCAATTTATAGACTTCTATCATATCTCCCCTCAGCCGTCTCTTTTCCAGGTTAAAGAGCCCTAACCTTTTTAGCCTTTCTTCATAGGAGTATCCTTCCATCCCCTTTACCATTTTGGTGGCTCTTCTCTGAACCTTTTCTAAAATCGCTATATCCTTTTTAAGATACGGCAACCAGAATTGCACACAATATTCAAGGTGCGGTCTCACCATGGAACGATATAGAGGTATTATAATATCTTTTGTTTTATTTTCCATTCCTTTCCTTATCATACCTAGCATTCTATTTGCTCTCTTGGCCGCTGCTGCACACTGAGCCGAGGGTTTTAACATGGTATCCACAATGACGCCTAAATCTTTTTCCTGGGTGATAGTTCCTAATGTGGAACCTTGCATCGTGGAACCATAGTTTGGGTTGTTCTTCCCTAGGTGCATAACCTTGCACTTGTCCACATTAAATTTCATCTGTCATTTTGATGCCCAGTCTTCCAATTTATCAAGATCCTCTTGCAATTTTCCACAATCCTCTTGGGTTTTAACAACTTTAAATAGTTTTGTGTCATCTGCAAATTTGATAACCTCACTCGTTATTCCACTTTCCAGGTCATTTATGAATATGTCAAAAAGCAGCGGACCCAGCACAGATCCCTGGGGTACACCACTATTCACCTTTCTCCATTGGGAAAATTGGCCATTTAGCCCTACCCTCTGCTTTCTATCTTTTAACCAGTTCCTGATCCACAATAGTACACTGCCTCCTATCCCATGACTGTTTAGTTTTGCCAAAAGTCTCTCATGTGGGACTTTGTCAAAGGCTTTCTGAAAGTCCAGATACACAATATCAACCGACTCACCTTTGTCCACCTGATTATTCACTCCTTCAAAAAAACATAACAGATTAGTAAGACAAGATCTTCCTTGTCTAAAGCCATGTTGGCTGTCTCCCATTAGGTCATGACTATCTACATGCTGAGTAATTTTATTCTTTATGATGGTTTCTACCATTTTTCCTGGTACTGATGTCAGGCTCACCGGTCTGTAGTTTCCCAGATCACCCCTGGAACCCTTTTTAAAAATTGGTGTTACATTGGCGATCCTCCAATCTTCAGGTTTTAGAGATGATTTTAATGATAGTTCACAGATTACTAATAGCAGGTCTGCAATCTCATATTTCAGTTCTTTCAACACCCTTGGATGTATACCATCCGGCCCAGGTGATTTGCTACTCTTCAGTTTATCAAATAGTTGTAATACATCTTCCCGATGTATCGATATTTCCTTCAATTCTTCCGCACCTTTAAATACAACTTCAGTCATGGGTAACATCCCTACATCTTCCTCAGTAAAGACTGAAGCAAAGAATTCATTCAGTCTCTCCGCTATCGCCTTGTCGCCTCTTAGTGCTCCTTTAACCCCTTTATCATCTAATGGACCAACTGACTCTCTCACAGGTTTTTTTGCTACGAATGTACTTGAAAAGGTCTTTACTTCGTGTTTTTGCTTCTGCAGCAAGCTTCTTCTCAAACTCTCCCTTTGCCTGCCTTATCAATGTCTTGCGTTTGACTTGCCAGTGCTTGTGCTGTTTCCAGGTTTCATCATTTGGCTCTTTTTTCCATTTCCTGAAATATGCTTTTTTGGCAACAACAGCCTCTCTGACCTCACCTTTAAACCATGCTGTCAGTTTTTTGGACTTCCTTCCACTTTTCTTAAAGCGTGGAATACAGCTGGTCTGGGCTTCCAAGATAGTATTTTTCAACAACAGCCAAGCCTGATGTACGTCTTTAACCTTTGCAACTGCTCCTTTTAGTTTTTTCTTAACTATTTTCCTCATTTTATCATAGTCTCCCTTTCGAAAGTTAAAAGGTAGTACTGTGGATTTCCTTACTATCCCTCCTCCACTAATTAAATCAAAGGCGATCATGCTATGATCACTATTGCCAAGCGGCCCCAACAACCTTATCTCTTGCACTAGATCTGGTGTTCCACTAAGGAGTAGATCTAATATGGCTTCCCCTCTGTTCGGTTCATGAACCAGCTGCTGCAAGAAGCAGTCATTTATTTCATCTAGGAACTTTATCTCCCTAGCATGTCCTGACGTAACACTGACCCAGTCGATACCGGGGTAGTTGAAATCACCCATTATTATTACTGCGCTGTAACTTTTGTTAGCTTCCTTGATTTCTTTGAGCATTTCATCATCCATTTGTTCATTCTGGCCAGGCGCTCGATAGTACACCCCCACTGCCATTGCCTTCCCCCTTTTACATGGTATTTCAATCCATAGAGATTCTACAGCAGATTTTGTTTCCTGCAAAACTTTAATCCTTTCTGACTCAATGCCCTCTTTAACATAGAGAGCAACCCCTCCACCAATTTGATCAACTCTATCATTACGATATAGTTTGTACCCAGGTATCACAGTGTCCCACTGGTTGTCCTCCTTCCATCATGTCTCTGATATTCCAATCATATCTAACCTTTCATTTAGTGCTATATATTCTAACTCTCCCATCTTATTTTTTAGACTTCTAGCATTTGCATACAAGCATTTTAGAGAAAGTATTTTATTCATATTAATTTGGCTATTGTTAGACATGGGTAATTTGGGATCTTTAAGCTCTGTCTGCTCCATACTTGAGGGCATTTGGGCTACTTTACTCTTTTGTGGAACCTCTCTGCTTTTGGTAGTATCCTTCAAAGATACATTCTTCCGAACCATCCTCTTTTGGGCGACTGTCGGCTTTCCCCTAATATCTAGTTTAAAAGCTGCTCTATCTCCTTTTTAAAGGTTAATGCCAGCAGCCTGGTTCCATCCTGGTTAAGGTGAAGCCCATCCCTTCGGAAGAGCCCCTCCTTTCCCCAGAATGTTCCCCAGTTCCTAACATCCAAAACCCTCATCTCTGCACCATTGTCTCATCCACGCATTGAGACTCCGGAGCTCTGCCTGCCTTTTGGGTCCTGCGCGTGGAACAGGAAGCATTTTGGAGAATGCTACCCTGAAAGTTCTGGATTTCAACTTCCTACCTAAAAGCCTAAATTTAGCCTCCAGAACCTCCCTACCACATTTTCCTATGTCATTGGTACCGACATGTACCAAGACAGCAGACTCCTCCCCAGCACTATCTAAGACCTTATCTAGGTGGCGCGTGAGGTCCGCTACCTTCGCACCAGGCAGGCATGTTACCAGGCGATTCTCACGTCCACCAGCCACCCAGCTATCTACATGCCTAATGATCGAATCACCAACTATAACGGCTGTTCTAACCCTTCCCTCATGGGCACATGGCCCTGGAGAAACTTCCTCGGTGCGAGAGGGTTTTACATCACCTGGAGGACAGGTCCTAGTTACAGGATCACTTCCTGCCACACCAGGGTGATGCTCTCCTGTCACGTGACCTCTCTCCTCCATGGCAACAGGGATGCTGCCAGACTGGAGGTGGGACTTCAGGACTATATCCCTATATCCTTATGACATGAAAATTGTTCCTTCATAAAAGCAATCTTATTAGGAAGACATATCCACCAGACATATCCAAAGTCCACACACCAACCAAGCAAAGCATTCTTAAAATATTCTTAACCTCTAGAAGTAGGCCATTTACAAAAATTAAAGAAAACCCTTCCATCTCTTCATTCTGAGGAGAAAAATCATGGAAGGCTAAACAACTGCAAGTATGAAACTGAGACAGTTTCATCTCTATCGTGCTTCAAAGATATTAACCTAGACAAATCCTTTACAGGAGTACATTCTTTCCAATAGCCCTAAGTCATTTATTAAATCTTCCTGGAATGTGGTTATCTTAGAAGAACTAGTAGAATCTTTAACAGGATTTTCTTGAGGCCACACCCATTGTATATCCTCATGAAAATTAGGATGTGTAATTGCATGCAAATCTATTGGGTTTAAAAATACAGCTTTTAACAAACTCTGCAAATCTACCCACGTGGGATCATAGGTACCCTGTCAACTGGCGCCAGTAATCAATGCATTGGCCAGGTTTTTCACGAGGGTCAGGACAAGATCGTACCAATTGAAAAACAGCAGGAGATCAGTTTCTAGCAAAGGTGACCAGCCCATCACCTGCTTGTGGAAATGCTCGCAAAGGATAATCTAAAAAAATATTACTTTCTGTAAACTTTTCTGCAGCATCCACAACACTCGCAGGCAGTAATCTATTACACCTGAAAGCCAGAATTTTATTCCTTTCTGTAAAGGCCCCCTAGCTTCATCTAGTTTCTCTTCTGCCTCCTTTCCTTGCACTCTGAAATACCTTTTGAGTAATGCCATCAAAAACTTGCTTGATTAATTCTGTTTTGTCATAGAACAATGATTTGAGTTTCTCCCTGTAAGTTTCAGTTTCTTTTATATTTACACCATCCTTCCAACCACTCACACTAATCGCTAATCTAAACTCAAAATCTTCAATCTCTGCCTTCAGCCTTAGCTGATATTGTGCACAGGTCTCCATTTGCTTCATCTCAGTCTCTAGCCTTTCACCTAAAAATGTATCTTATAAATTTGGACGTGATGGTGACCATTCCCCCTCAGAGGCACTTCTCTCTAGTGAAGTGACTCCAAGCTTTATTTTGGAATCATTCATCTTTTGTCTTTCTGCCTGGGAGTGCTTCCCTTTTTGGGGAACAGCTCCTTTTCCATCTGACCCCAGTGTTTTGGCCAATGCATGGAAATCAACCTCTTATGTAGAAGGGACCATGGGGAGATTACAGGGCTCCCCCTGGTCCCTGTCCCGGGACTCATCTTGCATTTTAACATGTTCTTTGTGCCCAGACACTTGTTCCTCTATTCTAAAAACCTGATTACATAATTCTTTCAAAGCATAAACCTCTATCTGCTGTCTCTTTTCTACAACTTTAGCTTTCCAGCAGCTAAATACTAGATTTTCATGACTGGCACAAGACCGCTCAAGGTCTCATACTGTAACCACCTCAGTTTATCCTCCTGGAAAGTTCCACCAAACAGGAACTGCAAACTAGGATTACTGGAGGTCATGGAGTGCCTTACCAGATTTTCCAACATAATCTAGAGCACTAACACCATATCTATAACGCATCTCATATAAGGGCTACCTTTCTTCTGCCCAATTTCTGCAGCTCTTACATTTCATTCATCTATCATATAAACCTAAAGCCATTTATAAACAAGATTACCCATTGTAATCTACTCACACTTATCCTGGAAACTTGTCTTGTGTTTCCAACTGCTGAAGGATGCAGCGATCCGAGTCACGGTACTACTGAAAGATTATCTGTGATCTGGTCACAATACCTCGGCTCTTGAAGGACTAGAAAAGGAGACTGCTATTTGTGGAGAGAGATCTGCAATTATAAGTATTTATTTCTGGGAATTTTTCCAAGTCTTGGGGAAAAAGGAATTTGTTAGATTAACGCTGATTAATCTGTGAACCCAGTGCATTGGTTAAATCGGCCTTGTAGTAGCAAAGAGCTTTCAGTTAAAATTTAAAACACAGCAGGGAGCTTTCTGGTTAAATTTAGAACCCAGTAGAGAACTTCCAGTTTAAAATTCATACTCAGTCAGGGCCTATTAGCAGCAAAGATCTTTAATTTAAATACAATTAGAATATAACTTAGCATAAAAGGCAAAACAGGGTCAGTATTCTTTGAGCAATAAATTATTTCTAGAGACCTTTACAAAGAGGCCTTCTACATAGGGGGCAAGAGACCTGTGAAATTTTTTAAATAGGTGTTAAAGCCAGGTGGCAGATCAAAAGGCCATTTTGAAAGACTCCCTCTATCCAATCAAAGACAGTGTTAATCACCCAGGAAATTGGTTACAGCTTACCTCAGAAGCGCAGACATAAATAGTTCAACCAGAGTTCTGTGATTCTCAGTCTTTAAGGATACAAAAGGGGACTGCTACTTCTGGAGAGAGATCTGTAATTGTAAGTATTTACTTCTGGGAATTTTTCTAAACCTTGGGGAAAAAGGAATTCTTTAGATTAAAGCTGATTAATCTGTGAACCCAGTGTATATGTTAAATCAGTCAGGGCCTAGTAGGAGCAAACAGATTTCAGTTTAAATGTAAAAAAATAAAACAGGGAGCTTCCTGTTAAATTTAGACCCTGAGACTCCCTCTATCCAAGCAAGGGCTGTGGGACTTCCCCTGGAAATTGGTCACAGATTACCTTAGAAGCAAAGGACAGGGTACTATGTAGCAGCCAGCTTTTAATAAGTCTTTTTCCCTCCCTCCCTCCCTCCCCAATACCCACCCATCCCTGGAACAATTGTAGCTTTATAGGTGCATAAGCCTCTCAAAGGAATGCAGGTGCCGTATTCAGTCTCAGGTGCAGCTGTTTGTCCTCATGAGACATACATTAAGGAATTGAGATTAATTAAGCTTCAGGTGAACAAAGTACATTAAACGTATTAGGTGTAGTTTTATTACTATAAGTATCCCCATCAACCCTTAGTAAGTAAAGAACTTAAATAGCTAAACACAACCTAAAAAACTAAGATGCAGACATCAGTCCAGCAGCAAGATGGGGGTTTTCCAGTCTTTTGCACTGTCACATGTATGATTTTCTCCCAGTTGGTGAGGGGTCTTACGTGTACACTAGGTACAAGGAGCTCTTTGCTCTCAGGGAATGAGTCCAATCTCTGGAGGATAGTGTAGCAGACTTGGAGGACCTAAGGAAGATAGAGGAGAGAGGTCTCGTAATAGGAGAGCATCATCCTGGTATGGCAAAAAGTGATCCTGTAGCTAGGACCTGTCCTCCAGGTGATGTAAAACCCTCTCGCACCGAGGACGTTTCTCCAGGGCCATCTACCCAGGAGGGAAGGGTTAGGACAGCCATTATTTTTGGTGATTCAGTCATTAGGCATGTAGATAGCTGGGTGGCTGGTGGACGTGAGGATCACCTGGTAACATGCCTGCCTGGTGTGAAGGTAGCAGACCTCACATGCCACCTAGACAAGGTCTTAGTGTTGGGGAGGAGTCTGCTGTCTTGGTACATGTTGGTACCAATGACATAGGAATATGTTGTAGGGAGGTTATGAAGGCCAAATTTATGCTTTTAGTAGGAAGTTGAAATCCAGAACTTCCAGGGTAGCATTCTCCAAAATGCTTCCCATTCCAAGCGCAGGACCCAAAAGGCAGGCAGAGCTCCATAGTTTCAATGCGTGGATTAGATGATGGTTCAAGGATGAGGGTTTTAGATTTGTTAGGAAGGGGGGAACATTCTGGGAAAAGCAGGGGCTCTTCCAAAGGGATGGGTATCACCTTAACTGGGATGGAACCAAGCTACTGGGATTAACCTTTGAAAAGGAGATAGAGCAGCTTTTAAACTAGATAATAGGGGAGAGCCGACAGTCGCCCAAGAGCACATGGTTCGGAACAATGTATCCTTGAAGGACACTACCAAAAAAATGAAGTAATGGCATATCAGCAGAGACGTTCCAATAAAGACAAAAGTAGCCCAAATGCCCTTGAGTACAAAGAAGACAGAGCTTAAAGATTCCAAATTACCCCTGCCTACTGATAGCCAGATTAATATGTGTAAATACAGTCTCTAAAATGCTTGTATGCAAATGCTAGAAGTCTAAAAAATAATTTGAGAGTTAGAATATATAGCACTAAATGAGAGGTATGATTTCTATCTCAGAGACATGGTGGAAGGAGGACAATCAGTGGGACACTGTGATACCGGGGTACAAACTATATCGTAATTATAGAGCTGATCAAATTGGTGGAGGGGTTGCGCTCTATGTTAGGGAGGGCAGTGAGTCACAAAGGATTAAAGTTCTCCAGGAAACAAAATGTGTTGTAGAATCTCTATGGATTGAAATTCCATGTAAAAAGGGGAAGGCATTGGCAGTGAGTCTACTATCGACCACCTGGCCAGAATGAACAAAAGGATGATGAAATGCTCAAAGAAATCAGGGAAGCTAACAAAGGTTACAGCACAGTAATAATAATGGGTGATTGCAATTGCCCTGGTATTGACTGGGTCAGTGTTGGGGCAGGACATGCTAGGGAGATAAAGTTTCTAGATGAAATAAATGACTGCTTCTAGGAGCAGCTGGTTCATGAAAATGACCAGCGGGGAAGCCATTCTGGAGTCCTTAGTGGGACACCAGATTTGGTGCAAGAAATAAGGGTGTTGGGGCCACTTGGCAATAATGATCATAGCATGATCGCATTTGATTTCATTAATGGAGGAGGGATGGTAAGGAAATCCATGGTACTATCTTTTAACTTTTGAAAGGAAGACTGTGATAAAATGAGGAAAATTGTTAAGAAAAAACTAAAATGAGCAGTTGCAAAGGTTAAAAACATATCAAGCTTGGATGTTGTTTAAAAATACTTCTTGGAAGCCCAAAACAGCTGTATTCCAAGCTTTAAGTGGAAGGAAGTCCACAAAACTGCCAGCATGGTTTAAAGGTGAGGTCAGAGAGGCTAGAGAGGCTGTTTCCAAAAAAGCATCTTTCAGGAAATGGAAAAAAGAGCCAAATGACGATAACTAGAAACAGCACAAGCACTAGCAAGTTAGAAGCAAGGCATTTATAAGGCAGGCAAAGAGAGAATTTGAGAAGAAGCTTGCTGTGGAAGCAAAAGTGCGTAATAAAGACTTTTTCAAGTACATTTGCAACAAAAAACCTGTGAGAGAGTCAGTTGGATCATTAGATGATAGAGCGGTAAAAGGAGCACTAAAAGGGGACAAGGCCATAGCGGAGAGACTGAATGAATTCTTTCTTTCAGTCTTTACTGAGGAAGATGTAGGGATGTTACCCATGACTGATGTGGTATTTAAAGATGATACTGCGGAAGAATTGAAAGAAATATCGATACAACTATTTGATAAACTGAAGAGTAGCAAATCACCTGGACTGGATGGTATACATCCAAGGTTGTTGAACGAACTGAAATATGAGATTTCAGACCTGTCTGTGAACTATTATTAAAATCATCTGTAATACATGAAGATTGGAGGATGGCCAATGTAATGCCAATTTTTAAAAAGGGTTCCAGGGGTGATCCGGGAAACTACAGACCAGTAAGCCTGATGTCAGTACCGGGAAAAATAAGAACATAAGAACATAAGATATGCCATACTGGGTCAGACCAAGGTCCATCAAGCCCAGTATTCTGTTTCCAACAGTGGCCAATCTAGGTCATATGTACCTAGCAGTTTCCCCAAGGGACACAGGTTCCATTGATATCCTGGGTCCCTTCTTAATAATGGTTTATGGACCTTTCCTCCAGGAACTTGTCCAAACCTTTTTTAAACCCAGCTACACTAACAGCCTTTACTACATCCTCTGGTAACAAATTCCATAGTTTGATTACACGTTGAGTAAAAAAATATTTTCTTTTATTAGTCTTAAATAGCTTACCCTGTAGCTTCATTGCATGTCCCCTAGTCTTTCTGTATTCTGATAAGGTAAACAATCGATCTACGTTTACCCGTTCCACTCCGTTCATTAATTTATAGACTTCTATCATATCTCCCCTCAGCCGTCTCTTTTCCAGGTTAAAGAGCCCTAACCTTTTTAGCCTTTCTTCATAGGAATATCCTTCCATCCCCTTTACCATTTTGGTGGCTCTTCTCTGAACCTTTTCTAAAATCGCTATATCCTTTTTAAGATACGGTGACCAGAATTGCACACAATATTCAAGGTGCGGTCTAACCATGGAACGATATAGAGGCATTATAATATCTTTTGTTTTATTTTCCATTCCTTTCCTTATCATACCTAGCATTCTATTTGCTCTCTTGGCCGCCGCTGCACACTGGGCCGAGGGTTTTAACATGGTATCCACAATGACGCCTAAATCTTTTTCCTAGGTGGTGGTTCCTAATGTGGAACCTTGCATCGTGTAACCATAGTTTGGGTTGTTCTTCCCTAGGTGCATAACCTTGCACTTGTCCACATTAAATTTCATCTGCCATTTTGATGCCCAGTCTTCCAATTTATCAAGATCCTCTTGCAATTTTCCACAATCCTTTTGGGTTTTAACAACTTTAAATAGTTTTGTGTCATCTGCAAATTTGATAACCTCACTCGTTATTCCACTTTCCAGGTCATTTATGAATGTCAAAAAGCAGCGGACCCAGCACAGATCCCTGGGGTACACCACTATTCACCTTTCTCCATTGGGAGAAATTGGCCATTTAGCCCTACCATCTGCTTTCTATCTTTTTTTTTTTTTTTTATTTATTTATTAAATTTTGAAAATACATTCAATTCCAAAATTGAATAAAGGAAACATGGTAACAGAACATACAAATCCAAATATCATAGAATCATACCATTTATACATTACCATAATAAGCCCACAACATTACTCGGGGGAGGCACCAGGAAATCTTTTTTTTTTCACTAGAAAGGAAAAATAGCAAGGCAGAGCAAGACTTACACATCAGCCGTACGAGATGTTACAATCACAATACTATCCTCCCTAGCCACCAGGAATTCCAGAAGCTGAGCGGGCTCAAAAAACACAAATATCTTCTCTTTAAATGAAACACAGCAACGAGCAGGAAATTTTAACAGGAAAGTACCACCAAGGGAAAGGACTCTGGGCCTCAAGCCCAGAAATTCCTTCCTCCTCAGCTGAGTGTTTCTAGCCAAATCAGGAAAAATACGCACACATGTGCCCATAAACTGCTGACTAAAATTCATGAAATACAACCTAAAAATTAAAGCTTTGTCTGACTCAAGGGCCAGTGTAATTAGGAGAGTAGATCGGGCCGTAACCAAATCCAGAGAACTCTCTAAGAAACCAGTAAGGTCTCCAGAGATTCCCGGAGGGTTGCTAGCAGCTCCAAGAGCTCCCCTGTCAGTATTTAAATATTGAACTCTGGTTAATGGTGGGAGATTATCCCCAGGAATCTTCAAGACCTCCTGGAAGTATCTCCGCACCATATCCAAAGGAGAACACACAGGGGACCTAGGAAAGTTAACCAGTCTTAAATTGTTCTTCCGGACTTGGTTTTCCAGGTATTCCAACTTTCTATTGGACACATTCCGGTCTTTCACATGGGCAAGGTGTAGTTCACGGAGTTGACCTAGCTCCCCACTCAGCTGTGCCAGTTTCCCCTCCTGTTCCTTCTGGACACTGGAGACTTGAAGAAAATCCTTTTTAAACAACTTAGTATCAGTACTTACAGATGCAACAAATGTTTCCAAGGATGAATTCATTGTAGCAATAACATCCCATAGCACCTCTAAAGTTACTTTAGCAGGCTTCACCAAACCGCCTCCTCCAGCATTCTCTCTCGGGGGCACATCCTCCTGGGAAGGGCTAACCAAAAGACTTGGCCCAGCCACTGATGTTACCACCACTCCAGGAGTCCCATGCGGAGCGATCGCCTCGGCTAATGAGCCCTCCAAAGCCTCCTGAATCGGCGTGCTAGTTAGCACACGAGCAGGAGACTCTCCACTGCCGCGCATATCACTTCCGGGGCAAGGCGGGGGGGCCCGCTGCTCTGGGGACAGAAACACCCCGGACGTGCTCAGGTCCGATGATCCCACCGGGCCTGCCGAAGATGCCGCTCGCTCACCCCCGCCGACGAAGCCACACATCTGGAGCATCCATTGACCGGCCACACTGGAAGCAGCTTCACCCGGGGGTAGGCTAACTTGCTTCCGCTTCCTTCTGCCCATATCCACCGCAGAAGGAATAAGGTAGCCAAGAAAAGAAATGCTCTCGACGCCAAACCTCTAAGCAGGGGCTTCAAACTGCCGCCATCTTGAATCGCCTCCCCTAGCTGCTCTCCTCACTCGTTATTCCACTTTCCAGGTCATTTATGAATATGTCAAAAAGCAGCGGACCCAGCACAGATCCCTGGGGTACACCACTATTCACCTTTCTCCATTGGGAAAATTGGCCATTTAGCCCTACCCTCTGCTTTCTATCTTTTAACCAGTTCCTGATCCACAATAGTACACTGCCTCCTACCCCATGACTGTTTATTTATTTATTTTTATTTATTTATTTATTTAGACAGTTTTGTATACTGCCTTATCCTTCAATCAAAGCAGTCACAACACAATTGGGGGATACATTTAACACGCGGGGATATGAGACACATACACTAATACTTACAGGGAACATGGGCAATGGAGGGTTAAGTGGCTTAGTTTTGCCAAAAGTCTCTGATGAGGGACCTTGTCAAAGGCTTTCTGAAAGTCCAGATACACAATATCAACCGACTCACCTTTGTCCACCTGATTGTTCACTCCTTCAAAAAAACATAACAGATTAGTAAGACAAGATCTTCCTTGTCTAAAGCCATGTTGGCTGTCTCCCGTTAGGTCATGACTATCTACATGCTGAGTAATTTTATTCTTTATGATGGTTTCTACCATTTTTCCCAGTACTGATGTCAGGCTCACCTGTCTGTAGTTTCCCGGATCACCCCTGGAACCCTTTTTAAAAATTGGTGTTACATTGGCGATCCTCCAATCTTCAGGTATTAGAGATGATTTTAGTGATAGTTCACAGATTACTAATAGCAGGTCTGCAATCTCATATTTCAGTTCTTTCAACACCCTTGGATGTATACCATCCGGCCCAGGTGATTTGCTACTCTTCAGTTTATCTAATAGTTGTAATACATCTTCCCGATGGATCAATATTTCCTTCAATTCTTCCGCACCTTTAAATACCACTTCAGTCATGGGTAACATCCCTACATCTTCCTCAGTAAAGAATGAAGCAAAGAATTCATTCAGTCTCTCCGCTATCGCCTTGTCGCCTCTTAGTGCTCCTTTAACCCCTTTATCATCTAATGGACCAACTGACTCTCTCACAGGTTTTTTGCTATGAATGTACTCGAAAAGGTCTTTACTTCGCGTTTTTGCTTCCGCAGCAAGCTTCTTCTCAAATTCTCCCTTTGCCTGCCTTATCAAAGCATTGCATTTGACTTGCCAGTGCTTGTGCTGTCTCCAGGTTTCGTCGTTTGGCTCTTTTTTCCATTTCCTGAAAGATGCTTTTATGGCAACAACAGCCTCTCTGACCTCACCTTTAAACCATGCTGGCAGTTTTGTGGACTTCCTTCCACTTAAAGCTTGGAATACAGCTGTTTTGGTCTTCCAAGAAGTATTTTTAAACAACATCCAAGCTTGATATGTCTTTAACCTTTGCAACTGCTCCTTTTAGTTTTTTCTTAACTGTTTTCCTCATTTTATCATAGTCTCCTTTTCAAAAGTTAAAAGGTAGTACTGTGGATTTCCTTACTATCCCTCCTCCACTAATTAAATCAAAGGCGATCATGCTATGATCACTATTTCCAAGTGGCCCCAACAACCTTATCTCTTGCACTAGATCTGGTGTTCCACTAAGGACTAGGTCTAATATGGCTTCCCCTCTGGTCGGTTCATGAACCAGCTGCTCCAAGAACTCAGTTTCATCTAGGAACTTTATCTCCCTAGCATGTCCTGACGTGACACTGACCCAGTCGATACCGGGGTAGTTGAAATCACCCATTTTTATTACTGCGCTGTAATGTTTGGTAGCTTCCTTGATTTCTTTGAGCATTTCATCATCCATTTGGTCATTCTGGCCAGGTGCTCGATAGTACACCCCCACTGCCATTGCCTTCCCCCTTTTACATGGAATTTCAATCCATATAGATTCTACAGCAGATTTTGCTTCCTGCAAAACTTTAATCCTTTCTGACTCAATGCCCTCTCTAACATAGAGAGCAACCCCTCCACCAATTTGATCAGCTCTATCATTTTGATATAGTTTGTACCCAGGTATCACAGTGTCCCACTGGTTGTCCTCCTTCCATCATGTCTCTGATATTCCAATCATATCTAACCTTTCATTTAGTGCTATATATTCTAACTCTCCCATCTTATTTTTTAGACTTCTAGCATTTGCATACAAGCATTTTAGAGAATGTATTTTATTCATATTAATTTGGCTATTGTTAGACATGGGTAATTTGGGATCTTAAACTCTGTCTGCTCCGTACTTGAGGGCATTTGGGCTACTTTACTCTTTTGTGGAATCTCTCTGCTTTTGGTAGTATCCTTCAAAGATAGATTCTTCCGAACCATCCGCTCTTGGGCGACTGTCGACTTTCCCCTAATATCTAGTTTAAAAGTTGCTCTATCTCCTTTTTGAAGGTTAATGCCAGCAGCCTGGTTCCGTCCCGGTTAAGGTGAAGCCCATCTCTTTGGAAGAGCCCCTCCTTTCCACAGAATATTCCCCAGTTCCTAACAAATCCAAAACCCTCATCTCTGCACCATTGTCTCATCCACGCATTGAGACTCCGGAGCTCTGCCTGCCTTTTGGGTCCTGCGTGTGGAACAGGAAGCATTTCGGAGAATGCTACCCTGGAAGTTCTGGATTTCAACTTCCTACCTAAAAGCCTAAATTTAGCCTCCAGAACCTCCCTACCACATTTTCCTATGTCATTGGTACTGACATGTACCAAGGCAGCAGACTCCTCCCCAGCACTATCTAAGACCTTATCTAGGTGGCGCGTGAGGTCCGCTACCTTCGCACCAGGCAGGCATGTTACCAGGCGATCCTCACATCCACCAGCCACCCAGCTATCTACATGCCTAATGATCGAATCACCAACTATAACGGCTGTCCTAACCCTTCCCTCATGGGCACATGGCCCTGGAGAAACGTCCTCGGTGCGAGAGGGTTTTACATCACCTGGAGGACAGGTCCTAGTTACAGGATCACTTCCTGCCACACCAGGGTGATGCTGTCCTGTCACGTGACCTCTCTCCTCCATGGCAACAGGGATGCTGCCAGACTGGAGGTGGGACTTCAGGACTATATCCCTGTAGGTCTCGTCTATGTACCTCTCTGTCTGTCTTATGTTTTCCAAGTCTGCTACTTTAGCCTCTAGAGAACGGACTCGTTCCCTGAGAGCAAAGAACTCCTTGCACCTAGTGCACACGTAAGACCTCTCACCAACTGGGAGAAAATCATACATGTGACACTCAATGCAAAAGATTGGAAAGCCCCCATCCCGCTGCTGGACTGCTGTCTGCATCTTAGTTTTAAGTTTGTGTTTAGATCTAAGTTCTTTACTTACTAAGGGTTGCTATGGATATTTATGCTAATAAAACTGTACCTAATATGTGTAATATACCTTGTTCACCTGAAGCTTAACTAATCTCAGGTCCTTAGTGTATGACTGATTTGGGTAATGAGCTTCACCTGAGATCACCTCCTGTCTTTTAAGATGTGTAAGTACCTATAAAGCTACGATTATCCCAGGGGTGGGTGGGTGTGGGGAGGGAGGGAGGGAAATAACACTTATTAAAAGAGGGCTGCTACACAGTAGCCTGTCTTGTGCTGCTGAGGTAAGCTATATTCTGATTTGATTTAAATTATAGCTCTTAGCGGCTGCTAGGCTCTAACTTCTTATGAAATTTAAACTACAAGCTCTCTGCTGGGTTCTAAATTTAACCAGAAAGCTCTCTTCTGTGTTTTAAATTTAAACTAAAAGTACTTTGCTGTTACTAGGCCCTGAGTGACTATTAAATTTAAACTACAAGCTCTCTGCTGGGTATGAAATGTAACCAAAAAGTTCTCCTCTGTGTTTTAAAACTAAAAGTACTTTTCTGATGCTAGGCCCAGAGTGACTATTAAATGTAAACTACAAGCTCTCTGCTGGGTTCCAAATGTAACCAGAAAGCTCTCTTCTGTGTTTTAAATTTAAACTAAAAGTACTTTGCTGTTACTAGGCCCTGAGTGACTATTACATTTAAACTACAAGCTCTCTGCTGGGTATGAAATGTAACCAGAAAGTTCTCCTCTGTGTTTTAAATTTAAACTTAAACTGCTGCTACTAGGCCCTGACTGATTTAACAAAAAATAGTGGGTTCAAAGATTAATTAGCTTTAATACAAAGAATTCCTTTTAGAAAACTACCAGAAGTATATACTCACAGTTGCAGATCTCTCTCCAGAAGTAACAGTCCCTTTTTGTAGTCCTTCAAGACTAGAAACCATCATAAAGAACAACATTACTGAACATGAAGATAGTCATGGCTTAATGGGAGACAGCTAATATGACTTTAGACAAGGAAGATCTTGTCTTACTAATCTGTTATGTTTTTTGAAGGTGTGAATAAACAGGTAGACAAAGGTGAGTCAGTTGATATAGCGTATCTGGACTTAAAGATAGCCTGTGACAAGGTCCCTCATCAGAGACTTTTGGGAAAACTAAAAAGTCATGGGATAGGAGGCAGTGTACTACTGTGGATCAGGAACTGGTTAAAAGATAGAAAGCAGAGGTTAGGGCTAAATGGTCAATTTTCCCAATGGAGAAAGGTGAATAGTGGTGTACCCCAGGGATCTCTGCTGGGTCAGCTGCTTTTTAACATATTCATAAATGACCTGGAAATGGGAATAACAAGTGAGGTTATCAAATTTGCAGATTTCACAAAACTATTTAAAGTTGTTAAAAACCCATAAGAATTGTGGAAAATTGCAAGAGGATCTTGATAAATTGGAAGACTGGGCATACAATTGGCAGATGGAATTTAATGTGGACAAGTGCAAAGTTATGCACCTAGGAAAGAATAACCCAAACTATGGTTACAAGTTGCAAGGTTCCACATTAGGAAACACCACCCAGGAAAAAGATTTAGACATCATCGTGGATATCATGCTAAAACCCTTCACCCAGTGTGCAATTGTGGCCAGGAGAGCAAATTGAATGCTAGGTATGAAGAGGAAAGGAATGGGAAATAAAACAAATGATATATATAATGCCTCTGTATTGTTCCATGGTTTGACCACAGCTTGAATATTGTGTGCAATTCTGGTCGCTGTATCTTAAAAAGGATATAGCGTTATTAGAAAAGGTACAGAGAAAAGCCATCAAAATGGTAAAGCTGATGGATGGGTGACCAGGGAGTTGGACTGAGGGAGAGCCCTAGATGTGCTGTATTTAGATTTCAGTAACGCCTTTGACACCGTTCCTCACATGTGACTTATAAACAAACTGAGCACCCTAGGGATGGACCCTAAAGTTTCTTCATGGGTTAGAAATTGGTTGAGTGGGGGGCGACAAAGGGTACAGGTTAATGGAGCTCACTCTGAGGAGAAGGAAGTTACCAGTGGTGTGCCCCAGGGATCTGTCGTTGGTCCGATTCTTTTTTACATCTTTGTTAGTGATATAGTGGAAGGGCTGTCGGGTAAGGTTTGCCTCTTTGTGGATGATACCAAAATCTGCAATAGAGCAGACACCCAGGAAGGTGTAGATAACATGAGGAGGGATCTAGCTAAACTTGAAGAATGGTCTAGAATTTGGCAGCTGGGATTTAATGTTAAAAAATGCAAGGTCATGCATTTGGGCTGCAGCAGTCCAAGGGAGCAATATAGTATAGGGGGTGAAATACTTTTGTCCACTAAAAAAGAGCGGGACCTAGGCATGCTTGTGTCTGATGATCTTAAAGTAGCTAAACAGGTAGAAAAGGTGAGAGGAATGGCTAGCAGAAAAAAGGAGGTGATAGTGCCTCTGTATAAATGTTTGGTGCAACCTCATTTGCAGTATTGTGTGCAATTCTGGAGACCGCATCTTCAAAAGGATAAAAAACAGGATGGAGTCAGTAGAGAGGGTGACTACTAAAATAGTTAGTGGTCTTCATTATAAAGCATATGAGGACAGACTTAAGGATCTTATTATGTACACCTTAGAGGAAAGGCGGGATAGAGGTAATATGATTGAGACGTTTAAATACCTCCATGGCATGAATGGACAGGAGGAGAGCCTCTTTCGACTGAAAGCAAATTCTGTTATGGTGGGATATGGGATGAGATTGAAAGGGAATAGATTCAGGAGTGATATGCGGAAATATTTCTTTACGGAAAGAGTGGTGGATCAGCGGAATAGTCTCCCAGTTGAAGTGGTAGAGATGAGAACAGTATCTGAATTAAAAAAAGCATAGGACAAACACAGAGGATCTCTAAAGGAATAAAGGGGACTGTTATAGTTGTTGATATGATAGGACAGACTAGATAGGCCATGTGGTCTTTTTCTGTCATCATTTTTCTATATTTTTATGGAAAGATACCCCTATGAAGAGAGGCTAAAAAGGTTAGGGCTCTTCAACCTGGAAAAGAGACAGCTGAGGGGAGGTACAGAATGATAGAATCTATAAATTAGTGAATGGAGTGGAACGGGTAAACGTAGATCAATTGTTTACATCATCATAATATAGAAAGACTAGGGGACATGCAATGAAGCTACAGGGTAACATATTTAACACTAATAGGAGGAAATATTTTTTTCACTGAACGTGTAATCAAACTCTGGAATTTGTTACTGGAGGATGTAGTAAAAACTGTTTGCTGGGTTTAAAAAAGGTTTGGACAAGTTCCTGTAGGAAAGGTCCATAAACCATTATTAAAAGGGACCCAGGATATCACTGCTTGACCCAATAGAAGCATTGAGAAACCTGTGTCTTTTGGGGAGACTGCTAGGTACTTATGATCTAGAATGGCCACTGTTGGAAACAGGATACTGGGCTTGATGGACCTTGGTCTGACCCAGTATGGCATTTCTTATATTCTTATGTTTTTTCGGTCTCCTCTGGTCCCTTGAGCAGCGAGAAATAAGCAGAGAGTAAGATACAGGACAGAAATACTCATACACAAAGTTCTTGTTTCCTTGAGCTCAAAGGGATGTCAGCAGAAGGTACAGTATGTGGACGCAGCACAGTTCCACTTCTATTGGATTCAAAGTCTTCCTCCCTTGAAGCCCTTTTTATTATAGAAAAAGGGGAAGTAACAGAGTCATTTAATTATAAACATGAAATAACACAAGGTGTTGTTAGAATTCTTTTACAGAGTAAGAGCTGATTACAATGTATTAGATGAAATTTACTTGATTATGACAGAATTATTTATAACTTCAGAGCTGCAAAAATTACGCTGTGCCAACAGTGACCTATTGACTGTACAATGAACTATGGTTGCCCAGTTCATAGCCTATGTTTACTCTTTATGCTTGCGTTAACAATGTTCTCAAACTATTTTAAAGACAGTTACACAGAACTCATGATCATGATATCTTATTCTATTTAAGAAGAAGTAGATGAAAGGATAAACTTTTGCGTGACAGTCATTGTTAGCAAAATTCTTCTTTCAGCACATTTTAGAGATCTGTATCAAGAAATTCATCTATCTTCAATTACATATTGGGGATTCTGTGCCATAGAATTTGAAGAAGAGACGTCTTTAGCTTCTTTCGGATTCTTTCTGTCCATTCTTACATTATCCAATAAGAATGCTAAAGTCCACAACACTCTAGGTCTGAACTACCCAGAGAAAAAACAATGGACCCCTTTTAAATTATCCCATCTCACTACCTATCTTTTATCAATAAGAAAACACTCAAATGTGATACATCTGTAAAGATATATTTAGAACCAGAATACAATATTATGCATTTGCAGGGGAACTTAAAAAAGAAGGTCCCATCAATTGCAAGAACTTTAGATTTTAATTGTAAGAACGCTTTCCTTCGAAGCAGATTAGATTATAATGCCTCTGCATCGCAGACAACCAAAATGATAAAGGGGATGGAAGCATACTCCTACAAGGAAAGGTTTAAAAAGTTAGGGCTCTTCAGCTTGGAAAACAGACATCTGAGGAAAGATACGATGATGTCTATAAAATGAGTTGTGGCATGGGTAATTGTAGATTGGTTGTTTACTCCTTCAAAAAGTACAGAAACTAGGGGACATCCAACGAAGCTACAATGTACCATATTTAGGACAAATTGGTGAAAATATTTTTTTACTCAATTTGTAAACTCTGGAATTCATTGCCAGATGATGTAGTAAAAACTGGGTTTAACAGTGGTTTGGACTAATTCCCTTAGGAAAAAGTCCATAAGCCATTATTAAAGTGAACTGGGGAAATCCACTGCTTACTCCTGGGATAAGCAATGTGGAATCTGTCTACCTTTTTGGAACCTGACAGGTACTTCTGACTTGGATTGGCCACTATTAGAAACAAGATACTGTGCTTTCTGGACCTATTTGCCTCTACCACTTGGAACTCTCTACCACCTGAGCTGAGAGCTATAGAGATCCTACCAGACTTCCGAAAGAAGCTAAAGATGCCTCTTCTTCAAATTCTATGGCCCAGACCCCCATAAGTAATAAATACATAGCAACCTAATCACGCCAGATCGGAGCCCTAATAACCAGAAGCTTACTAAACAGCAGCCCATCCACCCTCCTGAACAACCCAAACACTCATGAAGGTCCCTACAGCATGCCCCACGACCCCATCCGGCCTCAAAGTACTGCCAGAACTTTCATGTTGTAAATATGTTGATATAGCTAACATGTACACAAGTTAAACTAGCAAACCTGACCCTTGCTGTCCTGTACCATCGTTAGTTAACACAGACAACCTATTCTCTTGTAATCTACTGTAGTTCTCTCGTTATCGTTATCTGTAGACATTCCATGTATCCCATGAGTCTGCTGAATTGTTTTTGTTCACTGTTAACCGCTTTGACTCGTAGAAAAGAAGTATAGAAAAAGCATTAAAGAAATAAATAATTTTTGTTTGAACTAGTATGACATAACTTATGGTTTAGCTCAAGGACTGTTATATTTAGATATAATAGATATTTTCCTTTTCCTTAGGGGCTTACAATCTAAGTTTATAATTGAAGCAAAGGAGGGTTAAGTACTTGCCCAACTTACAAAGAGTAAGAGATTTGAACTCCTGCATCTCTATTTCTCAGTCTGCTGCTCTAACAGTCATATAGGTAAGGAATAGCTTAGTGGTTAGAGTAGTGGCCTTGTGACCAAAGAAGCCAGAATACAAATCCCAAAAAGATGGGGCCACATATGCAAAACAAGATTGTTTCATGATCTCATAACTGATGACTGTTTGAGGGAACCATCAATAATCTGGGAGGATCTCAGAGTAAGGGTAGAAATATAAGGGATCAGAAAACAGTGTGGGGGTCATTCCATCCTGAATGTACAGGCCCTCTGTGTGCCCGGTCGGAACTGGATGCAGAGAGGGAGTAGCAATTCTGATCCCGCGGGGCACGTCTAGCCCCGTGGGGTCAGAATCATAGCCTGGAATGACCCCCTGTAAGTATAATGGAAGTCCTGTTCGGATCATCTGAAATGTCAGAAATCTTAATTTAAACTTTATTCCGTATCTGGTCAGAAGCCAATGCTGCTCTTAGAGAAGAGGGCTAGCATGGTCATGGTGTTTGACCCTGTATATTATCTTCATAGCCGCATTTTTCATCAGTTGAAGCTTTTTGAGGTGTATCCATGGGGCACCTATTAAGAGCCAGTTACTGTAGTCTACTCTAGACAAAACTAGAGCATGCAAAAAAGTCTTTCTGATCAAGAGAAGGTATCATGGAGTGGACTCTCCTAAGAGAAAAGGAGATTTCCTTTACTAGAGCTGAGATATAGGGGAGAAAGATTATTATCCAAGATAACACCCGAAGAACAGATGGTATCACTGACTGGGATGTACTGTAATCCTCCCTTGATCTAGGATGAAACCACAAAAGGCATTTATTTTCTGTTGATAAAACTACCACCAATTTTGATTTAGTCAACTTGAGCCTATGGACCAATAGCCAATAGGAACTAGTTGCCAATCCATTGCTGACAGTTGGAAGTTGGAGTCCTAATTATTACTCATAATGGCAATCTGAAAAATTATTTGTGTACAAAAATCCCCAACATATTGCTATAGGGAGACAAATAAATTGTTAAATAGGATAGTGGACCAAAACTGATCCTTGACCACATGTCAATGAATCTACATAAGATAGTTGTTTCTCAATGATTGCTCAGAAGGTGCGATGTGATATGAACTTAAAATTGGACCCGTGCCAGAGTAACTATCCTACAATAGTGACTGTTACTAACTCCACACAATATAAATGCCCATTTATAAAATACTCATTTATAAAATTAGCAAGTATGTTGGACTTTTTTATTCAAAGTTGCTACTAATATGCTACTGCTATCATTTAAGTCCTTTTTTTCTCTTTTATTATAAAGTGAGTTGGTGCCCAACAAAAAACAAAAATCTTGTGATTAATATCTCAAAAATAATTTTTAGGAAATAGTCATTATTGCCAACTGCAACTGCCTTGTTTCGAAAAGGTAAAATGCTATTCTGCATCAGGGCTTAAACATTTCTTTATATTGAAAACTTATCTGATCTGACAAGACACCAGCATTATTCTCTCTGTGACAATTCCTATCGTCAGTAAATGATCTGTTCCAGCAAGGTACCAAATTTATTCTCGCTGTCGTTCTGTCTGAGCTTACTAGCTATTTAAAGATGGCCGTGGCGTTTCTTTTTTTAAAAGTCCATAAAACTTGCCTACTCCAATTTAGATAGGCTCATACTGTGATGACTCATTTTCATTCATCCAATTCTAAACTTAATTCTGTAAACATACTCCTTAAATTAATCTTTTTAATCTATCTGTACATTTAGACCCTGAGGACTAAGGGGGTAATTCTGTCCCATGAATAGTGGGGATGGACATCCCATTGGGATGTCCATCCCCGTAATTCGCCCCCTGCCGGCCCGGCAAAAGCCTCCCTGTATGAACAGCGGGTTTGTATGGGGAGGCTTAGGTGGGGGTGGGAGGGGCGTTCTGGAGGCAGAATGAGGGCAGGGCATGGGCGAACCGCAACCTGGATGTACAGGGCCGATTCAGAGGTCGGCCCTGTATGTCCAGGACCTCGGATCTAGATGGGAGACTTATTCCACCTCAGAGGTGGAATAAGTCCCCCTGAACGTGGCATTTTGGCGGTGGCCGGTGGAGACAGGTGAGGTAGGGGTGCAGGAAGTTCCACTGGCCATGGAAGGCTAGATTGAGGGTCTGGCTGCAGGGAAAGGAAGATTTTGGTGGCAGCCAGCATTCGCGGCTCCTGAATAGAGCCGTGGTGCCATGGTGACAGGACACCATGGCTCTGTGGCTTCATTCAGGAGCCTGACTGAGCTAGTCAGGTTGTGGCTGGGCATGAGACTAGACCGAATTTTGATCCCACGGGAGCAGAATCGCGTCTAGCTTTGCATGGCCCGATTCTGCCCAGACGTACAGGGGCTGGATGGCCTAAATGGAATAGGCCTCTAAGTGTCCAATGTAAATATCCAAAATTGTTCACGATAATTTAATTTCACTTCACGATTGCCAACTCTCCAATTGCTTGGTACGTGATCCAAAATCCACCATGTCAGTTCTGAAAAACATGATTATGCTTTAAACAATGATACAGAATCGGTACTGTTAATTTTTTGTATTCAAGCTAGGGTTGCCAACCAGCCGGTTTTCAGCCGGCCTGGCCGGTTTTCCTGTGGTCGGGCCGGCTGCTGGCAGAGAACCAAAACCAGCCATTGAAAAGCCGTTTTTTTTGCTCTGGCTGCGAGATTGGGAGCGGCCAGAGCAGAAAACCGGCTTTGCGCTTGCGATCGCGATTGCGATCACAGTCCTGGCCCCCCTTGCAGCCGCTGCTGCTGCTTCTTACAGAGCAGCGGCTGCAATAAAGTTAATTTAAAAGTAAGGAATCCTGTGAGGGGCCTTCCGGCCCTATGAAACTCCTTCTGCAGTGCCCGCCCCTCTGATGTCACTTCCTTTTCAGCCAGGGACCCTTCAGAAGGAGTTTCATAGGAGCGGAGAGTTTCTCACAGGTTTCCTTACTTTTAAATTAACTTTATTGCAGCTGCTGCTCAGTAAGAAGCAGGAGCAGCAGCTGCACGGGAGGGGGGACTACAAATGGGTTATGATGGGGGGGGGACCTGTACTGGAAAATGGCGATAGGGAGAAGGGGACTAGGACTGGAAATGGGTTGTGATGGGGGGGACATGGACCAGAAAAGGACTATGGGGGGGGGGGGACTTGGAATGGAAATGGGCTGTGATGGGGGGGGGACCGGGATTGTAAAAGGGCTATGGGGGGACATGGACAGAAAATGGGTTGTGATGGGGGGGGGGACCTTGACTGGAAAAGGGCTATGATGGGGGGGGGGAACTTGGACTGGAAATGGGCTATGGTGGAGGGAGGGGGAACTTGGACTGGAAATAGGCTGTGATTAGGGGGACAAGGACTGCAAATGAGCTGTGATGGGGGGGGGGGGGCTAGGACTGCAAATGGGCTGTGATGGTGGGGGGCCTAGGACTGGAAATAGGCTGTGATGGGGGACTTGGACTGGAAATGGGCTGTGATTGGGGGGCGGGGGCTAGGACTGGAAATGGCCTGTGATGTGAGGGCTAGCACTGGAAATGGGCTTATGAAGAGCTGGAATAGGACTGGAAATGGTCTGATGTGGCGCATGGGAGAATGGGACTAGAAGGGAGTGGATGCTGGGTGGGTCTAGAACTATAAGGGAACTGATTTTGGGGGAGGACTAGAATGGATGGGGAATGAGAATGGAGAGGGGAAAAATATTTTGTGTGGAAGAAAAGTCTATGATGGGTCGGGTATTGGGAGAGTAAGAGGGGCTTGAGAATGGAAGGGTGAAATTTAAATGGATGATAAAGGATAAGGAAAGAATTGGGGGAAAGAGCAAAAGGGAAACAATCAGTATGTTAAAGCAGATATAGAGAGAGAATGGAAAACATCTAAAAGAGAAGAAAGGACAAATGGATAGCTCGCAGAAGACACGAAGAAACCAGAAGAAAATGACTGGAGCAATTGCAACTGAAAAATGAAATGCCCAAACACAAGGTAGAAAAATACTTTTTATTTTGAATTTATTAACTGGAATATGTCTGGTCTGGGAAGTGTGTATTGCTAACATCTTTGCGTTTTTGTTTAGTGCAAGAGGAAATTACTTTATAGTTTTATTTCTCCAGTGTTGTACATTTCATGTTTGGATTTTGGGGTTCCCAGTTTAATTATTATCTGACCAAGGAAGTTAGCCTACACGTATCCTCGGTAATTTTTGTGGGTGGGGCTGGGGGCGGGGCAGGGGTGGGACTAGGGGAGGAAAATGGGTGGAGCATGGCGAGCCAAAGGTGTCGGGTTTTTCTCGGTGAAAAGGTTGGCAACCCTAATTCAAGCAGGATCGATGTTCACTTCCGGCTGCGTCAGCCCCCTCTTCTGGGTGCTATGAACAACATGGTTATAATCCTGCTGGAAAACATAGGAGGAGGATGTGTCTTGAGGTGCCAAGCTGCTGCTTGAATCATGCTGTATGATGCTGCACAAAGAGGGAGATAGGACAGCTGCTGCCATTATTGACAGTGACCCAAAGTCTCCCATAGTGATTCAACAGGGATTGAGGAATTCATGGAAAGGTCTGGATTTTGCAGCCCTTCCCATAGATGTGGAATCCTGGAAGGCTTGGAGCCTTGAGTATACAGTACGTGCACAATATAAATAAATTCTTATGTTCCTATTTACTATTCTACAGTGAATAGACATTGTATATGCTGATAAAACCTGAATTAGTCAATCATATTCTATAACTTGTTTGCGACATAAAGAGTACTAAAGCAATATGTAAGGATAACATTTGATTTTCATGTAATTGTGTTTTTATCCTACTTGCTATTTGAAAAGATGTCTTCCAGTGACACTAAATGTAATGAAATATGAGAATGACTTGCTATGTTTACTCTGAACAATTGAGCCAGGGTTTACTTCCACCTGTTTTTCAGTTTTGGGCTTTAAATTCAATTGCTATAATACCTGCTCTTCTTGTCTTAGCTCAGGTATTTGTGGCTTTAATGTGATTGTTAGTTCTGTTCTACTTGAGGAGGCTTTAGTGGATGTTGCCATGGTTACGTGCACCAGAACAGGAAATAAATGAGGGAGACAGCAAAGAATATGATGCAGCACTGATGAAGGTTTAGTGATACGCCGATCACAAATTTTGTGGGGTTTATGTTATTTGCATAGTATATGATGGCTGGAAAAGACCAGTATGATCCATCTAGTCTGCCCAGTAAAGTGGCTACAGTAGTTGTAACTGGCATTCCGTGCAGGTTATACTAATCTATGCCTGTGTTTAGGGTCGTACCTGCTGCTCTATGCAGGTCAGCCCCCCTCTATTTATTGAAGTATAAAAGATATTTAAGTTTGCTTTGATTTCATCCTCTTGCTATAAAGGGATCCACTCTCTCATGCCATTTTGAATTCCGTCATTTTTATTGCCCCCGCTACCTCCATTGGGAGGGCATTCCGAGTATCCACCACCCTTTCAGTGGAAAAGTATTTCCTGATTCTGCTTTTAAGTTTACTGCCTTGCAGCTTCATCATCTGACACCTAATTTTACATTTTCCCCTTTTTTGAAAAGGTTTGTTTGTTTGTTCATTAATACCCTTTTAGTATTAAAGGTCTGTATCACATCTCCCCTGACCCTCATCTATTCAGGCAATTGGTAACAGACCCCACACGTGAAGGGGCCATACTGGACTTGGTGCTTACACATGTGCCAATCTAGTTTGAGAGGGTCTTTCCAGCATAAAACAACTATCTGACATCAATCTCGTATGGTCACTCCCATGCTCTTGGGATTATATCACATTGATACATAACTTTTTAGTGTTTCATTTTAGTGTTTCATTTTTTATCACTTGACACCTTTGTTTTGAAACAGTTTGACAACAGTAATCCTTTTTATTATTCTCTGTTATTTTACTCTTTATGCTTTTTACGAGTATATTTTAATAGACACAAACACACTATAGAAGTGCACAAATTTAGTTTTGGGTATTGACTTGTTTCATGTGATTGCACAATTTCTTTTGATACTACAATGTTTTTATCAGGTTTTTTATAAAGTTTTATGATTTTCTTTTTAGTTTGTTTCCTTCACTAGCAGTAAGATGGGCCGTTGAGACCTTTTGGGAAGGATTTTCATGAATAAATGATCATGCTCCATTAAAACGGTCATACATGTATTTGCTGTCATGTACAGCAGAAACAGTGATTTTACAAAATTAATGTTGAAAAAGAGAGCAGTATCACTTGGCAGCTTCCACTTATAAGTACTGGCATTTATACATAGAAGTGGCGATTTTACAAGATCCATGTTGAAGTGCCAACAGTTATACAAAGAGCTGCCCAGTTTCAAAAACTATAGTATGAGAATCCAATTAGCAAGGAAAAGCTACATTTTTACTGTAAATGCAAGCATAATACATGGGGGGGGGGGGGGGAATGGGGAGGATAATGCCATTAATGTTCTCAGTTTGTCATATTGAGCCCTGACTTGAAGCAAACACTTTTAAATAGTTGTGTGAATGCCAACAAGAAATTTATTTGGAGTATATATATATATATATATATATCCATTGTAAAATGGGCAATACATAGATAATAATTTGACATATCCAAGTCATGTCTACAATATACCCCTTCAATTCTGTGTCCTAACATCTATGCATGTAGATGGTGACTTCCTGAAATAATCCTTTACATGTGTAACCAGTCTACCTATGCAAATTCTGCTGTTCACATGTGTGGTGTTAAGTACCATCGAGTCGGTGTCGACTCATAGCGACCCTCTGGATAGTTTTCCTAAACTGTGTTCAGTCTTCAGTCAGGTGGCTCATTGTTCACAGACTGGCACCCATAGCTGCTGTTATTGTATTGATCCAGCTCATTGCCGGTCTTCCTCTTTTGCATTGACCTTCTACCTTGTCAAGCATGATATCTTTTTCTAATGATCTCTCTCTTCGTATGATGTGTACAAAGTATGAAAGTCGAAGTCCAGTCATCTGAGCTTCTAAAGAAAGCTTAGGTTTGATCTTCTCTAGTACTGACTGGTTTGTTCTTTGGGCAGTCCATGGTATACATAGTATTCGTCGCCAGCACCATAATTCAAAGGCATCAATTTTCTTCCTGTCTATTTTTTTCACTGTCCAGCTTTTGCATCCATATGAGGTTATTGAAAATACCATGGCTTGAACAAGTCAAATCTTTGTATGGAGGGAGACATCTCTGCTCTTGAAAATCTTATCTAGGTCCTTCATAGCCATTCTGCCAAGAGCAATATGTCATCTGATTTCTTGACTGCTTGTTACTCTTTTATTGATAGTTGATCCAAGTAGGTTAAAGTTGTCCACTATTTCAATTTCTTCTCCATCAACGATGAACTTATTGATTTTGCCAGTTGTCAGGATCTTTGTCTTCTTTACATTAAGGGGCAGGCTTATTTTAAGAATATGCTCCTTGATCTTGAAAAACAAATGTTTCAGACCATCTTCACTTTCACCCAGTAAGTGGTATCATCAGCATGACAAAGGTTGTTGATGAGTCTCCCACCAATCTTCACACATCTGTTGTCTTCATAGCGTCCTGCTTCTCTGATGATTTGCTCTGCATATAAATTAAACAGGGGGAAAGTATGCAGCCTTGTCATATATCTTTGCTGATTTTAAACCATACTGTTTCTCCTTGTTCCGTTCGAACTGATGCTTCTTCATCAATGTAAAGGTTGTGCAAGAGAGCGATAAGGTTTTCTGTATACCTATGCTTCTTAATGTGACCTAGAGTTTCTCGTAGTTTACACAGTCAATAAAACATATATAGATATCCTTTTGGTATTATTTAGTCTTTTCTAGGATCCATCTCATATCCGCGATGATGTCTCTCGTTCCTCGCCCTTTCCTGAACCCTGTTTGCACTTCAGGTAGTTCTCATACCAGGTATGGTTGTAGTCTCTGCTAAATGATCTTGAGTAGAATCTTGCTGGTTTGTGGGATCAGAAAGGGCTGGCTCGTTCATTGTACGATAATGTTGTTCGCACAGGGCCCCGTGCTTCAGGGGGCCCTGCGCGAACACCATTATGGTACACCGGACGGCTTCAGAGGGAGCATGGGAAGCCCGCGTGAGGCATCCGGCTCCCTCTGTACAGCCGCCAGCGTGAAGATCCTTTTATTTCACGCTGGCGGCTGTTTCTGTGAAGCTGCGATTGCTGGGAAAGGTTAAAGGCAATGGTCTATGTTCTGTGTAACCGAGCTGAGGTATTCTGTTCATATAGTTTCTGTTTGACAGTCCCACTTGTTCTCTTTCCCCCAGTGAGATGTATTGGTATTCTCTAAGATGTATTGGTTTAATATCTGCAGTGTTGCCTTTTGATAGGTAGGGTTGGGTGGTTTGTGAGTCCTGGTGGTGCTGTTATGATATGGTGGATTTGCTATGGGTTCTAAATGGTCAGTGTTTATAGTACTTCCTAATTTATTTATTTATTTTTTATTTAACTGCATTTATATACCGCTTTTCACCGTGTCAAAGCGGTTTAACAAAAAGGGGGGGGTCAACAATAATCATTATACAGAGGGGGGGGGGGGGGAGAGCCATCACCGAGGGGGCCAACATTGATGATCCGAACAGATAGTAATGACTTAGACAATTGACATGAGTCTCTTAGAGGGTATTAATGAGCCTGGCGGTTGTCACTGCAATATAGTAATGTAGAAATCTATTAGTCTTTCTTTATCCAGACACTCATTAAGAGGCAAGTTTACTAAAAGTGCATGTTAATATTATGCAAATATTTATGAAAACTAGACTCCTTATGCAAATGAGGCCCCGCAATTAATCTCCACACATGGCCCCACACCTCCCTTGGGCTGCCCCTGGGATCAGAGCGATTGTGCGATAATTTCCACAGTCAGTTGGATCACCTTTCTTTAGTATTGGTATAAACACAGATCTTTTCCAGTCAATTGGTCATGATGTTGTCTTCCAAATTTCCTGGCAGAGCCTTCTAAGTATGGTAACAGCCGCACCAGATTGCTGTAATACTTCTAAGAGAATTCCATCAATGCCTGATGCTTTGTTCTTTGATAAGGCTTTCGATGCTGCTTCAGCTTCTTCTTTCATCACCGATGGTTCCGAATCATAAGATACAGGTTGAAATGGCTGTTGTTCCACTTGATCTTTATCATTTAGTAGCTCTGTATATTGTTTCCACCTTTTCTTGATCTTCTTAACATCATTCAACATGGATCCTTGAGCATTTTGTAACATTCCAATCAAGGCTGGAATTTTTTCTTTAACTCTCGTAGCTTTAGGAAAGTCGATCTTGTTCTTCTAATAGTTTCTGCCTCTATTTCCTTGCATACATCTTTGTAGTACTTCTTCTTGTCTTCTGTTGCTGCAAGTTTTGAACTTGGTATTTTAACTTGTTTGGCAGTATTTGATTTTATCTGGTTTGCTGGACAGGTGTTTGAGTTTTTTGAAGATTGTTTGGTGGTATTTGATTACACAGGTACACAAAAAATTTTTTTTTTTAAACTGCCTCTAATGTTTCGATTGATTTTTACGTTTTTTGGTGCGCTGAATCCAAATCTGGTAACCAATTTGCTCCATCACGTACAGATGTTTTGCTACATTGGGTTAGCAGTTTGAGGTGAACGTTTCAGATTGAGTGCGATCGAGATAAAAGTTTCTGGATGAATTCTTTATACTAATTGTTTAGTAGTTATTCAAATAAGAATAAAGAAAATTGTAACAAGGCAGCACATAAGAATAGAGTAATGTCAACAAAACACACTGTGATGATAGCAAAATTGTCTGCACTTAAAACAGCCACATACATGTGCACAAACATTGAGCATATAAGAGCAAGGTTAGACACAAAGCAAAGCAAAGAAATGTGCAAAAAATGTTGTACAGGTATGTATGTAAGAATAGAAAACGCAAACATGAAGACAAATATGAAGACAAACACCCGATGGTGTGAAAATAAAATTCTAATAAATGAGATCCAACACTGTGGTAATAACTAGCAAATTTTTATTTCAAAGTTTAGTAAAAACACGATATTTGTCAACACAGTTTAGATTTTAAAGTCATTCTTGGGTCAATCAATCTCCTGGTGGGCCCGTTTCTTCTTCCCCCGAATGCTTCTCTTGGTGCGCTGCTTGGCATATTTTTTATCTGGGGTTTCCCGCAGCAGCAACCAGCAGAAATCAGCCATCATAGTGGTGTTCCATCTTCCTTGGTACCTTCTCTCTGCGTCCTTGATGTCCTGGTGAAACCTTTCACCTTGTTCTTCACTGTACGCCCCCAAGTTTTCGGGAAAGTAGTTCACATGGGAGTGCAAGAAATGGACTTTCAGGCTCATGTTACAGCCTTGTTCCTTGAAGGCATTGAGCATCCTGGCAACAATATCCTTATAGTTCTCATCCCGCCTGTTCCCCAAGAATTTGAGAACAACATCCTTGAAGGAATCCCAGGCTTCTTTTTCCTTCTCAGACATCGTTTCAGCGAATGCTCCATCTGAAATGAGTTTCCTTATATCAGGGCCAACAAACACTCCTTCCTTTAGCTTTGCTTCAGAAAGTCGGGGGAACTTTGAGCAAAGGTACCGAAAGCACTCACCATCTTTTGGAAGGGACTTGATGAATTGCTTAATGAGACCCAACTTAATGTGGAGAGGTGGTAATAGAATTTTATCACGAGGTACCAAGCTCTCATGAAGAACATTTTTCTCACCGGGTCTCAAATACTCCCGAATTGGCCAGTCTTTTTTCCTCCAGTGTAGGTCGCGGGCCCGGCTATCCCACAAGCAAAGGAAGCAGGGATATTTGGTGAAACCGGATTGCTGCCCTAATAGCATGGATAGAATTTTAAAGTCTCCACAAATCATCCACTTATGCTCATCATAACGAATCTTCTGAAGAATCAGGGCCAAATTCTCGTATTTTTCTTGGAGAATAACAGAGTGAGCAATAGGAACTGAAGCGAATGTGTTGCCATTATGAAGAAGAACACCTTTTATGCTGTCTTTTGACGAATCAATGAACAGCCGCCATTCAGCAGGATCATACTTGAGTTTAAACTTTTCCATCACTCCGTATATATCGTTGCAAAATACCAAATCTTCCTCTTTGCTGAAATACTTCAAAAATTGTGTCTCGCGGTTGCGGTACCAATAAAAAGTTGTTCCTGGTGATAATAGATTTTTCTGTTTAAGCCGAGAACCTAGCAGTTGGGCAGCATCTTTTGGGAGTCCTAAATCCCGGACTAAATCATTCAATTCAGCTTGAGAGAAAAGTTCACGTTTCGGATCTGGTTCAGTTTCAAACTCGGAAGTACTGGACTCATCGGGAAAAGCCATCTGATGAGTCTCATCATGATCAGAACCGTCCACACAAATATGATCCAAAGATTTTGGTGGTTCAGGTACAGGTACTTCGTTGCTATGAGGCATAGGCCTAATTGCTGAGGGAAGGTTGGGGTAACTTATTACGTTCTTATTTTTTAAGTTGTATCCCTTCACAATGCAAGAGCAAAAATAGCAGTCACTGCTGTGGTCTCTTTGTTCACGCCACATCATAGGTATTCCGAAATGAAATGCTTGTTTTTTACCTTTCATCCATAAGCGTAGATCTTCCTCACATGTCTTGCACACTTTGTGAGGAGCCCACGGTTTGTCTTGATCGCCTAACTTCAAACCGAAATAGGCGAAATATACTTTTTAAATAAATGCAGAAATGTTCCTCTGCCGCCTTTTCACGGTATATTCCCCACAAATAAAACAAAAACTGTCCGGAGAGTTGACGCAACCTCTGGCTCTGTGAGCCATCACAAATACACAGCACTGCAAACTACAACTGTAGTGAACCACTTCGGAATAAAGCTGGATTACGACTGAGCAAACAAAAGGTAATAATGAACTTGCAAGAAACTGAAATTTGACAGGAACGTTCATGTCGCAACCACCGTGTTTGAGCGAGCGAACGAGGCGAGGCGAACAGGAAAGAACATGCGCCAGCGCAAGTACTGGATTTAGCCCCCCGCCTCCCAATTGTCCTGTTAATGTATAAAATGAATACAAAACACTCTAAAATATCATGAGGGAGTGTTTCTAATTAGTTAACCATTACAACTTCTATTTTGGGCCAAGAAAATAAACTGCAGTCGGCTAAAAAGAAATTATGTGAACATTCCTTATATGGGTAAGAAATCTAATTTTGCAAGAAAACGTGACGTGATGGAACATTTTGGCTATTTTTCCTGGATTCAGCACCCCAAAATCTATAGGAATCAGTTGCAAAACTGGAGGCAGTTTTTTGGTAGTGTACCTGTGTTATTGGTGCCAGTATGATGAATTCTTATTTTTACTTTTAGAACTGCATGTGTGGTTTTGACATCTCCAGTCCTTATATTGCACATCATCCAGAGGTCTTCAGTTCCTGTTGATCTTTAATACTTTGGGACACTGACAGTTTTGGACCAGATTCAGCCAGTGTTTATACTAACTTAGCAGATTCGTCCTTCTTACATCCAGCCACCCCAGTATAACGAAGATGAGTGTTCCAAAGAAGAGCAAAACCTACCACTTTCATGATGAATGGGAAATGGACTACTTCTTCATCATGGTGAAAGACAAGTGTTGTTGTCTAATTTGTAATGCTCCAGTATCTTTGCCCAAAAAGGGTAATCTGGAACCTCATTATAAGGCTCTGCATAACAATAAGTTTGATGCTGATTTTCCACCCAAAAGTGAAATTCATAAACTAAAGCTCAAAGAACTTAAATCAAAATTGGCTACTCAGCAACAGTAGATGGCGAAGCCAAGGTCACATTCGGTCAATGCAACCATAGCATCCTTCAAGGTCAGCAACCTGATCGCAAAGAAATGCAAACCTTTCACTGAAGGGGATTTGTAAAAGATTGTTTTCTTGAAGCAGCTAAATCTAAACGTGATCACCTTTCGGAGCCTAATATACCATCAAGTACCATAAGTTAAATTAAACGCTCCACTCTTCACCTATTTGAGGTTTATTTGATTGGCAACCAGGTCTCAGACTAATAAGGAGCTTATTTCCAGGTTTTAGATAAAATCTTAAACCCAATGCTCACCTTTGCATCAATGACCTGTTTCGTTGCCTGTTTTTCAGCGTGTTCTCAGATTTTTCCCATGACTTTTAGTGCATTAGCAGTACTCAGCCTGTACCAGATCTGCCCACTGCTGATGTACGTCAAATTTAAGAAAGTGGTGCATTAGTACTTATCTGGTCCGGCTGTCTTTCCCCAACGCCAACCTTTGCGCCGTTACGTTTCACTAGCGTTTTGTCAAGGGGTTGTGGTGTGCACTCAGTGTCTCATTCTCATGCTGTTTCGCGCCTTCAGCACTAACTTCTGTCTTCTACTTCTTCAACTGAGATTTTTTCTTTGAGACGTACGTCAGCAGTGGGCAAATCTGGTACTGGCTGAGTACTGCTAATGCACTAAAGGTCATGGGAAAAATCTGAGAACACGCTGAAAAACAGGCAACGAAACAGGTCATTGATGCAAAGGTGAGCATTGGGTTTAAGATTTTATCTAAAACCTGGAAATAAGCTCCTTATTAGTCTGAGACCTGGTTGCCAATCAAATAAACCTCAAATAGGTGAAGAGTGGAGCGTTTAATTTAACTTATGGTTCTTGAAGCAGCTGACAATCTTTTTGAAGGATTTAAAAATAAGAAAGAGATCATAGCTGCTATTCAAGATGTACAATTGTCAAGAAACACCATCGTGCGGCGAATAGAAAATATGTGTGGAGACACAACTGAACAATTGTTGGAGGATGTTTCAAATTGTGTTGCTTTCTCACTCCAACTGGATGAATCTACAGACATAAGAGACGTAGCCCAGTTACTAGTCTTTATCCGGATGGGTTTTGAAGACTTCAGTATTAAAGAAGAACTACTTGGAATGATTTCTTTAAAAGGGAGAACCACCGGTCAGGAAGTATTCAGTTCTTTCCATTCTTTTGTGACAAAGTGTAATCTTCCATTGCATAGACTTGTTTCCATCACTACTGATGGAGCAAGAACAATGACAGGTGAGGTTAACGGTTTCATAGCCCTCTGTAGACAGCATGACGACTTCCCAGATTTCCTTTCTTACCACTGCATCATTCACCAGCAAGTTTTGGCAAGCAAGAGACTCAATACAAAGACTGTCATGGACATCACTTTCAAAATTGTAAAATTGTAAATTCAGTTCATGGAAGATCACTTCAAAGATGGCTTTTCAATTTTACTCTTGATGAAGGGGCAGTGGAAATAATTTTGCACACAGATGTAAGGTGGCTAAGTAGGCACAAATTTCTGCAAAGATTTTCTGATTTGCTGAATGAAATAAGAAGTTTTTTGAAGGAGAGGGGAGATGACCAAGCAGAGTTGGAAGATGAGGAGTGGTTATGTGATCTGGCATTTCTCGCTGACTTTACAGGCGAACTAAGTGATATAAACCTTAAACTGCAAGATAAAAACAAATGCATTGGCAAGATGATGAGTACAGTTTCATCCTACAAGAGCAAATTTGAGCTAATGATGACTGACCTTGCAAACAAAAGTTTTGATCATTTTCCTAATACGCAGGACCATCTAGGACAATATCCAAATTTTGTTTTTCAGAACGAGAAGTACAGTATGTGACAGAAATCTGTTCTGTTATCCAGGAATTTGAAAATGGATTCTGTGACTTCCAAAAAATTGGAACAGTTATGGAGTACTTGTCATACATTTTTCTCAAGACCTGTGCTGTGCAAGAATCGTTTTGGAAGCTAGTGCCTAGAGACAAATTTCCCAACTTGAGAAGATGCAGTGAAGCTGTACACTCCTGTTTCAGTTCAACTTATTTGTGTGAATCTGCGTTTTCCCATCTGAAAATGACAAAGAGTACACAACGTTCCAACATGACAGATGAACATCTCCAGGATTCCCTGAGACTGGCCCTCACGCAATATTCACCCAACTTCAAAAAGCTGGAGGATGAAATGCAGGCTCAGACGTCTCACTAATGAGCAAGAGCAAAATATTAAAGATTGCGCAAGATCAGCCTGGATCAATACTCGACATAAATTTAACACAAATTACTCAATAAAAGTTAAAGAAAGTTATTACTCAATAAAACTTTAAGAAAAAATGGACTTTCCATTTCCCCTCGCAGTTCTTACTGGATCTTTGTCTCCAACTTTATTGGGTTAAAATTTAATTTGAAACTTAATTTTCATGGTGGTAGATCACCGGCACTTTAGGCCGGAAAAAGTAGATCACGACCTGTTCGAAGTTGGACATGCCTGTTATAGAGCTTTTCCATCGTTGACTTCCACAGATATAGTCAATTTGATTTTTTTACAATCCATTGGGTGAATCCTATGTGTACAGTTGCTACTTGTGTTGCTGGAAGAAGGTATTTGAGATGAATAGATCGTTGGTCTTGCAGAATTCTATCAGTATTTCTCCAGCTTCATTTTTGTTGCCAAGTCCATATTTTCCAACCATTTTGTCTTCTTTTTGCCAACGTTTTTGCATTCCAGTCACCCATGACTATCAGGATATCCTGTTTGCATGTTCTGTCAATTTCAGCTTGTATTTGTTCATAGAACTCATCAATTTCATCCTCTTCTGCATATACTTGAATTAAATTTGTGTTGATAGGCATTCCTCATAGACAAATAGAAATGAAGCATTCACTGATTGCATTGTATTTCATTACATTTCTTGCAGTTCTTCTTAATTATAAATGCAACACCATTTCTTTTTTGTCTTTCATTTCCAGAATAGTAGACCATGTAATCATCAGATGCAAAGTGCCCGATGCCAGTCCATTTCAGTTCGCTAACACCCAACAGATCGAGTTGTACACGTTCCATTTCATTCTTGACCACCTCCAACTTCCCTTGGTTTATGCTTCATACGTTCGATGTCCTAATATGTAAGACATCTTTGCAGCTTCTGACTCTCATTTCATGTGCAGCTACGTCAGCAGTCAGACGTCCTGAGCACTTTGATCCAACCACATCATAAATGCTGGCTTTACTCTGAAATGTCTTCAGCAACTCCCCAGTAGCCAGTTGAGTACCTTCCGACCTGGGGGTCTCATCTTCCAATACTATAGTGCAATTTGATTTGTTGTGACTATGCATTGGATTTTCATGGTAAGATATGGAAGTAGATTGCCAGGCCTTTCTTCCGTGCAGTTTAAGTTTAGTGTTATTGCCATTATCACAGAAATGTGATCCTCCACCGCCAACACATCCCATTCTGCTGCTGCCCAGATGGGTGGTTTGTCTTGGTCTGGCACCTCAGCTGAGACCTGTCCATCTTGGGAGACCCTGCCAGTGGTTAAGCTACCGATAGCTTAGCCCTCAGCATCACTGATGCACACAAGCCCTCATAGCACGACAAGCTGCAAACCAAGTGAGGGGTTCACATGTGTATAGTTTTCTAAAATGACCTCCTAAATGGTCCATGTTATCTACCACATTAGCAGTTGATATGCAGGAATGACGCCCATGTTAATTATAAAGGCGTCATTCCCCCATCCCCTAATTGGAATTTCTTTGTTAGTTGTTAATGCAGCAGTTAATGCATGATAACTGCAAATGTTGTGCCATATTAACTGTTAATGTATGTTAAAACCCGCACTCAACATCTAACATGGTTTAGTAAATAGGTCCTTTACTGAATGAGTTACAGGGCTTTTTAACTAACCTGCATTAGGAGTTTAATGTAATTTTTTGCATATCATTAAGATCAAGAAACAAAGAAAGTCCAGGCCAGATGTAGTTAATGCATTCAAAACGGTGGAAGGAAGGGAAGCTACATGATAGCCAACACAGCTAAAAGATGTGGTATAATAGCTACCACAAGCTACCTTTTGCATGAAATGCTCATTAACTGCAAAACCTTAATACAGTTTACTAAATAGGGGCCTAAATGTGAACTAGCTGTATATTAAAAACTAGGCATTATCAAAAGTTTTTAACACACTTTATTAAGTTACATATTACGAGAAGTAGTGTGTGTGTTAACTTAGTAATTTCTCAAAGACAGAAAAACTTTAGGATTCTATTAGCAAACACAGTGGTACTGAATAAGGTTGACATTTTTATAAAGCAAATGATATTCAGGATATATGCATTAAACTATGATTTGTTGTTGTTAAGTGCCGATGAGTCGGTGTCGACTCATGGCGACCCTCTGGATAGTTGACCTAAACTATGTTCAGTCTTCAGCAAAGTGGCTCACTGTGGATAGAGTGGTATCCATAGCTGCTGTTATTGTATCAGTCCATCTCATTGACAGTCTTCCTCTTTTACTGTGACCTCCTACCTTGCCAAGCATGATGTCTTTCTCTAATGATCTCTTTCTTCACATGATGTATCCAAAGTATGAAATTTGAAGTCTTGTCATCTGAGCTTCTAAGGAAAGCTTAGGTTTGATCTTCTCTAGTACTGACTGGTTTGTTCTTTGGGCAGTCCATGATACGAGTATACGCAGTATTCATCGCCAGCACCATAATTCAAGGCATCAATTTTCTTCCTGTCCATCTTTTTTACTATCCAACTTTCGCATTCATATTACATTATTGAAAATACCATGGCTTGAACAAGTCAAATCTTTGTATGGAGGGAGACATCTCTGCTCTAGAGAATCATATCTAAGTCCTTCATAGCCATTCTACGTAGAGCAATACAACATCGGATTTCTTGACTGCTAGTCCTTTCTTTATTGATTGTTGATCCAAGTAAGTTAAAGCTGTCAACTATTTCAATTTCTTCTCCATCAATGATGAACTTATTGATTTTGCCAGTTGTCAGGATCTTTGTCTCCTTAATGTTAAGGTGCAGACCCATTTAAGACTATATTCCTTGATCTTGAGAAGCAAATGTTTCAAATCATCTTCACTTTCAGTCAGTAATGTGGAATCATCAGCATAGTGAAAGTTGTTGATGAGTCTTCCACCAATCTTCATACCTTGGTTGTCTTCATACAGATCTGCTTCTCTAATGATTTTTTCTGCATATAAATTAAAGAGGTGGGGGGAAAGTATGCAGCCTTGTCGTAAACCTTTACTGATTTAAAACCATTCTGTTTCTCCTATAATTTAAGGAGTCTTAAAGTGCAATAATGCTATCGCATTATGTAATAATTTAATAGGGAAGAGGATCACATGGCAAAATGGTAACCACAATTTGCATCCAGCTCTCTGGGTAAAGTACTACCCATTCATAGTTAACTAGGTTTTGCAAAGAAGACATGAAAGATATTTTAATGACACTTTCTTCCCAAGAAGGATATTGCTGAGTCCTGCTGGGAGTCAACTGCTATATTCTTCCTGATTGCAGATTGTGACTTTACCCCTGTATTACAGTAGGTTGGGTTGTTGTAGTCACCGTCTGCATAGAGCTTACCTAGCTTTCCTGTTGCCAGTAGTGAGGCTATTTGGCTCCTCACATGGAAGTACCTTAGCTATTTAAGCTCAACCACTTCCTGTGCTGACTGCTGTCTTACATATTACAGCTTCTTGCACCTTATTCCATCCAGGATCATGAAACCTAGTTTTATTTCTAGTCTCAAGATTTATTTGTCTGTATTTTGTTCTTTAATCCTCTGATTTGATTTATTTATTTGAGATAATACCATTTGTCCAAAGGACATCAAAACAATAAAAATAGAATGCAAATTCCCATCTCCCCATCCACAATCAACACAACTGTCCCACCAGTAGATACAATAACTCAGTCTTGTTCCTGACTGCTCTGCTAGCTGGTGACTCCTGTTCCTATGCATCCTAAATCCTGGCTTTGCATCTGGCTCCTGGTTTTGTCCCTGATAGCCAGCTGTACGTACATCCCTGAAGTTGTGTTGTCTCATGAAATGGGTTTGGGTGAAGTATTTTATGGGGATGAAGCTAAGACCTCGAATTTACTTCAGATCATTTTTATTTTGCTTTATTTTATTGTTGGTTATTTTATTTGCATTATTTTAAACTTGTATATTGTTGTATGCTACTGACATTGTCTTTGGATCATGTAGAATATAAGTACCTGTACATAAATCAATAAAATCTCAGCAGCTGCATGAACCCAAGGGCTCAACCTGCGAGGAATGATGACTGCTAAAGACAGAAAAAACTCTGTCCATGGCTTACTCTTGGATATTTGTTTAATTCTTGTTTGTACCTCTTTAATGAGGCTCCTGCATAACCCACTAATAAGCTATCACACTCTTATTTGGGGATAGGCTGTCATTTGGTGACTTATTGTATTGTTTTGTGTTGCTGCCCACCTGAAAATTAACAAAATGCTGTTTTTAGACATGTTCAACAGCACTTATTGAGGAATTGGATTTGACTCGTGCATTTTCTGAGAAGTTCAAGGCAAATACAGTAGGTATTTTCCTGTCCCTGGAGGGCTTACAATTTAAGGTTATATCCAAGGCAATAGAAGGTGAAATGACTTCCCAAGGTCACAAGGAGTAGCAGTAGGATTTGAACCTTGGCTTTTCAGGTTCTAGTGCACAGTTCTTATCATTAAGCTCCTCCTCCACTGGGTCCTGCAGTTTGTCTATTAGTCATTCCTTGCATATACTGTAGGTTTGTGTGCACATGTGCAAACCTGTATGTATGATAAAGCTACTGTACGGAAGTAATAGAGCAGCAGCAATGTCACTTGAAGATGATCAGGGGTGCTCCTGTGGCATGAAAACCAAAGTTAACCTGTGGTAGTCATAGTGAGGTTTCTGCAGTAAGGATATGAGACAAGTTTCTTGTATAAGAGGAGACATCTTCTTGCAGTACTGACATCATCAGCAGTGTGTCACCTTGATCTCAACTTCCACTGGCAGAGGAAGAGGCAGCTTAATGCAGGAGCGGACCACAGCAAGAATATGATAGGAAACTATCAGGGAGGGAGTGGCTTAGTGGTTAAGGCAAGTTACCGAGGGCCAGGGGTTTGTCCCACTAGAGGACAGCAACCTTGGGCTGGAAGGACTGGTGCTCTTAATCCCACAGGTGCTCCTTGTGGCCTTGGACAAGCCACTTAACCCTCCATTGCCTCAGGTACAAAAACATAGATTGTGAGCCCTTTGGGGACAAGGGAAATATATATACAGTACCTGAATGTACACTGCTTTGACTTGTAGAAAAGTGGTATACAAGCCTAGTTAAATAAATAAACTTGGAAGAGGGACAAAGGGGTAATTGAGTACAAGAGGGAAGGAAAATGGAATTTGTGCAAGAGAGACGTGAGAGACTAAGTTCAAGGGGGGAAACAGGAAAGGAAGTGAGTGTGTGTGTGGGGGGGGGGGGGCGAGTGAATGAGTACAATAGTACAGGACAGATTATAAAGGGAAGGGGAGAGAAAACACCCACAGACACACAAATACTCACCCCTGAACATTTTCCTTCCTCAAACGCCTCTTCTGAATAAATACCTCTTGAGCTTCTCTGAGATATCCCCCAGACTTATAAATCCCTGAGCAGTCTATTGTGTGGTGATCCCCACATGTATATAGTTGCCTTATTTCACTTTTACACAGTTGTGTACAGGAAATTGAGCCCTCATAGTCCCCTGCACTTGAAGACGCATTCTCCATACTTCCCTACACCCACAACAACATCCCCCCCCCCCACGCACACTAAAGCTACACATCCTCACCCCCTGCACTCATAGACAAACCACATTCCCAAATACTACCGCCCTGCACTCATGTATACTTGACATTCTCTTCACCCCTACTGTCATTATCCATGCTGTGCCACATTCATGCATCCCCACTGCCGTATTTAAACTTGTATTTATTTATTCAACTGTATTTATATACCGCTTTTCACCAGGTCAAAGCGGTTTCCATAAAAACCAAAACCATTATACATTGAACTTTGTTATACAAGTAAACATTTTAACGTCTAAACATTTCAAACATTTTGTTAATTTAACTTTTAACATTTAATTAACATAAATATCTAATTAACATTTTAATTGATATATACAAACTATTTACATACATGGGATTTATTGGCTTATATTGTGTAGTTTAAGTGATCAGGTAGGGGGTCCAAAGTGTTCTGTAAATAGGTAGGTCTTTAGATGCTTGCGGAATGTAAAGAGGTTGGAAATGTTTCTTGGGGTGTATGGGAGAGAGTTCCAAAGAGACGGGCGTACATCTCAAATGCTCTGTGACATGTTTGTTGATTATATTTACGTTTGTCTTGTGGTATGCTGAGATTACTGATTGTTGTTTGTCTTCATGCTCTACGTTTCTGCAGTAAGGATTTGAGACAAGATTCTTGGGAGTATATTGCTTTGTGTGTGAGGAGGATGCATTTGTAGATTATTCTGCAGCAGCAGGCCCGTACCTAGCCCTGTGCGAGTGGTGCGGCCGCACAGGACGCAAAGGCTTAAGGGGCGCATTTTAGCTGTCTGCTGTTGCCTGCCGCCGCAACAGCAGACAGCTAAAATGCGCCCCTTAAGCCTTCTCGCTGGCATGCTAAGAGCAGGGAGGAACAGATCTGCTTAGCATGCCGGCGACTTACACATCGGGAGCGCTTCTTCTCTCCCGCCGTGGTGGGGGGGGAGCAACGTGCCCGTTGCACAGGGTGCAATTTACACTCGGTACGGCCCTGGCAACCAGTGCAATTGCTTTAGGATGGGGGTGATGTGATTGTATTTATTTGCACCTTGTATGATGCGTGCAACAGTGTATAGGGCAGTTTGTAGAGGGAGGAGTGTTGATTGAGGTAATCCTTGGTAAATGTTGTTGCAGAAGTCTGCATGAGGGAGTGTGAGGGTTTGTAGTGTGGATCTGAATTCTGCTGGTTCTTGAAGAAGTCTAAGTCTCTGTAGGGTTTTCGTTTTGAAATGTCATGTTATGTCATTTTGGCACACACGTGTTTCGGAACTATAAGTTCAAGATGTTAACTTGGAGGTGAATCCTAAAGAGCCTGAGGTGGAAATCTGATTCCCAGTTAGACTGCATTGACCAGATACAAAGGGTTATTTCAATGGCATTTATTAAAATGCAGTTGGCATGTAAACTGTAACACCTACTTCAGCCAAGTAAATTTCAAGCAATTCTCCAATCATTGGCATTATCTGAACTGGTCTAATGTAACACTTCATGGAGTCTGTTTACTAAACATTAGCATGTGCTGTATGCCACTATTTATTTATTTAGCCAGTTTTCTATACCGCCTTATCCAATCAAAGCGGTTTACAATTACCACAAACAGGTGCTGGATATACTCATAAGAATAGCATGGGCATGGAGATAGACAGCACATACTGAGGCCTGACAGCATACAGTAACGTTTAGGAAACAGGTTCCTATAGGTAGGTTTTCCAGCATGTAGGATCCTGTCCCTTCAAGTAATTTAAAATTCTTCAGCTAGACCACTCACGGGATGTGCAATGTATTCTCCTATGACTCCTCAGTTAAATGAGCAGCATTGGCTTTCAAGTGCAGGATCCAATTCAATTTAAAATCTGTACTTTGATTCATGAAATATGGACAGAACAAAGTCCACAATATTTTAATGAAAGATTACCATTGTATGGGCTTAAATTTAATTCACAAACAACTAGAACCAACATATTGAAAATTCCCCCACATGATATGCTAGGTTTTCAGTAACTTGGAATTCTACATTCTCAGTAATAGGACTTTGAAGATGGAAGTTTTTGACTGGCCAGCTCAGGCTAGAAAAAGATTATGTTGCATTTAGGATGCATTTGAAGATTTTTTAATGTAGGCCAGTGTTCACAGAGATTGACTAGAATGACTTCTATGGTTATTGTTGGCTGATAGTCTGTCCTGATTTTACATAAGTAAATTTTGTACTCCATCAAGGATGCCAGATGTATAGAACAGAATGTAAATTTAATAAATTAAATTGTATTTTATTTATTTATTTAACAGAGATTTCTATACCGCAATTTCCGAAGATCAATTGCGGTTTACAGGGAACAACAAGTTTGAGAGGTACAAACAGGTACTTGCTCAATTACATAAAACAAATAACTATTTACATAGAAGTTAATCAATCAGACTGAACTTGCTGACATGGTAGTAGCAAGAGTAACTATGTACAAATAAAGGTATGTTGGATTGCGGTGACCTAGGTTGTGTTGGGTTATCTGGCTTGGTCAGATGCTTGTGTTGTTTCTAGGGTGTAGGTTAGGTCCTGGGTGCCAAAATGTAGTGTAAATAGATGTGTTTTAAAGTGTTTTCTAAATGATTGAAGGCCACGAAGTTCTCTGATGTGATCAGGGAGGGCGTTCCAGAGTGCAGGGGCAATGTGGGAGAAGGCCATACTGGTTGTTATCTTTTTGACTTTCCTGAAATCTTTAGGTAGAGAAAGTTTGTTTTGATTTCTAGTGCGTTGTATATGGGTGCTGTGTTCTATAGCTATAAGTGTTGATAGGTGTGAGGGTGCTATGTCATTTATTAACTTAAATGTTGTTACAAGGATTTTGTATTTTATGCGGCTGTGTATAGGTAGCCAGTGGAGGGCATATGGTGTGGGAGTGATGTGTTCCATGGGGTTAGTGTTCGTGGTTATTCTCGCGGCTACATTTTGAGCCAGTTGGAGATGTTTTAGGTTTTGTTTGGTGATACCTTGAAGGATTGTATTGGCAAAGTCAAGATGTGGTGTAATCATTGCATGGATATTGATCTGAAGTCTTGGGGGTGTAGTAGTGGGCGGAGTTGTTTAAGGAGTTTTAGTTTTAAAAATATTTTTTTGTTGTTTGCTTTATGTATGAGCTGAAGTTGAGGGAGTGATCAATTATGACACCTAGGTATTTAACTTCATTTTTAACTTGAATGTTGATGTCATTGATTTTGATTAAGGTTGGTGGGGAGAAGCTCTTGTTTCTAGTGACATACATAGCATCAGTTTTTGAAAAGTTATTATGGAGATTGTGGCTCTCCAGCCATGTTATAATTTCTGAGAGGCATTGGGTGAGTCGTTTCATTGGGGGATTCAAAATATTCCAGGGGAGATAAATCATTGTCATCCGCATAAATATGGTAATTTAAGTGGAATCTTTTAAAGATGGAACAGATAGGTTGTAGGTAAATATTAAAGAGAAGAGCAGAAATAGCGGAGCCTTGTGGGAGACCTTGTTCTTGTTTGTATGTGTCAGACGTTTGTTGATCGATTCTCACTTCCTGAGTCCTATCTGATAAGTATGAGCAAAACCATTTCAATACTGTTTCTGTAATTCCCATCTGTTGAAACCGTGTTTGCATTAATTGGTGGTTGACACTGTTGAATGCAGTGGTGATATCAAGAAAGATGAGAAGGAATATTTGTTTAGAGTTGTCAATTCCTCTAGCAAGGGTGTCTGTTAGCACCGTGAGGAGTGTTTCCACTCCATGGTGAGGTCGAAAACCGTATTGCTGGACATCTAATGGGGCAGTAGATTCAATATGTTTATGTTTATGTTTATATACATTTGATATACCGCTCAGGCCAAATGGTCTTCAAGTTGGATTAGTACTGTTTTTTCAGTTAGTTTAGCCATGAGTGGTAGGCTAGAGATTGGTCTGTATGATGTTGGGGAGCTTTTGTCACTGGACGTATTTTTTAGGATTGGGCGTATTTGTGCATGTTTAAGAGGGGCTGGTAGATATCCGTTTTTGAGTGAGAGGTTTATAATAGGGAGGATAAATGAGGATAGCTCAGGACTGGCTATTTTGATCCAGTTTACTGGACATGGATCGAGATAAGATGTGGTAGTATTTAGTATGGATAATATGTTTTTCAGGGTGTCTTTGGATAAAGGGTAAAAGGCGGACCATTGAGTTATAGGTGGGGGTGGGTTTGTGCTTTGTGGAGAAGTAGGGGGTGACTTTTGTTTTAATTTACTCATGTAGTAAGTAGCAAGGGTCTGAGGTGTAATTGAGTGATTAGCGGAGCTTTTGTGGATTTAATTACACAGGTACACTACCAAAATACTGCCTCCAGTTTTGCAACTGATTCCTATAGATTTTGGGGTGCTGAATCCAGGAAAAATAGCCAAAATGTTCCATCACGTCACGTTTTCTTGCAAAATTAGATTTCTTACCCATATAAGGAATGTTCACATAATTTCTTTTTAGCCGACTGCAGTTTATTTTCTTGGCCCAAAATAGAGGTTGTAATGGTTAACTAACTAGAAACACTCCCTCATGATATTTTAGAGTGTTTTGTATTCATTTTATACATTAACAGGACAATTGGGAGGCGGGGGGCTAAATCCAGTACTCGCGCGCTGGCGCATGTTCTTTCCTGTTCGCCTCGCCTCGTTCGCTCGCTCAAACACTGTGGTTGCGACATGAACGTTCCTGTCAAATTTCAGTTTCTTGCAAGTTCATTATTACCTTTTGTTTGCTCAGTCGTAATCCAGCTTTATTCCGAAGTGGTTCACTACAGTTGTAGTTTGCAGTGCTGTGTATTTGTGATGGCTCACAGAGCCAGAGGTTGCGTCAACTCTCCGGACAGTTTTTGTTTTATTTGTGGGGAATATACCGTGAAAAAGCGGCAGAGGAACATTTCTGCATTTATTTAAAAAGTATATTTCGCCTATTTCGGTTTGAAGTTAGGCGATCAAGACAAACCGTGGGCTCCTCACAAAGTGTGCAAGACATGTGAGGAAGATCTACGCTTATGGATGAAAGGTAAAAAACAAGCATTTCGTTTTGGAATACCTATGATGTGGTGTGAACAAAGAGACCACAGCAGTGACTGCTATTTTTGCTCTTGCATTGTGAAGGGATACAACTTAAAAAATAAGAACGTAATAAGTTACCCCAACCTTCCCTCAGCAATTAGGCCTATGCCTCATAGCAACGAAGTACCTGTGCCTGAACCACCAAAATCTTTGGATCATATTTGTGTGGACAGTTCTGATCATGATGAGACTCATCAGATGGCTTTTCCCGATGAGTCCAGTACTTCCGAGTTTGAAACTGAACCAGATCCGAAACCTGAACTTTTCTCTCAAGCTGAATTGAATGATTTAGTCCGGGATTTAGGACTCCCAAAAGATGCTGCCCAACTGCTAGGTTCTCGGCTTAAACAGAAAAATCTATTGTCACCAGGAACAACTTTTTATTGGTACCGCAACCGCGAGACACAATTTTTGAAGTATTTCAGCAAAGAGGAAGATTTGGTATTTTGCAACGATATATACGGAGTGATGGAAAAGTTTAAACTCAAGTATGATCCTGCTGAATGGCGGCTGTTCATTGATTCGTCAAAAGACAGCATAAAAGGTGTTCTTCTTCATAATGGCAACACATTCGCTTCAGTTCCTATTGCTCACTCTGTTATTCTCCAAGAAAAATACGAGAATTTGGCCCTGATTCTTCAGAAGATTCGTTATGATGAGCATAAGTGGATGATTTGTGGAGACTTTAAAATTCTATCCATGCTATTAGGGCAGCAATCTGGTTTCACCAAATATCCCTGCTTCCTTTGCTTGTGGGATAGCCGGGCCGACGACCTACACTGGGGGAAAAAAGACTGGCCAATTCGGGAGCATTTGAGACCCGGTGAGAAAAATGTTCTTCATGAGAGCTTGGTACCTCGTGATAAAATTCTATTACCACCTCTCCACATTAAGTTGGGTCTCATTAAGCAATTCATCAAGTCCCTTCCAAAAGATGGTGAGTGCTTTCGGTACCTTTGCTCAAAGTTCCCCCGACTTTCTGAAGCAAAGCTAAAGGAAGGAGTGTTTGTTGGCCCTGATATAAGGAAACTCATTTCAGATGGAGCATTCGCTGAAACGATGTCTGAGAAGGAAAAAGAAGCCTGGGATTCCTTCAAGGATGTTGTTCTCAAATTCTTGGGGAACAGGCGGGATGAGAACTATAAGGATATTGTTGCCAGGATGCTCAATGCCTTCAAAGAACAAGGCTGTAACATGAGCCTGAAAGTCCATTTCTTGCACTCCCATGTGAACTACTTTCCCGAAAACTTGGGGGCGTACAGTGAAGAACAAGGTGAAAGGTTTCACCAGGACATCAAGGACGCAGAGAGAAGGTACCAAGGAAGATGGAACACCACTATGATGGCTGATTTCTGCTGGTTGCTGCTGCGGGAAACCCCAGATGAAAAATACGCCAAGCAGCGCACCAAGAGAAGCATTCGGGGGAAGAAGAAACGGGCCCACCAGGAGATTGATTGACCCAAGAATGACTTTAAAATCTAAACTGTGTTGACAAATATCGTGTTTTTACTAAACTTTGAAATAAAAATTTGCTAGTTATTACCACAGTGTCGGATCTCATTTATTAGAATTTTATTTTCACACCATCGGGTGTTTGTCTTCATGTATTGCAATGGTGCGGTTTGCGTTTTCTATTCTTACATACAAATCTGTACAACATTTTTTGCACATTTCTTTGCTTTGCTTTGTGTCTAACCTCGCTCTTATATGCTCAATGTTTGTGCACATGTATGTGGCTGTTTTAAGTGCAGACAATTTTGCTACCATCACAGTGTGTTTTGTTGACATTACTCTATTCTTATGTGCTGCCTTGTTACAATTTTCTTTATTCTTATTTGAATAACTACTAAACAATTAGTATAAAGAATTCATCCAAGAAACTTTTATCTCGATCGCACTCAATCTGAAACGTTCACCTCAAACTGTTAACCGAAAGTAGCAAAAAATCTGTACGTGATGGAGCAAATTGGTTACCAGATTTGGATTCAGCGCACCAAAAAACGTAAAAATCAATCGAAACATTAGAGGCAGTTTAAAAAAATTTTTTTTTAGTGTACCTGTGTTATTGGTTAGAGATTGGACAATACCAAAATGTTCTCATGGGCGGTTTAGAGCTTTATTGTACATACCAGCTTCTACTAACTAAAATAGCCTATCAATGGGTGTAGTTCTAGGGATTTTTTATATTCTATACATTTCTATTGTTGGGAATATGGGAATTAAATGAAGAATTGATTTAGATGAATGGTATCATTCTACATATGACTCACCCACATTAAAGGGAGTGTTTACTAAAGTGTGCTAGCTATCTTTGTGCTGCTAACACAGGATCATCACACTGCAAAGACAGCTAAGGAGACACATGCAGGTACTGTGGGCCTTTTTCCATGGTAGCTGAATTTTGCATGATGGCTGCTTGAACGGGTGGAATGTGATCAGGGAGTGAGCGCTCCAGTATGGGATTAACATCATCACATTCCAGTATGGGATTAACATCACACAGGCATTGACATCACATGGTTGTCGCACGTTCTGTAGGCTTTGTGGATTCAGCTATTGCTAACTCAATGGATGGCATCAGCTGCATTCATGAAGCTGCCATCCCGTGATCCCAGCATTTTATCCATGATATTTGTAAAGGAAATGCTGGGAATGCCCCCTCCACAGACCGTGGGATATTTGCTGCTACTGCTGTGCTTTTTCACCTAACGCCCAGTGCTGGTTCCAAAATCTACCATGCTTAAGTGTTGAGTCATATGATTCCATCCAATTGGATTCATGCTCAGCTGAGGATTCAGCCTCTACACATTTTTCCATCCTATTTGATTTTGGTTATATTTAAGCATTTCCCTATTAATTAAAACAATCCCTCCCTTCCAGCAATAAAATAACTTCTCTACAGTTGATATCTCACAATTAACAGAAGCAAAGTTTTGAAATGAAACCATTATGTTACTCCCTGATCTTTTTAAAATAGTTTTTAATACATTTTCCCATCTTTTAATAGCTCCTGTGATTGAACTCTTTTTTTTTCTTAACCAATTTCCTTAAAAATTGATTATGTTTCAATCTGAATAACTTCCCAACAGAATTCTGCTAGGCCCTGTCAATCTATTAGCATATTTTACATAAACTAATTCTTCCAACTAACAACAAAAAGAGAGAATCCTCAAGGTCTCATCGTATCTACTATGAATCTCTCTTAACAGAAAATAAAGTCTTAATACTCTATAAAAGATATTAAGGAGATACCTTCATATTTTCTTTTACAGTATGGTCCAGAGGATTCTGATCTAACAGGAATCTTCACATGGAAAGGAAACAATTAATGGGTTAGTATTCAAACTCCACAGTCAGAATTTTTTCAAACATTGGCTGTGGCTTTTAAAATAAAACAGGATATTCAGTACTGGAATCCAGATATATGCTAGTTCTGAATATTGGTGCTAACCACCGGTGCTATGCGGATAGCAAACTGCATAAAGTTAGTACCGCTTTTTTTTGTGATCTACCTTCATGTGGTTTGTTACCTGGTTAGAAGACAGAATATCACTGCTAACCAAATAATCCCAGGGACTGCCTGTGGACCCTTCTGGCATGATGCAGTTACTGCTTCAGCAATCAGAGGAGATTTTCAGCACTACTATCCACATAGTACTGCTGAATATCGTGGTCAGTGGGACTCATGCGGTTAGCAGCTACTGCTAACCACATAAACCCAATGAATATCGGGCCCCTAAATTATTTAACATAAGCAGGGATTTTTCCCTTCTGATGATTATCATTGTGGTCGGTAGTAATACCAGCACTTTTTCCCCCCATGCAATAGCCCCTCATAAAGGACAGGAGGGGAGGGGCTGGATTAGGAACTAATGTTCTCTGCTCTGCTCTGTCACTCCAGCCTTATTCCCTCCCCTCCTGTTTCCTGCATAGGGACAGGAGGAAAGAGGTTGGATTAAGAAGCAGAATTGCTCCTCTCTGTTTTAATCTTTCTATTCCAGCCTCATTCCGCCCTTCCTGCCCCGGCAATAGCTTTGGAGGGGAGGGGCTGGAATAGGAATCAAAGGGTGGTTCTCTGCTGAATGATATATTCAGAGATGCCAAGGGTGAGTGAACATCTCAAAGAGTGAGATGTATTGTCCCAAAAAGTGAGACTGCAGTCCAAAGAATTAGATTTTTCAGGTTTTCTTGGCAAGGTGTGACCAGAAATAGTATTGATTTGTAAATGGAAAAAAAATCATAAAATGATATTCAATTTTCTTTGGAGCCTCTGAAAGGATACAGACATAGTTGAGGAACTATGGGTAAATTCTGAAGGCTGAAAATTACTCTCCACACATTGGCTGAAAGTAGACACGTAGGTTTCAACGGACGTGGTGCGGGTTAAAGTAGTACAGAGGAAGGTGAGCTCAGACTTCTTCCTACTGTCTGGGCCACTTGATTTTTCTTCTCTTAGGCTTGTGTTTCATGAAGGCAGTGGTCATGATCAGGGCACATTATTTCCAATACTCATATGCACCCATAGGCATATCTCTGTCTATGTGTGCATGGTTGCATCTATGTTGCCTATGTATGCGTGTGTGTATGGGTGCGTATGAGTCTCTGTTCTGTTTGTGTGGAGTGAATAGGGAAGGGATAGTTTGAATGGAGAAGTGCCCATACATTCCATTGGAAAGAATAACATTAAACCAAGTGTGACATTTTTTGAACTACCAGACACACCTCTTAGTTGAAACTAGAGTTAGCCCCTCTTTTCTCTCTGGAAAATCTTCTCTACTGAAGGGACTAACATCTTCACCTTTTTCTTCCTCTCATTCATCCCTCTCCCTTCCCCCTTAAACAACCTCATCCTTGTTTCCGCCTTCCATCTCCTCTCTGCCTCACACTCTTCTCCTTCATCTCCTTCTTTCATCTAGTGATATCAATCCTAACTCTGGCACCCCTAAACCTTTCTCTCACTCCTGCTCCTCACTCAACCACTCTAATCTCATCCATAGTCCTCTCCTTTCCTCCTCCTCTCTCCCTGTCTCTTGCACCTTATGGAATGCTTATTCCATAGCTAATAAACCCCCCTTTACTAATATATCTCTTTTCGACTTCTAGCTCTTACTGAAACCTGGCTCCTCCCTGATGACTCTGCATCGGTCACTGCCTTCTCTTACGGTGGCTACCAATTCTTGCACATTCCTCATGCCATTGGCCACGGTGGTGGTGTGGAGTTTCTGCTTTCTCCTTCCTGACAATTTCAACTTCTCCCTCTACCTCAGTCTCACTTCTTTTTCTCCTTCGAAGCACACTCCATCCACCTTTTTAATCACTTACCTCTCCAGATAGCTACTATCTATAGACCTCCTGACAAGTCCACCTCTACCTTTCTCATGGACATTTACTCATGGCTTTCCTTATTTCTCGATTCTTCTTCTCTCTCCCTTATTCTTTGTGACTTTAATATTCATGTTGATAACCCTTCTGACCCCTATATTTCCAAACTCCTTTCCCTTACTTCCTCATTTTACCTCAAGCTTTACTCTTCTACACCCGCTCATCAGCATGGCCATTGTCTTGACCTTGTTTTCTTCTCTAATTGTTTACCCTCTAATTTCCATACCTCAATTCTTCCTTTATCTGACTATTACCTGCTTAGCTTCACTCATCATCACTCCCTACCTTAATCTCGCCCAGTCTCCTCCTATCTTTTTAGGAATCTTCATGCTTTCGATCCATTGGCTCTCTCCACTATTGTCTCATCACCTCTCTCTTCCACTTTGTCTTCTGTCACGGTTGATGAGGATATAGTTTCCTATAATACTGCTCTCTCCTCTGCTCTGGATACTCTTGCTCTGCCTATCCTATGTCCTGTGAGGTGCACTATACCTGGCTGTCTTCACTACCCACTACTTTACACTTGGCTCAAAACTCGCTCCCTTTCTGACTTTCTTCACTTTAAATTCATGCTTGCTTGCTTCCAATCTGCCATAGAATTCACCAAGCAAAACTATTATGTCTATCTAACTGACTCTCTTGCCTCTGACCTCCATCATCTCTTCTCTCCTCGACTCTCTCCTCAAGGCACCTCCACCTCCGACCCCTCCTTCTTTTTCTGTTCAAATCCTAGCCGACTATTTCCATGACAAAGTCCATAACATTACACTCCAATTCTCCTCGAGTTCAGTTCCATCCCCTCTTTCCCCTCTTCAATACCAACTTTTCTCCTCAATCTCTGTTACCCTTTCTTCCTTTTCTAAGATCTCCGAAGAGGAAACCTCTCATCTTACTCCTCTAAACTGACTACCTGTTCTTCTAAACCTATCCCCATCCATCTTCCTTAACCCTTTGAAGGCCTACTTTACATTTTTAATCCACATTCTGCAGCCGGGTTAATTTTTGCATATTTCAGGAAAATTGTACCCGTCTTATTCAATATGTTCTAATAGTGATTTTCCTTCTGCTATGATCATGTATTATATACCATTTGATAGGAATATTTAGTCAGAATTTTGGATCCCGAGAGTTTTGGGCTCGGCCTGGAAAGGGTTAACTCCATCTCCTCCTCTTTCATCCCTTTCATCACACACATTCTCAACCTATCATTCTCCACTGCAACATTCCCTGCAGCCTTCAAACATGCTCTGGTCACACCCAGGGCCATCCTGTCCATTGTGCGAGAATTTTGCTCACACGGGGCCCTGCACTTCAGGAGCCCCGCACCAACAACATCCCACATTGAATACTGGCAGGCAGGGTGGCTTTAGAGGGAGCCGGAGAGGCCCTGGCTCATCTCTAACAGCTACCGAAATGAAGAGCATCTTTTTTCTTCACTTCAACAGCTGTACTGTAGTTTAGGATGCTGCCACGCTGCATGCCAGGAAACAGGAAGTCCCCTTTCACCTCAGCATGGCAAGGTCATAAACTACAGTATGGGGGGGGGGGAGCTAGGACTGGAAATGGGCTGAGTGGGGGGGCTTGGACTTGAAATTTGGTAAGGAGCTAGGACTAGAAATGGGCTGAGTGGAGGGGGCATGGACTGGAAATGAAAAGAGTGGGGGGGCTTGGACTGGAAATTGGGGGGGGGGGAGAGCTAGGACTGGCAATAGGCAGGGTGGAGGGGGGTTTGGACTGGAAGTAGCTGATGGGGAGGGAGGCTTGGACTGTAAATAGGCTGAGTGGGGGGGGGGCTTGGACTAGAAATTGGCAGAGGGAGCTAAGACTGGAAATGGGCTGAGTGGGGGGGCTTGGACTTGAAATTGGAGGAGGAGCTAGGACTGGAAATGGGCTGAGTGGAAGGGGGCTTGGACTGGAAATAGGAGGGGGGATTGGACTGGAAATGAATTGAGTGGGGGGGGGCTTGGACTGGAAATTGGGGGGAGCTAGGACTGGAAATAGGGAGGGTAGAGGGGGCTTGCACTGGAAATAGCTGATGGGGAGGGAGGGAGACTTGGACTGGAAATAGGCTTCATGGGGGGGCTTGGACTAGAAATTGGCAGAGGAAGCTAGGACTGGAAATGGGATGAGTGGGGAGGGAGCTAGAACTGCAAATGGGCAGAGTGGGAGGGGGAACTAGGACTGGAAATGGGCTGAGTGTGGGGGCTTGGACTGGAAATGGGTTGAATGGGGGGAGCTAGGACTGGAAATAGGCTGATGGAGGGGCTAGAATAGGACTGGAAATGGGCTGATGGGGGCTAGGATTGGAAATGGACTGTTGGGGAGGGCTTGGATTGGAAATGGACTGATGGACTAGGACTGGAAATGGGCTGTTGGGGGGACTTGGAATGGAAATGGACTGATGGGGCTAGGACTGAAAATGGGCTGAGTGGGGATGGGGCTTGGACTGGAAATATCGAATGGGGAGGGGGGCTTGGACTGGAAATGGGCTGAGTGGGGGGACCTAGGACTGGAAATGGGCTGATGGAGGAGCTAGGATAGGACTGGAAATGGGCTTTTGGGGAGCTTGGATTGGAAATGGACTGATGAAGGGAGTAGGATTTGGAATTGGGGGAGCTAGGACTGGAAATGGGCTGAGTGGGGGTGGGAAGCTAGGACTGAAAATGGGCCGATGGTGGGGCTAAGAAAGGACTGGAAATGGGGTGATGGGGGCCTAGGATTGGAAATGGGCTGATGGAGGGGCTAGGATAGGACTGAAAATGGATGGGGGAGCTAGGACTGGAAATGGGCTCATGGGGGAGGGCTTTGATTGGAAATGGGCTGAGTAGAGGGCAGCTAGGACTGGAAATGGGCTGATGGAGTGGCTAGGATAGGATTGGAAATAGACTGATGAAGGGCTAGAATTGAAAATTGACTGATGGAGGGGCTAGGATAGGACTGAAAATGGCTGATGGGGGAGCTAGGACTGGAAATGGGCTGATGGGAGGCTAGGACTGGAAATGGACTGATGCAGGGACTAGAAGGGAGCAAATGCTGGTTGGGGCTGGAACTAGAAGGGAGCTGTTATTGGAGAGGATTAGAATGGGATGGGGCTGGGAGAGTGAAATGGAGAGGGGAAAAATATTTTGTGTGGGAGGGAAGAAAAATCTACGATTGACCGGGTACTGGGAGAGTAAGTGGAGATTGAGGATGGAGGGATACAATTTGAGTGGATGAAAAAGGAATAAAGAAAGAGTTGGAGGAAGGAGCAACAGGAGAAAGATCAGTATGTTAAAGCAGATGTAGAGAGAGAATGGAAAAAAAAACTAGAAGAGAGAAGAAAGCGCAAATGGACAACAGACAATGGAGAGTTAGTAGAAGACAAGAAGAAACCAGAAGAAAGTCACTGAAGCAATTGCAACTAAAAAATAAAATGCACAAACAACAAAAGGTCGAAAAATACTATTTTATTTTAAATTTATTAACTGGAATATGTCAGCCCTGGGAAATGTGTGTCTTTAACGTCTGCATTTTGTTTAGTACAAGAGGAAATTAATTTATAGTTACCCTTCCGATGGAGATGGTGGGGGCAAATACAGTGACAGAATTCAAAATGGCATGGGACAGACACAATGGATCCATTAATAGCAACAGAATAAAATCAAAATAAACTGAACCATCTAACGTCTCAACAAATAGGGGTGTCCTGCATGGAGCGGTGGCTTCACCCCTAAACAAAGACATGGGAGGGGTGGCCTGAGGGGTGGCCTGCACAGAGTGGCACCTACTCCTGCCATCTTACTCCGGCCATCTTACTGGGCAGACTAGATGGACCATACTGGTCTTTATCTGCCATCATTTACTTTGTTACTTTGTTACTATATTTCTGCAGTGTTGTTGTACATTCCAAGTTTGGCTTTTGGGGTTCCCAGTTTAATTATTGTCTTCCTATTTCTAAACTGTGATCCCTTGTTCTTTGTTTGGTGATGGTCTGGTGTTCTGCATGTGTAACCGAGCTGAGGTATTCTGTTCATGTAGTTTCTATTTGACAGTGCCACTTGTTCTTTTTCCCCAGTAGAAGATGTATTGGTATTCTCTGAGATGTATTGGTTTAATATTTGCAGTGTTGCCTTTTTGATAGGTAGGGTCTGGTGCTTTATGAGTCCTGGTAATATTGTTAGGATACGGTGGGTTTGCTATGGGTTCTAAATGGGCAGTGTTTGTAGTACTTCCTAATGTGCCTGGCGGTTGGCACTGGAGTATAGTAATGTAGAAATCTGGTAGTCTTTCTTTATCCCTACACTCATCTCTCTCATTACACCCCTCCTCATGAACTCCACTCTTCCTCTGGCTTGTTTCCCTCTATGCCCTTTCCACTGCCAACTCCAGACTTGGATCCTTTCACCTTTCTGCTCCTTATGCCTGGAATAAACTGCCTGTATCTCTATGGCAGGATTCATCTCTGCCCCTTTTCAAATTCATGCTAAAGGCTCACCTCTTCCAGGCCACTTTTGGATCTTAATCCTTTGTTCTCCTTCTGTCTCCTTACCCTCCGTATTGTACTCTTGTTCTTATTTATTGTCTGTCTTGATTAGATTGTAAGCTCTGATGAGCAAGGACCATCTTTTATATGTGTCTTTACAGCGCTGTGTACCTCTTGTAGTGCTATATAAATGGTTAATAGTGGTAGTAGTAATATTCTCATTTTTCAGTGACTGTAATTTTATATTTCTTTATCTCTTTATTTGTAATGTAAACCGCTTTGAAATCTCCTTTTAAGTCAAAAACGATATATCAAGCTCATGAATTAATTAAACAATATATTTAAATATTAGGGGGAGTAGTTACTAAAGTGCATTACAGGAACAATGCATAGTTTTATCTCTGCACCGTGCGGTATAGGGCAAACTCAGGCATTATTTTGCCATAACGCACAATTTTGCGCTGCACTGCGTTGTGAATAATGAGATGTAAACCTCATTATTATTTAGATTAAGTAATGCGGCATTCTTGATGGAAAAACAATGCCAGCTCAAAGTGGCATTATTTTTCTGTCAGGAGCATTGGACTACTAACACTTGGCACAGTGCTTCAGGCAGTGGAATTAAAAGGACTGCACTGTGCAATAAACAGGTGGTCCGGGAGTCTCCTTGCCCTGGCACCACCAATGACTCTGAGCAAATAAACCCTCTCCCCCAGTGCCCTCCAAGCACCAATACAGCCCCTTCGAAGATCCACCCCCCCAATTTTGAAAGACAACCCTTCCATAGACCCGCCTCAATCCCCAAAGGCCTTGAACATGGATTTTGTGAAGAAAAAAAGAATGATTTATATAGTAGGATAGTAAATGAGAGCAGATAAAGACCAAATAGTCCATCTAGTCTGCTCAGTAAGGTAGCTAGAGTTGTAGAGTTGCATTCACTGCTCCAGGCAGGTCATCCCTCTCCATCTATGAAGTTATTTATGTTTACTTTGATTCCATCCTCTTGCTATATGGAGATCCTTTGTGTCTGTCCCATGCCTTTTTGAATTCTGTCACTGTGTTTGCTCTCATCACCTTCTGTGCCAATGCTGAGATATGCTCCTTCAGTATTAGTGGAGAATGTAACATGATCCAAGAACAAAGACTCTGAGATTTTATAGATAATTTGTGTCCCCCCCCCCTCCAAATAGAAGAACCAACTATATAAAGCTGCAGTGTTCTGCCAAACACATTTTGAAGGGCTATCTGTAACCTATGGGTATGGAGCCAAGAGGAAACAGCCACTAAACAAATATTTAAAAAACTCCTATTATATGCAAAGCACCCATGAATCTCACCAACTACTGTAGATATCAAGCATCATTCTTCCAGTTCCTAGACATGCTGGAAAATCCAAACCTCCCTCTAATAGAGGATTCACCGCTCAGTAAGATCTTCCTACATTCAAAATCTTATAGTATCTGCTGCTAGCATTTCTCACAGATATTTCTGGACCCTTGATTAGATTGCCTGGCCTCCACTTCCACCTCTCCTACACAAGCCTGTCCCCTATCCCCCTATGCCTTTAACTTCTACTTCAATAATACTATTTCTATCCTCCATGTCTCCTTTACACTACCTTCCAGCTACCTCCCTATCGCCTCTCTCATACTTCCAAGTTCCTCTTCTTCATCCCTCCCCCATCTTCCTCTTCTCACTCCACCCCCATACATAGGTGTAGCTTGGGGGGGGGGGGTGAGGGGGGGCATTGCCTCTCCAAACAAGATTCCCTGATGACTGTGACCCCTTGTCTGCCCATGGGGATCCCATCTCCCATGGACAGAAAAGAACAGCACTGCCATGATCATGGCAAAGGTCTCTTCTGTCTGCCCATGGGGACCATGCCTGTGGGAGATTGGATCTCTGTGGTCAGACAGGCTTCATTGAGGCCATGATCACAGCCCCCTTCTCTCTACCCTTGGGAATGTGATATCCCACAGGCAGATAGAAGGTATCTTTGCCACAGTCACAGCCATTCTCTTCTTTTCTGCCCTCAGGTGATGGTATTCTCATGGGCTGATAGAGAAGGGGGAGGCCGCGATGGTGGCATGCAAGGAAAAAAGGTTGTGCGTGTGGGAGGGGGGGGGTGGAGTGAGGAAGTGAGGTAGAGAAGGCAGGGACAATTTAAAGGAGAAGAGGGCCTATTAAAAGAGTAGTATGAGGGAATTTTAGGGCTGGGGATGGGAGTGTTAGGGGGAATGGTGAAGGGAGAGAGTCTGGAGGGTAACAGAGGAGAGTAGTCAGCAGGAGAGGGACTGAAGTGGGAGGGAAGAATGCAAGGTGTTGCCAAAAGGTGCATTCCTCTCCCCCAGAAAACACACACAAGCATCCCAGCCCCATATCACACACTCATACACAGGCACCCCACCTCCATATCACACACACACACACACCACCCTCACCTCTGGACCATACACACACACACACAGGCACCTCATCTCTGCACCACATACACACTCCAGGCACCTCCCATCCACATCACACACACACACACACACACACACACACACACACACACACATGCATCTTACCTCTGAACCACACACATACAGGTACCTCATACATCTGCACCACACATGCACATACAGGCACATCACCTCACCTCCACACCACAATACACACACACATATGCACATACATGTGCATGCCACTTATAAACCACACAAAGAGAGCCTCCCCAGCTGTGCAGCAGACATACACATGCACTGCAGCCATGCACCCCACCCATTGCCACATCTCTTGCAAAGACAGGCACACCACTGTTGCACCCCACACATGTGCAGGCACTTAATATCTAAAGCTCTAACTTTTATTATCTGTATTTCTGTCTAAAGATGCCGCACGGAATAGGAACTATGATACTGGTTTCATGAGACTTGAGAACATGATACCAGTGTGAGAGATAATGCAGGAGCGGTGGGGGGGGGGGGGGAGGGGGAATGAGGAAATCACAAGCACTGGCTTCTAAGATTTTGGCCTGTCTCCTAAATCTACACAAAATTTGTCAAGGCCTGCATTAGAGGAATTTTGGCACCAGCTATAGACTGGATAAATAAAGTTCTGTCACATGTGCCCCTCTCTGCTAGATGCTGCTTCTCATTTTCTGAGCAGTAACATGATGCACAGTTCTCTCTGATCCCAAATGCAGGCAATACTTCCTCTCCTCATGGTGTGCCTCCTCCCTCAATCCAGGTGATTCTTGTTCAGAGAGGCTTTGGGGAGAGCCAGCACTGTACCTAACTGGCAACAAGGCCGTCTCCGAGCAAGAGTCACTGAGATCGATAGAGGGGGAAGACTGTGGGGAGAGGCTGTGCCACCTGCAAATGGGATCAGAGAGGCATCTGCATCTCATGCAACAGTTCAACAAAGATGAGGTTAAGTGTCACCCACTTCCTCTATTTCTTGTGTTGCACTGCATATAGAGCTTGGTTTGATGGGGTTTCATTTTAATTTTGTCTACATATTCGTACTTTGAGTTTATTATAATTTATTCTGTACTTGATGAGGGTCTAAATGTTTTGCCTGCATGACTTGGACCAAGTATTCTGTTAGCCAGGGACGGCCCAAAGGGGGTGCAGGGCCATGTGCGGAGACTCGATGTGGGGCCTCATTTGCATAATGGGCCTCATTTGCATAAATATTTGCATAATGCTACCATACACTAAATTTTAGTAAACATGCCCCTTAATGACTGTATGGATAAAGAAAGACTAAAATATTTCTACATTACTAAATCCAGTGCCAACCGCCAGGCTCATTAGGAACTACTACAAACACTGCCCATTTAGAACCCATAGCAAACCCGCCGTATCCTAACAGCACTACCAGGACTCACAAAGCACCATACTCTACCTATCAAAAGGCAACACTGCAAATATTAAACCAATACATTTCAGAGAATAACAATGCATGACCTACTGGGGAAAGAAAATAAGTGGCAATGTCAAATAGGAATTACATAAACAGAATACCTCAGCTCAGTTACACATGCAGAACATAGACCATCACCAAACAAGGAATCACAATTTAGAAACAGTAAGACAATTAAACTGGGAACCCCAAAAGCCAAACTTGGAATGTACAACAACACTGTAGAAATAAAACTATAAATTAATTTCCTCTTGTACTAAACAAAGCACAGACATTAATGATGCACATTTCCCAGAGCTGACATATTCCAGGTAATAAATTCAAAATAAAAAGATATTTTTCTACCTTTTGTGCATTTATTTTTCAGTTGCAATTGCTCCAGCCACTTTCTTCTGGTTTCTTCGTGTCTTCTGCTAACTCTTCATCGTCTGCTGTCCATTTGTCCTTTCTTCTCTCTTGTAGTTTTTTTTTCCATTCTCTCTCTACATCTGCTTTAACATACTAATCTTTCTTCTTTTGCTCTTTCCTCATTCCTATTTCATACACTCAAATTTTACCCCTCCATCTTCAATCCCCACTTACTCTCCCAAAACCCGGCCAATTGTAGATTTGTCTTCCCTCCCACACAAAATATTTTTCCTTCTCCATTGCACTCTCCCAGCTCCATCCCATTCTAATCCTCCCCAACATCAGCTCCCTTCTAGTTCCATCCCCACCCAGCATCCGCTCCCTTCTAGTCCCCTTATCAGCCCATTTCCAGTCCTAGCCCCCCATCAGCCCATTTCCAGTCCTAGCTCCCCCATCCATTTCCATTCCTATCCGAGTCCCTCCATCAGCTCATTTCCAATCCCAGCCCCCCATCAGCCCATTTCTAGTCCTTTCCTAGCACCACCATCTGCTCATGTCAAATTCTAGCTCCCCTCCACTCAGCCCATTTCTATTCCAAGCCCCCGTCCCCATCAACTATTTGCAGTTCAAGTCCCCCCTCCACTCAGCCCATTTCAAGTCCTAGCACCCCCCATCCCATTACCAGTCCTAGCCCCCCCATAGCCCATTACTAGTCCTAGTCCTCCCATAGCCCTTTACCAGTCCTAAGCCCCCCATCAGCCCACTTCCAGTCCTAAGCGCCCCATCAGCCCATTTCCAGTCTTAGCCCCCCATAGCCCATTACCAGTCCTAACCTCCCCATCAGCCCACCTCCAGTCCTAACCTCCCACCAGCCCATTTCCAGTCCTAGCCACCACATAGCCCATTACTAGTCCTAACCCCCCATCAGCCCACTTCCAGTCTTAGCCCCCCCATAGCCCATTCCCTGTCCTAACCCCCCTATAGCCCATTAGCAGTCCTAACCCCCCATCATCCCATTTCCAGTCTTAGCCCCCCCCCATAGCCCATTACCAGTCCTAGCCCCCCCCATAGCCCATTACCAATCCTAACACCCCTCCCCCCCATCAGCCCAGCTAGATTAAAAAAAAAAACAATCCAGCTGCTGCTGCCGCCGTGGCAACGGCAGAATCGAGCATCTCGCGGGGTCCCCCCCTGCCCGTCAGAGTCCTCCCTGCAGCATCAGCTCCTAAAGCTCGGGCTTTTCAGAGCTGCGAATGGAGTATCCTTTTCTCATGGCTCTGTTAATCCCGTGGGATTAACAGAGCCATGAGAGAGAAGCTCTCCCTTTGCGGCTCTGACAGCCAATGCTGAGGCAGCTGATGCTGCAGGGAAGACTCTGCCGGACAGGGAGGGCCCTGCGAGACGCTCGATTCTGCCACTGCCACAGCAGCAGCGGCAGCAACAGCAACCAGATTGTGTTTTTAAAATCTAGCTGGGCTGATGCAGAATGTTTTTTGCGCGGGGCCCCCTGAAATGTGGGGCCCTGTGCAAAAAACATTCTTGTTCAATGGACGGGCCAGCACTGCTGTGGTATTTCTAAGTAGGATCTGTAGTAATCTGACTTGTTCAGCTTACCAAATAGTGTAAAGATGTTCTAAGGCCTGCTTCAATATTTATGGTGCTGCTCTTTTCTGGGTAGGCTCATTATTGTGCTAATTTTAGAAGCTGGTGTCATTATGGTATGGTAGATTTACATTATAGGTCTTCTGTGACTTCTGTAGGGTTTTGGGTTAAGTTCACAATCTGCCTGGCACTGGAGAGGCTGTTAATGAGATGACACTGGAATCAGATTTTTTTTCTTGAATGTTAGGTTCTATGATAAATATCCTAGTTCTACTCTGCACCTACTGTTAGAGGAGGGTTTTTGTTGGACGCAAATAGATGTTGGTCATCCTTTCCCTCTTACTACTCTCCATTTGGAAAAGACACTCCACGCCATTCACTCATCTTCCTCTCCCCTTGATCCTTGGCCCCCTGGCATACTCATCTCATTCTATAACTGGATGATGCCTTAAATCCTGCCATTCTTCCTCTTCTCCAAATCCATTTTCCACTGGGTATTTGCCACCCTCTTGGAAACATGCCATAATCTTTCCTATCTTCAAAAAAATATCTTTGGATTTCTCTGTCTTAATCAATTACCATCCCATTTCAAATGTGCCCTTTCTTTCCAAAGTCCTCAAGCAGATTGTTCTTTGGCAATTGACTCTCAGTATGGTGCTAATCCTTCATCCCTGCCAGGTCAGCTTTCTTGACAACCATAATACAGAATCACTTCTCACTGCTCTCACTAATAAGATATGGACCACACTCAACCACAATCACTCTATCGTTCTTGCCTCCTTCAATCTGTCTTCTGCCTTTGACCTCATTGATCACTCTCTCCTCTTGCACAGACTTCATGAGACTGGCCTACATAGCAAAGTTTAAATTGGTTCTCCTCATAGCTTTCACATCGTATCTTCCAGCTTTCCTCCGATTCTAGACTCTCCTCTCAGATACCACTTCTTTCCAAGTTCCCCCAAGGTTCTGTTTTGGGCCTTACCCTTTTTAATATCTTTCTGGCACCCCTCTCTCTCTTTACTCAGTCCCTTAGTTACAGCCCCTTTATCTATACTGATAATGTTCAAATTCTTTCCCCATCCACACCTCCCTTTATGACATTTCTCCTCTTCAGGCTTGCCTATCAGTTGCTGAACACTAGTTTCAGGATCACCAGCTGGTCCTTAACATCATAAGAACATAACAGCATAATATATGCCATACTGGGACAGACCAAGAGTCCATCAAGCCCAGTATTCTGTCTCTAACAGTGGCCAATCCAGGTCACAAGTACCTGTCAGGTTCCCAAAAGGTATAAATATTCCATGCTGCTTGTCCAGTGGATAAGCAGTGGATTTCCCTAGTCCACTTTAATAATAGTTTATGGACTTTTCCTCCAGAAACTTGTCCAAACCTCTTTTAAATCCAGCTACACTAACAACTGTTACAACATCCTCTGATGATAAATTCCAGAGTTGAATGAAAAAATATTTTCTCCGATTAGTCTTAAATGTGCTACATTGTAGCTTCTTTGCTTGTCCCCTAGTCTTTCTACTTTTTGAAGGGGTAAACAACTGATCTACATTTACCTGTCCCATTCCATTCAATGTTTAATAGACTTCTATCATATCTCCCTTCAGCCGCCTCTTTTCCAAGTTGAAGAGCCCTAACCTTTTAAGCCTTTCCTTGTAGGGGTATGCTTCCATCCACTTTATCATTTTGATGGCTATTCTCTGTACCTTTTCTAATAACGTTATATCCTTTTTTAAGATATGGTGACCAGAATTGCACACAATATTCAAGGTGTGGTTGCACCATGGAACGATACAGAGACATTATAATATTCATGATTTTATTATCCATTCCTTTCTTTATAATTCCTAGCATTCTATTTGCTTTCTTGGCCACTGCTGCACACTGGGCAGAGGGTTTCAATGTATTATTCACGATAACACCTATATGCTTTTTCTGGGTGGTTGTTCCTAATGTGGAACCTTGCATTTTTTAACTGTAGTTTGGGTAGTTCTTCCCTAAGTGCATAATTTTGCACTTGTCCACATTAAATGCCACTTGCCATTTGGATGCCCAGTCTCCCAGGCTGCTGCTATTAACCTTTAAAAAGGAGACAGAGCAGCTTTTAAACTAGATAACAAGGAAAAGCCTAGTCACCCAAGAGCGCATGGTTCAGAAGGATGTTATCCTTGAAAGATACTAGCAAAGATTGAAGTTAGGACATATCGACAGAGAAGTTTCAATAAAGACAAAAGTAACCTAAATGCCCTTAAGTACAGAGCAGACAGAGTTTAAAGATTCCAAATTACCCTTGTCTACCGATAACCAGATTAATAGGATTAAAATACAACCTCTAAAATGCTTGTATCCAAATGCTAGAAGTCTAAAAAATAAGATGGGAGAGCTAAAATATATAGCACTAAATGAAAGGTTAGCTATGATTGGTATCTCAGAGACCTGGTGGAAGGAGGACAACCAATGGGACACTGGGTACAAATTATATTGCGATGAAAGAGTAGATCAAATTGGTGGAAGGGTTGCGCTCTGTTTTAGAGAGGGCATTGAGTCACACAGGATTAAAGTTGTGCAGGAAGCAAAATATGCTGTAGAATTTCTATGGATCGAAATTCCATGTGAAAAAGGAAAGCGATGGCAGTAGGGGGTGTACTATTGACTGCCTGGCCAGAATGAACAAATGGATGATGAAATGCTCAAAGAAATCAGGAACGTTAACAAAAGTTACAACACAGTAATAATAATGGGTGATTTTAATTACCCCAGTATAGACTGGGTCAGTGTCATGGTAGAACATGCTAGGGAGAAAAAGTTTCTAGATGAAATAAATGACTGCTTCTTGGAGCAGCTGGTTCATTAACCAACAAGAGGGGAAGCCATTTTGGACCTAGTTTTTAGTTGAACACAAGATCTGGTGCAAGAGATAAGGGTGCTGGGGCCACTTGTCAGCTTTCAGCTTTCAAAAGAGAGACTATGATAAAATGAGGAAAATAGTTAAGAAAAAAACTAAAAGGAACAGCTGCAAAAGATTTGCATCAAGCATGGGCATTGTTTAAAAATACTATCTTGGAAGGCCAGATGAGCTGTATTCCACGCTTTGAAAAAAAGTGGAAGGAAGTCCAAAAAACTGTCAGCATGGTTTAAAGGTGAGGTCAGAGAGACTGTTGTTACTGGAGGATGTGGTGGAAGCTATTAGTGTAACTGGGTTTAAAAAAGGTTTGTACAAATTCCTGGAGGAAAAGTCCATAAGCCATTATTAAAGAGGACCCGGGAAATCCACTACTTGTCCCATTTCATAGCAGAAAACCTGTGAGAGTCAGTTTGACCATTAGATGATAGAGGGGTAAAAGAGGCACTAAGAGGAGACAAGGTCATAGCAGAGAGACTGAATGAATTCTTTGCTTTGGTCTTTATTGAAGAAGATGTAGGGAAGTTATACATGACTGCAATGATATTTAAAGGTGATGAATCAGAAGAATTCAAAGAAATATCGATAAACTGGGAAAATGTATTACAACTATTTGATAAAGAGTAGAAAATCACCCGGACTGGATGGTATACATCCAAGGGTGTTGAAAGAACTAAAATATGAGATTGCAGACCTATTATTAGTAATCTGTGAACTATCATTAAAATCAACTGTAATACCTGAAGATTGGCGAATAGCCAATGTAACGCCAATTTTTAAAAAGGGTTCCAGGGAAACTACAGACCTGTGATCCTGACATCAGTACTGGGCAAAATGGTAGAAATTATTATAAAGAATCAAATTACGGAATATGTAGATAGTCATGGTTTAATGGGAAAAAGCCAACATGGCTTTAGACAAGGAAGGTCTTGTCTTACTAATCTGATATGTTTTTTTGAAGATATGAATAGACAGGTAGACAAAGGTGAGTTGGTAGATATAGTGTATCTGGACTTTCAGAAAGCCTTTGACAGGGTCCCTCATGAGAGACTTGTGGCGAAATTAAAAAGTCATGGGATAGGAGGCAGCATACTATTGTGGATCTGGAACTGGTTAAAAGATAGAAAGCAGAGAGTAGGGCTAAATGACCAATTTTCCCAATGGAGAAAGTTGAATAGTGGAGTACCCCAGGGATCTGTGCTGGGTCTGCTGTTTTTTTAACGTTTTCATAAATGACCTGGAAATGGGAATAATGAGTGAGGTAATCAAATTTGCAGATGACACTAAATTATTCAAAGCTGTTAAAATCCAAGAGAATTGTGAAAAATTCTAAGAGGACCTTGATAAACTGAAAAATTGGACTTTCAAATGGTAGATGAAATTTAATGGGGAAAAGTGCAAAGTTAAGCACCTAGGAAAAGAACAACCCAAACTATGGTTACACAATACAAGGTTCCACATTAGGAACCACCACCCAGGAAAATGATTTAGGCATCATCGTGGAAAACATGTTGATACCCTCTGCCCAGTATGCAGCAGCGAACAAGAAAGCAAAAGAGAATGCTAGGACTCATTAGGAAAGGAATGGCTCCTGAACCTTTCTGGCTCTCCTTCCTTCTGTCCTGGGTATGCTTAATTCCAGCATCTCCTCTGGCACCTTCCCCTCTCTTTGGAAACACACTTTTGTCTGACTTATCCTCAAGAAACCATCCCTGGATCCCATTGTCCTGGCCCATTTGCATCCTGTCTCGAACCTTCCTTTCCTTTCAAAGATACTAAAAAATCTATTCTCAGCTCATCTCGATTCTACTTCTGCACTTCATCCTCATCAGTCTTGGTTCAGGGCGGGTCACAGCGCAGAAACTATTTTCCTTTCTCTTCTCAGTGAGCTTCACGTCTCTCACGATCATGGTGATAGTACCCTTTCTGTTTCCTTAGACCTTTCTTCTGCATTTGACCTGTGGACCACTCCACCCTGCTCTCATGACTTCATGATTTCGACTTACATGGCACCGTCCATTGCTGGTTTTTTTCTTATCTTTCCACTCATTCCTTTTTGGTCCAGGCTGGCTCTACTACCTCTTCACCTACACCTCTCATTTGTGGTGTTCCTCATTTCATATTTTCATTTAATATTTTCTTAGCCCCTTCAGCTCTTATTATCCAACAGACTGGCATATCCTCTTACTTCTATGCTGACGATATCATCCTGCTCCATCATACTAGTCCTGCCACTCCCAATCTCAGTCCCATGAAGTCCTGTTTGCTTCAGGTTTCTTCTTGGATATCATCAAACTTTCTTTATCTCAACATCTCAAAATCCGTTGCCATCTCGTTTGCCTTTCATACTCCTTACCCCTCTTTGGTCCCATCGCTTGCACAGCCCACTCTTCCTCTGGTTGTTTCCATTCATAATCTCAGAGTGACCCTGGATTCATCCCTCTCCTTTCACGAGCATGTATGCACTCTTGTCCATCACTCATTTGCTTCTCTTTGACAGTTTCGCGCTGTGCGTCTGTTCCTCTCTCTCCAATCACTGACTACAGTTACCTTAGCTCTAGTCACTTCTAGGTTCGATTATTGTAATGTTGCCTTCACTGGACTTCCTCACTACCAACTTCAGCATCTCCAACTTTTCCAGAATACGTCGGCCCATCTCCTCACCCACACTTCCCACTCAGACTATATTACTCCCATACTCATTCATCTGCACTGGCTTCCCATCAAACATCAGATCACTTATAAAATACTCATTCTGGTCCATAAGGCACTCCATATTGGCACCTTCCCACTATCTTTCAGATCTTCTTCAATTTCACACCCCACACCACCTCCTCAGATCCCTCCATTCCAACTGCCTTGTTCTCCCCTCCCCTTCCCGTGGTCACCTCAAACTTACTCAGAATTCAGCTTTCTCCTTTCTGGGACCTGACCTCTGAAGCGCTTTGCTGCTCCCCCTCCGTTCTGAACTCTCCTTTCTAAAATTCAAGAACATGCTCAAGACCCATCTTTTCATACTGCCTTTGACTTCTCTCCCTCTCCCACCCAACCCTCCTCCTGACTCCGTACCCCTGATTTGGTCTTCCCCTTTTTATATCCTTTCTCCCTTTGATTCTTTTATCTACATCTGTCCTCTCTCTTTCCTGTCTAATAATGGTATTCCTTTCTGTTTCCTATCTATATAGCTACCTTATGTTTATTTATTTAACTAGTTTTATATACCACCATATCCTTCAAAGGGGTTCACAATATAACTTCTCATCGTATATTACAACATGTGGGAGAAAGTGTGTGTGGGGGTATTGAGGGGTAGGATTATATACAGGTGTATAAACTATTTACAGCTGGCTCTTTTGAGATTGTGTGTATGGTCCACGGTCTAAGATTAGCTTGTAGGCGAATGTATTTTCTGTCTGTCATAGGTTATGTTATGTGGCCAAAGTATCCTGTGAATAAGAGAGTCTTGAGTGCCTTGTGGAAGTCCTTTTCATGGCTCTCATTCCTTCGGGCAGGAAGTTCCACAAGGTTGGTGCATTAAGTGAAGGCACTTTTCTGGAAGTGGTATGGTTGGTTCTTTGATAGCCTGCTGGTGTGACAAGCATGTTTTCCATGTTGTTTCATTTGGGTCTTGTGCTAGGGTTTCTGATAACTAAGGTCTGTAGTGCCTCTGCTGAACAATGGTGAATGACATTGAATATGTTTAATGTTGTCGTGAACCTTGCACAGGCGTGGAAGGCAGCCATTGCAGTCATTGGAGTATAGGTGTGACAGTGCCTGTAATGATTTGTGCAGTCATATTCTGCACTAGTTGGAGTGTATGAATGGCCTGTTTGGGGAGACCTTGCTACAGTGAATTTCTGTAATCAATCTGATGCTGCTTTGGATATTGTGAGGTTCCAATTGTCAATGATTTTGTTGAGGGCATTGAGTTCTTGCTGGAGTCCCGGGGTTATTTCATTTAAGAATGTTTATTTGTGAAAGACTCTGAATCTTCTGCCCCTAGCTGCTTCTTCTAGGCGGTTAGTGGGGCTGTTAACTTGTGTTGAGAATGTTAACACATGGTAGTCTGATATTGGTATTGGCGTAATTGTTGGGGCTGTGGTCTGGTGGCGTTCTAGCAGCTGTTTTGGTATGAAGACGAGATCTGGAGTTGTTCCATGTTGGTGTGTTGGTGCATCAACTATTTGGGTGTATTGTAGGGAATCCATAGCTTTAAGAAATACTTTAGCCTCTTTGTTGGGTGTGGAGCTTAAGTTGTAGTCTCCTAAGGCAATGAGTGGTTTATGTTGAGCACTGTGGGTAGTGGCCAGTGGCACTGTAGCCAGTATTGCAGATAGCTCATCAGATTTGGCATTGGAAGGTCTATAAGTTAGACATATATTGAGATACTTGTTGGATATGATGATTGCGCTGGTATCTGCTGAATGGTTTGTGGCAATCATTTTAAATTTGTACTGATTTCTAGCCAGGATTAGGGCTCCCCCACCCTTCTTGTGTGTTCTGGGACAGTTGAAAGCTGAGTAGTTTGGTGGGGTGATTTGGTTTAAAATGACCTGGTCCATATCTGTAAGCCAGGTTTTGGTGATGCATATGATGTCTAACCTTTGGGCCTGAATGTAGTCATAGATGGTTTTCGGTTTGTTTTTTACCGATCTCACATTTACCAGTGAGCATTTGATGGCAGTGGCAATGATGGAGTTGGTGTGTGGGGTATGCAGTGGATGTATGAGAGGTATTTGTGTTATGATGTGTACTTTGTGCATTGGGTGTCTGGAGCCATAGGGTGGTGGACGGTATTGGCAGTGATAGTGATGATAGCGTGCCCGGGGACGTGTGTGTTTTGGACCCTTTGACTTGGTCCTTAGGCGCAGGGGCACCTGTGCTCAGGCCTTTAAATGGGGATCAGTGTCGCCGGGTGATGTTGCCTGCGGGCAGAGCTTGGCGCGTTTGAAAGATGTCAGCTGCTTGAGCGTGCATCTCACCTGTACAGTGGGTGTACTTGGAACTAGTCAATGGAGAGGTGCACACTGTGGTGGGTCCTGTCCTCAGTAAGTTTGAACATCCATGAGTGTTGTAAACCGTTCCGATGCACTGCTTGAGCGGTATATCAAGCATCTAATAAAGATAAAGAACATTTGCAGCAGCCCCATTTCTGCAGGCAAACTGCTGTTTTATCCATGACCATAACTTTGAAAATTATAAACTTTCTATACTTGTGACTATGTAAGATTATGTAGTAGGAAGTGAAAACCAAATCTCTCTTCTCATTATCATTGAGCTATGTGGGAACCTTTTAAATTACTGTCTGAATTAATCTTTAGATCTTTATGCCGCCTTGGGGCATTCCAGGCCACAAATAGTGGACTAGGACATGCGGGTTGGATGTCCAACCCATGCTCAGCTCCTAACCCTAATTCCGCCGCTAGCTCTCCCTGCATGTACACAGTGTTTGTGTGGGGAGCACTGTATGTGGGTGGGAGGGGGCAATACGTGGGCAGAGCGGAGGAGTAGCCAGCTGCCGGAACATACAGAGCCTGTTCAGAACAGGCCTCTGTACATTCCCCGGCACCCCCAAGGACATCCAGGCTATTCCACCCCGATGGTGGAACAAGTCCTACGGGGCTCTCCCTCACGTGTCGCACAACCCCGCACCCCTTGGCATTGTCCTTGCCATGCCCCTGCAGCCACGATCCTGGCCACAGGGGCCGCCGGTGCAGCCCAGACAATGCTCTGCAGGGACCGTTGTGGAGTATGGCATTCCGAGCCGTCACGTAGACGGCATGTTGCCATGGTGCAAGGAAGCCACTGCTCCCATGCCCCAGCAGTGGCGTTCTGGTGTGGGGAAAGGCAGCTTCCCATATGCTGATCTCATCAGCATATGGAGAGCACCCGGATATGCAACTCCCTGATTCCGCCATCGCAGGTATGTCTGGGCACCATGGCGGCAGAATCGGGTTTATCTCGGGTCTGTCTAATTCCGGGCGGGCAGGGCAGCCAGGCATGTGGGAAGTAGAATCGGCCTCCACGGGCCCAATATTCAGTGGCAGCGGCCACTGGCACTTCTAAAGTGCATAGCCATTGCTGCTGAACCTTAAGCCTGGATATTCAATACCGGGGCCATATCCGTCCACTGGCATTGAATATCTGGGTGTGCCACATGGTGCTGCATGGCATGGAAGCTAACCAAACAATGGCAATATTGAGCCTCTGACTGGTCAGCTCCCACCGTTAAAGATAGGCCAACTTTTCCTGTGCCTATCTTTACCCGCGGGTCGCTAACTGGGCAGCGCTTCAATATCATCGCTGCCCGTTAGCAATGAGTGCCATCTCCACTCCGCCCTGGAATGCTCATGACAACGCCCAGTGCTACATGGTTAGCATCATGCGTGTAGTGACGGAACCCACAGATACTCAGCGGCACTAACCATGTTAGTGTTGCTAAATATCCTTCTAAGCCGCATTTACTCGGTTTACAGATCTGTAAACCATGTAAATGCCTTTGAATATTGGACTCTTATATAATGAACTTCGAAGGCTTGAGACTCAAATCTAGCCATAGGATGGAGAAACTTTGTCATTTCATTAAATAGCAAATGTATTTCTCAGGTACTCTTGTTCTGCATTCTGTAATACTGATGATAAAATCTAGTTTTATTTTTAGGAAAGGCGGTATATAAGTGCACATAAATAAATAAATAAATAGCCATTTCTGAATTGGTTAATGATATTGTCTAAGAACCAAAAGACTGCAAATTTACAGTGAAGCTTTTGAGCACTGGCGGTTACGATATGCTTTCAATGCAAAGTTTTAAACTTACATGTATGTCCGAAACTTCAAAAACAAAACAAGCAGAAAACAAGGATAAACAAAAATCTCTGCAAAGTTGTTCCAAAGTGAAGCTTATATGAGTGCCAGGCATTTTTTTTTTGTTTGTATTTAAGGTTGTAATAACTACTCATTGAGAACAAGATAATAGAAATGCATTGTGGTTCTCCTTTTCATTTCCACTTTATTATCAACTAAAATCTAAATTGTGGTGTTAAGAAGAGCAACAGTGACCACTAGTGGCAGAACAAGATGCACTAGCAATTATCCCATGGTATTGAGAATAAAAAACTGATTTTATGTTTCCTAAAAATACAGCATATATGTAACTTACGCATACTGTCTATTTGCATGTTAAAATAAAAGAATCCCAAATTAAAGTCAATTAACACTGATATTTTTATTACCAACACTATCTTATTTTCACAGTTTTTAGAGATAATGGTGTTTTGTAGTAACCTACTTTTCCCTAATGTATTTGGATTTTATTAATTATGTCTCCAAAGCCATGCTTAAAGTGAGTTATAGTTCAGGTACAGTAGGTAGGTCAATCCCACAAAAAAGTTTACAATGTAGGGGTGGTTTTTTTTTTTAAAGCATTTCTGCTTGTACAACGGCATTTTACTTGCAAAAATGGCCTTTTCTGTCTGGGCCGCATTTGGACTGCCTTACCAGTAAACTACAGAGAGGGTGTGTACATCCATCGCCCTCCAGTTACAATACAATGCGTCAGTATGGCAGAATGGTCACAAACATCCACGCTAGTTGTGGCATCGCAGGAACGTCACTGCCTGCCCTGATGGGATGGAAGGATATCCCTACAAAGAAAGGTTTAAAAGGTTAGGACTCTTCAACATGGAAAAGAGGTGGCTGAGGGGAGGTAGGATAGAGGTCTATAAATTAATGATTGCCGTGGACCAGGTACAGGTAGATCAGTTATTTACTTTTTCAAAACAAAGAAAAACTAGGGGACATGTAATGAAGCTACAGTGCGGTACATTTAAGACTAATCGGAGAAAATATTTCTTTCTCTCAGCGTGTAATCAAACTCTGGAATTCATTACTGGAGGATGTGGTAAAATATGTTAGTGTAACTGGCTTCAAAACAGGTTTGGATGAGTTCCTGGAGGAAAAGTCCATAAACCATTATTAAAGAAGACCAGGGAAATCCACTGCATACCCCTGGGACAAGCAACATGGAAAGTGTATACCTTTGGGAACCCAACAGCTACTTGTTACCTGGAATGACCCCTGTTGGAAACAGGATACTGGGCTTGATGGACCCTTGGTATGACCCAGTATGGCATCTCTTATGTTCTTATGATGTGCACTATCGAAAAGGCGTGGCGTTTTTGGACTACATTTTACCATGGTGCACAAACCATGTGCTAAACCCCTCACCACCAGGTAGTAAACATGCCCCATACCTGAATATGTACAACCTAGGTAGAGGTGTTCCTAAGGCAGGAATTTGGACTTATGCACATATTTTCTAAAATATGCACATAGTTGTAGCCACTATGGGGGCTATTTTAAAGCCCTATTTGTGCTTTGGATGCCTTAAAATTGGCACCGATTCATCAAAAGCACAGAATCGTTCCCAGAGCCATTTTAGAAGCCAGTTCTGTGAACTTCCCCAGCACAAGACTGTCCAAGTCGGAATGGGAATGTGATGTAGGTGTGTCCAGTGCATTCCCAAGGACATGGATGTCCTTGTCCAATTGCAGAAACATCCTGGATGTCCTGAGCCACATCAAAACTTATACATGCGCCAGGCATGAATAGGCATCAGAAAAGTGCTTGTTTTGTGGCAAAGATCCGTAGGGTGTGGAGAAGAAAGTACACTTATATCCGATTTAGTTTATAAGTTGACAATGAATGAAGGCTGATGTTTTCAATTTTCTATGCCACTGGACGCCCCCTTATGCAGCCTTGCATGAGATGGACGTCTCTGTCCTAAAGTTTCATAGAGGGATGTCTATGGGGTATGTTTACTAAACTGCGGTAATGTCATTTGCGTTAGGTTCCGCGGTAAAGGTACAGATGCCCATATAAAGGCGTGGGTGGTGCATCGTTACAGCAAGCCGATTCAGCTAACGCATGTTACAAACTAATGCGTGCTACAAGGCGCCTCATAAGGCACCTTACTTGTAAGGTGCTTATAAGTAAGGTGCCTTATAAGGTGCTTTGTAAGGTGCCTCATAAGGCGCTTTGTAAGGTGCCCTATACAGTAGGTCTCCTTAGGCTAAGCGCCGTATTAGGCACCCCTGGACAGGGCACCTCAAAGGGCACCCTGGGTTACGGAACCATAGGTTACGGTAGCCTAACAAGGTTATGGTGCCCTAGGTTAGTATGGCTTAAGGGCTGCAAGGTGCTGCAGGATGACATGCATGACCTGTGAGGAACAGAGACAGATGTAGCCCTAACACTAGATAGAGCACTCAGGAAAGGCAATGAACAGGTGAGTGAAGGAGGGAGAGCTGGGAGCCGCTGGACCTGCCATATCTGCGGGCATCCCATGTGGCTGCCAGTACTGATGACAAACATGGTGGGGGCAACTATACCACAGCATAAGGTGTTGGTGATATAAAGTACCGGAAAGACAGTTGGTGGCAGATGATGAGAATACATGTCCCCCAGTGGAGGTGGAGGTGGCAGGATAGTTACAATGATGGGTGGACAGAGGAGTGGTGCTGCCATGCAGATCAGACACAGGCAAGGCAAGCATGAAGAGGCACAATGCAGGAAAGGGTAGCTGTGCAGGACATGCGGTGACAGCCCGCACAGGCAGACAGGTCTCTACACAGCTGACACATGCAGATAGACGAACCAAGGGCATGTTGGCAATTGTGGCGAGGGTATTATGGGCTGGCAGCACAAATCTGCAAAAATATGACTGTTACAGGCATGCACACTATTTGAGTAGGACAGGCATGAGAGGAGGGAACAATGAGGAATTGAACCCATGAACACTGCCAAGAATGGCATTGTAATAACCAGTAGGCTATACCTCCATGGTGTATGTCACAGAAATGGCTGGGTACAGAAGGACTGCATGTCACCACACAAACTGTCTGCTGTGAGTGCCAGGATGGGGTAACCCCACCAGTACCCATGATGCAATGCACATGCTGAATAGCTGTCTACAGCTGATCAGCAAATGGGGTCTGCACCTCTCCGGTACCTCAGCTTGGAAAGACGAACTGACATTGTGTGATACTGGCACAGAGTAGCTACAGACCATGCCATTGTGCAGGTTCTGTGTTCTCCCTGAGGGATAGGATGGGTGTCCAGCACTAGGTCCGCAGTACATGTGGTGCTAGAGATAGGCCCTGCTGTACATCCCCATCACTGCCCAGTGTGTGACAGGTGTTCCTTGCAGTGCGGCTGAAGGTAATTTGGTGTCCATCTGTATCCTGCAGTCACATGTGGCCCTCTGGGACCAGACACCACCCAGATTAGTGTGTACCCTGTGTTAGGGTCTGGCTGACATGGGTACCTGTTATCAGGGCAGAGGGGTTTCCAGACTTGCATGAGGTTTGTGTAGCAGTGCCTTGATAGGTCAAAGTGTTATACACTACATACCCCAAAGGGCTCACATCACCCTTTTTGTAGGTAAGGGACAGGTGCCCCAGCCCCCGTGAAGCAACCTCCATCCCAGGGTTGGTGGGGCAGACCAGCAGTATTGATGGGGGTAGCTCTGGAAAATCCCAACTACCTTACACCACTGTCTGCCAGTCACCAGCAGACAGCACAGTCAGACTGCACGGTATAGGTGTTCTGACCATGCACAGTCTAACTGCAGTCAGTCTACTAGCCTGTCCATAGTGCATGCTCACAGAGGAACTATGTGTACCAAGCCAGCATCTCAGTGATTGGGGCCCCAGCAGTGGGAACACAACAGGATCACTGGAGGTAGATTATGTAGAGCGCTATGTGGGAACCTAGACATGCCATGGTCACTGCTCGGTCAGAGTGAGTGCCCTCCCAGCATGCCATGCTGTGGCCACCCTGTCCATGCAGGCGGTGTTTGGGCACTACAGTGTCCCAGCCATTGCCCCACACCCTGTGAAGATGCATCCTGGCCATTCTGCCCTGTCCAGGCCATACCCACAACACCTTGCTCCTCATTATGCACATATTCAGGCTAACACTAGTAACAGTGGGACATTGTGGGCCCGGTGAGTTGTGGGCAGCCACGAAACAATGGATAGATATACACACATCCACTCCTATTGCAGCATTGTGCAAAGATAGGGGTGGTTGGCGACCCTGCCCGCCACACTGGTCCTGATCACAGTGCCGACATTACTAAACTGTGCAGGAGGTAGTAGTAGTGCCCTGGTGATAACTGCAGCTCAATGCTGGGGCTAACAGCCTGACTCTCCATGCATCTTTAGATTATGGAGCCTGTGTGTGTGGGTGTTTGTACTCCTGTTTGCCGCTGCTTTGGGCTTTGCACATGTTGTTGTTGTATCTGCATTGTAGGGTAAAACATAGGGACATGCTCTGCAGGAACCACAGCTGGGGCTTGAACCCATGACCCTCTGCTTCTGGACACACTGTATGGGTGTACTATACCACACTGTTGCCACAGATGCATGGTGGTCCCTGGGGCTACCTGTACTTTTCCTCAGCCAGACCTTTTATGTTGCACTGCTCACCACGTACTGGTACAGGGCATGGCCTATGTCCACTGCAGGCAGGTGCCACTGCCCCCTCAAGCACAGGCACCCCCCCCCCTACCATGCTGACATGGCCATATGCTGTCGGCGCTTGTAGTGCGTAGTCCCAGACCATCCACTGTGTGGGTAGGTGGTCGCCTAGGGAGCAGGGTCTGGGGCATGGGGCATACATGAGCATCCTCACATCCCCCCCCCCATCACCATCTACCAATAGTCTGTCCCTTCTGCTTGAGGGAGGGTTGGCTGGGGGGATGTCAGTTCAGTGCCTTGGCAACTGTTAGCTCGGGTGGACCAGGTAGAAGTAGGTGGATTGTGTTTGGCCTTTGTCAGCTGCTGTCATGATGATTTCCGGTTTCTATGTTCCTATGTCCCGCCTGCAGCCCCCTATGCCCCACTTGCAACATCGCCATAGTGGCCTTTCATACTTGGGCACTATGCTGGTGCTGGAAATGGAGCACTACTATCACGTTTCTTGGGCTCCCTGTCTATGCTGTACATTGCTGACGCTGAAATGGTTTCTCTCTCCTGCAAATGTGCATCTAACGGCAGGTTTTCATTCATGGTAGAATTCAGCCCTTCAGTTCAGCGCGTTAGTGTGCAGGGAGCCTCTCTCCGCCCACTCCCCGCCCATTGACCCCTTCCCTCCGCCCTCTCTCCTCCCTCTGCGGTGTTTACCGCTGCCGGGGATGTTAACACTCGTTAAGTAATGTTAATGCGCGTTAACGTTACCTAACGAGCATTAACGTTACCTAACGCGCGGTCTGTAATGTTACCTCAGTTTAGTAAACATACCCCTATGTGTCCGCTGGTGTGGTTGCCCATGTCGGGATGTCTATATTTCCAATATCAGACTGAAACATAGACATCGTTTGCATTTTTCTGCATGTTCTGCTCTGCACATCCCAGGTTGCATTGGACACCCTTTCTAAAATGCCACTTCACATGGGTAGCACCAGGATAAATATATATCTAACACTCCAATACAAAGCCACAAAATGGGGACAAATAATTTTTGAATAAGACCCATAGATGCTGAAGCAGGAGTGTTTGCTTCTGTTGGGAAAAGCACTCTCAAGTAGAATGACATATAAGGGGCCCCTTCAGTTCCTGTAGCTAGCTCGCATTCTCAGTACCCTGCAAGCAAATTTTCACAGGGAAACTTGGCAGGGCAGTTCCCTTCAAAAATTTAGTGGCAGGATAATGCCGTGTGTATGTTTTATCATGTGCATGGGGGAGAGGACATGATCTTTTCAGGTATTTTTCCATTTACCTGCAGAAAGCCACCTGAAAATAGTTCCTTAGTATATTTTTAAATCCTCCACATTATTTTTATTAAAATTTTTGAAATATACAATTCCATTTCATACAAAGGAAAACCTTACAAGGAAATAATTAGCAAAACAAGAAATCAAAAATAGGAAAATCAAGTTATAGCCCTCATTATGGGACGTTAAAGCCAATATTGAACAAAGGAATCTCTCAATAGAAATTAGGATAAACATGCCAATTATACAGGAGATATAATCATACTGAGCACCAATCCTGATCACCCAAATCATTTCTTTTTATCTAACAAAAATTTCTATAAATAAAATACATCTTAGAACACAAAAGTGTCCCCCTGCAGAGTAATTATACATTTGCAGGGGAATCTTAGAAAAAAGTTGCCCCCAAAGCTAATATTTGAGATTTTATATCCAGAAATTGTTTTCTACAAAGCTGCGTGCTCCTAGTAACATCAGGAAATACAATCAATTTCTGTTTGCAAAACAGAAAATCCTTATTCTTAAAGTAAGCTTTAAGAGCCTTAAGCTTAATTGCTTCAGAAGAAAATATAACTAATAATGTAGCAGGCCTAGAAATAGAATCTGTGGAATCTTACAAAATATCAGTGTGGTTCTGATTCTCAGATGGTTTAGTTACATCCAAACCCTCTTCCAAGGGATTGACACCCCATGACCTACTGGGTACATAATAAGCATACAAAATAGCAATATTATCAAAGAATTAAATCTTCAAGAAAATATTTCTTTAAAAGTATCACCGGAGAAAGCAAACGAGTACAAGGAAAATTAAGACATCTTAACTTCCTAGCACGGAAAGAGTTCTCAAGTGCTTCCAGCTTATAATGAAAAATAGAAAGGGGATCTTTAATATGTTGGAAAGTCTACACCTGAGAATCGATCCTTTGCATAGACTTGTCAATCAAAAGCACATTTCTATACAATTCTTGTAATTTAATCAGTTTCCTGGGAAAAAAAGCACAAAGACAAAACACTAGAGTTTAACAGAGTCAATGCATCTAATAGCACCCCATATGTCCTTCAGGGTGACTTCTCCGTCCAGGGGGATAACAGGGAGCAATGACTCCCGAGACTCCCAAAGCATAACTGGCTAGGAATCCTCACCACCTGTGAACTCCCTTCAAACTCACCGATAGGAGAGTCTGTCACTACCAATGCAGATGATAAAAGGGGCTATGGGTAGGGAGGGAGGTTCTTTCCGTGAGCTCTTAGAAGCTCCTTCTAGAGAGGCTTGACTACTACTATTAATCATTTATATAACGCTACAAGGCTTACGTAGCACTGTACATATAAATGTAAGACACAGTCCCTGCTCTCAGAGCTTACTATCTAATCAAAATGAAAAAAACATTGCAAAACTGGGGACTGGCGTATGGCAAGATACATATAAGTAGTGGGCAAAAGAATGAGGAGCATCAGGATCCAAAAGCAGCCTCAAAGAGGTGGGGCTTGAGCCACTGGTATCATCAAACATGCTTGTCCATTGGTCCAACAGTCTTTGCAGGTGGCACAGCTAAAGACTGACTTTATTGTGCCTTTGTTCTTTTTTTTTGCCCATAAGGGAAGGCACTCACCTTGATATACCTAATGGCACAGAATCTGCAGACAAATCTTCCGCCGGTGCTCCGAAGGGGCTCCAAAGAAGTGTGGCCTGCCTCTTTGGTCCCTGCCCCATGGCCGCAACCTGCGGCCACATGTCATGGCAGCATCTGCATTTTGTGGGGCCGCTTTGGTCCTTACACTGATGTCACGGATATTGTCTGTTGTGCTTGTGCCACAGGCTCAAACACCGCTGAAATTGATGCCTCTTCACACGGGCTGATGTTAGGTGCCTCAGGACACTCTCCTCTTCTTTAGATGCTAGCTGCCACTCCACCAAGGTAGTGTCTGCTCTTATGGGCCGCTTGGGTCCTTATGCTGATGTCACAGAAGGTGTCTGTTGTGCCTGCACCACAGGCTTGATCACTGCCCCTCAGGCTCAAACACTACTGAAACAGAAGCGTTTCAAGACAGGCCGATATTAAGGGCCTTAGAACACCCTCCTCTTTAGACCTTGGCTTCCTGAAATCATCCAGTGTTGCTCAATATTTTGGACATACCTATATTTTGTGTAAGAATATTTTGTTCAAATACCATGTAACATTTTAATGGTTTTTAATTAAATAAACCATAGGGATGGGGTCATTGACTGATTTTGAAAGAACTAAACTCTTTCCCCCTCTGTTTAGATTTAATCTGTATTACCTCTCTCCTCACCCCAACAATAGGACTTGATTTGTGTTTGAAGCTGTTTTTGAAACCCTAACAGTGCTAATTAATGTGGAAATCTTATGTAACACTTCCCATTGAACTGCTTCTTCTAACAATTCAGCATTTGAAACCTTTCTATACACTATTAGTTTTCAATGGGATGCTGTTGGTAACAAAAAAATCCTTAACACCCTAGACTGGATTCAGAACATTATGGGGTATGTTTACTAAACTTCGGTAATGTCATTCACGTTAGGTTCCGCGGTAAAGGTACAGATGCCCATATAAAGGCATGGGCGGTGCATCGTTACAGCAAGCCGTATCAGCTAACGCATGTTACAAACTAACGCGTGCTACAAGGCGCCTCATAAGGCACCTTACAAGGCGCCTTGTAAGGAGCCTTGTAAGGCACCTTGCAAGGCGCCTTGTCAGGTGCCTTATAAGGTGCCGTATAAGTAAGGTGCCTTATAAGGTGCCCAATAAGGTGCCTTGTTAGGTGCCCTCTAAGGTGCCCTATAAGGTGCCTTATAAGGTGCCCTATAAGGTGCCTTGTAAGGTGCCTCATAAGGCGCTTTGTAAGGTGCCCTATACAGTAGGGCTCCTTAGGCTAAGCGCCATAATTAGGCACCCCTGGACAGGGCACCTTAGAGGGCATCCTGGGTTATGGAACCATAGGTTACGGTGGCCTAACAAGGTTATGGTGCCCTAGGTTAGTGTGGCCTAAGGGCTACAAGGTGCTGCAGGATGACATGCATGACCTGTAAGGAACAGAGACATATGTAGCCCTAACACTAGATAGAGCACTCAGGAAAGGCAATGAACAGGTGAGTGAAGGAGGGAGAGCTGGGAGCTGCTGGACCTGCCATATCTGTGGGCATCCCATGTGGCTGCCAGTACTGATGACAAACATGGTGGGGAAACTGTACCACAGCACAGGGTGTTGGCAATGTAAAGTACTGTAAAGACAGTTGGCAGACGATGGGAATACGTGTCCCCAGTCGAGGCGGAGGTGGCAGGATAGTTACAATGATGGGTGGACAGAGGAGTGGTGGTGCCATGCAGATCAGGCACAGGCGAGGCAAGCATGAAGAGGCGCAATGCAGGAAAGGGTAGCAGTGCAGGACATGGGCTGACAGCCCGCACAGGCAGACAGGACTCTACACAGCTGAGAGACGGAGGTAGACGGATCGAGGGAATGTTGGCAATTGTTGCGAGGGTATTATGGGCTGGCAGCACAAATCTGCAAAAATATGACCGTTACAGGCATGGACACTATTTGAGTAGGACAGGCATGAGAGGAGGGAACAATGAGGAATTGAACCCATGAACACTGCCAAGAATGGCATTGTATTAGCCAGTAGGCTATACCTCTGTGGTGTACGTCACAGCAATGGCTGGGTACAAAAGGACAGCAGTTCACCGCACAAACTGTCTGCTCTGAGTGCCAGGATAGGGTAACCCCACCATTACCTATGATGCAATGCACATGCTGAATAGCTGTCTACAGCTGATCAGCAAATGGGGTCTGCACCTCTCCGGTACCTCAGCTTGGAAAGACGAACTGACATTGCGTGAAACTGGCACAGACCAGAAACATAGAAACATAGAAATATGACGACAGGAAAAGACCACATGGCCTATCTAGTCTGTCCTTCCATAACAACTACAACAGTCCCCTTTTTACCTTTAGAGATCCTCTGTTTGTCCCATGCTTTTTTGAATTCAGTTACTGTCCTCATCTCTACCACCTCCACTGGGAGACTATTCCACGGATCCACTACTCTTTCCGTAAAGAAATATTTCCGCATATCACTCTTGAATCTATCTCCCTTCACCCTCATCCCATGTCCCCTCGTAGCAGAACTTGCTTTCAATTGAAAGAGGATCTCTCCCTGAACATGGAGGTATTTAAACATCTCAATCATATCACCTCTATCCCGCATTTCCTCTAAGGTATACATATTAAGATCCTTCAGTCTGTCCTCATATGCTTTATAATGAAGACCACTAATCATTTTAGTAGCCACCCTCTGCACCGACTCCATCCTGTTCACATCCTTTTGAAGGTGCGGTCTCCAGAATTGCACACTATACTCCAAATGAGGTCGCAACAAAGACTTATACAGAGGCATTATCACCTCGTTTTTCTGCTAGCCATTCCTCTCCGTATGCACCTAAGCATCCTTCTAGCTTTTGCCGTCGCCTTTTCTACCTGTTTAGCTACTTTAAGATCTTCAGACACAACCACGCCTAGGTCCCGCTCTTCTTTAGTGGACAAAAGTACTTCACCCCCTATACTATATTGCTCCCTTCGATTGCTGCAGCCTAAATGCATGACCTTACATTTTTTAACATTAAATCCCAGCTGCCAAATTCTAGACCATTCTTCAAGCTTAGCTAGATCCCTCCTCATGTTATCTACCCCTTCCTGGGTGTCTACTCTATTGCAGATTTTGGTATCATCTGCAAAGAGGCAAACCTTACCTGAAAGCCCTTTTACTATATCACTAACAAAGATGTTAAAAAGAATCGGACCAAGGACAGATCCCGGGGGCACACCACTGATAACATCCTTCTCCTCAGAGTGAGCTCCATTTACTTGTACTCTTTGTCGCCTCCCACCCAACCAATTTCTAACCCAAGCAGTAACTTTAGGGTCCATCCCTAGGGTGCTCAGTTTGTTTATAAGTCGCCTGTGAGGAACAGTGTCAAAGGCTTTACTGAAATCTAAATACACCACATCTAGGGCTCTCCCTCGGTCCAACTCCCTGGTCACCCAGTCAAAGAAATCAATCAGATTTGTCTGACAAGACCTGCTTCTGGTGAATCCATGCTGCCTTGGATCCTGTAATCCGCTGGACTCCAGAAACCTCACTATTTTCTCTTTCAGCAGCGTTTCCAATAATTTACTCACCACTGAAGTTAAACTAACCGGCCTGTAGTTTTCAACCACATCCTTACTTCCGCTTTTGTGTAAAGACACCACATGAGACTCTCTCCAGTCCTTTGGCACCACTCCCGACTCCAACGAGGCATTGAAAAGTTCAGTCAGTGAAGCTGCTAGAACGTCCCCAAGTTCCCTTAGTATTCTCGGGTGTATCCCATCCGGTCCCATTGCTTTGTCTACTTTAAGTTGAGATAGTTTCTCACGAACACAGTCTTTTGAAAATTGTTCAAGATGTCCTTTGCTTCTGTTCCTATTTGTGGGTGTTTTGTGAGGTCCTGCTCCTGGTTCTTCATCTGTGAACACAGAACAAAAATATTTGTTAAGCAATTCCGCTTTATCCTGATCAGCTTCTACATATTCCTCCCCTGCACCTTTGAGTCTGACAATACCACTCTTGCCCTTCCTCTTCTTACTAATATATCTGAAAAATGTCTTATCCCCCCATTTTATTGCATTGGCTATTTCCTCCTCCTTTTGAATCTTTGCCTTCTTGACTGCTTTGCTAGCTTCTCTAAGTTTTTCCAAATACTGATGCCTGTCTTCCTCTCTCTGTGATCTCTTGTATTTCATGAAGGCCTCCCTCTTTTTCTTCACTTTTTCAGCTACTTCTTTCGAAAACCATAACGGTCTCCTTTTCCTTTTACCTTTATTTACCATTTTAACAAAAAGGTTGGTTGCCCTTAAAATATCCCCTTTCAGTTTTTCCCACTGTTTTTCTACATCCCTCAGCTGTTCCCATCCAACTAACGACTCCCTGAGGTATTGGCCCATCTTCGCAAAGTTAGTCTTCCTAAAGTCTAAGATCCTCGCCTTTGAATGGATTCTAACAGCCCAAGTCCTAATACTGAACCACACCATCTGGTGATCACTGGATGCAAAATGATCTCCCACTACAACATCAGAAACACTTTCTCCATTGGTAAGCACCAAGTCCAGTATGGCCCCTTCACGTGTGGGGTCTGTTACCAATTGCCTGAATAGTTCTCCCTGTAGAGAATCCAGGATCTCCTTACTTCTATATGATACTGCAGCAGGAATGTGCCAATCAAAATCTGTCATATTGAAATCTCCTATCAGTAGCACTTCCCCTTTCCTAGCAGTGCTGCGCATGTCTTCAATTAACTCTCTGTCCACCTCTTCCTCTTGTGAGAGAGGTCTGTATATCACACCAATGTAAATAGATTTCTCTTTCCCTCTTTCTAGTTTAACCCACAATGCCTCCCCTCTCCCTTTTAAGCTCTGTAATTCCAAAGCTTTAATAGTAGTTTTTACATATAGTGCCACTCCTCCTCCCCTACTTCCTACCCTGTCCTTTCTGAATAAAGTATAGCCAGGTATAGTTACATCCCAATCATGGTTTTCTGTGAACCATGTTTCTGTAACTGCCACTAAATCCAAGTCAGCCACTCCCACCAAAGCTTCAACATCAGGGATCTTATTTCCCATGCTACGGGCATTTATACACACTGCTTTCCATATGTTACCCCTGTTACCCATTTCCATAAAGTTATTTAATGTATCACCTACCTGGGGGCTTTCACTTACCTGGGGGCTTTCTTCACCCATCCCCAATGAATCTAGTAGCTACAGACCATGCCATTGTGCAGGTTCTGTGTTCTCCCTGAGGGTTAGGATGGGTGTCCAGCACTAGGTCCGCAGTACATGTGCTGCTAGAGATAGGCCCTGCTGTACATCCCCATCACTGCCCAGTGTGTGACCAGTGTTCCTTGTAGTGCAGATGAAGGTAAATCGGTGTCCATCTGTATTCTGCAGTCACATGTGGCCCTCTAGGACCAGACACCACCCAGATTAGTATGTACCCTGTGTTAGGGTCTGGCTGACATAGGCACCTGTTTTCAGGGCAGATGGGTTTCCAGAGTTGCATGAGTTTTGTGTAGCAGTGCCTTGATAGGTCAAAGTGGTATACACTACATACCCCTAAGGGCTCATATCACCCTTTTTGTAGGTAAGGGACAGGGACCCCAGCCCCCATGAAACAACATCCATCCTGCTGGTATGCAACAGCCCTCCAGGGTTGGTGGGCCAGAGCTATACCTGTGGCTATGTTTCTATGTTGGGGTTAGCTCTGGAAAACCTCAACTGCCTCACACCACTGTCTGCCAGTCACCAGCAGACAGCACCATATAGGTGTTTTGACCATGCACAGTCTAACTGCAGTCAGTCTACTAGCCTGTCCATAGTGCATGCTCACAGAGAAACTATGTGTACCAAGCCAGCATCTCAGTGATTGGGGCCCCAGCAGTGGGAACACAACAGGATCACTGGAGATAGATAATGTAGAGCGCTATGTGGGAACCTAGACATGCCATGGTCACTGCTCGGTCAGAGTGAGTGCCCTCCCAGCATGCCATGCTGTGGCCACCCTGTCCATGCAGGCGGTGTTTGGGCACTACAGTGTCCCAGCCATTGCCCCACACCCTGTGAAGATGCATCCTGGCCAATCTGCCCTGTCCAGGCCATACCCACAACACCTTTCTCCTCATTATGCACATATTCAGGCTAACACTGGTAACAGTGGGACATTGTGGGCCCGGTGAAGTGTGGGCAGCCACAAAACAATGGATAGACATACACACACACACTCCTATTGCAGCATTGTGCAAAGATAGGGGTGGTTGGCAATCCTGCCCACCACACTGGCCCTGATCACTGTGCCGACATTGCTAAACTGTGCAGGAGGTAGTAGTAGTACCCTGGTGATAACTGCAGCTCAATGCTGGGGCCAACAGCCTGACTCTCCATGCATCTTTGGATTATAGAGCCTGTATGAGTGGGTGTTTGTACCCCTGTTTGCTGCTGCTTTGGGCTTTTCACATGTTCCTGTGGTATCTGCATTGTAGGGTAAAACATAGGAACCACAGCTGGGGCTTGAGCCTGTGACCCTCTGCTTCTGGACACACTGGCAGGGTGTACTGCACCACACTGTTGCCACAGATGCATGGTGGTCCCTGGGGCTACCTGTACTTTTCCTCAGCCAGACCTTTTATGTTGCACTGCACACCATGTACTGGTACAGGGCATGGCCTAGGTCCACTGCAGGCAGGTGTCACTGCCCCCTCCAGCACGGGCACCCCCCCTGCCAAGCTGACATGGCCATATGCTGTCGGTGCTGGTAATGCACATTCCCAGGCCGTCCACTGTGTGGGTAGGTGGTTGACTAGGGTGTGGGGTCTGGGGCATGGGGCATACATGAGCATCCTCACATCCCCCCACCCCCATCACTGCCTACCAATAGTCTGTTCCTTCCGCTTAGGGGAGGGTTGGCTGGGGGGGTGTCAGGTCAGTGCCTTGGCAACTGTTAGCTCGGGTGGACCAGGTAGATGTAGGTGGATTGTGTTTGTACTTTGTCAGCTGCTGTCATGATGATTTCCAGTTTCTATGTTCCTATGTGCCTCCTAGGCACCCACCTAGTCCACCCTGTGCCCTGCTGCTCCTGCTACATGTCCTGCCTGAAGCCCCCTATGCCCCACTTGCACCATCGCCATAGTGGCCTTTCATACTTGGGTACTATGCTGGTGCTGGACATGGAGCACTACTATTACGTTTCTTTGGCTCTCTGTCTATGCTGTACATTGCTGACACTGAAATGGTTTCTCTCTCCTGCAAATGTGCATCTAACGGCAGGTTTTCATTCACGATAGGATTCAGCCCTTCAGTTCAGCGCGTTAGTGTGCAGGGAACCTTTCCCCCACCCTTTCTCCACCCTCTGCGGTGTTTACTGCGGCCGGGGACGTTAACGATCGCTAAGCAACGTTATCACACGTTAACGTTACATACCGCGCATTAACATTATCTAACGAGCATTAACATTACATAATGCATGGTCTGTAACATTACCACAGCTTAGTAAACATACCCCTATATTTTGCCAACTATGCTTGACTCCAGGTTTAAGAAGGGAATGTGTTCCTTAGCAAGAAATAGCTGAAGGCTTCCAAAGCATAGCAGAAAATCATGCCAACTTTTACTATGATGCTGATTAGCCACATCTGAACACACCTTAATTTTTTTGACTGAGTGACCAGAGAGTTGGATTGAGAGAGAGTGCTAGATTTATTTATTTATTTACTTATCAGGTTTAGGTATACCACCATTCAAAAAATTGAATTATATCATGGTGGTTTACAAACAGGGGATTGGGCCAGTAACTATTATCACACTTACAAATAACAGCAACATGAGAAGACAAGGATAGATAACAAAGGAGGGAGATGCCTAGGACAACAGTTAGTTTCCTATTAGACTAAGGGGTATGTTTACTAAGCAGCAGTAGTGGCCTCAGTGCGATATCGGAGCCGCGGCCCCAATGAATCCAAGGGGGCCGCTTGCACGGAGACTGCTACCGGTGCTTAGTAAACATATCCCTAAGAAATATACTAAGCACAAAAGAAAAGTAGGGGAAAAAAATGAGAACCCTGTGCTCAGGATTGAAGAGTTAAAAGAAAAGCCATCAAGTGGTGGCTTCCAGCTGAACAGCATATAAGCAATGAAACAACTATGTTTTCAAAAGCTTAAGATTTCTTGGCAGAGTTCTCAGAGTGTACGTCCAAAGGTAGAGTCTCATAACAGTGGAGCCTCATACAAGAACGCAGCCTCTTGAGTCCAGAGTAGCTTAAATGTGTGTGGTGAAGGCACCACCAAAAGGTGCAGTTGAGAAGATCTCAGATTCCTGGATGGCATATATGGAAGTAGATAGGGGAAAATATAATGTGATGAACCTGAATAAAATGTGTGATGGGCAATCATAAGAATGTTAAATTTGATTCCGCTCAAGATGACCAGCATATGCTGCTCATTCAGGAAAGGAGTGACATAGCCTTCACTAACTCTCGGGTCCCTGTTTTCTCTGCACTGAATAGCTGTCTTGCTAGAGTGACCACCTGGCTGAAAGAGAACCAGCTGAGACTGAACATTTCCAAAATCTTTGCCAGCTGGCTCACTGTCAGAACCTCAGTTCCTTCACTTTCCCACATCCTTGATGATCAACCTGTTTAGCTTTCTCCATATCTTAAGTATCTTGGTGTCTTTCTGGACTTTCTGAATTATCCTTCAAAAAGCAGGTTAGTCACATAGTCCAGTCTTCGTTTCACGCACTTCCAGGTATTTTCAAACCAATGATTGTAACATAGTAACATAGTAAATGACGGTAGATAAAGACCAGCATGGTCCATCTAGTCTGCCCAGCAAGATGGCAAGAGTAGGTGCACCTGTTGCTCTGTACAGGCCACCCCTCCCCATGTCTTTGTTTAGGGGTGAACCCACCACTCCATGTAGGACACCCCTATTTGAGACGTTAGATGGTTCAGAAGTTAGATGGTACCGTTTATTTTGTTTTTATCCTGTTGCTGTAAAGGGATCCACTGTGTTTGTCCCATGCCGTTTTGAATTCCATCACCGTGTTTGCCCCCACCACTTCCATCAGGAGAGCATTCCAAGCATCCACCACCCTTTCAGTGAAGAAATATTTCCTGACATTGCCTTTCAATTTACCACCTTGCAGCTTCATGTTATGCCCTCTAGTTTTACAGCTTCCACGTCTTTGGAAGAGGTTTGTTTGTTCATCATTTCTCTTTAAGTATTTAAAGGTCTGAATCATATCTCCCCTGCCCCTCCTCTCCTCCAAAGTTTACATATTTAGATCTGCAAGTCTCTTCTCATAAGGCTTCTGACGCAGGCTCCAAATCATTTTGGTTGCCTTCCTCTGAACAGTTTCCAGTCTTTTTACATCTTTTGCAAGATATGGTCTCCAAAACTGAACACAGTATTCCAAGTGAGGCCTCACCAGTGACTTGTACAGTGGCATAAGTACCTCTTCCTTTCTGCTGGTAATCCCTCTTTGTATGCAGCCCAACCTGCTCCTGGCTTTTGCCACTGCCTTGTCAAACTGTTTTGCCACCTAGAGATCATCAGAGATAATCACACCAAGGTCTTTCTGCTGAACCGTGCATACCAACCTCTCGCCCCCTATCGTGTACATTTCCCTTGGATTTCTGCTACCCAAGTGCATGACACTGCACTTTTTCGCATTAAATCGTAGATGCCAAGCATTAGACCAGTCTTCCAGCTTTTGTAGATCTTTCCTCATGTTAACCACTCCCTCGGGGGAGTCCACTCAGTTGCAAATTTTTGTGTCATCTGCAAAAAGACAGACTTTTCCATTCAGTCCTTTAGCAATATCACTCACAAATACATTGAACAGTGCCGGGCCCAGGACCGAACCCTGGGGTACCCCGCTAATCACCTTCTTCTCATACGAATGAGCTCCATGTACCATCACCTTCAAACCATCCTGCTGCTGGTTCCAAGGGTGGTTTATTAAGACAAAACCATAAACCTTAAACTTAGCATTATATAGTAGTTTAACGGCTGTATTCTGTATTAGTGGAAAAGTTTAATTTGATATTGAGGGAGACCAATTAATAAAGAATTGTAATAATTCAAGTGGTTAAGAATGAGAGCATGACTTATTGTCTTCAGTGCCATTTGATCAAGGTGGGGTCTGATACATCTTATCAAATATAGAGCAAAGAAACAGTTATTTACAAAGAGGAACTATGTAGACCGAATATATCTGATTATCTATGACTATAGCAAAAGAATTTATAGTTTCTGACATTGATATGGTTATCTGTCAGAAGGGAGGTGAACTCAAATATGGAGCGATGCCTACAGAGCCAAAAGGCTGAGGATGTCATCATATTTAAAATGAGTTTGTGGTCATGAATCCAATTTGTAATCTTAAGTCCTGAGATAGAGTATCCCTAAAAGTACGGGAAGTTAGGTAAATTTGATCCAGGCTAATGCAGTATCAGTGATCCTATGCCCAAGTAGCCTAGTAAATAGTATCTAATGGTCAACCAAATCAAAGGTTACCGTCATATCAATTTGTAACACTATATCTCTATCATCATCTATGCGCATCAAATTCTCATTAAGCATAGCAACAAAGAGAAATTCTGTACTATGTAAAGGCCTAAATCCAGATTGCCTGAGGTGAAGTTGCTATATTCTATGAAAGAATTTGTTGAAAAAATAAATTTTTAGTTACCTTGGCAAGGGAAGGTAAATTAGAAATTGACTGGAAATCAGCATGACGTGAAGAGTCAGCGTTTGGGTCCTTAAGAAGGGGACTGATACTAGCTTGCTTCCATGCAACAGGAACATAGCCCTGACTCAGACAAGCATTTACTAAGTCAAGAAAATAGCTTGAGAGATGGGGATGAAGATCTATCAGTAATTTATGGAGAATGAGGTCAGCAAAGGAGGAACTTAAATTCATGGTAGGTATAATCGTTTCCAAGGAAATAGAAGAAACTGGGGAAAAATTGGAAAAATGTAGCCTGTAGTAAAGGTGCATCGAGGTGACTGCCAAAGATATGGCTGAAGAATCCAGATAAGAATTGGTTGATGTTCTGATGGAAGGTTTAAACTCTTCCTGAAGGGAGTTAATCTTATATGCTAAGAAATTTGAGTAGAAACTTAGAAATATGACGACTGAAAAAGACCACAAGGCCAATCTAGTCTGTCCTTCCATATCAACAACTACAACAGTCCCCTTTTTTCCTTTAGAGATTCTCTGTGTTTGAGGGGAAATTGGCTCTGAGGTTTTAATATGATTATTTTTTGTAAGACAGAGCTCCTTTGGGTAGTTCTCACTGGCTTGAATTTTTCCAATATAATATTTGTTTTTTAACTTGTTGAATTAATTTTCCATATTCAGCCTGCATATCCTGCATTCTTTCAGTTAGGATTTTTATGTTTCCTCAAATTTCTTTCTGCAGTGCATCCTTTGCTTATGGTATTGTAGTCTTATTAAGTCAGGGATTAAAGTGACCTGGGAGAAAGGTTTTTGACTTATTGGAGCCAAGAAATTCCAGCATATTATTAAGGCTGCAGTCCAACAAATGACTTTATCATCAAGAGAATGGTTTAAAGTTAAAGATGGGAACTGGCATGGCTAGCAAATATTTCTAAGTCAAGAGCTTTGAAGCTTCGAAAGAAAATCAGAATATTTTGAGGCTACAGAAAGGTAATGAAAAAGCAACCTGAATAAAAGAATGATTTGTCCAAGATAATGGTATCTAATATTGGAGAGAGCAAAGCTAAAGAAGATATTGTGAAAAAAAGGTCAAGACAGTGACTTTCAATATGTGTAGGTGCAGATGATAAAAGATTAGGGTGTACATCAGATAAGGAGATCAGACAGTTACTTTCACTCCCTGAAGCAGAATCAATATGCAATAGCACCAAACAGAAGTAAGTCACCAGGAATTAGACTAAAGTTAGCAATAAACTGGCTAAGGGTCTCCACTGAGGCTTGAGTTATCGGAGGAAGGTAATAAATTAAAAGACAGTGCAGTGCAAGGGCAGAGGAAAGCCGAATCAAGAGCGTCGATACAGAGTGTGGACTTGAATGGGACTATTTTGGGACTGAATTTAATGGAAATTCAAAAAAGCAACATGAGTGGGGGGGGGGTAGTGGTGAGTGGCAAAGCTCTTGAAATTAGGAGGACAGGATTGAAGCAAGTACGGGTGTTCTCCATTTTTTAACCATGATTTGGTAAGTGTCAGATTATCAAAATGATGGGGACAAAAAGATCATGAAGACTGGAGGATCGCCAATGTAACGCCAATTTTTAAAATGGGTTCCAGGGGTGATCCGGGAAACTACAGACCAGTGAGCCTGACGTCAGTACCAGGAAAAATGGTACAAACCATCATAAAGAACAAAATTACTCAGCATGTAGATAGTCATGGCCTAATGGGAGACAGCCAACATGGCTTTAGACAAGGAAGATCTTGTCTTACTAATCTGTTATGTTTTTTTGAAGGTGAGAATAAACAGGTAGACAAAGGTGAGTCAGTTGATATAGTATATCTGGACTTTCAGAAAGCCTTTGACAAGGTCCCTCATCGGAGACTTTTGGCAAAACTAAAAAGTCATGGAATAGGACGCAGTATACTATTGTGGATCGGGAACTGGTTAAAAGATAGAAAGCAGAGGGTAGGGCTAAATGGCCAATTTTTCCAATGGAAAAAAGGTGAATAGTGGAGTACCCCAGGGATCTGTGCTGGGTCCGCTGCTTTTTTGACATATTCATAAATGACCTGGAAAAGGGAATAACTAGTGAGGTTATCAAATTTGCAGATGACACAAAACTGTTTAAAGTTGTTAAAACCCAAGGGGATTGCGGAAAACTGCAGGAGGATCTGGATGAATTGGAAGACTGGGCATCCAAATGGCAGATGAAATTTAATGTGGACAAGTGCAAAGTTATGCACCTAGGAAAGAACAACCCACACTATGGTTACACGATGCAAGGTTCCACATTGGGAACCACCACCCAGGAAAAAGATTTAGGCGTCATTGTGTATAACATGTTAAAACCCTCTGCCCAGTGTGCAGCGGCGGCCAAGAAAGCAAATAGAATGCTAGGTATCATGAGGAAAGGAATGGGAAATAAAACAAATGATGTTATAATGCCTCTATATCGTTCCATGGTACGACCACACCTTGAATATTGTCTGCAATTCTGGTCGCCATATCTTAAAAAGGATATAGCATTATTAGAAAAGGTACAGAGAAGAGCCACCAAAATGGTAAAGGGGATGGAAGGCTACTCCTATGAAGAGAGGCTACAAAGGTTAGGGCTCTTCAACCTGGAAAAGAGACGGCTGAGGAGAGATATGATAGAGGTCTATAAATTAATGAATGGAGTGGAACAGGTAAACATAGATCAATTGTTTACGCTATCAGAATATAGAAAGACTAGGGGACATGTAATGAAGCTACAGGGTAAACTATTTAAACAAATAAGAGAAAATATTTTTTCACTCAACGCATAATCAAACTCTAGATTTCGTTTCAGGAGGATGTAGTAAAAACTATTAGTGTAACTGGGTTTAAAAAAGGTTTGGACAAGTTCCTGGAGGAAAGGTCCATAAACCATTATGAAAGAGGACCCAAGTAGTCCACTGCTTGCCCCAATGCAAGCATTATGGAACCTGTGTGTCTTTTTGGGAACCTGCTAAGTACTTGTGACCTAGATTGGCCACTGTTGGAAACAGGATACTGGGCTTGATGGACCTAGGTCTGACCCAGTATGGCATATCTTATGTTCTTATGAAAGAGCAAACAAACAGGCAGAATTTCTCTCAAAAACCTTGGTTGTCAAGGCCCCCTTGGAGGTGCCCAAAGGAGCATGACATCCTCCTTAGGCATGTGCCAGAAGCAGCTGTGTGCAGCTGAGATGAGAAGATGCCATGTCTGCAGAGCCTAACATGGTAAGTTGGGCTTCCAGAGCATAGCGTTTGGTAGGGGAAGGATAATTAAAATGAACACACACACTAAAACATACAAAAAAATGATATTAACACAAATATCAAAGATAAAATAGGTGACAAATAAAATGAAGGGAGCACGGTCTGCTGCGTGCTGTCGTGGAAGTGATGTAGATATGTAGAGAAGACGTCACTTCGGCAGAACCTAATGTGATTGGTGGGAGTTCCGGAGCACAGCATTTGGCAGGAGGAGAATAATTAAAATGAGCACACACTTGGCAGAGTCTAATGCGGGGCTAGAAGTGGTGCATTTAGATTTCAGGAAATCCTTTGACATGGTTCCACATAGGCAACTTAGAAATAATCTGAGTGTCCTTGGGATGAGCCCTAAAGTGATCGAGTGGGTTAGAAACTGGTTGAGCGGGAAGCGACAAAATGTAGTAGTGAATCAGGTTTGCTCTAAGAATAAACACATTACCAGTGGTGTGCCACAGGAATTGATTCTTGATCCTTTTCTTTTTAACATTTTTGAAAATGTTATTCTGGATGGTATCAAACCTGCAATAAGGTAGATACCCTGGAAGGCATGGATAACATGAGAAAGGATCTAGCAAACCTTAAAGAATGGTCTAGAATTTGGCAGCTAATATTTAATGCTAAAAAATGCAGGGTCATGCATTTGGACTTCACAATCCCAAGGGAATCATATAGCGTAGGGAGTGAAATAGGGAGCAAGATATGGGAGTAATTGTAGTTGATGATCCAAAGATAGTCAAACAAATAGAAAAGGAAATAGCAAAAGCCAGAAGGATGTTTGGGTGCATAGGGAGAAGAATGGCCAGCAGAAAAAAGGAGGTGATAGTGCCTCTGTATAATTCTCTGGTGAGTCCTCTGGAGTACTGTGTGCAATTCCGGAGACCGCACCTTCAAAAAGATATACACAGAATGACGTCAGTCCAGAAGATGACTCCTAAACTGGACAGTGGTCTTCATCATAAAGCATGTAGAGACAGATTTAAAGATCTCAATATGTATATCTTGGAAGAAAGATGAAATATGGGAGATATGATAGAGACATTTAAATATCCCTGATGTATAAATGCACCATAAGTGGGCTGTTTCAATTAAAAGGAAGCTCTAGAAGGAGAGGGTATAGGAGGAAGGTTTATGGTTTATTAAAACTTGATATATGGCTCTATAAGTACAGAGCAGTTTACAAAATAAAATTAAATTAAACATAAATTATGACATAGAATTAGAGAAACGGGAAAACAATCCAGTACAAACAGTAATAACAATTAAGGATACAAAAAGGTAAGTGAAGGTAAGCCATTAAAAACAGGAAAGAGGACAGGGTTCAAACAGAAGGATAAAGTCAGGCTGACACCACCATCCAGGCCGCCCTACCTGGAAAGGATTCTGAAAGAACACTCAAAAAGGTCCGTCTTAAGATCAGATTTAAAGCTTTTATACATGCAAGTGAGATATAGATGGGAAGGTAAGCTCTTCTATAATGAAGGGGCAGTGAAAAAGAAAGCTGAATGTCTGGTGGATTCATAACCTGCTTTAGATGAAGGTGGAATGAAGAGACGGTTACCATGGATTGATTGGAGCACTTGGGTCAGTGTGTAAAAAGAGATGAGGGAGGAAAGAGATGCGGGGGCTTCATCAACTGGCTGCGGGCTTGAATTGGGAGCCAGTGGTGTTAGATCAATAACAGTGTCACATGGTTATAATTGTGAACATTGAAAAGCAGATGTACAGCTGTATTCTGGACCAATTGAAGCCTTTTAAGCTCATGTAAAGGCAGGCCAGATTGGATAATATTGCATGGTCCAAGCAAGAAATAGTGAGATTCAGAAGTTTTTTGTACAGGAGTGTCTTGTAGGGGCAGTTGGTGCGGAAACAATGGAGTGTTGAAGGAAGATTTTATAACTACTGCTTTGCCATGAGAAGGAGAGTTCTGTATCTAGAGTGACTCCGAAATATTTGAAGGAGGTAGTAAGGGCAGCCCCGCCCATGACTCAATGCCAATTGGCTAACCGCTTATGTCACTGTATTGTGCAACATCTCACCATTATTCTGCTATAATATTTTTCATCTCTCTCACTCTGTTTTTTTTTCAGGTTTTTCTGCTCCATCGCTTTGTCACGCAACCGGAGGACGCAGAAATATGGAGCAAAGAATCAACTTGGAATTTCTGGTTAAGTTGGAGAAGGGCCCAACTGAGTGTCTCCAACTTCTCCAAAAGGCTTATGGAGAAATGCAATGTCAATGCCGCAAGTCTTCGAGTAGCACAAATGCTTCAAGACTGGCCGCGAGGAGGTGAAGGATGACCCCGAGTCAGGATTGCCTTCCACAACAAAGATGGCTGAGAACATTGACAGAGTGAACCAGCTGATGCGGGGTGATCGCAGATTGACAGTGCAGATGATAGCTGAGGAGCTCAACCTGAACAGGGAGTCAGTGCGGACCATCTTGGTGCAGGAGCTGGGGATGCGGAAGGTGTGTGCCAAGTTGGTGCCCAAGCTTTTATCCGATGACCAGAAGGAGCACTGGGTCAATGTTTCTCGAAACTTGCTAGAGAAGATCGGAGAAGATCCAGAGTTTGTTGGCCGAGTCATCACAGGAGACAAGACTTGGGTCTTCCAGTACGACCCTGAAAGCAAGAGACAGAGCCTGCAGTGGAAGACTCAACTGTCACCCAGACCCAAGAAGGCGCGCATGTCCAAATCAAGGATCGAGGTCATGCTGATCGCATTCTTAGACCAGAAGGGAGTGGTCCATCATGACTTTGGTGCCTGAGGTCAGACAGTCAACCAGCACTTCTACCAGCAGGTCCTCAGTCACCTCCATGACTGGGTTCGGCGCAGCAGGCGAGCTCTATGGAGAGACAAGTCATGGCTGCTCCACCACGACAATGCGTCCGCACACACCGCGATCAGTGTGAGGCAGTTCTTGGCCAACAAACAGATCAGAGCTGTTGACCACCCTCCTTATTCCCCAAATCTCACACTGTGTGACTTCTGGCTCTTCCCCAGGCTGAAAACTGTGCTCAAAGGAACTCATTTCGCCTCTGTAGAAGAGATCAAGGCCACTGTGATGAGGGAGCTGAGGGTCCCCAAGGAGGAGGAGTTTACCAAGTGCTTCCATATGTGGCAGAATGAATGCAGACGTGCATTAACTCGGGGGGGGGGGGGGGATTACTTTGAAGGGGAAAATGTGTATTTTCTCTGTAGATTTTATAATAAAACATTTATGGGACAGTCTCGTTTATTTTTTGTCACACCTCGTATGTATCTTTGTGGGCTGGTATGTCTATGTGTATTTGTGTGAACATGCACATGTTTCTGTGACGCTGAAAGTGTGCTGGTATGCTTCTGTACATTTTTGCATGTTTGTATGTATGTATCTGTGTATTTGTGTGTGCTTGTGTGTATAATATGTATGTTTGCATATCGGTGATGGAAGAAGAGATACGAGGGGCAGGCTGTTTGACAGGCACAGCTTCATAATTGCTATGTTACTGTGAATCAGTGTTAGTTTGCTGCAGTTGTTTTTTCAAGAGAAATCTTATGAAGCATTTTTTTTTTGGGGGGGGGGGGGGGCGCTTCATTTCTCTTCCATCTCCCACTACATGCAGAAACACAATTTGTACAACACAGGAAGTTTCCCCAGCTCACCTCCTCCCTTTCAGAGACTAAAGCAGCATTCCAGTGCTCCGCCCCCCACAGCCTTCCCATTGGCTGGATCCTTCCCACAGTCTCTGCTGCTGGTTACATTGGAAGCAGGCAGGACAGTCTTACTCACATGTGTGCGTGTGTGTGTGTATCTCTGGTACATGTTCTGTCTATGTTGAGCACATGGGGTAGCTGACGGTGGTGGGGCATTTATGGAGGATGTAGTTTTGGGGGTTGGTAACAGTTGTTAGGAAGTAGTTTTGCGAGTGGAAGTGTTTTACTGATGGTGGTGAAGTTACAGTAGGTATTTTTTAGAGGTGGACCATTTCCATGGGGGATTTTTTTTCTTTTAATAGAGTGCAGTAGTTGTTGGGGGGGGGGGGATATTTTTAGTGCATGGGGCAGTTATCAGGGTGATGGGGCTGTTACAAGGAGAAGATTTTAGGGGTAGAGCATTCGGGGGTGTTCGTTTTTGGGAGTGGAGGCAGTTTGCAGGATGGTAGGAAGATGCAGGGGGCATTTGGTGAAGTGGTCAGCCAATATCAGAAGGACATTTTTAGGAGTGAGATATTTTGCAGAGTGGAGGGGCAGTTTTGGGGTTATATTTTTAGGAGTGGGACAGTTTGTAAGTGGTTAGGCCAGGTGCAAGGAAGAGCTTTTAGGGGTGAGCAGTGTGTGGGTTGGTAGGGTGGTTGCGACGAGAAATTTGAAGGGCAGTAGTTTTGGGGAATCGGGCCGTTTTAGGAGTGTGGTGGCAGATGCAGGGGTAGTTAGTCAGGTGGTAGGACATCTTTAAGACAGTAATCTTTGGGGGTTGGGCAATTTTTCAGATGCTGGGAAGTTTTGGGGGTATTTTTTTAGTAGTTGGAAATTTAATGGGTGTAGGGCAGTGTGCATCTTGTTGGGGAAGTTATAACGTGGTAGGTTTTGGGAATGAGGCAGTTTATGGTAGGGGTACTGTTTTAGGAATGGGGCAGTTTGTGGGGTGGTGGGGCAGTTATAAGGGGGTATTTTTGTGAGGTGTGGCTGTCTGCAGGGTGAATGAGCAACTGTGGGAGTGGTTTTTAGGGGTAGGACAATTTGAGAGGTGGCATGGAACTTGCAAAGGAGTATTTTTTAGGGGAAGGGGCAGTGTACAGTTTGGTGAAGCAGTTGTAAGGAAGTAGTTTTTGGGTGTGGGGCATTTTTGGGGAAGTATCTTTTGGGAGTAGGGGCAGATGCAGGTACAGTTGGAAAGATGGCGAGTCAGTTGCAAGGTAGTTTTTTTTATAAAATAGTCTACTAGAACCAACCCCAACAGCGTGTGAGTCCTAACAAATTTATACCTGCTTTGAGGAAGGTTTAAATATGTGTATGGATTCTATGCATTTATATGCATAGTTACAAATATGCACGTACATTGCAGTTCTTCCCAAGTATGCTGCCAGGAACAGCTACTGCGGTGTACGTATTAGGAATGTGCACACAAAATATATTTTCCCCTCTCCAGCCTCACTCCCCAAGTCCTTACACTCAAACCACGATATAACCTTCACTGCATGAAAACACTATCACTTCTCTTGATTAAGAACATAAGAACATAAGACATGCCATACTGGGTCAGACCGAGGTCCATCAAGCCCAGTATCCTGTTTCCAACAGTGGCCAATCTAGGTCATACGTACCTAGCAGTTTCCCCAAAAGACACAAGTTCCACAATGCTTGTACGGGGCAAGCATTGATATCCTGGGTCCCTTTTTAATAGTGGTTTATGGACCTTTCCTCCAGGAACTTGTCCAAACCTTTTTTAAACCCAGCTATACTATCAGCCCTTACCACATCCTCCGGTAACAGATTCCAGAGTTTGATTACACGTTGAGTGAAAAAATATTTTCTCTTATTTGTCTTAAATAGTTTACCCTGTAGCTTCATTACATGTCCCCTAGTCTTTCTATATTCTGATAGCGTAAACAATTGATCCACGTTTATCTGTTCCACTCCATTCATTAATTTATAGACCTCTATCATATCTCCCCTCAGCCGTCTCTTTTCCAGGCTAAAGAGCCCTAACCTTTTTAGCCTCTCTTCATAGGAGTAGCCTTCCATCCCCTTCACCAATTTGGTGGCTCTTCTCTGTACTTTTTCTAATAACGCTATGTCCTTTTTAAGATACGGTGACCAGAATTGCACACAATATTCAAGGTGCGGTCGTACCATGGAGCGATACAGAGGCATTATAATATCCTTTGTTTTATTCTCCATCCCTTTCCTTATGATACCTAGCATTCTGTTTGCTTTCTTGGCCGCCGCTGCACACTGGGTGGAGGGTTTTAACATGTTATCCACGATGACTCCTAAATCTTTTTCCTGGGTGGTGGCTTCTAATGTGGAGCCTTGCATCGAGTAACTATAGTGTGGGTTGTTCTTTCCTAGGTGCATGACTTTGCACTTGTCCACATTAAATTTCATTTGCCATTTGGATGCCCAGTCTTCCAATTTATCCAGGTCCTCCTGCAGTTTTCCACTTTCCTCTTGGGTTTTAACAGCTTTAAACAGTTTTGTGTCATCTGCAAATTTGATAACCTCACTCGTTATTCCCTTTTCCAGGTCATTTATGAATATGTCAAAAAGCAGCGGACCCAGTACAGATCCCTGGGGTACTCCACTATTCACCTTTTTCCATTGGGAATATTGGCCATTTAGCCCTACACTCTGCTTTCTATCTTTTAACCAGTTCCCGATCCACAATAGTACACTGCCTCCTATCCCATGACTTTTTAGCTTTGCCAAAAGTCTCTGATGGGGGACCTTGTCAAAAGCTTTCTGAAAATCCAGATACACTATATCAACCGACTCACCTTTGTCTACCTGTTTATGCACACCTTCAAAAAAACATATCAGATTAGTAAGACAAGATCTTCCTTGTCTAAAGCCATGTTGGCTGTCTCCCATTAGGCCATGACTATCTACATGCTGCGTAATTTTGTTCTTTATGATGGTTTCTACCATTTTCCCTGGTACTGACGTCAGGCTCACCGGTCTGTAATTTCCCGGGTCACCCCTGGAACCCTTTTTAAAAATTGGTGTTACGTTGGCGACCCTCCAATCTTCAGGTATTACAGATGATTTTAATGAAAGTTCACAGATTACCAATAGCAGGTCTGCAATCTCATATTTCAGTTCTTTCAACACTCTGGGATGTATACCATCCGGTCCAGGTGATTTGCTACTATTCAGTTTATCAAATAGTTGTAATATATCTTCCCGGTGTAGCGATATTTCTCTCAATTCCTCTGCAGTATCACCTTTAAATACCACTTCAGTCTTGGGTAACATCCCTACATCTTCCTCAGTAAAGACCGAAGCAAAGAATTCATTCAGTCTCTCCGCTATAGCCTTGTCTCCTCTTACTGCCCCTTTTACCCCTCTATCATCTAACGGTCCAATTGACTCTCTCACAGGCCTTTTGCTACGAATGTACTTGAAAAAGTCTTTATTTCGTGTTTTTGCTTCCGCAGCAAGTTTCTTTTCAAATTCCCGCTTTGCCTGCCTTATCAATGCTTTGCATTTAACTTGCCAGTGCTTGTGCTGTTTCCAGTTTTCATCATTTGGCTCTTTTTTCCATTTCCTGAAGGTTGCTTTTTTGGCAGCAACAGCCTCTCTGACCTCACCTTTAAACCATGCTGGCAGTTTTTTGGACTTTCTCCCACTCTTCTTAATGCGTGGAATACAGCTGGTCTGGGCTTCGAGGATAGTAGTTTTAAATAACGCCCAAGCTTGCTGTAAGTCTTTAACCTTTGAAACCGCTCCTTTTAGTTTTTTCCTAACTATATTCCTCATTCTATCATAGTCTCCCTTTTGAAAGTTAAAAGGTAGTACTGTGGATTTCTTTACTATTTGTTCTCCAATAATTAAATCAAACATGATCATATTATGGTCACTATTGCCAAGTGGTCCCAACACCCTTATTTCTTGCACCAGATCTGGCGTTCCACTAAGGACTAGGTCCAGTATGGCTTCCCCTCTGGTCGGTTCATGAACCAGCTGCTCCAAGAAGCAGTCATTTATTCCATCTAGAAACTTTATCTCTTTAGTTTGTCCTGCCGTGACACTGACCCAGTCGATACCGGGGTAATTGAAATCACCCATTATTACTACTCTGTTGTGACTTTTGTTAGCTTCTGTGATTTCTTTGAGCATTTCATCATCCATTTGTTCATTCTGGCCAGGCGGTCGATAGTACACCCCCACTGCCATCACCTTCCCCTTCATAAGTGGAATTTCAATCCATAGAGATTCTACAGCAAATTTTGTTCCCTGCAAAACTTTAATCCTTTCTGACTCAATGCCCTCTCTAACATAGAGCGCAACCCCTCCACCAATTTGATCAGCTCTATCATTACGATATAGTTTGTATCCAGGTATCACAGTGTCCCACTGGTTATCCTCCTTCCACCATGTCTCTGAGAGTGCAATCATATCTAACCTCTCATTTAGTGCCATATATTCTAACTCTCCCATCTTATTGTTTAGACTTCTAGCATTGGCATACAAGCATTTTAGAGACTGTATTTTATTCATATTAATCTGGCTATTGGTAGGCATGGGTAATTTGTAATCTTTATTCTCTGTCTGCTCCTTACTCAAGGGCATTTCGGCTACTATACTCCCTTTTGGAACCTCATTGCTTTTGGTAGTATCCTTCAAGGATACCTTCGTCCGAACCATGCGCTCCTGGGTGACTGTCGGCTTTCCCCTAATTTCTAGTTTAAAAGCTTCTCTATCTCCTTTTTAAAGGTTAATGCCAGCAGTCTGGTCCCATCCTGATTAAGGTGAAGCCCATCCCTTCGGAAGAGCCCCCCCTTTCCCCAGAATGTTCCCCAGTTCCTAACAAATCCAAAACCCTCATCCTTGCACCATTGTCTCATCCACGCATTGAGACTCCGGAGCTCTGCCTGTCTTTTGGGTCCTGCACGTGGAACAGGAAGCATTTCGGAGAACGCTATCCTGGAAGTTCTGGATTTCAACTTCCTACCTAAAAGCTTAAATTTAGCCTCCAGAACCTCCCTACCACATTTTCCTATGTCATTGGTACCAACATGTACCAAGACAGCAGACTCCTCCCCAGCACTATCTACGATCCTATCTAGGCGGTGCGTGAGGTCCGCTTTTTTGCTGTAATACCACCTTGATTGTAAGATAAGGTGGTATAGAAATACTATTAAATAAATAAATAAATAAAATAAATAAGTCCCATCCCATTCTAGCCCTCCCTCAACATCATCTCCCTTCTAGTTCCAGCCCCACCCAGCATCCGCTCCCTTCTAGTCCCATTCTCCATCCCCCCGCTTCAGCCCATTTCCAATCCTAACCTCCCCATCAGCCCATTTCCAATCCTAGCCCCCCATCAGCCCTTTCCAGTCCTATCCTAGCCCCTCCATCAGCCCATTTCTAGTCCTAGCTCCCCAACAGCCTTTTCCAGTCCTAATCCTAGTCCCCCATCAGCCCTTTTCCAATCCTAGTCCTCCCATCAACCATTTCCAGTCCTATCCTAGCTCCCCATCAGCCCATTTCCAGTCCTAGCCCTTCCCCCCCCCCCCACCCCCACAAAGATCCCCGTGACCGTCCAACTGGGTTTTAGAGGGAGCTGGTGAGGCCCTGGCTCACTTCTGAAAGTCGACAAAGTGAAGAGTGCCCTTTTTCTTCTCTTAGGCAATTGTGATGTAGTATAGGCCACTGGCACTCTGAGTGCCGGGAACAGGAAATTCCCTTTGATCTCCGGCACGCCAGCGGCCTATACTACAACACAGCTGCCGAAGTGAAGAAAAAAGGTGCTCTTCACTTCGGTGGCTATCAGAGGTGAACCGGGGCCTTTCCGGCTCCCTCTCAAGCTGACCCTGTTGGTGCAGAAAAGCATGTGCGAGGTGTTGTTGGCGCGGGGGCCCCCTGAAGCACAGGGCACTGTGTGAACAACATTCTTGCACAATGGATGGGCCAGGCCTGCCAGTAGAAGATAGTCAATCCCTCCTTGGGTTTGTATTGTAGGGGTTAAGGACGGGGTTAAGGACTAATTTGGCTTACTTAATTTGGCTTACTTTGATAATGATGTTGGAAGTTATGATCCTATCCCAAAGAGCTGACTAACTTCTAAATGGCACAGAAGAACTGCATGTGGGCTGTGATTGACATCATGTATGATCCCTGCTGAAACATGTAGGATACCAGACTCTGGACAGGAGTGTGCAGAGAATGGACTTACAGAATGGAGCAGATGCCAGCCTAATATAAAGTTGATGAAAAAGTTTGCAGAGCTGAGCCTTGAAGATTCTAACTTGTGCTTGAAGCGAAAATCACCCAAGCGAAACTACAGTGAAACAAAGAAGAAGATGCAGGGCGGGGACCGAGCAGCCCAGACCGAGCAGCCCAGCAGGGAACGGCCTACCTGATAAGAAGCACAGCACATTTAGTTATATGATACTGAGTGAAGTGCCTCAAGACAGAAACCTGATAATGGGGAGGGTCCCAGGGCAGAGCCTGCAAATATATGCAGAATGTTCTGGAACTATTTGCTGCAGAGGAGTATATAACAGAGGTAACGGCCGAGTGTGGGCAGGACAGTCTTCTCTTTCACTATTATTCAGAGCCAGAGAACTCTGTCCGCATCAGGCAGACTGTTTATAGCTTTGCTTGTAACTTCCTTACTTTTTGTTTTTGCCCAAATAAATTATGTTATTATGGAATAAGCAGAGTGTCGCCTGATTGATTACACAGGTACACTACCAAAAAACTGCCTCCAGTTTTGCAACTGATTCCTATAGATTTTGGGGTGCTCAATCCAGGAAAAATAGCCAAAATGTTCCATCACGTCACGTTTTCTTGCAAAATTAGATTTCTTACCCATATAAGGAATGTTCACATAATTTCTTTTTAGCCGACTGCAGTTTATTTTCTTGGACCAAAATAGAGGTTGTAATGGTTAACTAACTAGAAACACTCCCTCATGATATTTTAGAGTGTTTTGTATTCATTTTATACATTAACAGGACAATTGGGAGGCGGGGGGCTAAATCCAGTACTCGCGCTGGCGCATGTTCTTTCCTGTTCGCCTTGCCTCGTTCACTTGCTCAAACACGGTGGTTGCGACATGAACGTTCCTGTCAAATTTCAGTTTCTTGCAAGTTCATTATTACCTTTTGTTTGCTCAGTCGTAATCCAGCTTTATTCCGAAGTGGTTCACTACAGTTGTAGTTTGCAGTGCTGTGTATTTGTGATGGCTCACAGAGCCAGAGGTTGCGCCAACTCTCCGGACAGTTTTTGTTTTATTTGTGGGGAATATACCGTGAAAAAGCGGCAGAGGAGCATTTCTGCATTTATTAAAAAAGTATATTTCACCTATTTCGGTTTGAAGTTAGGCGATCAAGACAAACCGTGGGCTCCTCACAAAGTGTGCAAGACATGTGAGGAAGATCTACGCTTATGGATGAAAGGTAAAAAACAAGCATTTCGTTTCGGAATACCTATGATGTGGCGTGAACAAAGAGACCACAGCAGTGACTGCTATTTTTGCTCTTGCATTGTGAAGGGATACAACTTAAAAAATAAGAACGTAATAAGTTACCCCAACCTTCCCTCAGCAATTAGGCCTATGCCTCATAGCAACGAAGTACCTGTGCCTGAACCACCAAAATCTTTGGATCATATTTGTGTGGACGGTTCTGATCATGATGAGACTCATCAGATGGCTTTTCCCGATGAGTCCAGTACTTCCGAGTTTGAAACTGAACCAGATCCGAAACCTGAACTTTTCTCTCAAGCTGAATTGAATGATTTAGTCCGGGATTTAGGACTCCCAAAAGATGCTGCCCAACTGCTAGGTTCTCGGCTTAAACAGAAAAATCTATTGTCACCAGGAACAACTTTTTATTGGTACCGCAACCGCGAAACACAATTTTTGAAGTATTTCAGCAAAGAGGAAGATTTGGTATTTTGCAACGATATATACGGAGTGATGGAAAAGTTTAAACTCAAGTATGATCCTGCTGAATGGCGGCTGTTCATTGATTCGTCAAAAGACAACATAAAAGGTGTTCTTCTTCATAATGGCAACACATTCGCTTCAGTTCCTATTGCTCACTCTGTTATTCTCCAAGAAAAATACGAGAATTTGGCCCTGATTCTTCAGAAGATTCATTATGATGAGCATAAGTGGATGATTTGTGGAGACTTTAAAATTCTATCCATGCTATTAGGGCAGCAATCCGGTTTCACCAAATATCCCTGCTTCCTTTGCTTGTGGGATAGCCGGGCCCGCGACCTACACTGGGGGAAAAAAGACTGGCCAATTCGGGAGTATTTGAGACCCGGTGAGAAAAATGTTCTTCATGAGAGCTTGGTACCTCGTGATAAAATTCTATTACCACCTCTCCACATTAAGTTGGGTCTCATTAAGCAATTCATCAAGTCCCTTCCAAAAGATGGTGAGTGCTTTCGGTACCTTTGCTCAAAGTTCCCCCGACTTTCTGAAGCAAAGCTAAAGGAAGGAGTGTTTGTTGGCCCTGATATAAGGAAACTCATTTCAGATGGAGCATTCGCTGAAACGATGTCTGAGAAGGAAAAAGAAGCCTGGGATTCCTTCAAGGATGTTGTTCTCAAATTCTTGGGGAACAGGCGGGATGAGAACTATAAGGATATTGTTGCCAGGATGCTCAATGCCTTCAAAGAACAAGGCTGTAACATGAGCCTGAAAGTCCATTTCTTGCACTCCCATGTGAACTACTTTCCCGAAAACTTGGGGCATACAGTGAAGAACAAGGTGAAAGGTTTCACCAGGACATCAAGGACGCAGAGAGAAGGTACCAAGGAAGATGGAACACCACTATGATGGCTGATTTCTGCTGGTTGCTGCTGCGGGAAACCCCAGATGAAAAATATGCCAAGCAGCGCACCAAGAGAAGCATTCGGGGGAAGAAGAAACGGGCCCACCAGGAGATTGATTGACCCAAGAATGACTTTAAAATCTAAACTGTGTTGACAAATATCGTGTTTTTACTAAACTTTGAAATAAAAATGTGCTAGTTATTACCACAGTGTCGGATCTCATTTATTAGAATTTTATTTTCACACCATCGGGTGTTTGTCTTCATGTATTGCAATGGTGCGGTTTGCGTTTTCTATTCTTACATACATACCTGTACAACATTTTTTGCACATTTCTTTGCTTTGCTTTGTGTCTAACCTCGCTCTTATATGCTCAATGTTTGTGCACATGTATGTGGCTGTTTTAAGTGCAGACAATTTTGCTACCATCACAGTGTGTTTTGTTGACATTACTCTATTCTTATGTGCTGCCTTGTTACAATTTTCTTTATTCTTATTTGAATAACTACTAAACAATTAGTATAAAGAATTCATCCAAGAAACTTTTATCTCGATCGCACTCAATCTGAAACGTTCACCTCAAACTGCTAACCCAATGTAGCAAAAAATCTGTACGTGATGGAGCAAATTGGTTACCAGATTTGGATTCAGCGCACCAAAAAACGTAAAAATCAATCGAAACATTAGAGGCAGTTTAAAAAAAAGTTTTTTTAGTGTACCTGTGTTATTGTATCCACCCCAGGGGAGATTTGTCCGAGCACCCTGGCGGACAGTATTCAAGTTAAAAGAATGCAGTGTGGTATGTTCTCCCTGCCAATTGGTTTTAGGAACCCATCATTTTATTGTTACACTGTTTAACCATGGAAAAGAAATTTGGCATCAGGCCGGTACTAAATCCAAAGTGAGTTTTCTTGAATAAGTGAGATAGATTCCTCTCCTAGAAAGTTTGATAAAATATCACTGCTAAGCAGCTTTAGATTCAGTAAGATTTTTTTTTTTTTGGAAAGTCAGCTCTGCTGTTTAAAGTGGCATATGTATAGACTGTAGCCTTAAATCTTAAAGGACCCAAAGATGTTTTCTCCCCTGCTGAAGACAGCCCAGGACTGGGACTCCCACTATCTCCTTGCATTTTCCCCCGCCATCCTTCTTGTCTGGTGAGAACACAGGAATGGGGTTATATAAGGAAGGGAATCTAAAATAAGACTGTCCAGAGGGAAGCCATGTTAATCTGGAGAAGCAAGTGGCACCTTATAGAATAACCAGTTTATTGAGGCATGAGCTTTTGGGAACAAGAGTCCATGTCATCATATGCATGATTTCAGCTCATGCCTCAATAAATTGGTTAGTCTATAAGGAACCATCGGCCTCTGTCATTTTGAAAATAAAAATGCAACTGCATTACTGAGAAAAAGGAAAAATGCCCGAGGCTGCCGGGCCGGGTCGCGCGGCCGACGGTAACCTGGGCCCGGGCCCGGCCTCGGCCGTGTCACGTGGCGGGGGTTTGCGGGGGGGGGGGGGGGGGGGTGGAGGGGGGAGAGCGGCATGCTGGGATCGCACCACGGTATTGTGGGGTGATCCCATTGGCCGCGAGGCAAGGAAGGGCGGTCCTGAAGACTCCGAGGAGCCGCGTGGCTCTGTCTTTTCGCTGCGGCTCCTCGGAGGGATCGGGCGTGTTTCTGCAGGCGCTGGTTCCAGCAGTGTGAGGCCTGCTACTGCGGGTTGCGGCATCGACGGCTGCTGGGTGAGCCGGGACGCGGTGTGAGGGACTGCGGTGGATAGCGCGGGGGGGGGGGAGGTCCCGGGTTTGATTCCCCTCATGGGGGCTGAGAGAATTTGGGGGGGGGCAGTATTTTACATTGCATTTGGGGATAGTCGATTACATAAAGCAAATAGTTAGTGATAAATAGCGGGGGATCATGGGGCGGACAAAGAAGGGAGTGAAAGGGAGGCAGCGGGCTCAGCCTGGGGGGGGGGGTGTGGAGCCGCAGGGAGTTAGTGCGGCCAGCAGAGCGCATGTGGGGGGGCAGAATGCCAGTATGGCCTCCCTGCCCGTGGGTCCCAGGGGTAGGGGAGGCCGTAGAGAGAGGGGGGAGATTGCAGTGAGCGATCCCAACTCGGAGTCTGGGAGGGGGGGGACTGCCGGAGCCCTTGGTCCCGAGCCAGCAGGGCCAGCGCCGGGTGCGGATGGCGTGGTTGGGGCTGACAGATGTGAGCGAGTTGGGGCATTGGGGCTGAGGGGCAGTAGCGGTGAGGGGGGGGGAGCAGGGGGCGGGGTCGCGGGGTTCGCAGGAGGCTGAGGCTAGCCACTTCAGGGTTTCCTCCGGGATTTCTGGTGATGGAGGGTTTGTTCCAGGGAGGCAGAGTGGGCAGGTGGTACAGTATGCTCCTGGGGGGGGCTGGATTTGGGTGCCACAGGGAGGGGGGCAGCTGACGGCTATGGGGCAGTGGGGACCCGGGTGGGGCGATTGGCCCAGTGCGGGTTTCCCATGTACGGGGGTCCAAGGGGCTTGGGAGGGGCCTCGGTGGGCAGGGGGTGGGAGTACCTCGGCTTGGCAACCTGGGGGAGGGGTAGTTTGGGGAGCAGGGCAATATGGGTTGGGTATGGCTGCTGGTGGTTCTTCTCTTCCTCTGCAGGTGTCGGTGAGTGGAACACCAGTGGTCGGGAGTGCGGAAACAGGCGCAGTTGCGATGGCTCAAGCAATGGAGCAGATCGGTTCGGCTGGGGCGTCAGCGGAGACCAGCGCGCAAGGTGCAGAGGGTGAGTGTATTGGGGGTTCGGGTGCGCCAGGCGGTGACGGAGTATCGGCTGCGGCAGCGGTGACTGTGGGACGAAAAGCTAAAGCTAAGCGAAAGCATGGGCGTCGTTGTCGGCGCGGTTCGTCCTCATCGTCATCCTCCTCCTCCACTGGGAGTTCGTCGAGTGCTTCGGTAGCAGGAAAGGGACGAGGGGAGAGAGCGGGGTCTTCGGTGGTATGTTGCGCTGAGTTGTGGGAGAGCGTTCCGCGCAAGTTGCGCAGGCGCATCCGCAAGAGAAGATACATTGATATCTTTCGGCTCTTGGAGGGATGGAAGCGCTCGGGAGAGAGTCGGAAGAAACGTAAGGAGGACGAGAAGGCGGGGAGGGTGCGGAAGGTATCCCGTAACACATTGAACTGGACGCGAGCGTTCTTGCGCTTGGCCAGTGTGTGGACATTCGGATCCGGGGCTGTACGGCGAGTTGTTGGCGTATGCAGACGCAATTTTGGCTGCGTCTCAGGCGCATGAAGGTTGGGCATGGCTCAACTACGATGAGGAGTTTAGGGATATGATGGAGGAGAACACGCAGTTGTCCTGGGGGATGAGAGATATTAACCTCTGGCTGACTCAAATGTCGGCCAAAAAGGTTAGTGGGAATATAAGCGGACAAGGAAAGGTTAGTGGGCAGAGTTCGGCGGCTGGTGTGCGGTCCTTTTGGGCGGCGGGTCCGGTACCGGGCTTGCCTAATGTGGGGGCGGCGGGAGATCTTTGTTGGCGCTACAATGAATCGTCCTGTCCCTTCCCAGATTGCAAGTTCCATCACGCTTGTTCAATGTGCAGGGGGAGTCATGCAGCCACGAAATGTATCAGGAAAGGAGTGTCGGGAGCAGGGAGTGGAGGCAAATGAGGGGGTGCTTGGGGGTTGGCGCCTACCCCCATTAAGGCGCAGGCGCTGCAGCCATGGCTGGAGCGTTACGGGAGGCGTCAACGTGGCAAGGTGGCCCAGTTGTTGTGGTGGGGTTTTTCAGAAGGTTTCCGTATTCCGTATCAAGGTGAAGTCACGGGAGTGGTGGCTAGTAATCCTAGCTCGGTGCGGGGGCTGATTGAGGTGGCCCGTCAAAAAATTGCGAACGAATGCGCATTGGGCAGGGTAGCGGGGCCGTTTGATCACCCCCCATTTTCGCCGTTTATCGTTTCACCCTTAGGGGTCATACCTAAGAAGGAGCCGGGGCATTACCGTTTAATACACAACCTGTCCTTCCCGCCGGGGGACTCGGTAAATGATCATATTCCGCCTGAGTGCTGTTCGGTGCGCTATGCGCCGTTTGATGTGGCTGTTGACTTGCTGCGCCAGTGTGGCAGGGGGGCCTTGATGGCGAAGGCGGACATTGCATCGGCTTTCCGGCTTTTGCCAGTGCACCCCTCGGCATTTCCCTTGTTAGGATTCCAGCTAGATGGACAATTCTAATTTGTTTGCCGATGGGTTGTGTGATTTCATGCACCTATTTTGAGACTTTCAGTTCCTTCTTGCATTGGGTGCTGGTTCAGCGGGCGGGTAGTAGTTCTATCATACACTACTTGGATGATTTTCTGTTTGTAGGTCCCGCGCGGAGCGCCGCGTGTGCGCATCCTTGTTGCGATCATTTCAGGCGATGGCTGTAGAATTTGGAATACCGTTGGCAGCAGAGAAGACGGGTGGGCCGGTCACGTGCCTTTCCTTCTTGGGGATCGAGTTGGATTCCATTGCCTTTGAGGTTCGCTTGCCAGCGGAAAAGATTGAGCGACTGAAAGCATTGGTAGAGAAGGTGGGGGCTGCGTCGAAAGTGACGCTGAAGGCTTTGCAGGCACTGGTAGGGCACTTGAACTTTGCATGTCGGGTGATCGCGATGGGTCGGCCGTTCGCACGGCGGCTGTCGTTGGCCACGGCGGGGGTGCAGCGCCCGCATCATCGTATTCGGGTGACGGCGGGGATGCGGGAGGATCTGCGGGTTTGGAGTGTTTTTCTGGCGGATTTCAATGGTTGCTCGCTAGTCCAATCGGCAGAGTTGTCCAATGTCGATCTGCAGCTCTTTTCGGATGCAGCGGGCGGGTCGGGGTTTGGGTTGTTTTGTCAGGGCTCGTGGTGTGCGGCAGCTTGGCCTGCATCGTGGGTGGAGAGTGGTTTGACGCGTAATGTGACCTTCTTGGAGTTGTTCCCGATAGTGGTGGCGTTTTGGGCATGGCCGGAGAGGTTGAGGAACAGGAAGGTGGTCTTCTGGTGTGGCAATGCGGCGGTAGTGCAGGTGATCAACCGGCACTCTCCCAAGTGTCCGAGGGTGGCGGCTCTCATGCGGGTTTGGGTGCTGGCATGCTTGCGCCTTAATGTCACGGCTAGGGCACGACATGTGCCAGGTTCGTGTAATTCCATTGCTGACGCTTTGTCTCGTTTCCAGAGGGAGAAATTCCGGGCTTTGGCTCCAGGAGCGGACGAGACGGCGATGGTAGTGCCGGAACACCTTTGGCAGCTTGGGACCCTGCAGTGATGGGGTTGTTGCGGTCTTCTGTTGCTCCAGGTACGTGGGCGGCCTATACACGAGGATATGCCAAGGTATGGGCTTTTCTGCAGAGTAAGGGTTGGAGTGGGGGGAGAGTAGATGGCCAGCAGGTGGGTGCGTTCATAGTGTGGGCGAAAGGGCAGGGCTGGTCACGGTCGACTGCGCGGGCAGCGGTTGCGGGATTCTCCTTTTTCAGCAAGGTGGCTGGTTGGGGTAACCCCAGTGCTTCCTTTTTGGTAAAGCGACTGTTGGCGGGGTGGGTGCGCGAGAGGCCCCGAGGACGGGATTGGCGGCGGCCAATTTCACATGAGTTGCTATTGCAGATATGGGGCGTGTTGCCGGAGGTGGCGGCGTCGGAGTTCGAGGCGGTATTATTTCGTGCTCTGTTCGTGACAGCCTTCTTCGGCGCATTTAGGGTTAGCGAATTGGTTCCGCGGTCCCATCGGAGGGAGGTGCTGGGGGGTTTGGAAGCGCAGCATGTAGTCGTGGAGGCGGCATCGGTGCAGATCTATCTCAAGCGGTCGAAGACTGACCAATTGGGTGTGGGACGCCGGGTGGTGTTGAAAGCGATCCCGGAGCTGTGTTCCTGCCCGGTGAGGAATTTACGGACCTATGCACAACGGCGGCTTCCGACGGCAGGCCAATTTTTTCGACACGCGGATGAACAGCCAGTAACGCAGTTTCAGTTTACGGCGGTGCTGCGCTTGGCCTTGCGGCGGTTGGGCTATGAGGAGCGGCAGTTCGCTTCTCATTCCTTCCGGATAGGGGCGGCAACGAGTGCTGCAGCAGCGGGTTTGGGCGATGAGGTGATTAAAAGGATTGGGGGATGGAGATCTTGGGCATATGCGGGATTTGTCCGGCCGGAGTGGCTGTGATCGGGTCCCGGGCTGGAGGGCAAGAGGGGGGGGGGTTCTAATGATGTGTTTCCTATTTCAGGTGGGCTGCTGCGAGGTCCGGTACTGGACGGGGATTCCTTTGAAGGCACAGCGAGCGACTGGTGGATCGTCGGGCACTCCTTTGTGTATTGGGCGGAGCGGAGGGCTCGGTTACGCCCCTTGGGAGAGCATCTGGGCCTGGCGACCTGCAACGTTCGATTGCTGTGGATTGGAGAGCGGGGCATGCGCTGGTGGCAACTTCTTCCTTTGATGCGGCGACAAGCGGACCGGCGGCAGCGCCCACGTGGAGTGTTGATTCACTTGGGCGGCAACGACTTATCCAGTTGGACTTGTCGACAGTTAATTCGAGCTGTGCAGCGGGACTTGAGGGAGCTGCTGTTGGAGTGGCCAGGGGTGGCCGTTATATGGTCTGACATTATACCAAGGCCGGCCTGCCAGGCTCAGCGACGGTGGTTGCATGGGCTGGCGAAAGTTAATCGGCAGGTCGGACGTTGGGTGCAGCAGGTGGGTGGCTGGCAGGTGCAGCACCCGTGGGCAGATGCACATTGTGCAGGCTTGTACCGTACGGATGGGGTACACCTATCTCCTGTCGGACAAGATCTTTTGTTAAATGATTGGCAAGAAATGTTTGAGCAGTTGGTTGGTCGCAGCTTTATGGGGGTGGGTCGGCGTGAGGATATGTGAATACCTCACGCCGGTGGTGGGGTAGAGGGCCAGCGCTCGCACAGGCGGCGCGGCGGTAACTGATTGAGGAGCTGGTGGGGAGCGAAGGAGCTCCCCGTAGTGGGGCGAGACATCCCGGTTGGGGGGTCTCGGCCCGGTAGCGGGGTGGGTGTGCCAGCCTTTGCTACTAGTATGGCGAGGCAGGCGATGGGGGGGTGGTGAGGATGATGCTCAGCCTTGCTAATAGTATGGCGGGTGAGGGCATCGTCCGGAAAAGGGGTGGGGGGTGAGGTTGATCATGTGTTGCCCATGTTGGGCGGGTTGTTATATGTATTAATAAAGCTGCGACCAAGGTTCTACCATATTATTGTGTTGGTATATTTGTTAAGTGTAAAAGAGCGGGGGGAGATGGGGGAGGAAAAAGGGGTGAAGGAGGACGAGGAGGGCCTCCGGGTTACCAGAGTTACTGCACCTAACCTACCGAGAGAGATACTGACTACTTTGCTCTCAGTAAATGTTTAGTTTAATTTAATTTCTATTCATCTATGAGAAATGCCCATCAATACAACTATTATTCCATATATGCCCCAACAATAGCTGTAGAAGAGGAAGAAGTGGATCCGTTCTATGAACAAGCAGAGCCAGCCTAGGGCAGCAGACCTCCATGGGTGGCACAGCACACATGGCATCCTGCCCCTCCATTCTGGGCCATGCAGCGATGCCGCTGCCCCCCCCCCCCCACACCTGCTGATTCTGGTGGCAGGGTCGGTTAGGATTGGTGGCAGTGGCCCATGGCAGGATATGTGTGCCAAAGCATATGGCCTGCCACTGCCACCAAGCCATCCCCAACCAGTGCTGCGAGAATCAGTGACAGGGGAGGGTGGCTGTGTGGCTCAGCATAGGAAAGGGGGGAGGGTGACACATGAGGAGGGGAGCAGCTCACCCAGAACTTCTGCTTAGGGCAGCAGAAACCTTTGGGCCAGCCCTGTGAACAAGTACAAGCTGAAATTCAGAGAACATGCAAACAGAATATCCTGATAGTCATGGGTGACTGGAATACAAAAGTTGGCAACAAAGAAGAAGGCAAAGTGGTTGGAAAATATGGACCTGGCAACAGAAATGGAGCTGGAGAGAGACTAATAGAATTCTGTAAGACCATAAGAACATAAGATATGCCATACTGGGTCAGACCAAGGTCCATCAAGCCCAGTATCCTGTTTCCAACAGTGGCCAATCCAGGTCACGAGTACCTAGCAGTTTCCCTAAAGGACACAGGTTGCACATTGCTTGTATTGGGACAAGCAGTGGATATTCTGGGTCCACTTTAATAATTGTTTATGGACCTTTCCTCCAGGAACTTATCCAAACCTTTTTTAAACCCAGCTACACTAATAGCTTTTACTACATCCTCTGGTAATGAATTCCAGAGTCTGATTACACGTTGAGTGAAAAAATATTTTCTCTTATTAGTCTTAAATAGGTTACCCTGTAGCTCCATTGCATGCCCCTTAGTCTTTCTATATACTGATGACGTAAACAATCGATCTACATTTACCCATTCCACTCCATTCATTAATTTATAGATCTCTATCATATCTCCCTCAGCCGTCTCTTTTACCGGTTGAAGAGCCCTAACCTTTTTAACCTCTCTTCATAGGGATATCCTTCCGTCCTCTTTACCATTTTGGTGGCTCTTCTCTGTATCTTTTCTAATAACGCTACATCCTTTTTAAAATATGGCGACCAGAATTGCACACAATATTCAAGGTGTGGTGGCATTATAATATCCTTTATTTTATTCTCCATTCCTTTCCTTATGATACCTAGCATTCTATTTGCTCTCTTGGCCACTGCTGCACACTGGGAGGAGAGATTTAACATGTTATCTATGATGACACCTAAATCTTTTTCCTGGGTGGTGGTTCCTAATGTGGAACCTTGCATTGTGTAACCATAGCTTATGTTGTTCTTTCCTAGGTGCATAACTTTGCACTTGTCCACAATAAATTTCATCTGCAATTTGGATGCCCTGTTGAGGCATTCCTAACAGGGGCTATACACTTCAAGCAAAGGTAAGAGTTTGTGGCTTTTTAAATTACAGCTCTCTGCCTGGGAGCTCTTAAAAGGGTTTTGGTACATTTTTAAAACAAAGTTACATTCTCTTTGGTGCTTTAGTTTAAAACGAGAAATATTTTCATCAGTGGGGTAGGTTTAAAATTGCTTTTCTCTGAAAGGACAGATGGGAAACCGGCTGGTACTTTGGTAGATCTCTCTCTTTTGTTTTAACAGATACCTAAGCTCCACGAACTGAACAATGGCTAGGAAATTGTATTGCTAAAGCTGTTGCCACCATTACAGCTTCTGCCTCTTTCCAGACAGAGGTCCCAATGCCAGTTGAAAGACTGGTTCCATGTGCAAGGTGCCTGCATGCTGAAGCTCTCAGGAAGCAAGTGGAGGAACTCCGAGAGGAGGTGGTGAGGCTGAGGAACATTCAAGAGAGTGAGAAGTACATTGATGAGATGCTTCTTGCAACATTCAAGCTCTCCAGCAGAAGAGAAGATGGGTGCCTACAGAATGACGAAAGATGGACACAAGTCACCAGGGCCTGCAGAACCACCAATCCAACTTCTCCAGCCCTTGAACTGAAGAACCATTATGCAGCCCTGGAAGTGGAGGAGGTGAAAGCATCCCTGGAAAGGGAATAAACAAAGCTCAAGTACCCCAAAGTTGTAGAATCAGTGACTACAAGGAAGCGAAGGGTAGTGGTGGTTGGTGACTCTCTTCTGAGGGATACTGAGGCATCCATCTGCTGACCAGACTTGATGTCCAGAGAGGTATACTGTCTGCCAGATGTCAAAATCAAAGATGTTACGGAGAGTTTGCTGAGACTCATCAAGCCCACTGACTATTACTCTATGTTGCTAATCCATGTCGGCACAAATGATACTGCCAGGTATCCCTCTGAGCATATCAAAAGTGACTTCATGGCTCTGGGACAGAGGGTGAAACAGATAGGTGCACAGGTGGTGTTCTCTTCGATCCTCCCTGTTGTGGGTAAAGACCAAGGCAGAGAAGCTCGCATCCTGGAGATGAATGCATAGCTGCATGCTATTTCATAAGAACATAAGATATGCCATACTGGGTCAGACCAAGGTCCATCAAGTCCAGTATCCTGTTTCCAACAGTGGCCAATCTAGGTCATACGTACCTAGCAGTATCCCCAAGAGACACAGGTTCCACAATACTTAGATTGCACACAATATTCAAGGTGCGGTCGTACCATGGAACGATACAGAGGCATTATAATATCCTTTGTTTTATTTTCCATTCCTTTCCTTATGATACCTAGCATTCTATTTGCTTTGTTGGCCGCCGCTGCACACTGGGTGGAGGGTTTTAACATGTTATCCACGATGACGCCTAAATCTTTTTCCTGGGTGGTGGTTCCCAATGTGGAACCTTGCATCGTGTAAACCATAGTGTGGGTTGTTCTTTCCTAGGTGCAAAACTTTGCACTTGTCCACATTAAATTTCATCTGCCATTTGGATGCCCAGTCTTCCAATTTATCCAGATCCTCCTTCAGTTTTCCACAATCCCCTTGGGTATTAACAACTTGAAACAGTTTTGTGTCATCTGAAAATTTGATAACCTCACTAGTTATTCCCTTTTCCAGGTCATTAATGAATACAGTACAGATCCCTGGAAGAAATGAACTATAAAACTATAGGAAGAGTTGCAATAAGCAAGTAAAAGATTTTCAATATTATTATACAGTAGTTGCTTATATGACTGTCTGACTTTGGCTTGTATGGTAAATGGATCTACATGAACAGTTTGAATTAGGTACAGTGGAACCTGCCTGCAAGGAGGCAGGAAGATGGATTAGTTTGCCTTTCCCTTCTGGCCTTGCCTTTCTAGGATTTTCCTATTAAATTATAAACTTATGTGGTTATCCTTATTTGATGATGTTCAATAGCATGGCTTACACAGATATTGAGCTACTAAATACCATCCTCTTTAAATTCCTTTGCAAAAACACATGTGGTTCGATATTCAAAAGCACTTATCTGTATAGCAACAGTTGCTGTAGCTTTAAATGTCCTGTCCATGAATTTTCTGCATCATTCCCCAGATGGGGCAGCTTAAAATTTTTACAGAACATCCTTGGGTGTATATTCATAGTGGTTTAACTGGTTAACAGACCTGCTAACTTGTTAAACTGCAGTCAGTAGGATATTAAGCAACACTAAAGCATTTAGGCCCCGATTCTGTAAGGCGTATAGCGGGGCTGCACGTCCCCACTATCTGCCTTCTCTCTATTCCGCCTCCCGTCTCCCCTGCATGCACAGAGCCACTGTAGTGTCACTTCCTTTTAAACACTGAATGCTGCAGCAGGGGTTCCATAGAGCCGGAGGGCTCTGCACCAGTTTCATTTGTTTTTAAATTAGCGTTATTGCAGCTGCTGCTCTGTAAGAAGCAGGAGCCATGGCTGCCAGGGGAATGAGGTGGCAGGAAGGGACTGACACAGGGGAAGGTGGAGGCAGGAAGGCAGCTGAAAGAGGAGGGAAGGAGTTGGCAGGAAGGGAATGATACAAGGTGAAGGTGGAGGTAGGAAGGCAGCTGAAAGAGGGGGGAAGGAGGTGGCTGTAAGAGAGCTGAAAGAGGAGGGAAGGTGAGGTCTGGAAGGCAGCTGAAAGAGAGGGGAAGGAGATGGCTGGAAGAGAACTGACATGGGGGAAGGTGAGGGCTAGAAGGGAGCTGACATGGGGGAAAGTGGGGACTGGTCCGCTGGAAGGGAGCTGACAGAGGTGTGAAGGAGGTGGCTGGAAGTGAGCTGACATGGAAGGAAAATGGGCTGGAAGGAAGCTGATGCAGGGGGGAGGAAGAAGGTGGCAGGAAGGGAGCTGACAGAGGGGAAGGAGGGGAATGGAAGGGATCTGACACCTGGTGATGGTACTGGAGGGGGCTGGAAGGGAGCTGACACCTGGGGGTAGGATTGGAGGGAGCTGACATTTGGGGATGGGACTGGTAGGTGGCTGGGTAATGGGGAGGAGGCTGGAAGGGAGGGGGCACTGGGACTGAAAAGGAGCAGACACATGGGGATGGCACTGGGAGTGGAAGTTAGCTATCTAGAATTGTATTTGAACTAGAAGGAGCTGGACGGTGGGGAAGGAGGGGGACTGGAAGGGAATGAACACCACTGTTAGTCCTGGGAATGCAAGGGGGTTGACATTGGAAGGATGGGAAGGACTGAAAAGGGGACTGATACTGGGGAGGGTTACTGGGACTGCAAATAGGCTGATGGAAGGAAGTGAAGAAAAAAAAAGAAGAGACAAGAAATGGCAGATAGACTATACACCATAGGAAGAGAGCTAAGAGAAGACAGGAGAGCAGAAGCCTCAGATCAGGACCAGCATGATCAGAGAAAAGAATGGTCGAAAAAATATTTTTTTCAATTTAGTGACTGGACATTGCACTACCTTTATATTTTATACAGTATGGGGAAGTGCATATATTACTGATCTGATGTTGCACTGCTTGTGAAGTCTGGCTTCTTGGGGTTTCAGTTTCTTTTTTGTCTATATATTTCTCTTTTTGTTTTGTGTCCATTTATTGATGAAGGCCTATCTGTATTGTGTGTGTGTGTGTGTGTGTACAACCAATGCTAGGTATTATGTTAGTATGGTATTTCTGTTTAAGAATGTGTAGCAATCTTGCTTGTTCAGTTTGCACATTGCCCTCTCTGCAATTATTTTTTTGGGACAGGGGGTGGGGAAGGATGGGGTGGGGCAGGGCAGGGGGCGGGGAAAGGGTGGGGTGGGGGTGGGCATGGGCGGAGCATGACTAGCCACAGGTGGTGGATTTTTCTCTTTCAAAAAGTTGGCAACCCTAACCCGGACATACAGGGCTGATTCCGGTCACGGCCCTATATGTTCTGAGAGCATGAGGGGAACAGCCAGAGTTGTCCACCTCGGAGGTGGAATAAGCACTGGCTGCCCACCTGGATCGGCCAGCCAGGCCCCCTGGGGCAACATCGGCATATCAGATGGGTCCTTGCCACCCAATCAGGGCTCTGGCTGTGCTCATTGTGGGTCAGACGGTGGGGAATCGGGGTCTCAGCAGGCAGTGGGCTGGTTGTGCTGTGGAGAGAACATCCCCGTAGTGATGCAGGGACATGCTGGCCATCTCCCAGAACCCGAGCCTGCACTCATGGGAACATCTTGCTCCTGCAATGCAGAATCGGTTGCTGAGGGGCCTGTCCTAATCAGGGCCATCCAGATGGCTTGGACGTGCCCCTGCTAGAATTGGGCTCTTATTGTCTGTGAATATCCTGGTTTGTGCCTCTGAATGCTCTGATGCTAAGCACCTCGCATTGTGGCGTTCCAGAGGCAGAGTGGGGATGGAAACCGAGTTAACTCAGCAGTGGCAATAATCAGCCGGTTAACTTAAACTGGATAAAGTTAGGCTAAAAAAAGGCAGTTTAACTTAAGCCATTTTAGTTGTCCAGCCACGACTGGATATCACTGCTGACTGGATAGCTAAAACGCTATCTAGGCATATCAGATATTTATAAGAACTTAAGATATGCCAGGATAAGTATCCTGTTTCTAAGTGGCCAATCAAGCTCACAAGTACCTATTAGGTTCCCAAAATGTAGACAGATTCGATGATGCTTATCCCAAGGCAACAATGGATTTCCCCAGTCTGCCATTGATTATGCCCCACCTGGTACTATACCAACAGCACTGGGATGGACTGGGAGTGGAGCATAGGTCTTCTGTCTAACTCTGTGGATAGTCAGCAGTGTTCAGCTGCTATCCATATAGGTATGAGTTTTAATTTACGACAGCATAAAGGCTGTCCTAAATTAAATCATTTATCTAAATTGGTACTGAATATACACAGATAATTTAAAGACCAAGGTTGGCATTTAAATGAAATGCCAATCACAGCATTTGAATATTGACCAAAGGGATACCCTTCCAGTTACTGACAATAAAGCTAAGCCCAGGGAAGTTATAGCCACCCATACTTCAGTTTTCAGTGGTTGGTACTAGTTGAGTCTAGTTCTGCACGCTGGTAAAACTAGTAACATAAATGACGGCTAGGGTTATAACTGACACATCATGCACACCTGTACTAGTTTTCATTTGTGAAAGTCAGTTTTGTTTTGTGTTGGAATATAAAGATCCTTTGTGTTTCTCCCATGCCTTTTTGAATTCTATTACATTTTTTGTCCCCACCACCTCCAATGGGAGGGCATTCAGAGCATCCACTACCCTTTCTGTGGAAAAAAACAAATTCTAATGCTGCTTTTAAATTTGCCTCTTTTCAGCTTTATTTCATATTCACTGGTTCTATATTTTCCCCATCTTTGTCTAGCATATCTCCCTTCTCCCTCTTTTCCTCCAGGGTATACATATTTATGTCTTCAAGTCGCTTCTCATGCGTCTTCTGAGACAGAAATACACACAATTTTGGTAACTTTCCTCTTAACCATTTCAAGTCCTTATATCCTCAGTGAGATATGGCATCCAGAAATGAACACAGTATTATCAGGTGAGGCCTCACCAAAAAGGGTTCACAGGGTAAGCCGGGAAACTACAGATTGGCAAGCTTGATGTCTGTATTGGGCAAAATAGTGGAAACCATTATAAAAACAAAATTACTGAACATGTAAATAGTCATGGCTTAATGGCAGAAAGCCAACATGGATTACATTTTTTTGATGCTGTGAATAAACAAGTAGAAAAAGGTGAACCAGTTGATATAGTGTGTCTGGATTTTCAGAAAGCCTTTGACAAGGTCCCTCATGAGAGACTCCTGGGGAAATTAAAAAGTCACAGGATAGGAGGCAGTGCACTACTGTGGATTAGGAAATGGTTAAAAGATAGAAAACAGAGAGGCAGACTAAATGACCAATTTTCTCAATGGAGAAAGATAAATAGTGGAGTACCCCAAGGATCTGTGCTGGGTCTGCTGCTTTTTAACAGATTCATAGATGACCTGGAAATGGGAATAACAAGTGGGGTGATCAAATTTGCAGATGACACAAAATTATTCAAGGTTGTTAAAACACAAGAGGATTGTAAAAAAATTGCAGGAAGACCTTGATAAATTGGAAGATTGGGCATCCAAATGGCAGATGAGATTTAATGTGGACAAGTGCAAAGTTATGCAATTAGGGAAGAACAGCCCAAACTATGGCTACACAATGCAAGGTTGCAGATTAGGAACCATCACCCAGGAAAAGGTTTTGGGCATCATTGTGGATAATACATAGAAACCCTAGATCCAGTGTGCAGCGGCAGCCAAGAAAACAAATAGAATGCTAGGAAACTTAAAGGCCGCAGGGCAAGTCCCGGAGGCCGCCGTTAACTGGTGGCGAGATCCGGCGCGGGTCCCTGGCCCGTTGAGGAAGCAGCGGGGGAGGGGGGGGGTGCGAGAAGGAAGGGGCAGCCGCACAGGGACGCCGGCGGCATTATTTAAACTGATTGGCTCTGCCGCGGGGTCGCGCGCGACGAGAGCCAATCAGGTGAGGAACTAGGGCCATGTGCTGAGGCATCCAGAGCAAGCCTGCAGCACATGTTTCGAGAAGCGGGGCGGTGAACGGAGTCCCGCCCTCCCGCCCATTATTGGGTTTTAGTTGAAGGGGAACATAGGGTTGTCACAGCTGGGAGGGGGAAGTGGTTTGGCGGGATCCCGGAGGTTTCCGGGGTCCGGAGCCGGAGGCTACTTGGGCGGGGCAGGGTGCCCGCGACCCGGAGAACCCCGCGCAGGCTTCTGCTAGTGATATGGCGAAGTCGAGCAGGGGTGGGATTAACTGGACCGGTAGGGACCGGGCCAGGTGGCGGAAGCGAGATCACCTTGCTATTAGTACGGCGGGTGAGGCTTCGCTCCGCTACGGGGGAGGAAGGGGTATAATTGGCTGTTTTTTATTGGTTTGTTAAATTGTTTGTTATTGGGCAATAAAGCTGTGACCTGGTCTTTTCCAAGTGCAGTGTCTGTGAAATTATTTGATAGGATATACAAATAAAGGAGATGAGTAGGGCGGTGGGAGAGCGCCGGGTACAGATCTCCGGTTACATAAGGAAAGGAATGGAGAATAAAACAAAGGATATTATAATGCCTCTGTATCATTCTATGGTGTGACCGCACCTCGAATATTGTGTGCAATTCTGGTTGTCATATCTAAAAAGGATATAGCAGAATGAGAAAACATACAGAGAAGAGCCACCAAAATGGTAAAGGGGATGGAGGGATACCCCTATGAGGAAAGCTTAAAAGTATAGGACTCTTCAACTTGGCAAAAAGACAGTTGAGGGGAGATAAAGTCTATAAAATAATAAATTGAGTGGATCGAGTAAATGTAGATTGTTTTTTTTTTACTGCTTCATAATGTAGAAAGACTATGGGCCATGCAATGAAACTACAACATAGCCATTTAAGACTAATAGAAAGTATTTTTTTCATTCAACGCATCAAACGCTGGAATTTGTTACTGGAGTATGTAGTAAAAGCTGTTAGTGTAGCTGGGTTAAAAAGAGGTTTGGACAAGTTCCTAGAGGAAAAGTCCATAAATCATTATTAAAGAAGACCAGGGAAATCCACTTCTTACCCCTGGGATAATAAGCATGGAATCTGTGTACCATTTGAGAATCAGACAGGTATTTGTGAGCCGGATTGACCGCTGTTGGAAACAGGATGCTGGGCTTGATGGACCACAGATGAGATATGAGCATTTGTATAAAGCTACAAAACATATGCAGCGCTGCAAAGACATGAAAAAGACGGTTCATGCTCATCAGAACTTACAGTCTAGTCAAGACAGACAACACAGTAGCTGTAGATATGGGATACATCTAGGGGGAATGGTAAGGGAACACAAAGGAGACCAGGCGACCCAAGATCTGAAAATGGCAGTGGAGAGGTGAGTTTTTAGCCTGGATTTGAAAAGGGCCAGAAAAGGCACTTGGCGTACAGACTCAGGTAGTGTGTTCCAGGCATAAGGAGCAGCAAGGTGAAAGGAGCAAAGTCTGGAGTTAGCAATAGAAGAGACGAGCACAGATAGAAGCAATTTGCCAGAAGAGCGGAGTTCCCAAGGAGGGGTGTAGGTAGAGATAAGAGAGGAAAGGTAGCGAGAAACTGCAGAGTGAATGCACTTATAGGTCAGCAGGAGAAGTTTGAACAGGATGCAGAAACAGATATGTTCTTATGTTCGTAACCTGTACAGGGGAATTATCACCACCTTCAGCTGGTTATGTCCATCCCTATTCAGTCTAGTATCTTTCTGTCCTTGTCCACCACCTTGTCACATTTTTTTGCTAACTTGGGGTCCTCTGATATTATCATCCTGAGGTCTGGTCTGGTCTGTGTATATCATCTCTTATTCCCTGTCACATAGAACTCCTTTGGATTTCTATACTCAAAGTATAAGGTTCAAACCTTTTGATTCAGGTTTACCAATTGCCCTCCACTGCTTGCCTCTTCATATTTATCTGACGTATCTGCTGATTCCTCGGGGTGACCTAGAGGTCCCTGCCTTTCTCTGTCCCACTCATGGGAGACCTTCACTCCTGTTTCCGCACCAGAACTGATCAAAGTCTTGCAGACTTCTTGGAAGACTACCTCTGTCACTGATCCGATTCCATCTTCGTGGTTGTCCATCTGCTTGCGTTCTCTTCTCCCACTTATTCTGTCTCTGCTAAATAACAGTCCTCTAGACTAATAAAAACCCTTAACTATCTCCCACACATATATTCAATCAAACAGGGAAACAAGGACAAACATATAATTTTTGTCGGAACGTTCACCGTGAAGAAACAATTCCTCTCGAGGTGCAATGTTCCATTTTTATCTTTTTAAGTGGAAATACCACAAAGGCCCTGAGAGAATGTTCTCTCAACACCAAATTATAAATATCAATTACTGAGAGAGAGATCACTTAGCTGAGTCAAAGTATGCGGGTCCAGTCCTCATAACATCCGAACTGTAAACACTCGTGTGCAATCTTCAAGCACCAAGCTATAAGGCGGTATGAAAAGCGCCGCAATTTCAGCTCAGCTTTTGTTTCCATCCAAATTGTGGCAACATCACTGAGATAACCCCATCTCAGTCCAGTAACCCAACGTTGTGTTTCTGGCCAAAGGTATTCCTGGCCCTTCCTCAAACCATGTCGCTCACTTCACTTTCGGATACCAACCCTATTTAAAGTCCCTCAGAAGTAATCACCTGATCAGTTGATAATAACATGAAGGCTCACGGGAGTTGTAGTGTTAGGCTTCATAAAATACTCCACCAATCTAATGATTGGTTTAAGCCACTAGGTGTTATAGTGTTCAATGTATAGATCCAAACATTTTCACGATAACTTAGCAAAGAGTCCTTATCACCTCCTCGAGACATTAAAGGAGCATGATCTAAAATTCTCCATCGTAAATAAGTAAATTGGTGATTAGCTTGGTGGAGTATTTTATGAAGCCTATGACTCCCGTGAGCCTTCATATTATTATCAACTGATCAGGTGATTACTTCTGAGGGACTTTAAATAGGGTTGGTATCCGGAAGTGAAGTGAACGACATGGTTTGAGGAAGGGCCAGGAATGCCTTTGGCCAGAAACACAACGTTGGGTTACTGGACTGAGATGGGGTTATCTCGGTGATGTTGCCACAATTTGGATGAAAACAAAAGCTGAGCTGAAATTGCGGCGCTTTTCATACCGCCTTATAGCTTGGTGCTTGAATATTGCACACGAGTGTTTACAGTTTGGATGTTATGAGGACTGGACCCGCATACTTTGACTCAGCTAAGTGATCTCTCTCTCAGTAGTATTGGTAGTATTCCTATTATACAATTCACTTTATGAGTGATAGACATATTTATATCTTCAAAACAACCCCACCTAGAATCAGACTGACGACCAAATTACTGTGTATGATTAGAGCTCGTTAAGACAGAGGGTAAATGAGATTGTAACATGGGCAGTAGAAATTCCTCTGAAATAGGCTGGTGTGCCCAATTTCAATAACTCCATTACATTCAAATTTGTCGCATGCAATAATGAGATGTCAACATTTTCTATCCTACCATACAGAAGAGAGACATTCCTCTTAGTAGTGGATGTTAATGCCCTTAACATTTAGGTACCCAGTCCCAGAAAGGAACATATTAAGTATATCATCGAAAGAAGCATTCATAGCTTACAGAAATAATTTGGTGTTGTAGCCTTTCATTTAACATTATAGGACAGCTTCTCAAGCGCTTTTAAAGTATGGCTACATCTATAGCCAAAGTAATGAGCAAAGGCCCCATCATATGATCAAATGCAATGAAACACCCTATTTTAGTATGAAAAGAAAAAGAAAAAAACCTTCCAGGGGGGCTATATAAGACACAAAACTTAGCGGGTGAGACCACTAGGACAAGAGAGACATGGAGGGCTTAATGACCCAACACTCCCACATTTCTGCAATACTCCGACTATCACATCTTGCCCACCTTCCATCTTACAAGCAGAAATAATGTCTTATAGACAAAACAGCACAAATTTCTCAGGAAATAGCAGTATAACACACTTGTATGTCGCTTCTGCGTGGATAGTTTGCCATAACACGATCTCAGGCCAGTCGATCGCCCAAATGACAAGCGCCCTAAAACTGTGGCTAACAGAAGATACAATGTGTCCACCACTGCACCACCGCCGACTCCATATCTTCCAGAAATGCACATAAATCTCCAGAATCATCAAAAGTCTTGGTCTGATTATGCAGCGTGACTTTCATGCGAGCAGGATATAGCAATCCAAAATGGGCCTTCAGTTGTATCAAGCGTGGACGCAGCGCCAAAAGACTCCTTCTCCTATCCACCGTCGCCTTCGCAAAGTCTGGAAAGAACAAGAGTTTATGCCCTTGATATTCCAAAGCTGTGAGTGCTCTGGCAGCTCCCATTATCTGCAACACTTGTTGAAAGCGTAGAACTTTCAGGATAATTGGGCGTGGACGCTTGTTCATGGCCTTGGATTGCATAGATACCCTATGGGCACGCTCAATCTCAAACGGCATAGTGAAATGCAATTTTAACACATTTGGAAACATAGCCTGCAGAAAGGATATCAAATCATTCCCCTCTGCTCCTTTAGGCACTCCCAGTACCCTTATGTTTCGCTGCGAGCGGTTATTGCCATCATCCACCTCTCTTTGCAGTGAACGAATCAACTTGACCTGCTTTTCGACTGCCTTAAGTCTCTCCTTATGTGAGGCAACCACCCTCTCCACCTTCTCCAAACAGGCAGTATTTGCTTCCAACGAAGATCTCAAAGCATTGATATCTTCTTGCATTGCTCTTAGCGATTTTTGCATTAGCTTTGACTGCTTCTTTGACAGCCCGAATCTCAGCCAAGATCTCCTGCAAGGTCTCAGGGCAATCACGGATGACCGCCATCTTGTGAGGTGAGAGAGGTTCCGTCTTGGATTTCTTTGCGCTAGCATTTTGAGAAATTTGGAAATCCAACCGCATCTGCTTGGAACCTGACATATCCGGGATCAAATGGCAACCACGTAGGTAGGAACTATATGATCAAATATTGCAGAAAAACAGGATTCTTGCCTTTGCCCTCCGGAGCACCGCACTTACACGTCCATCATGACCAGATATCAGGCTCCATCCCTGGCTCCCCTTCTTTTCAATGTATTTCTCATTCCCCTGATTCTTATCTTTCAGCAGTCTGGAATTTCATCCCATTTTTACATGGATGATATGCTTCTCATTTATCATACCAACCCTGTTTTTCCTGACTTGTCTTCATTCAATGCCTGTTGGTCCAGTGTCTCCCAATGGCTTTCGGCTAAATTTCCTCAACTGAATCCTGCTAAATCTGCTGCATTTTGGATCACCTTTGGTAGACCCTCCCCTCTTCTGGCAACTTCATTCCCAAGCTGTTCCATTCCCTTGGCTGATTCTATGCGTTATTTGGGTCCTATTTTGGACTCTTCATTTTGTTTTCGGGCTCATATCTCATCTCTGGTCCATCGTTTCGTCTTTGCACTTCTTTGGATTCATGCTGTTCACCCCTTTCTCTCCTGTTAAGAACATAAAAACATAAGAGATGCCATACTGGATCAGACCAAGATCCATCAAGCCCAGTATCCTGTTTCCAACAGTGGCCAATCTAGGTCACAAGTACCTAGCGGTTTCCCCAAAAGACACAGGTTCACGATGCTTCTACTGGAGCAAGCAGTGGATTTCCTGGGTCCCCTTTAATAATAGTTTATGGATCTTTCCTCCAGGAACTTGTCCAAACCTTTTTTAAACCCAGCTACACTAACAGCTTTTACTACATCCTCCAGTAATGAATTCCAGAGTTTGATTACTCATTGATTAAAAAAATATTTTCTCTGTACATCCTTGACTACTCTCCTTCTTTCTCTGGTAATATCCCGACTAGACTATTGTAATGTAATTTATCTTGGTCTCCTCCACTCACAAATCCATTGTTTGCAAGTCATACAAAATATAGCTGTCCGCATCTTGTCACACGCATCCTGGTTCGATTAAGTTACCCCTCTTCTGACTCAACACCATTGACTTCCTATTGATCTCATCTCCAATTCAAACTCCTGACCATAATTCATCGCACATTGCATCAGGAACCCCTAAATACTTATCTGATTTGTTGCTTCTCCACTCCATCCATCGTTGTCTCCGTGAAAATCATGCAAACAGACTTCATCTCCCATTGGTAAATCAAGCTCACCTCATGTCTACCCGTTCAGTTTCCTTTTACCTCCTTGTCCCTGCCTCATGGAATATGTTGCCTCAGGCCTTATGGTTAGAACAATCCCTACTAAGATCCTATTAAAGACTCATTCAATCAAGCATATCACATACTGGTTCCCGGACTGCTCCTCTTCTTTCCTATCCTTGATTGAGTGGGCCTGACCAATTTATTTTTGCTTCTCTCCCTCTCTTATTTTATGAGTATGACTGAGTATCTGTCCTATCCAACCATTATAGTTCCCTTTCAGTTTTCTGGTTTTGTCTCGTGTAGACTGTACACCGCTCTATGAAAGTCGGTTAAGCAAATAAAATAAACCATAAACTATTACTGAATATCTTTACATTAAATCTTAACTCACAAGCATTAGACCATTATTGTGCACACCCTCTGATGTGTCCCCTCTGTTGCAAATCTTCATGCCCTTCTCGAAAAGGCAAACTTTTCTTTTTAATCTTTCGGCAATATTACACACAAAGATAGTGAACAGAAAAGTCAGATTAAATACATCAGGACAAGTTTTATTAATCTAGATAATAGAACTGGTTACTCACATTGAAAATACAGATCTGTCATTGTCAGTGCATTAGTTGAAATGAAACTGGCATCTGGAGAAACCTTTAGGGAATTTTACATTTGAATTCAATATATATTATAAGCGCTGACTTATCCACAGAAGGATAACCATTAATTTACAATATTAAAGGTCAGTAATGTTTAGCTATTGAATGACAGCTAATTTTATAATTAGACTATCCTGTAAATATCCATTTCTCTTAATTCTTTAAGGTCAATGAGAATCTAATTATACATTTATTGTTCAATTAATTTGGAGACAGGTATCTTCTGATTAGAATTGTACTGTATATTACTGATGTCAGCCTTCAGCAACAGACCTTTTATAGCTAATAAATATACTGCACTTTACAATTAATACGGCAATTATCATTACAAAGAAAATCAATCTAGATTCAAGTTTCTAAATTTAAAATATTATTGAACTTTTCCCCATAAGTCACAAGATCCTAAAGGAACTTGATAGATATTACATTAATATTGTTATCATAGAGCAATTCATTGCTCTAATCAGTGTGCTAGAAGAGATTGGCCTTCTCAGAGCAGACCCAGGCCAAAACTGGAGGCAAAATTAGAAAACATATTGAATAATATTTTTAATGTTAGCCAAAAGAACATTAAAGAGTTGTTTTTTCTATGTAAATATTTAAATACAAGAGCTTATTATTTCCCATTCTACTAATGAAGTTCAATTGTTGTTTATGTTTATTGGATTATACTATAGTGCTGTAAATTTTTGCATTTATTAAACTTTAGGTGCAAAAACTGTGTGATAACTGTCAGAGGCATGTCCAGCATGTCCTTTACAGTGACCACATAGAAAAGTCCCTTACTGCATGTTAAGTTCATTCACAATTAGCATGAGTGTACTTAATGTCTCCTCTTGAGGTGCTGTTAAGTGCACCCACATTAGCTGGCTTTCACAGTCTCCTTTTCTACCTGTTTGGCCACCTTAAGATCATCAGATATGATCACCCCTAGGTCCTGCTCTTCTTTCGTGCACTGAAATACTTCTCCCCCTATACTGTCCCCCTCCCTTGAGTTTTTGCATCCCAAATGCATGACTTTGCATTTTTTAGCATTAACTCTTTGCTGCCAAATTCTTGACCTTTCTTCAAGCTTCGCTAGATCATTCATCATGTTATCCAGTTTCTGTGGTATCTACCCTGTTGCAGATGTTGGTATCGTCTGCAAAGAGGGATATTTTTCCTGAAAAACCTTCCGCAATATCCGTTACAAAAAAGTTAACAGAACAGGACCAGTCCTTGTGGTATACTACTGATAATGGCCATATCTATAGAGTGAATTCAACATGCATATTTTATGTTTGTCAGTATTTAAAAAAAAAAACACAACCCTGCACACTTAACTCGAAAGTATATCAGTATCCTCAAAACTGATGTATTCAAGTGAAAACTTCAGGCAGATTTCACCAATCAGTTAAAGCCCCACATACAGAAGCAACTAATAGGTCTCAGACTCAGCGGGCAAAAAGAGACTCCAGTCAGTAGCGACTGTCTGGACATAGCCCTTATTGCATCAACGACCTTTTATACTTCGTTGCTCTGGAGGAGGCATCCACTAACTCTTTAAACAAAATAATAAACAATTTGGGCATAAAATTACTTAGCCAGAATTATATAAAGAGAGTGGTCAGCTTAACTTAGCTTTAAAGGCATTGCTTGAAAAAGTGCTTGGCCATCGCCTTATCCCAACGCTCTCACTCGCGCTATCATGCGTTTCACCCGAGCAGGTTTCTTCAGGGGGTGGCTAGAACACTACAATACAAAAACACAAAAATACATCAGATTTTAAACCGTACATACTTTCATTGGTGATAGGAATAAACACATCCAGTGCAAAGAAGAGAGGAACATGCCTCACAACACGTTGATTGAAGACCATCCAAGCTTGCCAACTGCTTCAGGATGCCGCGCATGCGGACTACACATTTTATAGAGAGGACCATCACTATTGGCTCATTCGAGGCAGCAGGAAACTCACATGCAAACTTCCCATTCAACCCACAAATTAAGACCATAAGGAGCTACCGATCCCACCCGATGGATCCAGCGCTGTTCATACCACAAAAGAGTACAGTCCCGAGTTTTACTTCTTTGTGATGAGCTGACTACATCCAGACAGAAACACTGTAGCTCCTGGAATGTGTGGTGTAACTGCAAACAGTGATCCACAATCGGGGCTTCACGGCGCTGACATTTTAACCTGCTCTTGTGCTCATTCATACGAACTTTAAACATTCGGGTAGTTTTACCAATGTATGCTAGACCACAAGGGCATAGAATACAATAGATGACAAATTTAGAGGTACATGAAGTGAAGTGCTTAAGCCGATAGGTCCTGCCCCGATAACAGAAAACACTCGGTTCTTGTGTAATGTTGCAAATGTCGCATTCACCACACTTCACATGCCCAGCCTTAATACATTCAGATGAGGAGGAGGAGGACAGGGGACGCAACACAGCCGGACTAAGCAGTTCTTTAAATTTATTATTTCGCAGCCACACACATCGTACACTTCTACCCTCCAGGCCAGGGATACTATGCAGCACATTTGCATGACGTTGGATAATACGCTTCAATTGAGAGCTAAAAGGAGAGAATTTCGTGATGAGATTGACTGAAGAATCCTCACTAGACTTAGAAGCTGACCTCTCACGGTGGTGCAAAAGCAGATCCCGATTAGCATACAATGCTCTTTTATACGCCCTGTCAACAACAGACCGGGGATAACCACGATCGTAAAAATTTTGTTTCAAAATCTGTGATTGAGCTTTAAAAACCTGAACATTAGTGCAGTTGCGACGAAACCGCACAAATTGTGACAGAGGTAAGCTGTCCTTTAGTTGGATAGGGTGTGCACTAGTATAGTGAAGAAAAGTATTACGGTCAGTCTCCTTCCTATGTACAGAGGTAGACCAGCCAGTTTCGGTTTTTTGAACATCAACATCCAAAAATGTGATCCTCTCAACATGATAATGCAAAGTGAATTTTATATGCATATCCCGATCATTTAGCCAAGAGAAAAATTCTTGAAGACTTTCAGGTTTACCCCGCCATAACAAAAATATGTCATCTATATATCTTCTCCATAAGCAGATGTTTTTCTGAAACAGGGATACATCAATCCATTGCTGTTCAAATCGTTGCATATACAGATTGGCTACCGATGGGGCGCAGGTGGCACCCATAGCCACCCCCGCCGTTTGATGGTATATTACACCTTCAAAAACAAAAAAATTCCTAAACATCGTTATAGCAGCAATTTCTGATAGAAAAGTTATCTCACTATCTGAAAGATCACCTCTCATGGTGAGTGTCTCCACTACAATAGCGTGGGCAGCAGACTGCGGAATAACTGTATAGAGGGATGTTACGTCTAGCGTCACTAAGAGAATTTCAGGAACAGCAGCCAATGATGCATATTCAGCCAAAATCTGCATAAAATGCGTTGTGTCTCTTATAAAAGAGGGGATAGACATCATCATAGGTCTCAAAAAAGATCGATCTGTAATACTTGATAAGTAGTTTCATCAGACAGTTGTCTATATGCCTCTCTGTAGTATTGAGTACGATTCTGGATCACTATTCCACCACCCTTATCAGCCCATCGAATCACCAGTTCGGGCCGGGCTCTTAGAGCTTGCAACGCTTGTTGTTCCAGACGCGTAAGACTGCTACGAGTATGATAACGCTCACGTTCTAATTGCTGCATATCATTAAGAATTAAATCTCGATACAGTAGCAGCGACGAGTGTAAAGGTCCCGGGGGGGACCATGTTGATTTCAAAGGAAGGCGGATACGGCGAGGATCCTCTTCAATAGATGTAGTATAGGGGTGAGCCCCAAAATAAATTTTTAAATTTAATTTCCTAATAAGTTGTTCTAAGTCAATTCTAAACTGGAACGAATCGAAATGTATACTCGGAACATAAGAGAGTCCTTTATTAAGAACTGCTAATTGCTCGGAAGGTATAGCCAGACCAGAAATATTCACAACTAAAGACTCTACGCTTTGCGTTTGGGGTTGTCGCTCCTGGATGTTTTGCCACGATTTTCGTCTTTCTTTTTCTTCTTTCCCGCATCCTCTAAAAAATCCCCCTTCTGTTTTTGTCGTTTACCCAACTCCGAAGAGCCTGTATCATCAGAGGTATTGTCAAAAGTAACTTGTTCTTTCTTAAATTTATCTCTCTTTTTGGAACTCGTCCACGGATAGACGTATCCCGTGGTATAGTCGTCATAATCTCGCCGCAGTTTCTTGGTCTTAGTTTTTTTCACCTCATCATGTAGCGTAGCAATCTGTTTTTTAAGATCATACATCTTAGTGGAAAAAACAGCCGCAGTTTCATCACTCTCAAATTTAGAAATTATACCAGCAATTTCTTCGGTCAAGGCATCTACCCCTTTCTTAGTAGTGTCGATGATCAGCACCATTAAATCTATGCTAAGTACATGTTAAACTACCATTGGTAAAACTACCCGAATGTTTAAAGTTCGTATGAATGAGCACAAGAGCAGGTTAAAATGTCAGCGCCGTGAAGCCCCGATTGTGGATCACTGTTTGCAGTTACACCACACATTCCAGGAGCTACAGTGTTTGTCTGGATGTAGTCAGCTCATCACAAAGAAGTAAAACTCGGGACTGTACTCTTTTGTGGTATGAACAGCGCTGGATCCATCGGGTGGGATCGGTAGCTCCTTATTGTCTTAATTTGCAGGTTGAATGGGAAGTTTGCATGTGAGTTTCCTGCAACCTCGGATGAGCCAATAGTGATGGTCCTCTCTATAAAATGTGTAGTCCGCATGCTGCGGCATCCTGAAGCAGTTGGCAAGCTTGGATGGTCTTCAATCAACGTGTTGTGAGGCATGTTCCTCTCTTCTTTGCACTGGATGTGTTTATTCCTATCACCAATGAAAGTATGTACAGTTTAAAATCTGATGTATTTTTGTGTTTTTGTATTGTAGTGTTCTAGCCACCACCTGAAGAAACCTGCTCGGGTGAAACGCATGATAGCGCGAGTGAGAGCGTTGGGGATAAGGCGATGGCCAAGCACTTTTTCAAGCAATGCCTTTAAAGCTAAGTTAAGCTGACCACTCTCTTTATATAATTCTGGCTAAGTAATTTTGAGCCCAAATTGTTTATTATTTTGTTTAAAGAGTTAGTGGATGCCTCCTCCAGAGCAACGAAGTATAAAAGGTCGTTGATGCAATAAGGGCTATGTCCAGACAGTCGCTACTGACTGGAGTCTCTTTTTGCCCGCTGAGTCTGAGACCTATTAGTTGCTTCTGTATGTGGGGCTTTAACTGATTGGTGAAATCTGCCTGAAGTTTTCACTTGAATACATCAGTTTTGAGGATACTGATATACTTTCGAGTTAAGTGTGCAGGGTTGTGGTTTCTTTTTGACAAAACTTTTTGCTCTGCGATAAATTTTGACCAATACTATATTTGTGAAGTATTTAAAAAAAGGCCATTAATGTGCATAAAACTGCCATGTATATGAGTTAATGACTTTATAAAATTAGCTCCTCAATGCACATTAAGTGGCAAATATTGTGCGTTATTCCTTTAATGCATGCTAGAAACTATCCTACTTAGTGGACTTGATCCAATCCTTTGAAAACTGACCAAGATAACCGTTTACTGCATCTTGTTTATCAAGTATTAATATGAAAGAAAATGTGGCAGTATTGTGTGCTGCTGGAGTCTGCAGTGTTGTAGAGAGACATGTAAGAGACAGTCCCTGCTCATCAGAGCTTAGTCTAGTCAAGACCGACAACACAACAACTGGAGACTAGGATCTATCTAGGGGAATGGTAAAGATACATTTGGAGATGGACAGGAGAAGAAGAGGATCAGGATCTAAAACAGCCTCAAAGAGGTGAGCGTTTAGCCTGGATTTGAGAAGGCAGAGACGCAGCCTGCTATCTCCCGTAGTTGCTGCAATAATGCTAGAGCTCCAATATCAAAAATGGACCTCTGCATTTTTCATTTCCTCAAAGAGGTGGCATGGCGACCGTTTTTATTTATTTATTTATTTGACAGAAATGAAAAAAAGATGTTAAATAAGGAGAGCGGGAATCTCAACAGGGTAGGAGCACGCCCAAAAATGATCACATCGCATGCCCCTACTGCTTCATCCTAATCATATTCTCAAATTGTATTTTTTTTTTATCATTTTTATCTGCCAAAGATGAAAAAATAAGTGAAAAATATCTTGCATGCAAGCAATCATGCACAACACACATGTAATTCATATTCCTGACTCAAATACATGTACTTAGCATAGAATAAATGATTCCACCCAGGCCAGCCCAAACACTAGACAAACTAGGCAGCCACCTAGGGCGGCAACTTCTGGGAGATGGCAAAGTGCAGGGCATTCAAAGCTAAATGATACATTCTGACAGCCAGAGAAGGAATAAAGCTTAAGGTTTGCCTATGGTGGGAATACCTTGAGCCAACTCTGGGGCCCTGATACCTCCGAATCTTTAAGCATTGAATATTGGCATTTTTCTGTTTGAGATGTCTTTTCTTGAGACAATTGAGTTTTGATAAATTCCTTTTTCCTGGAGCATGTCCAGCATCATGCTTTTGCTTGATCCTTGTCTGCCCTATTTCTGTCTCCAAAAATCCGTGATTCAGACCTAATATATTGTAAAATAGGTGTTTTCTATAAGATCCAAGGCTGTACAAAGCCGTAATTGCACTCTGTGCTATTTCCGTTTCTGGCACCCCCTCCCCTGTTGATTGCTTGCCCCTGCCCCCCCCCCCCCACGTTGCCCTGCCGCCACTGCTATTTTCTTTTCTCAGAGGCGGCGGCGGCAGCAGCAGTGAGGCAGACCTGCATTTGTAGGCAGGTCGGGTCCCTTCTTCCTTTCTCCGATGTAGGTCGCATCAGAGAAGGGAGGGACCAGGCCAGCCGTGCAAAAGCTGAATTGCAAAGACCCGCGTTTGAATGGCTTGCCTGGTCCCTCCCTCCTCTGACATGACATGCATCAGAGAAGGGAAGGAGGGACCCAACCTGCCTACAAACGGGGGTCTGCCACTGCCGCCTCTGAGAAAACAGAAAAGTGGCGGCAGCGCAGGGCAACATGGGGGAGTCGGGCCGGGGCTGGCAGCCCAACATGTGCCCCTAATCCTTTTGCACCCTATGCAGTTGCACCACTCGCTCAGGGCTAGGTACAGTGCTGATATGATCATCAGCAGTTTAGAAACCTTCAGACAAATTTCTAAAGTAATTTTTTAAGTGATTTTCTTTTTTTTGCAAAGGATTACTCCAGGGTTAAATGGATCCTTTGGTATAATCTTTTTACCTCTTTTAAACTTTAACAATTTTTTTTATTTCTATCTTGAAAATTTCTCTGTTTATTAAGATGCTGAATATACATGTCATAGAGAGTGGAAACGTAGCCTAATGGTTAGTGCACTGGCTTCATAAACAAGAGACAAGGATTTGATTTCTAGTGACATGCCTTGTGGCCTTGGGCAAGTCACTCAATCCTCCATTCTCGCAGAAGAACATCCTGGCAATCTACTTCCGGTCACACTGCCACAAAATCCCAGGAGATGCTGGGTCACCAGGAGTCAGCATTGACTCAAAGACACATGCTATTTTTGTTATATGTGTCAAAGGTTTCTGTATGTGTGTTCTTTTTTCAGATCATCCAGGTTTTTTCATACTGTTGACACAGAATAAAATGATTATCTTTATCACTGTTTCTATTATTAATAATGTAGGGCCTGATTTCCAAAGGCATTTACATAGTTAACTGCCCTAGTTGCCCGTGTAAATGCCTTATCTGAGATTTTTGAAGGGCACATTCACGGGTGCCCTTTGAAAATCACGGATAAGTCCCTAACGCGTCCAGATGCTATGTGTTAGGGGTGTTTTGGTGCAGAGCGGGGGTGGAGGAAAGCGGGTTTTGGGGCTAAGCGGGTAGCACTGATTTTTTTATGCTACCCGCTTAGCCCTCTGTGCCTGAAAGATAGGCGAGGTTTTTCCTTGCCTTTTAGGTGCAGGGGCTAAGTGGGTAGCATCAAATATCGGTGCTACCCAGCTAGCTCCTGCAGCTTCCGGGGTGTGCGGCGAGACCTGGATTTTCAATGCCGGGGCCACATATGAACCCGGCATTGAAAATCTGGGTTAGGCAAAAGGGGAGTGAGCTATGCACATAGTACTGCCCAGTTCAAAATCGAGCCCATAATTTCTAATGAGCTTTATTTAGAATGCTTGATAATTTTTTTTTTCTGTACATAAAGTTTAAGGGGCATGTTAACTGAACCCCATGCTAGTAACGCGCATTTGGGCCATATTACTAATGTGGGACATTGCACTAGATGCAGGGACAGGAGACAACCATCTCCTTGAATTTAGCAGAACTCGCCCAGTAATATTGCTATGGCAAGCAACTAAGAACAGCCTTTGTGCTGGAAGTAGTTGCTCGCCATCATGCGCTAGCAGTGTGGGTTTTCAAGGCCCATCCAATGGTGCCATGGTGGAAATACCAACACCACGCCCAGGCACCACCCAGGTGGCATGTGTCTTATTTATTTATTTATTTAACTGGATTTAATTTACCATTTTTCTACCGATCAAAACGGTTTCCATTGAACATAAGGAACAGTTTACAATGAACAATTAAACACGCAGCTAAACAGAGAACCTCTAGTTTATAGCTCAGCACGCCATGCTACTTTCTAGTGCAGCACCAAAACCGCACACTATTGCACTTTAGTAAACGTGCCCCTAAGTTTCTTAAGAACCCATAAACCTCTAGGAATCTTTTGTTGATCTCAATATTCTATTAATATTGCTCTATGAAATTCATTCCTTATAAATCAAATTTGTAAAGCAATGAGGTCAATCCAATAAGAAGAATTTAGAGATGATGAATCAGTCTGTAAAGTATCTTCAGAATCACTATAAACATTTTCTCAAACTTTGAACATCATAATGGTCTGAATATATTCTATCAAGTGAATGTCACCAATGACTGTCAAATATGCAAGCAATCAAACACCAAAATAGACAGAGGATCATTTTTGATGTTTGATTCCTCACCTAGTTCGTCTACATTGGTGTGGTTTATTCGTTTGATATAATACTAGCGCTGACATTTCCTCCTATCAAAGATTTTTTTGTCATTTTGATACTAAGGACAAATATTCTGTGCTGTGGGATGTCATTTTAGTCTAGTACCACAAGAGGGTAGTGCTGCCAAGGCATTCCCCTGGAACTTCTGTAGCTAGACCTATCTGTAAACAACTCTCTATGTTGGTCTTTGGGCACTGATTCAAAGGAGTGTTTACCTCTGAATTCACCAAACTTTTAGGCAAGAGCAATGCAGTGTCCAACCCGTTTTAAATGCATGCCATACTGATGGTAGATGATTCATTTCAGAATTTAAAAGCAGATTGAAACCACTGTCTAAAGTCATGGAAATAAAGGTTCAGTAAATACATTACCTATGTATGTATAATTTGATATGTTGTTATGGGACTTACTATATATTTTTTCACTAGCTTTTGGGAGCTAACACATCTTCCTCAGCTCAAAACTGAATGAGAAGGTCACTACTTGAGCATACAAATGAATCATAGGCAGGGAGGTGCCAAGATGGAGCCGCGATGGGTTTCTAGACTTTTCCTCTATAATTTGATTTTATCCTTTCTTAGTGGCACCAAAGAGGAGGGTTAACTCAAGCTTTACTAGTTGGGAGCTTTCATTAGCTCAAAGGAGGACTGGAGAGAACAGAGTCCGTCTTGAGGAAGTGAATGAGACTGATTTTTCTGCTGCTTCAACAGCCGAGGGGAGGCTGCAGCTGCTTGAAAAGGAAATGTCATGGAGCCCTCTGGAGCAATTGCTGCCATGCTGAGGAGGGGTCTGAAGAGAGGTTCTTTCTATTCTCACGCTATTGAGGGTGGGGCTGCCCAAGGGTTTCTGCCTCCCCAGGCAGAAACTCCGGCCACCTCGTCCCCCTATACCAAGTCATGCTCCCAAGACAAGCTGCCCCCGCCAAACCACACAACTTCCCCATCCCGCTGCCACAGATTCTGTCTTTATATATACAAATATTCTCTATTTCTTATTTTTCACATTATGTGTGTTAATGTTTTTCCACAATGGTCTACCCTTTTAAGACAATTTTGCGTGTCTCCTTATTAGTGCTTTCTTTAGTGATGTATGGATAGATACATATATCATTACATATTTTTGTGCCATGATGTTGATTTATCTACCAATTGTTTTTAAGTATTTTTATTTTTTTATATTGTGCATTGTTATTTATTGTGATTTATAACTTACTTTCATATAGTTATGTTTCAAGGTTACCCCCTGACGAAGGCAGGTGCCGAAATGTGGCCGTATTGGAATCGCTGGTCTCTCAATAAAGGACACCTTTGGTTCACAGCTCGCTCTTAGTGTCTCCTGAAGCTATTTTAATACATGCATCCAGAGATGCAAACGTCCAGCAGTGGGCGTGGTGGGAGCATATCCAGAATGGCCTGCCGAACGTAGATGTGCATGTCCAATTTCAGAAATGGCCAGCACGTATAGGCCCACATCCAAACTTGTTCCTTTTCCAGGGCACGGCTAAGCATCAGAAAAGTGCTTATTCTGCCGGCATGCCTCTTGAAGGGTGGAGAGGTTTTGAAAATTGACTTCAGATTGCATTACAAACTCCTAGGAAAGAATATAAATTGCACTTATTTAAACACAACCAGTATACAGACATATATATACACATGCTTTTACACTATATTTTGTAGGTGTGCTCTGCTTTAAAGTTTTCACACAACATTGATCTTTGATAATACATTTTGACATTTTTGAAAACGAGCAATTAAACCAAGAGATAGCAGAAAGCATTTTAGAATGAATATTTAATGCTATGTTTATTGATTATTTTTACAGTACAATGGTATCAGAAGCACTTTGAAACCACGTGTGGCTCTCATGGCATATATACCAAGCAGTTTCCTACTAGAGATGAGGTCAGACTGTTCCATTGAACACCCCTCTTGTGATCGCTTCAAGGTAGTGACAGTTTTCTAGAGAAAAAAGTTAAGAGTTCCGCACTTAGTATCTGTAACAAGTTCTCTCTATACCAGTGGTTCTCAACCCAGTTCTCAGGACACTCCCAGTCAGTCAGGTTTTCCGAATACCCACAAGGAATATGCATGAGATAGATTAGCATGCACTGGAGGCAGTACATGCAAATTTATCTCATGCATATTCATTGTGGTTACCATGAAAACCAGGCTGGCTAGGTGTGTCGCAAGGACTGGGTTGAAAATCCCTGTTCTTTGCAATGGAATATAAAAAATGCATGGAAGTAATCAAATATTATCTAATTATTTTTTGCTTTTCTATACTGAGTGTACTGTTTAATATGATAAACTTTAGGAATCTGTCAGTAAAGATTATAAAATAAAGAAAACTAGGAAACCTGATTGGTTAATGAATGCCTGGAAACATTTGCTTACAACAGTATTAGCAAATTGTCACTGCTTGTCTGAACACTAATCATGGATACCTGTCTTTATGACAGGGCCGCCCGTCCATTCAGCAAGAATGTTGTTTGCACAGAGCCCTGCGTTTCAGGGGGCCCCACGCAAACAACATTCTGCATTTCAGCCCATAGATTTAAAAAAACAAGTGGCAGAATCAAGCGTCCCGCGGGGCCCCTCCCCCCTACCCTGCAGAGCTCTCCTGGCATCAGCTCTATCAGCAGCGGCATTCAGAGCCACGAAGGGAGAGTTTCTCTCTCGCGGCTCTGTTAAGTCCGCCGGGGCTAATGGGACTTCCTGTTTCCCATCAGCCCTGGTGGGCTTAACAGAGTCACGAGAAAGGGAAACTCTCCCTTCGCTGCTCTGAAAGGCCCGCTCTTTGAGAGCTGATGCCAGGAGGGCTGTGCCGGGCGGGGGGCCCACGGGAAGCTTGATTCTGCTGCCGCCACGGCGGCAGTGGCAGCAGCAGCCAGTATGTTTGTTTTTTAAATCTATGGGCTGATGGGGGGAGGGGGGTTAGGACTGGTAATGGGCTATGGAGGGGTTAGGAGCGGTAATGCACTATGGGGGGGGACTAATACTGGAAGTGGGCTGATGGGGGGGTTAGGACTAGTAATGGGCTATGGGGGGGCTAGGACTGGAAATGAACTGATGGGGTTAGGACTGGTAATGGGCTATGGGGGGGGCTAAGACTGGAAATGGACTGATGAGGGGTTAGGACTGGAAGTGGGCTATGGGGGGCTAAGACTGGAAATGGGCTGATGGGGGGTTAGGACTGGTAATGGGTTATGGGGGGCTAAGACTGAAAATGGGGTGATGAGGGGCTTAGGACTGGTAATGGGCTATGGGGGCTAGGACTGGTAATGGGTTGAGTAGAAGGGGGGCTTGAACTGCAAATAGCTGATGGGGACGGGGGCTTGGAATGGAAATGGGTTGAGTGGAAGGGGGCTTGAAATGCAAATAGCTGATGGGAGGGGGGCTTGGAATGGAAATGGGCTGAGTGGAAGGGGGCTTGAACTGCAAATAGCTGATGGGGAGGGGGGCTTGGAATGAAAATGGGCTGTGAGGGGAGGGAGCTAGGACTGGAAATGGGCTGATTGGGGGGAGCTAGGACAGGAAATGGGCTGATGGAGGGGCTAGGATAGGACTAGAAATGGGCTGTGGTGGGGGCTTGGAATGAGATGGACTCATGGAGGGGCTAGAACTGGAGGTAGGCTCATAGGGGGCTTGGATTGGAAATGGGCTGAGTGGAGGGGAGCTAGGATTTGACATGGGCTGATGGTGGGGCTAGGAAAGGACTAGAAATGGGCTGATGGGGTGCTGGGATTGGAAATGAGCTGATGGAGGGACTCGGATAGGACTGGAAATGGATGGGGGAGTTAGGAATGGAAATGGGCTGATGGTGTGGTTAGGATAGGACTGGAAATGGGCTGATGCGGGGACTAGAAGGGAGCGGATGCTGGGTGGGGCTGGAACTAGAAGGGAGCTGATGTTGGGGGAGGATTAGAATGGGATGGAGCTGGGAGAGTGAAATGGAGAGGGTAAAAATATTTTGTGTGGGAGGGAAGACAAATCTACAATTGGCCGGGTATTGGGAGAGTAAGTGGGGATTGGGGATTGAGGATGGAGGGGTAAAATTTGAGTGGATGAAATAGAAATGAGGAGAGAGCAAAAGGAGAAAGATTAGTATGTTAAAGCAGATGTAGAGAGAGAATGGAAAAAAAAACTAGAAGAGAGAAGAAAGGACAAATGGACAGCAGACGATGGAGAGTTAGCAGAAGACACGAAGAAACCAGAAGAAAGTGGCTGGAGCAATTGCAACTGAAAAAAAAATGCACAAAAGGTAGAAAAATATCTCTTTATTTTGAATTTATTAACTGGAATATGTCAGCTGTGGGAAATGTGCATCATTAACATCTGCACTTTGTTTAGTACAAGAGGAAATTAATTTATAATTTTATTTCTACAGTGTCGTTGTACATTCCAAGTTTGGCTTTTGGAGTTCCCAGTTTAATAATTATTGTCGTCCTGTTTCTAAATTGTGATTCCTTGTTTGGTGATGGTCCATGTTCTGCATGTGTAACTGAGCTGAGGTATTCTGTTTATATAATTCCTATCTGACATTGCCACTTGTTCTCTTTCCCCAGTAGGTCATGTATTGTTATTCTCTGAAATGTATTGTTTTAATATTTGCAGTGTTGCCTTTTGATAGGTAGGGTCTGGTGCTTTGTGAGTCCTGGTAGTGCTGTTACGATACGGTGGGTTTGCTGTGGGTTCTAAATGGGCAGTGTTTGTAGTAGTTCCTAATGTGCCTGGCGGATGGCACTGGATTATAGTAATGTAGAAATCTTTTAGTCTTTCTTTATCTATACACTCATTAAGAGGCATGTTTACTAAAAGTTAGTGTATGGTAACATTATACAAATGAGGCCCCGCACAGAGTCTCCGCACATGGCCCCGCACCCCCTTTGGGCCGCCCCTGCTTAATGCTAAGCAGTCTCATGGATCAGGCAAAATCCATGGATCAGAAGCAAATCAAAGATCAAACTTTGAACAAAAGGACATGCATCACTGTTGAATTTTGCATGAGAACATTGCCAACATACAGTCATTGCTGTCATAGTTTTGCTATTTACCAGCAAATCTTAAATATGTTCATGGAATAGATCAAATTGTTGTCCCAGCAGAAGCCAGTTCAATGTGCTGAAACAAGCAGTATCTATTTGTGTTGACAGAAGCTTGATTTTGCAGCCGGTGTGAACTAAATCAGTATTACATTATCAAAATGAACACTTTAGAGTAGTCATCCAAAGCCTGACTTACCCGAAATGCTAAGGGAAGCCCTTTTGACTTACTTTTTGCTAGTAAGATTGCTGTGACTCTTTGCTTGTACACGCTCCTAAGAGGCCTCATTCCCGCTGTATTAATTAATTAAACTTTCCCCTTCCTTAATTAATCCCAACTGGTTTTGTTTTTCCCACGCATGGCCTGGCTGATTTAACCCTAAGCCTCATTTGATTTTGTCTTCCTTGTCTATACTGATTAGATTTTAAGCTCCAAGAGCAAGAACTGTCTTATATGTGCTATGTACAGTGCTGCATATACCTTGTGCACCACACAAATCATGATAATAAATAAAATGAGATTTTTGCAGTGGGCACATTGGACTACACACTTAGAATCAAAGAGCCCAACGGTGTTTTGTAAGCATTTGCATGCTCTGCTGCCCCTGAACTTTAGATTCAGACCAGTATGGTCCATCTAGTGTACCCACCGCTCTGTGCAGGTCACCTCCTCTATTTGTTGCGGTATAAGAAATGCAGTAGTTAAGTTTATTTTTATTTTATCCTCTTGCTATAAAGGGATCCACTGTGTCTGTCCCATGCCATTTTGAATTCTGCCACTGAATTTGTCCCCACCACCTCCATTGGGAGGGCATTCCAAGCATCCACCACCCTTTCAGTGAACAAGTATTTCTTGATGTTGCTTTTAAGTTTACTTCCTTGCAGCTTCGTTTTATGCCTTCTCATTTTAGAGCTTCCCCTTCTTTGAAAGAAGTTTGTTCATTAATACCCTTTAAGTATACATATTCAGGTCTTCAAGTCTCTTCTCATATGTCTTCTGGCACAGACTTCAAATCATTTTTGTCACCTTCCTCTGAACCTTTTTAAGTCTTTTTATATCCTTTGTGAGATATGGTCTCCAAAACTGAACACAATACTCCAAGTGAGGCCTCACCACGACTTGTACAGGGGCATTAATTCCTCCTCCTTTCTGCTGGTTTTTCCTCTCTGTATGCAACCCAACATCCTTCTGGTTTTGGCCACCACTTGTAACATTATTTTGCCACATTGAGATCCTCAGAAACAATCACTCCAAAGATTCTTCTCCTGGTCCATGCATACCTACCTCTTGCCTCTTATTGTATACAGTTCCCTTGATTCAGGACCATACCAAACTAGAAATGTGCCCTGTGAGACTAACGAATCTGGTGTCCCTCTTCCACCCAGCACTATTCAATAACTCACTCTTTTTAAGCTTCCTGAAAGCCCAGTGATGGTATTAGTGCCCTCTTTTCTGCTTGCACCCTGTGTGGCTGCATCACTTCCACAGCCCTTCGTATGGCCCTGCCTTGGATTTCTGCATCCCAAGTTCATGACTCTGCACTTCTTCACATTAAATCATAACTGCCAAGGATTAAACCATTCTTCCGGTGTTTGTAGATCTTTCCTCATGTTGTCCAGTCTCTCAGAGGAGTCCACTCTATTGCAAATTTTTGTGTCATCTGCAAAAAGGCAGACATTTCCCTTCAATTCTTCTGCAATATCACTCACAAATATATTGAACAATACTGGTCACAGAACCAATCCCTGGGGCACACCACTACTCACCTTCCTTTCTTCTGAGTGAGTTCCGTTTACCACCACTTTCTATCATCTGTTAGTCAACCAATTTCTGATCCAGTTCACCACCTTGGGACCCATCCCCAGACTGCAAAGTTTATTGATAAGCTTCCTATGAGAAACAGTATAAAAGGCTTTGCTGAAATCTAGGTAGATTAAATCCATCTCATGATCTTGATCTAGTTCTCTGTCATCCAGTCAAAGAACTCAATCAAACTTGTTTGGCATGATTATCCTTTGGTAAAACCATATTGCCTCGAATCATGCCTGCCTGGTGCGAAGGTAGCAGACCTTATGCGCCACCTAGACAAGGTCTTAGATAGTGCTGGGGAGGAGCCTGCTGTCTTGGTACATGTCAGTACCAATGACATAGGAAAATGTGGTGGAGAGGTTCTGAAAGCTAAATTTAGGCCTTTAGGAAGAAAGTTGAAATCCAGAACTTCCAGGATAGCATTCTCCGAAATGCTTCCCGTTCCATGCACAGGACACAAAAGGCAGGCAGCGCTCTGGAGTCTCAATGCGTGGATGATACGATGGTGCAAGGATGAGGGTTTTGGATTTGTTAGGAACTGGGGAACATTCTGGGGAAAGGAGGGGCTCTTCCAAAGGGATGGGCTTCACCTTCACCGGGATGGAACCAGTCTGCTGACTTTAACCTTTAAAAAGAAGATAGAGCAGCTTTTAAACTAGATAATAGGGGAGAGCCAACAGTCGCCCAAGAGCGCATGGTTTGGAACAATGTATCCTTGAAGGATACTAGCAAAAGAATGAAGTTAGGGCATATCAGCAGAGAGGTTCCAATAAAGACAATAGTAGCCCAAATGCCCTTGAGTACGGAGCAGACAGAGCTTAAAGATTCCAAATTACCCCTGCCTACCAATAGACAGATTAATATGAATAAAATACAGTCTCCAAAATGCTTGTATGTAAATGCTAGAAGTCTAAAAAATAAGATGGAAGAGTGAGAATATATAGCATTAAATGAGAGGTTAGATATGATTGGTATCTCAGAGACATGGTGGAAGGAGGATAGCCAGTGTGACACTGTGATACCTGGGTACAAACTAAATCGTAATGATAGAGCTGATCAAATTGGAGGAGGGGTTGCGCTCTGTTAGAGAGGACATTGAGTGACAAAGGATTAATGTTTTGCAGGAAACAAAATTTGCTGTAGAATCTCTATGAATTGAAATTCCATATAAAAAAGGGAAGGCAATGGCAGTGGTGGTGGGGGGGGGGGGGGTACTATCGACCGCCTGGCCAGAATTAACAAATGGATGATGAAATGCTCAAAGAAATCATGGAAGCTAACAAATGTTACAGCACAGTAATAATAATGGGTGATTTCAATTACCCTGGTATTGACTGGGTCAGTGTCACAGCAGGACAGGCTTCTTGGAGCAGCTAGTTCATGAACTAACCAGAGGGGAAGCCATTTTGGACCTAATCCTTAGTGGAACACCAGATCTGGTGCAAGAGATAAGGGTGTTGGAGGCCACTTGGCAATAGTGATCATAGCATGATCGCATTTGATTTAATTAATGGGGGAGGCATGGTAAGGAAATCCACAGTACTATCTTTTAACTTTTGAAAGGAAAGCTATGATAAAATGAGGAAAATAGTCAAGAAAAATCTAAAAGGAGCAGTTGCAAAGGTTAAAGACTTACATCAAGCTTGGGTGTTATTTAAAAATACTATCTTGGAAGCCCAGACCAGCTGTATTCCACACTTTAAGAAAAGGAGAAGTTTGTGGTCGACAGTGTCAAAAGCACCAGAGAGGTCGAGAAGGATGAAGACAGAATAGAGGCCCTTAGATTTAGCCAGGAACAAGTCACTGGAGACTTTGGTAAGAGCTTTTTCAGTGGAGTGTAAGGGACGGAATCCGGACTGTAGGTGGTCCAGGAGGGCCTGAGAGGAGAGGAAGTTGAGGCAGCGGTGATGGACTTCCTGTTTGAGTTGTTTAGATAAGAAGGGAAAGAGGGGGAGATGGGTCGATAGTTGGAAGGACAGGTGGAATCAAGTGAGGGTTTCTTGAGGAGAGGTGTGACCACAGCATATTTGAAGTCAGTGGGGACAGTTGCAGTGGAGAGTGAAGGTTGAGAATAAGAGAGATGGAAGGGACAATGGTGGGGGAGATGGGGCTTAGAAGATGGATGGGGATAGGCCAGAGGAACAGGTGGTGGGTTTGGAGGAAGAAAGAAGGGGAGTGGTTTCCTCTTCAGAGATCGCAGGGAAATAGGAGAGGTTAGCAGAGATTGTAGGGAGGGAGTGAGAGTTGGAGAGGAGGGGAGGTAGAAGAGGAAGTGGGGAATTGGAGGGTAATATTGTGGATTTTGTCATGGAAATAGTTGGTCAGGGTTTTGGCAGAAAGGGAGGACGGGACCAGGGGCGGGGACACCTTGAGGAGAGAACTGAGGGTGTTGAAGAGACAGTGGGGATCCAAGGCAAGAGAGTTTGTCAGATGGATGTAGTATTCTTGTTTGGCGAGTGCTATGGCTGACTGGAAGGAGCCAAGCATGAATTTGAAGTGTAGAAAGTCTTCCGGGGAAAGGGATTTGATCCAAGCATGTTCAGCGGAACGGGCACAGGTACGTAAATAGCGGGTATTGGATGAAAGCCAGGGCTGGGGTGCTGAACGTCTCACAGGACGTGGGGTGGGTGGGGCAAGAGCATCCAGAGCTGAAGAGAGTGCAGCATTATAGGAGGTTAATGCATCATCAACGGACTTGGAGGACATAACGGAGGAAAGGGATGGAGAAATCGAGGAGGAGAGAGTCAAGGGATCAATATTATGAAGGTTTCTAAAGAGGTTGGAGGAGATAGGGCGAGGTTGAGACAGCGGGATCTGAAGATTAAAGCTTAAAAAGTGATGGTCGGATAAGGGAAGGATCGAGTTATGGAAGTTTGAGGGGGAGGAATTAGAGAAGAGTATCAGGTCAAGGCAGTGGCCGTGCTGGTGGGTGGGGGCAGTGGAACAGAGTTGGAGGTCAAACGAGGAGGTAAGGGCGAGGAGCTTTAATGCAAGGGGATTGGAGGGGTTATCGACGTGAATGTTAAAATCACCAAGAATGAGAGTGGGGGAGGAGGAATCCAGAAAAACTGAAAGCCAGGAGTCGAAGTCGGAAAGGAAGGTGGAAGCAGACTTGTCAGGTGAGTGATAGATAACAGCTACTCGGAGGGGAAGTGGTGAGAAGAGGCGAATGGAGTGGACTTCAAAAGAGAGAAAGGAGTGGGACTGAGGCAGCAGGAGGGGTTGGAAGTGGCAAGAGGGAGACAGTAGAAGCCCCACACCACCACCACGGCCAGTGGAGCGAGGTATATGGGAGAACTGATAGCCCCCGTGACAGAGAGCAGCAATAGATGCGGTATCCTCTGGAGGAGCCAGATCTCAGTTAGGGCGAGAAGATGTAGGGCATTAGAGGTAAAGAAATCATGAGTAAAAGCAAGGTTATTGGAGACAGATTGTGTGTTCCATAAGGCACATGAGAACGGGAGAGTGGAAGGGGAGAGGAGAGGGATATGGATGAGATTGGACAAGTTACGTGAGGATTTCTTTCCAGAGTAAGACAGAGGTCTAGGGGAGCCGTTCCGAGAGGATTTCATTCCAGAGTAAGACAGAGATCTAAAGGGGCCAGAGTAAGGGTAGGTATCTCTGGATGAGTGTGACAGAATTCTAATGGGGGCAGTGTTGGGGTTGATATCTCTGGATGAGTGTGTGGCACATGAGGGCAGGAGTGTGGAGGGGGAAAGGAGAGGGATATGGATGAGATTAGATAAGGTACATGAGGAACTCTTCTTAGAGTGATATAGGAATCGAGGGGGGCCAGGGTTGGGGTTGATATTAACTGATGAGAGAAGGAGAAGAAGTAGTAGAGAACGGGATAGAGAGCGGGGTAGAGAGGAGGCAGTACGGCGGAAGCGAGGGGTTGCCTTAGAGAGAGAGGGGCTGGTTGAATGAGGGGGAGAGTGTGAAGAAGCTCAAGAGCTGATGCTAGGCTAGAAGTCAGAATGGAGGGAGAGGTGGGAAAGGTAGAGGGGAGTAGGGAGGAGGAGTGAGGGTGCTGGGAGGAGGGGAAGCAGTTGGGGAATATGAGAAAAAGAAGGATAATGTGATGTGGGGCCATTGAAGAGGAGTAGTGGGGCTATTCAGCGTATGTTGTCTTACAAGCTTCAAGCAGAGGGGCTATGCAGTGTAGTGGGGCTATGCAGAGTATGTTATCTTACAAGTGTCATGCAGTGGGGTAGCAATGGAGTCACAGGCTATGCAGCATGAGTTATTTCAGGCAGTGGGGTAGAAGTTGAGACTATGTTTATCGCAGATTGCGTACACCGCTAGGGTCTCCTGGCTAAGGGCCACACCGAAGGGCCCTCAGGCGCGGGCACACCTGCCGGGGCTTTTAATTTAAACAGTGCCTACCAGCTCTTGATTGGCCTTGGGTGTGGTGTTCAGGGAGGAGCTGACTTCCCGCTCTCTCACCCGATGCCAATCAGGGCCTGTGCAGGGCTTCAGCGGCGCTTGCCCCAACACAAACATTGTGGAACCTGTGTCTTTTGGGGAAACTTTTAGGTACTTGTGACCTAGATTGGGCACTGTTGGAAACAGGATACTGGGCTTGATAGACCTTGGTCTGACCCAGTATGGCATATCTTATGTTCTTACAAAGACCCTCACACCCAGTGTTCAACTATCTTAATTAATTCCAGCAGTGGCCAGGACCAGATTTAAGCTTTTAGGGCTCAATATTCAAATGGTTAGCATGGTTAGCAGACTTGATAACCATGTTAATCCCCCTAGCTGGGGTAGTCAGTGGCACTAACATGGTTAATGCAGCTGAATTTCTTTGGTGTTGCTGCATGCCCCAGTGCTAACTGGTTAGTATTGGGCAGTCTTGGAGTGTCACCTGGTGATAAGCGGGCAGTGGTGATATTGAGCCACTGCCCAGTTATGGCAAAATAGTGAAAGTCAGGCAGAGAAAGGCTGTTCTCACTTTCGCTGTGGAAGCTAAGCGGCAGCAACTGAATATTGCCCCTGCCCGCTTCAATGCTGTGGCCGAATATGATCCCGGCATTGAATATCTTGGTGTAAAGTTCAGTGGCGGCAGCTAGCTGCTTTAGCAGTGAAGCCACTGCTGCTGAATAGCAGGCCTTTAGCACATAAGAAATGGCAAGAATTAAGCTTTTATATGCCATTTACAGTGTGCTTCTTTCATGAGTACATTCAAAGTTATGCAGTGTTAAATAAGAACTTTATGTACTCCCTGTATATATCATAAATAATTATAGTGACAGAGCAGCAGCTCCGTAGAAAAGACTTACATTTCAGCAAGGACAAAGGAAAGGAACGATATCGTCAATCGCTTGCCCCGCCCATTTCTCCCAGCATCCTTTTCTCCTCTAGGCCACCTATTAAAGTTCCCTGCCAAATATCCCCTACTATATTTAAATATAATTTTCTTTAACTCAGATTTTAGTAACTAAATTTAAAAATATTAATCCTTCCCCTCTCCCAGGGGTTCTCAATCCAGTCCTCACCTGGTCAGTTAGGTTTTGAGGAGAATCACAATAAATATGAATAAGAGAGATTTACCTAGAATAAAGGTAGTGGATGCAAATCTATCTATTCATTGTGGTTATCCTGAAAACCTGATTGGATCTTGAGATCAAGTTTGAGTACCTTATTAAAGCCTCCTGCCTTGGATCCTTTTCTGCCTCCCTCCCCCCCCCCCCTATTCCTTAAAGCCCCCCTCTACCTGAATTCCTTTTTCTTTTCCCCTCCATTCAAGACCCTGCCTAGTACAATTTCTCCCTTTCCCCATCCCCTCCATAAAACTCCCTATCCAGCCAAATTCTTGCTTTTATGTCTTCCCCCACATTTCTTTCTCTCTCACTTCCCCTCATTTATCTTTCTTTTCTCTCATCCAAGTACTCTGCCCTCAACATCCTATTCTTCCCTTTCTCCCTCTCCTGCCTCCATGCTGCAGATCTGATCTGAGGGTGCCACATTTATCTGCTTGACAATGCAGCTGGACACGTCCACAACTGCATCTCCTCCTTCTCTGGCAACCAGTCGCAGTGGGGAAAGTGACAGGAAACCTGGTGCCTACAGCTTTCACCTCTGATGATGTCACCCGGCTGCAACAGAAACTGCTTGGTGATATCATCGGCAGCTACCTAGACCTCCAGTGGTCCAGGGTGGTCCATTGTTGCTGCTGGTCCGTTTCTTGGACCAGCAGAAGTGTCACAAACAGCCCCTTGGCCCTTACTTTAAAACTTCACTGCCATGGGACTGTTTGCTTCTGTTCTCTAGGACTTCCTCTTTTTTCTTTTTTAATTTCTGAAAAATTTTCACATTACAATTCACAACCATAAGGAAGGCACTACTACAGTGCACAAGCCCAGGAAATAACAAGCAAAAATAAATTCACAGAGGACTGCAATAGTCCATATCAAGGAAAAGCACCATACTGGATCAGGGCAACCCCCCTTCCCCCCCAAAAAATATACTTAAGATACCCATCATGAATTAACTTCAACTATGAACTACTCGTCTACTTGGAATTTTTCAAAATATAATACATCAATAAAGATAAATCTGTTACCACCATAAGTCAGTATACATTTACATTGAAATTTTAGATAGAAAGTTGCTTTTACCTAAGTTGCAAAAAAAGACTTCCTCTTAAGTTGAGTAGCCTTAGCTACTTCAGGAAAAATATCCATCAGTTGTCCACAACAAGGGGCAGACTTATTAGCAAAATACAATTTTATTATAATACTCTTTTCCATTTTGGTTTTAAAGGTTACCAATGGAGTTACTCTTTTAGAGACATTAACTAAAGAAAACTCTAGAAATCAAGTCAAATCTAGACTGTTCTTCCGGAGCTTCAACTTTAACACTCTGTGGTAAATAGTAAATACTGGAAACAGAAGATTCATCAAAATTAGAATACTGCAAGATCTCTTTGAAATACTTTTTTAAAAAAATTCCAGGGGAGAGAGTAGACGAACTACTGAAAAATTAAAAAAATCTAAGATTCTTGGCTGTTAGCAAATCCAACTTCCTATTTGCGGAGTTTCCTGCACTCAGGAAGTCGGCATTGGGCACTGGCGGGGGCAGAAGCAAACAGCCCCCACAGCACCGACGTTTTAAGGTAAGTGCCGTGGGGCTGTTTGATATCATTGTCAGCACAGCAGGTCCTAGAGAAGGGCAGAAGCGGTAGTAATGGGGGCTGGAGGGGGGGGGGGGCGGTTGCAAGGGATGAGGTTTTCCTTGGGAGCTCCAAGGAAGGGCTCATTTTTCGGGGATTTCCATTTTTAACCATAAAATCCACATTTCCCTTTGGGGTATTTTATCAGGGTTTTTTTGGTTATAACCAAAAATCAGAATCCCTAATTATACTTTAGCTGGGTAATGCTGAAATTCAGCTATGTTAAATTAATGTTAGCAGGAAAAGCCTGGCTGAGCAGGACAACTGTGTAGGTATATTCAGAGGGGTGCTGGAGTGTTGGCTCACTGAGTATCACCCTCGGAGCATTTTTGTCAAAATGGGGAAAAGACTAATTCATCAGATGTTAATTTAGATGAATAGGAAGATACTAATACCTAGAGCTATACCAGTTAAACCAGCAGCAGATATATCTCAAATTGTTGCCAATCTATAAGGAGCATCTACTTTTGATTGACTTTTTTCTTGTGCCGGGTCAATTGTTGTCTGCTCAAGGTTCTCATTTCTAAAGGTTAATTTCTTTACTGCAATAGCACAGCTAGCTGGGGACATCATTGATCTGTTTTAATTCTGTGCCTGGACTTCGGGCATTCTATAGCATTATAGCTCTGAAAAGAACTTGTAAGGAATCAAAATTCCCAGCTTAAGCTCTCATTCCTCATACACGGTGACTAGCACTGGGGATATGCACTGTTAGTAACTAGAGCCCGTTGCAGTAAATGGGACCGTCAGGGCCAGTGTGACCCATTATGCAAACTGTGCACTTGCACAAAGTGGCATATAGGGAATGGCAATGCATAGTGGGCTGGCACTGTAGCTCTACTTCGTTTTGCTCCCAGCACTCCTTCAAATCTCCCTCCCTCTTCTGAGTCAGGAAAAGTGGACTGAAGTTGACAAGTTCTGTGCCTTCTTTTTCTCTCTGGATGATCTTGGAGGAGTAGCCTAATGGTTAGCACATCAGCTTGGTAACTAAGAGACCAATTCCCACTAGTACTCCATGTGGCCTTGGGCAAGTCACTTAACCCTCCATTGCCTCAGATGAAAGGCCTGGCAATCTATTTCTGGTCAGATTGCCAAGAAAGTGGGGTGGAGGAGTAGCCTAATTATTAGAGCACTGGCTTAGTAGCCAAGAGACCAGGGTTTGATTCCCACTGGTGCTCCTTGTGGCTTTGGGCAAGTCACTTAACCCCCATTGCCTTGGACGAAAGGCCTAGCAATCTACTTCAGGATACACTGCCAATAAAATCCTGGAGCTGCTGGGTGGCCAGGAGTCAGCGTTCACTTGAAGGCACACATTGCATTGCTCTTCCTCTCTTCTCCCACCTCCTCACTAGGAGGACCACAGCTGTCATTTCCTTCTCTCCTGACGCCTCCTTGCAAGAAAAGCAGGTGGCACTTCTGCAGACAGCCTGAGGGCTTCCTACTTGTGGGCCAGTCTTATGGTATGTGCTCGTACTGTGAAATTGGCCCTTAGACAGAAAATTGAGTGGGCAAGCTGATGATGCCGATTAGGTGCAATGGCTACTAGAGATTAGTTAATGGGCGTGCTAGAGGGAGATGTTGTGGCATTTCTGTGAGCTGAGACAACGCAGATGTTCATTTCTTTCATTTATCTGTGCTCATAATATCGGAGAAGGAATGGAAAAAGAATGAGGAAGAAAGGGTTCGGAGCTTAGGATAACAAGGTGAGGTGGGGTAGAAGACAAAGGATATGAGGTGTCTTATATTCATGGAGGAAGACTAAGATGGCTCTTGATAACATGAGAGAGAGAAAAGTGCTGGGTGCATGGATAATGGAGGAGGAGGGAGAAGAATACACAGGCTCCCAATCGACCCGGCTTATGATAATGCGATGAGGCAGTTTTGTATGGGGCTGCTGATACTGTGGTAAAGGAAAAGGGGAAGCATAGAGCGCTCCTGATCATGCTGAATACAGATCTTTTAAGGTTTTATGGGGGGAGGAGTCCAGTAACGTTTGGTTGTATTGATGGAGTAATAGTGTGTAATGGCTTTTAATGCCCGAGAGAGGATAAAGGGGAAAGTAACGGTGTCCCTCCTAACATGTGATCAGGGTAGCGTGACAGAACTGGAGAAGAGAGCTATCCTTCACAAATGTTTCCTGCACTTGTACTACTACTACTGAACATTTGTATAGTACTGCAAGAAATACACAGCGCTGCACAGACACATGTAAACGATGGTCCCTGCTCATCAGAGCTTACAATGTAATCAAGACAGACAAATACACGGGATGCATCTAGGGCGAATGGTAAGGAAACACAAAGGAGATCAGATGGGTCAAGAGCTGAAAGTGGCAGCGAAGTGGTGAATTTTCAGCCTGGATTTGAAAAGGGTCAGAGAAGGCGCCTGATGTACAGACACAGGTAGTTTGTACCAGGCATAAGGAGCAGGAAGGTGAAAAGAGTAAAGTCTGGAGTTAACAATAGAAAAGAAGGGCACGGATAGAAGCGATTTTCCATAAGAGTGGAATTCACGAGGAGGGGCGTAGAGAGAGATAAGAGAGGAAAGGTAGTGAAGAGTTGCAGAGTGAATGCACTTGTAGGTCAGCAGGAGAAGTTTGAACTGGATGTGGAAACAGATAGGGAGCCAAAGAAGTAACTTGAGAAGAGGGGTAATATGAGTATGGTGAGGCTGGCAGAAGATTAGCCGCGCGGCAGAGTGTTCAACAGATTGAAGGGGAGAGAGATGATTCAGAGGGAGACCAGAAAGAAGTAGGCTACAACAGTCTAGATGGGAGGTGACTAAGGAATGGATAAGAGTCTCAGCAGTGTGTTCAAAAAGGAATGGACAAATTTTGTTGATATTGTAGAGAAAGAAACGGCAGGTTTTAGCTAACAGTTGGATGTATGTGGAGAAGGAGAGAGAGGAGTCAAAGATGACCCCAAGGGGGTGAGCTGAGGAGACAGGGAGGAGTAGAGAGTTATCCACAGAGACTGAGAAAGGAGGAAGGGGAGAGGAGGGTTTAGAGGGAAAAATATATAGCTCAGTTTTGGCCATGTTCAATTTCAAGCGGCGGTGAGACATCCAAGCACCAAAGGCAGAAAGGCAGGCAGAGATCCTGGCCTGGATTGCAGGGAAGATTTCAGGTGTAGAGAGGTAGATCTGGGAGTCATCAGCATAAAGATGGCACTAAAAACCATGGGAAGAGATGAGTGCACCAAGGGACTGGGTATAGAGAGAGAAAAGGAGTGAACCCAAGACAGATCCTTGGGGCACACCATCTGAGAGTTGTTCCCCAGAATTCTAAAAAGTATATGCAGAGGTTAAGAGTATGAGGCAGGGTGAAGGCATAGGGGAGTGTACCATTGTGATAAGCCTGGAGGAGGAGAGTGAGATTGCATGGAAAAAGTGTAATTAGGTAGAAGCGGGTATAGCTAAGCTAGGAGTATATGGGGGTGGATATTCATAGCAGAGAAAGGTGGAATTCAGCGAGTAAGGACAAAAGGGTACATGAAGAAGTTCATGTTATTGATGGGATGTGGAGAAGGAGGAATGAAGAAGAAGTTATTGGGAATGATCAAGATTGCCATTGTCCCTTCATGAATCTCCATGGTTCTCTTCTATCTTGGAAGTCCTCTCTCTGGTCTGCCTTTTTATTGGCATGAGAATTGTCTCTTGTAGTAATGTCTGGTATTGATGTTTTAAATGTTCTTTGATTTAAAAACACAACATTAAATATTTAGTATTCACTTTTTCTACTAGTAGCAATATAATAGGATAGAGGCTGATTATTTAATCAAAGACCCAGTGCCTCCATATCTATCTGTGCTTGTTACACACCTTAAAACCCAGGTACTGTTACCAGTACAGTACCTTATCACCTAAAGTATAATGCTGGCTCAGCACTCTTTCTCTGACCTATTACCAAGATCTACCACCGCCCAGTCACCCTACATTTTAACACGTAACCCAAGTCCAACTTCTAACACCCAAGCCATCTGACTTGTAGCTCATCCCGCCCAGTGTTCGGTGACTGAAACTGGAATGGAGAGAAAAAGGACCAGGAAAAAGGGAGAGAGAACGGAGAATGAGGAGCAGGGATTAAGGATAAGAGGAGAGTAAACCTTGGCTTGAGGGAGAGAAGGAGAAAAGAATGAAGAGGGAAAGAGAACTGGTCACTGGGTAGAGGGAGAAGAATAGATGACATATGATAGAAGTAGGTGGATGATGATCTGGGCTTTGGCAGTAATGCAGGAAAGTAATGGTGGAAGAAGGGAATAAGAACTAGATGAGAGAACGTAAGAGAAAGGGGCAGAATGGAAGATGAATGGGAAAGACGAGCAGACAGGAAGGGGAAAAGGAAAGAAACAAGAAAAGAGAGAGAGGATGGAGGAAGAACTAAAACAGATAAGAATAATAAACAGAGAAACAAACTTAAAAAAAGGATTAGAGCAGACTAGAGAGTGAGAAAAAAAGAGAATTTATTGAGCCAGAAAATCAAAATAGAGCACCAAAGGTTGGAAACTATTCTATTATCTAATAAAGAATATTAATAGTTCATCAGTGTAAAATATCCTGGTCACAGCTCAAAGTGAACAAGACTCCCAGACAGAATTTACATGCTTGATTTTCTTAGCTGATATGAATTTGTGGGTGCATTATAAGATCTCTTGAATGAAGAACATAACCGCCAGCCCTTATGCTTTTTTATTTAGATCTGAAATATTCTGTGGTAACTAAATTAAAAGAATGTGCCTTTAAGTGCATGTTTAGAATAGATTATAATATTTCTTGATGGAGACAGCCCACCGATCATTACCCTGTTTGACCTTTCAAATAAACTAAATGTTCACTACTGGCAGTATGAAGGACAAATGCCATACTTGCACCAGCTAGAAATCTGGTAGCCTTACTCTGACTCCATTGCACTTGTGAACAATGTTGTGATCCTCGTCACATTACTGTGGGAACAAAAGAGAACCTCATGCACTTCTACTGCACTTCACTGAGGGGGGTGGGAGGGGGGTGGGCGGCAGCACAAAATTCACTTAAACAGGGCAGCAAAAAAGGTAGTACTGACCCTAGGGACCAGTAGTAAAATAACGTGCGATAGCACATCTTACTAACCTTAAGCTGAACCTACAGTATCTAGGAGACAGAGAGAAAAGTGCTACTCTAATAGTGACACTTGTTGGAGAGAGAGAAATCTTACTCTGATATTTGCTGTTAATGTGCAACAGAATGCACACATAATTCCCAATATTACAGTACAGAGACTGGATGCTATCAAGCTTCTCACTATAGAGCAGCACCATACCAAGTCCTGTCTGAGTTGTGCGGCCGCACAGGGCGCAAAGAAATAGAAGCGCATTTGGGGCTGCTAGCCTTGCCCCCCCCCCCCATGCTGCCTGCCATTGTCCCACTGTGGCTTTTTGTGTTTCCTTGGCGGTGATGGTGGCATCAGTAGAGCAGACATCCAATTCTAAAAAAGAACCATGTGGGTCTCCACGCTTTCACGGAGGTCTGATCCTTCCCTCTTCTGATGCGTCAGAGGAGGGAGGGACCAGACCAGCCATTCAAGCACAGAGTTGCAAAGACTTGTGTTTGAATGGCTGGTCTGGTCCCTCCCTCCTCTGACCGAATATATGTCAGATGAGAGAACGATCATACCTGCATGCAAGAATGGAGTTGGAAAGACCCGCATGGGTTGTTGTTGGTTTTTTTTTAGAATTGGATGTCTGCTCCACTGCTGCCGCTCCCACCGCTGCCACCAAGGAAGCATGAAAAGCAATGGCAGGGCAAGGACAGGCAGCGCGGGGAGCCAGCTGGACATGGAGGTGTAGGGTAAGGCAAGGTGGGGAGATGCTGGGCATGGGGCAAATGGCAAACCTGTGATTGTGTCTGTGTGTGGTGGGAGGGGGGGGGGTGCACCAGATGTTCAAGTCACACAGGGCACATTTGTGGCTTGGTACGGCTCTGCTATGGAGTATGTTTGCTTTGCATCACAGAACTAGATTTTTCTCTGACTCACAATCTCAGTCAGTCCCTAGATCCTCTTGTGTGTTCTTTGCTTTCTTTCTGTTCCTAAGTCTGATCATTTTAACTCCTTTCCCCAGAAGCTTTTACATTCCTTACACAAATTTCTCTGGCCCTTTTTAAATCCAGACTGAAAACTCACCTCTTCGCTGCTGCTTTCGGATCCTGACTCAGCTGATCTCCTTTGTGTCTCCTCACCATTCCCACTAGATGTATCTCTTGTCTACAGCTACCGTGTTGTCTGTCTTGACTAGATTGTAAGCTTTGATGAGCAGGGACTGTCTCTTACATGTGTCTGTGTATTGCTGCATACATCTTGTAGTGCTATTCAAATGCTTAGTAGCAGTAGTAGTAGTACTAGCCCTCTAAAATCCAAGTGAGAAATGGTGCTGTTCTCAAATTCATGATGACATTATCAGTGATAGGACTGAAAAAGGTAAAGTTAGAAAAGATTTGGCTGCTTGCCATAACATAGTAGGTCATATAACTGCTGCTTTTTCAATGTCCCTTTCCAAAGTGGCTCACTCTGCTTGGCTGTTAGGCATACCTAGTATCAAATAACTCTTCAGGGGCAAAGACTTAAAACTAAAGCCACCGGAGATGCACAGTAAAAGTAGACACCGGGTAAATATTTGATCTCTAGGAAGCAGACGGAGAGAGGAACCTCGAAGTACTCATTAGGCCAGAAAGGGGCTTATCCTTGATTAAGAAAAAAATGCTGGTCCGGTGGATTCCTCCAGGGGGTTTGACTTGCCTTCAATTGTTCAAAGGATAACTATTCCCTGACTTCTTCCTTGACTATATAGTGCTTGTGGCTTCAGTTGTAAGTCTCTAGCCTCTCCTGTCCTAGCTTAAAACACTTAGCTATACATACTGTATAGCAGTTGAACACAGTGACCACGGTGTGTGCTGTATTATGAACAGCATTGGATTTTTAAATTGCAAACTGTGTCCCCACAGGGACTGAACTTGGAGACTGATTGGTACTTCTTGCTACAAATGCTTTGGAAGGAGTATAGATTGCTATCAACAGCCATGGCAATTTGGATTGATGGTTAGTTGCTATGTTTGATGGGTCTGATTTTCAAAGGCATTTACACGGATAACTTCCCTAGTTAACCGTGTAAATGCCTTATCCGGGATTTTTGAAAGGCACCTACATCGGTAGTGCCTTTCAAAAATCCCCGATAAGTCCCTAACGTGCTTAGATGCTAAGTGGTTAGCATCGGAGAATTTTAGGGGTGTTCTGGGGTGGAGCGTGGGCGGAGGAAAGGGATAAACAGGTAGCAGCGATTATCAATGCTACCCACTTAGCCCCTGCGCCTTAACGATAGGCAAGGAAAAACCTATCAAAAATCACTGCTATCCGTTTATCCTAAGTAGCTGCTGGCGCATCTAGACAAACCTGGATTTTCACTTCCGCGGCACTTCACTTCTGGGTTAAGGGAGTCTGTGGGCAGGCTATACGCCGCTGCGGCGCATAGCCTGCCTAATTGAAAATCAGGCCCAATGTGTTTATATCCCAAAGGCATGATAAGTGAATGCTGTGAAAACGAGTTGACCATCATATTTACAAGCGCATGTTAGAAGTGGAGTGAAGCAGATAGAAGTTGACATTGGAAATGTTATGTGAGATTGGATCCTAATACATAACCCAATTTTTGTAAATAGGGTTCGAAATGTGGTACCGCATCAGATTTTGATTGCTGGCTTGGACTTTGAACACTGGACTTTCAATAGCTCCTCAACAGTCTGACAAAAAATATTTTTTATGATTGAGTAGAGCTTTTATATATAATGATATATTGAGCTTGATTTTTGGAGATCTGGATGGTGTCCATATATATTCAGCATTGATGCCTATCTAGATGGCAGTGCTGAATCTACATGGTGGGTCGATATTTAACTACTGTACGGCGGTGAGTGCTTTCTATTTTAAATGCTGGCTACCATGGTTACATAAAATCTGGATGCTGCTATCCAAATTTCAGCAAGTGCTAAACAGCTGGAATCAGCTCTGGTCACCCATGCTCTCTGGATAGCAGCAGTACTCAGCCTGCTATCTGGAAAGCAAACCACATAAAGTTAGGACAGCCTCAGCACCATGCGTATTTCCCAGGGCAATCAGAGGGGGTATGTAGTGGCACTATCTGGATAGTGACGCTTGGTATTCCTCTCACTGGCCCTTATATGGTTAGCAGGCTCTACGAACCAGATAAGTATCTTTGAATATCAGCACTGGTGTTTTAAAATGCCATGGCCAATGTTTTCAACAAATGCTTGCTGAGGTGTTTAAATATTGACCCATCAGAGTCTGGCAAAATCGTGGGCTTTGGTCCAATATCTGCAAAATTTCCATTGACAAAACTTTAGTTGGTGTCATATGTTCCACTTTCAAGAAAAGCTCATGTGTGTTGAGAAATATAGGGCAGAACTCCCATTATCTGCCAATATGCATTGTACGGAATGACCTTGGTCCCGTTCATTTTAGATAAAATGCGCTCTACTCTAATATGCTAGGAAGCACGGAAGCCTCTTTTAGAAGTCAGCTGCGGCTAAATCATTTGTTTTCTAGTCCAGTTTTCCTCTTTGATTAATCAGTATCACAGAACTTGCTTTTGGCTCTCTTGGCAATAAAGATCTAGCAGAAATAAACCCTCTAATTCTTCCTTTACCAAATTCACTTCCGACACATTTCTTACTACCTGCAGCCTTCTTAAATGAAAGAAAAAAAGGCGCTGTTGATAATAATAACATTATTTATCCTTAAGCTAGGAGTAGCAAATCTGAACACCATTAAGGGAGAAATAGCTTGCCATCCTACACAGGCATGAATCAAGAGTGAATATTTCATAGTAGTGCATAAATCAACAAGGACCGGTAACTGCTATCTAGTTCTCATAGCACAGTGCTTCCCAACCCTGCCCTGGAGGAATACCCCGCCCATCAGATTTTTTAGAATTGCTATAATGATGATGTATGAGTTGTATTTATACATATGAGTTTGATAGATGGCCTGTATGCAAATCCATGAAACTCATGTTAGTGCAGCAAAATAAATTTATTTATTTAAATTTAATTACGTCTTTCCAGTTACTGAAGGCAAGATACAAAATACAATATAAAAACCTTTACTTTCCATAGCCCATTAATTCACCCCAATAATCACTTGTACCACCATGCGGGATTTAATGGAAAGCCCTTTGAAACAGCATCGAGGTCTGTCCAGTGCCAGAGAGGGCCAAGAATCATTGCTAGAACAATACCTGGTCCGATGTACCAACTGCCTATGGTCATGATAGTGTTAATGCAAGCTAAGAGAGTAATTTTATTACAGGGCACTTAGTTTAAGTGGGGTGGCAAGTGTCTATTTTAAATATATTTTATAAAATAAATTCTGCACAAATAGTGGCTATGGTCCAAGGGCAGGTGTGTATGCCGGCACCTACCTTATTTAAGGTGTGCTCTCAGATTTAAAGAATTTCATAATCTACATGCACACTTCAGAATTCCATCTGCACTCTAACCAGACTGCCCTCCAGCAGTGCCTATAGGAAAAGCATGCACATGCATACAATCATGAGACTTTACACCTGACACACTCTTAGGGGTATGTTTACTAAACTGTCTTAATGTGCGCCCGGCGATAGTGTGCAGGCTGCCATAAAAGGAGTGGGCGTTTCAGTCTTAAAGCAGCAAAACGGGATTATCACGTGATAACGCGCACTGCTGCGCACATTAACGGGGCGAAGCACCGCTAAGCGCGTTAACGCGCAGTAATCTTAAGTAGGCGCCCAGACATGCAAACATAGAAACAGAGGTGTAGCACAATGGTTAATGCACTGACTGATGATACAGGGGTCATGAGTTCGATCCCCCAGTGTGCCTAATGCATAAGGCTGGCTGAGGCATCAACTTTGACATGTAAGTATTGTTTCTTGAGGCATTTTATTTGTATTTTAATTATTGCTGCCAGCAAACACACCCTCACGTGCCGTAACCTAAGGTGTCGCATATGGCACCCTATAAGGCACTCCATAGGGCACATTATAAAGTGCATTGTCTGCCACGGCACCCTATAATGTCCCCTATAGGGCACCCTATAAGGCGCTCCATAGGACATCTTATATGGACTGTAACCATAAGGTGCCTCAGAAGGCGCTTTATAGGGCGCCCTAAATGTACTAATGTACATTAAAAATAGACAATGCTTCGGACAGCCCTATCAAATAACCCCACTGTGGGTTTGAACCAATGACCTCTGGCTCCACAGGCAGCAAAGTAACCAGTGGGCTACAGCTGCTAACAAACCCCTGGCTGGCTGCAGAAGGACTGCATGTCACCACACAAAGAGTCTGCTGTGATCACCAGGATAGGGTTAACCCACCCGTACCCATGATGCACAGCACATGCAAATCAGCAGTCTACAGATGATCACAAGATGGGATATGCACCCCCACAGCACCTCGTCCTGGTAGGGGGAACTGAACGTGTGTGTTACTGGCACAGAGTAGCTACACACCGTCACATTGTGCGGGTACTGTGCTCACCCTGAGGGTGAGGTGGGGTGCCCAGCACCAGGTCCACAGTACCTTCCTTGGCAGAAATAGGCCATGCTGCAGGTCCCCAGCAGTGCTAGTGTGTGAGATAGGTAGTTCCTGCAGACACACCTGTATTTCTCAGTCAGGTTTAGTCCTTATGGACCCATAGGTAGATTATGTACCACCACCACCGCCCAACCCACCCTCTGGGGCTGAGGGTGGGAAACAGGGTCTCCCACTAACAGATCCACATTCTAACTCCCTTCAATGGTCCTGCTGGGGAACAGACACCCTACAGGGCAGTCAATGCAGCTCTGTACACATCCATAAAGCAATAGCAGACAGACATTAGGCCTGGAAATGCTCAGCTGCACCCAACCACTATCTGATATTTTCCTGCAGCAAGTCTCCAGCCGCTGCACCCTGCAAGGTGTTCCAGCAAGACACATACTAGTTGCAGACAGTCTGCTAGCTAGTCCATAGTGCATGTTCTTGGAGGAGATGCATGCACCCAGAACTGGGATGTCAGCATACACACCAAGCAGATAAATCAGTGATTGGGCCCCAAAAGGGAACCCATAAATATCACATGAGAGAAATACTATATAGCACTATGGGGGAATCTAGCTATGCCTTGGTCACTGCTCAGTCAGGGTGAGAGTGATCTCCCAGCAGGACATGCTGTGGCCACCCTGACTGTGCATGTGGTGGCCAGGCACTACAATGTCCCAGCCATTTCCCTATCCCCTGTGCAGATGCATCCTGGCCAGGCCACCCTGTCCAGGCTATACCCATGGTACCTTGCTCCTCATTATGCACATTGGCAGGCCAAAACTGGCAACAGTGCTGGCAGTGTGGGCTGTGGAGGGTGTTTGCAGCCACCACACACTGGTTAGACAGACACACACTCCCACACCTATGCCAGCATTGTACAACTATAGAGGTGTTTGGCAGCCCTGGCCACCACTCCAGTCCTGGGCACAGTGCAGGCATGGCTATGGTACACAATACTGTTGGGGTCACTCCCCAGGGTGGTAAACACTGTCAGACACAAGACCTGTAGCACACTCCACAGACATCAGAAAGGTTGCTATGAGGCAGCTCAATCAGAAAATTGTACTTAACTTCGGAATTGCTATCTGCCAGTAATCATAGCAACCTTTTGATAGCTGTGTTCCGCATTCCCAGGTTTAGGGTAGCATTGCTAAGGTATGCAAGTGCTAGTATTGAGAGATGCATGCAGAGCCCAATGTCCTGCCTCTCCAGGAGGCATTGGATAATGGAGCCTGTGGGTGCGGGTGTGTCTGCCCCTGTTGGCTGCTGCTTTACAGCAGAGGTTCCCAACTCCAGTCCTGGTGTGCCAAACACTGTTCGGGTTTTCGTGCTGTCCCTCATGAATATGCATGAGATATATGTGCATACCATGGGGGTGGCACATAGAAATGCAGCACAGGCATCTTTATTAGAGGCAGCATGGAAACTTAATGGTGTTTGGCCCTCCAGGACTGCATTTGGGAGACACTGCTCTAGGTAATGCACCTTTTTATGGTGTCTGTGCTCTGTAGGGTAAAATGTAGGTGTTTTGGGCCTGTTTACATCATCTGCAATAAAGGTTCTGTCTGTATTAGCATGTTTTAGTAGTGGGTAAAATATGGGGACTGGGTTGGCAGGAACCACAGCTGGGACTTGAACCTGTGATCTTCTGCCTCTGAACACACTGGTTGTGTGCACTGCACCACCGTGTTGCCACAGAGACAGTGCATTCCCTGGTGATACCATGACTGTTCATCCGGCAGGGCCTGTCTGTTGCAGTGCATGGCACCCACCTACACAGGGCTAGGCCATGGTCTGCTCTGGGCAGCTGCCACTGCCCCCCTCCACCACCAGTATCCCTCTGCCACCATGCTGACATGCCCTTCTGCTGGTGGTGCTGGTGGTGCGCAGTCTCAGGCCATCCAGTGTGCAGGTAGGTGGCTGCCTATGGTGCGTGTTCTGGGGTAGGGGTGCCTGCATAGACGTCCACGCTTCCCCCCCCCAACACCGCCTGCCAATGTTCTGTGCCCTTGGAGGTACCTGCTGGGTACTATCCCCTGTGACACTGTGATAAACACACCCATGCACATGTTGGGCCCTCATCAGTTGCTGTCTGGCTGCTGTACAGTTTCAGCATTCCTAAGTGCCACCTAGGCATCTGCCTAGTCCGCACTGTGCCCCAGCTGCACCACAGCATGTGCCGTCTGCAGCCCATTTTCAAGCATCTGTCCAGTTGGCCGTTCTGACATGCCCGCCCTGCTGTTGCCACACATGTGCAAGCCATAGGAAACCTGTCCGATGGAGAGAAAAACCCTGCACAGCGCAATTTCACTGTGGGCTCATTCACCTTGAATGGGGACGGAGCATGGACCCTTCCAGAATTCATATCCTTTTTTTGGTGCTTTCTTGGGAGTGTTTTTTGATGTTTCCCATTGAGATCACTATTGCCCAGCTTGGTTATTTTATTTTTCCATTTTCTTCTGTTCATTTTCACTGTTTATTTGCCCTTTTGTTCCTTGCACATGTATCACACTTATCACTTTTTTGTGGGTTTCCCTGGTTTTGCTGTACATTGCTGACAGAAATGGTTTCGCTTCCCTTTAAATCAGCTCCGCCAGGGTTTCACTGGCGTTAGTTTTCAGCCTCGGATTTCACAGTGTTAGTGTGCGGGGAGCCTCTCCCCTCCCACTCTCCACCCATTGACCCCTTCTCTCCGCCCCTGGGAAGCCTTCCTCCGCCCTCCGAGAGCCTTTTTCCGCCTTCAGCGCTCGTTTGCGCCGCTGCGTGCGTTATCGCATGCTAAGGTACCTCTGCACACGATAAAGCGCCATTATCACACGATAAGGTACCTTATCGCGTGATAACGTCACAGAGTGCACATTAAGATGGTTTAGTAAACATTCCCCTTAGAGGAGCTATTTTAGGTGTCTATATTGCCACATAAGTGCTAAAATGACTTACCCCTGAAAAGCGTCAATTCATGTTAAGCCGATTTGTGTGCCATCATTGCTTATAACATGCATTATTTATCTGTCATGACATCAGACCAATATATATGCAAAATAGGTAATGAGCTTTATAGTTATGCATATCAGTTCATTACCTATGAATTCAAAGTAAAATAAAGGATATTAAAACATGAAAAACTTTGACAGGATCTTTACCACGAGAAATTAGACTGCACTGTGAAGAAGAGTAGTTAAGATTTTTTGTGTTAATGCCAGCTATGAGTAGCTTTCCAAATGAATCAGTCATAGATCATGAAAACCTTCCTCTTTCAAACCTTTAGCTTAGCTCAAAAATTGCTTAAAGTGTTTCAAAATATCTAAGTTATTATCCATTTTTTAAAAAAGATATTCAAAACGATGCTTACTTCAACAACATGGAAATGGGTAACAGGGGTAACATATGGAAAGCAGTGTGTATTAATGCCCGTAACATGGGAAATAAGATCCCTGAAGTTGAAGCTTTGGTGGGAGTGGCTGACTTGGATTTAGTGGCAGTTACAGAAACATGGTTCACAGAAAACCATGACTGGGATGTAACTATACCTGGCTATACTTTATTCAGAAAGGACAGGGTAGGAAGAAGGGGAGGAGGAGTGGCACTATATGTAAAAGCTACTATTAAAGCTTTTGAATTACAGAGCTTAAAAGGGAGAGAGGAGGCATTGTGGGTTAAACTAGAAAGAGGGAAAGAGAAATCTATTTGCATTGGTGTGATATACAGACCTCCCTCACAAGAGGAAGAGGTGGACAGAGAATTAATTGAAGACATACGCAGCATTGCTAGGAAAGGGGAAGTGCTACTGATAGGAGATTTCAATATGCCAGATGTTGATTGGCACATTCCTGCTGCAGTATCATTTAGAAGTAAGGAGATCCTGGATTCTCTACAGGGAGAACTATTCAGGCAATTGGTAACAGACCTCACACGTGAAGGGGCCATACTGGACTTGGTGCTTACCAATGGAGAAAGTGTTTCTGATGTTGTAGTGGGAGATCATTTTGCATCCAGTGATCACCAGATGGTGTGGTTCAGTATTAAGACTAGGGCTGTTAGAATCCATTCCAAGGTGAGGATCTTAGACTTTAGGAAGACTAACTTTGCAAAGATGGGCCAATACCTCAGGGAGTCGTTAGTGGGATGGGAACAGCTGGGGGATGTAGAAAACTGAAAGGGGGTATTTTAAAGGCAACCAACCTTTTTGTTAAATTGGTAAATAAAGGCAAAAGGAACAGGAGACCGCTATGGTTTTCGAAGGAAGTAGCTGAAAAAGTGAAGAAAAAGAGGGAGGCCTTCATGAAATACAAGAGATCACAGAGAGAGGAAGACAGGCATCTGTATTTGGAAAAACTTAGAGAAGCTAGAAAAGTAGACAAGAAGGCAAAGATTCAAAAGGAGGAGGAAAAAGCCAATGCAATAAAATGGGGGGATAAGATATTTTTCAGATATATTAGTGAGAAGAGGAAGGGCAAAAGTGGTATTGTCAGACTCAAGGGTGCAGAGGGGGAATATGTAGAAGCTGATAAGGATAAAGCGGAATTGCTTAACAAATATTTTTGTTCTGTGTTCACAGATGAAGAACCAGGAGCAGGACCTCAGAAAACACCCACAAATAAGAACAGAAGCGAGGGACATCTTGAACAATTTTCAAGACTGTGTTCGTGAGAAACTAGCTCAACTTAAAGTAGACAAAGCGATGGGACCGGATGGGATACACCCTAGAATACTGAGGGAACTTGGGGACGTTCTAGTAACTCCACTGACTGACCTTTTCAATGCCTAGTTGGAGTCGGGAGTGGTGCCAAAGGACTGGAGAGAGGCTCATGTGGTGCCTTTACACAAAAGCGGAAGTAAGGATGTGGTTGAAAACTACAGGCCGGTTAGTTTAACTTCGGTGGTGAGTAAATTATTGGAAACGCTGCTGAAAGAGAAAATAGTGAGGTTTCTGGAGTCCAGCGGATTACAGGATCCGAGGCAGCATGGATTCACCAGAGGCAGGTCTTGTCAGACAAATCTGATTGATTTCTTTGACTGGGTGACCAGGGAGTTGGACTGAGGGAGAGCTCTAGATGTGGTGTATTTAGATTTCAGTAAAGCCTTTGACACTGTTCCTCACAGGCGACTTATAAACAAACTGAGCACCCTAGGGATGGACCCTAAAGTTACTGCTTGGGTTAGAAATTGGTTGGGTGGGAGGTGGCAAAGAGTACAAGTAAATGGAGCTCACTCTGAGGAGAAGGATGTTACCAGTGGTGTGCCCCAGGGATATGTCCTTGGTCTGATTCTTTTTAACATCTTTGTTAGTGATATAGCGGAAGGGCTGTCGGGTAAGGTTTGCCTCTTTGCAGATGATACCAAAATCTGCAATAGAGTAGACACCCAGGAAGGTGTAGATAACATGAGGAGGGATCTAGCTAAGCTTGAAGAATGGTCTAGAATTTGGCAGCTGGGATTTAATGTTAAAAATGTAAGGTCATGCATTTGGGCTGCAGCAATCCAAGGGAGCAATACAGTATAGGAGGTGAAGTACTTTTGTCCACTAAAGAAGAGCGGGACCTAGGCGTGGTTGTGTCTGATGATCTTAAAGTAGCTAAACAGGTAGAAAAGGCGACGGCAAAAGCTAGAAGGATGCTTGGGTGCATACGGAGAGGAATGGCTAGCAGAAAAAAGGAGGTGATAATGCCTCTGTATAAGTCTTTGGTGCGACCTCATTTGGAGTATTGTGTGCAATTCTGGAGACCGCACCTTCAAAAGGATGTGAACAGGATGGATTCAGTGCAGAGGGTTGCTACTAAAATGATTAATGGGCTTCATTATAAAGCATATGAGGACAGACTTAAGGATCTTAATATGTACACCTCAGAGGAAAGGCAGGATAGAGGTGATATGATTGAGATGTTTAAATAGCTCCGTGGCATAAATGTTCAGGGAGAGAGCCTCTTTCAATTGAAAACGAGTTCTGCTACGAGGGGACATGGGATGAGGGTGAAGGGAGATAGATTCAGGAGTGATATGCGGAAATATTTCTTTACAGAAAGAGTAGTGGATCCATGGAATAGTCTCCCAGTGGAGGTGGTAGAGATGAGGACAGTAAACTGAATTCAAAAAAGCATGGGACCAACACAGAGGATCTCTAAAGGTAAAAAGTGGACTGTTGTAGTTGTTGTTATGGAAGGACAGACTAGATAGGCCATGTGGTCTTTTTCTGTCATCATGTTTCTTTGTTTCTATGTTTCTAACATGTCACTGAAGTCATCAGGGCAATTTTACGACTTTACCATCTGCTGAAGGAAATAATATCTTCTAACAAAAAATCTAATCATCCATTCAAATGGCTCATACGCACATACATTTTATCATTAGATCTCTTAATCCAATATAAGGATTTATTTTAGAATCATCCCAACATATAAATGGTAGAAGTTACACATATATATTGGAATAAACATTAAATGTGATTTTAACCAGCTGCTATTTTTATGTGAGGATGATTACCACATCTAGATATCAAGAGAGTATGTTTAGGGCTTGGGGAGAAAGTAGTTTTGATGGGTCTACAATAGCAGCATGTATTCCCATTTTTACAAAGAGAATCAACATGGATATTAAAAAATATATAGGTATCAGAATTTATAACTGTCCTCAGGTACAAATAAGTGACTATTTGAAGGGATAAAGGCTGAAGACAGCCGCTCACTCACCCCCGACAACATCAACCCCACCCAACCCATAATGCATCTGATCCCACCTGACTACCCTGAGTCATCAAAATCCCCCTAACCAATGCCCTGAGTCATCAAGATCCTCCCCTACCCATGCAAGGCACCATGATCACAATAAGAACCCCTTCCAATTGTCCCCTCTCCAGCAGACCCCTCCATCCCCTGGTGCAACTCTTTAAGAGCAGGCGTCTGTTATCATCTCCACAGAAGTGTAAAGGGAGATCAATATGGTTCAGGGTAGGAGACACGAGAGAAGCAGCAGGTGAAGGAAAATCATCCTCATAGCTGGCACACTGTATTCCATGCTGAAATGTCTGCGGAGATGGTCTTGGCAGATACAGAATCTAAGGGATCCACATGGGTGGAATTTACATTGAACCATCAGGTGCTGCTAAAGAGATTGTTGCTCCAATAATACAAAATAACTGATGTTCTATGTGAATCAACTCAAAAAACAAAATAGAACAAAACCAAAAGACTCATGAGTTCAACATTAGTACTAGTATGTATGTATGTAAATGCATTCATGTTGGAAGTTTAGCCGTGAGTGAATGAGCATGCGCTGGCATGCTGAAACACTGGGGAAGCTTGAAGTCGGTTTGCAGTCAAGATGAGTGTTGAAACAGGGCATTAAAGTTGATTTGCCCGAAACGCAGTGCTGTGTTCTCAGTCAACAACTGCGGACATTGTGGAATTCAGCCCTCAGTTAACAAGTGTGGACTTTGGGAGATTGACATCTATACTGAGTCTGAATATTGAGGCTTAGTTCTCTACAGACAACAGATAAGTGATCTTTTTGGTGATTATTTTAGTTAGTCCTATGGCTTTGATTAAAAGCTGATGGAAACCACCGTTTTTTTATGCAAAATTGATATGCAAAATTGTTGGAATTGATACATTTTGGCACACGTTTTGGTGTAGGTCACACTACTATATGGCGTTTTTTACCTACATTTGAAAGCTCCGGTGGGGCTCTTTAAAATTGAGTAAAATGGAAGTGTTGCCATGAGAGGTTGTTTTGTTTCCTCACGGCTAAACTTTCAACATTAATGCATTTACGTACATACTAATGCTAATGTTGAGCTCATGATTCTTTTGGTTTTGTTCTATTTTGGTTTTAAAGAGATTGTTGCTAGCATGCTAAATGGTGAGGTATAAAGTGATCTAGTTAGTACTACTGCCAAGAGCACCACAAAGGTAGGGAGGACAGTAGAGAGTGTAAAGAATGATATTGTCCGTTCATCCTCTCCTATAGCTCCATCTATGGGTCCAACAACAGCACCAAGAGCATCAAGGAAGTACAGGGGAAGTCTCAGAAAACCCCACACATGTGGAAGCATTTTAAAGTGGTATGCAAAGTGCAATTACTATAGGCAGCACAATAGCACAGGGAAGCTAACAGTGGCATGCTGTAGCCTTTCCAGCTCAGTATAAAGAAGGCAGCAGATCCTAGGCTAGGGACTCCAACCAGGAGTGGAAATAGCATTGGTGGGCAAGGTACAAGCAGAGCCCCTGTCCTCTTCCTCCAGTTAGATGGCATGGCTGCAAGCCCAATGCACATCAAAGCAAGCCACCATGAAAGACAGGCAACATTGAGGGTGGTGACCCAGTGCATCAAGGAAATGATAGCCCTGGATGACCATCCTCTGAAGATGGTGGAGAAGGTAGAGTTTAAGAGGCTGCTGCATTTCTTAATTCCTGCTTACCGGGTGACCTTCAGAAAACCTTTAACAGGTAGGTGATCCTGAACCTGACAGCAGATAAAAACCACAAAGCCTATCTAGTCTGCCCTTCCATAAAAATTACAATAGTCTCCTTTTTTGACTTCAGAGATCTTCTGGGTTTGTCCCATGCTTTCTTGAATTCAGATACTGTCCTTATCTCTCCTGCCTCCACTGAGAAACTATTCCACGCGTCCACCACTCTTTCCATAAAGAAATACTTCCTCATATTACTCCTAAGTCTATCCCCTTTCAGCCTCATCCTATGTCCCTTCATAGCAGAGCTTGCTTTGAATTGAAAGAGGTTCTCCTCCTGTGCATTTATGCCATGGAGATATTTAAACATCTCAATCATGTCACCTCTATCCCGCCTTTCCTCTAAGGTGTACATGTTAAGATCCTTCAGTCTGTCCTCATATGCTTTATAATGAAGACCACTAACCATTTAGTAGTGACCCTCTGTACTGACTCCATCCTGTTTAAATCCTTTTGAAGGTGCAGTCTCCAGAATTGCACATAATGCTTCAAATGAGGTTGCATGATAGAAAGCCCAACTGGCTTTTTTTTTTCCTCACAGAGACTGGTCTGAAACTACTGACCTGTGGATTAGAAAGCAGGCATCTTGCAGAAGCACCACCACATTACACTGATGACAGCCAGCCAAAGCAGGAACAAGCTGCTGCTGCAATGGGGAGCAACAGCAGGAGTCTACTGACAGGCTATGCTACCCAGCTGGATAATGGATGACAGCAATACGTGCATCCTTACATTAGCCCAGAAATAAGGGCAATTCTGTAGGGCTGGCACTTAGGACACAAACAGAGCACCGTATATCCAGGTTTCTTTGTAACAGATGGTGGTACAAACATATTCAAGGCAATGAAGGACGGGGGCTTTCGTGGAATTAGATGTTTTGCACATTTGCTGCACCTGGTTTTCAAACTCCTTTGGCCTGGGCAGGAAGGCAAGTGGTAGCCCTGTCCTGAGGAAACTGATTAGGAAGTGCTGAAAAATAGCTAGGTATGTTCACTGGACTGTGAAAGCTGGTTGCGAACTGAGTGAGAAGCAGGAATCGACAGGTGCACCTGCACACCAGCTCAAGCAAGACGTTGGCAGCAGGTGGAATACCACTTCTGACATGCTGGAGATGTCAGTGCAGCAACAGGCTGCCCTGCATCAGATGTCATTGAAGAAAGAGATCGGCATCAATGGGCCTCTGGGCGAGCAGTACTGAGCAAACAGCAAACAGGTGATGGAAGTCCTAAAGCTCTTTAAGGATGCCATGGAGGAACTGAGTTCTACAAGGGTTACCCTGAGCTTTGTTGTCCCGGCTGTGACTATTTTACAGGCCAAGTCTGAGAGTTTTAGGCAGCAACGGGGATTCATGGCAGAGGGTTTGGTGATGGAGGACTTCTTGCATGGTCGAGTGAACCCCTTATGAAGGAGGATGCCTGTAGGCTAGCTGGTATCTGTGACTCTGTGTTGCAGATCACTGACTAACTGGAAAGAAAAGCTGGTGACTGAGGTAGAGGAAGGGGAGTGCCAGAGGGAGGGGAGCGGTGATGCAGCAGGAGAAATACCAGGCACATCGGCAAGCAGTACTGCTAGTATGAGTACCACCCTGTCACCTATCCCTTCCCCTCCTAGCTTTACATGCCCATGGCCCATGAGCCCCAGTGAGGGGCAAACGTTAGTGACTGAAGCCCTAGCTATAATGCTAAGCTGTATAGATCAGCCTGCCACAAGTTAGACCCCTGCATAGATTTGAGTAACATGCTACCTTGCAGAGCTCATTGAGGCCATGCATACAGATCCTTGGAATTCTGGGCACACGACAGAAGCCAGGCCTGGGCAAGGTTGCACAGCATTTCACGTCCTGCCTTCCAACCAGTGCTCCCAGTGAATGTATACTCTCCATGGCAGAGAATGTTAGGGCTTCCCATCGTTCATGGCCAGCACTGGACTTGGTGAAAAAGCTAGAGCTTCTGAAGACAAACCTCCTTTTGTTTGGTTTTCCTTCATTGTCATTCGACTGGCAGGAGGGGGAGGAAGGAATGCAGAGCTACGTATGGTGAGAGGCACTTGAGACAGTCTGTCTTCAGTGTATCTATTAGCTGTGTTTTTGATAGTCTGCACTGCAGTTTCTCTGGGATGGTGCCCATTTCCAATGGCTACCTTGAAGCTCCCTGAAAATTAAAAGAAAAAAGCAAGAAATGAATTTAACCCCCCCCCCCCCCATAAAGCAAAAACCTAAACATAACACACAACCATCTGCTGCTCTCCATGAGGTAAAGTGGAGTGGAGGAGTAGCCTCGTATTTAAAGCAGCAGTCGGGTGACCAGTAAGACCAGTTTTCAAATCCCACTAGGAACTCCTTGTGACTTTGGGCAAGTCACTTAACTCTCCATTGTCTCAAGTAGAAGCTTAGATTGTAAGCTGTTTGGGAAAGAGAAATACTTACGTAACTGAATGTAATGTGCCTTGAACTACCACAGGAAAAGCATGAGCTAAATACTAATACTGCTACTAATAAAGTCACTGGCAAAGAAATGTGGCTAATTCTTAGGTCTGAAAGACATCCTACAAAGCTTTGCAGGAGGATTGACCTATACAACACTGTGAAATTGTACAATGCACAATGTGACAGGTATGAGGAATTGGAAACAACAGCTCACAACGTGATTACAAAGGGAGTCGTGCACAAAAAAAGGTAAAAAAAATATTGAAGCCGACACTGACTTCAGTCTGCATAATCCCATTGATTCCATATGTCATGTTTCTGTTAATCATGGATCAGCTGATTGTGGAGATGGGAAGACCATAAAATACATATGCCATGCTGAATGACCAATTCTGTTTCATTTCAGATGGATTGCTGTCCACAGAGGAAATTGTTTTGCAGGTTAATGCAATAGTTGCTGCATATCCCGCCAATCTTGGAAAAGTATTCGCTGATGAGGTCCTGTTGGTTCTGCATTTATATGCAGAGAAAAAGAAAACAGTGGCTGAAATGCACCAATATCTAAGAAGGTGATCAGCAGCTTTCCAAAGGTTTATATTACTCCAAGGATATATCTTGTCATCCTGTGAGTGTTCTGTTTTCAAGCTAAAGCTGATAAAAACAATTGCCTCCCATCAGCCATGAGCCAGCTTTGCTTGTCTTTCCTTACGTTGCTCGCTACTGAGAATGAAATTGTGCAAAGCGCATCTTTGGTGATATTTTTTCTAATTACACAATGAAAAACAAATCTCAAAATGTTTGTTGCTGGTATTAATGTCTTTTACTTTATGAAAAAAAAAAGATTGACACTGACATAAATCTGCCTCATGTTTGCATTGTGGCTGTCTGTGCTCTCTTTCTGCGTATATTTATTCAAGAAGAGATCTTTGTTATGATTTTATCATACAAATAAAATAAAAAGACTGTACATTTTTTTCATAGACTCGTTAGTTTTCATAGGGCCGAGACACAGTGTCTACTGTGCCTATTGGACACGATGGCCCTGGACTCCCTCTTGAAGTGCCAGAGGCCATGGGTTTTCCTCCCACTCCAGAATACAAGTGCTTATCAATGTATATTTGATGTACAATTTGTGATATATACTGCTTTCATGGTCACAGCTAACACTACACAAAGGAAGATGGATAGGTGGGTCAGATACAGGGTCAAGGGGATGAGAGAGGGAGCAGATGTTGGGAGGAGAGAGGGGAAGTGGCCGGATGCCAGTAGAGGGTTAGAGGAGAGGCAAGGTAGATGCCCTACAGGCAGTGGGAGCAATGGGAGTAGGGAGAGGAAGTGAGGGAGATCAGAGGGCTATAGGCCTGAGGGAACCATTCCTCCTCCTCCTCTCATCATTCCAGATCATCCTCCCTAATCATTTTTCCTATCCTTCCCTGCCCCCATTCATTCCCTTTATCTCTCCTTCCTAATTCCCTCTCGCTTCCTCTCTCTCTGCGCCTCAGTCCCTTTCTAGCTGCTTGAGCTCCCTTCTCCAATTCCTTCCTCTGAGATCCCATTTTTATCTCATGTCCCAGATCCCTTCCCCTCTCCTTTCTTGGTCTCTCTCTGCTCTTCCCAGCATTGAGCACTAAGATTCTTCCCTCCCTCCCAATAAATAAAGAAAAGGATCAAATGAATTAGCTGGACAACACAAAAATAAAGCCAGAAAAGTTTTTGAACATTGAAACATTTGCATAATTTAATATTCAATTATATGCAGATTTATGCTAATAATACCCATACCTTCAGATCAACCTGTTTCAAATAGGATTTTTCCTTATGTGACCCAACATTGAAATGTATTTGGCACCTTTGATATAAAGGGCACCATCAGAAATGTCAAAGCTTACAAATCTCTCTTCTGCACGCTCCTCCTCCTCCTTGGGCGATGAAACAGTCATGAGAAATCAAAAGCTAATGAGCTGAGGGGGAAAAAAGCCTTTTGTTTTCCCTGTTGCAAAACATATTCTCATAACACTAAGGGAGACCAGACATTTCTTCAGGGAAATTAGCGCTCTCTGAATGTGTGTGATTTACTCTTTGGCACTTTTTAAAAAGACTAATCAAACTGGAGCAATAAAATAAATAATTGCTTGTGAGATCACAGGCTTACATGTGCTGCCTGGGAGATTCTATATTATATACATATAGACTTGAGATTTCTTTCTCTATAACATCAGCAAAATCCGCCCTTTCCTTTCTGAACACACTACTAAAACGCTTATCCACTCCTTAATCACCTCCTGTCTTGACTACTGTAACCTACTCCTTGCTGGTCTCCCTTTGAATCATCTCTCTCCCCTTCAGTCTGTTCAACACTCTGCTTCGCGGCTAATCTTCCACCAGCCTCGTCATGCCCACATTACTCCTCAAGTCACTTCACTGGCTCCCTATCCGTTTCCACATCCAGTTCAAACTTCTCCTGCTGACCTATAAATGCATTCACTCTGCGGCTCCTCACTACCTTTCTTCTCTTATCTCTCCTTACAAACCCCCTCGGGAACTCCGCTCTTCTAGCAAACTGCTTCTATCTGTGCCCTTCTCTTCTACTGCTAACTCCAGACTTCGCTCCTTTTAACTTGCTGCACGTTACGCCTGGAACAAACTACCTGTGTCGGTATGCCAGGCACCTTCTCTAACCATCTTCAAATCCAGGCTGAAAACTCACCTCTTGGCTGCTGCTGCTTTTGGATCTTGACTCTCCTGATCTCCTTTTCTTTCCCCCTTACACCTTCTGTGCGTGTCTTGACCAGATTGTAAGCTCTGATGAGCAGGGAGTGTCTCGTACATGTCTGTGCAGCGCTGCACATGACTTGTAGCGCTATATAAATGCTCCGGAGTAGTAATAGTAGTAGTAGTGGATGCATGGGCCAGTATTCAGAACCCTTATCCGGATGGCCAGTGTGCTGACCATGATATTCAGGAACACTATTTAAACCAGGGCAGTCCGTGGAAATGCCAACTTATCCAGATAGTGGTGATTTTCAGTTGGCACTCACCTGGAGAACTTATGCCACAGGCCTAAGTTGCTATCTGGATAAGTAACTGAAAATCACCACTATCCAGATAAGTCACTGAGCATCTGGACTGAGCAACGTTATCCAGATACTACCACTGAATAATGCTGACAGCGTGGCAGCGCTGCGATCGCCAGAGAGCCCAGTGGATATCAGGATTTTTCAAAACTAGCCTATACCTACTGTCTATATCTATCCTCTGGCAACACCATTTACGGGGCAGTTTTGAAGAGATTTTAAAACTGCCTCTCCCTGCAGGAAAGACGATGCACCCTCAACAGTGCAAGTTGTTTTCCCTACAGTATGAAGAGGAGGTGCTGGGCATAAGCTGTCAGAAGTAAGCATATGGAGTACTTGTTTTACATCCCTACGTTTTGCAGGTGTGAAAGCGCATTTTAGAAAGGATGTGTAGAAGGGAATTCCCATGTCTATCTCAGGACGTGCTGAGTTATGACAGTAATTTATGAGGTTCTGCTAAATGTAGAGCCTTTGTGTGCAGGACTGTATGAGTATGCCTCTCCATGTATGGCAGAAGCAGCGATTTTAAGAAGCTGCATGGGGGAAAAACAGCTGTGGAAACCCCCTCCCACTTAGACATGGGAACAGCCTTATAATCACTGCACCAGCACAGAAGGTATACCAGCACAGCACCAAAGGCTGGGGTCCCCCCACCCACAGACCCGACCCCAAACAACCCCTTGCCTGGCTTCCCCCAGACTCAATGTGGATTCCTACCTAATAATCAAACCTCCCTCTGATCCTCCCTCCTCTTCCCCCAAAGCATACCCTTGATCCCCTTTCCTCCCCTGAAGCCTGCCCCAATCCCCCCCACAGCAGACAGTTGACTTCCCCAAAGGCTTCCCCAAAGGCTTGCACAATAGCAGTGTCCCAACCCCCCTCAAAGACCCCTTCTGACAGACCCTACTTCCAAATCACCAGGATTATTGGTGGCCCATGAGTGCAGAAGCAAGGCCCATTTGTTCCTTCAAGGTATACAGTTACCTTCCAAAATGGCACTGATGACCCCTAGCAGTAATCTCATGGTAGTACCGCAAACATACTGCTAGGGTTCATTGGTGCCATTTTGGAAGGCAACCATGTGCTGAATAGGAGTGAATAGGCCTATATAAGACCCCTATCCATGAATATAGTGCTAGTGAAAATCCCTGTAAGATTCCAGGTTTAAGGTTTTTTATAGTTGATCAACTGTTTTTCATCCACAAACAGTAAAGCATCTCACAAAAGTAAAAACATCAATCTATCAGCAATTAGCTTACCAAACATGAGACCAGGAACAAGGGGCATATGTAGGATACCTGTAGGTAACAAGTAAAATTGTTCTCACTAAGGGATCCTGCACAGATACCTCTTTGTAAAGGACATAGAAGCTAAAAATTAACAGAGGAAACTAAAGCAAGACACTTAAATGCAGAGAGGCAGAGCAAGGACTCCTTAGTCATTTGATTCGAATCCTGCTGGAGGACAGCAACCTCAGGCCAGAGGGCGTTGGGTTTCTAGTCCCACAGGCGCTTCTTGTGGCCTTGGGCAAGCTACTTATCCCTCCCTTCCTCAGGTGCACAACAAAGATTGTGAGACCTTCGGGGACAAGGGAAAATATACCATACCTGAATGTACATCGCTTTGTCTCGGTGAAAAATGGTATATAAGCTTTGCTAAATAGATGAATAAATTTTACTAGAGCCTGCATTTAACATGTAAAACAAACACTTGCTATGTGCAAGGTCTCCCTGTTTGTAGTAGAGGAGTAGATTAGAGGTTAAAGCAATAGTCTTGGACCAAGGTAGTCTGGGTTCAAATCCCACTGGTGCTCCTAATCATGTTGAACAAGTGACTTAATCCTTCATTACAAATTTTTGGTTATAAGTTCAGGAAAATGTAGCTTGCCTATATTTCTTGCATAGTTTTTTTAAATCAGAAATCTGAGTGTACCTTCAGCGCATATTAGGTCTACTGGCCAGGGACACTGAAATTCCCACCCACCCTACCTCTCATTCCACCCACCCTGGGGTTGCATTGCCTATACACTCATCATATAGATTTACATCTGTCCGCCAATTAGGTGTAATATCCACCTTTTCTCCTTGTCCTAGAACATCTTAATCAGCATGCCATGTATTCGTTGCAATAGCTGTGGTGCCTTCATTCTAAGAAGATTCATTTGGAGTCTAAGAGCTTGCCCTATATGTCCCAAGTTATCTGATATGCATAACAAATTGATTCTATTAAGGGAAGAATTAGCTGCAATTAAACACACCTCCTCTAGGGTACAAACGGAAAGAAATTCACCACCGCTCCCACAAAGAATCAAACAGCCCAGGAGCAAATGGATCACAGTGGGCTCTAGTAGGTTGCGACCTGTAACACAGAGACACCCTTCCATCAAGAGATATCCCTGCATAATACCTTCTCTGCCTTGGAAAAATGAGAGTGCCCAATTAATAGAAACTGAAGTGCCCTTAAATAAGAAGGTTAATGCCCAATCTACCGATAAAGCACAAAATAAGAAGAAAAAAATCACAAAGCAGGAAACTACTACTACTCAGAGATTCCATAATCAGAGGCACAAACTTGGAACACAGTCCAAAGGACAGAAAATGGTCAAATGCCTCCCAGGTTCTTCAACCAGCAGGAATATGAAGCAAATTGTAGGCATAGTTAGTGTAGAAGGTGAGCATTTCAAAACTGATGTTACCATCCACTTAGGTAACAGTGCCTCTACAGTTCCAAGAGACTTCCAGATCCTGGGAGAGAAACTCAAATCCATTGCTAACTATAGCATTCTCAGAAGTTCTACCTGTTCTTTGTAAGGGGGCAGAAAGGCTGCATCGTATAATAAACTTTAATACATGGCTCCAAACTTGGTGCAAACAAGAAGGATTTAGATTTAGGATTTAGGTGATTGGGGAAATAAACAGAACAACAAGAGGCTATAGTGTGATGATGGACTACATCTCTCTGTCACAGGGAATAGGATCCTAAGTGAAAAATTCAGGCAATATGTGGACAGGCATTTAAACTAGGGAAAGGGGGTGACGGATGGAAAAGAACAAGTTCAGGATGTCACTCCCAGCAAAACATAATAACATTGGAAACAGCCACACTATTAACCCACACATCAACGGCAAGTGCGAAGAGGTGTGTAGAACAAAATCTGTACAAAATACAGGCAAGCCAATCAAGAAATGCTGGAAATCAATGAGCACAAATGCTCAAAGCCTAGAAAGTTCCTGATCTGGAAGCCCTAATGGTGTAAATGGACTTAGACATTGTGGCCTTTACAGAAACATGATTTAACGAGTTGCATGAATGGGATATAGCCATAACTGGCTATAATTTATTTAGAAGAGATAGCGAAGGCAGAAAAGGAGGAAGAATAGCCCTATATGTCAAAAGCAGTATTAAAGCTGCTGAAATGCAGGGGACATGGGGACAAGAAGAAGCGCTGTGGATTGTGTTGGAAAGAGATGGCACCATCATTCAAACTGGTGTAGTCTACAGGCCTCCAACTCAAACTGAAGAATTGGCTAGAGATGTGGACTAGAGTATCCCTTCTGCAAATCTGGAAAGAAGTAAAACAAATTGTGGATGCCTTCTAAGAAGCATTGCTTAGACAAATGGTGATGTAACTGACCAGGAAAAGTTAAATGCTGGATTTAGTACTCACCAATGGAGATAGCGTGTTGAATGTCTGGGAGGGTGCCCACATGAGCAGCAGTGATCATCACACAGTGTGGTTTGAGATAAAAGCCAAGGCAGAGTCCAGTCACAGCAAACTCAAAGTCCTAGATTTCAAAAATGCTGACTTCAGTAAAATGGCCACGTGCCGGAAGGAGGAGTTGGCAGGGTGGGAGGAGGTAAGGGAAGTGGAACTGCAGTAGCTAAACTAAAGGAGGCAATAAAAGGGGCAACAGATACATATATATAAGGAAAGTAAAGAAAAACAAGAGGAAATGGAAACCTATATGGTTCTACGAAGTGGCTGCACAAATAAAGGCAAAAAACCACAACTTTCACAAAATTCAGAAGTTCACAAACAGAGGACCACAGAAAAGAATACAAGATCAAACTAAAAGAGAAATAAGGATAGCAAAGGTAGAAGAAAAGATGGCTAAAGATCTGAAGTGTGGTGACAAAATGTTTTTCAGGTATATTTGGGAGGAAGATCAGAGGTGGAATTGCAAGACTCAAAAGTGCCGAGAACGGATTCGTGGAAAGTGACATTATAAGAATGAAAATGCTAAACAAATACTTCTGTTCTGTATTTGCTAAAGAAAATCCTGGAGAAGGACCACTTGTGATTGATAAATCTACAAATGCTAATGGAGTAGATACTCCACCATTCACAGAAGATGATGTGTTTGAACAGCTTGCAAAACTGAAATTGGACAAGGCCATGGGACCAGATGGGATACATCCCAGGATACTGAAAGAGCTCAGAGAGGTTCTTGCAGGACCTTTAAAGGATGTTTTTAATAGATCCTTGAAGATAGGGGAAGTTGCACAGGACTAGAGAAGGGCTGATGTGGTACCTCTTCACAAAAGTGGTAATAGGGAAGAAGTGACAAACTACAGGCCAATAAGCCTTATCTCGGTGGCAGAAAAAAAAATTGAGGGCACTGCTGAAAGAGAGAATAGCAAACCCCGTACAGCAAACTGGGTGTTAGGGGACTTTAACCTCCCCGCACTGCAAGACACCCAAGCCAAGGCCTTCCTTGATGCCCTCAAAGCACTAGGTTACACTCAACTAATTAACTCCCCCACTCATATCAAGGGAAACACCCTCGACTTGATATTTGCTCCTCAGATAGCCAACTACCCCTCTCACAAGTTCAATCTCTCACTGAGCCCAGTACCATGGTCTGATCACAGTCTAATCAGATTCTCGCTGCCTTCCCTTCGTGAATCTAACTACCCCCCACCCCAGTGGATAACACCATTACTACTCAGACACGCTACCTCCCATTCAATGAGCAGGAGATCATTGGGAGAGTACGCCCTCTCCTTGAAACACCCGAACTCAACCTCGATGACATGATAACATTATGGAACAATTCCCTCAACGCAGTAAGTAACGTCCCAATTACCAAGAAAAACTACAGGGGTAGGAAAAAAGCACCTTGGTATTCACCTGAACTTACAGCGTCCCTCCGGCGGTTGCGTCAACTTGAAAAACGATGGCGCAGATCAAGGACAACCGAGAGCCAGGAAGCCTATAACACCCACCTCGACGCTCACAGAACAGCCGTATCCACAAGAATGAAACAATACCACTCAGATGTCCTACTGAGAGCCATAAACAAACCACGAGAGCTATTCAACCTGGTCAAAAATCTGGCAAAGGAGCCCTCCCCCAACCAAACAAATTTACCTGACCCCCAGGAATATGCGGACTACCTTCGCTCAAAGACGAGCCAACACATTGCCCCTGCAAACTACCACCCCCCGGAACATACAATCTCGCTACCTCCCGACTCCTCCCCTCTAAATGGGACAGCAGACAACCACCACATTCTTAACTCCTTCTCCCCCCCAACAGCAAGGGAGATCCAAGATACCATCACATGCATTAACACCACCACGGCTCCGAGCGACCTGTGCCCGGCACAATGGGTAAAAGTGCTAAAATCAGACCTCAGCCCTTTCCTCGCCAAACTAATAGGAGCATCCTTCACATCAGGGACATTCCCACAGAACCTGAAACAAACCTCAATAAGATCCCTACTGAAGAACAAAAAGCTCGACCCCACAAAGATGGATTCTTACAGGCCTATATCGAGCATCCCGCTCCTAGCTAAAATCATGGAAAAAACAGTCCAACAGCAACTAACCCATTACATCGAAAACAACGCTCCCCTTGATTACTGCCAGCATGGGTTCAGAGAGTCCCATGGAGTTGATACCCTTCTGACTACATTATTCAACTCCCTTACCATCGGGCTCGATAACATCAGGAAGGGTTTCGCCCTTATCTTTCTGGACATCGCAGCCGCCTTCGACTCAGTAGACCACAAGATACTCCTATCTCGCCTCACTGAGAAGGGCATCCATGGCAATGCTCTAGCATGGTGCGCCTCATACCTGAGTAACAGATGGCAACATGTCCGCTCCGGCTCCTCATTATCAGACCCTTTCCCACTAGAAAAAGGCGTTCCACAAAGTTCATCCCTCTCAGCCCTATTATTCAATATCTATATGCAGCCCATCTGCAGCCTTATCCGGTCCTTTAACATCAACTGCCTAGTATATGCTGACGATGTCCTAATGTTCACCCCAATAGACACAGACCATCCAAACTTTGACCAGCTCTCCTCTTGCTTCAACGCCGTCACAGACTGGCTACACAACCAAATGCTCAAAATAAATCTAAAAAAGACAGACGTCTTATTCATTGGAAGAGACCAGTCATTCACTCCCCCCTCATCAATCAAGGTGAACAACGCTGAACTCATCTCCAAGACAACGATCAAATACTTAGGCGTAACACTTGATCAGCACCTGGACATGCATGCTCATATAGACAATACCATCAGGACAATCTACCATAAATTACGGACACTACGCCTCATAAAGAGCACTCTGGAACCAAATGACTTCAGAAGAGTCTTCCAGGCCATAATCATGCCCCACTTCGATTACGCCAATTCCATCCTACTTGGCCTCCCAAAGAACTCGATAAACCCCTTGCAGCTTGCGATGAACACCGCAGCTAGAACCCTCTACGGAGCGTCTCGCAGAGACCATAACACCCCTATTCTGAAGAGCCTTCACTGGCTCCCCGTCCAATACAGGATCACATTCAAGATCCTAACCATGACCTTCAAAGCAGTCAACTGTATCACCGCAAATACCCTGTCAGATCTGATTCAACCTACACCAGACAACAGATTAAGAAGAGCCACATCCTGCAGTACCATCCTCCTTCCAAAAGCCATCACAAAATGCAACAAATCCACTAGAAAGCGTGCCTTTGCCTTGTTTGCCCCCTCATGCTGGAACTCCCTCCCAACAGAAATCCGGACCATAAACAACCTCCCCCAGTTCAGAAAAGCCCTCAAACAGCATCTATTTATACAACACTTTTGTAACTCCGACAGCATCACCTAGACAGTATCACATGACCCTACAGTCTCTCAATCCAACGCCGCCTAACCAATCTCCTATGATAACTCTCCACCTCATCCAACCATCCCCTTTAGGGCCTGTATCATAAACTCAGCTATGATGCAATCCCCTTTTGTATATAATGTATAAAGTTCACCTGTTATCCATGTTTAAATTCCCCTTTTGTATATTATGTATAAAGTTCACCTGTTATCCATGTTTAAATTCCCTGTTTTATGTAAGTTCAATGTATGGCTGTTCCACATTGTACAAACTTGTTCCTTGTAAACCGCACTGATGCCGAATAGTGCGGTATAGAAAAACGTTAAATAAATAAATAAATAAAATAAATAAAATCACCTAAGGCAACATGGTTTTACCAAAGGACAATCATGACAAACAAATCTGATTGAGTTCTTTGACTGGGTGACCAGAGAACTAGGGCATCCAATGGATGTGATCTACCTAGATTTCAGCAAAGCCTTTGATACTGTTCCTCATAGGAGGCTTATCAATAAACTGAAGAGCCTGGGGTTGAGTCCCAAGGTAGTGAACTAGATCAGGAATTGATTGACTAACAGATGACAGAAGGTGATGATAAATGGAACTCACTCAGATGAAAGGAAGGTGATTAGTGGTGTGCCCAGGATTTGGTCCTGGGACTGGTACTGTTCAATGTATTTGTGAGTGATATTGCTGAAGTACTGAATGAAAAAGTTTGTCTTTTTGCAGATGACTCTAAAATTTACTACAGAGTGAACTCCCCTGAGGGAGTGGATAACATGAGGAAAGATCTACAAAAGCTGGAAGAATGGTCTAATGCTTGGCAGTTAAGATTTAATGTGAAGAAGTGTGGTGTCATGCACTTGGAATGCAGAAATCCAAGGGAATTATATGCGATAGGGGGCGAGAAGTTGGTGTACATGGACCAGGAGAAGGACCTCGGAGTGATTGTTTCTGAGGATCTCAAGGTGGCGAAACAGTGTGACAAGGCTGTGGCAAATCCAGAAAGATGCTGTGTTACATACAGAGAGGAATTACTAGCAAAAACAGAGGCAGTATTAATACTACTGTACAAGTCGCTGGTGAGGCCACACTTGGAGTATTGTGTTCAGTTTTGGAGACCACATCATGCAACGTATATAAAAAGACTGGAAATGATTCAGAGGAAGGCAACCAAAATGATTTAGAACCTATGTCAGAAGATATATGAGAAGAAACTTGAAGACCTAAATATGTATTCGCTAGAGGAGAGGAGGGACAGGGGAGATATGATACAGACCTTTAAATACTTAAAGGGTGTTAATAAACAAACACATCTTTTTCAATGATGGGGAAGTTGTAAAACCTATAGGGCATAACATGAAGCTGCAAGGGGTAAACTGAAAGGCAACGTCAGTAAATACTTTTTCACTGAAACGGTGGTGGATGCTTGGAATGCCTTCCCGATTGAAGTGGTGGGGGCAAATACAGTGACGGAATTCAAAATGGCATGGGACAGATACAGTGGATCCCTTTACAGCAACATGATAAAATCGAAATAAATTTAACTATCTCTTGTATCTCAACAAATAGGGGTGATCTGCACGGAGTAGTGGGTACACCCCTAAACAAAGGCATGGGGAGAGATGACCTGCACAGAGCGGCAGGTGCACCTACTCTTGCCACCTTGCTGGGCAGACTAGATGGACCAGGCTGGTCTTTATCTGCCATCATATACTTTGTTGCTATGTTATTAGCTGCCGGGGACCTGATCAACATGTCCTTGGCAGTTATTGCTGGGATGCAAACGCTAACATGTACTCCAGTAAGGTGGGTTCACCTAACGATTCCAGTAGAGATGCTGTTAGGTGAACTCATGTTAAGAGCCATATTTCTGCTAGACATGTAGCAATTGCCCCGGTGCTAGTGGTAATGTGCTTTCCATGTCCACTCTGCCTATTCCCCATCCCATCTCACGATGACTGATTACTATGCATTTTGACGTGCCATGGCTGTCATGACCACTGCTAGTTGCCCTGTGTTAAAAAGCCTGTTAACCAGTCACCAGGCTTTAGTAAAAAGGACCCTAAGTATGTAATGATTTTCAGTCATTTTCTGTATAACTAAGCAGTTAAACTAGTCTTCCATTGATGGAGTCGTCGGCCCAAAAAGCAATCCTAAATTAATCTGCTTAGCTGTAGATATACCAGCTGAATATAGTATTTATATACACATGTAGCTGGTCCCGATGACTGTATTATGTGTATGTTCAGCACCACTGCCGATCCATATAATAGCAATGAATATACATAATAGGCCCAATATTCAAAGGCATTTACACGTTTGCATCCCAGCAATAACTGCCAAAGACAGGTTGATCTTAACTGTCAAGGTTCAAACAAATATGTACTTGACATCATAAATCTCAACCACACATTACAAAGAAATCTGAGCAAAATCTTGCCATTCAAGGAAACAACATCTTGTCTCATCGATCATGGTAAATCCATATTTTAGAACCAAGAAATAAAGGGGCTTGTTTACAAAGCCGCGGTAGCGGTTCGCGGTCGTTATCGGAGCCGCGGCCCCATTGAAATCAATGGGATCGAGGCTCCGATAACGATCGCGAACCGCTACCGCAGCTTTGTAAACAAGCCCCAAAGTGTCCCTTTCACCAAGAGCCTCAGCACATGGTCTCTAACTTGTGGAAAAACAAAGGCCACGAACAGTGTTCCTCATTGCTGTTCCCCCACCAGGGAGTTTTCCAAATAATTAGTTAAGTCCAAACTGTTAGCAGATATTTCATCTTCCTTCACTTTCAAATTCCTTCTACTTCCCCTGTAAGATGACTTATAATAACATCTGGATGCTGACTTTGAAATAGCCCTCCTTCAAATACCTTCTAATTCTCTCCAGAGGCAACACTATGGACAGCCTTGGGAAGTTCAAAACCTTTAAATTAAGGGAACTAATGCTGCTATCCAAACTTTCCAGTCTCTGATGAAGAACCAACTTGTTCTTAAGTTCACACTGTACGCCCTATACATTCTTATAATCTTTCTTGAGCTTCTTAAGTCTATTACTATGGCCCTTAGTTTCCTTCTTCCGGGCCAATACTCCTTTTTGAAAGTCCGATAAAGCAATTTTCATTGAAGAAACAGAATTGCTTAATTGAGCCAGGGCTTCCCAAATGCTATCTAACGACATCTCTGCTGGTTTCCTTAAAGGAGAAACCCTTGCTCTTAAAACAGCAGATTTACTTCTCCCACTGCTGAAGGTTGCCCGACTCCCACAGCCCCACCTCCAAAGGAGGAGTAGCACTTATTTGTTGGGCTGGTCAACTTTTTATTCATGGAGAAACCAAAGAACTTCCATCCAAAGGACTGCTGTGCTTTTCTGGGCTCTGCAATCCAGCATCGAAGACCCTTTCCGATGCCAGACGGATCCCTTCCAGGTCTGTCAGCAACATATCTAAACTGCTGGGCAAGCTTCTAATCAGAGCAGAAAGAGCAGAGCACTCATCTGTCAAGGTGCCCGCTGCTTCATGTGGACCCCGAGCAGCATCATCGGAAGCCAAACTGTGCTGAGCAAACATCGCTTGTTTGTTGGTGGTCAGTCGCAGATGAGGGGTCTAGAGCGGCATGCAGGATTCAAGCCACACCTTCCCTTTCCTTTTCCCAGTATTTCTGCAGGGGTAGGGAAAACAGCCTGGAGCTCACTGCAATGCTGAGTTTCCCTTGGCTGCCATATTGCCATGCCCCAGACCAAATTTTTTTAAATGCTAAGCTCAAGGTAAATAACATTTAAAAATATGAGACTACCACCGCCACTGAAATAGCTGGATAATTGTCAAAGTAATCTGGTTAGAATCTTTTGAAAATCTATCTCATATTCTCTACATAAATGGCATGCATACATATATACATTTCTTCACTTTGCAGATGTTTTGAACTAGTATGGTAGTCAATATATTGTTGGTCTAGAAATTTGCTACTGCAACTGAGAGAAGCACAGATGTAATGAACCTTTGTATTAGGGGTTTTCAGATAGTATTAATCACTAGAACACTAGGAAATCACCACATATAAAACAACTTACATTATAATTCTTTTCAAAATACAATAAATGGAACCTAGAATACAAAAATGCAGTCGCCGAAGTGAAATAAAAATAGGTAACAATTTACAGCAGAACCACAGGGTGGCGGTAAAAGTCACTGTACTATGCCATGCATTTTGTCTTTATAGCTATGTTTCAAATACATAAATGGGAATCTGTAGGCCTTTTGGTCAGGCATACCAATTTTCTTTATTTGGGATGATCTCTCTTTTTAAAAAAATATGGTTATTTTGATACTTTTCTCCAAACCAAGTTATTACAAAAACATTAATTTGGGATGAAGGCCATTTGTTCTGGACTCTCAAGGACAAATATCCTTGCTGCTAAACTGAATTTGCCTACAAGATTACTGTGATTTTGGTCAGAAATTACTGTAAGTCAGAGTTTCCTGAACTCGGTCCACAGATTTTCAGGATTTTCACTGTGAATATGCCTGAGATCTATTTATATGCACTGCTTCCAGCAAATGCTAATAGATCTGTGAAAATCCTGATTGGGATGTAGCCTTCAAGGACCAAATTTGGCCACCTCTAGTTTAAGTGGATGCATGCCTAAGTGTTGAACTGCTACATTGACAGCAAGAAATAATAATGCCCATGCTAACTGCAATGTGAAGGCAACACCCACTTTCTGCTCCAACTCAGTGTCAAGTAATGGTTACTCTGGTCCCGCGGTTACTGTTCACCACACTAAACCCTGTGCTCACCATTAGCACACCTTAGTAAACATACCACTTAATAACTGATCATATCACTATATCACCATATCAAATGGGTCCTAGTTACATTTTCTTTTAGATTTAATTACTTGCTTTTTCCAAATCCAAGCCCAAGGTAAGTTGCAATTCAGGTACTGTCATTATATTCTTGGCCAAAGGGCTTACGATCTGTTGCACCTGAGATAATGGAGGTCAAAGTGCTTTGCTCAAGGTCACAAGGTGCCTCATTAGGAGAACTGGGATCGAACCTTGGCTTTCCCCATCCTAAGACTGCTGCTCTAGGCTATTCCTACTCCAGTGTCCTCAGTTCAGGGGCTCATGCTGCTTGATTCTGAACTCGCATGCAGGATTACTATGTAGATCTATACATGTCATATTCACCATCAAGGCCACTTTGCTTATCTTGGAGGCATCGTTAACTATCTTGATCTCTATAGAGTCAAAATGGCAACTACTAATTCTGCTGCTTTCAGCCCTTTCTCCTCAAGTCCATAGTATCTCATCTAATAGATGTTTGTCTGGAATGCCACTAATTATTTAAGAAACAGTTCAAAGCCTGGAACTTTAAACATACTTTTGTTGGATGTTAACTCTGAGTACTAGATTCTTAAGAGGGGTTTCAAGTAAACAAAACGGGGAATTTCTAGGGAATAGGTCAGTATTCACTAGTTACTGCATTTTAATTTTGTACTGTACAATGGAGGAATTTGCAGGGATGGCTTGGAACTGAGTGGTATTAATATATTTTTTTAACCTATTGAGGTGAATATTCATTAAAAGATCTAGGGAATAATTTGAAACATCTAATCTGGACATTTAAAAGTATTCTCTGGACATTTAAAAGTATTCCTATATTCAGTAGCACTACATCAGATATATTTACATTTAGAAGTCATTTTGGAAGTCCTGTTTGTGCTTTGGATATCTGAAAATGGGCATAGAGACATACAAAGTACAGAAATGTCTCCGGAAACATTTTAGTCCGAAGGGGGGACATGGTGGATGCATTCATTCCCAGGAACCTGGATGTCCCCAGGGGCAGTTCTTCCATTAGGCCACCTGAGGCAATGGCCTCAAGCGGCACTCTGATGGGGGCGGCACTCCGGCTCAGTTTTAATTTTAGATTTTGCAGCCTCTGGCCTGCCTCTGATTTCCCTTGCAAAATAAATAGCATCAGGAAGGCAGAAGCAGGCCAGAGGCATCAAAATCTAAAATATAAATAATCAGAGTGCCACCACCGCCACCAGATGAGAGGTGCAGGTGGAGGGAGTGGGGACAGGAGGAGAACAAGTGAAAGACAAAGGGGAGAGACAGGGCAAACGCTGGATGAAGGGGGAGATGGGGACATACTTAACAAAGGGGAGAGACAGAGGGGTAAATGCTGGACAAAGGGGAAGACAGGGAGATGTGCTGGACAAAGGGGGGAGATAAAGGACAAATGCTGGACAAAGGGGAAGACAGGCAGATGTGCTGGACAAAGGGGGGAGATAAAGGACAAATGCTGGACAAAGGGGGGAGACAGGGGGGAAAATTGCTGGACAAAGGGGATACAGGGGGACAAGTGCTAGACAAAGGGGAGAGATGGGGGGCAAGTTCTGGACAAAGGAGGGAGACAGGGGGCAAGACAAGTACTAGACAACAGGGAAGCAGGGCAGGAAGACAAATGCTGGGCAATGGGGGAGTCAAGAGGACAAATGCTGGACAACACTGGGGGCGACAGGGGGACAAATGCTGGACAACAGGGGAGGGGGCAGGAAGACATGCTAGAAGGGGGAAGCAGTGAGACAAATGTTGGATGGGGGAAGTAGGGAGACATGCTGGACAATGGGGGGGGGACACAGGAGGACAAATGCTGGACAACACAGAGGGGAAGAACAGCTGGGGAATGGAAGGACTGGGGTGAAGGTTGAAAAGCAGTAGAAAGATGGTGTAAAAAAGAGGAAGATTGAGAACTGGATAGAAAGGAGTTGTGAAATCTATGTGGCCAGAGAGAGAGAAATAAATGGAAGAAAGGTGGAAAGAAAAAAATCAATATCCAAGATGGAAAGAAGTGAAGAAAACAAAAGGAGAGACAAGAAATGGCAGATGGAGCCGAGACCGTAGAAAGCTAAGAGAAGACAGAAGACAGAAGACAGCAGAAGCTTCAGATCGGGACCAGCATGATCAGAGTATAAAATGGTCAGACAACAAAGGTAGAAAAAATAATTTTATTTTCAAATGACTGATTGGACTTTGCACTATTTTTATATTTTACACAGTACAGGGAAATGAGTGTCTTTTATTTCTCTGGTATTGCATTGCATGCAGAGTCCGTCTTCTTGGGCTTTCAGTTGAATTTTTGTCTACATATTTTTATTTTCACTTTAGGTTATCCTCACTTATTCTGTACTTGATGAGGGTCTGTGTTCTAAGTGTGTGACTGAGGCCAGGAGTTCTGTTAACATGGAGTTTGTACGAAGGGACCTGTACTTTAGTAATTTGACTTATTTAGCTCAGTGTATGGATGTTCTAGGGCCCGCTACAGTATTTATAGTGCTGCTTTTATCTGAGGCCCCTTGTTGTATGAGTTTTGGAAGTTTATGCTGGTATGATATGGTTGATTTGGCCTTGTAGATCATCTGTGACGTTTGTAGGGTTTTGTATTAGTTCACAATATGCTTGGTACTGGAAAAGGTTTGCTAGTGAGATGACCAGAATCAGATTTTTTTTTTTAAATTAGATATTGACTTTTGTGGGTGGATGTCCTAGTTCTGCTCTGCACCCATTGTTGAGGGGGGGGGGGGTTCTGTGAATGCAAAATATATGTTCAAAAAGAAAAAGCAACAACCATAACACAGTTTATAACAACAAAATAAAAATGAGTTATTTAATTTGGTGTTATAAACTGTGCAGTGGCTCTTGCTCTCTCTTTTAGTTCTGTGGCGTGCGGTGTGTGAACATCCTTTTATTTCCTCCACATTATCTAATTAACTTTTTGATTTGGTTCAGTCCCTGACTGCAGTTTTGAGAAAGCCTCCCCTGCCGGCATGGGGGCGGGGGGGCGCCATCTCATCCCTCACCTCAGGCAGCATATTGCCTTGAATTGCCCCTGGATGTCTCTACCTGATCTTGGAAACTTCCTGGTCGTTCAGAGTCGCATGAACAGGCAACTGAAAAGTGCTCGTTTTGCTGAAAAAACAAGCAGAAGGTGTAGAGAGGATAGCACTCCATCATCCCCAGTACTCAGCACAGTCACAATGATAGCAGCAGTAGGATTTGAACCCTGGCTTCCTTGATCCTAGCCCACTACTCTAACCATGAGACTATTCCTAGACATCCAGGTCCTGCAATACTATTCTGGTGATGTCTATGTAGACGCCCCCCGCACAGTCGTTCATATCCAGCAAGTTCACATTTGTGAAATCACGTCTGCACCTGGATGTGTCTGATTTTTTTCAGACGTTCTGGCTTAGACGCCCCAGATTGCACTTGGACATCCCTTCTAAAATTCCCCTCATAATTTATACTTGAATATTCAGCAGCACTAGTTTTATATATATAGTTTCAAATTATTCCCTAGATTGTTTAATGAATATAGAATATTTGGATATTGAGGATTATAGAGGTAAGTTTTACATTTGGCTTGGACGACTTAAGTTATATCTGGTTTTCCCACATCTGAGTTAAACGTATAATCTATGGGTCCCTTTCACTAAAGGGCACTACGGTGTTGCATCTAATGCGCCATAACTCTCAAAGCCATAGCATGTTAGGTGCAACACTACTGCATTAATTGTTGGGGGCATGAAAAGCATTTTTCTGACAGTTCATGTGGTGCACTCAGCCCTAACATGACATAAAAACAGCGCTGTGCGCTTATATCCAGCTATGGAGGTGATGGTAAGTGCACCTACACCAATGACACACCTTGCAGTTAGGGTGGAGCGTACTGATTGCAAAGCACTCACTCTGCCCACTCTCCACCTCAAACCACCCATTTACCACCTCGATGTTCACAGCAGTTAGCACAGAAATCGATATTTTAGTTGTTTATACACATAAATGGTCCCTTCCTCATATAACGTAATTTGTTGTTATTCTGTATGTATGAGCATTGGCTTGATAGCATGTACTTTCACTGTGGGCATGCACAGGGGGAGAGTTTGGGAAGACCGTGGGCAGAGTGGAAATTTATGTGCATATATTCTAAAATACTATAACTTATGTACATTCTTACAAAATCTAGGTGAGACATTTATACCAGCTCTCGACACTTTTCAGATGTCTGTTTATGTCTGGAGTAGGTATAACCTTAGGTGCAACTCTGGACATCCAGAACATTTCTGAGATCAGGCGGAGACATCTAAGTTCTTGGAAATGCCCCAGCCATGCCTTCACCAATTCTCTGCTCAGACTTGGACATCCTTGCGCTGGGGACATCCATAGATCCAGCTTCTAAACTGGCTCACGAGGTATCTTTGTGCTTTGGACATCTCTATGGCCATTTTCAGACTCCAAAGTACAAATCGAGCTACCAAAATAATCCCTTCAATGGACAATTTTCAAACACCCTGTATAATTGCAAAGTCTGCATGTATTTTCCCCATGCATACTTACAAGCAAAAATCCTAAAACAAACTGAAAATAATTCAGTTTGTTTTAGGATTTTTCAGACTTTTTCCTTCTTTTTTCTGCTTTTTTGATTTGTTTCAAACTTTCCTATAAATAAAAAGAGTGAAGCACCATTTCTACTTTTCTATGCATGCAAATCAATTGTACAGGTGTTGATTCATAGGTTAATGCACATTAAGGGGGCCATATAGAGTAAGAGTGGAATCATAAGAGAAACTATCTTCTTACTATAGCTTTACTTTGTCCTTCTACTTTCCTTTTTTACTACTACTACTACTTATCAGTTATATAGTGCAGCAAGGCATATGCATGTTATATAGTGCAGCAAGCTCTGTATAGAGACATGTAAGAGACAGTCCCGCTCCTAAGAGCTTACAGTCTAGTCAAGACAGACAACACAACTAGGGATTAAGATATATCTAGGGGAATAGTAAAGAAACACATAGGAGGTGAACAGGAGACTAGGGGGATCAGAATCCAAAAGCAGTCTCAAAGAGGTGAGTTTTTAGCCTGGATTTAAACAGAGCCAGAGATGGAGTCTGACATACTGACTAGGGTAGTTTGTTCCAGGCATAAGGAGCAGCAGGGTAGAAAGATCGAAGTCTGGAGTTGTCAGTGGAAGAGAAAGGCACAGGTAGAAGGGATCTGCCGGAAGAGCGGAGTTCCAGAGGAGGGGCGTAGGGAGAAATAAGAGAGGAAATGTAGTGAGGAGCAGCCGAATGAAAACACTTATAGGTCAGTATAATGTAAACCACCCTCTTATGACACTGTTGAAGGGCGCTATATCAAATTTTTCAATAAATTAAAAGGTAGTGCACAATAATGGCATCATTATGTGTTGTTTGACATAGGGCTCATTCTATTCCTATTGGCCCTCTGGTCAGTAGATCTATTGAACTAAATTTTTTAAGGCGTTCTAAGGAAACAAATGTAAGCTAATAAATGCACATCCCTACTTGCAGCAAATTTTCAGAAATGAACCATCTAGATAGATGATCTTTACAAAGTTGCTGGAGTAACATATGAGCGATAAAAGCAACTGAGATAAGCAAAATTGTTGTGCATATTTGGCAATTGAAATATGTGTGCGGTTTACTCCCCCAGTCTAATCCTATCCTTGGTAAAACTCTTATTAACCCAGCAAACTATGGAAGCTGATGAATATGTTTAGCTGGGCAAAGGATGGCAGCGTTCAGATAGAATGTTCTACCCCATTCTGTCTCTCTGTACTCAGGTAAACTGCTGTGAAAATTGCCCTCTTGGGGGTAATTTTATAAAGTATTTTTCTCATGTCTGTTTTTATATTTGAAAAGGGGCTCTTATAAAATTTCACGGGGATACACGTATAAAAGGTATGCGCTGAAAGATTACACGTACTTTATGAGCACCCCACATAGGCATTTCCAGGATGTAATTTTGGTGGAGTAGGGGTACTGTGCGATGTACACATGTATTTTATAAATAAAGCGGGTGCACTTATAGAATACATGTGCCCATTAGCATCATCTTTGGAGCAGATGTGCATTTGTGCAGGTGAATTTATACAGCAATGGGGCTGGTTCTGGGTGTCTATTTTATAAGAGCATAAAGGCACCAATGTTGCCTGTATAAAATAGGTACCTCTTGGACTTTCAGTGCAGGCATCCTATTATAAAATTATCTCCTTTAATTTTGAGGTCTAACCCCAAATTTTCAATATGAATGACAAGAGGTAATGATGGATTGTACAGTAAGGAGGTAATTTTATAAAAGGATTTTTCATGCAGAAAGGCCTTTTTATGCACATAAAAAGACTATCCTAAAACTGTCCCAGGGGTTGTATACATAAAAGCATGAATAGTGATCAGAAGGTTCGTATTTTTACAAGACTCAAATGTAAACTTGTTCTTAGGTAGAGATTAGGTGGACCATGGACAGAATTGGTAATTGCATGCATATTTGATAAAATACTCAGAGCTCAGCCTAGGCCAAGATGGCAGCTTGCAGAGGCCATTAATAGTGAGCTCTACTCTGTAAGTTGTTCTCTATCCCTTCTCACCACAGTATAAAGCAGAAGAGAAGGAGTAAGAACCTGGCCTGCCCATTGAGGCCTGGCAGTTCCGGGAAGAAGGGACAGCTTACCTTACAACAAGTTAGTCAGGAAAACCTTTAGTCAGGAAAACCTATTGGCTTCAGGCTAATCCACTGCACTTTTATCAAAGTTGAGAGCAGACGGGGCAACTCTGAGCACCGAAGAGCAAATCCCCCTTAAAATCCAAAAGTGGAGCTGCCGGCAGCTGAGATACCATGACTGCAGCAAGGAACAGTGGAGTGGTAGCGATGTTGCAATGGAACCATCACCGGCTTCTTCCTCACCCTCTGGGAATGGAATGTTTTTGTTGAGAGGAATGACACTTGTTAACAGCCAGGGGAAGAGTAATGTAGCCACTGAAGGAGGAGGTAGGAAAAAAACCTTCTGCTCCTATAACCATGAAGATATTGTGGGACTCAATTATAACCATGGATTCAACCCTCCAAGAAATACTGAGACAATAATTTCAGAGGTTGATTCTCTTGTTGGGGCTGTGGGGGTTCAAAAAGTTGCCATGGAGGCCGATTAGAGCCAGCTTATCCAGCTGGAACATTGGATTAAAGAGTTGGGTGATCTAAAGGAGCTCAAGTGAAGGAATCTAATGCTTTACAGAGGAAGAACAGAAAAATAACTTGAGACTACTGACCTTTCCTAGGTGATCCTTGATAGGCCCTGTTGAGATGGTGAGGAAATATCTGTTTGAGATATTGAAAATGTCACTTGGAAATCTGCCACTCATTCTATGGGCTTATTATATATCTCTTCGAGAAGGAGCAGGAGTTAATGTCTGAGGCTTGAGGGAAGAACAGACAGTCAAATGTTTTTTTTCAGAAAGATCCCTTGAGTTGGTTACTGGCTGGTCAACTTTGTTGGTAGCCGTTGCGCTTGAATTGGTTTGAAATGCTGTATTGCGTCTTTTCTTTTGCCATATATTTCCTGGTTGGTCAAAGTCCACTCAGATCAGATATTGGGCATTTTTAGTCTTATGGTCAAGAATTCATGCTCTGGGGGGTAGTTGGATGTTAAGATTTCCTTGCTTCTGTATAAGTATGTATGCTATTAATTATTTCTTTGCTGAACCTAAACAACTCTTATTTCTGCATGTGAAGGGGAGAAAATGATTATTTCTGATGTCCCTTTAGATTGTGTGTATCTGGCTGCCTTTGAACTTTCTGCTGCCTTTAGCTAATATTAGTTTATTTTGTGACCTAATTTCTTAACTTGGCCTTCGAGCATTGTGGTTGAAAGATGTATTTTTCTTTTTGTCCTAAATATTTTTTCCTTTGTTTTCCTTGGTTTAAGTATTTTTTGGGATATGTATTGATGAAATTCATAAATAAAAAATTAATAATAAAATACTCATGTATGCTTGCACCTTATAGGCTTAACATTACTGCCTGCTACTGAGCAGCCATACATGTCTGCAGCTTCAGTCTAGTCACCATTTTTGCTGTTTTATACTTAGTATTTTTAAGACATAGAGGCACCTATATGTCTTTATAAAATAGGCTAAAGATAGGCACCTCGCAGAAAGAATCTGTAAACTGGATATGGTGAGTTTAGTAACTCACACTCAGGGCTTTAAGACTTTTATTCCATTCTCTGTCTATGGGAATAAAGCTTAATAAATCTAGCCCTCCTATTGAAGAGTAGAAGGCACACAATACTGTTTTTATCAGTGAATGAGACTTTGACCAGATGTATGGTTATGTTTGAATAAGTAGTGCACAGTATGTTGTGTTCCATTTCTCAGGGTCTTTTATTAGTTCCTTCCAACAACTCTGTGCATAAGAGAACTCTATGAAACCGTCTTCTCTCTGTGAGGGGGCCGGTACTTTGGAATTCGGTTCCCAAGACTGCGCGGGATATGTCTTTTTATTTGACTTTTGTAAAGAGTTTAAAGGCTTGCTTCATTAAGAAAGCTATCCTGCTTGATTTTTTTTGGAGATTTATGTAGTCTGCCCTTTGTGTTATTCAGTGTTGTATGCTGCATTGTAACAGCTTAAAAAGCTTGCTGATGGGCAGAATAAATGTTAAATAAATAAATTAAAATAAATAATAAAGTGGAGCAATTACATTTTGCATCATTTTGTTAATTTAAAATCAAGATCTCTTATAAACATGGTAACGGTTCATCAACGATCTAGTTTTACTGTAAAAATCAATGCAATTTACTACGGTATGAGAAAAAATGGGCTTAAAAATCAACTCCAATGGAGATACATTATGAAGTTCAATATGCAATATTTTTCTCAGGAACTAAAGAAAATGTTTTTTTCTTTTTGAAGATAAAATATAAAATTATCCACCCACAAATGTATTTTGGTAATTAAAAGATGTGGATACTTGATTCCATAGCAACTGAGCTGAGGCCACACCAGTTGCTCAGGGAACTCCACAGACCTGACAAAGGAAAGTCACTGCCAAACAGGACCTGTCTATGGGAAATGTAAAGGGGAATTTACACTTAAGGTCCCAGGAACTGCATTATAGAGAATAACTAGGATGAAATAGACTTGTGTTTGTCATCCAGCATTATTACAAATATTTAAAGTCATTTTAGAATGGCAGAGTTTGTGAGCTGAAAGGCTGGTGATAGGGGGTGGAACAAGCCTCTTTAGCTCAGAACCTGTTATTTATTCTTGCTCTGTGTCTTGTCTGTTTTGAATAGCTTGCAGGTTCCAAGAAGCAGGGACTGTGTCTGTAAAAAGATGCACATACTGTACCCTATAGAGCTATAAAAATGACAATGAGAGTAAAACACATCAACATGGAGTCTTCAGCTGACCGGAATGAGCCTGATCTAGGCTGATCTCTGAAGCTTGGCAGGTTCCGGACTGGTTAGTACTTAGATGGGAGACCACCGTGGAAAAAAGGCCTGGCGATTTACTTCTGGTCACAGCACACACTGAAATGATGCTATATATAGAATAGGGAGAAGCTGCAGTGCTTCTGTAGGTAAAAAGCACAAATAGAAAATATAAAAGGTTAACTTTTAAGGTGGCAGCCTTGCAGTTCAACCTCCTAATGTCCAATATCTCCTGAAAAAGAGTGGCCAGTGAAACGGCTTTGGACTATATATGCACACATATTTGACCCATAAAAAATCAATTAATACAAGACCAAATAAAAAAAGAAATAGTATAAAAACTGGGACATTGCCAGGACATGATTATTTCAGTCAAGAGGATCTCAATAACAGAGGAGTAACAGCAATAATCCAAGATCAAACAAGCTCGTTCTGAAAATTTCATTCAGCTAATTTATCAAGAACATGCTATACAGCAGACCACAAATAACAGCTAACAGAGAAACTATCACATAATCGCTATAGGAACTAAAACAGAGGAATAAATTCCCTCTCATAAAGTCCCATTGGTGTCATTGATTGGTCTCATCTGTTGAGTGAATAAAAAGTGCCTGTTAGTTTACATGTAAACCACACTGATTCTAAAGAGCACAGTATAAAAAAGAAATAAATAAAGAAGTACAATATCAGTCAGAGGTTTACTCTTAAATACCAAGTTTTATTCTCAATTAGCTGCAAATCCTAAGCAGGAGATTTTGCAAACTATCACTCAGGTGGTTGACTTGAGATCAGGACTCATTGCTGGCCAGTTTAAAACAGTCTATTTTTTCCTTTTATACTTTTGGATGTACAGTATGTTTTGGGTCATTGTCCTGCTAGGGGACCCATAACCTTCGACTCAGACCTAGCTTTCTTACATTAGGTAGCACATTTCACTCCAAAATACCTTGGTAGTCCTCTGACTTCATGATTCCTTTAATACATTTCAGACCTCCAGTTCCTGAGGCAGCAAAACAGCCCCACAGCATTATGGAAGCTCCACAATATTTAACTGTGGAAAGGGTGCTTTTTTTCCTTATAAGCGTCTTTTTCTGTAAATGTATCGCTGTCTGCATTGCCAAAGAACTCAAGTTTGGGTTCATCTGTCCACAGAACATTTTCCCAGAAGGATTGTTGTTTCTCAAGGTGGGTTTGGGCAAAGATCAGATGTACCTTTTTATTTCTGTCTTTGAGCAATGGGGCCCTCCTTGGCCTTCGCCCATGAGTCCTTCTTTGTTTAGTTCACGGTGTATGGCACAGGTTGAAACCAAACCTCCAGATTGTTCCAAGTCAGCCTTAAGCTCTTTGGATGTTGCACTTAAGTGTTTTTCCAACAGTTCATACTAACCTTCGAAGACTTCTTGGATTAATTTTCCTCTTCCCCCACATCCTGGGAGGTTCTTGACTGTTCCATGAGCAGAAACCTTTTTAATAACATTGCAAACTGTGAACACCAAGGTCTTTGGAGATGGCCTTGTACCGCTTTAAAGTTTGATGTTTGGTGATAATGGCTTTTCTGACAGTCTCAGGCAACTTTCTTATCTTCACCATTGTGAAAATGGAACAGGGAGTAAATGTGGCCACTTTAAACATTAGAGATATCATTCATTGGTTGATTCAAATCAAGTGAGTACTGACAATTGATCACAGGGGCATCTAATTTTACTGCTTTGGGAATGTGGTTCTTCTGTTCAAACTTATTTGAATTGTTTTAAGAGTGCCAATAATCATGTCCTAGATCAAACAAGCTCACTCTGTAAATTTCATTCAGCTAATTTATCTAGAACATGCTATACAGCAGACCACAAATAACAACCAACAGAGAAACCATCACATAATCGCTATAGGGACTAAAACAGAGGAATACATTCTCTCATAAATTCCCAGCAGTGTCTTTCATTGATCTCATCTGCTGAGTGAAATTACCTTACAATATGTCTAGAATACATAAAGAACACCCAACATGACATCATGTTTCAGATTAAATCTTGCTTCAGAGGTGGTTGTTGTTGTTAAGTGCCGTCGAGTCAGTGTCAACTCCTGGCGACCCATTGGATAGTTGACCTAAACATTGTTTGATCTTCAGCCATGTGGCTCATTGTTGATAGAGTGGTATCCATAACTGCTGTTATTGTATCGATCCATCTCATTGCTGGCCTTCCTCTTTTACGGTGACCTTCTACCTTGCCAAGCATTATGTCTTTCTCCAATGATCTCTCTCTTTGCATGATGTGTCCAAAGTATGAAATTCGAAGTCTAGTCATCTGAGTGTCTAAGGAAAGCTTAGGTTTGATCTCCTCTAGTACTGACTGGTTTGTTCTTCAGGCAGTCCATGATATACGCAATATTCATTGCCAGCACCATAATTCAAAGACATACATTTTCTTCCTGTACATCTTTTTCACTGTCCAACTTTCGCATCCATACGATGTTATTGAAAATGCCTTTGCCTGGACAAGTTGAATCTTTGTATGGAGACAGACATCTCTGCTCTTAAGAATCTTGTCTAGGTCCTTCATAGACATTCTATCAAGAGCAATACATCGTCGGATTTCTTGACTGCTAGTCCTTTCTTTATTGATTGTTGATCCAAGTAAGTTAAAGCTGTCAGCTGCTTCAATTTCTTCTCCATTATTGATGAACTTATTGTTTTTGCCAGTTGTCAGGATCTTTGTCTTCTTAACATTAAGGTGCAGACCCATTTTAAGCCTATATTCCTTGATCTTGAGAAGCAAATGTTTCAAATCGCCTTTACATTCAGCCAGTAATGTGGTATCATCAGGATAGCGAAGGTTGTTGATGACTCTTCCACCAATCTTCACATCTCGGTTGTCTTCATACAGTCCTGCTTCTTTGATTGTTCTGCAATAAATTAAAAATGTAGGGGGAAAGTATACAGCCTTATCGTACACCTTTGCTGATTTTAAACCATTCCATTTCTCCTAGTTCTGTTAGAACTATTGCTTTTTGATCAATATAAAAAAACAGTGGGCAAAACTAAAAGGGGATATTTTAAGGGCAACCAACCTTTTTGTTAAAATGGTAAATAAAGGTAAAAGAAAAAGGAGACCACTATGGTTTTTGAAAGAAGTAGCTGAAAAGGTGATGAAAGGGAGTAGGGGAGGAGGGGAGGAGGGGGAGGGGAGGGGGAAGGGAAGGGAAAGGAAAGGGGACGGCAAACTTTTATTAGCAATATATGAAATAAATTGTTGACAAAATAAGAGTGTGTGCTGAAAAGGAATTGTATCGCTGATTATAAGGTGAATGGATAAACTACTGTAAACTAGCAAAGGTGAGAAAGTAACAACATATAGATTCCTTGAAATACACATGAAGGTACTGTCTTACATAATGAATAGTAGCCCGTGCTGGACCAACCGTACACAAAGAGGTGTGCAGATTGGAGGTGAATGACTATCAGACAACGCTGCGAAGTAAAACAGTGGAAACATAAACCATATATTGCTTACATTCAAAGGTGAATACTATTATATAAAAAGCATTGCTTAAAATATCAGAAGGAACCGGCACATTCTCTGCACGTGAACCACCTCCACCTACCATCTCCATCACAGGCCCATCTTGATAGTACACGGAATTCCACCTTCTATTTTTTGGGACCATCATTATGGAACCCGCTCCCCTTGACTCTACTACTTGAATCGTCTTTTTTAAAATTTAAAGCAGCACTCAAAACTTATCTTTTTGAGCAGGCTTTTAATCTTGTTCCCAAGATTGCCTAGAACACACCAACTCTGATATCTCATATACTTCTTGCGCTGCATACGTCTTGTAGCGCTATACAAATGCTCAGCAGTAGTAGAAGATTTCTGCACCTTCCCCAGCCTATTGTTTCCCCTATATGTATCTGACTCCTTTACTCATTTAATAGGCATTCCTTTTCTTATTCTTGCTGTTTTTATTGTACACCGCTCTGGCACGCTGTAGAAGGGTGGTATATCAAGTTTTAAATAAACCACAAACATAACTGGGCAGCAGCTCAATATCATCGCTGCCCCGGTTGTGGCCAGTTGCTGGCCCGTAACCACCCCTGAAATGCCTCAATGCTAATCAGCTAGCATGGGTGAGTACAGCGGCGGCACCCATCGATATTCAGTGGCACTAACCATATAACTCCCTTTATCCCTTTCAATAGCGGTCCCTTTAATTATTGTCCTTAGAGGATAATTTTATAACAGAGTGCCTAGGCAGAAAAGGCCTGATAAAGGTCATAAGCACATCTGAGTGCCTTCCTAAAACAGCTTCCACTATGCTCACACAGAAAGTTATGCCTTTTTCAAGGTAAGTGCACAAATGTTGGTAAGAACAAGTGAATATGCTCATATTTTATAAAATATGCATGGAACTGCCGATCCCACCCCTGCATCACTAATTCTCTACCCGTGGGAATGCCACATAAAAATAAATGCTATGCACATATACCCCAGGCAATTTTATAAGCACCTATTTAAGTGAATAAAACTCAGTTCTACACACTGAAGTCACTTTCAAAATTATCCCCTTGGAGGGTAATTTTACAATAGGCCACCAATGTGTGAAAGCCAAATAGGTGCCTATTTCAAGCCTATTTTATAAAGGCAGATAGACGTTCATCAGTCTTATAAAATATCCCCATCAAATTGACAGAAATCATAGCTAAAATGAAACTGTTGACGGATACATCTTCTTGGTAACAGGTATAAATATTAGTGCGGAAAGTAGCATGTGCACAGGTATTTTATAAAATAAACTTGTAAATCACAACTCCTTTTTTCCTCTGCCGAACCCCTCCTCTGAACATGCCTATACCCAGGTCCCATGAAAGTACGCACATTCTTGTCATTGCAAATACTTAATGCATGGAGTAATTTTATAATTGGCCTTTTAAGGCACATTTTAGAAAAGACGTGGTGACTGGAATTGAGACATTCATAATACTGGCACTAATTTAGAAAAGGCTCAGCTAAGCATGGAGGGCCCGATTCAGTGGCGATGGCTAGCGTGATTACAGTGGCTAACCATTGTTGCTGAACACTACACCCAGATATTCAATGCCGGGTCCATATCCAGCCACAGGCATTGAATATCTTGATCAGCCGCGGAAGCAGGAAGTTAACCAGGCAGTGACGATATTCAGCGGCTGCCCAGTTAGCCTCAGCTGCAAAAATTAGGCCAACTTTTGCTCCGCCTTATTTTCCCTACCAAGGGATAACTAGACAGTGGCTGAATATCGCTGCTGACCAGTTATCTCAGGGTACCACCCCCATAATGCCCCGATGCTAATCGGTTAGAATCGGGGCATGTAGCGCCGGTACCAGTGGACGTTCAGCAGCGCAATTACACAGTTTACAGATCCGTGAACTATGCAAACGCCTTTGAATATTAGGCCTGGAGCCTTTTCTAAAACTCAGAAGGAGGTGCAGGGGGTGCATGTGTATATGCCAATATATAGAGTCGGAGGAGCCATTTTGCAAAGGCACACATAGGAAAAATCAGCTGGTTAAGCATGGCTATTGTACATGTCTAAGTGTCGGATTGTACAACTTATGTGTGTGTGGCAGCTCTTTTGCCAACCTACCTATATAAATGTCACCAATTAAGAACAGGTGGATTTAGAGCTAACTAATTAACTTTTCAGAAGGAAATAAACAAGAGGGGTTTAAGGAGGGTAACTCCCTTAATCCTTCTGGTAAAGGGCTGGCTGAACTGAACATTTTTGTAAAACCTAAACGTGTCAAAGAGCAGATGTAAATCTCAGTGTTTACAATTTTAGTTATACCTGTGAAATGGGGAATAAACATGTAGCGGCCAATATTCAGTAGCAGTGGTCAGTGCTTTTAAAGTGCCTGGCCGCCACTGCTTTCATTGAAACCGGATATTCAGCACCGGAGCTTATCTGGGATCTGGAGTTGGAGAGAGTGCTGGCTCTCTGTTTAGCAGCAATATTCATCCATTAACCAGATAGCACAAATCAGTAAAGTTAGGACTCGTCGATAAGTGGATAGCTGCTGGGGTCACCCCCACTCCACCACAAAGAGTTCCAGTTTTAACCGGACATCCTTTCTGCGGTCTGTGGACCGTTTCTGGATAGTGTCGCTGGATATCAGGATTGCTGCAGTTTAACTGGCTAGTAATGTCTGCTAACTGGCTAAACCCTTTTGAATATGACCTCTTTCTGTAGATTTTTGTTTCATTGATGCCACATCCTGACCATGTCCCCGACAAGCCCCCTTGCAACTTCTATGTTGTAAGCACATCCATGTGTAAATTTTGCTCTTTCTAAAATGGCCATTTTCATGTGTAAATGCCTGATTTTAAATGTAGAGATCAGGAATAAGGATTCTAAATTAGCCCTTTTATATGCGTCTACTGGCATATAGTCACAAAAAAAGATTCATAACTTATCCCCCTATTATACAATAATTCTATCAGAATGATTAAGAGAAATTTTTGTGCTTTGAATTCTCGGTGATTTTTAAAACTTTTATTGGACCAACAAAGATGTGGAAGGACCTGAGCTTTTGAGGTCTTGTAGCTCCCAACAAGATTTCAAACTCTGACCTGGCTTCGGGAAGAACATTAACATTAGAGCTTTGAAAACCTTTTCACTCTGAGTTTTAAGTTCACTTATGCTAAATAATTCAAAATATAAACTGCATGTTTGCAGCATGTAATATCATTATGAAGAGTGATCTTACAGATACTCCTATTCAACACAAGCTGTTACTCTTTCTAAAGTGCTACATTAATAAACTCTATGGATCTGCCAAGAGGCAGAGAATGGAAATGCACCATGCCTTTCCAGCCTGCGATTACTAATGCGATTACTCATGCGATTACTCATGGAACTCGCTAGAATTACAGCTGTCCGGGTTTGAAAATGATAGGCAATAAAGACAATCTTAACTTGCTTTATACAAAATATGAACTTGCTATCAATCTTTTAAAATATATGAGAAAGATAAACGTATGTGATGTATTGATTGCAAATTAATATGCCAAATGGAAAGCCTTGAAAATCATTCCACGAATACTGGAGCGACAAGAAGGCTGAACTGAATTTTTTTTAATAAGTAGGAACTGAAAGAACAGAGCCTTCCATTTTAATATGGCAGATATTAACACAAACGCAACGTATTTTAAGTAGGACATTATTCACCCAAATTCAGATGTCTGAAAAATTTCAGGCCTAGAAAGGTATTTAATGAATTCGATAGAGTAAAAATACTTGAAAATACTGCCAAGATGGGCTGCATTTCTTGGAACTCTATTTGTATTTGTATTTATTCTCTTATAAAGTGCCTATTGTAATTACTAGTTGGCCTGTTTCCTGAGGAATACCTTATCGACCCTGTCATTTTTTCCTTCTTCCCATTTAGGAGATTTCTGTTCCTTAGTGGCCTCATACATATTTAGAATAAAATGGAGGTAGAGGAAACAGGGAGAATGAGTTTTGACATAGCCACCAGGCAGAAAAAGACGCACAAGTGTGGATGTTGCACCCACTTTATAATGGTAACACACGTGCCTATGTGTCTTCATAAAATTACCTTTCCAGAAGCTTCCACATAGTGTTACACCTGCTCCAAGGCAAGAGTAACATTGTGTCTTTGTGCCAGTAGAAATCGGCCAATCCCAGCCCCTCTTCAGCCATCCTCCCCTCCCTTCAAGGAATACCCGTGTGCTCCCAGTGACTGCTTCTATGCACATATATCCCTGGGCCAGTTTTAGAAGTTCCTGCCTGACTGCATAACATGCTGTTCTACATGCTGAAAGCACTTTGAAAATTACCCCCATAATTAACATTATGAAAGCATGGAGTCGGTAAGCAATAAAGTGAATTATCCAGTCTACTCAGATGACAATGGTTGACTAGAAACCTCAGAAAATGCAAATACAGTGCTCATAGATTGCAGACTGCTCATTTTATTTCTAAGAAGTATGTTTACAGACAGCCTGTAGTTAATTCCATGCCACCTGCATAGCGCATGAGAGGGAGAGAAATGGGCGGAGTAGGTGCGAAACATGGATGTGCCTGTACATTGCAGTTAGCATGGGTGTTGACAGCATATGTTCACCATCAATGTTTCAGGTAGCGCGGGTGCACTTAACGCCACCTTAATGTCTCAGAACGCTATGTAACCTACACCCACTCCTGTCCTCCAAACATTTTTTGTGCAGTATGCCAAGCCTCCATCACCCCCATCTTTGACTCTTGCAACTCTACTTAAAGCTCAGAACGCTACATAACCTACCCCTCCTCCTGTCCCCCGAACAGCCCATGCAGTATGCCAAACCTCCATCATCCCCTTCTTTGACTACTGCAACTCTACAGGGTGGCCCAAAAAAAGTGAGAACATCTCGTAGTATATAAGTTATTTAAAATTTCAAAAAGACAGATGTAAATGATTGACAAATTAAAAAAACAAAGATGGCGACCGGAAATTGTCGAAATAAAGACGTTATATAGCTAAAAAAGGTAAATAAGTAAACTATTTAAGCTTTTAATTTAAGAGATGTTCTCACTTTTTTGGGCCACCCTGTATATACCAAGGACTCCCCAAAACCACCCCTGTATATACCAAGGACTCCCCAAAACCACTACAGCTTACTCAGAACACTGACACATGCATCGTCTTTGGAGCCTCCAGACATACCCACATCACACCCATACTGAAATCTCTCCACTGGCTCCCAATCACCTCAAGAATTAAACACAAATGGGGTCATTCTGAGCTGTGAATAGTGAATAGTGAATGGGGTCATTCTGAGCTGTGAATAGTGGGGATGGATGTCCCATTGGGACATCCATCCCCAATATTCAGCCCCGCAGCCAACCCCGACTAACTTCCCCATACATTACATGGGGTAGATGGGGGTGGGAAAGGGACGTGCAGGGGCAGAGTTAAGGCAGGCAATGGGTGGTCTGCAGCCCCGGATGTACAGGTCCAATTCCAATGTCGGCCCTGTATATCTAGGGCTGGCAGAGTTATTCCACCTCTGAGGTGGAATAAGTTCCCCTATTCAGTGGGGGATGGCAAGCCAGGGCGGCGGAGGAGGTAGGTGGGGAATAGAGGGGATTCCCCAAAGCCCGACCCCTGGCCTTGAGAGGCCAGATCGGGGGTTGGGCTGCGGGGAATGAACAATTCTGTTTGGTGGCAGGGGATCACAGCTCCTGAATGGAGCCGTGGTGCCATGGCAACCAGATGCCATGTCGCCATGGCTCCATTCAGGAAGCCTTGACTGAGTTAGTCGGGCAAGGCCTGTATTTGCAGGCCGTCTGGGATCAGGGTCCTGACCTGCATGTACAGGCCTGGATGTGATTCTGATTTTGCATGTCTAGACATGCCCTGTGGGATCAGAATCCCGTCTGTGCATCTGGTTCTGACCCAGTGCACAGAGGACTGGGACATCCAGGACGGAATCGGACCCAAAGGGCTCTGTTCTAAATGTCTTCTTTCTTTCTCCTGTTCAAGCCCCTTGCTGGCATGCCGGAGGTCAAAGGACATTTCCTGTGTACCGACTCTCTGAGTGCCAGTGATCTACATTACAATACAGCTGCCAAAGTGAAGGAAAACAACACTCTTCACTTCAGTGGCTGTAGAGAGCTGCTGCTGAACCTGCCGGAGCTGCGAGCTGCTGTAGGGAGGTGAGCCGGGGCCTCTAAAGCCTGCAGTGGGCCTCTTCAGGGAGGGGCTAGGGGGGTCCTAAGATTGGAAATGGGCTGAGTGGGGGGGGGGGGGGGCTAGGATTGGAAGTGATTGAGTGAGGGGGGTTTAGGATTAGAAATGGGCTGAGTTTGGGGGGGCGAGGAAAGGAAATGAGCTGATTAAGGGGGGTGGCTATGACTGCAAATGAACTGCTGGGGAGGGCTAGGACTGGAAATGGGCTTTTGGGGGGATAGGATTGGAAATGGACAGAGTGTGGGGGAGCTTGGACTGGAAATGAGCTGATGTGAGGCTGGAATAGGATTGGAAATGGCTGATGGGGGGGTCTATTATTGGAAATAGCTGATGGGGTGGCTAGAATTGCAAATGGGCTGTTGGGAGGGAGCTTGAACTGGAAATGGGCTGATCGGGGCTGGAATAGGACTGGAAATGAGCTGATGGGGGGGGCTAGGACTGGAAATTGGCTGAGTGGGGGGGGCTTGGACTGGAAATGGGCTGAAGGGGGCTGGAATAGGACTGGAAATGAGCTGATGGGGGGGGGGCTTGGACTGGAAATGGGCTGAAGGGGGCTGGAATAGGACTGGAAATGAGCTGATTGGAGGGGCTAGGACTGGAAATGGGTTGATGTGAGGGGGTGGAAGAATGGAACTAGAAGGAAGCAGATGCTGGGTGGGGCTGGAACTAGACGGGAGCTGATGTTGGGGGAGGACTAGAAGGGGATGGGGCTGAGGATGGAGGGGGAAAAGATATTTTGTGTGGGAGGGAAGAAAAATCTACGATTGGCCGGGTATTGGCAGAGTAAGTGGGGATTGAGGACAGAAGGGTGAAATCTGAGTGGATAATAAAGGAATAAAGAAAGCAATGGGGAATAGAGCAAAAGGGGAAAGATCAGTATGTTAAAGCAGATGTAGAAGAGAGAATGGAAAAAATCTAGAAGAGAGAAGGACGGACAAATGAACAGCTAGCAGAAGACACAAAGAAATCAGAAGAAAGTGACTGGAGCAATTGCAATTGAAAAATAAAATGCCCAAACAACAAAAGGTAGAAAAATACTTTTTTATTTTGAATTTATTAACTGGAATATGTCAGCTGTGGGAAATGTGCATTGCTAATGTCTTTGCGTTTTTGTTTAGTACAAGAGGAAATTAATTTATAGTTTTATTTCTCCAGTGTTGTTATATGTTCCAACTTTGGCCTTTGGAGTTCCCAGTTTAAATTATTGTTTTTCTATTTCTAAATTGTGATCCCTTGTTCTTTGTTTGGTGACAGTCTATGTTCTGTATGTGTAACCAAGCTGAGGTATTTTGTTTATGTAGTTTCTATTTGACAGTGCCACTTGTTCTCTTTCCCCAGTAGGAGATGTATTGGTATTCTCTGAGATGTATTGGTTTAATATTTATTTATTTATTTATTTGTGCTCTTTTCTATACCTCCCCTTCCAGAGATCAGGGGTGGTTTACAGAGAACTTGTTTAAACATTAAACATTAAATTAAATAGAACATTTTGAGCACATAAGTAACTATCATACAAAGAACATATTAAACTATTTACATAGGTTGGTTAAATTATTCATTATTTATCAATGATAGTACAGTATAGAAAACTATAAAAGGCAGAAAAAAACTATTTACAATAACTATTATGGAACTATCATTAAAATCATCTCTAATACCTGAAGATTGGAGGATCGCCAATGTAACACCAATTTTTAAAAAGGGTTCCAGGGGTGATCCGGAAAACTACAGACCGGTGAGCCTGACGTCAGTACCGGGAAAAATGGTAGAAACCATCATAAAGAATAAAATTACTCAGCATGTAGATAGTCACAACCTAATGAGAGACAGCCAACATGGCTTTAGACAAGGAAGATCTTGTCTTACTAATCTGTTATGTTTTTTTGAAGGAGTGAATAAACAGGTGGACAAAGGTGAGTCGGTTGATATTGTGTATCTGGACTTTCAGAAAGCCTTTGACAAGGTCCCTCATCAGAGACTTTTGGCAAAACTAAAGAGTCATGGGATAGGAGGCAATGTACTATTGTGGATCAGGAACTGGTTAAAAGATAGAAAGCAGAGGGTAGGGCTAAATGTCAATTTTCCCAATGGAGAAAGGTGAATAGTGGTGTACCACAGGGATAAGAACATAAGAACATAAGATATGCCATACTGGGTCAGACCAAGGTCCATCAAGCCCAGTATTCTGTTTCCAACAGTGGCCAATCTAGGTCATACGTACCTAGCAGTTTCCCCAAAGGACACAGGTTCCACAATGCTTGTATTGGTTCAAGCATTGATATCCTGGGTCCCTTCTTAATAATGGTTTATGGACCTTTCCTCCAGGAACTTGTCCAAACCTTTTTTAAACCCAGCTACACTAACAGCCTTTACTACATCCTCCGGTAACAAATTCCAGAGTTTGATTACACGTTGAGTGAAAAAATATTTTCTTTTATTAGTCTTAAATAGTTTACCCTGTAGCTTCATTGCATGTCCCCTAGTCTTTCTATATTCTGATAAGGTAAACAATCGATCTACGTTTACCCGTTCCACTCCGTTCATTAATTTATAGACTTCTATCATATCTCCCCTCAGCCGTCTCTTTTCCAGGTTAAAGAGCCCAACCTTTTTAGCCTTTCTTCATAGGAGTAGCCTTCCATCCCCTTTACCATTTTGGTGGCTCTTCTCTGAACCTTTTCTAAAATCGCTATATCCTTTTTAAGATACGGCGACCAGAATTGCACACAATATTCAAGGTGCGGTCTCACCATGGAACGATATAGAAGCATTATAATATCTTTTGTTTTATTTTCCATTCCTTTCCTTATCATACCTAGCATTCTATTTGCTCTCTTGGCCGCCGCTGCACATTGGGCCCGAGGGTTTTAACATGGTATCCACAATGACGCCTAAATCTTTTTCCTGGGTGGTGGTTCCTAATGTGGAACCTTGCATCGTGTAACCATAGTTTGGGTTGTTCTTCCCTAGGTGCATAACCTTGCACTTCTCCACATTAAATTTCATCTGCCATTTTTGATGCCCAGTCTTCCAATTTATCAAGATCCTCTTGCAATTTTCCACAATCCTCCTGGGTTTTTAACAACTTTAAATAGTTTTGTGTCATCTGCAAATTTGATAACCTCACTCGTTATTCCACTTTCCAGGTCATTTATGAATATGTCAAAAAGCAGCGGACCCAGAACAGATCCCTGGGGTACACCACTATTCACCTTTCTCCATTGGGAAAATTGGCCATTTAGCCCTACCCTCTGCTTTCTATCTTTTAACCAGTTCCTGATCCACAGTAGTACACTGCCTCCTATCCCATGACTCTTTAGTTTTGCCAAAAGTCTCTGATGAGGGACCTTGTCAAAGGCTTTCTGAAAGTCCAGATACACAATATCAACCGACTCACCTTTGTCCACCTGTTTATTCACTCCTTCAAAAAAAACATAGCAGATTAGTAAGACAAGATCTTCCTTGTCTAAAGCCATGTTGGCTGTCTCCCATTAGGTCGTGACTATCTACATGCTGAGTAATTTTATTCTTTATGATGGTTTCTACCATTTTTCCCCGGTACTGACGTCAGGCTCACCGGTCTGTAGTTTCCCGGATCACCCCTCGAACCCTTTTTAAAAATTGGTGTTACATTGGCGATCCTCCAATCCTCAGGTATTAGAGATGATTTTAATGATAGTTCACAGATTACTGATAGCAGGTCTGCAATCTCAAATTTCAGTTCTTTCAACACCCTTGGATGTATACCATCCGGCCCAGGTGATTTGCTACTCTTCAGTTTATCTAATAGTTGTAAGACCTCTTCCCGATGTATCGATATTTCCTTCAATTCTTCCACACCTTTAAATACCACTTCAGTCATGGGTAACATCCCTACATCTTCCTCAGTAAAGACCGAAGCAAAGAATTCATTCAGTCTCTCCGCTATCGCCTTGTCGCCTCTTAGTGCTCCTTTAACCCCTTTATCATCTAATGGACCAACTGACTCTCTCACAGGTTTTTTGCTACGAATGTACTTGAAAAGGTCTTTATTTCGCGTTTTTGCTTCCGCAGCAAGCTTCTTCAAAAAATTCTCTCTTTGCCTGCCTTATCAATGCCTTGCATTTGACTTGCCAGTGCTTGTGCTGTTTCCAGGTTTCATCGTTTGGCTCTTTTTTCCATTTCCTGAAAGATGCTTTTTTGGCAACAGCCGCCTCTCTGACCTCACCTTTAAACCATGCTGGCAGTTTTTTGGGCTTCCTTCCACTTTTCTTAAAGCGTGGAATACAGCTGGTCTGGGCTTCCAAGATAGTATTTTTCAACAACACCCAAGCTTGATGTACGTCTTTAACCTTTGCAACTGCTCCTTTTAGTTTTTTCTTAACTGTTTTCCTCATTTTATCATAGTCTCCCTTTCGAAAGTTAAAGGGTAGTACTGTGGGTTTCCTTACTATCCCTCCTCCACTAATTAAATCATAAGAACATAAGAACATAAGATATGCCATACTGGATCAGACCAAGGTCCATCAAGCCCAGTATTCTGTTTCCAACAGTGGCCAATCTAGGTCATACGTACCTAGCAGTTTCCCCAAGGGACACAGGTGATCATGCTATGATCACTATTGCCAAGTGGCCCCAACACCCTTATCTCTTGCACTACATCTGGTGTTCCACTAAGGACTAGGTCTAATATTGCTTCCCCTCTGGTTGGTTCATGAACCAGCTGCTCCAAGAAGCAGTCATTTATTTCATCTAGGAACTTTATCTCCCTAGCATGTCCTGTTGTGACACTGACCCAGTCGATGCCGGGGTAATTGAAATCACCCATTATTATTACTGCACTGTAACTTTTGCTAGCTTCCTTGATTTCTTTGAGCATTTCATCATCCATTTGTTCATTCTGGCCAGGCGGACGATAGTACACCCCCACTGCCATCGCCTTCCCCTTTTTACATGGAATTTCAATCCATAGAGATTCTACAGCAAATTTTGTTTCTTGAAAAACTTTAATCCTTTCTGACTCAATGCCCTCTCTAACATAGAGCGCAACCCCTCCACCAATTTGATCAGCTCTATCATTATGATATAGTTTGTACCCAGGTATCACAGTGTCCCACTGGTTGTCCTCCTTCCACCATGTCTCTGATATTCCAATCATATCTAACCTCTCTCGTTTAGTGCTATATATTCTAACTCTCCCATCTTGTTTTGTAGACTTCTAGCATTTGCATACAAGCATTTTAGAGACTGTATTTTATTCATATTAATTTGGCTATTGGTAGACATGGGTAATTTGGGATCTTTAAGTTCTGTCTGCTCCATACTCGAGGGCATTTGAGCTACTTTACTCTTTTTTGGAACCTCTCTGCTTTTTGTAGTATCCTTCAAGGATACATTCTTCCGAACCATGCGCTCTTGGGCGACTGTCGGCTTTCCCCTATTATCTAGTTTAAAAGCTGCTCTATCTCCTTTTTAAAGGTTAATGCCAGCAGCCTGGTTCCATCCCGGTTAAGGTGAAGCCCATCCCTTCGGAAGAGCCCCTCCTTTCCCCAGAATGTTCCCCAGTTCCTAACAAATCCGAACCCCTCATCTCTGCACCATTGTCTCATCCACGCATTGAGACTCCGGAGCTCTGCCTGCCTTTTGGGTCCTGCGCGTGGAACGGGAAGCATTTCGGAGAACGCTACCCTGGAAGTTCTGGATTTCAACTTCCTACCTAAAAGCCTAAATTTAGCTTCCAGAACCTCCCTACCACATTTTCCTATGTCATTGGTACCGACATGTACCAAGACAGCAGACTCCTCCCCAGCACTATCTAAGACCTTATCTAGGTGGCGTGTGAGGTCCGCTACCTTCGCACCAGGCAGGCATGTTACCAGGCGATCCTCACGTCCACCAGCCACCCAGCTATCTACATGCCTAATGATCGAATCACCAACTATAGCTGCTGTCCTAACCCTTCCCTCATGGGCACTTGGCCCTGGAGAAACCTCCTCGGTGCGAGAGGGGTTTACATCACCTGGAGGACAGGTCCTAGTTACAGGATCACTTCCTGCCACACCAGGGTGATGCTCTCCTGACACGTGACCTCTCACCTCCATGGCAACAGGGATGCTACCAGACTGGAGGTGGGACTTCAGGACTATATTCTGTAGGTCTCATCTATGTACCTCTCTGTTTGTCTTATGTTTTCCAAGTCTGCTACTCTAGCCTCTAGAGAACGGACTCGTTCCCTGAGAGCAGAGAGCTCCTTGCACCTAGTGCACACGTAAGATCTCTCACCAGCTGGGAGAAAATCATACATGTGACACTCAATGCAAAAGACTGGAAAGCCCATATCCCGCTGCTGGACTGCTGTCTGCATCTTAGTTTTAAGTTTGTGTTTAGATCTTTAAGTTCTTTATGTACTAAAGGGTGCTATGGATATTTAAACCACTAAAACTGTACCTAAGAAGTTTAATATACCTTGTTCACCTGAAGCTTAATTAATCTCAGGTCCTTAGTGTATGACTGATTTGGGTAATGAGCTTCACCTGAGAGCACCTCCTGTCTTTTAAGTTGTGCAAGTACCTATAAAGCTGTGATTGTCCCAGGGGAGGGTGGGTGTGGAGAGGGAGGGAGGGATATAACACTTATTAAAAAAGGGCTGCTACACAGTACCCTGTCCTGTGCTGCTGAGGTAAGCTATATTCTGATTTGATTTAAATTATAGCTCTTTGCTGCTGCTAGGCTCTAACCTATTATGAAATTTAAACTACAAGCTCTCTGCTGGATTCTAAATTTAACCAGAAAGCTCTCTTCTGTGTTTTAATTTAAAACTAAAAGTACTTTGCTGATGCTAGGCCCTGAGTGACTATGAAATTTAAACTACAGCTCTACTGGGTATGAAAGGTAACCAGAAAGTTCTCTTCTGTGTTTTAAATTGAATCTTAAACTGTTGCTACTAGGCCCTGACTGATTTAACAAAAAATAGTGGGTTCACAGATTAATTAGCTTTAAAAGAAAAAAAATTCCTTTCAGAAAAATTCCCAGAAGTATATACTCACAATTTCAGATTTCTCTCCAGAAGTAACAGCCCCCCTTTCTAGTCCTTCAAGACTGAGGGTCACAGAGCTCTGGTTGAGCTATTTATGCTTGTGCTGCTGATGTAAGCAGTGACCTACTTCCTGGGTAATTAACAGTCCTTGCTTGGATAGAAGGAGTCTTTCAAAATGGCCTTTTGAACTGCCAGCTGGTGTTAACACCTATTGAAAAAGCTTCACAGGTCGCTTGCCCACTAAGTAGAAGGCCTCTTTGTAAAGGTCTCTAGAAGACTTTATATGCTGCTCAAGGAGAATTGACCTTGTTTTGCCTTTTGTGCTAAGCTATATTCTGATTTGATTTAAATTATAGCTCTTTGCTGCTACTAGGCTCTAACCTATTATGAAATTTAAACTACAAGCTCTCTGCTGGATTCTAAATTTAACCAGAAAGCTTTCTTCTGTGTTTTAATTTGAAACTAAAAGTACTTTGCTGATGCTAGGCCCTGAGTGACTATGAAATTTAAACTACAGCTCTCTACTGGGTATGAAAGGTAACCAGAAAGTTCTCTTCTGTGTTTTAAATTGAATCTTAAACTGTTGCTACTAGGCCCTGACTGATTTAACAAAAAAATAGTGGGTTCACAGATTAATTAGCTTTAAAAGAAAAAAAAATCCTTTCAGAAAAATTCCCAGAAGTATATACTCACAATTTCAGATTTCTCTCCAGAAGTAACAGACCCCCTTTCTAGTCCTTCAAGATCTGTGCTGGGTCCGCTGCTTTTTGACATATTCATAAATGACCTGGAAAGTGGAATAACGAGTGAGGTGGATACCATGTTAAAACCCTCGGCCCAGTGTGCAGCGGCGGCCAAGAGAGCAAATAGAATGCTAGGTATGATAAGGAAAGGAATGGAAAATAAAACAAAAGATATTATAATGCCTCTATATCGTTCCATGGTGAAACCGCACCTTGAATATTGTGTGCAATTCTGGTCGCCGTATCTTAAAAAGGATATAGCGATTTTAGAAAAGGTACAGAGAAGAGCCACCAAAATGGTAAAGGGGATGGAAGGATACTCCTATGAAGAAAGGCTAAAAAGGTTAGGGCTCTTTAACCTGGAAAAGAGACGGCTGAGGGGAGATATGATAGAAGTCTATAAATTAATGAACGGAGTGGAACGGGTAAACGTAGATCGATTGTTTACCTTATCAGAATATAGAAAGACTAGGGGACATGCAATGAAGCTACAGGGTAAACCATTTAAGACTAATAAAAGAAAATATTTTTTCACTCAACGTGTAATCAAACTCTGGAATTTGTTACCGGAGGATGTAGTAAAGGCTGTTAGTGTAGCTGGGTTTAAAAAAGGTTTGGACAAGTTCCTGGAGGAAAGGTCCATAAACCATTATTTAGAAGTGACCAAAGATATCAATGCTTGGCCCAGTACAAGCATTGTGGAACTTGTGTCTCTTGGGGAAACTGCTAGGTACATATGACCTAGATTGGCCACTGTTGGAAACAGAATACTGGGCTTGATGGACCTTGGTCTGACCCAGTATGGCATATCTTATGTTCTTATGTTCTTAAATACTAAAAGTATGGAGTTCTATAATATGCAGAAGGACTATTTACAAATTATATTTGCAGTGTTGCCTTTTGATAGGTAGGGTCTGGTGCTTTGTGAGTCCTGGTTGTGCTGTTATGATACAGTGGGTCTGCTATGGGTTCTAAATGGGCAGTATTTATAATACTTCCTAATGTGCCTGGTGGTTGGCACTGGAGTATAGTAATGTAGAAATCTGGTACTTTCTTTATCCAGACACTCATTAAGAGGCGTATTAACATTATGCTAATATTTATGCAAATGAGGTTCCTTATACATTTGAGGAACTGCAATGAGTCTCCGCACCCCCATTGGGTCCCCCCTGTGCACAGCAATTCATCAACCACTGTTAATGAATTGTATATTGCACTCCCTTTGACCCTTCTGTGTGCACTTCCTTTGACTCCTGTGTTGCACATCCCGCTGGGATGTGTGGGGGAATTGTTGGAGGTCTGGGTGAGATGGAAGACATTGAGGGGGGATGTCTTGTGGGGCTTTGGAGATGGGGGGTTGATGTATGTTGTTGTTGTAGAGAGTGTAGGGTGTGTGTGTGTAAGGGTATGTGTGGAGGAAGATGTGTCGGAAAGTATGTGTTTGTGCCTGTGTGCATTTAAGTGTTCTCTCCCACATCTCCCACAGAACCTTCCTCTCTCCGCCAATATTTTCAGCTCTCTCCTGTTCTCTTTCCCTTTCCCTCATCTTTGCACACTTCTCTGCTCCTTGCACTCATTCTCTCTATCTCATCCTTCCTCCCCCTTGCACTCACCCCCATTTCCCTTCCTCTTGCAGTCATTATCCTTTACTCTCCCCCAGGGCTGAAGCAAGGATTGGAGGCTCCTTGATGAGCCATCCATCCTGCTGCCCCCTCCATTGCCCCTGCCCCACAAACCAGAAATCTGCATCAGAGGGGGCGGAACTGTGACACAACACCAAAGAATTTAGGTAAGCACTGCATCACAGTTTCCATGGTATTGCTGCCACTGTAGGCCCCCCAAGAGGGGTGACAGTGGTGGCAATAGGCACCCCAGGAATGTCGGCATAGTTCACCTAATTGCAGCACTGGACCTGCTCTCCCCTTTCCCTTTCCTTATACATATTACCCCTCCTTTGCAGTCATTACCCTGCTCTTTCTCTCCCCCTTCCTCTTGCTGTCATTGTCCTCTTCCACGCACATGCTCCCCCTTTCTCTTCCTATTACAGTCATTACCTGCTCCCCTTTGTACTCAGGGCCATACCACACATCTGGCGCCCCCTTCCCCTCCCCTCCCCTCCATCACAGGTTTGCCATTTGCCCCATGCCCAGCAGCACTGCATGTTGCCTTACCCCACTCTCCATGTGCAGCTGGATGCCCGCGCTGCCCACCTTTGCCCTGCTGCTGCTTTTCATGTTTCCTTGACAGTGGTGGCGGCAGCAGCGGAACCGACTTAAAATTGAAAACAATAAATGTGGATCTTTCCGATTTCCTGCTAGCATGCAGGTCTGATCCCTCCCTCCTCTGATGTATGCTCACGTCACAGGGGGGAAGGACCAGACCAGCCATTCAAGCGCGGAGTTGCAAAGACATGCATTTGAATGGCTGGTCTGGTCCCTCCCTCCTCTGACGTGAACATATATCAGAGGAGGGAGGGAGGGATCAGACCTGCTTGCTAGCAGGAAATCAGAAAGACTCACTTTTGTTTTTCAATTTGCTATCCACTCTGCTGCTGCCGCCAATGCCAAGGAAACATGAAAAGCAATGGTGCAGCAAGGACAGCAGCATGGGGGGTGGGGGGAGGGCGAGCTGAGGCCAGCAAATGCGTCCCTATTTCTTTGCACCCTGTGTGGCCTCACTGCTTGCACAGGGCTGTGGTGCTGCTTGTATTCACTCTCTCTCCCGTAGCTTTCTATTAGCTGCTTCAGTAACTGGTCAGCTTCTCTGCAACCACTGAAAGGTCAGCCTCCTTCTCTTTGCTGATCTCCACGCAGCTGTGATATGCCTCTTTTTGCTGTGTTGGTGGCTTGGGTTTCCCTGCACTCTGTTGACTTCTTCATGGCGGCCACAACCACGGCACGCCTCCTCTTCTGCCTGCAGGGGTTAGATCTCCACCAGAACACTGAATACGGAAAAGTGTAATGGTCTAGTGGCTGCTGCTACTCGTCTTCAGCTGATGGGACCTGACTTGACCATCTCAGCTCTCAGCTCCTTCCCTCCTGACTTTACACACACCATCCTCTACGTATGAACAGGTGGACAGACAAACAGATGGACATACCCTCTCCAATAGGTGGTATCACTTGAAAAATGAAATCCAGCAAAATATCTAAAATATATAATATAAGTTAACCTTCACCTCACTTTGTGGGTTAATTTCCTATCACAGATGCAGTTCTCATATGAAAAACGAAAAGGTTGTGGCTCTGTGACTTGACCCATTTAGGACATTGTCTGGTGCATAAAACCTCACAAATCAGTTACATTAATGATGTCTTTCCTGGAAGTCAAAATGTAGTGAATTATCCTAGAAATAATGGAATTTTTCAATAATGGTAACTTCATACCCATGCCCCTGAAGTATAGAGTTGAGTTTCATTCATTGTCCTTGTTCATCTCCTCATCCCAGCTAAGTCCCCTTTTCCCCTGCCCAGAAGTCACTTTTATTTCTTTCCTGAATAACTACTAGGGGTGACTATTTTTAAAGTACAATTTTTTGCTTTGCTTTTTTTTTTTTCATTCTGTTTATGGTTTATTACATTTCATTCTGTTCTTTTGAAAGAAAGTAAACTATAAAACTAAAAAATTCTGGGTCCCTCCCTTCCCTGCCAAAAAACATTCAGCACCTCCTATCCATCCCCAAATGCATCTTATCCTATCCAGGGATCTTGGAAGTCTAAATTGAGCAGAACCAACCTCCAGTAGCTCCTGCCCACTGGAGCCCTCTTTCAAAATGGTGTCAGCTGCATCTAAGGACAGCACCATTTTTTTTTTTTACAACCTCCCTTCTTTTAAAAAATCTTTTGTTCCCTTTTATAACAAACTTGACAGCAGGGGGCCAGCTTAACAGGTGAGCCAGTGAGGCACTGGCTCCAGGTGCACAACATTTAAGGGCATCTGAAGCCTGCCTCACTGACTCACCACCCCCCTGTTGCAGCCATTTAAACAGCCGTGGGAACATTTTTCTTTGCTCCCACAACTGTGCTGCCTTACAAGACACCAGACTGTGGCATTTCTAAAAGTAAGCACAAGTATTTCTTATTTCTCACTAGAAACAGAAAGTGTTTTTTACTGCCTTTAGAAATGCCATGGTCCAGTGGCTTATAAGCAGTGATGGGATTTGATCCAACCATGAACCGGTTTGTATTGATCCTGCCACTGAAGGAGCCGAGCGTGTGGCAGCATGGCATGCGTTTGTGTAGCCGGCGCCACATGCCCAGGTTGCTAGAGGTCACCGCAGGGCAGCAACTCCCTGGTGGCCCAGCGGCCCGACCTCCCCACCCACCAGTGGGTTGATGGCATTGGGGGCTTCCTCTGATGCCATCAAACCACTGGCAGATGTGGGGATTTCCACCAGTGCAGCGCAAGCATCAGGACACAATTTTCAGCCTGGTTTGGCGAACGCTGCTCGTGGCAGGAGCCAGTTCATGTGAACCGGGCCAAACCAGCCAAATTCCACCACTGCTTGTAAGGCAGCATAGCCACAGGAGTAAAGAAAAATGCTCCCTCACTGTTTAAATCGGCTGTGAGGAGATGTGACTGCTGCTGGGACTATGGCTGATATGGGGGAGGAGGAAAGATGAGACTGGAAAGGGCACGTCCGAGCCGTCTAGATTTTGATGAGCAGGATCTGGCCCTGAGATGGCCTGGTATGACCCTGCATACCTGCGGGGACATCCACGCCACCGCTGTCTTGGCCTGCCACATCACTGTCCTCCGATTCCCCACTGCCTGAACCCTCTGCGGGGCTGGCCATGGCCTGGATCAGGTGGCGGAGGCCTACCATTGTGCGATCCTGGCCTTGGGGGGAGGGAATCCAGGCACCATCTCCACCTTCACAACTGATTATTCCACCTCTGAGGTGGAATAAGCAGCATGTCCTGTTCTCACCCGCTGGATGTACAGGGCCGTGACCTGAATCGGCCCTGTATGTCCTACCGCCTCCGCTCAAACCCGCTCTACCCAATCTCTGCCCCCTGCCGTCCCCCTCTGCCGGCTCTGCACACACTGAGGCTCTGGCTGTGCTGGGGGCATGGGATGCGGAATCGAGGCAGGACAGATAACGGGGGCCCTGCTATCCACTTCTCTGAATGACCTCCTCAGTGTCTTGTAGTGAAGGGAGTTTGTGTTGTTATCACTAATTTGAACAGAATCTATACTGAGCTGTACAGTGAACCACCCTATTTCTATTCTGCATCTGTTTTTGGGGGTTTTAATGATTTGAATGGGAATGATCCACATGAATGAATAATTATACTCTATTGTACTGATATTCAAAGGTAATAATGGATTCACCTATCCGTGCTTTTTCAAAAAATGTATGAGCAATATCAGGTCGTTTAAAATAGCTGAACAATCGGATATTATCGGTATATTTGTGGACCATGGTAGGGGAAGAGCAAGGACAGGCCAGATAGCAGTGGTATTCAGCCACTATTCAGTTAAATTATTTATTTAGTTTAGGGCTGATGGATAGCGTAAACTCAACAGAGTGTGCCAACAGTCACTGTACCATCCATATATTCAGCACATCTACCTATATAAATAGTGGCGCTGAATATACAGATTAAATTAAATGGAAGCACAGTGACAGTACTATGTTTGTGCAGCTTATACCGCAAGATTGGCCCCAAACGGGGGTGGGTGAAAAAGTAAAAGTTGGCTTAGGGTGCCACAACCGCTTGATAGAAAGCATGGGACAGACATAGAAGATCTCTAAAGGTAAAACGGGGGTATAGAAGGACAGACTGGAAAGGCCATCATGTTTCTCTGTTTATATGTATCCTTTAAAATCAAATTATAAGAACTCTCTCTCTCTCTAGTATATAGATTCTATTACTCCTACGTAAACTCTATTTAATTCATTAGCATTTAAGGAGAGGCTGTAATAACATCAAGATACCAAAAAGAAACCTTATAATTAATGAAATGTGTGATGCGGAGTAACAAATAGAAACAATAGAACCTAAAAAAACATGCAATTAAACAGTGTAACAAATAAATCTCACAAGATCACTATAGAATCTAGTGGTTTTTGCACAGGGGTATGGATGTTGCTTCAAGGTCTCTCTCATAGTGCAACTGCTTCTTTCAAGTGGCAACTAACACGTTTATCTGATCTACGATGCTCTACTGAATTTCTTGTAATGTCTGTCTAGCTATTACTTACTTGGATAATTAATTAGGTTGGTGGCTCCAAAATACATAGGAAACGATTGATGTTTTGTTTTAAAATGCATTAATGGGGCTTATTTTAGAAGTAGTCCTACATCCAAAGAGCAGCATTGACAGATGCAGATTGAATTACAGGTGTGAATGCCAGTTTAAAACCGGGTTTTGCAGATGTGGGAACACTGAACACATCTAACTTGCCATTGGGAGTGGTGGGGGTGGGGAATGGAAGTGGCTGGGGCAGGCCATGTTTGGATGAAAAATTGTAGAGGTTGGAATTTACTCCGGACTAGAAATGGGCTGTGGGGGACTTGGACTGGAATGGGCTGAGTGTGTGTGTGTGTGTGTGGGGGGGGGGGGGGGCTAGGATTGGAAATGGGCTCTTGGCGGGGGGGGGGGCTCGGATTGGAAATGGCCAATGAAAGGGCTAAGAATGGAAATGGGCTGAGTGGTGGGGGGAGCTAGGACTAGAAATGGGCTGAGTGGGGGGAGCTATGACTGGAAATAGCTGATGGGGAGGGGCCTAGGACTGGAAATGGGCTGATGGTGGGGCTAGGAAAGGACTGGAAATGTGATGATGGGGGGCTAGGATTAGAAATAGGCTGATGGATGGGTTAGGATAGGACTGGAAATGGATGGGGGAGTTAGGACTGGAAATGGGCTCATGGGGGGGGGCTTGGATTGGAAATGGCTGAGTGTGCGGGGAGCTAGGAGTGAAAATGGGCTGATGGAGGAGCTAGGATAGGACTGGAAATGGGCTGATGAGAGGCTAGGATGGGAAATGGGCTGATGGGGGGTCTTGAATTGGAAATGGACTGATGGAGGGGGGCTTGGATTGGAAATGGAATGATGGAGGGGCTAGGATAGGACTGGAAAGTGCTGATGGGGGAACTAGGACGGGAAATAAGCTGATAGGGGACCAGAAGGGAGCGGATGCTGGGTGGGGCTGGAATTAGAAGGGAGTAGATGTTGGGGGAGGATTAGAATGGGATGGGGCTGTGAGAGTGAAATGGAGAGGGAAAAAATATTTTGTGTGGGAGGGAAGAAAAATCTACGATTGTCCGGGTATTGGGAGAGTAAGTGGGGATTGAGGATGGAGGAGTAACATTTGAGTGGATGAAAAAGGAATAAAGAAAGAGATGGAGGAAAGAGCAAAAGGAGAAACGTCAGTATGTTAAAGCAGATGTAGAGAGAGAATGGGAAAAAAAACCTAGAAGAGAGAAGAAAGGAGAAATGGACAGCAGACAATGGAGAGTTATTAGAAGACACGAAGAAACCAGAAGAAAGTGACTGGAGCAATTGCAACTGAAAAATAAAATGCACAAACAACAAAAGGTAGAAAAATACTTTTTTATTTTGAATTTATTAACTGGAATATGTCAGCTCTGGGAAATGTGCATTGTTAACATCTGCATTTTGTTTCATACAAGAGGAAATTAGTTTATAGTTTTATTTCTGCAGTGTTGTTATATGTTCCAACTTTGGCCTTTGGGGTTCCCGGTTTAAATTATTGTTTTTCTATTTCTAAATTGTGATCCCTTGTTCTTTGTTTGGTGATGGTCTGGTGGTCTGCATGTGTAACTGATCTGAGGTATTTTGTTCATGTAGTTTCTATTTGACAGTGTCACTTGTTCTCTTTCCCCAGTAAGAGATATATTGGTATTCTCTGAGATGTATTGGTTTAATATTTGCAATGTTGCTTTTGATAGGTAGGGTTTGGTGCTTTGTGAGTCCTGGTAGTACTGTTATGATATGGTGGGTTTGATATGGGTTCTAAATGGGCAGTGTTTGTACTACTTCCTAATATGCCTGGTGGTTGGCACTGGAGTATAGCAATGTAGAAATCTGGTAGTCTTTCTTTATCAATACTCATTAAGAGGCATGTTTACTAAAAGTTAGTGCATGTTAACATTGTGCAAATATGTATGCAAATGAGACCCTTATGCAAATGAGGCCCCACACCAAGTCTCTGCACATGGCCCTGCACCCCCCTTGGGCCACCTCTGATCAGGGTCATTGGTGGCCAGTAAGAACAGGAGTGATGCCCATTTGCTCTTGCTCAGCACACAATCAGTTTCCAAAATGGTACTGATGACCCTAGTGGAACGTGAGATCAGATAGATGACATGAGTTAGGGGGTAGTTGGTGTTGATTTGGAATTTATATACACATCTCCCCAAAGTAGATACATCTCAACTAGGGGGACTGACTGGGTCATTTGGTCATTATCTGCTATTAATTTTTGTTATTATGTATTCTGACTTAAGTTCAATCTGCCCCATACATATTTCCTAATTAAACTTCCTGGCTCAAGCATGATAATGGGAAGCTATTTAAATGTGAGGCATATAAATTATCCAATGGAGAAATGAAGTATTGCCATATTGAACCCTTTGATAGTATTTTCAGTGCTGGTTTGGCTAGATCTAGAAAATATCAACTGAAGTGCAAAGATTCAGGCACAACAGGTCCTATCATTGTGCTACAGCCATTGCTGGATCTCTAAGTTGGGGTACAAAAGTTCAGCCCTTGACAGCCACAAACTGGCTTTGTCTTCAGGATATCCCTAATGGATATGCATGAAATAGATTTGCATATATACTATTTGTATTGCACGCAAATCTATGTCATGCATATGCATTAGGGATACTTCCAAATGCTTGTCTGTGGCCCTCAAGGACTGAACTTGTGCAACTGCCTTAAGCCCACATACACTGTTACAAGACAGCAATCCTGGACCAGAATGAATACTGTTTGTACAAATTTAAAACAAGAGTTAGAGTATTTTATCCATAAACATTTCTGAGTGCAGTTGTTTGTGGGATTATAATTGTGGAAGCATGAATCTTGATACCAAAAATCTGCAGCCAAACTTTGGGACCCTTTTATTAAAGTGTGCTGGGGTTTACAACTAACGCATGTTTAGAGCAAAAACTACAGCATAGTAGTTACAACCACTATGCGCTAACAACTAGGGGGTGTCCAGCATGTTTCCAGCAATTACCTCACTAAAAGGTACTGTAACGCACTACAGCAGCATGTACAATTACCATGGGTGCATTTAACTCCACCTATTGAGGTGGCATTAGGTGAACCCGTGCTAATTGCAATGGTCACAGTTAGCACGTGGTGTTTATCCCTGTGCAGTACTTATCATGTACACTTTCTGCCCCAACCCACCCCTTTACCACCCCAGTGCACTATTCATAGTGTGGAAATCAGCCTGCACTATGTTGGCCCTGTGCTAATAGGTACTGTGGGCCTCAACGCACTCTTAACGCACACCTAAACCAGTGCTAACTGTATAGTACATTAGTAAAGGGGTCCCAAATTTCACAGAAGTGACTGCATGACTATATCTATAGTGATAGAACTGAGCACTGTATTACGCTCCAATTAAGATTTTAGGTACTATGGGGGTCATTCAGTCCTGCGAATAGCGATGATAGATGTCATGTTTGGACATCCATCCCCGCTATTCGCTCCCCTGCTGGCCCCTGCTAAAGCCTCCCTATATGTTCAGCATGCTTGTAAGGGGAGGCCTAGATGGGGATGGGAGAGGGCATTCTGGAGGGAGATCGAGGGCGGGGCATGGGCGGGTCACGACCCTGGACATACAGGACCAATTCAGAGGTCGACCCTATACGTCCAGAGCCGTGAACTTAGGGGACTTATTCCACCACAGAGGTGGAATAAGTCCCCCTGAACGTCAGGGGATGATCCTGTCAGGCCTGAATAAACAGATAAGGAGTGCAGGAAGTTCTCTGCAGCCGGACTCTGGCCCTAGGAGGCAGGATCAAGGGTCCAGGTGCAGGGAAAGGAGGATTTTGGTGGCAGCCGGCATTTGCGGCTCCTGAAGGGAGCCACAGTGCCATGGCAAAAATGCCAACAAGGCAACTGAATATAAAGAAGGAATTTAAAGAAAGAGATCTGGAAATATACTCCAAAATGATGACTACCTGACTTTTAGCCTGCAATGCTCAACATTTTAGTGTGGCTGCTAATAATGCCTCTTACTAAGGCTAGCGCCACAGGGCTGTTTGCTTCCGCCCCTCCAACACCCGATGCCGACTTCCTGCTGTACACTGGAAGTTTGCATCGGGTGTCGGAGAGGGGGCGGAAGCAAACAGCCCTGCAGTGCCAAAGTTTAAAGGTAAGTGCTGCAAGGCTATTTGTGCCTGTTGCTGCTGCTACATGTCCCAGAGAGGGGCGGCAGCGGTAGCAATGAGCAGTTCGCCTAGGGCGCCTCATCTCCTTGTGCCAGCCCTGCCTCTTACCTTTCACACCTGTAAAATGAACCTCTGTAAATTTATAAACCATTTTTGTGCATTAAACATTGTTTTTTATGCATGCAAATTGGTTCTTATAAAAGTAGGTCATACCTTTTAGTACATGTGGTTCAGGCTAGCATACAGTAGACTTGGGTGTAGTTTGGGTGGATTGAGAGCAGAGTCATGATTTATATACATGTACAGTTTATACACATGTAAAGTTCCCACTAATATGTACGCCTGAGTAATGTTCATGCTTTGAATGGAGGAGCTATTGCTGTTGGATTTGAACTAGTATTTTATAAAGTCACATTGGTACCTATGGCCCTCATTTTCAAATGCGGATTGTGGAGTTGCATGTCCCGGCGGGACATGCAGCCCCGCAAGCCATCTGGAATCTTATTCCCCCTCTGGCTCTCCCTGTACGTCCTGTGCATCAGGATGGTGAGAGCTGGTGGGGTGCAGGAGGGGGCAGAGCAGGGGCAGGCCAGCCCATCAGCACATACAGGGCCGATTCAAGCCATGACCCTCTACGTCCTGCCAGGTCCATTGGAACGTGCTACTTATACCGTCTCCTGGCCACTGTAGGCCAGTCGTGGGTCGGGCACCAGGGATATTGGGGGCCAGAGCTGCAGATGTCTGGGTTCCTGCAGGGAGGACTTCCCTGCAGGCAGAAGGGGCACACCAGGCTGTCCACGGGCCCGATTCTGGCAACCATGGGAACATTTTGTTCCCACAGACCAGAATCTGGTCCTAACGGCCACGTCTTCATTGGGGATGTCCGGATGGCCCTGGCATCCCACTCCCGAAATGAGACTCCATGTGTCTTTATAAAATGCTGCCAAAATAGACACCTTCCTGCATACTTAGCCTAGGTACTCTTATAAAATTACAATCAAAACGCATAGACATTAAGGAGGTAATTTCATAAAAGGTAGATGCTATTAATGTGTGTGATTTGAGAACTTAGGTGCCAAGATTAGATGTTAAACACTAAGTGCTATTCTATAAAGGGCCCCAGTATGCATATAGATGGAGAATGGGTAGAGACTGGCTGAACCAGAAAATTATGTATGGATGACGTATTCTGTAAACATCAGAGGTGCATACATGAAAACTCAGCACACATATCTATATCTGATATATATATAATAACTAGAAGGAAAGAAGGGTGTCTTTCAAGACATGGAGAGTTGGCCGGTGCTTGCAGCTGCTGGTGTTTGGTGTTTCAGTGCTTGGTTAGTTTTTTTTTTCTGTCAAACTATCATCCTTCAAAGGTGCGGAGATGTGTGGTCAAAGTATCTTAATTTTATCATATATGTTTTCCTGTAAACTGCTTAGAAATATTTTTGATAGGCGGGTCATAAGTGCAATAAAATAAATAATCTCTTCCAGCCTTATATACCTCCCTGTAAACCTTGGTAGTCCCATTCATAACATTTGTGCCATCTTCTGTCTTCCTCGACCACCCTCTCCATTCCAAGGCCCTCTTGCCTCCAACTCCCCTCGCACACTATCAGGAACACACTGACTCATGTATCTTCTGTTTCTACATCTGCAGGTGATAGCGGCTACCCTCTCAGGACCTGGCTAGTGATCGCTATAGTACACCCAGAGGGGGCAGCAGAAGAGAACTACAATTGGACCATCAGGCAGACCAGAGCATTGATAGAAAGGACATTTGGTATACTGAAAGGACATTTTATGTGCCAAGACAAGTCGGGTAGATAATTGCTATACACCCCAAGCAAAGCAAGTGACCTATTCCTTGCCTGCTGCATGTTCTACAACCTTGACCTCACCTGCAGGATTCCATATCCTGAGGGGTTCTGTGTACAAATCTTGGACAGTGATGAGGAGGGTGAACCAGCACAGCCTTGGGACCCCCACTCCCCCACAAGTCCACCATCGTGCAGTGGCTGCAAGGAATGAACTTATAGAAAGGAATTTCCAGTATGTAAGTAAATATATATTATTTCAAAATAAAGGTTAACAAATTTTATTAAATGACAACAAAAAATGACAAAACTATTAAAGAATGAACAGATATATCTCTGTCTAGGTTCTATGTTTGCCCCTTCTATGGCTGCACTTGGGGGGAGAGGAGGGGTGCAGGAAGTTACGTCAGCATATTTAATTATTTAACATTTCTTATATACCACCTTTCAATGTTATCAAGCAGTTTACAATTAACTGAACAATTATATATGGAACCAGTAAAGAGGCAACTATGATACATCATACAGTGGTAGCTATGTTACATCAAACAGTGGCAACTATTTACATTTAAGGGTTGAGGGTTGACATTCGGCTTGGGAGTTAACAAGATAAAGTTTATTTACAGTAAGAATTGAGGGTAATATATGGGTGACAGTGAGGATGTTAATGAGTGGTGCATATACTAAGAGTTGTGAGTGGATGTTAAGTTGTTGAGCCATAATATTCAATGAATAGATGAGTTTTTAACTTTTTCCCTAAAATCAGAGGTGTCATCGCTTGATCATAGTTCATTTGGAAGCAAGTTCCAGAGTATCGGTCCATAGATTTTGAAATCTCTCTGGCATCTCTCTTCTAATGTTGAGAGATGGGCTGGGGAGGACTTCTTGATGCTGTCTTCTCCTTGTTTGAGATTCTGGGGCCATCTGGATTAAGGCTTGCAGACAGCCAGCTGATTAATTGTGTATAGTTATGTGTCATTCTTATTGCTTTGTATTTTATGTGAGATTGTATAGGTAACCAATGAAGGGACTTAAGAACTGGTGTGATATCTTCTTGTCGAGTGGTTTCGGTGATTAATTGGGCTGCAGTATTTTGAGCTAGTTGTAAGGCTTGGATGGTGTGTCTGGGGAAGCCTTGCAGTTGTTGTTGCTAAGTGCCATCGAGTCGGTGTCAACTCATGGCGATCCTCTGGATAGTTGTCTTAAACTGTGTTCAATCATCAGTCAGGTGGCTCATTGTTGACAGAGTGGCACCCATAGCTGCTGTTATTGTATCGATCCATCTCATTGCTGTCCTTCCTCTTTTGTGTTGACCTTCTATCTTGCCGAGCACGATGTCTAATGATCTCTCTCTTCGCATTGATGTATCCAAAGAATGAAAGTCCAGCTCTTGTCGTCTGAGCTTCTAGAGAAAGCTTTGGTTTGATTGTATCTCTGATTTATTGTAGTTAATTGTGAGATGATGAAGTTGTAACCAGTTTGTGACTGCTCTCATGCAGGACATTATGGAGGTGTAGTCTGGTCTTTCAGATTCAAATGGAGTATAGATCATCTGCATAGAGATGATAGTATAAGTTCTGTCTTTGTATAATTTTGCAGACTGGTGTATGTATAAGTTGAATAGAAGGGCTGAGAGTGAGGATCCCTGGGGTATACCTTGTTGTAGTTTCATTGATCTAGAGAGGTTCTATTCTTTATCTTGATGTGATGGGGTGTACATCCCATCACTGCAGAAGTCCCGGGAGACCCCAACCAGCCCCAGCTCTAGACTCCTCTAGAGAGGCCCCCTAGAGCAGTGGACAAGGGCCCCAACTCCTACACGCTCCCTGGCCAGGAGACATAGGGTCCAGCTCCCTGACAACACCTGGGATAATAGGGAGGTAGAAAAGGAAGTGAGTAACTTGGCCTAGACCCCCATGGAGGATCGAGAGGGGACCCCCAGCAGGAGATAGAGATAGAGTTGGGAAAGGAGAGACAGCTAATCCCTAAAGAGACTCCCTTGTATATTCAGCTGGTGGATAACCTGCCAGACTTGATGTGGTAATAGCAACAAGCAGCTATGTGGGAGGTGGTGGAGCATCCAGGTAATTCCACACCTGGGATCTATCCCAACTAAATCCAAGACTTAAATTTGTAGGGGATTTTATTGTAATGTTCAATGCATATGTTTGTCTAAACTGAAAGATGTTGGGAAATGTCATTTGCATATTACTGACCTAACTTGAATATCAATTACATTGGTGTTGATACAAAGGACCCTGGTAAGGCCTACTTTGGATCCGGGGAGGAGACAGTTACCCAGAAGACCCCACTGTAGGAAAGGATCCCACCAGACATGGACTTTGAGAGTATTGGATCACTCACCCCAATGTACAGGTGTGTGTGTCCGTGTCCATGTCCGTCCATCCGTCCGTAACACTTCACTTAATGCAGATGATCTGTTAGGTAGGAATGGAGCTATGTGAGGGGTGTGTCACTGATTTGGGTTCTCTATTTCTTTGATAAGTGTGTTAGTTAAGGAGGACAATAAGGTTTCTCCCCATTGTTTTGTCAGAACCCATGGTGGTGTGGATCAAGAGGACTGACTGAATCAATGTGGTCTTGTAATTATAGCTGTACTGTTTTTTTTCTATTAACTTTGCTAGAAAGGGAATGCTGGAAATTGGCCGGTAGAAGGATGGGAAGTTGGGGTCAGGTGTGTTGCTTTTTATTTGAGGTCTAATGGAAATGGTTTTTAATATGGGAGGCATGTTTCCCTGTGATAGTGATAGGTTTATTATTCTACAGTGTATGGGTGTGAACTCTTGTCTAACCATCTTTATCCAAGAGGTGGGACATGGGTGCAGTGGGGAGGATGTAGTGTTCAATTTATTCAAGATTTGACTGCAATGATCTTCTGAGATTAGGTGGAAAGAAGTCCATGTGTTTGCATTGTTTGTGTTGCTCTTAGATGTAGGGTCTGACATCGAATTGTAATTTGTACAGATGAGTTTATTCTGCAGATATGTCACAAAGACGTCTGGGAGTAGTGTTGCAGTATTGTGGTTTGGTGGGGGGTCGTGTGAGTGATTTTACTGTCTCAAACAGTTCTCTGGGGTGGTTTAGAGATTTCATGATGGTGTTCATGTGGTATTCCTTTTTATGACTGAGGATAAGCTTGTTGTATTCTTTTTGTTTTATTGTGTACTCTTGCAGGTGAATTGATACCTGCTTCATCTCCAGCGTCTTTTTAGCTGTCTTAGTTTGGATTTAGCTTGCTTTATGTCAGATAAGTGCCTTAGTCACTTGTGAAGATATCTTTTTTTAAGGGGCAAGCACTATGGGTGTAATGGTATCATTCCAATTTCTTCTTATTGTGTAAGGTCAGTTGAGGTGGTGTCTAGTTTTGGTGGTATGTAGCCAAGTATGGTATCTTTATCGAATTCCTTGAAGTGGCGTTTGTTGGCTGTGTGTTGCTGTTTATCCCAGGGGGGTTGTGATGGTAGTTCGAATGTGATCATGTGATGATCTGACCAAGATATTGGTGTTATCTGGAAAGGTATGAGAGTGGTATTAGAGTGGAGGCTGGTGGGGACAAATATGAGATCTAGGGCATTTCCACCTATGTGTATTGGTCCTTCAAAGATTTGGACAAGGTCCATCATGTTTAAGGCATCAAGAAAGGCAGTGGCTTGTGCTGCAGGGGCTGAGTTCAAGTTGAAGTCTCCTAGCATGATGAGAGGTTTACATTTACTAAAGTAGGTGCAGACCAGCTCTATTATAGATGAGAGGTCATCAGAATCAGAATTTGTGGATCTGTATATCAGGCATTTCTGTTTTTTCCATTAGTATGATATTTTGAGTATGAAATGATAGTGTGGTAATTGGTTTGAGATTCAATCACTTGCTTGAGAGAATGAGTACTCCTCCACCCTTATGATGATGTCTGGAGCAATTGTGAATGTTCATTGTTGAGGAGATGAGTTGATTTAAAAAGACATTATCAGTGCCTGTTAGCCAAGATTCTGTGATGCACATTATATCAACTTTCTGGTCCTGAACATAGTCTGATATAATGTGGATCTTGTTGTGGACAAAGCGGGCATTGACTAGACAACATTTGATGTGTTGTGGGTGCTGTGCACGTAGTTGAGGAGAAAGTGGAGTGTTTGTAGTGTAGATTGGTATAAGATGCTGTGGACTCTTATGGTGGTGTGGGTGCGGTGGAAATGTAGTTAGAGAGTGCCTCTCTCTGTGTAGAATTGGAATTAGGCCATTCCATATTTGTGTTGATCTGGATGAGCATATTAGGATGAGTGCAAGGAGAAATATTGTTCCGCTGGTGAGCCACTTCATGGTTCTAACTGTCTGGACGCCTTGGATCTTGCCCCTTATTTGAATTTGTATGTCAATACCTTGATATTGTATTTAGATTGGTCTCCTGTTGCTTGCTAGGTGTAGCAAGGGGTCTTACCTTGAGTGTCCTCTGCTGTAATTAAGTGGCTTCATAAAAGGACTCTTCTGTGTTGCTAGTGGATGCGGGTTCTTGTAATAATGTGTCCTGTTAAGTCTCCGAGGCAAGGCTGAGTGATGATGCCCCTGGTGGATGGGGTTAAGCATTGTGATACAGAATTCTTGCCAGAATTTGTTCACATTGATGGCGAGAGTTCCGTAATGCAATCCAGGTGGTTATAGACCTATGTTGTGTGCTGAAGCCGATCAAGGAGTTCAGTGGTCTTATGGGTTATGTTAGTTTGATATTGATGCAATCTTGACAGTGTGATTTATGCAGGAGTTTAATCACTTTTTATTTTGATTATGTTCCAGAGTGGAGATTGAAATTCTCTTGTTGGTAATGGGTCATGCAGTGGATGGCTTGATGCTAATGGTGACAGCGTCAATATCATCTTTTGCACCTTTGAGTCTAACGAAGACTTTGCGGTGACATCTTGTGTTGTCTGCATTGATCTTTCTTGCTGGGTATGCTGAGATGTTAGGGGTGGTGCTACCAAAGAAGGAAGAGTTTTGCTTGTGATATTTGTTGTTTGGAGTAATTTCTTGCAATGCGGTTAGCTGGTCCCTGCCTAAGGGCCACGCCAAATGACTCTCTGGCAAGGCCCTCAGTGCAGGCATCCAGTGGAGGTGGTGTTTTTCTGAGTTTCTGTGGTCTAATTGGTCTTGTTGTGGGGAGTGGGGAGGGGCTTACCTGCCCGCTCCCTTCTGATGATGATGATTGGTAGGTGCAGAGAATGGCACCTGAGAGCGCCTCTAATTTTAAAATCCAGTGGAGATAGTATTCTTCTGATCTTCTGTGGCCCAATTGGCCTTGTTATTAGGGAGCAGGGAGGGACTTACCTACCCGCTCCCTTCTAATGATGCTGATTGACGGGCTGGAGAGACCGGTGCTTGAGTGTGCTTCTGATTTTAAAGTCTAGTGGAAGTGGTGTTCTTCTGAGCTTCTACGGCCCTGTTTACCTCCAGAGGGCTCTTTGGTGTGGGATGATCCATTTGGTTCCCCCTCTGGGCCTTCACATGGAATTCGGGGAAAGCCAGGCATTGCTGACTGCTACCCAAGTGGCTAAACTCAGGGATCAGACAAAGAAAATTAAATATGGGAGGATCCCACATAGGTGTGGAACTGCCAGAGGATGTAGATGTGTCAGGGGGTGGGAGGTATCACATGAGCTGGTGGAGAAAGGATGGCAAAGTGTTATTTATACCTGATAACTCAGATCTTATGCCAGGCAGGCCTTGTGAAATATCTGCTTGCAGTCCAGAGATCTCTTCCTTGATCTGTGCATTTTTAAGGTGTAGGTCTTATACCACCTGAATTAATGAGTCCACTGTCTCCGCAGCCCTGGGGTCATGCTGGTCTGATGCGCTTTCTTCTTCCAACTCATCAACTGAATTGTAATCCTCTAGATCCTCTGCCAGCTTATCAATGGCCACCTGTTGCTCTTCCATCTTTTGCATGACCTCTTATTCCTCCTCCTGCTCTTGTGCCTACATCATCTCTGCTGCTTGTTCCTATGCCTATATCACCTCCTGCTCTACTGCTTCTTCCTGGATGGGCTCAAGGTCTCCTGTACCCTTATGTTACCCCTCCTCTGACGCAGCTCCTGTTAAGGATCCTAGCTGTTGGATCTGCCTTTGCTTGGAATGGTGTAATGTCACCATACCTCTTTGCCCTGGATGATGCACCTTGTCTGGGCACAGCTGCAGTACTTGCAGGATGGAAAACATGAAGGAACATCTCATGATTGAGCCGACACAGTACACAGCTCTGTGGACAGATCATTGGAAAAGCCATGACTGGGTCTTTGTCCCAAACTTGCAGGTAGCATACAGTAGAACATAAACATCCATCTAGAATATGACATTCTAAGCTTCCAAACTCCTGGAATGTTAGCACATTTCCAAGAGGTGTCCATTGTTCATGTTAGAATGGAGAGCTCTAAGTAGCATCTGCTGTTGATGCATAGAAAAATTGCCATGTGGCTCAATATTTTCACAGTGTGTGACCCTTTACCACTTGCATTGAGTGTCCATCATATCAATCATTGGATGTGCAACATTCCACTGACTCCAGAAGCATGAGGACAAGTACACCACATCTCACTGGAAGAGAATTGGAGGACCGTGAGAGCACTAAGAAAGGACCATGTGATTTGCTCATGGATGGTTCAATGGGTCCAAGATATGTACAAATGACCAAAGGTAGTGACATTCTGATGTTATTGGGTGCCTGGAGTGGACCCTTCCTGGGATAATGCCCCCCCCCCCAGGGATGATGTTCCCCCTGGATGATGCTCACGCAACTTCCCCACTGGGCCCTCACAGAGGAAGCTTGCGTGGCAAGCATACCTTTGTTGGCTTGCCACACTATCTCCTCACCATGCCTGGCTGCTGTTCCCTCCCGTCTGAAGTCTCATGAGAACAGCTGCCGGGCGTCGAGACGATGCCGTGTAGCAAGCCAGCAAAGATATCCGTGCTGTGCACATCTCCTCCATGAGGGCCCAGAAGCAGCATGCACTCCTGGCCTGCACATGGGATGGACTGCATGCACTGCCCAGCCTTTGGTACACCACTGCCATAAGATGATGCATAACTGAAAGTTGGAAATGATGCATAACATTGGAAAGTTGGCGTGGCTCCATAGTCTGAGGAGAATAAGAATGGTGTGTTAGGGATGGCAATGTAATGTGGGAAGGGTAAAAGAAAAGAGTCTATACCATATGCTGCTGTTGTTGGTATACAGATGTAGGAAAAGGGTGGTGATAACTGTTATTGATGATGTACTGTCAGTTCTATCATATAATAAGCACCATTGCATGCAAATACTGGGGCCATGTGGCTGTGGTCAGGAAAGAATAGTGACCAGTAGTGTAAATTCTAATGAGACCACTGCAATTGCAATCCCAATTGCAGGTTTCCACTGGCAGCTGTGGTTCCATTTTAAAAAAAAAGAAACTTTGGTTGCTATTGCCTCCTTCAAGCCACAGCAGGTGATTGTGACTCCTGTTGCTGTGTTCATGGTTTTCTTAATATTTTATTCTTAACTAATGCAGCCTCTTCTCTTTTCCAAGCCCACGGGGAAAAAACAAAATCGGCCCGCTGTTCTCTTGGAGTCAGGTAACAAAATATTTTATAGCTGTCTCCTCATTACTTTTAACATTATTTGGGGCTCCTTACTGCCGCCGTGTGGTCCTCCTTCCTGTCCCAATGCATATATAACATGAGGAGGGATCTAGCGAGGCTTGAAGAATGAATAAGAATTTGGCAGCTGAGATTTAACATTAAAATATGCAGGGTCATGCATTTGGGCTGCAAAAATCCAAGAGAGTGGTACAGTATAGAAGAGCAGACCTGGGGGTGATTGTATCAGATGACCTTAAAGTGGCTAAACAGTTAGAAACGGTGACAGCAAAAGGCAGAAGGGTGCTTGGGTGTATAGGGAGAGGAATGGTCAGCAGAAAAGAAGGAGGTGATGGGCCTCTCTCTAAGTTTTTGTGAGATCTCATTTGAAGTACTGTGTGCAATTCTGAGGACTATACCTTCAGAAGGATATAAATAGGATGGAGTTGGTGAGGAAGATGGCTACTAAAATGGTCAGTGGTCTTCATCATAAGACATAGGGAAGACTTAAAAATCTCAATATGTAGAAGAAAGGTAGGAGAGGGGGAGATATGATAGAGATGTTTAAATAACTCCATGGCATAAATGCACAGGAGAGGCTCTTTCAATTGAAAGCAAGCTCTGCAATGAGAAGTCATAGGATGAAGGGGATAACCGTAGGCATAATTTGAGGAAATATTTCTTTACAGAAAGAGTGGCTGATATATGTAGAAGTGAGGGACAGTGCTACGTATGCTTTGTAGCTCCTCTGACCTATTTAGAAACCTTAATAATATTGATCCCCTGACTCTCTCCTCCACCATTTCTCCATCTCCTCCATTTTATCATCCGAGTCCATCGATGAGGCAGTATCCTCATACAATGTTACACTATCCTCAGCAATGACACTCTTGCCCCTCCCACCCCACATCCTATAAAACAATCTACTCCCCAACCCTGGCTTTCATCCCCAATCCGTTACCTGCGTATCTGCGCCCGTTCTGCCAAACAAGCTTGGTCCAAATTCCGCTCCCCGGAAGACCTTTTACACTTCAAATTCATGCTTGGCTCCTTCCAGTCAGCCTTGGCACTTGCCAAACAAGATTACTACATCCATCTGACCAGTTCCCTTGCCTCTGATCCTCACCATCTCTTTAATACCCTCAATTCTCTCCTCAAGGTCCCCCCGCCCCCAATCCCGCCCTCCCTCTCTGCCCAAACCCTAGCCGACTACTTTCAAAACAAAATCCACAAAATTACCCTCCAATTCCCTACCCCCTCATCTACCTCCCCTCCTCCCCAATTCTCCTCCCCCATTCATCCTGCCCCATCACCCTCTCCTCCTTCCCTCCGATCTTTGAAGAAGAAACTACACTCCTTTTTTCCTCCTCCAAACCCACCATCTGTTCATCAGAACCTATCCCCACCCATCTCCTACGTTCCATCTCCCCCACCATTGTCCCCTTCATCACTCACATCCTCAACCTTTCTCTCTCCACTGCAATCGTCCCCGCTGACTTCAAACATGCTGTTGTCACACCCCTCCTCAAGAAACCCTCACTTGATCCCACATGCCCTTCTAACTATTGACCCATCTCCCTCCTTCCCTTCTTATCCAAACTATTAGAACGAGCAGTCCACCGTCGCTGCCTTGACTTCCTCACCTCCCAGGCCCTCTTGGACCCACTACAATCCGGCTTCCGTCCCCTACACTCCACTGAAACGGCACTCACTAAAGTCACCAACAACCTGTCCCTGGCTAAATCTAAGGGCCTCTATTCCATCCTCATCCTTCTTGACCTTTCTGCTGCCTTTGACACCATTGACCACAACCTTCTCCTCACCACCCTCTCCTCACTTGGCTTCAAAGACTCCGTTCTATCCTGGTTCTCCTCCTACCTCTCCCATCGCTCATTCAGTGTATGCTCTGGTGGCTTCCCCTCCTCCCCTACCCCGCTCCAGGTAGGTGTACCTCAGGGATCTGTCTTGGGCCCCCTCCTCTTCTCTCTCTATACCCAAGGCCTTGGAGCACTTATCTCCTCCCATGGCTTTCAGTACCATCTCTATGCCGACGACTCCCAAATCTACCTCTCTACACCTAACATTTCTCCGGCAACCCAGTCCAAGATCTCTGCTTGTCTTCTGGACATCGCTGCCTGGATGTCTCATCGCCGATTGAAACTGAACATGGCCAAGACTGAACTCGTTGTCTTTCCACCCAACTTCTCCCCCCCCCCACTTCCCCCTCTCTCAATCCAGGTTGATGGATCTACTATCCTTCCTGTTCCCTTGGCCCGCAATCTAGGGGTTATCTTTGATACCTCTCTCTCCTTCTCCGCTCATATCCAGCTTGTAGCTAAGACCTGCCGCTTCTTTCTCTACAACATCTGCAAAATCCGCCCCTTCCTCTCTGAACACACTACTAAAACGCTTATCCACTCCTTAATCTCCTCTCTCCTTGACTACAGCAACCTCGCTGGTCTCCCCGTGAGCCACCTCTTTCCCCTTCAATCTATACAAAATCATGCTGCTCCACTAATCTTCTGCCAGCCTCGCCATGCCCACATTACTCCTCTTCTCAAGTCACTTCACTGACTCCCTGTCCTCTTTTGCATCCAATTCAAGCTTCTCCTGCTGACCTATAAATGCATTCACTCTATGGCCCCTCAGTACCTCTTATCTCTTATCTCTCCCTACGTCCCCACTCGAAATTTGCGCTCCGCCAACAAATTACTTCTATCAATGCCTTTCACCCACACCGCGAACTCCCGACTGTGCTCCATTCACCTTGCTGCACCATACGCCTGGAACAGCCTACCTGCGTCTGTGCACCAGGTGTCCTCCCTGGCCCTCTTCAAATCCAGGTTGAAGACCTACCTCTTCACCATTGCATTCAGATCCTGACTTCCATCCTCATCTTAGCCTGACCCCCATTTACGTTTACGACCAAACCTTTGACCAAATTGTACCACACAGTGCCTTCCGCAGAACTGACTAAGAACATAAGAACATAAGATATGCCATACTGGGTCAGACCAAGGTATATTAAGCACAGTATTCTGTTTCCAACAGTGGCCAATCTAGGTCATATGTACCTAGCAGTTTCCCCAAGGGACACAGGTTCCACAATGCTTGTATTGGTTCAAGAATTGATATCCTGGATCCCTTCTTAATAACGGTTTATGGATCTTTCCTCCAGCAAATTGTCCAAACCTTTTTTTAAACCCAGCTACACTAACAGCCTTTACTACATCCTCCGGTAACAAATTCCAGAGTTTGATTACACGTTGAGTGAAAAAATATTTTCTTTTATTAGTCTTAAATGGTTTACCCTGTAGCTTCATTGCATGTCCCCTAGTCTTTCTATATTCTGATAAGGTAAACAATCGATCTACGTTTACCCGTTCCACTCCATTCATTAATTTATAGACTTCTATCATATCTCCCCTCAGCCGTCTCTTTTCCAGGTTAAAGAGCCCTAACCTTTTTAGCCTTTCTTCATAGGAGTATCCTTCCATCCCCTTTACCATTTTGGTGGCTCTTCTCTGAACCTTTTCTAAAATCGCTATATCCTTTTTAAGATACGGCGACCAGAATTGCACACAATATTCAAGGTGCGGTCTCACCATGGAACGATATAGAGGCATTATAATATCTTTTGTTTTATTTTCCATTCCCTTCCTTATCATACCTAGCATTCTATTTGCTCTCTTGGCCACTGCTGCACACTGGGCCGAGGGTTTTAACATGGTGTCCACAATGACGCCTAAATCTTTTTCCTGGGTGGTGCTCTGTACTGTGCTAACTAGATTGTAAGCTCCGATGAGCATGACTCTGACGGGCAGGGACTGTCTCTTGTATCTTGGCTACCTCCTGTAGGTTAGCTGTGCAGCACTGCGTGCGTGGCGTTTTATAAGTGCTAAATAGTAGTAGTAGTAGTATACAAATGATTAGTAGTAGTTAGTATTTATTTATTTATTTATTTATTTAACAGTTCTTATATACTGCGCTCTTTGTTATCAGTGCGGTTTCCATACAACAAAATTTTACTCAGACAGATAAGACCTGTCTTAAGTTTACAAATAACAGGGAGCATAACATGGCCCTAAACTAGGGGAAAACTATTTACATTACAGTACATCATGCATAGATACAGATCTATTTGGTCTGTGTTACATATTCTGTAGGAGGTGTATTTGGTTTGTCATCTTGAGGGCTTGAGATCTTGAGGGTAGGCGGGGAGTAGTTGATGAGTTTAGTGAAGTACATAGTGAACAGATGGTGTTTTATGGCTTTTCTGAATTTACAAAAGGTCTCTAATTGATCTGATGCTGGGAGGGAGTTGGTTCCAACATCTTGGGGCATATGATGAAAATGCTCTGTTATTAGTTATTTGGGTCCATTTTATTGATTCACTAGGGATAACAGTTTTCAGCTGTTGACCTCCTGAGTCTATTGTTCGGGGTTTGCGTGAGTAGATCTGAGATTGAGGATGGCAATAATTTATTTATGGCTTTGAAAGTGGTGAGAAGGGCTTTATATGTGATCCTGCATCTTATCGGAAGCCAGTGAAACTCCATTAATATTGGTGTTATGTGGTCTCTTCTTGTTGCTCCAGACAGAATAGTAAACACAGTTCTCTAAGGGAGAAAAGAGATTGTAAAGCTTAGTAATTGGTATGGAAGGTCAAACTGGATAGACCATATGGTCTTATATGCTATCATTTTTCTATATTTCTAGGTCTCTGTTATGGTAGATGACATCGAGTTTTCTGCAGATGCCACACCAGATGGAGGCTTTCTGTTGAGCATTCACATATATATCAGCAGCCTCGTATGAAACATTCTGCTTGATCTCTTTCACAAGAAGGCAAATTTCCCTACCAGAGAAGTTAGCCTTGCACTGGTTTGCTACCAGTAAAGGGTATCAGGGTCATTCTGAGGCATGAATAGTGGGGATGGGTGTCCCATTGGGATGTCCATCTCCACTATTTGGGCCCTCTTCCAACCCCAACTAACTTCCCCACACGTTGTACGCGGAAGTTAGAAGGGGCGGGAAAGGGGCAGAATGGGGGTGGCATTAAGGGGGCAATGGGCGGTTGGTGGCCCCGGACATACAGGGCCAATTTCAATGTCGGGCCTGTACATCTAGGGCTGGCGGCCTGAACAGGGAACTTATTCCATCTTTGAGGTGGAATAAGTTCCCCTAGTCGAGTGGATCGGGCAGACCCGGGACCCAAAAGAGGCAGTAGGGGGCAGAGAAAATTCCTCGCAGTCCGACCCTTGCATTGGGAGGCCAAATCAGGGATCGGGCTGTGGGGAATTTACTTTTTGGTCCGACGGCTGGGGATCATTGCTATTGAATGGAGCCACGGTGTCATGGTAACCGGACGCCTTGGCGCCGCGGCTCCATTCAAAAGCCCTGAGTTATCTGGGCAAGGCCTGTACATGCAGGTCGACCTGAATTGGGGTCCCGGCTTGCACGTACAGGCCTGGATGCGATTCTGATCCCACAGGGCTAGATGTACCCCATGGGATCAGAATCCCAGCTAATTCTGTGCGTCCGGTTCCGACCGGGCGCACAGAGGGCCGGGACGTCCAGGACTGAATCGGCCCCTATGCATATAGGCACCTATTTTATTTATTTATTTTATTTATTTAACTGGTTTTATGTACCGCCTTTCGACACATCAAGCAGTTTACATTGAACAGTAACTTAACGTGGGATACATAGAACCTTAATTGTCAGAGAGAACCTTAAATTTCAACAAGGAACTTAAGTAACTATATACACATGTGTATGAAATGAATGAGTACATGCATGAAATGATAACAGTACATGGAACTTTACTGATATAACATGGGTGAGATAAATTTTACCAGCGGGGAGGCTAGAGGAAGGGGTAGTAGCAGCCATTAGGTAGGACTACAAAGGGAGGATGATTAGGAGACTGGGCCAATGGGCATCAGGAATAGGGCAGAGAGTGATAAGAGTCACTGGGACCAAGGCAGAAGTGTGTGCATGTTTAATCTGAAGCTATCGAGAAGTGCTCGAGGCACAGATACGTTTTTTTGTTTTCTTATGAAAGTCGCTGAGATCACTTATTGTGCGAATGTTGTCTGGCAGGGCATTCCAGAGTCCTAGAGCGAACAGGGAGAATGCCCTACTTGAGGTTCTAATGCTGTACTTCCTGTTGTCTGCAGGGATGGCGAGGGTAGTTTCACTGCTGAACCCGTCTGGGATGATTAATTGATTGTCTTCTCAGGGTTTCCAGATACTCCATTGATAAATGATGCACTGCTTTTAAGATTGTAACCAGTGCTTTGTATTTAGCACCAATGGAGGTTTCTGAGAATTGGAGTAATATGATCATGTTTAGGGGTGCTGGTTAGCATTCTCACAGCTGTATTCATGGCCATCTGCAGTGGGTGGATTGACGCATCTGGAAGTCCCTGGAGAAGTATGTTACAATAGTCTAGGTGGGGTAAGGTTAAGTCCTAAAAGACTGTCCGGAAGTGAGTCTGGTCGAGGAGTGGTCACAGCACTTTGACTGTTCTCATTTTCTGGTAGAAAAGATTTATAGTGGCATTTAAGTGTTGTTTTAGGGTAAGACCCTAATCCAGGGTGATGCTGAGATATCGCACATTCTTTTTAGTGTAGATCTTTTCTCCATCCATATCTATGTGTGGTGGAGGAGTGAAGCAGGGATCGTGGTGATGTGTAGTAGCTCCGTGTTTTGGTAGTTTATGGTAAGGTTATGTGCTTTTAGCCACTGAGTGACTGAATGGAAACAATCAATTAGGGGGGTATATATTGGGTTATGGGTGGAAATAGGGATATACAACATTATGTCAACAGCATATAGGTGATACAGGACGTTGTGGGGGCTGATGATATCACAGATGGGTTGAATGGACAGATTAAGCAGGAGTGACGATAGTGCTGATTCTTGTGGTACCCCTTGGGATATGTTGGATTGGGTGGCAGCTATTCCATTAATACAAACTTATGGTTTATGGTTTGTGGCACTTGTTATACCACCCTTTACTGTGTGTATCAGAGCGATTTACTGATATATTCTAACAGGCACTTTTTGTTGCCTTGAGGTTAGATATGAGGACAACCATTTGAGGGTAGTGTTACATAGGCCAATTGCTTAGAGTCGGAGCAGTAGTGCTTTATGTGGTTCTGAGTCAAAGGCTGCTGTGCAAAAGTCTGAAATCACTTGTAAATTTGACGTTTTTTCAACTTCGTGACCTTATATCAATTTCTTTTTCCTCCCAGTGGCTTTTTCTGTGTATCTCATGATAAGTGATAGATTTGGCTATTAGGGCCAACTTTTAGTATTGGTTTGGCCCTTATTTTCTGAGTCTGTTCCCCATAGTTGTCCTGTTGATAGATTTTCTGTGAAAATCGCATAATGTACATCGTTAGTCAACGATATATTATTGTAAGTATGCTTTAAAATATTATGGACACACGTCAGGTTTCCTTTTGACTTTTTCAAGGCCATAATTTGAAGGAAACCTGTGGCCTTGAAAAAGGCTGTTTTTATGTGTCAGTGATGGCTCAGTATTTGATGGGCCACCCTTTGTTCTTGATCACCTGACTGCACCTTGTCGGCATTGAATGAACCAGTCTGACAAGGTGATTGTTGGTGACAACACGGTTCCAAGCTGCAATGAGTGACTCAATCAGCTCATGCTTTGATGTCGGATGCCTCTTGGATATTTCCAAGGCCACCTTGTGCCACAGGTTCTCGATTGGATTCAGATCTGGAGACTGGGCAGGCCAGTCCATTGACTTGATGTTGTTCTGCTGCTTCCAGCTGATCACCTGTCTGGAGCGATGGCAGGGTGCATTCTTATCTTGGAACAGGAACTGGCCAGGAAACAGCTGGTGTGCTGATGGCACCATGCACCTTTGCAGTATGGTGATGCACTTGAATGCCATTGGCCATTTTGTTGACGATGTGAAGACGTCCAACGCCACTTGCAGCAATGCAGCCCCAGACCATGACCTTCGAAGGATGCTTCACAGTGAGGTTGAGACACTCAGGCTTGAATTCCTCTCCAGGAAATCTCCTCACATAGGTGTGGGCCTGGTTACCAAACAGGCAGAAAGTGCTTTCATCACTGAATAGCACCTTTTCCCACATTTCAGTTGACCAGGTTGAGTGTTTTCTCACCCACACGATCTGGTTGCGCCTTTGTATGTCAGTCATCAGTGGCTTATTCCGGCGATAAACTGTTGATGAGCTGACACTGACCTCACTCTTGTCTGACCACTCTTGAAGTAGCTGAGGAGAGGTCAACTTGCGATTAGTCAGTGAAATGCATCGTAGTGTGCAGTCCTGGCGTGATGTTGATGCACGTGGACGATCTGAATGAGGCTTGTCCACTACTGAACCCATTTCTTTCTTCTTCTGTGCAATCTAAACAGCGCTCTGACTGCAACCAACATTCCTGGCTATCTGACAGCTTGAAAATCCTTCCTCGCTCATAAAGGACACACGAACACGCTCCTCCAACGTTAGGGTTGGAGTCATCTTCATGGTCGATCCAGAAAGCGAATGAAATTCAAAAATTCTGCACATTTTTATAGCTACACTGTTGGCTAGATATCTGCATTGTGATTGGTTAGTGAAACCAGCCTCCTGATTGGTCAGAAATAACGTGTGCATCTTGGATAATCTCGATCCACTTTTGACTCAGGATCCACAAAAATCATAGTAGCTATCTCCCAGTGTCTGTAAAGTATTTAAATTGGAAGCAATTAATGCAAAAAAGTCAACTCTAATAGCCAAATGTATCCCTTTTAATGTGGTAGAAAGATGAATATGCTGGGCTAACGCAAAATAAAACAAAACAAAACATTAGAAAGTACGAAAAACGCAAAACTCACAAGTGATTCCAGACTTTTGCACACCACTGTACATCAAGGAAGAAGAGGGCAAAACCTTGATTGGGCTTCCCAATGACTAGAGTAAAAGCTGTCAGAATATGGTGATAAGAGATTCAACACCATGGTTGGTTCTGAATCTGTATTGTTGTTGGTTGAAGGGGGTATGTGTGTCAACGTGGTCCTGCAGTTGTATCTGGACTGCTTTCTCAATTATTTTGGCTTAGAAGGGCAGGCTGGAGATGTGTTGGTATAAGTTTGGAGGAGTCGGGTCCAGTCTTGGGTTCTTGAAGATTGGGCATATTGATGTTCACTTCAGTTGCTGTGGTAAGTAGCCTTGCGAGAGGGATAGGTTTATGATATTCAGGATTACTGGGGCAAGCTCCAGGCAGGTTGACTTGATCCATGGGTGGGTGGTCCACTGCCATAGGGGAAAACATAAAAGTAGGCATTTCTTTGCTCCCTGGCCTGATTCTGGTTCCATTTATGTAGAAAACAATGTGTGCAAAGTTTGAAGCCAATCAAATAATATTTAGGGGTGGCTCAAGGTCCCTATCTATCAGGCCCCTGGATCCCCCCCAGGGTTCGTCAGACCACTGGGTATTATCCGCTCATAGACGGGGGTATCATGCTTGCCAAGCACTCAGATGCTAGTAAGGACTTTGACGATGTGGGGAACATCTTACGGTGTTGCGAGACAACACCCAGAAGGAACTGGAGTTGCTCTTCTTTTGTGGTGTGTCGGCCGTTGAACTCCTCAATGAGTTTGACCCCTCGCTCAGCCACACAATTGATCACTGGAAGATTTTTTACTTTCTTCAGACCGTCTTTGAATGATGCATTCTCTTCCCAGTCTTCTGGGTCTGCATTAAGAAAATCACTGTTGATGTCGAGGTGTTTCAGGAAACGGATTGACTTGCGAGTTGCAAAAGATTCAAGTGGTGGAATCATGGAACTTTTCAATTCGACCCGCTTTGGGGGATCTTCGTCTTCATCATCATCCTCATCGCTTTCATCTGATTCTGCCGGGATCATGGCCGACACTATGGCCCACTTTGTCGGTGTTGAAACAGCTTCATCGAACAGTGACAGTGCCACAAGCTCCTCTGACACATACCACAGATGCTGTTGCAGTTTGTCTCTGGCCGCTCTTCCAACACGGTCATTGTGGTAAGAGTGTAGTTTCTTCAGCATCTCCAAATCTGTTCGAGGACCAACTGCGGCATCAGGGGCAGAAAACCAGGCTTCCACATGAATCAGGATGGAGAAAATGCTCACATCACGAACACAGGACTCCTCCCGTTGGGTAAGATCTTTGAGTTGTCCTCGGAACATCCAAATCTTGAGACAGTACAAGACTTTTGCCATCCATCTGGCATGTAGGAAAGCTCCGGGTTTCTTGAAATTGAAATTAGGAAGATTCCCTCCAAGGCAGACAATCGTTAACTCCAAGAATTCCAGGTAATCATCTCAGTGATTGCCCTGTGCCAACTTGGATTCCGCAAACTTCATGATGCGATCCCTGTCAGGTTGCAGCACCTCCAAGTCTTTTCCAGTTTGATAGTTGGACTTGTCAAGGGAGCCCCAATTCTTTTGGAACCGGCGAAAGAGTTGGACCTCGGGACCCAATGAAGCTCCAGAGCATGTAGAGAATACTGCACCAAGAATTATTTCGTAAATGTGATGGTGGCATGCCAAATGAAGGACTGTGCGACGGAGTCTCTGTTCTAGAAGAATGCATGCTCCTGATCGACGTCCCGTGTTCGATGCAGTTGTATCAAAGCAGAAGCCTGCAACCTTTTCATCCAAACACCATTCCTGTAACAGTTCATAAACTGCTGCAGCTTGATTCTCGCCCGTTCCTGATGTCAGTTTTGGTACACCAAGAAGTTGTGTTTCTCCAGTGGAGACAGCCATTATCAAGCATGGAAGGCGGTCAACGGATGTGGTTGAACAGAGGAGAGATGGCAATAACTTGCTATCCCAATGCACAATGCATGTTTTGCCTTCGGCTTTGAATGCGTTGTGCAGGTCCGTCCATTGTTGCTGACGGTGCTTTTCTCTATGGTGCTTGACGCTGGAGCGGCTGATATTGAGCTCCCTAGGATAATGTCCCAGACTTCTGGCGGTTTCAGCTACCACAAACAGAGCATTGCGATCCGTTGTCCCTGTCCGATCCAGGGCTGCTGTAAGCTCTGGGGTCCAGACATTGTTAGGTCGATACTGCTTCGTTTGTGGAGTTGCTTTCTTCTGTCCATTATCTGAATCCGCAGATGTCGACGAGTCTTCACCTGACTCTGCTGAGGAAGAAGATCCTTCCAGTTGAACTTGGCTTGTAGTTGCCTCGGCTTCGGCAACATGTTTTTGTCTGCGCCTTTTCAGTTCTTCTTCTCGCTGTTGCGATCTTGCTTCCGTGTTGGCCAGTGTCTTGTCCATCGCGCACATTGAGCCGTGGCGCCCTGGTTCTCATTGCGCTATTAAGAATTCTTTGTCTTCTTGAATATGAATTTAAGACATTGCATTGGCATGCGCCACATCAAATAGGTTTTTCATTGCAACCTGGAATTCTTTTTCATTTGCCTCTTGTTTCCCTCCTCTCCCTTTGTTTTTCTTCAAAAGTTTCCACTGATTGAACAATTTCTTTACTTTTTCTTGAATTTTGTCATTTCTTTGAACAGGAAGCCTGGCCTTTTCCCAGTAAGCTTCTACTTCACTTGTTACAATAGATGCACTTTCACTAACGCCTTTGTTTAATGTCATATGGTGATGTAAAAATACACTTAACACTTGCTCCTTGCTGGGGAGCTTGGCCCCCAGAATTGTGGTGGACATTTCTTCAATGAGATAAAAACCACGTTTTTTCGCCATCTGAAAAGAATAAAGATACAAAGATAACAGTACAATGTCTTTGCCACCTCTCAGAGACGAGATTAGTTCAAATATGACGCAATCAAATGTAATCAGCGTGGAACTGAGTGGATGATACAAGATGTTGCAACATTTCGTCATCTGCTCCCAGGGGGAAATCTCAAGACTTGTTGAGCCACCCCTAAATATTATTTGATTGGCTTCAAACTTTGTACACAGTGTTTTCTACCTAAATGGAACCAGAATCAGGCCAGGGAGCAAAGGAATTCAGGAATTCAATTTTATGGACCACCCTAATGGGCATGGGTCAAGCTGGGAAGTTATTGTATTAAGATCTGCTATGATATGTTTGAGCTGGTCCTTTGATATAGAGCTGAACACAAACAAAAGACCCAGAGCCCACTGCTCTCTCGACAACATACAAGAGAGAACTCTTGTATGTTGTCGAGAGAGCAGTGGGCTCTGGGTCTTTTGTTTGTGAAACAGGGACATGGGGTAATTTGAGAATGCTTGTGGTGTGGGCATTGGATCCCTTGATTGAGAGATGGTAGTCTGGAAGTGATTTGAGAATGCTTGTGGCGTAGGGGAGTCAGGGTTAGTTCCTCTTATGGGGTTCATTATTATCACATTTACTATGCTGAAGAGTTCCCTTGGTTAGTTAAATTTATAAGGATGCATATATGTTAGTGATACATGCACATACATGTTCTCAATGAATCCACACCCATTGCTCCAGAAGCATATACAATTAACAGAGAATTTGGGTTCTGTGCCTTTTTCTGCCAATTGTAGGCACCCGTTTCCCTTTAATTATTTATTTCATCAAGTTTATAGTCAGCTGATCTAATTATTCTCTGCAGATTACAGGAGAGATTGAGGAGGCTATTGAATGTCTCTGGTGTATAAAAATACTTCAAAAAGCTAACAATTAAGGTTTTGGAGCTAGAATCCTTAACCAGCTCTACTTGGGAATCCAATTTTGTGAAATGTAGCATTTATGATTGTGTCAGCACTTATTTAAGTGGGTTGTAAATGTGACCATTACACATGGAAGTGCTGCTACTTTCATGTTTAAATTAAAGCCGTTGAGAGATGCCACTTTGAAGACTCAATATTGTTATTCTATAAGAAAAAGAAAGGGTTAACCAGAGACTGAAAAACTAAAAATCAAAGAAATTTTAAACTGCTGAGTTGTTCATTTCAAAGGCTTAAGGCCAAGGGCGTCAGACTAATTAATGAGCCTAGTCACACATGTGGCATGACTGTGTCTCCAGGAACTGTCTGCAGGCCCTTACATACCAATTAGATAAAGTGTTATAGTTCAAGGTTGGGAAATGTTGTGTAAATCATCTGTAAGCTTTGCTGCATCTTCCATATAAGTCAGAGCCACTACAAGGGAACTCTAGAGAAAGCATTCAGTTGTATACTGTTTGTTTCCTTTCTTGTTAGCAACATAGCCGGCCCGTCCATTGTGCGAGAATGTTGTTCGCACAGGGCCCTGTGCTTCAGGGGGCCCCGCGCCAAAACATCCTGCACTGAATGGCAGGCAGGGCGGCTTTAGAGGGAGCCGGAGAAGACCCGGCTCATCTCTAACAGCTGACAAAGTGAAGCGTGTCTTTTTCTTTCACTTCAGCAGCTGTACTGAAGTTTAGATCGCTGCTACATTGAGCACCGGGAAACAGGAAGTCCCCTTCAACCTCAGTGCGGCAGCGTTCTAAAGTTCAGTACATCTGCCAAAGTGAAGGAAAAAGATGTGCTTCACTTCGGCAACTGTTAGAGGTGAGCCGAGGCCTCTCCAGCTCCCTCTAAAGTATTTTAGATAGCCGTGGGGCTCTTCGGGAGGGGAGGGGGTGGCTTGGACTTGAAATGGACTGGGGGAGGGAGCTAGGACTGGAAATGGACTGAGTGGAGGGGGAGCTTGAATGGGAAATAGCTTTTGTATCTTTATTTGCAAAGTTTGATATACCGCCCTTGCCGAAGCATCAGGGCAATGTACAATACAATAATCTGTTGGCTACAGAAAATAAAAGGGGAGAAAGGAATGCCATTGATAAACAGGAAATTAATAGAGAAAAAGAAACAGGTAAGAGGTAGGAGGGAAGCGAGATGCAGCATGAAAGAAAGAGAGATAGAGGGCAGCAGGGAGGGAGCTATCAAATGATTAGGCAGAAAGGTCACTAAATTAACGGTGGGGGGGGGGCCCAACAGGGAGGAGTCCGAACCATCAGCAGGAGCAGGGAGGTCAAAGGCCTGACAATAAAGGTTAGTTTTAAGGAGTGTCTTGAACAGAGGGAAAGAAAGTTCAGTGCGGAGGGAGTGCAGGAGAGAGTTCCAGAGGGCGGGGCTGAGGAAGAAAAAGGCAAAATGACGGGTGAGTTCAAGGTGGGTCTGGGAGGGAGAGGGAAAAAAAAGATGATTACCGTGTGCAGAGTGGAGGAGATGGGGGGCTGTTTGAAGGTGGATGATATCAGCCAAGTATTTATTTAGCTGTATTTATATCCTGCTTTTCACCGGGTCAAAGTGGTCAATTGGGAGATACATTTAACACGAGGGGATATGACACACATACGCTAATACTTACAGGGAACATGGGCAATGGAGGGTTAAGTGGCTTGCCCAAGACCACAAGGAGTGCCTACAGGACTAGAAATCCCAGTCCCTCCGGCCTGAGATTGCTGTCCCCAGGTGGGACTTGAACCCCCGGCCCTCTGGCCTGAAGTACCTTGTCCTAACCACTAGGCCACTCCTCCCACACTCCTCCCAAGTATTGTGGAGTACTAGTATGCAGGACCTTATGGGTGATAAATCTGACAGAGATCGGAAGCCAATGAAGGGAGAGAAAAGAGGGGGTGATGTGGGCATTAACAGGGGAGTGAGTGATTAAACGGGCGGCAGTGTTTTGAACTAACTGGAGACGGCAAAGTTGATAACGGGGGAGGCCAGCAAGAACAGAGTTACAGTAGTCTAAACGAGTAATCACGAGAGACAGAATGAGAGTAATGATAGCAGGGGTAGAAAGGAATGGGCGGATAGATCTAATTCTTCGAAGGTGGAAAAAGGAGGCACAAATCACAGAGGAGATGTGCTGGTGAAAGGAAAGGGAGGAGTCAAGGGTGACACCTAGGTATCGAAGGGTGGAGACAAGGGGAATAGGATTAGCGGACATAATAGGTGACAAAGTAGGAGAGAGGGCACCAAAAGAAAACCAGATGGCAGAGGATTTAGACGGTTTAACATGAAGAAAATTGCGGCTGAACCAGGAAGCGATGAGAGTAAGACAGTCATTAAGAGGAGAAAGGTCGGGTGCAGAGGAGGAGGTATGGTAGACTAAGAGAATATCATCAGCGTAGATATAAGAGGGAATGCCTGTTTGTTGAATGAGCAGGGTGAGAGGAGCGAGGAAGACATTGAAAAGTAGGGGAGCAAGGATAGAGCCCTGCGGCACCCCACATTGCAACGGGAGTGAGGGTGAAACATTGGGACCCATGTGAACAGCGAAGGTGCGAGAAGAGAGGAAAGACCGAAACCACTCCAGGACTGTACCATAGATACCCAAGTCAGACAGGTGTGAAAGGAGGGTGCGGTGATCGACAACATCAAAGGCGGAGGAGAGATCTAGTGAGACAACAAGAGAGAGGTCGCCACAATCATGGGAGTGGTGGATTTCAGAAAAACGTGCTAGGAGAATAGTTTCAGTGCTGTGGCCGGCGCAGAATCCTGATTGGCGTGGGTGGAGGGAGAGGGTGGAGTCGAGGTGAGTGGCAAACTGGGAGAAAACAAGTTTTTCGAGAATTTTAGAGAGGAAGGAAAGGTTAGCTACTGGGTGCCAGTTGACGGGAATGGTAGGGTCCAGGGTAGACCTTTTGAGAAAGGGACGAACTATAGCATGTTTCCAGCTGGTGGGAAAGTGGCCAGAGGCGAGACTGGAATTGAGGATAGTTAAAGCATATGGAATAAGAGTGAGAGAGGTGTTAAGAAGCCAAGAGGAGGGAAGGGGATCGAGGGGACAGGTGGTCTGATGAGAGGAGGAAATGGCTTTAATGAGCTCGGCGGAGGTAACAGGACCGAAGGTGCACCAGGTGTGGGGAAAGGTGCATGTAGGTGGCAGAGAGTTTATTATAGAGAGGGATGAAGGGGATGGAGGGGGAGAGAAGCGGGGGACAGGTAGGGAAGGAGGAGCGAAGAGTTTGGACCTTGTTTGAAAAGAAGGAAGCGAGAGTGGTCGGACTGAGGATGGATGGAGTGGGAGAAGAGAGAGGGAAGGAGGTGGAGAGGGATTTAAGAACCTGATATAAACGTCTAGAGGAATTTTAGGAGGAAGCAACAAGTTGTGAGTAATAAGATTTCTTGGCAGAGGATATCATGGAATGGTAATGCTGGTGCACCTGGTGGAATGTGGAGGAGGGCTTGGACTGGAAATGGGCTGAGTGGGGGGGGGGCTAGGACTAGAAATGGGCTGATGGAGGGGCTAGGATAAGACTAGACATGGTCTATTGGGGGGGCCTAAGATTGGAAATGGGCTGATGGAGGGGGCTTGGATTGAAATGGACTCATAGAGTGGCTAGGACTAGAAATAGGCTCATAAAGGGGGGGGGGACTTGGACTGGAAATTGGCTGAGTGGAGGGGCACTAGGACTGGAAATGGGTTGATGGTGGGTCTAGGAAAGGACTGAAAATGGGCTGATGGGGGGCTAGGATTGGAAATGAGCTGATGGAGGGGCTAGGATAGGACTGGAAGTAGATGGGGGAGCTAGGACTAGAAATGGGTTGATAGGTGGCTACGATTGGAAATGGTCCGATGTGGGGGCTTGGATAGGACTGGAAATGGATGGGGGAACTTTGATCCTCCCAAAGGGCTCCTCTATCTTACCCACCACTCTTATCAACCAGACTAAGGGGCTTGTTTACAAAGCCACGGTAGCGGTTTCCGATCATTATCTGAGCCGCGGCTCCATTGATTTCAATGGGGCCGCGGCTCCGATAACGATCGGAAACCACTACCGCGGCTTTGTAAACAAGCCCCTAAGATGACATTCAGCTGCTTCACTCCAAAAATGTGGAACATACCTCTTATTCTACTTATAGAAACTTATTACTGTACCTTTTGTAAAAAAAACCCAAAATATGGCAATTCGTCCAGGCCTTCCTCTATTCTTTACCGGTTTCCAGGATCGTACCAAACTAGAAATGCACCCTGTGCGACCAACAAATTTGGTGCCCTCTCCATCCACCCATGTTCAATAACTCACTCTTTTTGAGCTTCCTGGAAGCCCAGTGATGATATCAGTGCTCCCTTCTGTACTCGCACCCTGTGCGGCCGCACTGTTTGCACAGCCCTTGGTATGGCCCTGCCAGATTCTACTCTGTCTTCATTGTTTGGCTATGGGGGTCATTCCAGAACACGAATAAGGGGTTGTATATGTGGCAGGGACATTTATGTGCTGGAAACGTCCCCAACCGTATTGTGAAACACTGCTATCATGCACGTACACGGTGCTAGCACAGGGATCTTATAATGTGCCCAGAAGGGGCAGAAGAGGGTCATGGTCAGCCACAGAGATGTATAAAGTGATTTCAGGAAAGGCCCATGTACGTTTTAATTGTGTCCCACAGACGTCCACGTTATTCCTGCTGAAACGTGGAACAAGGCCTGGACTTAGAAACAAAGTTGTTCTTCTCTGCAATGCATCCCATATTGAAAAATGGCTATGACAAGTATGTTTTGAACTGGTGTGACTGCAGCTTGGAAAAATACAAGATGCAGTTTTAAGGAACAGAGAGCAGAGGTTTGGGAATGTTGTAAGGTATAGAAACAGTAATAAACCTCTTACAGAAATATTAAGAAGAGCAATACTGTGCATTATGGCTATGCTGAAATGTGCTGTTTGTACTAAAGGAGCCAATCTAGAACATACCATAAGAACTATAGGCTATGGGGGGGCGGAGCCTGATGTCCAGCGGGTAGGACGCTTTGCGTTGAAGCTCCCGAGAGGCCTACTTAGAATCCTGACTTAATACCTATACAAATTTACTATTTCGCTCCGAGCTGACCGGGGCACCTCGGGGGGGATGGCGGCCCATAAACCAGCGCGCTTGGACTTCGGGTCTCCTTCTTCTTCTCACGGAAAACGCTCCAAAACAGAGGTGTCCTCCCCACAGAAGATGGTCCCATTTCGTGAAAACCCCGCAATGCACCTGGAGATTTTGGAGGAAATACGCGGCGTGAAGGAATTGGTGCAGTCCAATGGAGAAGCGCTTCGAGCCATGCGAGAAGACTTTGGAGTGCTCCAGGACCGACTTGAAAGTCTTTCATTACGGCAGGACAACATGGCGGGGGTCCTCGACTCGCACGAGGTGCGCTTGGGCAAACTGGACAAGGCTGAGCGCCAGATACAGAATCTTCAAAAGGAGTTAGAAGATAGCAATAATCGAGCCCGTCGCAACAATGTGAGGCTCCTCGGAATGCCGGAGGGGGTGGAAGCAGGAGATATAAGAGAATTCTTGCTCAAAACTCTTCCCTCCTTGCTGAAGATCACTTTTCACAGAGAACTGGAAATCGATCGAGCACACCGTGTTCCTGCCCACATGGCGCTCAACCGCACGACCCCCCGGCCTATTATCTTTAGCTTGCTACGATATCAACAAGTGGAACAAATTTTACATGCTGCCCGAGCGAATCATCATTTGGAATTTGAAGGTCGTAAGGTCTCCTTCTTTCCTGATTTGGCAAAGCCTACCGTTGACCGTCGGAAGAAACTCCTTGCTTTTCGCCCTCGACTTCAACAGCTACAGGCTCGCTTTGGCCTGTTGTATCCAGCGAAGCTCCGAGTGACTCTCCACAACCAAACCAGGACGTTCGAAGATCCTGATCTACTATCAACATTTTTAGACTCCAAAGAAGCAGAGCAGATGCGCTAATCCCAAATCTTGGACTCTTATCTGCCGGCTCTATCCGCCATTTTGAAGGGCCCGATGCGGCGGTCATAGCCAAGCACAGAAATAGCCTGGACTTTCTTTCTTTCTCTATATGACTTTTGTTTTTTTGGTCTCCTATCCCTTCATGATGTGTGCCTCGGTCGGATTCGGAGCACGCACAGTCCTACAGGTTATGTGTTTTTTCAATTTCGGCCTTCTCTGGGGTTTCTCCCCGCAGACACATGGTCGCCAGTAATTTTGGGGTTTTGCTTCTCCTCTACCGTACTGCGGTTTTCTTTGTTAATGTGGGGCGCTTCATTGTATTATATTAGCTTATTTTCCTATGTCATGTGTACAGCCAGATACAGTCAGTTTGAGGGACATAGTGAAATTATGTGTGCTATCATGCTCAGAATTTTTAACTTTTCTGAATGGCCTTATGTAAAATCTTATCATTCACCGTCAAAGGCATTAATGGTCCACTCAAAGGAGAGAAAATCCTTAGCTATCTTAGCCATGAGCATGTTGATTTAGTGTTTCTTCAGGAAACGCATTTAAACTCTGCTGAAACACTGAAACTCAATGCTAAGCCTCACATGGTAGCTGCCTATTCTCCCACCGTTTCCAAATGGTACGGGATAACCATTCTGGTTGAGAAGTCTTTGCATGCTACTGTACCTGATATTAGCGCTGACAAGGAGGGTAGATGGGCCCGTGTATACCTTGAGGTTGGAGATAGTGAATTCACGTGTATTTGCATTATGCCCTGAATGTGGACAACCCTGCTTACTATGCAAGTATTGCGCAGTTGGCCTTGGCCTCTGCCAATGCTCCATTAATACTTGGTGGCGATTTTACTCAAGTGTTCCCTCAATCTTTTCTTCTCAAACAAGGTGCTCGTTGGTTGGAAGATCCAGTACCGAGTAGACCTGTGTGGCTAGATATAGAAGCGGGCCTTTGCAAACCGATTCCTCTTACCTTTCTCCCTGGTATGACTCTCCCATCAGACTCCCACTATCCACCAATGCTTTTAGACACTTTAGGTGCCTTTAATACTCTTATGCAATCTTTAGACTCCCGACTCTGGTCAGTGCAACTTCAGCATCGCCTTCGGAGCACTAGAGTACTCCCGCCATCGGCATTCCCTACATAAGGTTGATTGGAGACTTTCCGATCTCTCGGTAGTTCACCGGGTGTGGCATCCAATTTTACTAAACCTTATGTAATGCTATAACTAGAGATACCCCTATAGCGCAGAAAGTATGGGAGAGAGAATTGCATGTGACTTTGACCTCGGAGCAATGGAGCCTTATCTGGAGTAGAGGGACACGGGTTCCCGATCCGCCTCACTCACTCAGACCCTCTTCTTTCTAGCCCACCGGTGTTTTTACACTTCTCACAGATTAGACAAATGGAACACTACTCAGGGCAATGGTTGCTGGACACGTCCTGCGGCCATTGGTTCATTGCCTCATGTTATGCATGAATATCCCGCACTACAGTATTACTGGCGTCGGGTCTGGGGTCGTATTTAGTCTATCTCGCACTCTCAGGAGCCCCTTTCTTGGAGGATAGTGGGACTTCGCCCAGTTGCGGGGATCCCCTCTCTCCCAAAAATGGCTTATCTCCTTTCGAACTTTATGCTTGGCATTGCTATTTCCCTAATTAAGTAATACTGGAAAATTAGCTCCCATCTGAGCCCCAATGAATGGTGGAATCATGCCTGTCTTTACAGTAAATATGAACAAATACCTCGTCTGTTCGCTTCCTCCGTTCAGACTCCTTCTCATTGGTCTCAATGGAAGCTGCTCAATGACTATGTACATTTTGCTAAATGCTCTCATCTGACTGTCTAACTTTGTGTATATCTCTGTCCCATGATCATGCTGTATTGTAGATACTCTTTTGATCGTTTGATGTATAATCACTGTTAATTGGAAGCGCTCACATGCTGATATAATCGGGTAGAGAAGAAGCATCGGGGTGGGGGGTAATGGGTTTACTTTTCCTTATTGTATACCTGTTTTGTCTCTTTTGGTGTGTTGTTTCTTTTGTTTGTTGCAAAATGAAAATAAAAGTTTAAACAAATAAAATAAAAAAAAAAAAAGAACTATAGGCTATATTGGGTCAGTCCAAGGTCCATCAAACCAGTATCCTGTCTCCAACAGTGGCCAATCTAGGTCATAAAAACCTAGCAATTTCCCCAGAAGACACAGGTTCCACAATGCTTGTACTGGGCAAAGTAGTGGATTCCCCAAGTCTCTAATGGCTTATGATCCTTTCCTCCAGGAATTTGTCTAAACCTTTTTTTAAACCCAGCTACACTAGCAGCTTTTACTACATCCTCCAGTAACAAATTCCAGAGTTTGACTATGTGTTGAGTGAAGAAATATTTTCTCTTATTAGTCTTATATGGGTTACACTGTAGCTTCATTGCATGTCCCCATTTTGATGGTGTAAACAATTGATCTATGCTTACCTGTTCCACTCCATTCATTCATTTATAGACCTCTATCATATCTCTCCTCAGCCGTCTCTTTTCTAGTTTGAAGAGCCCTAACCTTTTTAGTCTCTCCTCATAGGGGTATCCTTCCATCCCTTTTACCATTTTGGTGGCTTTTCTCTGTACCTTTTCTAATTCTGCTATATCCTTTTTAAGATATGGCAACCAGAATTGCACACACTATTCGAGTAACGGTCGCACTATGGAACGATAGAGGTATTATAATATCCTTTGTTTTATTCTCCAATCCTTCCATTATGATTCCTAGCATTCTATTTGCTTTCTTGGCTGCCACTGCACACTGGGCAGAGGGTTTCAACATGTTATCCACGATAATGCCTAAATCTTTTTTCCTGGGTGGTGGTTCCTAATGTGTATCCATAGTTTGGGTTGTTCTTTCCTAGGTGCATAACTTTGCACTTGTCCATATTAAATTTCCTCTGCCATTTGAACGTCCAGTCTTACAATTTATTAAGGTCCTCTTGCAATTTTTCACAATCCTCTTGGGTTTTAACAACTTTGAATAATTTTGTGTCGTCTACAAATTTGATTACCTCACTCGCTATTCTCATTTCTAGGTCATTTATGAATATGTTAAAAAGCAGCGGACCGACTTCCGGTGACGTCATCGGCGCAAATGGCGGAGTAAAACAAAAGCTCTGCCATTAAGGCCTGCTAAAGCGGGGGAGAGCACCCAAAAAGCACAAAAAGTAAGAAAACATGAGAGGATAATAGCTGAGACAGCCTCAGAGAAGCAGAGGAGCCGGAACGCATAGTGGCACTCACTCGATGAGCAGCAATAGTGGCGGCAGAAGCCCGATCAGGAAGCCGCATGCTGGATCACGAGGAGACTAAGTGCAGCAAGCGGAGGAGAGCTAGTGAGTGCCAGAGGAAGATAATTGAATCGCGGCTCCGACGGAACGGGACAAGAAGCGGAGAAACCGGCGAGTTGCAGGAGAACAGCTGCAACGGGTCCTGTATGTGGCCGAACCAGTGAAGCATGTGGTTGCTGGCAGCTGAGATCGGGGGTGCAGAAATGAGAGCAGGAAGGATAGGTCTGATAAGGAGAGTGGCGCATGGTATACAGAAGATCAGACTGATGAGCAGCTGAAACGTAATAATGGAGGTGACTCTGGATCAAAGGGAGAGGGGGAGAAAGTAAACCCGCACGGGAGGAAGCAGCTTACAACCCCGGGTGCACGGTAAGCTAGGAGGAGGGCAGAACAGCAAAGCAGTGGTGACAAATCAGATCAGAAACACCATGGCTGCCTGAAATAGCAGGGATCTACACGGAGCTTTCAACACAATAAATCAGAACAAAATAAATATTGAATACAGTGGCTGCCATACTTAAGGAGAAGGAACATCCCACTTGTGAGATCAGTAAGCAGCTTAGACAGAGCCCTGAACTGGGGGAGGGGAGAGAGCTGCAGAAGCTATACAAAGCGATCACTGTCAGCCCAGTGGAGTAAAGGGCATCAATGGATAAAGCAAAAAGAGGCGGCAGCGAAAAAAAACCTGGCAGAATTTAGATCCCTATACGCGGCAACAAGAGGAGGAAAGGAGGGTGGGAGGGATGGTAAAATGGCTGCAGAGAAAAGGCATGAGCAGGAAGAAGAGATGGAGGGTGAGGAGAGCCTGGGAATGGCTGACAAGATCAAGCTGTGGCTTACAGAGCTGAAAGAGGAAATAAAGGTGGAAATCAGTGGAGTTTAGACGGAATTGAAGGAGGTTTTGCAAACAACCAGACAAGATCTCAACGATCTGGGAGATCGGGTAGAAGAAACAGAGACTCAGTTAGAACAACAAGGGGCTGCAATGGAATGCATGAATAAAGGATGGGAGGATTTAAAGCAGGCCCAAGAGGAGCTGAAAGTAAAAGCAGAGGACTTGGAGGACCGGTCCAGATGATGCAATATTAGAGTGCGTGGTATCCCGGAAGATCCTAAATATAAGAACTGTGAAGAAGTCATACTAAAAGTTTTTGGTGCACTTTTAAGAGCTGCTGCCCTTGAGGAGGAGGGAGTAGGGGGGTCTATACAAATAGAGAGGGCCCATAGAGGACTGGGGCCCATACGGGACAACAGACAGCTGGATATCGTGGTCTGTCTGAGTTCCTTTAAAATGAAAGAACAATTCTTGGGAGCAGCCAGGAAACTGTTTTTTTTTTTGGTGTGAAAAAAACCAGTTGGAACTTTTTCAGGACTTATCTCAGGGAATGCTACAATGCAGAAGAGCGATGAAGGAGGTCACGGCATACATGCGGAGGGCGGACCTAAGATACAAGTGGTTGTATCCTTTTGGCTTACTGATCACAGTGCAAGGGCGATCGCGGAGAGTGAAGACTAGCGAGGAAGCTTGGAGAGAGCTTAGATACTTGGGACTAACTAACCTTCCGGAAGAGGCAGGAGCCTCTGCCGCCACTCAGATCAACAGTACAACCACTTCAAGGGCGGTGAACACGCGGTGGCATAGAGCATCGGATGGGGCAGAAGATTGGCGAGATGAGCCAAAGGCAGCCCACGAGGAAAGAGGGGGAAACAGTAACAGGCTGAAGCAGAGGACAATTCATAAATTTGAGACAGCAGATATTGTTAGTGAGAAGGGTTGTAAGTTGGTGATAAATGTTTCATGTAAAAGTTGTGTTTAAAAAGTGAGTAATTGGGAAGAAGAAGGGGGATAGACATGGACGGGGGGTAGGGAGGAGGGTGTTAGCAGAAGGGTGGGTATGAAGGGAGGAGGGGTAAGGGGAGGGTGAGGGGAAGGGCTCAGATCCCGAGGAATATTAGTAATAGAGTCTGGAGGGGGAGAGGAAGGAGGGGGTAGGGGGTTGAGCAGAGGGGGGCGAGGGGCATAGAGGGGGGAGATGGATTTAAAGAGGGACGCGAGGATGGAAGTGGAGAAGGCAAGGTGTGACGGGGGAGTGGAAGGGGGGTTGGGGGTAGGAGGATAGAGGGTCAAGCAGGCTGCGGCCGAGTCAGTTACCTGAATGGAAGTCGAGTCTCCCACGAGGAGAAGAGGAAAGATAGGGGAGGTAGGGTGGAGGGAGGACATGGGGAGAGGGAGGGTGGGGGAGGGTGGGAGGGGGGAAGAGGCGGAAGGGGGACAGAGAAGGAGGGAGAAGTAACATTTCCAAGGTGAGTTGAAAGTAGTAACTTTAAATGTTAAAAGACTTACGTAATTCGCCATTCAAGCGGCAAAAGCTTTATAAAGAAGTAGCACGCCAGAAAGCGTCACTAGTGCTCATACAGGAAACACACTTAACATGAGCTACAGAACATATGGTCAAACATAAGAGGTATGGGACAGGTCTGTATGCATCAAACACAGTAGAAAAAAAGAAGGGTGGGGTGGCAGTCTTCATAGCTTCTAACCTTAAGGTGGAGGTATAGAAAATAATCAGAGATAAAGAGGGGAGGTATATAACCTTGTGTCTAAAAATAGGCAATGAATGGTTTTGTTTAGTGAATGTATATGCACCAACAGGGGGGCAAAGGGAATTCTGGACAAAACTTAATGATGCGGTGGGGCAATTAGGAGATAGAAAGCTCATCTATGGGGGTGATTTTAACTTAACGTAGAACCCGGATAGGGATGCCACAGGGAAAAGAGAGGGCAAACGAGCGGACAGGAGTAGATACCGAAATTTTGTGACACAGCACTGCTTATTGGATGCATGGTGATTTCAACATCCTCGAAAACGGCAATTCTCCTATTTCTCCCCAGTGCACAGCTCATATTCCCGAATCGATGCCATTTGGGTGACAAAGGAACTGGGGAGCAGGGTTAAAGGGGCAGTTATGGATTCAATAACATGGTCAGACTGTGGTAGGCAAAGGCCTATGATCCATGGTGTCTGAAATAAGCAGACAGGCCTAAATAGCTTGACCTGTAAATGAAGCCTGTGGAGAGGCCGACAGGAATTACACATTCTCCTAGGACAAGCAGGATGAGTCAGCCACACCTGGTGACGTCATCCGACGGCGCCGAGACGGAAGTACTCTCTCCATAGCTCAGAAGGGCTTTAGCCCTTCTGAGCATGGGCCAACTGGCCCTGCCCCCGGCCCGCCCCTAGCTAGCCAGTTTCAGTTCTTCCGCCTTGCCAGCAAGACGGATTTTTCTACTCTCCACTAACCTAACAATTAAGAAATTCTTCTAGCAGCTTTACTTTCCATTAATTTCCAAAATTTACTTGCCCTTAATTCTTCACAGCTGTCCCAGCGGACCTGCTCCAGCAGCAGCTTTCCGAAGAGAAGATAAGGCTGGAAAGCAGCAAGGAGTCCCCAGCTACCCGATGCAGCCCAGGACGTGCCCATCGGGCCTCCGTTCCCGGCTAGCACTCTACCTCGCACTTTTGATAACAGAAGGACCACCAGAACGAAGGGACGAATCTCCTAAAGGGATGGCTGGCTCCCGTACCTTCCGACAAGCGCACCTAGTAGCTCTTAGTTGAAAGTGCAAGCTTGTGCTGTCGCGGATCTCTGCCGCTGCAACCTCTGCCTGGGATGTGCCTTTCAGGCCTCCATCCCCAGCCACGCCGCATATTCTCCCCCTCCAGAAGTCTCTAACCGGATAGGCGACTCTTCACGGAGGCTCTTCCCCGGCATCGGATGCCGTTTTCCCCGGCACTTGCCTGCTTAAGATCTCCTCCGTCTGCCTGGCGTGCTCTGGCAGCTCCGGTCTGACCGGCCATGAGGTCCCAGGACGGCCACGAGGTTCACAGAACGGCGGCCATCTTGCTGATTACATCAAGGCGCCAGGCTCCTCCCCCTGCAGCGCCATTGGCCGGCGCCTTCCAATCGGAATGGCCTGCTTACAGCGGCCCTCCCCTGCAGCGCCATTGGTCTGCGTCGATCGAGATGGCTCTCCCCGTCGGCGCCGACACGCTGTTCTATGCAGAGGCTGCCCTCCCCCCTCTCCTGCATCAGCACGGCTGCGAGCCGAGGGCCCGATGACTTCACGCTCCTCCGGTCGGCGCCGATCTAAACGGAGAAGGACTCCAATAGATCTGGCAATTGCATCATGGTGTTTTTCCAAGGCGCACGCGCCACCAATTCCTCCGTGCCGACGTGAGAACCAGCCCCACAGCGCCTTGGGTTGGAACAGGAGCTGAGCCACAGCACAATGCTTAAGGCACTCACTATTGGTGCAGGGATCAGGGGTTCAATTCCCCACAGTGCCCGTGGCTGAGGCATTACTTTCTCAGCCCCACAGCGCAAAGGCCGGATCGGCCCCTCAGCGCCTTGGCTGGAAATGCACCAGAAAATACCACCGCAGCAGTCAGCACTCAGGGATCCGTGCCCAAGTCCCGATCTGCGCCAAATAGCACCAAGGGGGGAGGAGGGAGCAAGGCTGAGACTACACCCACACCGGAGCCTCCCAGTGGGGAGAGGACGCTCCAAGCCAATCTGTCCCTCCAATCCCGTCCAGGCAAATCAGAAAAAGGTTGAGCTCATTGCTGTCTCTGCCTGGTCTTATCAAGAATACATATCTAGGAGCAGCAGTGCAGCACAATGGTTAAGACACTGACCAATGATGCAGGAGTCATTGGTTCAATCCCCCACTGTGCCTAATGAAGAAGGCTGGCTGAGACATTGTCTGTTATAGGTAATATCCCCTTCACTTGTAGGCTATGCCTGCTCAACCCAGACATATGCAGCTCTGTGGCGGAGGGGAAGCACCACCACCTGTGGCTTGAGAGCTCCTTGATTCAACAGCAAGATGTCCAAGTACAAGCAGTCCATCTGCTGTGGCTCCTGTACAATTTACCCGTTGTTGCCCCATCGGCAAGCAGAGTTGTTAATTAAAAGGGAAAGGGAAAGAAGCCGTACTCCCCAGTTGGCAGCAACTCCGCACCATCTCTCACGAGTAGCGAACTCGGCAAAATCTTGTACCTCTATTCTTAGGGTCCAGGTGTGCTTCAGCTATCCGGCAGCTAAAGGCTTGGGATAGGCTGTTCTCTGCAACCTGGAGTAGTGCCATGGCACCCTGCAGCCCAGCACCGCCAAAGGCCCCCTCCCTGGCGGTCAGGCCCCGAAGCCAACATCCATCAGACGACCCGCTGCATGGACCTTCAGCTCTGGCGAAGATCCTCGTCGGCTTCTCGAGGCATCAATCCTTGCCACATAACAGCACGGGGTCTGCGTGGGATAATCTGAGACACCCCCTTTCCTCAGCGTCAAGGTCACTCACAGGCATGATGTGGAAGGAGCCGATGGCTAGCCAGTGGAAGGTACTTCTTCCTTGACACCCACTGCCTGGTGGAAGGCGCTTGTCTCCTTCACACTCCTTCTCTCGCTGCCCCAGGGGCAGTACCATCCAGCTGGCGCATTGCCTGATGCCTGCACCTTAACCTCCACATCAGCTTACACCTACTTGAGCCTCACTGAACTCTGAGCCTGAGTATCCGGGACGGCTCCGTAGCTCAAGATACTGCTCCTATGCAGGCTACATGGGTTCATTCCTCCATTCTCCCCTCCTATAGGTAGGAGTCTGGCCGCTTAGGATGCAAGCCATCCACTAGAATCACACTCTTACTCCAGGCCAAGGCTGGGACCTGCTCAGGGTCTTCGGCCAACACACGCTGAGCCCAGCCAGCGCCGCCCTCGAAAATTGGCAGCAGTTCGGTGCAGCACTTACAAGCAGTGTGTTCAGGGGCAGTAGGCCACAGGTTCAAGTCACAGCCGTGGCTCCTGCAGTCCAGATCAGGAACTTCCAAGGTGACATCTTCCAGCTGGAGCTGTAAACACGTACAGGACCTCTCGGACCTTGACCTGTCACTAAGAGTAGATCACAGTTCCCTCCACAGGCAGATCTCCAAGGCCCTTCGTTAAGACCGATAGGCCTGAACAAGCATACCACACCACAGCTGGCATACCTTGGGCACAACCAGACTACCCCAATCGACTTACCTCCATATCGGAATGGAGGGATGGAATGGAGGGATGGCCTAGTGCTCCTTCGACTCTGACAGCACAGTGAATGAATATACAGAGGAAATTCCCGGAGCCAAATCATTTCTCATGTGCTTCGGGAACCACCTACCTCAAATGGCATAGGCATCCAGCCTCTGCTTCCAGGGGTGAAGCGACGGCGATTGTGCATTGTGAAAGACTCATGTCCATGGACTGTTGAGCAGGTCGGCAACAGACGTAGCCCTACTACCAAGCCTACTGCTTCTATATGTCGGACGGTACATCTCGTTCCCGGCACAACCACGCTTACAGCTCAGGAATGGTCAGAGGTCCATGCTGCATACCTCACAACGGAGGAGGGCAGCTCACTCCTGTGACAGATATTGGTGTCTCGCCCATCTCTAGAATGAGCCGACCTCCGCCCTGCCATCTTGAGGCAGATCCAGCAAAATATGACTACCCGTAAGCGCCCAGACGCCTCGCATCGGCTGGGCACTGCTGGAGTGCGCGTCAGAACTAACTGGTGCTGTTTACGCACACAGTGAGCAGTAGCACTGATTGGGTGCTGATGGAGTGAACATCAGGACCGCGGCACCCGACTCAGGGCGCCTCCCAGAACCGAAAGGGCCTATCATGGCCTACCGCGTAAAACCCACATCTCTGTTGAAGGTCACATGGCCAATGGTAATACCAGGCCCTCACAAGGACAATGGCAGTTCCAAGGTCCGCAGCTCCCAGCTGCGCTTGGTGGCTGCACTCTGTTTCCAGAGAAGAGTACAGCTGGCCCATCTACGTCCCAGAAACGGGGAAAACAGGCTACTGTCACGCTATCCTCACAAGGAGAATCTTGCACTACTTGGACCCCAGCGAAATCCGTGACATGGAACCTAAGCCCTCCAGAGCATCCCTATGGCTCTGCACACTAAGGCCCCGCGCACAGTCAACAAGACGGTTCTACTCCTGCACCCGTGTTGCAGGGCCTACCAGGCTTAGCCCAGACCTTCCATGGCCAAGGGCCCAACAAGCCCCTGACTTGACCGACAGAATACCCTACAAGTAGGAGCTCTCAGCCCCTTCTCCCAGCAGAGTGCTGACCACAAATCGACCTACCAATTTGTGGCGAGCAGGATGGTGACTGTTTAAGACGGGCAGACCCAAGCCATCCTCATCGTACCCATAGGTCTACTGGATACCTTCTCCCCCCATCAAGTGCGATGGACTAGGAGCACTGTCAAGTCAATCCCGGCATGTTGTTCCCTGATCGGCTATGCTCGCCTCAGGTGTTCAGACCTTAGAGTATTGTGCTATTTATTATTAGCACAGGGATGCAGAGTGACCGTCCGTCTTCTCGGGCAGAGACCGGTCACTGGAAGTTCCCGCTCGTTATCTGTTGTCCCCATCGTTATGGGGTATCGAGTATTTGTTCTACCATGCTTGACGGTGGTTAGGTATGGGCCAAACCATACCGGTAAGGTCGGGAGGCATTCCTAACGGGGAAGGGTTGGTTATATCCCAATCGACCCGGATCAGCAGGGCAATGCCCACTGATCTGCCATGAGTAAAGTCCTCCGAAAACCCATCTACAAGTCCCACATGGCCGGGCACAAACAAATACTGACCCGGCATACTGTCCATTCAGGCCAGACGGGTCATTCCTTATCCTCCTAAAGCCTAATGGGAATCCATCATCACTGCCTAGCAGAAACACCAGCAACTAGTCTGGACAATCGTGGACACAGCTGGTGGACCAACAGTGCCATTCCTCGATAACAACTCAGGCTGCTCCTATGGCAACGTAGTGGTCAAAACCGCTAATTGGGATGGCGTGCCCACCATGCGCTTAAGGCTGCCTCGGCTGCCAGATTCACTACACACGTCATCATCGCAGCCCTACGCAGCTAATGTCCAGGTCATGCGCGCACATACACGCATCAGCGCATGGGACCAGGTCCCAGTGCACTCTGTCTCTTGCTCCCAGCAGACCCTACATCTGCTTGCCCCAAGTTCACATGCCAAATCCGCCTGCTCCACCATTGGCCGGCCGTGGCCACAAGCAGGCGCTCAAGTCATGTCAAGGGACTATAGTAGTGCTAACGATCCTTCGGCAGCCTGCTCGAGGATCCATGGACAGCCTGCGGCTCGTACTTGGCAGAGATACCTACTACAAACCAACTCGGCACCTAGCAGCTTCAAGGCCTTTGCCTGCTACCCCTGCCTGGACACACCTAATCAAGCCATGACCTGACTCATGACTCAGGTCCCTTACCGTGTCATTGCTCTATTCGCATCATTCTGTAACACTGTCGGTATTGCTGCTGCTCCTTCTAGGCCGATATTGCAAGCGGTGTCAATCTTGCACCACTACGGCGATGCTTCCAGCACCCCTACTACGACTTCATGCTTGCATTGGAAACAACGCAACCACTCGTTGGTACTCCCCTGCTGCCGCCTTCCCGCGGCCGCCCATCGAGATCATCACTCTGCACCTGCCTCTACAGCGGCCATTGAGACCATAGACTCCCGTATCACTGCGGCTGCGTAGCAAACTACCTCTAATAAGCGTGCACCCGTACCACTACACGCTGCATGCTCATACTGCACGCTGGCAATGGCCCAGCCACCAGGTGCCTAACGATGACATTCAAAACTGCCACAGGGCACATCTTTGCAACATCCAGCCCTGATAAAGTGTCATTGAACCTGATCTCAGCCTCCCCCTTCCACCACATCATATGTCAGCTCGGGAGGCACCAGGTGTGGCTGACTCATCCTGCTTGTCCTAGGAGAAAACGGAGTTACTTACCTGTAACTGAGTTCTCCGGGGACAGCAGGATAAGTCAGCCACACATACCCGCCCACCTCCCCTGGGAAGGGCTCGGCTTCTGACCAGTGCCCGCCTCCTAGCGGCTAAGGCTCAGCTAGTGACAAACTGGCTAGCTAGGGGCGGGCCGGGGGCAGGGCCAGTTGGCCCATGCTCAGAAGGGCTAAAGCCCTTCTGAGCTATGGAGAGAGTACTTCCGTCTCGGCGCCGTCGGATGACGTCACCAGGTGTGGCTGACTTATCCTGCTGTCCCCGGAGAACTCATTTACAGGTAAGTAACTCCGTTTTCCCCAGAATGCTGCTATTATAGAACTGAAACTTAACAAGGCACAATCAGCTTAGCCGAGCAGAATCGAAACTCAGAAAAATATAGAAAAAATAAGTTTAATTGCTATTGATAAGAAAGTACAGCTGCTATGAAATTAATTAACTCTGCTGAAAGAAAGGTTACAGTGCCCTGCTTTCCCACATGTTCTAACTAGTTAAATGGCCTTGGAAGAGAAAAAGTATCTAAGTTGGTGAACTGACCATTGTAATTGGGACTATAAGGGGGGTAAGCAGGTGCTAAGCCCAGTCAAAGGATATCATTGGATAGCCATATCGGTACCGGAACCAATAGAAGGTGTACGGGGGGTTACCGGGACCAATGAAATGTTTGCCTGTGTCTAGAATGGAGAAGTCTATAAAAGTTGTTGTTTTGCTAGAAACCATTGCTCAGCCATTTTGAATTTGATTCTGCTTGAGACTTGTGCACAAATAAATGATTTGGACCTTCTGAACAGACTCCTGGTATCATTGGTTTGTCTGCGCTCTGCTGCTACATATTCTTGGTGCGTTGGCCGGGAACGTGTGGTAATAGAGGGTATATAGGGCAATATACCACGACTTTCCGCCTCTACAGGTTTGGTCCTGCCGGGATCGCGCCCTTCCGACGCGGGCTCGCTCTCTGGCGCCACCGGTCCCTTGCATCGGAGGGAGCTGGCCGGACCTCGGCGGGTGCCGGGCCCGGCTGGAACCAACACCTTGAACCCGAGTGAGGGGAGTCCGAGGTCCAACTCATGCGCTTGCTTGGGAACTTTGAGGACCGGATCCGGTGAGTATAGTTTTGATTTGGTATGTCTAGACAGATGAGTCAGAGCAGTACTGCCATTTGAATCTTGAACTTGGAACTTGGAACTTGGAAAAGAGAGCTTGATCACCTCTCAAGACGGTCCGACTACCCCTGCATGAGTATTCGTGGGGCGAAACTATCGTCTTCTTGTATTTGGAATTTGAACATGGCCTAGTCAGAATAGACAGGATTGGGCTGTGTTTTTTGGGATACGTTGCTAGCATGATTGTGTGAATGAAGTGTGAATGAGAGGTCTGGCAGCACGGACCAAGCGAAGGCGGACTCCTGAGTAACGCATTTCCTGGCTGGGCGACCGTGTCCAGGTCGTAAAAAGGAGGAAGCGACCATCGTCTTGTCTTGTTATTTGTTTCCCTTATATGTTTCTAGGGCCGTGAGGACCCCTTACCCACGGTCCGCCTTCCTTTTCCCTTCTGTTTGTTGTTGCGCGCACACATCGATATGGGAGGGGCGGGGTCTACTAGGCACACTCCATTAGAATGTATGATCACACTTTTTAAGGAAGGATATTCAGGAGATTATGGAGTTAAAATGACTGCAACACGATTACAGATTTTGTGTACTAGGGAGTGGCCCAACTTAGACCCCGTATGGCCCCGAGAGGGAACTTTTACTATAGGAATTATTCAGTCAGTTCACCAGAAAGTGCGAATAGCGCACCCCGACCAGTACCCCTATATAGATTCCTGGTTGAGTATTTGTGAGAACCCGCCCCCTTGGGCGAAGCGCTGTTATGAAGAACAGTGCAGAATAATGTTAGCATTAACAGATCAAATGCAGAAAGCAGATCAGACTAAAAAGACAAGGACAGATGAGAAATCCAGACGAAAACCCGTCCTTGCAGATCCCGAGTCCCCAGAAGTGATAACTCAACAGCCCCGAGCCCAGCATCCAGTAAGGGTGCCACCACGTCCCACCCCAGAGCCACAGAGACAGCGGGAGCAGGACCCAACCCCAGACCCATCACCTGAAGAGCAGGCAGATAAGCTTACTTCAGATGAGGAGGATGACTCAACCGAGACTGAGGAGAAAGTTGAGTCGGAGGCAGAAGAGAAAGAGGAAGGGTCTTCCCAGAGTGATACTGACAGTATAAAGACGACCGTCAGTGTGAGCTCATCAGTCAGAAGTAAAGCGTCCCAGACTAAGCGCACGGGCAAGAAGAAAGCCCCTGCCAGGAGAGTCTCTAAAATCCCCCTTAGATCCGGAAAGACTTCTACTGTGAAAATGATGCCTTTACGGCAAGTCCCGGGAGTGCCCGTAAGAGATGAAGATAATCAGGTGGTGGCAGGACCCTTAAGTTTAGTATATGTGTCCTTCTCCACTACTGATTTGTTAAACTGGAAGTCACATTATGCTTCCTATACCGACAAGCCCCAGGAACTAACAGAATTAATGCATACTATTATGGAAACCCACCAACCCACTTGGGCAGATTGCCGTCAGCTCCTGTCTACCTTATTCACTACTGAGGAGCGGACACGAATTAAGCGAGCCGCTGTCGACTGGCTGGCAGATAACCCTTTAGCACCGGGAGATGCACAAGGGATAGACAATCGAGAAGCAGCCCAAAGAGAATTCCCAAATGAAGACCCCCAGTGGGATCCGAATACAGAGAGAGGATCCAAATCCCTATCACGGTTTCGCCAAGGCCTCATGCAAGGTCTGAGAAGGGGGGGCCAGAAAGCTATGAATCTTTCTAAAGTGACCGAAGTTAATCAGGGCGTAGATGAAAGCCCAGCAGTGTTTTATGAAAGATTGACTGAAGCGTATAGAATGTATACTCCCTATGATCCAGATGCACCAGGAAGCTTATGCATGGTGAATTCTGCTTTTGTAAACCAGTCACAACCAGACATTAGACGTAAGCTACAGAAATTAGAAGGGTTTGCGGGCATGAATGCAACTCAGTTACTGGAAGTCGCTCATAAAGTGTATGTGAATCGTGATAATGAAAGGCAGAAAGAATGTGATCGAAAGATGAAGAAGAAAGCTGATTTTTTGGCTGCAGCCATAGTGGAACAGAAAAGGGGAGGTTTCCCTAGCCAAAGGAGCAGAGGAAGAGGGCGGGGCCGAGGAGATGTCCGGCCCCAACTAGGCGTGAACCAATGCGCTTATTGCAAAGAGGAAGGACATTGGAGAGATACATGCCCGCAACTCGAAGACGCCCCTCAGGATGACGAAAACAATGCTCAATGGAGAGAAAGAGGAAGAGGCCGACCCCGGAACCGCGGAGGGGCCAATCGAGAACAATTTCAACGAGAAAGGGGAGAGGCCATACAAGCAGTGGCCGCAGCGACCTACAATGTGGATGAAGCAGATTAGGACAGACCGGGCTCTGAATTCGCTTTAGGTCTCCAGGAGCCTATGGTCAGCATACAAATAGGAGACCAATTTATGGACTTTATGGTTGATACTGGAGCAGAACATTCTGTAGTAGATAAACAGATCGCCCCATTTTCCGCAAGAGCAGTCACCATTGTGGGAGCAACTGGTGCCAAAGCCACAAAGCCTTTTCTCCAGAATCGCGTATGCACGCTGGGAGGACAGCAAATAACACATCAATTTCTCTATATGCCCGAGTGCCCAGTACCATTATTGGGACGAGATATGCTAGCTAAATTACAAGCCCAAATATCCTTTACTGAGAAAGGAGAGATGCAAATGACAGTGAATTCCCAGACGAAACCTGCTGGATTAATGCTGCTTACTGTCCCTCGAGAAGAAGAATGGAGATATTATAGTAACGAGTCTGCCCAGGACACCTATTTTGAACACACTCTGAAAAGCATAGACGCCCCGCCTGGAGTATGGGCAGAAGGCAATCCCCCAGGCCTAGCCAAACATATAGCTCCAATAATTGTCAATCTCAAGCCTAATGCTGAACCAATACATGTCAAACAATACCCCCTCCCAAGAGCAGCAATTGAAGGCATTCACTGCCACTTGTTAAGACTACTAGAGTATGGCCTACTAAAAGTATGTCAGTCACCATGGAACACTCCACTCTTGCCAGTAAAGAAGCCTGGAACAGGTGACTACCGTCCAGTGCAGGACCTAAGGAGAGTGAAAGAAGCAGTCGAGACCATACATCCAGTTGTGCCAAATCCCTACACACTCTTAGGATTAATTCCTGCTGAAGCCACCCACTTTACTGTTTTGGACTTAAAAGATGCATTCTTCTGCATAAGATTAGCCCCAATTAGTCAATTGCTGTTTGCCTTTGAATGGCAGGACCCTGTCTCCGGAAGATGGGGCCAACTTACTTGGACACGATTACCCCAAGGATTCAAGAATTCACCTACCATCTTCAGTGCTGCACTAAACCAAGACCTTTCAAGCTATCCAGTGGCCCCGGGGAAGAGAGTACTTCTCCAATATGTGGACGATCTGCTGATAGCTGCTGTATCAGAAAGTGAATGTATACAAGCCACCAAAGACCTCTTGCAGCTACTGGATGAAGCTGAATACAAAGTTTCCAGAGCCAAAGCACAGCTATGCCAAAAATAAGTGAAATACTTGGGCTTTCGCTTGACTAAAGGAAGCCGACAATTAGGGAGAGAAAGAAAAGAAGCTGTGTGCAGAATCCCAACCCCAACCACCAGAAAGCAAGTCAGAGCTTTTCTGGGAGCAGCAGGATATTGCCGAATCTGGATTCCCAACTTTGCTAAAATTGCCAAACCACTATATGATGCCACCAAAGGAGAAGAAAAGTCGCCACTAGAGTGGGGATCTGAGCAGGATGCAGCCTTCAAAACGTTAAAGGAAGAATTGATGTCGTCACCAGCACTTGGACTACCAGATGTTCACAAGCCTTTTCATTTATTCGTGCATGAGGTGCAGGGAAACGCCTTAGGCATGTTGACTCAGAAATTAGGACATTGGGAGCGACCTGTAGCATACCTATCAAAACAATTGGACACTGTGGCCAAAGGATGGCCACCTTGCTTGAGAGCAGTTGCAGCTACAGCATTGTTAGTGAGTGAAGCAGATAAACTCACCTTAGGACAGAATCTACGAGTCACTGTGCCACATGCAGTACTTGTCCTCATGGAACAGAAAGCGAATCATTGGCTCACCAATTCCCGAATGTTGAAATATCAGAGTATGTTATGTGAAAACCCACAGATACAATTGGAAGTGAGCCATGCCTTGAACCCAGCCACATTGATACCAGTCAGCGAAGAACCTCCAGAGCATGACTGTATAGAAGTCATGGATACTGTATTCTCGAGTCGACCTGATTTGACAGATGTGCCCCTAGAGAATCCTGATCAGACTTATTTTGTAGATGGAAGCAGTCTCATCATTGATGGACGACGTTGTGCCGGGTATGCAGTAGTCACCCGGGAGGAAGTCATTGAATCATCAGCCCTGGCATCAGGCACATCAGCCCAGAAGGCAGAATTGATTGCACTTACCCGAGCGTTGGTATTAGGTGCAAAACTCTTGTTAAATGTGTACACGGACTCCAAATATGCCTTCACCACTTTGCATGCGCATGGAGCTCTCTACAAAGAACGAGGGCTCATTACGTCAGGAGGGAAATCGATAAAATATGGCCCGGAAATATTGATGTTACTAGATGCAATATGGGCCCCAACACGTGTAGCCGTCATGCACTGCCGAGGACACCAAGCAGGTAAAGGAGATGTTGCCCAAGGAAACAGATTCGCTGATGCCTCAGCGCGAAAAGCAGCCATGACAGGCCAAATTTCATCACACGCCATGCCAATGCAGGCAGCCTTGTTTCCAGTACCTCTCAACTCATGGACACCACGATATACCACCAAAGAATTGGATTACTACTGCAATAAGGAAGAGGGAGTGCTGAAAGATGGATGGATTGAGCTGCCGCCAACTGAGGGCAGCCAACCCCCAGGACGAATAGTAATTCCTGAACTATTGGGACCAGCCTTTGTCAAAGCTTTCCTCCAAGCCACACATTATGGAAAAAGTGCTATGGAGAAAGCACTCAAGCCACATTTTTGCATCGCCTTGTTGGGAGCCCTATCAGCCTCAGTAGCACGCCAGTGTTTAATTTGTGCCAAGAACAATGCCAAACAGGGTCCCACGCCACCACCCCGAGTTCAGTCAGGAGGTGTAACCCCCATGCACCACCTGCAAATTGACTTTACTGAAATGCCAAAAGCCAGTGGATACCGCTACTTGTTAGTGTTAGTTTGTACCTTCTCTGGGTGGGTAGAGGCTTATCCCACCAGGACTGAAAAAGCCCGAGAAGTTACCAAAGTTCTGCTGAGAGAAATTATCCCCAGATTCGGAATTCAAGCAGTAATAGTGTCAGACAATGGGCCCTCATTTGTGTCTCAGATTACTCAGCAGTTAGCAAATGCCCTGCAGATACAATGGAAGCTACACACTGCATATAGACCTCAGAGTTCAGGGAAAGTTGAGCGAATGAATCGTACCTTGAAAGCCCAAATGTCTAAGCTTTGTCAGAAGACTCGCCTAAAGTGGCCCCAAGTGCTCCCAATAGCTTTGCTCAGAATACGCTCAGCTCCTGTGAAATCAACAGGATTCTCCCCTTTTGAGGTAGTGTATGGCAGACCCCCACCAATAGTGCAGGGAATTAAAGGAAGTTTAGCCCAGATTGGTTCAGAAATAACCAGACAAGAACTTCTAGCTCTTAGTTTTGTTCTACAGACTCTTCATGCGTGGATCCAGGACTAACTGCCCATTAATTTGACGGAACCCCTGCATCCCTACAAGCCTGGTACCTCGGTGTGGATCAAAGATTGGAAGAAGACACCGCTGGAACCTCATTGGAAGGGACCATACACCGTCATCCTGTCTACCCCAACTGCAGTAAAGGTAGCAGAGATCGATTCCTGGATCCATCACAGCAGAGCCAAGCCAGCAGCCGTTACAGATTCCGAGCAGTGGACAGCAGTACAACATCCTGATGTACCCTTGCGACTCACCCTGAGACGGCAACCAGCGACCTAGATTTTTGGGATTGTCCCAACAGCCACAGTGCCTTGTGGTAGACAAATCTTTCGAAGAGGATTGCTGTTTCCAATACAGCAAGATTTGCTCAAACAAACCTTATGTGTGCGATTCTGTACACTGATTGATACTATATTGATTAACAACATTTGGTGCCAACTGTAGCTGATAAGTTGGCATACTACGGACATTTTGAGGATCTTCAATCAACATTCAACACCCGTTGAATTGCTTTATTAGCAAACGGGACGGCGTTGTGCCAAGAAGAGGACGTCGAGGTCAAGATTTTCAAGTGAGGATTCAGAAAGACTCCAATCAACATGCATTTTCGTTTTTACTTAGTCCTGGTTGCTTGCTTAGGGGGCCTTGAACTGACTTGTGCCTTGCCTCCATGTACTGCTTGCATTACTTCCACTCGGACTGGAATGAAAGTAACTCAGACTTTGCTTTATCATTCATACTATACCTGTACTGGTAAAGTAACCCGGTGTATTTATAACACCACGGAACTGAATGTTTGTACTACAGGTAATACTAAGGTGTGTTTTAACCCGCATCAGAATCCATCCTATTATACTTTGGAGATACGATGGAATGATGCAGATGGAGATTTACTTAATGCTACCTCCCCACTCACCGATCCTGCTAAGCTTGCTGTATTGTACTTTGATGCTTGTGATGCTATCAATAGGGATAGTCGTTCAAAATGTGCTGATTGGGAGAAAACTTATGCTCTCAATGATAAGTACATGTGTCCAGAAGGAACCACTGGATGGGGAGAATGTACAGGTAAACGAGTTTTAGCCAATGAATATAGCACAGCCCCGGTAGCAGATTACTATTGCCCGAAGTGGGAATGTGTTTTCTATGCCACATGGAAAACCGGAATGGTAGAAAATACCAGAAACAATCGAATGGCAATTTTGCAAAAGCCATATGTGAAGGATATAGAAAAGAATTGCAAGAAAGGAGCTTGTAATCCGTTAGAGTTTCTTGTAATAAATCCTAGTGCCTGGAAGCAGGGGTATAAATTTGGACTCAGAATTGCAGGTTCTGGGTCCGATCCCGGAACCATTGTATATATTAGATTGAACACCCAGGCCCATAGGTCGTCACGATATCATATACATAACACTTTTTACGAGACTATGCATATAAATAAGTTTGATATCCCTCACCCTTCCCAGAATTTGTTTCTAGAATTAGCGGGAGCAGTAGTATCTAGCTTACACATTTCAGATTGCTATTTTTGTGGTGGAACTAAGATGGGTGACCAGTGGCCATGGGAAGCCAAGGAATTAAATTATTCACTAACTTACAACCACACTGAATTACATAAGACTACAAGCGAATGGGTCTTAGCACACTCGATAGTTAGACGTCTATGTTACGCCCGAACTGGACCTCAGTTCACCCTACAGGTGGGACAGCTGGTCTGTCTCAGCCAAAAGTTCTATAATGACACTACGAAACAGACGTCTTGGTGGTCAGGAGTTAATGAATCTGAGCCCACCAATCCATTAGCAAAATTTTCTGAACTTGCTGATCTATGGACAAATCTTGCCCTACCCCATGCTTGGCAAGCCCCACCTGGCTTGTATTGGATCTGTGGAACCCGAGCATATGCCCACCTCCCTCTCCACTGGGGAGGAGCATGTGTCTTAGGAACCATTCGACCTTCATTCTTTTTGTTACCCACAGAGCATGGAGAGCAATTAGGATACCCAGTATACACTAAGAGACAGAAAAGAGCAGCTCTCCAGATAGGCAAGTGGCAGAAGTGGGATGGAGAGGATTGGCCACCTGAGAGAATAATTGCCTATTATGGACCGGCCACATGGAATGATGATGGTATGTGGGGCTATCGGACCCCTGTATATATGATTAATTGTATTATCCGCTTACAAGCAGTAGTTGAACTCATAACCAATGAAACTAGTCAAGCACTTACACTCTTAGCTAGACAGAGCACACAAATGCGTACTGCAATATATCAAAATCGCCTGGCGCTAGATTACTTGCTAGCAGCTGAAGGCGGGGTATGTGGAAAGTTGAATTTAACCAATTGTTGTTTAAAAATAGATGATAAGGGTCAAGTAGTTGAAGACATTGCAGAAAATATGAGAAAACAAGCTTATGTGCCAGTACAAACCTGGCAAGGGTTTAGAATGCCTAATTGGTTTGAATCTATCTTTTCAGGATTAGGGTGACTCACTACTTTCTTTATGATAATTCTAGTAGTTGTAGGTTTGTTTCTATTATTACCATGTATAATCCCTTGTTGTATGCGATCCATTAACAGTGTTATTGAGAACACCGTAGAGCGGAAGACCGCGACTAAGATTTTGGCCTTATGGCATCCTCGGCCTACTATATATGGTCGTAACCCGACCCCAGTATAATCCAATTAAGTGATTTAACTCTCACACCTTATTAAGTAATAGGGTGAGATTAATCAAAGGGGGGAATGTGGTAGGCGAAGGCCTATGATCCATGGTGTCTGAAATAAGCAGACAGGCCTAAATAGCTTGACCTGTAAATGAAGCCTGTGGAGAGGCCCACAGGAATTACACATTCCCCAGAATGCTGCTATTATAGAACTGAAACTTAACAAGGCACAATCAGCTTAGCTGAGCAGAATCGAAACTCAGAAAAATATAGAAAAATAAGTTTAATTGCTATTGATAAGAAAGTACAGCTGCTATGAAATTAATTAACTCTGCTGAAAGAAAGGTTACAGTGCCCTGCTTTCCCACATGTTCTAACTAGTTAAATGGCCTTGGAAGAGAAAAGTATCTAAGTTGGTGAACTGACCATTGTAATTGGGACTATAAGGGGGGTAAGCAGGTGCTAAGCCCAGTCAAAGGATATCATTGGATAGCCATATCGGTACCGGAACCAATAGAAGGTGTACGGGGGGTTACCGGGACCAATGAAATGTTTGCCTATGTCTAGAATGGAGAAGAAGTCTATAAAAGTTGTTGTTTTGCTAGAAACCATTGCTCAGCCATTTTGAATTTGATTCTGCTTGAGACTTGTGCACAAATAAATGATTTGGACCTTCTGAACAGACTCCTGGTATCATTGGTTTGTCTGCGCTCTGCTGCTACAGGACCATGCACTGGTGAATTTAAGACTGACAATTGAGGGGGAGGGAGGGGGAACCCAGTTTTGGAGGTTCAATGACTCCCTGTTAGAGGATGAGAGGGTCCATAGGGAGATAGAGAGGGAAACAGTAGAATACTTTAAATGGAATCACAATGGCGAGGTGGCCTGTGGGGGTGTTTGGGATGGGTATAAGGCTGTTGTAAGGGGTGTTCTCATCAAATGGGGGGGGGGCCCGTAAAAGGAGGGAGAGGGAGGAGAGGGGAAGGGTATTGAGAGAAAGGTTACTGGAGCTTGAAGCATTGGATGCGCAAGATGCAAAGGGGACCTATAGAGGCCGAGTGCTGGCAGTCAGAGCACGGATAAACAATATGGAAGCTGAAACTATACGATATCATATGCAACTATTGAGACAGGGCTTTTTCGAGGGGGGGGGAACAAGGCAGGGCAATACATGGCGCAGCAATTGAAACAACGGAAATTACGCTCACAAATTTTGAGAATTCTGAATTGATAAGGGAAAGTAGTGCATAAAGAGGGGGATATTCGAGAGGCCTGCCAAAGATACTACAAAGAGCTGTATGCGGCTCGAGCCTCTTCGGACTTGGACAGAATACAAAGTTATTTAGACTCAATAAAGCTCCCGATGTTGATAGAGGAGGAACAGCGACAGTTAAATAAAGCTATTACAGCAGAGGAAGTAGCACAAGCCATAAAACAGTTAAAAGTAGTGTGATAAGGCAGAAGCCACTGAAAGCAGAAACTTAGAAAAAAAAGCTGTTTCTTACAAAACAAATAACTTAACCCTCCATAGCCCATGTTCCCTGTAAAATTGTTATCTCCAAGTTATAATGCCCTGTTCAATGTAATTTCAGTTTGTTCAATGTAAACCGCCTTGATACGTTGAAAGGCGGTATATAAGAAATGTAAAATAAATAATAAATAAAATAACTTGCAGAAGATGCAGTTCCCTTGCAAGGCAGCTAGAGGGAGCGTGCATGAACCTACAGAGGCTGAGCTAACACACCCGGGGACTGATTGTGCAGGAGCTAATCAGCTCCACCTGAAGAGTAGCTCAAGGAACTCAGAAGTAAAACGGCTTTATAAGCATAGAGGCAGCTCAGAAGAAGAGAGCCTGGCCTGGAGGGAGGAAGGAACCTCAGAGGAGAGCCTGGCCTGGAGAGAGGAAGGACCCTTGGAAGAGAGCTCAGAGGAGAGCTCAGAAGGAGAGAGAGAAAGGTACAGACCAAGAAGTGCTGGAGTGAGACCTGGGAGAGCCATACTGGAAAGAGACCCGGTAAGAAGAAATCCCAGAGGCAGTGAGCTCAGAAGGAGGGAGCCAAGCCTGGAGAGAGGTCTATACTCACCAGAAGGGTCTGTAACAAGATTTAAAAGTACTGGAAGAGAAAGTCCTGATAGGAGGATTACTTGTGCTAGAAAGCCAAGAAGCCTGGAGGCTTTATCTGGTCTTCCCAAGCTGCAGAGAAGACAAGCACTATCCAGGAGGATTCCAGAGGGAGTCTACAAAAGAGACCGTGTCCAGAGAGAGGTGCCTGGTTGGGCAAGTACCGGTCACACAGACATTACAAAGCCAAGGTACAGTGACTCTTTTTGTCTAAAGAGAAACCCACCTCATAGAGCGTCTGTGAGAGCGGATAAGCAGTTTGAGAGAAAAGAAAGCAGGCAGGAGTTTTACAAGCCATTACCTAGAGGTGTGGGGACAAGCCCTGCTGTTTACTGGAAAGCCCTAGAACAGCCCAGCTGGAGGCTAGGGAGAAGGCATATTGACTTTCAAACTACTGCAGCCAGGGAAAGGTTAATTGCTGAGGGAAGCACAAATGACCCAGAGCCCATGCAGGTGGAATATGGGGATTCAGTTATATCATCCCAGGAAGATTTAATGGATTGCTCTGTGTGTATGGCAGGAAGCCTTGAGTCACTCCCTGAGCTGTAATTGTATATGGACAAGCTCTAATATTGTTTTGTTTGTGCTGAGCGAAAGAGAAAAGCTCACCAAGTTATTTTGCTCCAAAGTTGGAAAGCCTGTCTTGTTTTTACAAAGAAGCTGTGAAAGAATGTAACAGTTTATTTGTTCACCTTATGCTTTGGTAGAAGAACCTGACAAGAAGGAAATACTTCATTTCTCTGTTACCTAGTGAACCTCAGTGCATAAAAGGGAAATAAAAGCCTTATTTACCCTCCATTTTGGCTCACACAACTCATTCTTATAAGAAGGAAGACTACAATACCCAGGATGCATCTGGCTTAAAGAGTCTTTTACCTCCATCAATAAAAAAATGCTCAACCTGCCCTTGCAGCCACAGGCCACCAGGGGGGTTGATGACATAAATGGCATAGTTTTATGGATTTTTGCTAAAGGAATACAGAAGAAAAGAAAGAAACTCTACTGCCAAAGTGTGAAAGAAAACACGGAGTGAAAGAAAACACGAGTAGAAGATTGTGGTGTTGCTGGCAGCAGTGCAGAGTGCTACAGGACAGAGCAACAACGTCTTTACTCAAAAGCTTGACTCAACACCTCCACCAGGTAAATGTAGATAGACATAACCTGTGCTGGATGTGGGTGTGTGGTGGAAAAAAAAAAAGGAGAAAAGAAAAGAGGGAACTGATTTGTTATCAGTCCACACTTGGGTTTCTCTCTCTCTGATTTTTTCTAGGAACCCCATTGCCATGGATCCCAAGGAGAAACTTGCGTGGATGTCTATGCAGTTCGATAAGCAGAGGGAACTGGCTTGTCAGTCGCAGCAGCAAGCAGTGCAGGCAATGCAGGATCAACAGATGCCTATACTTCAGATGATGGAGGCTTGGTTTGCCCATCAGAAAACGACGCCAGAAGCTTCTAATCATCAAGGACAGAATCCTGGACTTGGTAGCAGTGCGGTAGGACACTGGTCCTATGAGACCTTAACTTTAGGGAAATTAGCCGCTACTGATGATATAGATGACTTCTTGGACTCTTTTGACAGAATAGCACATTCGGCAGGCTGGCCAAAAGAACAATGGGCCTTACGCTTGGCAGCTACGCTTACAGGGGAAGCACTGTCGGCCTATAGAGCGATGCCCACGGCCCTAGCAGACAATTACACCGAGGTGACAAAGGCCATCCGGGACCTCCTTGGCCTGAATCCCCTAGTGTATAATCGTATGCTACGCACCGCTCACCTTAAAAATGGAGAGTCGCCAAAAGCTTTAGGTCATAGGCTGAGAAGCTTAGCATTAAAATGGCTAAGACCTGAAGAGAAAACAATTGACACTATGGTAGATGAAGTAGTGTTAGAACAATTCATGTCTGCGGTACCAAAGAAAGTGCAGAGCTTCCTTATGCTGCAGCACTGCCATAATACTGACGAAGCTATTACGTTAACAGAATGATATTTGGAGGCAGAATTGGCCACCCAACCAAATAATGAAGTTCCAAAGACGGCAGCAGGTGCAGTAAGGCAGTCATCAGGAAGTCTCTCACGCTATAAGCCACGAGATTTGACAAATGTTAGCCCTGTATCCAGAAATCACTCTAGGAGGAGATGTTTTCTATGTAGAGAATTGGGTCACATACAGAGTGTGTGTCAATCACGTACTGCTTTAATGAGTAAGAATACAAAGGTATTGCGTGAAAGGTTTGTACTAGAGGTAACCGTGCAAGGTGTTGCCGCCCAAGCTCTCTTCTCGACTCTGGCGCAGATCAGTCCATGATCTCTCGTAAACTCTGGACAAGGATTGAGGAGCAGGCTGAATCTTCACCAGACCGAGCAGAAGGGAGGGTAAAAATAAAATGTATTCACGGTGCCTCAACATACTATCCTGTGTATAATCTAGTTGTGAAAGGTTTAGGGATAGAGTGAGAGATGTTGATGGCAGTGGTACCCAAATTACCCCAAGAATTGGTGCTAGGCAGTGACTGGCCCCAATTTAGGAAGGGTCTGAGCAAGGGCCTATCACCCAGAGAAGTTTTTGTGACTACACGCACTCAGACAAAAGTTTCAGACCAGCCCTCTTGTTCCTGAGATACAACTCTAGATGACCTCCCCTCTCACGAAGACTTAATAACTGCCCCCGCGGAAAGAAACAAAAAGTCTAAAGCCGAAAAGTGCAAGGAGAGGAGATGCCGCTCTCAAGGCAGAGCCGAGTTAGAAGCGGGAAGGGGACTGCCCTGGATTCCTTCGGAGCTAGTGAAAAAATTTCCCTCGTTTAAAAAGGAGCAAAGGGATGATCCCGTGCTAACGCGCGCGTTTGAGTACGCCCAAGAGAAGAGGGATACATTTCCAAGGTTTACCCTGGAGGAGGAAGTGCTATACAGGGAAAGCATAGACCCCCACTCTAGGAAAGTCCGCAGGCAACTGGTAGTGCCAAATACTTTCAAATTTTTGGTCCTAAGGTTAGCTCACGACCACCCAGTAGGAGGTCACAAAGGGGTACAGGGGTCCCTTGACCAGGTACTGGCCCGGTTTTTTTTTTTTTTTTTTAACTTTTATTTTCATTTTGCAACAAACAAAAGAAACAACACACCAAAGGAGACAAAACAAGTATACAATAAAGAAAAGTAAACCCAATTACCCCCCACCCCCACGCTTCTTCTCTAGCTGATTATGTCAGCATGTGAACGCTTCCAAACAACAGTGATTATACATCAAAACAATCAAAAGAGTATCTGTGATACAGAATAATCATGGGACAAAGATATATACAAATTTAGACAGTCAGATGAGAGCATTGAGCAGAATGTACATAGTCATTGAGCATCTTCCATTTAGACCGATGATGAGGAGTCTGAATGGGGGAAGCAAACATACGAGGTATTTGTTCATATTTACTGTAGAGACAGACATGATTCCACCATTCATTGGGGCTCAGATGAGAGCTATTTTTCCAGTATTTCGTAATTAGGGAAATAGCAATGCCAAGCATAAAGTCCAAAAGGAAGTAAGCCGTTTTTGGAAGAGAGGGGATCCCCGCAGCTGAGCGAAGTCCCACTATCCTCCAAGAAAGGGGCTCTTGAAAGTGCAAAATAGACTGGATACGACCCCAGACCCGACGCCAGTAATACTGTAGTGCGGGACATTCATACATAACATGAGGTAGTGAACCAATGGCCGCATGACATGTCCAACAACTATTGCCCTGAGTAGTGTTCCATTTGGCTAATCTGTCAGGAGTGTAAAAACACCGGTGGGCTAGAAAGAAGAGTGTCTGAGTGAGTGAGGCGGATCGGGAGACCCGTGTCACTCTACTCCAGACAAGGCTCCATTGCTCCGGGGTCAAAGTCACATGCAATTCTCTCTCCCATGCTTTCTGCGCTATAGGGGTATCTCTAGTTATAGCATTACATAAGGTTTTGTAAAAATTGGATGCTACACCCGGTGAACTACCGATAGATCGGATAGTCTCCAACCAACCTTGTGTAGGGGAGGCCGATGGCGGGAGCACCTTAGCACTCCGAAGGCAATGCTGAAGTTGCACCAACTGAAAGTAGTGTTTCGCTGGGAGACCAAATTCAATTTGCAATTCCCTAAAAGTTTTCCAGCGACCTTCATGGAACAACTGACTAGGAATCCAAATGCCCCTAGTGTACCAGGGGCTCCACGCCATCGGCTTATTTTGTATTCGAAATCGAGTATTGTACCAAAGTGGGAGCTTGTCTAACGGACAGAGTCGGGAGTCTAAAGATTGCATAAGATTATTAAAGGCACCTAAGGTGTCTAAAAGCATTGGTGGAAAGTGGGAGTCTGATGGGAGAGTCATACCAGGGAGAAAAGTAAGAGGAATCGGTTTGCAAAGGTCCTCTTCTATGTCTAGCCACACAGGTCTACTCGGTACTGGATCTTCCAGCCAACGAGCGCCTTGTTTGAGAAGAAAAGATTGATGATACTTCAGGAAATCAGGGAATCTGACACCCCCATTTTCCTTATCTGCTTGCAGCTTATGTTTCGCTATCCTAGGTGTCTTGTTTTGCCACAAGTATCTAGTCAGAAGGCCCTCTAAATCTTTATATATACGTCGAGGTAAGAGACAGGGCAACATTTCTAAGATATAATTCACTTTCGGAACAATCATCATTTTTATGGTTTCTAATCGACCCCACCAGGTAAGTGTTAAAGGAGTCCAGCGGTGAGTAAGCGCCCGGACTTTAGAGGTTAAGTCTTTGGCATTGAAGGAGATAGTGTCTTCCAAAGGAGAACAATAGTGAACCCCAAGGTATTTGACCATGCGAGGTTGCCATAAAAAGGGGAAGGGTTGCATATCTGCCTGATGAAGCAAAGGATTTAATGGAAAGGCTACCGACTTGGTCCAATTTATCTTATAACCGGACAGTTGTGAGTATTTACCAATTTGCTCTAGGACAGCCGGTACTGAGTCTATAGAGACAAAAAGCATAAGGTCATCAGCATACGCTGAAATTTTGATTTCCCTATGGGTGAAGGGGACTCCATGAATCTCCTCCGATTGCCGGATTAGTAAAGCCAAGGGTTCGAGTGCAAGATCGAAGAGAAGTGGAGACAGTGGGCATCCCTGGCGAGTGCCGCGTTGAAGGGGAAAAGGCTGAGACTTTAAAGCATTGGCACATATACTGGCTGTAGGCTGTGCGTACATGGTGCGAAGACAACGGAGAAAACCTTCCCCGAATCCGTACCAGCGGAGGACTGCAAACAGGAAGGGCCACTCTAAGCGATCAAAGGCCTTCTCAGCATCAAGTGAGAGACCAACAAATGGGCGATCAAGATTAACTGCGGTAGTCAGTACATGGCATAGAGTCCGAGCATTGTCAGCAGTTGATCTACCAGGAATGAAACCGCATTGATCTGGGTGTATTAAGGTAGGCATCCTATCAGAGAGCCGGGTAGAGAGAATGGTGGCAAATATTTTATAGTCCGCGTTTAGGAGGGAAATTGGACGATAATTAGCTGTTAGTTGCGGGTCTCTCCCCTCTTTCTCAAAAACTACTACATTTGCCATTGAAAAGGACCCAGAAGGAGAACCCTCCTCGGCCAGAGCAGAAAAATAAAGTTTCAAAGCTGGAGCTAAGTCAGCGTGAAAGGTTTTGTAGAATTCAGCAGGGAGACCGTCTGGGCCTGCGGCTCGACCTGAGGCACATTTCTTGATAGCAGAATGAATTTCTGAGACAGTAAAGGGTGTGTCCAAGGCCACTCTATCTTCGTCAGATAGGGTCGGTCTTTGTACCCCTGAAAGTAAGCGTTCAAATACATCTGGCTCAAAATCACATTCAGATTGATAAAGCCGAGTATAAAAATCACGAAAGAGTTCTAAGATTTCGGTATCTTTAGTGACCAAGCCCCCCCCCGACGGATTACGGAGGGCGGTAACACGCTTGGCTTCTTTTTGACCTTTTAGGGCATTTGCTAATAATTTGCCAGCACGATTATTTTCCCGATAATATAGCCCTTGTTGTGATTCAATATTTTTGACAGCAGCAGTGTACAAAAGCTGATTGTATTGAAAACGCAAGCGTTGTAAACGGAGTAAAATACATGGGTCAGTACGGGACGTGAGAAGACGCTCCCCAGCTTGTATCTGCTGCTCTAGAATCAGTAAATGCTGCTTTCTTTGTTTCCCCTGCCGAATTTGATAGCTAGTTATAGTTGCGCGGATAGATGCTTTAAAACCCTCCCACCAAGCCCAGCTCGCTGTGTCATGGGGTGAGTTAAAATGAAAATAATCTTGGATAGCGGCCTTTATATCAACCTGAAAATCTTTTTGACCCAGTAAGGATCTATCAAAAAACCAAGCTCGGGGAGGATCGTCCCGCGCAGTGACATGTAATGATAAAGATATGGCAGCATGATCTGAAATATGGAGAGGATGAATCCTAGTCGTGTCTACTTGAGAAATCATTGCTTTGGAAATGAGAAAGAAATCTATTCTAGATTGGGAGTGATGGGGGGCAGAAAAGAAAGTGAACTCTAAGTCAGAGGGGTGAAGCAGCCTCCATATATCTACCAGCGCAAGATCTTGCATCAGAGCTGTAAGGGTAGCAAGACTCTTGGGTGGACTACTCGTTCTAGGCGGCTGTCTATCTATCAGAGGGTCTAACACTTGATTAAAATCACCACCAAGTATTAATGGAGTATTGGCAGAGGCCTGTGCCAACTGCGCAATACTTGCATAGTAAGCAGGGTTGTCCACATTCGGGGCATAAATGCAAATACATGTAAATTCACTATCTCCCACCTTAAGATGTACTCGGGCCCATCTACCCTCCTTGTCAGCGCTAGTATCAATTACAGTAGCTTGCAAAGATTTCTTAACCAGAATGGCTACCCCGCACCGTTTGGAAACGGCGGGAGAATAGGCAGCCACCATGTAAGGCTTAACATTGAGTTTCAGTGTTTCAGCAGAGTTTAAGTGCGTTTCCTGAAGAAACGCTAAATCAGCATGCTCATGGCTAAGATAGCTAAGGATTTTCTTTCTTTTGATTGGACTATTAATGCCCTTTACGTTGAGTGATAAGATTTTACATAAGGCCATTCAAACAAGTTAAAAATTCTGAGCATGATAGCGCACATAATTTCACAATGTCCCTCATATTGACTGTATCTGGCTGTACATATGGCATAAAAGAAAATAAGCTTAGATAATACAATGAAGCGCCCCACATTAAAAAAGAAAAACCGCAGCGCGGTAGAGAAGAAGCAGAACCCCAAAAATTACTGGCGACCATGTGTCTGCGGGGAGAAGCCCCAGAGAAGGCCGAAATTGAAAAAACACATAACCTGTAGGACTGTGCGTGCTCCGAATCCGACCGAGGCACACATCATGGAGGGATAGGAGACCAAAAAACAAAAAGTCATAGAAAGAAAGAAAGAAAGTCCAGGTAGTCTCTGTGCTTGACTATGATCGCCGCATCGGGCCCTTCAAAATGGCGGACAGAGCCGGCAAATAAAAGTCCAAGTCGTTGGATTAGCGCATCTGCTCTGCTTCTTTGGAGTCTAAAAATGCTGATAGTAGATCAGGATCTTCGAATGTCCTGGTTTGGTTGTGGAGAGTCACTCGGAGCTTCGCGGGATACAACAGGCCAAAGCGAGCCTGTAGCTGTTGAAGTCGAGGGCGAAAAGCAAGGAGTTTCTTCCGTCGGTCAACGGTAGGCTTTGCCAAATCAGGGAAGAAGGAGACTTTGTGACCTTCAAATTCCAAATGATGGTTCGCCCGAGCAGCATTTAAAATTTGTTCCACTTGTTGATATCGTAGCAAGCGAAAGATAATAGGCCGGGGGGCCGTTCGGTTGAGCGCCATGTGGGTAGGAACACGGTGTGCACGATCGATTTCCAGTTCTTTATGAAAGGTGATCTTCAGCAAGGAGGGAAGAGTTTTGAGCAGGAATTCTCTCATATCTCCCGCTTCCACCCCCTCCGGTATTCCAATGAGCCTCACATTGTTGCGACGGGCTCGATTATTGCTATCTTCTAACTCCTTTTGAAGATTCTGTATCTGGCGCTCAGCCTTGTCCAGTGTGCCCAAGCGCACCGCGTGCGAGTCGAGGACCCCCGCCATATTGTCCTGCCGTAATGAGAGACTTTCAAGTCGGTCCTGGAGCACTCCAAAGTCTTCTCGCATGGCTCTAAGCGCTTCTCCATTGGACTGCACCAATTCCTTCACGCCGCGTATTTCCTCTAAAATCTCCAGGTGCATTTCGGGGTTTTCTCGAAATGGAGCCATCTTCTGTGGGGAGGACACCTCTGTTTTGGAGCGTTTTCCGTGAGAAGAAGAAGGAGACCCGAAGTCCAAGCGCGCTGGTTTATGGGCCGCCATCCCCCCCGAGGTACCCCGGTCAGCCCGGAGCGAAATAGTAAGTTTGTATAGGTATTAAGTCAGGATTCTAAGTAGGCCTCTCGGGAGCTTCAGCGCGAAGCGTCTTACCCGCTGGACATCAGGCTCCGCCCCCCTACTGGCCCGGTTTTATTGGCCAGGAGTTTTCAGGGAGACCTCATGTTTTTGTGAGTCATGTGCCTCCTGCCAACGAGTAACCTACGTCCGACCCCCTGAGGTAATACCCCAATTTTTGAGAAACTTAAGAAGCCGTCTACGGTGGACCTCCACTTTCGCTGAAGAGAAATTGAAAGATAGTCAGCGAAAACAAAAAAAATATTACGATAGGGATACAAAGTCTAGACAATTAACCGTCGGTGAGAAGGTGATAGTTTTAGTGTCCGGACCCACCCCGAAATTCGAAGCCCAGTGGAGGGGGCCCTATACAATCGTTAAACCCATTGGTCCTGTCTTGTATATGGTACAAGATGAAAAGGGACGTAAACAGAGATATCACATAAATGTCCTCTGACAGTGGCGTGAAAGATTGGCCCTGAGTGCATCAGTAAGGGAAGTGTCAAGGTACATGGCAGGGCAGCCCTATGAAAATAAGGTCGAGCATAGAGCAGGAAAGTGATGTTACTTACCTGTACCAATGGTTCTCCGGGGACAGCAGGATAAGTCAGCCACACTTGGTGTCGTCATCTGACGGCGCCGAGACGGAAGTACTCTCCATAGCTCAGAAGGGCTTTCACCCTTCTGAGCATGAGCCAACTGGCCCCACCCCCCAGCCCGCCGCTAGCTAGCCAGTTTGTCCCTAGCTGGGCCTTAACCGCTAGGAGGCGGGCATTGGTCGGAGGCCGACCCCTTCCAGGGGAGGAGGGTGGGTATGTGTGGCTGACTTATCCTGCTGTCCCCGGAGAACCATTGTTACAGGTAAGTAACATCACTTTCTCCTAGGACAAGCAGGATGAGTCAGCCACACGGTGCCTCCCAAGCTACCAAATGCTGTGGTGGAAGGGGTAGTCGAGGTATTGGATTCTTACTGGTGTACCCTGGGTGACCTTGAGGCCGCACCGTTAGGTGGGGTTAATCGCAGTGTGCCGGGAGGCGTTGGCAAACGCGTAAGTGCAGCGCGAGTGCGCAGTGAAAGTGGGCATGCGCCCATGGGATGCTGGACATGTAACCTGCAGTCCCAAATGTGTGCATATGCCATAGCAGTGATTATGAGATCATACGGTCTCCATGTGCAGTGACCGAGATGCAGTAGCGGTGAGAGACTGAAGTAAGGATGTAGGAAGCGTTACCAGAGTGATGAGATTAGAGTATCACTACCTCCCCATACGGGGTGGAGACTGTGAGGATAAGAACGGCATCAAATTGATCATGCTACAAGAGTGGTGTGAATGGAGCCTTAATACCCCAATGGCCATGAGACAGTCTCTGGCTTGGTCGTGTGCTAGGCGATGTGTTATTCCGTGTTGCAATGGTCCTGGACCATGTGTATGGTCTTGGACAGCGCTGTCCAGGTGCCTGCTGGAATGGTATTGGGCAGTGTGTAGTGTTAGGCCCAGGCACAATTGAGGCTGCGAGGCCTCAGGTTGGGGATGGACTCTTTGGTGCAATTAGAGTTACGTGCCTGCTCTTGACTGGGTTTGAGCCCTTGCTTGTGCCATTGGCCGAGTGGGAAAAGCCTGTAGGGTCTCTGGAGACGTGTCCCCTGTCATTGGTGCACCATTTCGTGTGTGCCCTGTGCCCATAGTTGGGGCTGTGGTGCGATTCAGAGTGTGGAGTCTTTGCTCCTCCAGAGAGGAATCCCGCAGTCCGATGTCTTGTCTGACTGTCCGGGTTCCCACCGTGGTTTATGTGTCACACCGCTACCTAAATAGTCTCACTGCCTCAGTCATGCCCGCAGAGGGGGTAGTCTCCGGGGTGTTCGCCATCCTAGCGAGTGGTTCCTGAGCTGTCCGAGGGGCAGGAGTCGTGGGTCGGCGAGGCTGTTGAAAGCAGCCACCGGAGTCAGCGATCGCAAGGGAATTGGGAAACTCGTCAGGTTGCTGGTACCTGTGCCAGGCTCTGTCTGGCTGCTGGTACTTGCGCCAGGCACTTTACAGGTGCTGTAGGATTTGCATGATGACATTGCCAAGGCACGAGCTCATTCGTAGGAGATGACTGTTGAACAAGTCTGTAGGATTCGCCTGACGTGCCTGAGTTACGACCTGTCAGCTGGGCAGGTTCTCTAGTTCCCAGGAATTGCATGATGATGCGCCAAGGCACGAGTTCATTCATGGAAGACTATGGTCAATCAGGTCTAAGTTACCACCTGTCGATCGGGTCTTGAGTTTCCCATTGACTACTAGCGTTTGAGGAAGCATCCAGGGGCCTTCTGTGCAGAGCAGATGCTCGGGGAAAGTATTGGTGTTCGCCAGATATGATTCAGATGTCGTAGGCCCTGGCCAACCTAGGCCGTTGCCTTCCATGTTCTCCACATGGTGGGGCAGGTTGATTAGCTTTCTGGCCGTAAGGAGACTGATGGTCCTCGCCTGGGAGCAGAGTCTGCCCGGTGGTGCTCCTTAAGTCCCGGCGTGAGGGCGCCTTTCTTTGGCGCTGCCTTGGGCGGGGGATGCTTGGCTGTGGTAGAGCTGAACTCAGAGTGGTCTTCCTGCTGAGCAGGTTTGGGTCTGTGACCGCACAGAACAGTGCGACAAACTGGTGGTGCTCTTGCTTCGATCCATAGCCAGACCTGCTGCCCAGTCCTGGCCTGTGGCATTTTGTTACATGGCCTTTAATCCCTCACAAGAGGAGGATCCCTATGTTGGTGATCCCTTTACTGGTGTCGAGATTGCCACTCTCCAGACCTGGCAACAGTAGCCTAGGCTATAGGTCACAGGACTCTTAGATCTTGGTGGTACCTATTGCTCCCGTTTCAGAGGACATTGCGCAGCCAGGAGTCGTGCCTCTGTCACTGGTATCGGGGGCCGCGTATTCTCACCAGGGATGACGTCTCCCACGGTAGGCCATGGAATTCAGGAACTGTGAAGATGTGTCCTGGGCTGGGCCTGAAACTGTGGCGATCTGCAAGGCACAGTGGTTGTGTATAGTGTCCACACTGTAGCCAAGGCACAGTGGTTGTGGATAGTGTGCCACACTGTGGCCACAACATAGTTGTGGAATTGCATGACGATGAATCCGAATGCGGCTTACCACGGTAGAGTTGCATGCCGACGAGTCCGAACACGGCTCACCACATGGATACCAAAACCACTGAGACTGCCCCAACTGAGGATGATGGTGATGTCCCCCCAGTGTCGGGGAAAGAGTGCCTTGGGGATTGCGTGTTGATGCTTGCTTCAGCAGCATCCAGTTGATGTGAGGCTTTCATCAGGGAATTGGTGCTTGGTCTTTCCACGGTGGCACAGTGCAAGGAGTGCTAGTGGGAATCCAATCCTGGTCTGTGGGTGGGGGGGGGACACCAATATTTCCCAGGGAGGCTGTTGCCTGCCACATGATGTTGGGGGCACCTGAAAAGCCCTGCCCTGGGGCAAGGGTGGGTAGTCCTGCCAGTTGTACCGATGGCAAGTTGTCCCTAGATGGCAGAGCGGCACTGCGGAGTCTGAGAGGTTGTTGGGTCTGATATTGAAGGGTGCCCCAAATTTGATAATGAAGGCTAAGCTTGCCTTTTTTTTTTTGGAGTGGCTGTTTTTCCCTGGGCAACCTTTGCCTTACTCCTGGGAAGAGGCTGGTCACCGGATGCTCTCGTTTTCTACCTGATGTCTTCACCCCTATGTGGGGTGATTGTGTACTGCTCCCCAGAGATGCGGAACACTGAACATGGGCTGTGTTGGTTTTGGACTCCGACTGACCCGGACCAGCACAGGGAGGATGGTCACCTTAAGTAATTCCTTAGCGATGGGAGTAAGGGCACATTGCGATGAGAGGCGCAAGGACCTGTTTCCAGTGCATAGGCGCACGCTGGTTGAGGATCAAGTCATAGGATAATAGGCTCACTATCATAGTGGGCCTGTTTCAAGAGCGGAGGCCTGGAGGAGCTCTGTTGGGATTGAGTTCTGGTATTGGCTGGCCGTACGAGAGACTTCTCAGGCTCCTAGAGTTGAAGATTGGGCCAGGATTACCAGGGCTCCGCCTTGGTTTTCCCTGCGTCCAAGAGATTCTCAGGTGGCGGGAGCCTGGTGTCGTTTGTGGTTCGAATGCCACTAAGGGCACACTGCCACCCTTTCAGCACTGTATGCTTGGCAGGAGCCTGGTGTCGTTTGGCACATTGCCCTCCTTCTAGCACTGCATGCTGGTAAATGTGGGGACTGGGTTGGCAGGACCGACAGCTGGGATTTGAACCTGTGGCTTTCTGCTCCTGAAGGCACTGGCTGTGTGCACTGCACCACCGTCTTGGCACTTTGGTGTTGCCGGGCTAGTGACATGCTGGGTTAGCAGTTAAGGATGAACCTACTGCCCTGTTAGCACTGCCATCCTGGTGGTATTTAACCTCCGCCTCTCTTATCCCTACCTGAGAGGGGATCCAGAGAGGGGATACAGGGAGGAATTGCAATGCAGGTTGACCTTGTCCAATGCGTACAGAGGCGGGCCGGTTGAGCTTGTGCTCCGGAGGCCCTTTCCCCATGCTGCTTCTATAGTTACCTTCAGGTACCGCAGCATTCGCTGTCCTGAGGCCATGGTGGGTTGAGTGACTTGGCCAAGCCCCGTAGAGGCCTCAGCTGATTGAACCATGACTTCTCAGGTTCAAAGTCTGCAGCTCCAACCACTAGGCTATGCTTACGTGGGCTGGGTGCATGCAGGTGACCCCCTAATTATCGGGTTTAATGGAGTAGCCACCGGGCCAGGAGGATGGGGGTGCCCGTCTTTCTATTGTCTTTGCGAGCTACCACTTTTCACCCGCGGAGCAGAGAGTGGAGTATGTCCGCCGCTGACCTCCCTACCAGACCACTTTTCATACCCCAGAGTAGAAAGTAAGCATGGTGCGGCCGACCTCCCTACCCGGTGGAGTCTCCTCGAGGGAGTAGCCACCGTGCGAGGGGTACGCTGATGAGTTGCAGGCCTTACATAGCATTCATGCGTTTCCATTCCAGGGAGGAGCGTAGGCTGCATTCGGGCCACTTCACGCTTCCGCCGCCAAGGGGGGTGGGGGGTGTGCCGAGGATGATTGTGGGGAGCTCTTGGATGCACCTCTGTGCCGGCAAAGTGCTGCTCCTGTCGCCACTGACCCTGACAATTGCATCACCTGGCACCTGCTAGTTGTATCACCAGAGGTGACATACCTTCCAGGATTGAAAGGAAAGAGGAAGAATTCCTGTTGATATTGGCCGGAGCAGAGCCTCCTATTCTTTGGAGCATCAGTTTTGCAAGGGCAGTCAGCATAAAAAGGCAGCTAGAGTTGTTTTAAGTGAATTCCTTAGGAACTGCAGTGGACACAGCCACAGAATGCTTGCTGCGGCTGAGATTGGGTGCCCACCTGCTGCTTCCGCTTATGCTACTGCTGATGTGCTGGCTTCCAGCGTCAGCGCGGTCTTAGGAGCCGCCTCCGCGTCAAACCGAACCCTCGGTGCCGATGGGGGAGTGCTGTCAATGCGATCGGCTCTTCCTTCTCTGTTTGTATCGGCGCCGACCAATGGCGCTGCAGGGGGAGGAGCCGTGATGTCATCGGGCCATCTAGAAGACGCCTCCGCGTCGAACAGAACCCTCGGTGCCGATGGAGGAGTGTTGTCTGCGCGATCGGCTCCTCCTTCTCTGCTTGGATCGGCGCCGGCCAATGGCGCTGCAGGGGGAGGAGCCGTGAGCCGTGATGTAATCAGGCCATTCTGATTGGTTTAGTGCTGACCAATGGCGCCGCAGGGGGAGGAGCCAGGAGCCCTGATGTCATCAGGCAAGATGGCCGCCACCATGGAAGCCCCGTAGTCACCTCGTGGAGCTGCTGGGGCCTGTAGAGCAGATTCGCAGCCGGGAAGGAAGCCCAGGGGAGCATCCTGTGCCTTGTGAGTAAGAGCCTCTCTGTGATCAGCCTAGCGCATCCAGGATAGGAGGCTCGAGGAGGTGGGCGACACATGCGGCATGGCCGGGGATGGAGGCCTTAGAGGCACATCCTGTGCGGCAGCGGCTGCAGTAGTAGTGTTTCTCACAGTTGGAAGCAGCAGCAGTGTTTCTCACAGTTGAAGGCAGGTCTTTTACTTCAAACCTCAGAGTTATTAGGCAGGACTCTTGCTGCTGAGCCATTATACTCTAGGCTGCAAGTGCATGGTCAGCAGGCACAGGGATCCCAGCCATCTCTCCTTGGATGGCACTGGAAGAGATCTGAAAGAGAAGAATCAGAAACAGCATTAAAGATTTTTAAACGCAAGTAAGGAGGAAGGAATTCTTCTTAGAATAGTGCAATATTTGGAATTTCAGTTGGAGAGTAGAGAGGTCCGTCTTGCTGGCAAGGCGGAAGAACTGAAACTGGCTAGCTAGGGGCGGGCTGGGGGGTGGGGCCAGTTGGCTCATGTTTCGCCCTTCTGAGCTATGGAGAGTACTTCCGTCTCGGCGCCGTCGGATGACGACACCAAGTGTGGCTGACTCATCCTGCTTGTCCTAGGAGAAAGCTGCATTACAATGCCGATGCAAGGTCACAAATTATGTGCTGTGAAAAGGATAAAAAGCCAGCCTGTAATATTTTAAGAAGGGAGATGTGTGATAAGGCAGAAGCCACTGAAAGCAGAAACTTAGAAAAAAAAGCTGTTTCTTACAAAACAAATAACTTGCAGAAGATGCAGTTCCCTTGCAAGGCAGCTAGAGGGAGCATGCTTGAACCTACAGAGGCTGAGCTAACACACCCGGGGACTGATTGTGCAGGAGCTAATCAGCTCCACCTGAAGAGTAGCTCGAGGAACTCAGAAGTAAAACGGCTTTATAAGCATAGAGGCAGCTCAGAAGAAGAGAGCCAGGCCTGGAGGGAGGAAGGAACCTCAGAGGAGAGCCAGGCCTGGAGAGAGGAAGGAACCTCGGAAGAGAGCTCAGAGGAGAGCTCAGAAGGAGAGAGAGAAAGGTACAGACCCAGAAGTGCTGGAGTGAGACCTGGGAGAGCCATACTGGAAAGAGACCCGTAAGAAGAAATCCCAGAGGCAGTGAGCTCATAAGGAGGGAGCCTAGCCTGGAGAGAGGTCTATACTCACCAGAAGGGTCTGTAACAAGATTTAAAAGTACTGATAGGAGGATTACTTGTGCTAGAAAGCCAAGATGCCTGGAGGCTTTATCTGGTCTTCCCAAGCTGCAGAGAAGACAAGCACTATCCAGGAGGATTCCAGAGGGAGTCTACAAAAGAGACCGTGTCCAGAGAGAGGTGCCTGGTTGGGCAAGTACCAGTCACACAGACATTACAAAGCCAAGGTACAGTGACTCTTTTTGTCTAAAGAGAAACCCAGCTCATAGAGCATCTGTGAGAGCAGATAAGCAGTTTGAGAGAAAAGAAAGCAGGCAGGAGTTTTACAAGCCATTAACTAGAGGTGTGGGGATAAGCCCTGATGTTTACTGGAAAGCCCTAGACCAGCCCAGCTGGAGGCTAGGGAAAGGTCAATTTGCTGAGAAAGCACAAATGACCCAGAGCCCATGCAGGTGGAATATGGGGATTCAGTTATATCATCCCAGGAAGATTTAATGGATTGCTCTGTGTGTATGGCAGGAAGCCTTGAGTCACTCCCTGAGCTGTAATTGTATATGGACAAGCTCTAATATTGTTTTGTTTGTGCTGAACGAAAGAGAAAAGCTCACCAAGTTATTTTGCTCCAAAGTTGGAAAGCCTGTGTTGTTTTTACAAAGAAGCTGTGAAAGAATGTAACAGTTTATGCTTTGGTAGAAGAACCTGACAAGAAGGAAATACTTTGATTTCTCTGTTACCTAGCGAACCTCAGTGCATAAAAGGGAAATAAAAGCCTTATTTACCCTCCATTTTGGCTCACACAACTCATTCTTACAAGGAGGAGGACTAGAATACCCAGGATGTATCTGGCTTAAAGAGTCTTTTACCTCCATCAATAATAAAATGCTCAACCTGCCCTTGCAGCCACAGGCCACCAGGGGGGGTTGATGACAGTAGATAAGGCCCCGGGGATAGATGGATTTTCTGCAAGGTTTTACAAAAAAATTTGGTGAACTTCTAAATGCTCCAATACTGCGGTTGTTCAACCTAACACGGAGGGGGGGGGGGGGGGTTGTTAGCGGCCACCATGGGATGGGCGGGGATCACAGTTATACATAAAAAGGCAAGAACCCACAAGAATGCTCCTCGTATAGACCAATTTCACTGCTGAATTTAGATGCTAAAGTTTTGACTAAAATATTGGCAACGCGTTTAAATAGGGTGATAGGGAAATTGATTCATCAAGATCAAGCGGGCTTTATCCCGGGGAGACAGGTGGCAGATAATATTAGAAAGATTTTAAACATTATTTGATCAGTGGGGCATAGAAAAAAAGAGGCATTGTTGATCTCTCTAGATGGGGAGAAGGCGTTCGACCAGGTGTCTTGGCCCTTCCTTATTCAGGTAATGGACAGAATGGGGTTGGGAGAAGAGTTCATTGGCTGGGTAAAAGCTCTGTATCACCACCCGAAAGCCTGTGTTCGGGTGAATGGAGCATATTCAACCTTTTTTGAGCAAGGGAGAGGGACGAGGCAGGGCTGCCCGCTTTCTCCCCTTTTATTTGCCTTTTGCAGAGAGAGTGAGAGAAAGGGAGGATTTGAAGGGTATAATGGTGGGAAAGACAGAGTACAGAATATCCCTGTTTGCGGACAATATCATACTAAGTATGTCTCAACCGCGATGCTCTATACCAATATTAATGTGGGAGTTAGAAGAATATGGGAGGTTGTTGGGATTCACTATAAATTGGGTAAAATCTGAAATTCGGAACTTGTCGGTACAAGAGGATGTTTGTTACAAAATTGATACGTCCAAAATTCTCCACAAATGTAAGAAGTATATTTTTATTAATCCTTTTCACTTGTTTTTATTCTTTTTTTCAAAATTATTCGTTTACAACATATATCTTCCACACAAGTCAGGCACTTAATCTGTTTCTTTCAGTAGCTTGCAACTCCCATTGCATTGACATTTGTAAAGATTCTTAAAAATTCTTAAAGAAACAATGTGCCATCGTTTAAAAACATCAGAACATTTTTTTCTCCTAGGTCTCGACGCTCAACTTCGGCGCCTCTAGGCGTTTCAAAATTTATTTTCATCAGGAGACCATTAACCTATAGTAAATAAAATACATACACTCAATTATAATATTCCTTCATTTAAAATCGTCTTATCTAACTAAAAACCAAACTTTAATAAATCTTACTTACATTCTAAGCTGCTGCCCGCGTTCCCCCTCTATCCATTTCTTACACCGAAACGCCGCGCATGCGGGATAGTTATCACTACTCCATTTTTAAATCCCTCTTTAGGTTTCCGGAAATGGATCGTTAACGACACCTCATTATTAGAATTATACCTTTGTTACATAATTACATACCTCAAATATCCTATTTATTAAAAAATCAATGTTAATTTCAATAACACACAACTTTTAATTTTTAATTTTGAAGACACAAAATTTTTTAAACAACTTTATTCAGCTCTATAATTCTAAACCTTAAAACCTCATACACAAGAGGACCATTCTATGGATACATTCAAACCCTTGGGAACAATCGTTTGCAACTTACGTATCCACCACTGCTCTCGGATTAACAAAGTGTCGTCCTGTGTCCTACCTGGTTTTGGTAAATGAAGGCCGCGAACGGTAGCGTCCGGAGCCGGCCGCCTGTAACTGGGCGGCTCGGGGAGACGCGGGAACAGCATGTGTGGGGGGGGGGGGTGGAGGACGCGGCGGGTTATTTTTTAAATCCATTGGCTCTCCCGGTGTGTGGTGCGCGGGGGAGAGCCAATTGGAAGTCGAGGCTGGGGCAGGCTGGGAGAGGCGCTGTACGGGGAGCCAGCCAGTCGGTGTGGGCTTCGTGGAGCGGCGGATGCGAGGAGCGTGGCTGCGGAGCTGACCGGCGGCATTACCTGGCAGCAGCAGGGTCCCTTCACACCGCCCAGGATCGTGAGTCTGCCGGCGGCTGTCATCTTCGCGGCGGTGTGCTGAGCGGTTCCCAGACACGTGGTGAGGATCGCGGCCCGGCGGCGGTGCAGCGGGAGCAGGCAAGGCCCGATTGGGAAGTGACTGTCCGGATGGCAAAGGGGGGGTCAGCGGGTAGGGGCAGAGCCAGGGATCGGGCTTGTGGGGCTGCCCGGCAGCGCAAGGGCTCCGAAGGGCCTCATAGGCAGAGGGATGGCAGTGCGGGAGGAAACCAGCGTGCTCAAAAGGCAAGAGGCAGTGGGGGTAGTCGGGAAAGGGGGAGAGGGAGGGGGAGAGGGGCGGGGGCCCAGAAGCGGGCTTCCCAGGCTGCACGGGGGGGTCGGGGGAGGGGGAGACACGGTGCGAGAGGGGGTTGGCAGTGCCTGTGGATGGGGCTGCTGCTGGGGGGGAAATGGGGGACGGGCAGGAGAGGTGTGGGCCTGAAGCTCGGAGTCTACAAGACTCAGGGGTTCTCAGGGGGTGGGGGTGTCTGGTGCTATACGGGGAGGCCAGGGATGGGGTCAGGGTAGGGGGGGGTGGGCCCGGGGCAGCGGGGGGAGGAGGGGGATTGCCTTACTGCCACCTGGGCAGTGGGGAAATAGCTGGATATTCGGGCGACCAGCTGGGTGGACGGGTGGGGGCTTGGCAGCATGGGCTGGGGGGTGGACAGGGTTCTTCCGGGACGGATTGGTTAGGGGCTTGGCAGCCGTCTTGGCCAGCGGGCGCCCCTCCCCCGTTTTTCTCTTTTATGTCCCCGCAGGTGCCAGCGATGATCCCATATGCGGCGATGCCAGGTGGCAGCGGGCTGAGGGGACCAGAGCGGCAGACGCCTCCTAGCTCGGCGGGTACGGTGAATGCAGCGACAGCCCCGGAGCGTGTGGAAGGGCTGGTAGCAGCAGGTGAGACGCTAGAGGGTTCTGGGGGAGGGAGCGCGGGGAGGGCGGTCTCAGGGGGCAAGGCAACTAAAAAACGGAAACATCGCTATCGGCGGCGGCGCGGTTCGGATTCTTCTTCTTCGTCTTCCTCGTCCACGGGGTCGGCGTCTTCGTCGGCGGGTGGCGATGGTCTGGAAGTGGGCAGTCCGGAGGGTGGTACGGACGATGTGCGGGGGCGTGCACCATCTTTGGCGGTGTATTCCGAGTTATGGGAGGGGGTGCCTAGAAAGTTGCGGCGTAGGATTAAAAAACGCCGTTATATTGATATCTTCCGGCTGCTAGAGGGGCGGAGGCGTTCCGGGGATAGCAAGAAGAAACGGAAGGAGGACGAAAAGGCGGGTCGCGTTAAGAAGGTCTCTCGGAACGTGGTGAACTGGACGCGAGCGTTTTTGCGGTTAGCTAGTGTGTGGGGGCATGCATTTCCCGAGCAGTATGGTATGCTGTTGGCGTACGCGGACGCTATTCTTGAGGCGGCTCAGACGCATGAGGGTTGGTCGTGGTTAAACTACGACGAGAAGTTTAGGGATAAGATGGAAAGAAAATCGTTTTTTGTCATGGGGTGCTCAGGATATTAACCTGTGGCTTACCCAGATGTCCGCGAAGTCAGGTGGTGGGATGACGGGGGGGAAGATGGGAGCAGGGACTTCAGTGGGCCCGGGGCGGTCCTTTCGGTCAGCGGTCCCCTCCGGACAACCCAAGAGTGTTGTTTCGGGGACGGGGGACGTCTGTTGGCGGTACAACAAAACTTCCTGCCCCTTCCTGGATTGCAAATTCCGGCATGCCTGTTCCAGCTGTGGGGGGGAGCATCCGGCAGCAAGATGCCTTAAGAAGGGGACAGCCCAGCCTAGTGGGGCGGTCCTTAAGTAGAGGGACAGAATTCAGCCTGGCAGCCACCCCGATACGGTTCGACGCCTTACTTGTTCGTCTCCGTTTGTACCCGCGACGGGGGGATAAGGAGGTGTTGGAGCGTGGTTTTCGGGAAGGTTTTGTGATCCCGGTAGAAGGGACGGTGGTGGTTGCTCAGTCGCGTAATTCTAATTCTGTTTGTCGTTGGGCTGCTGTGGTGCGGGAGAAGTTGTGCAAGGAGCGTGCGGGGGGGCGGATTGCGGGCCCTTTTGTGCATAAGCCGTTCCCGGACTTAGTAGTGTCCCCGTTGGGCATTATTCCCAAAAAAGAACGGGGGAAATTTCGTTTGATCCACAATCTCTCCTTCCCGGAGGGTGCGTCGGTCAATGATCACATTCCCCGTGACAGTTGTACGGTCCGATACGCGTCTTTTGATCGAGCGGCGGAACTCGTGCGGACAGCGGGGGAGATGGCCTGGATGGCGAAGGTGGATATCGAATCCGCATTCCGGCTGTTGCCCGTGCACCCCGGGAGCTTTCCTTTGCTGGGTTTCTGTTTCGAGGGTCATTTCTATTTTGACAAATGTATGCCGATGGGATGCGCAGTGTCTTGTGCCTACTTCGAAAAATTCAGTTCCTTTTTGCATTGGCTTTGGTGCAGGAGGTGAAATGTCCCAATGTTGTACATTATTTGGATGATTTTTTCTTCGTAGGCAAGGAGTTGTCCGGGGACTGCGAACGGCTGTTGGAGGGTTTTATCAGTTTGGCTCGGGAATTGGGGGTGCCTCTCGCTGAGAGTAAAACGGAAGGGCCGGCAAGGACGATCACGTTTCTGGGGATAGAGCTGGATTCGCGGGAAATGGTAGCGAGGCTGCCACCTGCCAAAGTAGTGAACCTGCGGGTTTTAGTGGCCAATGCGATGGCGTCCCGGAAGTTGACGTTACGGGAATTGCAGGCATTGCTAGGGTCCCTGAATTTTGCCTGCCGGATCATACCGATGGGTCGGGTATTCCTGCGGAGGTTAGCAGAGGCGATGGCGGGGGTACGGAGGCCACACCATCGGATTCGGATGTCATCCGTTATGAAGGAAGATTTACAGATATGGGACATATTTTTGCAGGAATTCAATGGCACTTCTGTGCTGATGTCGGCTGAGCTGTCGTCCAGGGACTTGCAGTTATTTTCGGATGCGGCCGGTGGGGCGGGTTTGGGCATCTATTTCGCGGGGGCATGGTGCGCGGAAAGCTGGCCCCAGGCATGGCGGGACGCGGGCTTAGTAGCCAATATCGCTTTTCTGGAGTTGTTTCCCATGCGCGTAGCTCTCGAATTGTGGCCGGAGCGTTTGCGTAACAGGCGACTATTATGGTGGTGCGACAACGAGGCAGTGGTGAGCGTGGTTAACCAGTACAGTCCGAGATGTGTTCCAGTGGCGGAGTTAATGCGGGAGGTGGTATTGGCGTGTTTGCGGTTGAATGTAGTGATCAAAGCGCGACATATTCCGGGATGTACTAATAATATAGCGGATGCCTTGTCTCGTTTCAGTGGGACCGATTTCGGAGACTGGCCCCGGAGGCCGAAGAGCGTGGTCTGCGGGTCCCAGAGCACTTGTGGAGGATTGGCCTGCTGAGATGCTGAGGTTGTTGCGTGCTTCTGTAGCACGGAGTACTTGGGCAACGTACCTGACGGGCTGCGAGAAAGTGGAGGACTTCCTACGGGAGCGCGGGTGGAGACTGGATGCGGTATCGGATTGGATGTTGGCCGGTTATGTGGTGGCTGCTAAAGAGGATGGGTGGTCCAGGGCGGCGGTGCGTTCCCATGTAGCCGGGTTTGTGTTTTTTGCACGGGCGACGGGGTGTTTACGGGAAGGGTCCGGGTTCGTAACTCAAAAATTGATGCGCGGGTGGGGCAGGTTACATCCTACCCCCCGGGACGGCAGGCGTCCAATTACGCACGACCTGCTGGTGAAGTTATGTAGTGTGCTTCCGGGAGTGGCGGAATCGGCCTACGAAACACGGCTGTTCAAAGCGGTTTTTTGTCTAGCCTTCTTTGGGGCCTTCCGTATGGGGGAATTAGTAGCGCCCTCCCGAAAGGGGGGGAAGGAGAGTGGGTTACAGCTCCAACATGTGCGGTTGGGGAATGGGCGGATCAGTGTGCTCCTAGCCCGTTCAAAGACTGACCAACAAGGTCGGGGCCAGTGGGTGGTGCTGCAAGAGATAGCAGGCGTAACGACCTGTGCCGTGGCGGCACTGCGGGACTACTTGCAGGTCCGCCCTACGGCTGAGGGGGCGATATTTATACACGATGATGAGCGGTTGCTGACTCGTTTCCAGGTGTCTGCGGTGCTTCGCATGGCATTGCGGCAGCTGGGCGAGGAGGCGGCATCACTTTGCTTCCCATTCCTTTCGCATAGGGGCAGCCACGAGCGCAGCGGAGGCGGGCTTGTCCGATCAGGAGGTGCAGCGCATTGGCGATGGCGCTCTAAGGCGTTTCGGGGCTATGTCCGTATGTGAGGTACGGGGGGGTTGGTGGGGGGGGCTCATCATCATTTCTTTTCTTTTGCAGATAGAGTTCGGGTTCCTCTTGAATGCTGGCTGATCGGCCACTCCTATGTCTATTGGGCTGGCAGGAGAGCGGCGATTCGACCGGCGGGTGCGAATCTCGGACTCGATCCCTCTGCAGTGTCGGTTCAATGGCTGGGTGAGCGGGGGCTACGTTGGATACAGTTGCTCCCTTTGCTGCGGCACCACAGGAGACTGCGGCAGGCACCGGACCTCATCCTATTTCACCTGGGCGGCAATGATCTGGCGATGTGGACCTGCCGGCAATTAATCAGAGCGGTGCAGCGTGATCTGGAAGAGGTCCAGCAGTTAATTCCCGGCATCCTCTTGATATGGTCGGACATTATACAACGACCGAGTTGTTGCTCCCAGAGACGTTGGTCTCGCGGACTTACAAAAATTAACCGGCAGATTGGCCGGTGGGTCTGTGCACATGGGGGATACCAAGTCCTTCATCCTTGGTGTGGAGGTGGACTGTGCGGGATTATATGGTAGCGATGGGGTGCATTTGTCCCCGGTGGGGTTGGATTTGTTATTAAACGATTGGCAGGAGGCCCTGGAGTGGGTAGCATTGAGAGATGCACGCTGGTCGCAGCTTTAGGGGGGGGCGGCGCGGGGGTAAACAGGTGCCCGCGCCGGTGGCGGGATCCCGGAGGTTCCGGGGTCCAGAGCCTTGGCTAAACTTGGGACGGGGGTGGGGTACCCCCGACCCAGAGAACCCCAGGGTGGGCTTTTGCTAATGATAAGGCGAAGTCGGGTGCCCGGAAGGGGAGAGAGGTGGGGAAAGCGGAAGCGGGCCCCGCCTTGCTATAGACATGGCGGGTGAGGCCTCATTCCGTTGGGCTAAAACAATTATGGTTACTAGCTGTTTACTGTTATATGTTGTATTGGTTAATTAAAGCTGCGACCATGCGTTTTGACCATAAAGTTGGTGTGTGAGTATTTGTGGAAGGGGGGGTGGTGTGGGGGTGATGCAAAGATAGGGCGGAGCCCTAGGGGAAGGCTTTCGGGAGCGTCGAGTACGGCCTGCTCCAGTTAATGAAGGCCGCGAACGGTAGCGTCCGGAGCCGGCCGCCTGTAACTGGGCGGCTCGGGGAGACGCGGGAACAGCATGTGTGGGGGGGGGGGTGGAGGACGCGGCGGGTTATTTTTTAAATCCATTGGCTCTCCCGGTGTCGCGGGGGAGAGCCAATTGGAAGTCGAGGCTGGGGCAGGCTGGGAGAGGCGCTGTACGGGGAGCCAGCCAGTCGGTGTGGGCTTCGTGGAGCGGCGTCCCTCCCTCCCTCCCCCAGGTTATGGATCAAGGTGAGGGGTGTCGCAGCAGGGGGGGGCGAGCGGGATCCCGGAGGTTCCGGGGTCCAGAGCCTTGGCTAAACTTGGGACGGGGGTGGGGTACCCCCGACCCAGAGAACCCCAGGGTGGGCTTTTGCTAATGATAAGGCGAAGTCGGGTGCCCGGAAGGGGAGAGAGGTGGGGAAAAGCGGAAGCGGGCCCCGCCTTGCTATAGACATGGCGGGTGAGGCCTCATTCCGTTGGGCTAAAACAATTATGGTTACTAGCTGTTTACTGTTATATGTTGTATTGGTTAATTAAAGCTGCGACCATGCGTTTTGACCATAAAGTTGGTGTGTGAGTATTTGTGGAAGGGGGGGTGGTGTGGGGGTGATGCAAAGATAGGGCGGAGCCCTAGGGGAAGGCTTTCGGGAGCGTCGAGTACGGCCTGCTCCAGTTACTGAACTTGTTCAATTGCGAAACTGCGCAGTTGCTCAAAAGTGTGTCCCACAGATTCGCAATGAGCAACTATAGGGGCCTCTACTCTCCTGCATTTGATTCTACTTCTATGCTCTCGTAGCCTCACTTTCAGAGATCGAATCGTTTTTCCAATGTAGTACAGGCCACAGGGGCATAATATGGCATATACCACCATTTCTGTGTTACAAGTCGTGTTAGTTCGGAGAAAAAATGTTTTATCTCCGTAAGAAAACTGTGTCTGTTCTATCATTATTCCACATATATCGCAGTCCCCACATTTATTATGGCCCCCTCGCACCCGCATACTATTTTCTATTATTCGTTGCACTGGGGACAACACAGCTGGGCTCAGATATTCTTTCAGGTTCCGCCCACGCTTCCAGACACATCTTATCTTTCTCATCGCTAATCCTGGAACTATTTCTAGAAGTGATTTATGTCTCTTCATTATCTTTTCTAACTGTTGACTCAGCGGGGTATATGTTGTGATGAAGTTTATATTTTCACTATCGAAATTAACATTAGCGGGGTTTCAATTTTCTCGGTGGATCTAACAGATTTGCCCGATGGTTATATAGGGCTCTACAATACGCTTGTTGCACCACATTTACTGGGTAACCCCTATTAAGAAAATCCCTCTTGAGGATTTTCGCTTGTTGTTTGTAATCAGCCGTGCTCGAGCAGTTTCGCCGATATCTTAAAAATTGTGAATAGGGTAAGGATCGTTTTAGACTGTAAGGATGTTTACTGGAGAATTCCAAAAATGTATTACGATCAGTTTCCTTTCGATGTATCGAGGTATTCCACCTCTGCACCCCTCTAGTAACTTGCACATCAAGATACGTAATATGGTCTTGATGGTATATAGACGTAAAAGTGATATTCTTTTCACATGTATTAAGCCATTGTAGAAATTGTTGGAGAACAATCTCAGATCCCTTCCACATTAAAAAAATGTCATCTATATACCTCCGCCAGGTTAGTATGTTAGATACATAAGACGACTGGGACACAAATTTAGTTTCAAAATCGTCCATGTAGAAATTTGCTACTGACGGGGCACAGGTCGCCCCCATAGCCACCCCTGCAATCTGCTGATAAATCGTGTCCTCAAAGATAAAATAATTTTGATAGATAGCTAATTGTGCCAATTCTACTATAAACTCCATTTGTAATGAAGATAAATCCCCCCTAGACCGTAATGTTTTCCTAATTATCCTCAACGCACCCTCTTGTGGTATATTTGTATAAAGTGAGGACACGTCAAGAGTCACAAGCCAAACATCCTTACAATCAGCCCATATAGCCAATTCCTCCATAAGATTCAGAAATTGGGTAGTGTCTTTTAGATATGAACCTATCTAAAAGACACTACCCAATTTCTGAATCTTATGGAGGAATTGGCTATATGGGCTGATTGTAAGGATGTTTGGCTTGTGACTCTTGACGTGTCCTCACTTTATACAAATATACCACAAGAGGGTGCGTTGAGGATAATTAGGAAAACATTACGGTCTAGGGGGGATTTATCTTCATTACAAATGGAGTTTATAGTAGAATTGGCACAATTAGCTATCTATCAAAATTATTTTATCTTTGAGGACACGATTTATCAGCAGATTGCAGGGGTGGCTATGGGGGCGACCTGTGCCCCGTCAGTAGCAAATTTCTACATGGACGATTTTGAAACTAAATTTGTGTCCCAGTCGTCTTATGTATCTAACATACTAACCTGGCGGAGGTATATAGATGACATTTTTTTAATGTGGAAGGGATCTGAGATTGTTCTCCAACAATTTCTACAATGGCTTAATACATGTGAAAAGAATATCACTTTTACGTCTATATACCATCAAGACCATATTACGTATCTTGATGTGCAAGTTACTAGAGGGGTGCAGAGGTGGAATACCTCGATACATCGAAAGGAAACTGATCGTAATACATTTTTGGAATTCTCCAGTAAACATCCTTACAGTCTAAAACGATCCTTACCCTATTCACAATTTTTAAGATATCGGCGAAACTGCTCGAGCACGGCTGATTACAAACAACAAGCGAAAATCCTCAAGAGGGATTTTCTCAATAGGGGTTACCCAGTAAATGTGGTGCAACAAGCGTATTGTAGAGCCCTATATAACCATCGGGCAAATCTGTTAGATCCACCGAGAAAATTGAACCCCGCTAATGTTAATTTCGATAGTGAAAATATAAACTTCATCACAACATATACCCCGCTGAGTCAACAGTTAGAAAAGATAATGAAGAGACATAAATCACTTCTAGAAATAGTTCCAGGATTAGCGATGAGAAAGATAAGATGTGTCTGGAAGCGTGGGCGGAACCTGAAAGAATATCTGAGCCCAGCTGTGTTGTCCCCAGTGCAACGAATAATAGAAAATAGTATGCGGGTGCGAGGGGGCCATAATAAATGTGGGGACTGCGATATATGTGGAATAATGATAGAACAGACACAGTTTTCTTACGGAGATAAAACATTTTTTCTCCGAACTAACACGACTTGTAACACAGAAATGGTGGTATATGCCATATTATGCCCCTGTGGCCTGTACTACATTGGAAAAACGATTCGATCTCTGAAAGTGAGGCTACGAGAGCATAGAAGTAGAATCAAATGCAGGAGAGTAGAGGCCCCTATAGTTGCTCATTGCGAATCTGTGGGACACACTTTTGAGCAACTGCGCAGTTTCGCAATTGAACAAGTTCAGTTACCAAAACCAGGTAGGACACAGGACGACACTTTGTTAATCCGAGAGCAGTGGTGGATACGTAAGTTGCAAACGATTGTTCCCAAGGGTTTGAATGTATCCATAGAATGGTCCTCTTGTGTATGAGGTTTTAAGGTTTAGAATTATAGAGCTGAATAAAGTTGTTTAAAAAATTTTGTGTCTTCAAAATTAAAAATTAAAAGTTGTGTGTTATTGAAATTAACATTGATTTTTTAATAAATAGGATATTTGAGGTATGTAATTATGTAACAAAGGTATAATTCTAATAATGAGGTGTCGTTAACGATCCATTTCCGGAAACCTAAAGAGGGATTTAAAAATGGAGTAGTGATAACTATCCCGCATGCGCGGCGTTTCGGTGTAAGAAATGGATAGAGGGGGAACGCGGGCAGCAGCTTAGAATGTAAGTAAGATTTATTAAAGTTTGGTTTTTTAGTTAGATAAGACGATTTTAAATGAAGGAATATTATAATTGAGTGTATGTATTTTATTTACTATAGGTTAATGGTCTCCTGATGAAAATAAATTTTGAAACGCCTAGAGGCGCCGAAGTTGAGCGTCGAGACCTAGGAGAAAAAATGTTCTGATGTTTTTAAACGATGGCACATTGTTTCTTTAAGAATTTTTAAGAATCTTTACAAATGTCAATGCAATGGGAGTTGCAAGCTACTGAAAGAAACAGATTAAGTGCCTGACTTGTGTGGAAGATATATGTTGTAAACGAATAATTTTGAAAAAAAGAATAAAAACAAGTGAAAAGGATTAATAAAAATATACTTCTTACATTTGTGGAGAATTTTGGACGTATCAATTTTGTAACAAAGATTTATACACGCCCTACTAAAACTGGACCGGAATTTACAATAGGAGTTGGTACAAGAGGATGAGCAGATGCGCTTAAAGAAGCAATACCCATTTAGATGGGCTAAGGGGGTTATTAGATACCTTGGGATTCAAATAAGTAATAGGTTGGAGGCACTATATGACCTCAACTACAAAAAGTTATTTGGGGAAGTAGAAAGTTTGCTGGCGGGGGTATATTTCATGGTTTGGGTGTATAGCAACTCTTAAGATGTTGCTACCTCGCTTTCTATTTCTGTTTCAAGCCTTTATTTTTTTATTTTTTTATTTATGCTTTTCTTCTATACCGCTTTTTCCCAAGATCAAAGGCGGTTTACAATTAACATAATGAACGGTTTACAATTAACATAATGAACATGGTTTTACATGGAATATCGTATTTTCTTCAAACTATGTACAATTAACTTTTCAGAACAATAACATGGAACATGTAATTATACAACTGCTTTAAACTATTTACATCAGTCAAATATTTACATTAGTCAATTATTAATTGTGGTTTTAAGGGTTGTTTTTTTTCCTAAGTGGGTTGAGGTTTGAGGCTTTTTGATCTGTGGTTAGGGAGGATTTTTATGGAGGTGTGGTGAGGGGGATGAGGGGGGTTCATTAGGATTTATAAAGTGTTCTTTAAACAGATATGTTTTTAGTTCTTTCCGGAATGTCTTGAGATCCTTTATTTTGCGGAGGCTTAATGGGAGTTTATTCCATAGGGTGGGGGCTGCATATGAGAATGCTCTTGAGCTTGTGGTTTTTTTTTGTTTTTCGAATTGATTTTTTTATGTCTAGTGAGTGGGTTGCGTTTTTGTCTGCGGGTTCTATGTTCTTTTGGAGCATGTAGTAGAGTGGTTAGATGTGAGGGTGATATGCCGTTGATAAGTTTAAATGTGGTTAAGAGTATTTTTGTATGATATTCTACTATTTATGGGAAGCCAGTGTAGTTCGGCGAGGATGGGAGTTATGTGGTCAGTGAGGCGGGCATTTGCTGTTACTCGAGCACAGATGTTTTGAGCTCGTTGGAGTAAGTTGGTATTTGTGAGAGGGAGGCCGATAAGTAGACTATTACAATAGTCAAAGTGTGGAGTGATGAGTGAGCTGATAACAGATCTGAAGTCATGTGTGTCTAGTATAGGTCGTAGGTGTTGAATGGTCTTAAGTTTATAGAATATAGTTTTCACGGTTTGTTTTATGTGAGGGAGCATACTAAGTGTGTGGTCTATTATGATGCCTAGGTATTTTACTTCCTTTTTGATTGGGATTATTGTGTCGTTAATTGTTATTGTTTCAGGGAGAGTAGAATCTGGTTTTCTTGTTACGAACATTGCTTCAGTCTTTTTTAGGTTGATGCTGAGGCTATTATTTTCTAGCCAAGTATTTGCTTCGCTGATGCAGTCTAGCAAGTTCTGGTAGGTGGGATTGTTCGTGTTTATTGGTTGAGTGAGCATGATATCATCTGCGTATATGTTGTGGTTGACTTTATGTTTTTTAAATATATTTGTGATGGGTTGAAGATACAAGTTGAAAAGGAGGGCTGAAAGTGCCGAGCCCTGTGGAATACCTTGTCCTTGTACGAATGGCTCAGAGGTGTCTTGGCCTAATTTAACGTGTATCGATCGGTTTGTGATGTATGATATAAACCATTGTAGAATTGTTCCTCCTATTCCTAGGCTTAGGAGTCTGTTAATGAGTGTGTTGTGGTGGACATTGTCAAAGGCACCAGCTATATCAATGAATATGAGGATGTAACCTTGGTTGCATGTGTCAGTGCCTTTTATGAGGTCATCCATGAGTGTTATTAGCAAAGTTTCGACCCCGTGTGATGGGCGGAAGCCGAATTGATGTGAGTCAAGTGGTGCATGTGTGTCGATAAAATCTTGTAGTTGGAGCTGTATGATTTTTTCTATTACTTTGGCAATAAACGGTATGCTGGCTATGGGCCTGTAGGAGTTTGGGTCTGTAGGATTGAGTTTATTATTTTTTATTATAGGGCGTAAGGATGTGAGTTTTAGGGCATCTGGCATGATGCCCTGGGATAGTGATTGGTTTACTATATTTTGTATATGGATAGCTAATTCATTTTTGGTGTTTTTTATCCATGATACTGGACATGGATCTAGGGGGGAGGTAGTGGTGTTGATCATTGATATGATATTGAGGAGGTGTTTTTGTTCAATGTCTTGAAAGGTTATCCATTTATTGGTTGGTTTTAAGTCCGTGGGTATAGTTATGATTGTGTTAGATGATTTGTTTTTTAATTTGTTAGCAAAATGAGTTGCAAGGGTTTGTGCGCTTATCGTTGATTGTTCAGGCTCTGGAGTTTGGGTTTTTGTTAGTGTTTTTATAATTGCAAATAATTCTCTCGGTCGATTGAGTGCCATATTTATGACTTTTGTGTGGTATTCCCTTTTCGATCTGTTAATAGTGTCTTTGTATTTGTTGAGAAGACTCAGGTATTGTGCTTTATTATCACTTGTTTTAGATTTCCTCCACCGTTTTTCTTGTTTTCTTAGTTGCTTTTTTATATTAGAGAGGTCTCTATTGAACCATTTTTCCGACTTTCTTTTTGTGAATTGTTTTTGGGGACCTTGAGTGGGAGTTGCTGCTTCTTTTATTGTTGAGTTCCATTGGTCTATTATAGTGTTGACTTCCGTTGTGTTATTTATAAGGTTAGGTAATACGGTGTCTAGGAAGGTGTCTTTGTTGAAGTGCGTAAAGCGGGATTTATAAGGTGTTGGAGTAGTTTCAGTGTTGGTGTGTGATAGTGAGAGTAAATTGAAGGTTATTAGGTGGTGATCTGACCATGGTACTTCCGTAATAAGAGGTGGGGATTGTAGTTGGTGTTTATTAAATGGGGTGGGGATGAATACAAGGTCTAGAGCGTTACCTTTTGTATGTGTAGGTGTTTGTATGATTTGGTTGTAACCCATTTCTTTCATGGAATCCATAAAGTTGATTGTGTGTTGTGGGTTGAGTGATGGAAGGTTCAGATCACCTAATATAACAAGTGGTTTTCTCTGTGTAGCTGTACATGCAAGTTCTAGGATGGGGGTGAGATTTTTGTGGTCCGCTGAGGGGGGCCTGTAGATGAGGGACAGTGCAAGGGTTTTGTTTTCTATATTTATGATGTCCATACCGTCTATGTTATTCACATTTTTTAGTGAGTATTTGAGCTCTTTTTTGGTGATGATAAGGGCCCCGCCTCCCCTTTTTGCTTCTCGGTGGCAGTTGAAAAGGTCATATTGATGTGTGTTGAGTTGGTTTAGGAGGATTGTGTCTGTGGGTGCGAGCCAGGTCTTTGTGATGAGAAGTATATCAGGTTTTTCATCAGTGATTATGTCATTAATTATTGGTATTTTATTTCGTATGGATCTTGCATTTATGAGGATGAATTTTCTGATGGTGTTTGTTTCAGAAGATCTGCTTATAGGTTTGACTTGTACGAGATTTATTTGTATTAGTCTTGAGTGTCTGGGAGTGTTGGGACGGTGTGTCTGGTTAAGTGTGTGTGAGTATGGTTGTGGTGTGGTTTTGTATGGGTTGTGAATGATGGGGATGGTGTTGTATGCTGTAGGATTTGGTTTGAGAGCGTAGATGTTTTGGGTTAGGTGAATGGTTAGTATGGTGATAATAAGGTAGGATTGGTACTTTGTGAGATCCATGTTTGTGAGAAGTGTGTTGTATTAAATGATTATAGTAAAGGATCATACAATGACTATGGATGAAATTACTTGTCAGCAGCGTTAATAAAGTGTAGTACAGAGAAGTCAGTTCAGGGTAACTTTGCTACTACAAGCAGAATATATAACTGTGAAGAAAAAGATCAAGTTGACAGCTGTGCAGGAGGATATTGAACAACAGTAACTGGGATAATTTAAGTGTACCAGTACAGTGATTACAAGTTGGACAATAATTAACTGCATGAAGACAGTACTATGGTTGTGAGGTATCAGTTACTGACAACAGTATAATAACAGAGAGGTATGGCTACTGACAACAGTATAATGGGAGAGATAGGTAGTGGCTACTGACAACAGTATAATGGGAGAGATAGGTAGTGGCTACTGACAACAGTATAATAGGAGAGATAGGTAGTGGCTACTGACAACAGTATAATGGGAGAGATAGGTAGTGGCTACTGACAACAGTATAATAGGAGAGAAAGGTAATGGCTACTGGGAACAGTGTGATTACAGATGCTGGTAATATCATGGACAATCAGTTCATTTAGAGGTAGTATACTTGCGGTGATGGACAGATCATCTGGTTGCTGGTGAGAGTAAGCTCAACCCTAGGGGAGCTCAAGCTGCATGCTTATCCAGTTGATTGAAGTACTCCGTGAGTGTCTCGGTTGGGCTGGTACAGTTAGTTAATGAAAGAAATCTATGGTGTCAGCTCAGTTGCTGGTGTCGGCAGGTATACTTGCAGTTGGAACGTTGCAGTGAGGATGTGGTTCGTGAGCTGGATCTTGGGGGAGCTCGGCTGCTCTTTGTTGTAGTTGTTGGTGTCGGCGTGGGCTTGGGTTTTTTTTTTTAGCGTTATTTATCTGTCTTGTGGATCTTTACAGGCCTTAGCCTAAGGGCCGTGCCAAAGGGCCCTCTTGCGCGGCCCTCAGGCGCGGGCCCGCAAGGCGCGGGCGCGCCGGCTGGCGCTTCTTTTAAAACGTGCTCCTGCTGCCCGGATTGGGCAGAGCGGCTTGGTGGGGGTGGCCTGGTGCTCCGGTCCGCTCGATCCCCGCCGGGAGAGCAGCTGGAGGACCGGAGTGCTGGGCTGAAGAGGAGGCCACGCGCCGGCTGGCGCTTCTTTTAAAACGTGCTCCTGCTGCCCGGATTGGCATTGCCGATTGCCGATTGCCTTGCCGATAATAATACCACATCAAAAGTTACAGCACCTACAAAGAAGCATTAATAGATTTAAATGGCAAAATAGGAGCCCTAGGGTAGCTATGTCCATTTTGCAGAGAACCAGGGGAGAGGGGGGGCTGGAGGTCCCAAATTTCACCAAATTTCACCAAATATTACATGGCGGCACAACTGAAAACACTGTACGATTGGCACAGAGAAAAAAGGAAGCACTGGGTTCAGATGGAGGAAGATTCGGTAAGGGGAGTGGGATTGGAAAAGTTGGTATGGCAGGGAAGGTCAGCGCTAGCAAGTAACGTCATGAACCCCTTTGTGGTACGTAGTTTGAATATCTGGAAACAAAACAGGCAGGTCTTGATAAAGGATAAAGGATTTATACAAGGAATGATGTTGGAGGCATGTTTTGAGAGGGGACGGGGCGAGTATTCTGAGAAGATGGGGACAACAGGGACTTACACATCTTTCTCAGATAATGGTGAAGGAGGGAATAAGGAAATTTGAGGGCATTAAAAATCTCTATGGACTATCTAGTAATGACTATTATAGTTATATACAGGTCAGTCACTTTGTGCGGCAGCAGCATGTATGGCGGGACATGGAGTAACAGGGGATGGTTCGAGGCCCTTTGCTCTGGCCAGTTAGGTCGCAAAGGAGCCTTGTCCAAGATCTATAAAGGGCTAATGGAGGGTGGAGAGGGTAAATTAGATTTTATGAAGAGATGGGTGGCTGACCTAGAAGTACAATGGACGGAGGAGAGGTGGGAAAAGATAATACAGACAATAGCAAGGATATCTGTCGCCACCCAAATAAAAGAAAATACATGCAAAGTACTCTATCGGTGGTATTGGACGCCGATACGTCAAAAAAGAGCGGGCCTGGGGTCTACTGACAGGTGTTGGAGGGGTTGCCAGGAGAAAGGAGATATGCTGCTCATGTGGTGGAAATGTGGCCAGATTCAGGGATTTTGGGATGAGGTATTGTTGATAATACATGAAATGACAGGTTACAGACTGCAAAAGCTGCCAGAGGTATGTCTTTTACATCTTTTAGAGGAAGATATAGCAGAACGGGAGAAGGGCATCCTGAATCACTATATAGTGGCTGCAAGAAGCAAGATAGCACAACATTGGATAGGGAGGGGGAAACCACAGAGTATAGGCTTTATAAGAAGGATGGTGGACCTGTATTTGATGCAAGGATTGACCGGTTTGCGACATGGGAAAGTGGAGCAATGCTTGGAACAATGGAAGGGTGTTTGGCAGTGGGTGGAGAAATGGAAAGCAGGGGAGAAGAGGTGAGGACCTGTGTACAAATGTGGTGGGCACAGTGGCACTGATCTGACAAATGGGAGAATGACTGGGTGATACTCAATATGAGGTCAGGCAAAGGGAGGAGGGGGGAAGGGTTGAAAGTTAAGCACTAGGCAACACTGTAAGGGATACCAGGAGATAAGTGCTAGTTTGCTGACGGATTGTTTGCATATACATGTATAAATAAGGCGATATGAAGAGGTTGGGGCTGTATATGGATTAATGTTGTTGCACAGTTTCACCTGAAGGGGGGGGAAATAAGAAAACAATGCTAATGAGATGTAGGGTGAAAGATTGAAGATATTTGATGGTATATGTGAACTTCGTAGTGCTATAGCGGCATGAAGATTAGTAGGGAGAGGTGGGAGGGGAGGGGGGAAGGTAGAAGGTTAGGCAGAATTGCTGTTTGTACGATCTGTTAGGGGGGAATATCGGTCAAGATTGTAAGAAGGCTGTGGAAAATATATAACGATGTGTTCAATAAGATGTATGTTTTACTTATTGGAAATCTTAATAAAAAGTTAAATGGAAAAAAAAAAGCAGTGGACCCAGCACAGATCCCTGGGGGTACTCCACTATTCACCTTTCTCCATTGGGAAAATTGGCCATTTAACCCTACCCTCTGCTTTCTATCTTTTAATCAGATCCTGATCCATAATAGTATACTGCCTCATATCCCATTACTTGTTAATTTCGCCAAGAGTTTCTCATGACGGACCTTGTCAAAGGCTTTCTGAAAATCCACTGACCCATTTATTTACTCCTTCAAAAAAATGTAACAGATTAATAAGACAAGATCTTCCCTGGCTAAAGCCACGTTGACTGTCTCCCATTAAACCATGACTATCTACATGTTCAGAAATTTTGTTCTTAATGATGGTTTCTATCATTTTTCCCGGTACTGACGTCAGGATCACCGGTCTGTAGTTTCTCAGATCACCCCTGGAACCCTTTTTATAAATTGGCGTCACATTGGCCATCCTCCAATCTTCAAGTATTACAAATTAGTAATAGTAGGTCTGCAATCTCATAATTCGGTTCTTTAAACACCCTTGGATGTATACCATTCAGTCCAGGTGATTTGCTACTCTTCAGTTTATCAAAATGTTGTAGTACATCTTCCAAATTTATCAATATTTCTTTCAATTTTCCTGCTGCTTCATCTTTAAATATCATTTCAGGCACGGGTAACTTTCCTGCATTTTCTTTAGTAAAGACCAAAGCAAAGAATTCATTCAGTCTCTCCGCCATGCCCCTCTTAGTGCTCCTTTTACCCCTCTATCAAATAATGGTCATCTGACTCTCTCACAGGTTTTTTGCTATGGATGTACTTGAAAACGTTTTTATTATGCATTTTTGCTTCCACAGCAAGCTTCTTTTCAAATTCTCTCTTTGCCTGCCTTATCAATGCCTTGCATCTAACTTTGTGATGAACAATCTTTTATGGTCTGATAACTTATGAGTAATAGTACAGCTACGCCAATAAAATCAATAATCACATATAACTTTGGGCGTTGAAACATGCAAGTTTGTTAAACAATTTCTGGAGTTGTCGCAGGTTTCTTTAGAGTAATAATTTTTTATTGGCGTTGCATCTAACTTGCCAGTGCTTATGTTCTTTCCAGTTTTCGTCATTTGGTTCCTTTTTCCATTTCCTGAAAGATACTTTTTTGGCTACAACAGTCTTTCTGACCTCACCTTTAAACTATGGTGGCAGTTTTTTGGACTTCCTTCCACTTTTCTTAAAGCATGGAATACAGCTGGTCTGGGCTTCCAAGATAGATAGTATTTTTAAACAACACCCAGGCTTGATGTAATCTTTAACCTTTGCAGCTGCTCCTTTTAGTTTTTTTCTTAACTGTTACCCTAATTTTATCATAGTCTCTCTTTTGAAAGTTAAAAGGTAGTACTGTAGATTTCATTGCTGTCCTTCTTCCATTTATTAAATCAAATGTGACCATGCTATGATCACTATTACCAAGTAGCCCCAACACCCTTATCTCTTGCACCAGATCTTGTGTTCCATTAAGAACTAGGTCCAAGATGGCATCCCCTCTTGTCGGTTCATGAACCAGCTGCTCCATGAAACAGTCATTTATTTCATTTAGAAACTTTATCTCCCTAGCATATCCTGTCGTGACACTGACCCAGTCGATACTGGTGTAAATGAAATCACCCATTATTATTACCATGCTGTAAATATTGTTAGCTTCCCTGATTTCTTTGAGCATTTCATCATCCATTAGTTCATTTTGGCCAGTCCATCAATAGTACATACCTACTGCCATCGCCTTCCCCTTTTTACATGGAAATTCAATCCATAGAGATTCTATAGTGTATTTTGTTTCCTGCAAAACTTTAATCTTGTGTGACTCAATACCCTCTTTAACATAGAGCACAAACCCCTCCATCAATTTGATCTATTTTATCATTGCGATATAATTTGTACCCAGGTATCACAATGTCCCACTGGTTTTCCTCCTTCCACCATGTCTCTGAGATACCAGTCATATCTAACTGCTCATTTAGTGCTATATATTCTAAATTGCCCATCTTATATTTTAGACTTCTAGCATTTGCTGACAAGCATTTTAGAGGCTGTATATTATTCATATTAATTTTGGTTTTACCAGTAGGCAAGGGTAAAATGGAATCTTTAAGTTCTGTCTGCTCTGTACCTAAGGGCATTTGGGTTATTTTTGTTGTTATTGGGACCTCTCTATTGATATGCCCTAACTTCAATCTTTTGCTAGTATCCTTCAAGGATACATCCTTCCGAACAATGTGGTCTTGGGCGACTGTCGTCTGTCCTGTATTATCTATTTTAAAAGCTGCTCTATCTCCTTTTTAGAGGTTAATGCCAGCAGCCTGGTTCTATCCCGGTTAAGTTTGAGCCCATCCCTTTGGAAAAGCCCCTCCTTTCCCAAAAATGTTGCCCAGTTCCTAACAACTACAAAATCATCATCCTTGCACCATTGTCTCATCCACACATTGAGACTCCGGAGCTCTGCCTGCCTTTTGGGTTTTGCATGTGGAATGGGAAGCATTTCAAAGAATGCTACCCTGGAAGTTCTGGATTTCATCTTCCTACCTAAAAGCCTAAATTTGGCCTCCAGAGCCTCCCTACCATAATTTCCTATGTCATTGGTACCAACATGTACCAAGACAGCAGGCTCCTCCCCAGCACTTTCTAAGACCTTGTCTAGGTGTCGCATGAGGTCTGCTACATTCGCACCAGACAGGCATGTTACCAGGCGATCCTCATGTCCACCAGCCACCCAGCTAACTATATGCCTAATGATCGAATCACCAACTATAACGGCTGTCCTAACCCTTCCCTCATAGGCACATGGCCTTGGAGAAACCTTCTCGGTGTGAGAGGGTTTTACATCACCTGGGGGACAAGTCCTAGCTACAGGACCACTTCCTGCCACACCAGGGTTATGCTCTCCTATCATGTGACCTCTCTCCTCCATGGCAACAGGGATGCTGCCAGACTTGAGGTGGGACTTCAATACTATGTCCCTGTAGGTACCTCTTTGTCTTCCTTATGTCCTCCAAGTCTGCTACTCTAGCCTCCAGAGATTGGACTCGTTACCTGAGAACAAAGAGCTCCTTGCACCTAGTACACATGTAAGACCCCTCACCAACTGGGAGAGAAGCATACATATGACACTGAGTGCAAAAGACTGGAAAGCCCCCATCTCACTGTGGGACTGCTGTCTGCATCTTAGTTTTAAGTTTGCATTTATGTATTTAAGTTGTTTACTTATGTAGATTTGTTGAAAATACTAATAAAACCATATCTAATATGTTTAATGGGACTGCTGATGTTGGGATAGTATGGGCGTGAGTAGGGAAAGGATTTTTGTTTGGGTGAGAAGCAGAGATCATATTTTTTAGTCTTGGTACCCCATGCTAGAATGTTATGTCATAACTGTTATGTATAGATTCAGGGCATCTTTTGTGCAGAATTATGTTTTTGTGACTGAAAGTGAGAATGTGTGTGTATGTGGTTTGAGAGGTGCATGGGAGGATCTAGTGTGCACATCTGCATTTCAGGGGGACATGAAAGCTTGGCCAGTACCTGGACCATATGGATGACCACCGCGTCATCAGGTGCCAAGTGTGATCGGGCAGTCAAACTCAGAGAGGGTTCTATTTTTATTTTATTTATTTATTTAATAGGTTTTGTATACCACCTTCTCCTTTAATCAAAGCGGTTCACATAGGAACTAAACATTACATCAACTATTTGCTTTAGGACTAGTTTAGCAGGGAAGGGGGGCATACGGGGTGGGGGTAGGGGGGCTACGTAAGGGTTTACTATTTAGAGGGTGTATGAACTATTTACAGAGAGGTATAAATACTTGAGTACATTATTTACAGGGCATCGAATTGCAGTATAGGGGTAGATTGTAAGTTAGGGGGAGAAGCAGAGGGAAGGAAGGGTGCATTAAATGATGGTTCCATAGTGTTCAGTGAAGAGATAGGTTTGAGCTTTTTTCTGAAGTCTTTGGTGTCTATATAGCTAAATATCAAAACATATTCCTGTCAATAATAAGGGACTCTCCAAATAAGGGCATTCAACAGTGAAAACAGCACTAATGCATGCCCATAATGCACATTTTTTGAGATCAGTGGTGTTGCCGTTTAGCATGTATTAGTGATGTTTTCACTGCTGTACGCTCTCATTCTGAGGGTCCCTTATTATTGACAGGAATATGTTTTGACATTTAGCTATAAGGAACTTGTGAAAATTCCTTCTGAATTATTTTCATAGGGTACTCTAATAAGATCATATATTGTTGGCAGTGTGACAGGGCAGCCATACATCTGCTGTGCCAGGCAATGAGAGACATGACTGATTTGCCAACATTCCCCAGATTGCGCCATGAGGCCTACATCCCTACCCAGACCAGGATCTATGACAGCTGTGAGACTAGTGATATATCTTGAGTCTGGCTACTTGGTATAATGGCACAGGGATCTCCCCTCCCATGCCCCATACAGGCCTGACTAGGGGAGCAATGCCACAAAGCAAACTGGGAAGGCAGGCAGGGTTGCCCCACAGATAGCAGATATATACAGACTAACATGCCACGATGGAACAGGTGTAGCTGCTGAGATAAATGCCAGTAACCAGAAGGCCCTACTACTACTACTACTGATCATTCGTATAGTGCTACAAGGCATATGCAGCACTGCACAGACACATGTAAAAGATGGTCCATGCTCAGCAGAGCCCACAGTCTAGTCAAGAAAGACAACACAACAGTTGTAGACAGGATACATCCAGGGGGAATGGTAAGGAAACACAAGGCAGATTAGGCGGATGAGATCCAAAAGCAGCAACGAAGAGGTTAGCGTTCAACCTGGATCTGCGAAGGACCAGAGAAGAAGTCTGATGTACAGACTCAGGTAGTTTGTGCCAGGTAGTTTGTGCCAGGCATAGCAAGCAGCAAGGTGAAAGGAGCAAAGTCTGGAGTTGGCAGTTTAAGAGAAGGACACAAATAGAAGCGATCTGCCAGAATAGCGGGGTTCCCCAGAAGGGGTGTACGGAAAGATAAGAGAGGAACGGTAGTGCGGAGCAGCAGAATGAGTGCACTTATTGGCCAGAGGCACGAAAAGGGCATACATTTGTTGCTCAGCAATATTATGCATCTTTTGAGGAACTGAAATGCTAGTTTTGTGTTTGGGGTTTGTGCAGTTTAAATCATGTTTGTAAAGATAATCATGGCAGGGATCACTGGGGCCATTTTACAATGTCAAGTACTATTTGATGCAAGGTCTGTCCTGACAATCATGTTCATATTTACATTCTTTTATACTATATTAGGGTGCACTGGGATTACCTTGCACTTTTCAGGGCCTGAGGAGGACTTGTATATGGTCTAGTTTGCATCAGCACATTTTTCCTAAGGGGCGTGGCACCGCGGGTACATCGCAGACAGGCAGGATCTGAAATGTGTAACTTTTCAGAATACGGTGGTTGCGGAGATGTCCAAAACATTTACCCGGGTCTGATGGTATTTACGGGGACGTGTTTCTCCATTATATTGCATGGCCGTGCCTGTACCCTTGTGTGGCCCACGTACCGAATGTATTCATGGGCAGGCTGAATAGTGCTTTGCCCATGCTGCACCAAACACATCTATCTCCCTGATTCCAGACCCGCGGGCATGTTCAGACCCATGGATGCAGAATTGTGGGTACAAATGACACCCAATTTTAACTTAGACATGTCCGCGGGCCAGATGTGCATGTTATGGAATCGGGCTCCAAAGGTTTCTTCTTCAAAGTTCACCTTACTTCCTGGTTGTTTTTTCCCTGTTGAGGCAAAAATATCTTTTACATGTTCTTATGCTTAACTAATTTCTTATCCATATTTATGTACTATTGATGCAGTCACTTTTATGTATTTTGCCTGTGCCTTATTCAATCTACCTCATATGTTTATGTACTGTATGCATCGCTCTTGTGATCAATGGATCTCTCCTTTTACGCAATCCGTCTTGTGCTTCCCCTTAGGAAAAGTTAGAATATCAAATGCATCTCAACACATAAATATATGATACATAAATAGACTTTTGGACAGAATTTCAGGGCTATCCTTTTGCATTGTTTTGATCTCTGTGTTGTACTTTGCCTTGGGAACATTTGAAATAGCACAAGTAATAACGTTGAAATAACATTCTTACTCAATCAACACACAGACTGAAGAAATATCTGAAGTCTAGTTATTAAAGTCCACATGGTAAAGCAATTAAAGTATTTTTAAATTATTCACCTACTATCTCAACAGAAGATATTAATTGTACCTTGCAATGACATTTCGTCCTTGTGACATTCATGACAACTTTGGTTGTCTTTCTTCTGCCCATTTTGCTGTTTGTAGTTTATTTATATTTAAGTTGTAGTTTTATGTCAGTTTTCAATGTCAGTCTCTCTCTTGTCTGGTTACTTATCGGCAGTTGACCAACCATAACTTTGTTTTTTCAAATGATGTTTCACACCAGCTGGATCTGTCACTCTCTTCTTTTGTTAGCTGTTGAAAATTGAAAAGCATAGCATTTATTCTGAAGGTTGTGCTTCTCAATGAGGCATCTCTATTCCCTCTAGCTTATTCTGACAGCTCTCTGTAGTGTTGTTTTTTAAGATAATCCGCAGCCAATGGTATAAGAAAAATACTGGCTTTTGTTCATGACATATTTGGTGAAATCGTCATTCGTCAATCTGTATTCTATAATAATAATTCTTACAGTTTGATGTCTATACTGTATATGAATTATCCTCTCATGGTCTGATCAACATGTTGATATATACATTCTGATTATATTACATAACAACATGTAGTTTTGGATTTAGCTCCTGTCTCTTACAGTGGTTGCTCAAGGCGAGTAACATTCAGGTTCAAGAGGTATTGTTTATATTATCAAATAATGAGCTCTGTTAAATGTTAATCTCATGCACACTTTGATTAGACAGGATTTAATGAGATTATTACCACATATATTTCAAAACTTTATCAAATGATGTTGTGCCAACCCTGCTCCAATACACATTTTGCTTCTGGCATTTTGAAAGTTTTAGCATCGCAACATAGAAACAGAGTAAAATAACAGCAGGTAAAGATTTATATAACCTATCCAGTTAGCCTATCCAAAAAGCCTAATAAATTCTACAATCTCTTCCTTTCCCTCAGAGATTCTCTGTACTTATCCCATGTTTTCTCAAATTCAGATATAGTTCCTGTCTCTACCTTCACCGCTCTTATATGCATCACTACCCTTTCCATAAAGAAATAATTTCCTCCGATTATTCCTGAATCTATCCCCTCTCACCTTCATCCTGTGACCCTTTGCTCCAGAGCTTGCTATCATCATATAGCCCCTTACCCACCTTTCCTCCAAAGTATACATATTGATATATTTATTCCCATATGCCTTATGACGAAGACCACTTACCATTTTAGCCACCCTCTGGATTGATTCCATCCTGCTTATATCTTCTTGAAAGTCAGTTCTCTAGAATTGTACACAATACTCCAAATACGCTCTTACTAGAGACTTACATGAAAGTGCTATCATCTCCTTTTTCCTGCTGTCCATTCTTCTCCCAATGCACCCAAACATCCTCCTGGCTTTTGCAATTACCTTTCTTACCTGTTTGGCCACTTTAAGATTTGATACGATTACCCCCAGGTTCCACTCTTCTTTTGTGCATTGAAGACTTCACTCCTATACTGTACCACTCCTTTGGATTTCTGCAGCCCAAAAGCATGATTTGCATTTTTTAACATTAAATCTTACCTGCCAAATTCTTGACTATTCTTGAAGCTGTTGTAGATTTTGGTATCATGTGCAAAAAGGCATACGTTTCCCGACAGATCTTCTGCAATATTGTTTACAAAAAATGTTAAAAAGAACAGGACTAAGGACTGATGCCTATGGCCCACCACTGTCAACAATCCTATCTTCAAAGTGAAGATACTACTACTTCCCATTTTCCAACCCGGTAAGTCACTCTAGAGTCCATCAAAAGGGCACTTACTGTAGTTTATGTGTGAATCGAAGGATCAATAATTTTAAATGTTTTTGATCTGATATTGTTTTCTACCTTGAACTTAGCCAAGTGTCTCCTGGAGAGCCATACTACCTGAAGGCCATTTGGATGTGTTCAGCATCTTGGTGCCATAAGCCTTCGTTTACTTGAGGATGTGTCCTATTTTAATAGACCCACCCTCCCACTTGCTCTAATCTGGTCATTGCAGTAACAGTACTGAGGTTTGGAACCATGCACTAGGGCTTCATCATGTGCTCTAAATGCAGCCACCAGCTTTGACCCTCAGTGATGACAATGACTCCCTCTTCACCCCTAGATGCTGTGGATGCTGCCTTCACAGTATCCCCGGCCTTGAGTGACCTGGGTTACAAAGGATCCCTAACTAAGAACTGAACTGGGGACGCTTTGTATGGTAGTGACCACACTGCTATTGAGCCCTGAGAGTCTTGTTCTTTTCATTTAATCAGGAATATAATACCATCCTTATAGTAAATTATATTCATTTTTCAAGTGCCCTGCTGACAAGCATATAGGGACTAAGAAATGGGTTTGCAAGTGGGATTTCATCTGGGAAGATGATTTTGCTGGGCTGTGATATGTTTGTTCATCCTGACCAGTTGCCAAGTAGACACCTCACTCAGATGCCATTTCGGGACTCCCCAACCTGAATGAATGTAAGTATATAAATTAAGGCTCTGATCATTGTCTCTGAAAAATAAGAGAAAATCCGTACTGCTCCCTGTTAATAAATGATCCTCGATATGCCCTAAGAAGAGCCTATTTAGCTGAACATTTGGTGAAATATGTGCCTGGGTATATCATGAGATTCACTAAGGCTGCCAGCATTTCTGGATTTTTAAATCTGGGAATGACAAAGGCTTATATCTTATTGTTTAGTTAAGACATGTCTTTCTAATTCAGCTTTTAACTTCAATGAAGTTCATTAATGCTGGCATAAGCTGCCATGTGTTGGTAGCTTACTGTAAGGAAAGACTTAATCAGGGCAAGCTTTACTAAAATGCACCGCTGCATTAGCATGCTCTAACATGCCTTAATGCATGTTATTTAGCACACGTCAAAGGGAATTATCAGGATCATGGTAGTTGTTGTCCTTATCATTTCCTGAGGCAGCATTATCTGTGGATTTTCAGTGGCATAAACACTGTACTAAGTTGGGAATATGATACTTGTTTCCTGGGTTTAATGGACCTTTGGTATAACCCAGTATGGCATATTTTATGTTTTTATCTGGATAGTTATCCAGCTAACAGATTGAATATGGCTATTGTCCAGATAACAAACAGAAAAGAGTAGGACACAGATTGCCATGGAAGGACTACTTTATTCAGGTGCACATGAGGGCAACCTGACATGTTTCGGCCAGGAGGCCTTCTTCAGGGGAATTTGACCTCAAAAGCAGATTGTCACCTCAGACATTAATATTAAACACCCATTAGTGTTCAGTGTGTCTAAAGTGATTCTGGTCAAAAAAGCATCCTGGTGGTCCAAGTGGGTTTCAAAGTACTCTTCCTTCCTTCCTTCCTGATAAACAATCCCTGGTGGTCTAAGTGGACCCTGAACACCCATCTTCCTTCTTCCCCCCAACCACCTTTAGATGAGGAAGCAGGAACAATGCTGTCTGACTACTGCCTCCCATACCCAATCTTGGAAAATGGTGGCACTTGAATCCTAGTAGTAGACTGAAACTTACCGCTGGAGTCAGCCTGTCAAATAAGGGAACACTCCCTTGTCTGGCAACTTGACTCCTAATGGCACGTTCTTATGTACTGCTTGGGGGGGGGGGCAGGTACCACTGTTTTCTAAGATGGCAGCAGAAGAAAAGGATGTTGCTTTATGCTTCCCCAGGAAGAGGTAAGTGTTATTTATGTTTATGTTCATTAGATTTGATATACCGCCCTTCATTGTCACCGCCTCTCACTCCCAGAGGCCTTAGCGTGGGTAAGGTGAGCGGGGTGATGTTCTTCTTAAGACTATGAACCATTAATTTGAGGCTTGGCAAAGCCTCCTGGGTATTGTAGTCCTTTAGCTCAATGAAGAAAATAGTTGTGCACAAAATGATAAGGTATAAATGGGATTTATTCCCTTCCCAGGGTTGGAATTTAACCTTGAAAATACAGCAACATAAAGTCCATACTTCTGGTACAATGAAACAAAAGAGTAATCAAACTTAGGCAACGCTTATCTTCAGCTTCTTTAAGGTAACAGAAAAATAAGGTACAGAAAACAGTTTAAACCTCCAAACATTCTTTGGACTGTTTTCTCTCTTATAGCAGTATTATAGCAATGCTAGCATAAAGATTGTATGCTGTCTGACATCGTGTACGTACAGTCCATGTAAACCTCTGTGTCTGGAGCTTGGTAAAACTCACACTGCATCCCATTCACGTTGTCCTCAGCTTCCTGTGGGGTGAACTCTTCCCCCTGCTCAATCACTTCCTCTGTGAAGGGTAAAGTGTTCCCATCCCCCAACAGCCTAGAGGAGCTTAGGTGTTTAGCATAAGAATCACGGTTGGCTCTTTCACACAGCTCCTGGTACGTACAAGGGTTTTGATCAAAATCTTCTGCTATGCTATTTGGAAGTATTTTCCTACCTTCCAGCAACTGCTTGTCCAGAGACCTCCCTTGGCTGAAATACGGCTCACGGTAAAACTTTTCCCTTTTGCTTTGCCTGGGCTTTCTCAACGGCAGAAACTCAGCTTCAGGGAAACAAGTTTTCCTTTCAGTATATTTGGTATTAGAAGGCTGAGACTGTCTTCTCAGGGGTTTAAAATAATATTCCTTGCCTTCAGGAGAATGGAGTTCCTCAGTGCACTGACCAGCCATGTACTACTTTCCACAGCATGGAACTGCCTGATTCCTGGAGTCAGCGTGGCTCTCACAGCTCCCTTCTCCAGATGAGCTTTCCTGGATAAGATGGGGATTCCCTTCCCTTCTCTTGTCCTTCCACACTGTTCTCTCCTTCTTGATCAACTCCTTCTCTCTCTCCTGTTCTTCACCCCTCTCCTCTCTCCTAACTAGAGGATTATTAAATGTGTTGCCTTTTCCGTTTGCTTGGGCTCCGCTCCCCATCAGCTGCTTCCCCTCTCCTAATGAGTCATGGGTTAGCACTTGGCTCGGGCGTTCCCTAGCACTGTGTGACATCATTTGTTTGGGGTTTCTATGCCAACCCTTCTCCCTGTTTTCCTCTGAAATGTCAAAAGTGTATTCATTCTGAGGTATAGTCCCTGTCTCCATGGGCTCTGATCCTTGTGCCTCATGACAGATCCCCCGCCTTAAAATATTACGTGCTGCCGGACCTTTCGTCGGACAGCGCGTAATCCAGGTGTTGGATCTGTATCGCTGCTCCACGTACGCCATACTGGCGGTGGCGGATCTCTCCTTCCAAGGTTTTAAAAGGTTCAGGTGATACACCTGCTGGCGACCTTTTGCATTCTCTACCTTATAAGAGACTGGCCCTACCCTTTCCACAACCATGCAGGGGCCTTTCCAATGGGCTTCAAACTTTGGGCCAGGGTCTGCCACTTGGATGATCACCTTATCACCTATTGTTAACGTTCTGGGCTTCTTGCCCCTGTCATAATATTGTTTTTGCTTTTGTTTGCTGGCCTGTAAATTCTCCCTTGCGGCCTTCACCGTCTTTTCTAACCATTCCCTCAGACCTTTTAGGAATTGAGGTACTTCTACTTCTGAAGTGTCTGGTTCCACCCACTGTTCGTGTAATATATCTAATATTCCCCTAGGGGACCTACCGAACATGAGCTCATAGGGTGATGCTTTTAAAGAGGTTTGTACGCGTTCTCTGCACGCGTATAACACGAACGGGAGCAGGGTATCCCAGTCCGCTATCTCCCCCTTTTTTAGGCCTCTCCTAAACATTTGTTTGATGGTCTGATTCATACGCTCTACCAAACCATTCGTTTGGGGGTGGTACGCTGAAGTTCGGATATGCTTTATACCAAAAGCTTCCCATACGGTGGACAAATGTTTAGACAAAAAGTTACTGCCCTGATCCGTGAGCACCTCCCTGGGAAATCCCACCATACAAAATAGTTTTACGAGCTCCTGGGCTATAATCCTCGCAGAGGTGTTCCTTAGGGGAATAGCCCAGGGGAATCGGGTGGCATAATCAACTATTACCAGTAGGTACTGGAAACCCCTGGGTGTTCGGATCATAGGGCCTACCATGTCCATACCTATTCGACTCATAGGTACCGCTATAGTGGGGGTTGGTATTAAAGATACGGCCTTTGGCCTTAAAGCCGTCACACTTTGACATGGAGCACATGACTCACAGTACTGCCTAGTTTCTTTGAACACTCCTGGCCAATAGAAGCGACCTAATATTTGGTCCAGGGTGCCCTGGATGCCCTAATGGCTTCCTATAGGGTGGTCATGTGCGAGGCGCAGGACTGTAGCCTTAAACGCCGTCGGCACTACCAGCTGTTTCCTAACTGCTTCTGTGTAGGGGTCCAAGCTTTCCCTATATAAAATTTCATTTTCTAGGAAGAACCTAGGCAACGTAGGCCGGGTTTCCCGGGCCCATTCGAAGGCTTTCTTGAGCGCTGGGTCAGCCCGCTGCTCAGCAGGGAAAGAAGGGAACTTATTCACTAGTTCGGCGGGTACCCATGGTAAGCTCGCTCCTGCCTCCAACTCGGACCTGCCTCGGGACCTAGACTGTCTCTCGTGGCGTCTCTTAGCCTTGGCTTTTCTACCCTGCCTACCGGGTTCATGTACTAAATCGTCATGTGCAGGGAGAATATTCACTTCTTCCTCACCCAACCCCTCCTCTTGGGATACTAGCTCCTCCCTAAGCTGCTCCCTGTCCCCAGCTGATGTCGCTCCCATCCCTGAGGTTCCGGCTTGCAATCTAGTGGAGACTAGACCAGTGCGGGCATTTAAACCTACTGCTAGTCCTTTGTAAAAGGGTGGCCAATCCCTGCCTAAAATAAGATCCCTAGGTAGTGTGGAAATCACAGCTACGGGCATTATTAACTCCATATTGAGGGCGGTTATAGTGAGATTCTGCAGAGGATAAAATGTAAATGCACCATGTATGCACTTTACCCTGACCTGGCTCTCTGCTTGACTCGGGGGCGATGAATGATGCCTCTCGATGGCCTCCCAGAGCCTGGAGGAAATCATGCTCTGGTCGGCCCCCGAGTCGAGCAGTGCCAAGGTCTCTACCCCCTCCACCTGAGCGTGCAGCAGGAATCCCTCCGGCGATGGCTTGTCCAATTCAGATATGAGGACAGTTCGCCTAGCACAATCCCTCTTGAAATGCCCCGCTTTTCCACACAGGTAACATTTTCCCCTATATACAAAAACATCACCATCATTATTAGCCTTTACACTTTGCATGGTATACAATTTTTCTTTGGGATCCTTTCCCCTTTTACCAGTTGCCAAACCTGCAGCCTGCATTACCCCAAACCCTGAGGGGTCAGCTATCTGAGCCTCCAAAAATCGGTCATCCAGCATAGCTGCTTCCTCTGTAGACTGACAGTTTTGCAACATGAGGTATGTCCTCATTTCATTAGGCACAGCTTGGATAAATTGTTCCAAGACTACTGTGTCTAATATAGTTTCCAAAGTTTTTGTCTCTGGAGTTAACCACTTCCAGGCTAAGTTTTTTAACCGTTGCTGCAACGCTTTTGGGGTCTCCTGTGCTTTCAGGCGGGCTTCTCTAAACAGCCTACTGTAGTGAGAGGTAGTGAGCCCCAACCTATCTTTTACCGCTTTTTTAATTTCATTATAGTTAGCGGCAAGGGTGGCTGGCATGGCTTTGTAGGCCGATAGGGCTTCACCTGTAAGTGAGACCACAAATCGGGTTGCCGATTGCTCACTAGGCCATTTTAGTGCTCCCCCAATACGTTCGAACGCGTCAATGAAATCGTCTATATTATCATTGGGACTTAATTGTCCTAGAGAAAAAACATGACTTGCGTTTAGTCCTGCCCCAGGTATAACCATGGGGTCCTCAGTCAGTTGTTCCTGCGACTTGCTCAGCAGCGCCTGCATAGCGTCCAACAGAGGCTTCTGTTGCTCCCTCATTAGGATAGCGTTCTGCTCCTGGAGGTGCTTCGCTAATTCCAGCTGCCTGTCCCACTGCTGTTGCATCCAATGCATAACGTCTCTGGCTTCCATCTCTCCTTATCTGCACCTGTAGCAAAAGAAGAGAAAGAGAAAAAAAAAAACCAAGTGCGGCTCCCCTTTTCCTTTTGCCCCACAGCACCCCCTTTCCTGCACAATCCTCCCACGCTTGTGCCTAGGTGACGTTAGCTGAGGCTTCGTGTAGAGGTCAGCTTTCAGGAAAGGTCACTGTGTCTTTCTTGCTTCACGAGCCGTCTGTTTTGCCAACTTGCTTCTCTATGGTCTTCTGGAGCCGTAGTTTTCTTGCTGCGTTTTTCTCCAGGTCAAAAATCCGAAAACCTATGCCAGATATGTCACCGCCTCTCACTCCCAGAGGCCTTAGCTTGGGTAAGGTGAGCGGGGTGATGTTCTTCTTAAGACTATGAACCATTAATTTGAGGCTTGGCAAAGCCTCCTGGGTATTGTAGTCCTTTAGCTCAATGAAGAAAATAGTTGTGCACAAAATGGTAAGGTATAAGTGGGATTTATTCCCTTCCCAGGGTTGGAATTTAACCTTGAAAATACAGCAACATAAAGTCCATACTTCTGGTACAATGAAACAAAAGAGTAATCAAACTTAGGCAACGCTTATCTTCAGCTTCTTTAAGGTAACAGAAAAATAAGGTACAGAAAACAGTTTAAACCTCCAAACATTCTTTGGACTGTTTTCTCTCTTATAGCAGTATTATAACAATGCTAGCATAAAGATTGTATGCTGTCTGACATCGTGTACGTACAGTCCATGTAAACCTCTGTGTCTGGAGCTTGGTAAAACTCACACTGCATCCCATTCACGTCGTCCTCAGCTTCCTGTGGGGTGAACTCTTCCCCCTGCTCAATCACTTCCTCTGTGAAGGGTAAAGTGTTCCCATCCCCCAACAGCCTAGAGGAGCTTAGGTGTTTAGCATAAGAATCACGGTTGGCTCTTTCACACAGCTCCTGGTACGTACAAGGGTTTTGATCAAAATCTTCTGCTATGCTATTTGGAAGTATTTTCCTACCTTCCAGCAACTGCTTGTCCAGAGACCTCCCTTGGCTGAAATATGGCTCACGGTAAAACTTTTCCCTTTTGCTTTGCCTGGGCTTTCTCACAGGCAGAAACTCAGCTTCAGGGAAACAAGTTTTCCTTTCAGTATATTTGGTATTAGAAGGCTGAGACTGTCTTCTCAGGGGTTTTAAAATAATATTCCTTGCCTTCAGGAGAATGGAGTTCCTCAGTGCACTGACCAGCCGTGTACTGCTTTCCACAGCATGGAACTGCCTGATTCCTGGAGTCAGCGTGGCTCTCACAGCTCCCTTCTCCAGATGAGCTTTCCTGGATAAGATGGGGATTCCCTTCCCTTCTCTTGTCCTTCCACACTGTTCTCTCCTTCTTGATCAACTCCTTCTCTCTCTCCTGTTCTTCACCCCTCTCCTCTCTCCTAACTAGAGGATTTTTAAATGTGTTGCCTTTTCCGTTTGCTTGGGCTCCGCTCCCCATCAGCTGCTTCCCCTCTCCTAATGAGTCATGGGTTAGCACTTGGCTCGGGCGTTCCCTAGCACTGTGTGACATCATTTGTTTGGGGTTTCTATGCCAACCCTTCTCCCTGTTTTCCTCTGAAATGTCAAAAGTGTATTCATTCTGAGGTATAGTCCCTGTCTCCATGGGCTCTGATCCTTGTGCCTCATGACATCATATAAAAACAGAGTGGTGTACAATTGCCAAAAGTCACAAGAATGGCCAATGGCCTAGAAAAAGAAAGGACGTTACAATGTTAATAGGACAGCAGAGAGTAAGTCTCATGCATACCAGACAGGGAACAAGAGATCATATAGAAGGAGTGGGAAGGTCAAACACAGAAGAAAACAAGTGGGTCTTTAGGCCTGATTTGAAGGTATGGTAGATTTGTTCAAGTCTGAGGGAAGAAGGCAATGAGTTCCAGAGTGTGGATCCAATAAAGAGAAAAGCAGAGACGAGAGTAGAATGCAGGTGGGCACGGGAAGGGGAGGAGAGGTGGAGGCGGTTTATGTGGACTGACCGGAGAGTGTGACTAGGGGTGTGAAATTGAATGAGGTCCACCAGATATTGAGGGGTGCACATGTAAATAACCTGGTGCACGAGGGTAAGGAGCTTGAAGCAAATATGATGGTCTATAGGGAGACAATGAAGGTGAAGAAAGAGGGGAGTAACCGTGATCAAGATGAGTAGAATGGGTAATCATGCGTGCTGCCATGTTTTGAATATGTTGAAGCCTATACAACTGGGATTGAGGAATACCGGCAAGAACAGAGTTACAGAAATCAAGGTGTGAGATGACAAGGGAGAGTACAAGAGTGGTGAGAGCTTGTGTAGTGAGAAAGGGACGAACAGCGCAGATCTGACGGAGGTAGAAGAAAGAGGTTTTAGTGACATTGGAAATGTGATCATGAAAAGAAAGATCAGAGTCAATGAGAACACCGAGGTACTGAAAACAGGATACTAGAGGGATAGAGGAGCCGGCAAAGGATGGAGCTATTTGTGGACAGGGACTACCATGGGGGAACCAAATAGCGAGTGTCTTAGAGAGATTCAGGTGTAAGCAATTTGTGGAAAGCCAGCTGGCAACAGAAAGGAGATAGGAGTTGCGAGGGGAAAGATCTGGCTGAAGAGGGGAGGTAGGTGAAGAAGAACAAGGTCATCTGCATAGTAGAAAGCCGGTATTTCAGACTTCTGGATTAGAAGGGCAAGAGGTGCTAGGAAAACATTAAACAGAAGAGGTGCGAGAACCGAGCCCTGAGGAACACCAGAGTGCAAGGGGACAGGGTCAGAAGAGGCGATCGAAGAGGAGTGAGAAAGGACAGAATAGGACCAGGATAAAAGATAGGAGTGAAACCAGTGGTAGACAGTGCCACGAAGACCGGCGTCGTGGAGACGAGAAAGAAGAAGAGAGTGATCCACAAGGTCAAAAGCTGCTGAAAGATCTAAGGATACCGCCACCGAAATATCATGTGCAATGCGCAATTCATTGAAGAAAGCAAGAAAGACTGTTTCTATGCTATGGTCGGGACGGAAGCCTGATTGCCTGGGGTGGAGAAAATTAATAGTGTCCAAGTGATGGGAAAGTTGAGCAAAGACTGCCTTTTCAAGTATTTTAGAAAGAAAAGGGACGTGAGAGACTGGCCGGTAATGAGCAGGGACAAGAGAGTCGAGTGAGGGTTTCTTAAGAATGGAGCGTATGAGTGCATGCTTCCAAGGTGAGGAAAAGTACCAGTGGAGAGGCTAGTGTTAATCATGGTGAGGATAGAAGGAGGGAGAGCAAGTGAAGGCGTGAGGAGCCATGGGGAGGGGATAGGATCAAGAGAGCAAGTAGTCTTGTTTGAAGAGGAAATAAAGACTTAATGAGCTCAGAGATGGTGAGTGGGTGAAATGAAACCCAAATGTGCGAGATCGAGGGAGTGGGAGGAGGAGAGGGGGGAATATATTGGGGGAGGGGCAATGCGGTAGTGATGCGTGAAGATCCAGGATTTTTGAATTGAAAAAGGAGGCCAATTGCAGAGGGCTGGGGGCGGTTGGAGGGGGTGGAAGGTGGGATGTAGGCTGGAGAGATGTAAGAATTCCGAGGACTGTGTAAAGATGGAGAGTCTAATTTGGGGCAGTGGCAATCACAGAAGAGAAGTAGGTTTGCTTGGCATAGTGGACTTGGGAACGGTAGTGGGAGTAATGTTCCTTGAATGATTTTAGTAGAGATGGGGAATGAGATCTCCTCCATAACTGCTCTGCACAGTGCAGCTGACAACAGAGGAGGCGGAGGCCAGAGTGAAACCAGGGTTGTGAGGGACGGAGGCAGGAAGGATGAGGTTGGAGTGGAGCTACTTGGTCCAGGGCTGTGGAAAGACAGGTGGTCCAATGGGAGACCTGTGAGTTAGGAGAGAGGGAGGGGAGCTCGGTGGATAAAAGAACATCGGCTGTAGGAAAGCGCTGAAGAGTGAGGGGAGTGATCCGGCGTCTATAGCGCACAGAGGTTGATGGGGGGGGGGGGTGTTGGATGGACATGCAGAAGTGGAAGAGGTGGAAGATTGGAAGAGGCAATGGAAAGTTAGACAGTAATGGTCAGTCCAGGGTAGGGGCATCGAGCAAAAATTGTCCAGTAGGAAGATGGAGTCTGATGGGGAAATGATTAGGTCAAGAGTATGACCAGCAGAGTGGGTTGACAGGGTGATATGTTGAGTGAGGGACAGATCTCGAAGGAGAGAGATGAATGAGTGTTCCCTAGGGGAGGAAGGGGAGTCGAGGTGCAAGTTAAAATCCCCTGCAATTATTAAGCGAGGATAGTGTATCGAGAGGTCAGAGACGGTGAGGAGAAGAGAATCCCAGAGATGAGAGAGGATTGCCGGAGGAGAGTAGAGGAATAGAACGTGCAGTGGTGGGGAGGTCTGAAGACAGAGAAGAAGGGCTTCTGGGTAATGAAGTAAAGGGGAGGAGACCTGTGTGAATGAAAGGGGGGAGCGAATGAGGGCTGCAATGCCACCACCAGCACGGCCTAAGTGGGGGACAGAGACACCGGAGAAACCAGGGGGGGGGGGAGTCAGTGAGCGAGGAGAGCATCTTCCCCCTCTTTAAGCCACGTTTTGATGAGGAGTAAGAGATCTAGAGTCTCTCATATGGCAAGGTCCTGTACTAGAAGACATTTAGACCTCAGGGAACGGCAGTTAAGAAGACCCAGCTTGAGAGGAGGAGGTGGTGGGGTGGGCAGCGGGACAGGAGCAGAGCAGTGAGTAGAAGGAAGACAAGGGAGCAGGTTATCAGGACATCGGAATCAAGAATGAGTATATCTGCGAGAATGAGGAGGAGGGAAAGGGCGGTTTCCCCAAAAACACAGAATGGGTACAGCAGAAGGGCCCATAAATGCTGGTGCAATGAAAGATGCAGTAGGAGTACAGAGAGGATAGACAGCTACCTGAGGGAGAATGAGCAGATGGCAGGTGGGGAAAAGAGTGGTGAGGCAGAAAAGGGCAAAGGGTGCCGAAATGGAAAGTTTATGGCCAGGGCTGGGGCCTGCACCGCCGGAGCTGCCCCAAGGAGCACACCTAAGGAGCACGTTGTGCTCCTTAGGTGCGCTCCTTTGGTACGTGCTCCTGTTGCGCACCGCTGCAGCAACAGGTGCCGTTGGCACTGTGAATTTATGCAGGTTGAAGAGCAGGTTACCTGTTGGAACACGGCCACGTGAGCGTGACCACATCACTTCTGGGGGGCACGGAGTTACCAGAGGAGAACACAGAAGTGATCTAAGGGGGAAGAGACAAACAACAACTGATAATAATACAATAGCAGTCAAAACATTAGAGAAAAACATGGAGGTCCAGGAGACGTGGCAGGTTCTGGAGCTCTCTATTCAAAGGCTTTCTATATGGGCTAGGTGTGCCCTGCTTTGGGGTGCTGGACAAAGAGTACTTGCTCTGAGGTGCATGAGCCAGGGGTGCCCTGAATTCAGAGTGCCCAAACCAGGGATACCTGGTTCCGGATGCTTTGGACATTCATTTTCTTGTCACAATATGAGCCAATCCTCATTCCGTGCTGAATACTGAACAGGGATTGGCTCATGCACTGATAGGAAAGTAGAAAAACAAAAAGACTTCTGCTCAGTGCAGAAAACTGTGCACTACTTTTTCTGTCAGTGCATATTTTTAACAAGTAATTTGCATTCCATTAATTTATGCACGGGGTACATTTTTTTTCCAGTGCATACATAATGAATGTGAGTGCTGAAGCTTAGTGCAAGGTTTTATTGTGGGTCATACAAATCTCTCTCAGGCATATTGATTGTGTTTATTTGAAAAACCTGATTGGCTAGATGTGTCCTGAGGACTGGCTTGAGAACCACAGCTTTACAGTAAGTGGCTTGTTGTACAGCAAGGCAAATTGTATTACATGTACAAAACTGTACCACAAACAATATTCTTTAGGAAGCAGAAAACATGCAAAAGTAAGCAATCAGTGTGCAATGCAGATGTACAGTGAGAAAATAGAATACATTACAAAACAGCATGCCAAGCATATCCAACTGTAAATATGAAATACCATCATGGACAAGAAGTGTGAGAGAGAAAGATGGAAATGTATATTCCATATCCATAAAAATATTATTAGGATAGGACTTTTATGCAAAGAACAGAATATATATTTAGATTCCATGGACTCTAAGCAAACCCTGCTACCCATATAACACCTCAAGTGCTATCTTGCCAAATGTCCTGGCTCGTCGGCATCCTGTAAGGAAACCTTGCAGGTCATTTTTCACACATGACCAGGACCAGGACCTTGTCACATTCCTATCTGTGGCAACATATTTTACAGGTAGTCAGAAGAATGTAAAGGGACCTGACAGCCTGTTTTAAAGACCCACGGTTGGGTCCGTGGAGTCCAAAACACTCAATCCCTAGGCCTGATGCAGGACAAAAAATTATTATGAAAGGGTGTCTCTGGACCCCCTCCCTCCAGGGAGACCTCCAATCCCTGGTGATTTGTGAGCACACATTTGATTTGCTTGGGCACCTAAAAATTTAAAGCACATACAAAACACTAACAAAAGTGGGGGAAAAAACATTCTTTTTTTTATTTGCTTGAAATCTCTAGTATCTTTTCAGATATAGTTTTTTTTGGGCAGTAGCCACAGCTTCCTCTTTAATTAACAAAGTTGCCCTGAAATGTAAATATACAAAAACAAAACAAAACTAAATGAAACAAATTATTAAAACAAAACACAACTAAGCAATCTTGAGAACAACACAGGAAACTTTAAAAAATGATTTTTTTTTGCCTGCACACCACTAGTATCCCTTTTGGAGAGAGGCTCATGTGGTGCCTTTACACAAAAGCGGAAGTAAGGATGTGGTTAAAAACTACAGGCCGGTTAGTTTAACTTCGGTGGTGAGTAAATTATTGGAAACGCTGCTGAAAGAGAAAATAGTGAAGTTTCTGGAGTCCAGCGGATTACAGGATCCGAGGCAGCATGGATTCACCAGAGGCAGGACTTGTCAGACAAATCTGATTGATTTCTTTGACTGGGTGACCAGGGAGTTGGACCGAGGGAGAGCCCTAGATGTGGTGTATTTAGATTTCAGTAAAGCCTTTGACACTATTCCTCACAGGCGACTAATAAACAAACTGAGCACCCTAGGGATGGACCCTAAAGTTACTGCTTGGGTTAGAAATTGGTTGGGTGGGAGGCGACAAAGAGTACAAGTAAATGGAGCTCACTCTGAGGAGAAGGATGTTACCAGTGGTGTGCCGCAGGGTTCTGTCCTTGATCTGATTCTTTTTAACATCTTTGTTAGTGAAATAGCGGAAGGGCTGTCGGGTAAGGTTTGACTCTTTGCAGATGATAACAAAATCTGCAATAGAGTAGACACCCAGGAAGGTGTAGATAACATGAGGAGGGATCTAGCTAAGCTTGAAGAATGGTCTAGAATTTGGCAGCTGGGATTTAATGTTAAAAAATGTAAGGTCATGCATTTGGGCTGCAGCAATCCAAGGCAGCAATATAGTATAGGGTGTGAAGTACTTTTGTCCACTAAAGAAGAGCGGGACCTAGGCGTGGTTATGTCTGATGATCTTAAAGTAGCTAAACAGGTAGAAAAGGCGACGGCAAAAGCTAGAAGGATGCTTTAGTGCATATGGAGAGGAATGGCAAGCAGAAAAAAGGAGGTGATAATGCCTCTGTATAAGTCTTTGGTGCGACCTCATTTGGAGTATAGTGTGCAATTCTGGAGACTGCACCTTCAAAAGGATGTGAACAGAATGGAGTCGGTGCAGAGGGTGGCTACTAAAATGATTAGTGGTCTTCATTATAAAGCATATGAGGACAGACTTAAGGATCTTAGAGGAAAGGCGGGATAGAGGTGATATGATTGAGATGTTTAAATACCTCCATGGCATAAATGTTCAGGGAGAGAGCCTCTTTTAATTGAAAGCAAGTTCTGCTATGAGGGGACATGAGATGAGGGTGAAGGGGGATAGATTCAGGAGTGATATGCGGAAATATTTCTTTATGGAAAGAGTAGTGGATCCGTGGAATAGTCTCCCAGTGGAGGTGGTAGAGATGAGGACAGTAACTGAATTCAAAAAAGCATGGGACAAACACAGAGGACCTCTAAAGGTAAAAAGAGGACTGTTGTAGTTGTTGATATGGAAGGACAGACTAGATAGGCCATGTGGTCTTTTTCTGTCATCATATTTGTATGTTTTTATGTTTCTTTTACCTCTCTATTATCTACTAATCCAACAGATCTCCAGGAACAAGCAGGAATGTAGTCTTCACATATGGGTGATGTCTGCACCGACAGAGCCTGTGCGGGAATGCTCCCCAGCGTCCTATAGGAAAGCTTTTGGGAGCATCCCACTGCGCCTGCATAGTTGCCTTTCTGCCTTTCCAACTCTCCCTCCTCAGTTTTCCATTTTCTGTGGAGCCGACAGGGAGCAATTCCTGTCACCTCAGAAAATGTACTTCTTTTTGTGATCGCGTCTGCCTTCCCGTCGACGCTAGCACCAGCATCATCGGTGTTTCTTCTCTTTCTAATTTCTTTCTTTAAAAAAAACAAACTCTGTTTTTTTTCCTGAGGGTATTCTTACCCTCCAGGTGCTTAGGCGCCATTTTGGGCTTAGGTCCCCTTTTTCTTTTTAAGATGGATAAACTAGCTAGTGGTTTCAAAAAGTGTTCCAAATGTAGCAGTATCGTTTCTGCTACCGACACCCATTACTGCTACCGACACCCATTTGGTGTCTCAAATGTTTGGGACCAAACCATCAGCCATCGGAATGCCTTCTCTGCAGGAAGATGACAAAGAGGGGCCTGCAGAATAGAGCTGTAAAACTCGGCACCCTCGAAACTCGGAACCCTCTTTGCATCCGATGCAATGTCGGTTGCATCAATGTCGTTGAGAGCTTCATCTTCTTCCCATGTATCTCAGGTATAGAAACCTAAGTCTTCCTCGAAGGCTGGTCGGTATTCCAAGGGTAGATATCCTTCTAAGCATCGAGATGCCTTAGGTGTTGCCCTGGAAGGGAATACACCAGCCAAACAACTCCGGTGGGAGGTCCTTGCCTCCAAAGCATTAACGAGGTCCCAGGATGCTCCCAAGGCCTCCACCTCCGGAGAGCTCTTGGTGTCCTGCTCAGGGGTCGTGGCCCGCTGTTAGGGTACTGATGCCCAGGCATTGTCTGGCTCCATGGATCAACGTATCCAGGCCATTGAGCGGAGTTTAGCGGCCTTGCTAGCAGCTTCAGTACTGCTAAAGCCTCTGCAATCAGTTCCGCAGCCATCAGTACTGACAATGGTACCGAATATGTCTGCACTGACCTTTGCACTGCTCTCCACGCTACCACCCATGCCAGTCCTAGAATCAGTGTCCGGCATTGAGGGTCCGGTACCGAGGCATTCTGATGCCGATTTTGATCGGTATCATAGACATGCTGAGCAGGAGCACCTGGCCTGCTGGTACGAGTCCTCCGATTCAGACTCGTCTGATGAATCGACCAGTACCTAGGAGATGAGAGCTCTCCCGGTTGATCCTTCTCCTTCCCCGCAATGCTGTATGTCTCCTCCAGAGGGCATGTCTTTTCAAGACTTTATACGGGACGTAGCTCCAGGCCTCTCTATTATGGTGACCTCGGAGGAGGAACCGAGAGCTGAAGAGCTTGAAATTCTTCCATATCCAGCAGCCCCAAAGGAGGCCGCTACCCTCCCTATTCACCAGATACTGCATGACCTCATGCTTAGAATGTGGGAGTCACCCTTAACTATCTCTACACATTCTCAGAGGCTCGATACCATGTACCAGGTACCGCGGTGTCCCAGTTTCCAGAAGACGCAGTTACCACACCACTCCATGGTGGTGGAATTGGCAATGCGTCGAATCAAAAGTGCCAAGACACGTTCCTCAAATCCTTTAGGCTGGGAGGTGAGAACTCTTGATGCCTTTGGTCGTCGATGTTTTCAGGCCTCCATTATTGGCCAGAATTAGTTCTTACATACTCTACATGGGTATGTTCCTTAGAGAGGTTGCTAAGCATTTAGAACTAATGGTTCCTCTTCTCCCTGATGACAAGAGGGCTGATTACCTGACACTTGTAAAACATACCCAAAATGTTTCCAAATTTGTGAACAGGGCAACTTTTGACTGCTTTGAGTGTATTAGCAGAACTTCTGCTATTTGTATCGGTGCACATCGGTTACAAGCATCTGATCTTGAACAGTGGGTGCAAGATAAGCTGGGGAACATTCCTTGCACAGGGGAGAATCTGTTTGGCAAGGATTGGCAGGACAAGGGTTCTAAGCTAGAATCTGAGAATACCAGTCTCAATAGGCTTTCTAGAACCACTGCCAAACCAGCTAAGAAAAAGGCTATAAAGAAGCCTTTTTTCAACAAGAAAAAGAAGTTTTATCCTTCTTATACCCACACTGTGCACTGTCCAGTCCATACTTCCCAAAACGGACAGCAGCAACCGAAGCAAACAAAGGAATGCTCAGACCCCCAGAGCTCAGCCAACTCAATAGAACCAGCCTCTTCAAGGTCTTTGACTTCTTTCTAGAGAACTTAGCTTCCCTACCTCAGGAGATTCCAGAGCCAGTCAACATTCCAGGCAGACTAAGTCACTTTGCCAAAAGATGGCACCAGATAACATCAGAACATTGGACTCTCTCCATAGTAGCAGAGGGGTACAAACTTCACTTCCAAAGTATGCCCCCTCCATCTAATTCAAGAGAATTCAGCTCTTGGCCTCCTCTCACCACTCTCTTGTTTCAAGAGATTACCACCCTTCTCACTCAGGGTGCGATAGAGGAAGTGCCACTCTCTCAGCAAGGCCTGGGCTTCTACTCCCCTTACTTCCTTATCCCAAAGAAGACAGAAGGATACAGGCTCATTCTGAACCTCAGAGAATTTAACAAGTATCTGCTCCGAGAGAAATTCAAGATGATCTCTCTCGGAACTCTTCTCCCTTATCTCCAGAGTCAGGACTGGCTTTGATCTCTAGATCTACATGCATATACCCATATCCTTATTCATGCAGAACACAGGAGGTTTCTTCGATTCTTCTTTCAGGGAAGACATTACCAATACAGGGTTCTACCCTTTGGCATATCCTCTGCCCCAAGAGTCTTTAGAAAATGCATGGCAGTAGTGGCTGCATTCCTAAGATCTCTAGGGATATTTGTCTTCCCTTACTTAGACGACTGGCTCATCCAAACAACAACAGCTCTAGAGGCCAGCTCTGCTCTCTCCCGCACAATGCAGGTTCTTCAACACTTGGGATTTGTAATAAATCTTCCAAAATTCCAGCTCATCTCTTCTCAAACCTTAGAGTTCATAGGGACTCTCCTAGACACGCAGCAAGTCAAGGGCTTTTCTACCACAGGCCCGCTGTGCTCGAATCGTTCAGCTAGCTTCTCAGGCATAAATTAAACCTTTCCTAACTGCTCGAGAAATGCTTCAACTGCTGGGCCATATGGCTTCCAATGTACATGTGGTTCCCTATGCTCAACTGCATATACATGCAGCTCAATGGACCCTGGCTTCACAGTGGACTCAAGCATCAGGTCATCTGGGGGACAGATTCATGATCTCTGCATGTCTCATTTCATCTCTCCAATGGTGGCAATCACCAGAAAACCACCTTGTAGGGTCACCTTTTCAGATGCCACCACACCAATCTACCCTGACGATGGATGTGTCCAAATTGGGTTGGAGAGCTCATCTGGACAATTTCTCTACTCAGGGTCTTTGGACTCAGCAAGAGACACGACTTCACATAAATCTATTGGAACTCAGAACCATCCACAATGCTCTCAGGGTGTTTCAAGACCACCTTCACTCCCACACAGTTCTAGTCCAGACGGACAATCAGGTAGCCATGTCCCTTGTGAATAAGCAAGGTGGAACAGGTTCTCAAGTGCTGTGCAATAAAGCCCTACATCTATGGTCTTTTGCCATTTGCCATCAGATCCACCTACTAGCGGTATATCTCCCCAGCAAACAAAATCTCCTGGCAGACAAACTCAGTCAAGTAATACTGCCTCACGTGAGGTCTCTCCATGCGGACCAGATTGCTCAAATTTTTCAAATCTGGGGAACCCCAGATATAGACCTGTTTGCAAGTCCTCAGAATGCCAAACCTCCCCGCTTCTGTTCCAGAACACCTGCTCAGAACAGTCAGACAATGGATGCTTTCTACCTCCACTGGGGTCAGAACTTCCTATTTGCCTACTCTCCCATTCCCCTTATCCCTAAGACTCTTTTCACATTCCAGAGAGACAGGGGCTACATGATCCTCATAGCCCCGCATTGGCCATGACAAACTTGGTATCCGCTGCTTCTCTATGTCTCTCTCAAGCTAAACATCTAGAGTTGGGATGTGCTCCGGATTTCCTTTCACAGGAGAACGGGATGCTGCTGCATCCAAACCTGCAGTCCTTACATCTGACAGCATGGCTGCTGAGAGCATAGAACTCCAGGACACCAACTTCTCTCAACAGGGTAGAGATGTCCTATTGGCTTCAAGGAAACCTTCCACAAGGCATTCTTATGCCTTCAAGTGGCAAAGGTTTTCAATCTGGTGTTCAAAAAAGGATCTTAATCCTTTTTCCATTCCCGTTCTCCTCCACCTCTTGTCCTCTGGACTCAAAACCAATTCAGTAAGGGTCCACCCAAGTGCCATTGCGGCATCTCACCTACCCTTAGATGGACAACCTGTCTTCTCTTAGCCGCTTGTAGCGCACTTCATGAGGGGCCTACTCTTAACAAAGCCTCCCTTTAGGCCACCACCAGTGGCATGGGACCTCAATGTTGTCCTCGGAAAGCTTATGAAGCCACCCTTCGAACCCCTAGCCACTACGTCTCTGAAGTTTCTTTCTTGGAAGCTCACCTTCCTAATTGCCCTCACTTCTGCAAGATACATCAGTGAGCTCCAGGCTTCACCCTCCTTATACATGGTTTCACCATGATAAAGATTAGGACTCATCCTCACTTTATGCCAAATGTGGTTTCGCCTTTTCATTTAAACCAATCCATTTACCTTCCTGTTTTTTTCCCTATACCTCATTCCTCTAGAGCAGAAAAAATCCTTCATACTCTGGATGGCAAAAGTGCCTTGGCTTTTTATCTACAGAGAACTAGGCAGCACAGGAAAGCTTCACAGCTTTTTGTTGCTTTTGATTCCAGTCATCTAGGTCTACCAGTTTCCAAAAAAACACTCTCCATATGGATTGCAGACTGTATATCTTTTGCATATGAGGGTGCAGGACTCTCCCTTAAAGGTCATGTCACAGTGCACAGTGTGCGAGCAATGGCTGCCTCCATGGCAAATCTACGCTCAGTGGTGATTGGTGTAATATGCAACACAACAACCTGGTCCTCTGTCCACACCTTTGCGGCCCATAATTGCTTAGACAAGGACTCCTGCCGGGATGCCTCTTTTTGCCAGGCTGTTCTCCAGCATCTCTTTCAGACTTAGATCAACTCCTACCCCCCCCCCCCCCCGTCCCAGGTTTCGATACCAAATATCCTTGGAGGATACATGACCTACTTAGGCCTGTGTTTCACAACTCTCTCTGTGGTCATCTCCCTGGCATCTCCAAGCTAGGGAGTCCCATATGTGAAGACTACATTCCTGCTTGTTCCTGGAGATAGCATAGTTACTCACCTGTAACAGATGATCTCCGGGAGCAGCAGGAATTGAGTCTTCACCAGCTCCCCTCCTCCCCTAGGAGTTGTATTTCTCTCTATCTCTCCTTTTCTCCTTTTATCTCAGCTACAAACTCAACTGAGGAGGGAGAGTTGGAAATGCAGGAAGGCAGTTATGCAGGCGCAGTAGGATGCTCCCAAAAGCTTTTCGATAGGATGCTGGGGAGTGTTCCCATGCGGACTCCGTCTGTGCCGAAGTCACCCATATGTGAAGACTCAATTCCTGCTGTTCCCGAATATCACCTGTTACAAGTGAGTAACTACGCTTTACCTGAAAATATTTTTATTATGAGTTTTTTTGCTTCCACAACAAGTTTCTTTTCAAATTCTCTTTGCCTGCCTTATCAAGGCTTTGCATCTACCTTGCCAGAGCTTATGCTGTTTCCTGTTTTCTTAATTTGGATTGTTTTTTCTTTTTCTATTTGGCTTATAACAGACTCTCTCACCTCACCTGTAAACCATGCAAGCAGTTGTTTAACCTTCCTTCCACCTTTTTTAAAGCATGGAATACATCTCGTTGTGGCTTCCAAAATTATATTTTTAAACAAAGTCCAGGCTTGATGTACCCTCTTAGCCTTTGCAGCTGCTTCTTTTAGTTTTTTCCTTAACAATTTTCCTCATTTTATCATAGTCTCTCTTTTGAAAGTTAAATTTTAGCACAGTAGATTTTCTTGCAGACCTCGTTCCATGTATTAAATAGAATTTGATCATGTTATGATGACTATTGTCAAGTGGTCCCAACATCATTGTCTTTCACACCAGATCCTGTGTTCTGTTAAGAATCAAGCTTAAAATAGCTCCCCTCATGATGTTGGTCTTTTATTTCATCGAGAAACCTTATTTACCTAGCATGTTCTGATATGATATTAACCTAGTAAATATTGGAGAAAATTGAAATTACTTATTCCAATTTTGTTAGCTTCCTTATTTTCTGTTAGCATTCAACATCTGTCTGTTTATTCTGGTCAGGTAGATGGTAGTATACCCTCCTACTGTTCCCTTCTCCTTCTCGCATGGAATTTCTATCCATAGAGATTCTACAATGTATTTTGTTTCCTGCAAAACTTTTATCCTTTTGATTCAATACCCTCTTTAACATATGGTGCCACCCAAACCAATTTGATCTACCCTATCATTGTCATATAGTTTGTATCTTGGTATCTCAGTGTCCCATTGGTTCTCCTCCTTCCACTAGGTCTCTGAGATGTCATATTTTTTAGATTTCTAGCGTTTGTATAAAGGCATTTCCAAATATGTATTTTTTTTCCTTTTGACAAGCTACTTATCAGGTGACAGAGATAATTTGGAATCTTTCAATTCAGTCTTCTTTTAACTTAAGGACACCTGAATAACTTTTACCTTTATTGCAATCTCTCTGTTGGGATGATCTAACCTCCCTAGTTTGACAGTATCCTTTAAGGATACATTATTTTGTACCATGAGCTCCTGGACAACTGTTGGCTTTTCCCCAATATTTAGTCTAAAATATGTTCTATCTCCTTTTTAAAGGTTAGTGACAGAAGCTTGGTTCTACCCTGGTTAAAGCAGAGCCCATCCTTCCAGAAAAGCTCCCATTCTTCCCCAGAATATTGCCAAGTTCCTAACAAATCTAAAGCCATCTTCATTTTATCATCTGATCCAGAGATCAGCCTGTACCTTGGGTCCTGTGTGTGGAACAGAGAGCATTTCTGAGAATGCAACCCTGGAGGTCTTGGATTTATTTATTTATTTATTTATTTTTATTTCTTATATACCGTGCTATTAAAATCAGCGCGGTTTACATTAGAACTGAACAGTGCAACAATGCCTTTAACATCACAATGTGCTTACATAGAACAGGGAGAACATCTTGAGGGAGAGAACTGGGGAAACTATTTACAACAATATTTACACAATATCTACAGAGAGCTATATACACCAATACTTCAATACTTTCAACCTTCTACCTAAAAGCCTAAATTTGGCTTCGAGATCCTCCCTCTCATGCTTTCCTATGTTATTGGTACCCACATGTAGCAAAACAGCTGGCTACTCCTCAGCACTCTCTAGAATCCTGTCTAGGTGATGCGTGAGATCTGCCACCTTTACACCTGACAGGCAAGTGACCAAATGATTCTCAGGTCTACCAGCCTCCCAACTATCTACATGCCTAATGATTAAATCACCAGCTAAAGAGGCCATCTTAACCCTTCCTTCCTGGAAATATATCCTTGGTGCAAGGACATATTGTATCCTCTGGAGAAGAGCTCCAATTCTAGCATCATTTCCTGCCACCAGTGTGATAGTCCCCTCCAGGTGACTTCTCTCTTCCAAAACAGCATTTAGGCTTTCAGACTGGAGGTGAGACTTTTCTACTTTATCCCTATAGGTCTCCTCTAAATACCTCTTTATATACCTCAGCTCCTCCAAATCTGCTACTCTAGCTTCCAGAGATTGAATTCGTTATCTGAAAGCCAGGAATTTGTTTCACTGAGTATACACATACGACTTCTCAACAACTGAGAAATAATCATATATATGGTACTCAATACAGAAGATTGAATAACCCCCATCTCACTGCTGGACTGCTATCTGCATCTTTGTATTAGTGAATTTAGTTGTTTAGAGTTGTAAAGGAAGGTAGTGATATTTAAACTAATAATATATAAAGGCCTTTAAGATTATTTGGTAGATTTTATCCTTTTATGTTGTGTTTGGTTCCCAATGAACTGTTAATAATCTGTTAAGGATTAATCACTTGTTGATGAAAATGTACTATGGTGTAAAATTTCACTCTGGGGTATGTTTATTTATTTAAACAGATTTCTATACCGCTTTCTCCTATAATCAAGGTGGTCTACACAGCAAACAATTGACAAAATACTGTGTCTAGTGTGCGCATGCATTGAACAGTGAATACATGTGTGTAGAGGGTCATTGATTCTTGGTGAGCTATCTACAACATGCGCTATATACAATACTATGTACATCAGGACTTTACTTCAATACTATACTAAACAGTGGTAAGGGAGCAGACGTTATTGAGAGTTAATAGCAGCGAAAACAGGTTTTCCATGCAAAAAAGGCTCTGGGCAGCTAGAGGGCGTTCTGGCAATAAGGGCGCAATGGACCAAATAATGTGTGCTAACAGGACATTGGGCGTTAAGGTATCAAGCATGCATCTTAATGCCCGAAAATGGCTGTCAAGTTATTGCTGGATTAGGGAGCCCCAGCAAAATCCAATGTAAATGTGATGAATGGAAGGACAGGTGGGAGCTGAAGGACCTGACAGATCAGACATGCCAGCCAGTAAGTGTGATGAGCATGTGGGAGGAAGCTGTACCTCTGCACAGGGGGGTGCCCACTTAAAACACCGTAATGTCAGTGTGCGGCATAGGATGGGGAAGACGTATCCCCCAGGCCCCAGAGGAATCAGAAGTGGGACGATGTGTGCTTTGAAGGGAGGACGGAGCAGGACTGGTGACATGAAGATCAGGCGCAGGAGCGATGTATATGAGGCGTACAAATGCAGAAAGGCGTACCTGGCTAGGTCATGGTGTAGCAGCCTGCATGAGAAGACATGACTGCACACAGCCGACAGAGGCAGATGGATGGGCTGAAGGAAAGATGGAGGCAGAGGAAAGGGTGGTATAGACTGGCAGCACCAATGTGCGTAGGTGCCATCCCCAACATATTTGTACTGTGTGGGAAAATGTGCGTCAGTGCCACATGGAAGGCCTGATACCAGACATATGAGTCGCACACCTGTCCCAGCCACACAACCACCATACAACATACCAGACAAATGTGCAGATAACAACTGGACAGGTGCCATCCAAACTGTGCAAATGGGGCACGTATGGGCATGAGGTGATATCTGCAGGCAGCTGAGGGGTAGGGTGTATCCACATGCACTGCAGAATTGTGATGGAGCCAAAGCTGTACAGTCACAGTCATGATGTCATACATGACTCATGTCTCACATGTAGGTTACAGCTGTATGTATGTAATAGACTGTTAGTAAACCACTGTATCAGTGCAGTCACGACGTGCTACATCTTACAAGCAATTGGTAATGTCTGATGATAAACAGGGACTGTAAGGACCTGCAGTCAACTGAGCCATTAGTGGGTTAAGTGACCTGCTCAAGGTGACAAGGAGGTGTTGTCAGGCCATGAAGGTTGTGGCAGACATAAAATGTGACGGTAACACAGTCCATAATATCACATAAGGAGTGGTAATGGGCCCTAAACCCTGGTATCTTGGCCCCAAACCATTACCATGACCATTACACCACGCCTCCAAGCAGGGGTCTGACATCTGCGGGGTGAACATGTCTGGCCCCCAGCAATGGGCTGCAGCAAAGCCAATAAAGCTGTGTTCTCGGAAGGGCATGATGGGGACTAGCATGTTTGCTGACCCAAAATGTGGCCAGAACGGATAACAAAGTAGAAGGATGAGTGTCTGCAAGTCACAGCAGAGCCTGGACTGTTACAGGCAGAAAAGTGCCAGAATAACAAACAGGCACAAAATGAGCAAGTGGAAATCAAACCCTTGCCCCTGTTTATGGAGGCATTGCACTAACCAGTAGGCTACACCTCCATACCTCTCAACATAGCAATGTCTGGATTCAAAGAGCCTGAATGTCCCTGGCCAGACTGTCTGCTGGTATAGTTTAGGCCCTGCAGTACCCATGAGGCACTGCACATGCGGAACAGCAGTCTGCAGCTGATCACCAAATGGAGAATGCACTGATCCATCACATCAGCTCAGTACAATGCACTGACAGTGTGTGCTCCTAGCACTTAACAGCTACAAACCGTACTATTGCACAGTTTCAGTGGTCACCCTGAGGGTGAGGATGGGTGCCCAGCACCTGGTCCCCACAACTTGACCTGCTAGAGGTGGTCTCTGCCAGCTGTGCTGCAGATCCCCATCACTTCCAGTGTATGGCAGGTAATGTCTGCAGTGTGTTATGCCAGTCACCTTGTTTCGTACACAATTGAAGTATACCGAAGGAGCCAGTCACATATAGGCCCTGTGTCTTGCCCCCATTGTACAAGGACCATCCTAGAATAATGCATGTTATAGAAACATAGAAACATGACAACAGAAATAGACCACATGGCCTATGTAGTTTCTCCTTCCATATCAACCACTACAACAGTCCCCTTTTTTCCTTTAGAGATCCTCTATGTTTGTCCTAAGCCTCTTTGAATTCAGATAGTCATCATCTCTACTACCTCCACTGGGAGTCTATTCCATGGATCCACCACTCTTTCCATAAAGAAATATTTCCGCATATCACTCCTGAATCTATCCCCTTTCACCCTCATCCCGTGTCCCCTCATAGCAGAGCTTGCTTTCAATTGAAAGAGACTCTCCTCCTGTGCATTTATGCCACGGAGGTATTTAAACGTTTCAATCATATCACCTCTATCCCGCCTTTCCTCTAAGGTGTACATATTAAGATCCTTAAGTCTGTCCTCATATGCTTTATAATGAAGACCACTAACCATTTTAGTAGCCACCCTCTGTACTGACTCCATCCTGTTTATATCCTTTTGAAGGTGCGGTCTCCAGAATTGCACACAATACTCCAAATGAGGTCGCACCAAAGACTTATACAGAGGCACTATCACCTCCTTTCTTCTGTTGGCCATTCCTCTCCCTATGCATCCAAACATCCTTCTAGCTTTTGCTGTCACCTTTTCTTCCTGTTTTACTACTTTAAGATCATCAGACACAATCACACCTAGGCCCCGCTCTTCTTTAGTGGACAAAAGTACTTCACCCCCTATACTATATTGTTCCTTTGAATTGCTGCAGCCCAAATGCATGACCTTACATTTTTTAACATTAAATCCCAGCTGCCAGATTCTAGACCATTCTTCAAGCTTAGCTAGATCCCTCCTCATGTTATCTACACCTTCCTGGGTGTCTACTATATTGCAGATTTTGGTATCATCCGCAAAGAGGCAAACCTTACCCGACAGCCCTTCCGCTATATCACTAACAAAGATGTTAACAAGAATTGGACCAAGGACAAATCCCTGTGTACACCACTGGTAACCCCCTTCTCCTCAGAGTGAGCTCCATTTACCTGTACCCTTTGTAGCCTCCCACTCAACCAATTTCTAACCTAAGCAGTAACTTTAGGGTCCATCCCTAGGGTGCTCAGTTTGTTTATAAGTCGCCTGTGAGGAACAGTGTCAAAGGCTTTAGTGAAATCTAAATATACCACATCTAGGGCTCTCCAACTCCCTGGTAACCCAGTCAAAGAAATCAATCAGATTTGTCTGACAAGACCTGCCTCTGGTGAATCCATGCTGCCTCAGATCCTGTAGTCCACTGGACTCCAGAAACCTCATAATTTTCTCTTTCAGCAGCATTTCCAATAATTTACTCACCATCAAAGTTAAACTAACCGGTTCAACCACATCCTTACTTCTGCTTTTGTGTAAAGGGACCAAATGAGCCTCTCTCCAGTCCATTAGCACCACTCCCAACTCCAACGAGGCATTGGAAAGGTCAGTCAGTGGAGCTGCTAGAACGTCCCCAAGTTCCCTTAGTATTCTATGGTGTACCCCGTCCAGTCCCATCATTTGTTTACTTTAAGTTTAGCTAGTTTCTCAGGAACACAGTCTTCTGAAAATTGCTCAAGATGTCCCTCGCTTCTGTTCCTGTTTGTGGGTGTTTTCTGAGGTCCTGCTCCTGGTTCTTCATCTGTGAACACAGAACAAAAATATTTGTTAAGCAATTCTGCTTTATCCTGATCAGCTTCTACATATTCCTCCCCTTCACCCTTGAGTCTGACAATACCACTTTTGCCCTTCCTCTTCTCACTAACATATTTGAAAAATGTCTTATCCCACTATTTTACTGCATTGGCTATTTTCTCCTCTTTTTGAATCTTTCCTGGCTACTTTGCTAGCTTCTCTAAGTTTTTCCAAATATACAGTAGAAGCCTGTCTTCCTCTCTCTGTGATCTCTTGTATTTCATGAAGACTTCCCTCTTTTTCTTCAGCTTTTCAGCTACTTCTTTCAAAAACCATAGCAGTCTCCTTTTCCTTTTACCTTTATTTACCATTTTAACAAAAAGTTGGTTGCCTTTAAAATATCCCCTTTCAGTTTTGCCCATTGTTTTTCTACATCCCTCTAATGACTCCCTGAGGTATTGGCCCATCTTGGCAAAATTAGTTTTCCTAAAGTCTAAGACCCTTCCTTTTGAATGGATTCTAACAGCCCTAGTCCCAATACTGAACCACACCAACTGGTGATCACTGGATGCAAAATGATCTCCCACTATAACATCAGAAACACTTTCACCATTGGTAAGCACCAAGTCCAGTATGACCCCTTCATGTGTGGGTTCTTTTTCCTGTTGCCTGAATAGTTCTCCCTGTAGAGAATCAGGATCTCCTTACTTCTAGATGATACTGCAGCAGGAATGTGCCAATCAACATCTGGCATATTGAAATCCCCTATCAGTATCACTTCCCCTTTCCTAGCAATGCTGCGTATGTCTTCAATTAACTGTCCTCCACCTCTTCCTCCTGTGAGGGAGGTCTGTATATCACGCCAATGCAAATAGATTTTTCTTTCCCTCTTTCTAGTTTAACCCACAGTGCCTCCTCTCTCCCTTTTAAGCTCTATAGTTTCAAAGCTTTAATATTATTTTTTACATATAGTGCCACTCCTCCTCCCCTTCTTCTTACCCTGTCCTTTTAGAATAAAGTATAGCCTGGTATATTTACATCCCAGTCATGGTTTTCTGTGAACCGTGTTTCTGTAATTGCCACTAAATCCAAGTCAGCATCTCCCATTAAAGCTTCAACATTTGGGATCTTATTTCCCATGCTATGGACATTTATACACACCACTTTCCATAAAGGTATTTAATGTTTCACATACCTGGGGGCTTTCTTCACCCATACCCAAAGAATCTAGTTTAAAGCCCTCTTCAGTAGATTAGCCAGTCTGCTACTGAAGACACGTCGACCTTTCTTGGACAGATGAATGCCATCTCTGCTCTGCAACCCTTGGAACAGCATCACATGGTCCAGGAAACAAAAACACTCTCGATGACTCCATCCATGCACTCATCTCCAGGATGCGAGCTTGTCTGCCTTGGCCTTTACCCTCAAGAGGGAGGATAGAAGAGAACATCACCTGTGCCTCTATCTGTTACACCCTCTGTCAGTGCCCAGTATTAAACTGCTGATACCATGGATGCCAACTGCAGTGAGAGCCTCTAGGCCTACATGGAGCTGTTGCTGCAGTCCTTTTGATCCTACCCTGACCATATAGAGTAGGCCAAGAACAACTACTATCCCAACCATCTAGGATTAACAATACACCACAGCCAGACTGCACCTACTGTCCACCATTGGGTTTCCAGCTATACACATACCAAATGTGGCCCATCTACTGGTCAGTACACATTATATGTGTACAGACTGACCATGTGCACCCTGGCTTGGAAAAAACAGCATGGACACCCAGCATTAGATTCAGTGATTGGTCTACCAGAAGAGAAACTCCACCCACATCCCTGGAGCCGTGCGATGGTCACTGCTCAGTCAGAGTGAGAGTGCCCCCTCAGCATGACATGCTGTGGCCACCCAGTCCATGCATGTGGCAGACAGGCCCTATGTGTCTGTATTGGAAGGTGGGTCTCAGCCATTGACCCTCCCTCAAATACAGACACATCCTGACCAATCCGCTCTATTTCAGGCCATACCCACAATCAACTGCTCCTCATTATGCACACTTGCAGCTAACGCTGGGAAGAGCTTAGGCAACATGTGGTATAATGAGCTGCAGAAATCCACAGAGCAATGGAGGGACACACACACACTCACATTGCTGCACTGCGCAAAAGTGAGGGTGGTTGCTTTCATGCCTGCCACTTTTGTCTCCATATCAGCTCAAACCTTGTTAATGTATACACATGGTACAGGTGCTAGTAGTACGCTCTGACATTTACGTACATTGCTAATACCTGCTCAGTGTGCTGCTGTTATCGGACTGCTGTTCCATCCAGCTATGGATAGTGAAGTCTGTCTGTGTGGCTGATGGGTGTTTGTACCGTTACTGGCCGATTCATTGAGGGTTGCACGTGCTGGTGCAGTACCTGCACTGTAGTCTAAAGTTTAGCCATAGGGATATTCAATACATGATCCACAGTCAGGACTTGAACCTGTGACCCTCAGCTTATATACACACACTAACTCTGTGTATTGAGCCACCATGCTGCCATGTGAATGCAACAGACACTGGGGCTGACATGTTTCCCATCAGACAGACCTGGCACATGTGAAGCGCATGGCACACAGGGCAAGGACATGACTTTGATCTGCTGCAGGCGGGTGCCGCTGCACCCACTGCCAACACCCCCACACCATGCTGCCATGCCTGCATGCTGTTAGTAGTGGTGTTGCACGGTCCCAGCTCATCCAATATGCAGGTTTGGCGGGTGGCTAGAGTTCAAGATCTGGATGGGGGGGGGGTGTCAGAGGCACACATGAACTGCCATGCAGCCCCCCCATCCATTTGCCTCTGCAGTGACCCTATCACTGCCTGCCACTGATATGTCTCGGGGGAGGGTGACAGCCACTGCTTGGTAGTTCACTGGGCGCTTGCAGTTTGCAGCTACCTGTAGGGCTATAGCTGCTGGCGCTATTGACCTCTTCCTCCATAGATGGGTTCAGTGGCAGTGGAGGGGGGACAGCCAGGATCTCTGCCTAGGGTGCCAGAACCTTGGACCACTCCATGTGGCACATCACCTTTACGTATCAGCAGTATGTCTGTGTGCTGCCACTGTCACTATGGGATCATGAAAGACATCACAGATGGTAATGCGGATAGAAAGATACCCTTATGAGCAGAGGCTAAAGAGGTTAAGGCTCTTCAACCTGGAGAAGAGGTGGCTGAGGGGAGATATGATAGAGGTCTATATATTAATGAGTGGAGTGGAACAAGTAAGTGTAGTTCGAATAGAATCACTCTTAATATCTCAATGAATGACACCTTGGGCGTGGAGGACAGAGAGTGCGGTCAGGACAGACAGACAGACAGCAGCTATCTATTCTTCATTCATCCTGGTGTGTGTGACAATGTCTGTCAAGGCTCCTCCTTCCAGGAACTCCATGACCACACAGAGCTCGTCCCCTACCAGATAGCTGTTATACATTTCAACCACATTCTCATGCTGGTAATCTCGCATGATCACCACCTCATTCAAAAGTAACTCCCTCCTCTGTTGTTTCCACAGATCCATTTTCTTTACCGCCACCAGCTTGCCACTGCTTTTGATAGTAGCAATACACACAATGCCTGTCGCAGCCTCTCCAATCTTAATAAAGTTGTCCAGATAGATCTGGGGTCACTAGAATCCACTATTATCTGTAGCGCTGCTTAGAACTGTTCATGGGAAACCTGTGCCATCAAAATGTAGCGAGATTAGGGGACATGCAATGAAGCTACAGTCTAACCCATTTAAGACTAATAAGAGAAAATATTTTTTCAGTCAATGCATAATCATACTCTGGAAATCATTACCAGAGGATGAAGTAAAAGCTGTTTGTGTAGCTGTGTTTCAAAAAAGGTTTAGACAGATTCCTGGAGGAAAGGTCCATAGACCATTATTCAAGGGGACCCAGTAAATCCACTGCTTGCCCCACTGCAGGCATTGTGGAACTTGTGTATCTTTTGTGGAAACTACTAGGTACTTGTGACCTAGATTGGCCACTGTTGGACACAGGATACTGGGCTTGATGGACATTGGTCTGGCCCAGTATGGCATAGCTTATGATCTTATGTTCTTATGTGCCACCTGGGCAGCTGCCTGGTCTGCCCTGTGCACCAGCAACCCCCACTGCATGACCCACGTGCTACATCTTTGCCCCATTTGCCCCATCAACATAGTGCCATTTCATACTTGGACACCATGCTGTTGCTGCTAATGGAGCACTACTATCAATGGCTGGCACTCCCCTGTCAGTGCATCACATTGCAGACATTTAAATTGGCTCTCTCTCCTCTAAATACACCCTTTCTGCGAGGTTTTACTTTGCATTAGGGTTCCCAGCATTAAAGGGCTTTGAAACACATTGAGCAACAGGTGTTAAGGGAACACATGCTTTTTATGTTTACTCTCCACCCCATTAATACCCACTCTCCGCCTACTGCACCCTTAACACTGCTGGAACCCTTAATGCCCATTTCACAGCATTAAGGGTGTAAGGGTGCTGATCACAGGTGTTACAGCACACTGGCTCTCTTAACACCCTTTAGTAAACATACCTCTCTGTCTCTTAATTAGGATATCTATTTTATTTATTTATTTAAAAAGTGTATATTCTGTACAACAATCTAGGCAGAGTACAAAAAACATACATAAGAAACAAAGAAACCAACATCCACAATACATGTAGCATCTTGTTGTTGTTAAGTGCCATCGAGTCGTTCTCAACTCACAGCAACCCTCAGGATAGTTGTCCTAAACTGCATTCGGTCTTCAGTCAAGCAGCTCATTGTTGACAGAGTTGCACCCTTAGCTGTCCACTATATTGAATTCTTCTCCATCAATTTTGCCAGTTGTCAGGATCTTTGTTTTCTTTACATTAAGGTGCAGACCTATTTAAGACTATGTTCCTTGATCTTGACAAGCAGATGTTTCAGATCATCTTCACTTTCAGCCAGTAATGTGGTATCATCAGGATATCGAATGTTGTTGATGAGTCTTCCACCAGTCTTCACACCTCAGTTGTCTTCAGGGCCGGCCCGTCCATTGTGCAAGAATGTTGTTTGCACAGGGCCTTGCGTTTCAGGGGGCCCGCGCAAACAACATTCTGCATCTGTCGGTAAATTAAAAAAAAAAAAAAACTTGCTGCTGCTGCCGCTGCCACCGTGGCAGCGGCAGAATCGAGCATCCCACAGGGACCCTCCCTGCCCAGCAGAGTCCTCCTTGCAGCCTCAGCTCCCTAAGTGCCGGCTTTCAGAGACGCGAACGGAGAGAGCTTCTCCCTCGCAGCTCTGTTAAGCCACTGGCACTGATGGGAAACAGGATTTCCTGTTTCCCATCAGCCCCGTGGGCTTAAACAGAGCCGCGAGAAAGGGAAACTCTCCCTTTGCGGCTCTGAAAAGCCCGCGCTGAGGGAGCTGAGGCCACATGGAGGACTCTACCAGGCAGGGGGGGGCCCCGCAGGAGGCTCGATTCTGCTGCTGTTTTTTTTGTTTTTAAATCTACCTGGGCTATGGGGGGGGGAGCTAAGACTGAAAGTGGGGTGATGGGGGTTTAGGACTGGAAGTGGGCTGATGGGGGTGGGGGTAGGACTGGTAATGGGCTATGGGGGAGGGATAGGACTGGTAATGACCTATGGGGGGTAGGACTGAAAATGGGGTGATGGGGGTTAGGACTGGAAATGGGCTGTTGGGGGTGCTAAGATTGGAAATGGGCTGTGGTGGGGGCTTGGACTGAAATGGACTCATGGAGGGGCTATAACTGGAAGTAGGCTCATGGGGGGCTTGGATTGGAAATGGGCTGAGTGGAGGAGAGCTAGGATTTGACATCGGCTGATGGTGGGGCTAGGAAAGGACTAGAAATGGGCTGATGGGGGGCTGGGATTAGAAATGAGCTGATGGAGGGACTTGGATAGGACTGGAAAAGGATTGAGGAGCTAGGACTGGAGATGGGATGATGGTGTGGCTAGGATAGGATTGGAAATGGGCTGATGGGGGGCTAGGACTGGAAATGGGCTGATGCGGGGACTAGAAGGGAGCGGATGCTGGGTGGGGCTGGAACTAGAAGGGAGTTGATGTTGGGGGAGGATTAGAATGGGATGGAGCTGGGAGAGTGAAATGGAGAGGGGAAAATATTTTGTGTGGGAGGGAAGACAAATCTACAATTGGCCAGGTATTGGGAGAGTAAGTGGGGATTGAGGATGGAGGGGTAAAATTTGATTGGATGAAATAGGAATGAGGAAAGAGCAAAAGGAGAAAGATTAGTATGTTAAAGCAGATGTAGAGAGAGAATGGAAAAAAAAACTAGAAGAGAGAAGAAAGGACAAATGCACAGCAGACGATGGAGAGTTAGCAGAAGATACAAAGAAACCAGAAGAAAGTGGCTGGAGCAATTGCAACGGAAAAAAAATGCACAAAAGGTAGAAAAATATCTCTTTATTTTGAATTTATTAACTGGAATATGTCAGCTCTGGGAAATGTGCATCATTAACGTCTGCACTTTGTTTAATACAAGAGGAAATTAATTTATAGTTTTATTTCTAAAGTGTTGTTGTACATTCCAAGTTTGGCTTTTGGGGTTCCCAGTTTAATTATTGTCTTCCTGTTTCTAAATTGTGATTCCTTGTTTGGTGATGGGCTTTGTTCTGCATGTGTAACTGAGCTGAGGTATTCTGTTTATGTAATTCCTTTTTGACATTGCCACTTGTTCTCTTTCCCCAGTAGGTCATGTATTGTTATTCTCTGAAATGTATTGGTTTAATATTTGCAGTGTTGTCTTTTGATAGGTAGAGTATGGTGATTTGTGAGTCCTGGTAGTGCTGTTACGATATGGCGGGTTTGCTTTGGGTTCTAAATGGGCAGTGTTTGTAGTAGTTCCTAATGTGCCTGGTGGTTGGCACTGGATTATAGTAATGTAGAAATCTTTTAGTCTTTCTTTATCTATACACTCATTAAGGGGCATGTTTACTAAAAGTTAGCATATGGTAACATTATGCAAATATTTATACAAATGAGGCCCCACACCCAGTCTCTGCACATGGCCCCGCACCCCCCTTGGGCTGCCCCTGGTTGTCTTCATACACTCCTGCTTCTCTGGTGATTTGTTCTTCATGTAAATTAAACAGGTAGGGGATAGTATGCAGCCTTGTACACCTTTGCTGCTTTTAAACTATTCTGTTTCTCCTTGTTCCACTTGAACCGTTGCTTCTTGATCAATGTAAAGGTTGTGTAAGAGAACGATCAGGTTTCTGGTATACCTATGCTTCTTTTTTTTTATTATGCATTTACTTGTATACATATACAAGAAAAAAGAAAGGAACAGCATCTTACAGTACAATCAAAAGAACAAGAAATTCATCCAAAAAAGGAAAAACCTACTAGAAATTAAGCCTGCTAGGATGCTGAAGTCCACATCAAAGAGAACATCAGAGGCCTGAGTTAACCCGGAAAGTAAACCATAACCCCTTTTAACTATCCAAACTCACTACCTAACACTTATCTAGAAGAAAAATCTCTAAATGAGATACATCTGTAAACACATATTTCAAACCAGAATACAACACATACCTATGCTTCTTAATGTGGCCCGAAGTTTCTCATGGTTTACACAGTCAAAAACCTTGCTGTAGTCAATAAAACACATATAGATACTGTATCCTTTTGGTATTCTTTAATCTTTTCAGGGATCCATTTCACATCCATGATGATGTCTCTTGTTCCTCATCCTTTCCTGAACGCTGCTTGCACTGCACTTTAGGCAGTTCTCATTCCAGGTATGGTTGAAGTCTCTGCTGAATAATCCTCAGTAGAATCTTGCTGAAATGTGGAATCAGAGTAATTGTGTGATAATTTCCACATTCAGTTGGATCATCTTTCTTTAGTATTAGTATAAACATAGATCTTTTCCAGTCAGTTGGCCATGGTGCTGTCTTCCAAATTCCCTGGCAGAGCCTTGTAAGTATGGTAACAGCTGCATCAGATTGCTGTAATACTTCAATGGGAATGCCATCAATGCCTAATGCTTTGTTCTTTGATAAGGCTTTCAATGCTGCTTTGACGTCTTCTTTCATCGCCAATATTTGCAGATTATAAGATACAGGTTCAAACGGCTGTTGGTCCACTTGATCTTTATCATATAATGATTCTGTATATTCTTTTCACCATTTCTTGATCTTCTTAGCATCATTCAACACGAATCCTTGAGCATCTTGTAACAATCCAATTTGTGACTGGAATTTTTTCTTTAACTCTCATAGCTTTAGGAAAGCCGATCTTGTTCTTCCTCCAAAAGTTTCTGTTTCTATTTCCTTGTATGTGTCATTGTAGTACTTGTCTTGTCTTGCTGCACATTGAAAATCTTTGAGTTCTGCGATTGCCTTTCTTTCTCCTCCAGCTTTAGCTTCTCTGCATTTCTGGGCAATTTTCAGTTTCTTCGGTCATCCATTTTGACCGTTTTTGCTTTTTCACCTTTTGTAGATACTTCTCACTTTCTTCCAACACAGCTTTCTTGATGTCTTCTGGAGCTCTGTCATTTGTATCTAAAGCAGCAAATCAATTTTGCAGACAGTCTTTAAATTCCAGTGGTATATTCTCAAGGTTATATTTTGCTACATTCATGAGTAGCTTGCTCTTTTTCAACTTTAGCTTGAGTTTGCATACTAGTAGTTGGTAATCTGTACCACAGTCAGCTCCAGGTTTTGTCTTTGTTGATGTTATAGAGCTTTTCCATTGTTGACTTCCACAGATGTAGTCAATTAGATTTTTGTTCAATCCATTGGGTGAAATCCATGTATATAGTCTCCGCTTGTGTTGCTGGAAGTGTTTGAGATGAATAGATCATTGATCCTGCAGAATTCTATCAGTCTTTCTCCAGCTTCGTTTCTGTTGCCATATCCATATTTTCCAACCACTTTGCTTTCTTCTTTGTTGCCAACTTTTGTGTTCCAGTCACCCATAACTATCAGGATATCCTGTATGCATGTTCTGTCAATTCAGCTTGTACTTGTTCATAAAACTTATCAACATCATCCTCTTCTAGAGCTGTTATTGGGGCATATATTTGAATTATATGTGTTGATAGGCACTCCTTTTATACGAATAGAAATTACGCGTTCGCTGATTGCATTGTATTTCATTACAGTTCTTGCAAGTTTCTTCTTAATTATAAATGTAACACCATTTCTTTTTTGTCTTTCATTTCCAGCACAGTAGACCATGTGATCATCAGATGCAAAGTGCCCAATCCAAGTCCATTTCAGTTTGCTGACACCTAAAAGACCGAGTTGTACATGTTCCATTTCATTCTTGACCATCTTCAACTTCCCTTGGTTCATGCTTCGTACATTCCATGTCCCAATATGTAAGACATCTTTGCAGCTTCTGACTCTCATTTCATGCGCAGCTACATTAGCAGTCAGACATCCCGAGGGCTTTGATCCAACCACATCATACATGCTGGCTATACTCTGAGAAGTCTTCAACTCCTCTCCAGTAGCCAGTTGGGTGCCTTTCGACCTGGGTGTCTCATCTTCCAGCACTATAGTGCAAATTGTTTTGTTGTGACTATCCATTGGGTTTTCGTGGCAAGATATGGAAGTAGATTGCCAGGCCTTCTTCCACGCAGTTTAATTCTAGTGTTGTTGCCTTTGTCGCAGAAATGTGATTCTCCACTGCCAACCCTGTCCCATTCTGCTGCTGCCCAGATGGGTGGTTTGTCTTGGTCTTAGCCCTCGGCATCACTGATGCACACAAGCCCTTATAGCACGACAAGCTGCAAAGCAAGTGAGGGACATGTAACTTAAGCAGGGGACTATGTCACATGTAACATAAATCATAAAAATAACTCAATAAAAAAAATCAAAACATAAAACCATAAAATCATCTGCTCTGAATATAATTACCACCTAAATGTTTACTGATCAGGAGCTACAGTTCTAGACACTGCATATCCCTGAGTGAAAATATAAGTTTTAAGCTACTTCCTAAACATGCCAATATCCGTCTTCAGTGTAATTGAGATCGCCAGTCTTTGCTGACCTGAAGCAGGGTTACATTTGGATGCTGTACCCGAAACGTGTGGCACGTCGTCAATTTGAAATTCTGGTATTTCATTGATTGAGCTAAGTGTCAAGTTTGGTTCTTATGACGTCAGCATTTCATGAAAACTTAAGAGTCAATTTGAAATTCTGGTGTTTCATTGATTGAGCTAAGTGTCAAGTTTGTTTCTTATGACTTCAGCATTTTATGAAAACTTAAGAAAAAAAGGAGTTGTCGCGGTGGTGTGTGGAAGTGTTCCACTCACTTTGACAACTAGCTCCGACAAAATTAGTCCACTAAGGGGTTTCATTGTTTATTGTTAGGATCTTTTGTTTCACGGGTATTTATTTAATATCTGAACGAAGGCAAATCTCTATAGGAAGCAAATTCTAGAGTTTGGGGGCTTCCACAGAAAAATTCCTACAACTTAGGTCACAAAAATGTACTTCATGAAATGACGGTGTGTCTAATCATAGAGTACCTTGAGAGTGCAGACCATGTGGTGGACTGTAAACTCTCAAGACCCTAGATCAGCAATGGCGAACCTATGGCACGCGTGCCAGCTGTGGCACGCGAAGGCCTTGCAGCTGGCACGCGGGAAGGTCCGCAATCGAAAAAAAAAAAAAAAACCCTGTCTGCTGCCGCGGTCGGGGCCTCCGCGGCAGAATCGAGCGTGCCGCGGGGCCCCCCTGTACCCGGCAGATCCTGCCCTCCCCGTAGCAGCTCTCTCTTTGGAGCTACAGTCAGACGCGCCGGCTTGCAGAGCGCGAAGGGAAGAGTTTCCCTTTCGCGACTCCTTTAAGCCCGCGGGGGCTGATGGGAACTCCCATCAGCCCCCGCGGGCTTAACAGAGCAGCGAGGGAACTCTTCCCTCGCGCTCTGCAAGCCGGCGTGTCGGACTGCAGCTCCAAAGAGAGAGCTGCTACGGGGAGGGCAGGATCTGCCGGGTACGGGGGGGCCCCGCGGCAGGGGCGTTTCTGCCGGGGGGGCCCCGACAGCGGCAGCAGACAGGTTTTCTTTTTTTTTTTAATTTTCCCTGGGCTGGCCTGGGCTGGGGGGGGGGGTGGGGGTTAGGAGTGGTGATGGGCTGGGCTGGGCTGGGCTGGGGGGGTTAGGAGTGGTGATGGGCTGGGCTGGGCTGGGCTGGGGTTAGGAGTGGTGATGGGCTGGGCTGGGCTGGGCTGGGGGGGTTAGGAGTAGTGATGGGCTGGGCTGGGCTGGGCTGGGGGGTGTTAGGAGTAGTGATGGGCTGGGGTGGGGGGTTTAGGAGTGGTGATGGGCACTGGGCTGGGGGGGTTAGGAGTGGTGATGGGCACTGGGCTGGGGGGGTTAGGAGTGGTGATGGACACTGGGCTGGCTGGGGGGGTTAGGAGTGGTGATGGGCACTGGGCTGGCTGGGGGGGTTAGGAGTGGTGATGGGCGCTGGGCTGGGGGGTTAGGAGTGGTGAGGGGCGCTGGGGGGGGAGGGAGTCGGGATAGGCGCTGGGGGGGCTAAAGCTAAAAATGGAGTGATGGGGGATGAGGACTGGGAGTGGGCTGATGGGGAGGTTAGGACTGGAAATGGGCTGGTGGGATTAGGACTGGGAGTGGGCTATGGGGGCTAGGACTGGTAATGGGTTGGGGGGTTGGTAGGACTGGAAAGGGGCTGAGTGGAAGGGGGCTTGAACTGCAAATAGCTGTTGGGGTTGGGGCTTGGAATGGAAATGGGCTGTGGGGATGTGGGGGGCTTGAACTGCAGATAGCTGGTGGGGACGGGGGGTGGAATGGAGATGGGCTGAGGGGAAGTGGGGGGCTTGAAGAAGGGAATGGATGCTGGGTGAGACTGGAACTAGAAGGGAGCTGATGTTGGGGGAGGATTAGAATGGGATGGGGCTGGGAGAGTAAAATGGAGAGGGGAAAAATATTTTGTGTAGGAGGGATGAAAAATCTACAATTGGCCAGGTATTGGGAGAGTAATTGGGGATTGAGGATGGAGGGGTAAAATTTGTGTGGATGAAATAGGAATGAGGAAAGAGCAAAAGGAGAAAGATTAGTATGTTAAAGCAGATGTAGAGAGAGAGAGAATGGAAAAAAACTAGAAGAGAGAAGAAAGGACAAATGGACAGCAGACGATGGAGAGTTAGCAGAAAACATGAAGAAACCAGAAGAAAATGGCTGGACCAATTGCAACTGAAAAAAAATGCACAAAAGGTAGAAAGATATCTCTTTATTTTGAATTTATTAACTGGAATATGTCAGCTCTGGGAAATGTGCATCATTAACATCTGCGCTTTGTTTGGTACAAGAGGAAATTCCTATTTGACGTTGCCACTTGTTCTCTTTCCCCAGTATTCACTGAAATGTATTGGTTTAATATTTGCAGTGTTGCCTTTTGATAGGTAGGGTATGGTGCTTTGTGAGTCCTGGTAATGCTGTCAGGATACGGCGGGTTTGCTATGGGTTCTAAATGGGCAGCGTTTGTAGTAGTTCCTAATGTGCCTGGCGGTTGGCACTGGATTATAGTAATGTAGAAATCTTTTAGTCTTTCTTTATCCATACACTCATTAAGAGACATGTTTACTAAAAGTTAGTGTATGGTAACATTATGCAAATATTTATGCAAATAAGACCACTTATGCAAATGACGTGCTGGCACTTTGAGGAAATTCTTTGGTTTTGTGCGGCAGTTTGGGCACTCGGGCTCAAAAAGGTTAGCCATCACTGCCCTAGATAAACATGATTAAGAGATTTAAAGACGATAAGCAAAATCTTATAGATAATATGCTACTTAACAGGTAACCAATGTAATTTCTGCAAAATCAGCTTCATGTGTTCCAAGCAACTTACTCCAGCACTGACATGCGTAGCAGCATTTTGTATTAACTGTAATAACTATAAATTAAGGGATGTGCATGGCTCTATGAGCCTGCTTTTGGATCCTGACTCCCTACTTCTCCTGTTTAACAACCATGTGTGTTTTAATATTTTCTCTTTTGAACTACTCTAATCCCCTGTTTGTTTTGTTTGTCTGTCTTGATTAGATGATAAGCTCTGTGGAGCAGGGACTGGACCATTCGTGTTTGTATGCAGGACTGCATATACCTGTAGCACTATACAAATGATGAGTTGTAGTAGTAATAGTAGTGCCTGAGATGGGTGCGAAGAAGACTAACTACTTTGCTGTTTTCTTTTAAGACTATAAAGGATTTCCTAAATTTAATAGAAATTAATTAAAAACCTCTAAAGCAAGCTGCTTTTTGCATGCTTAGAGCCTACCTTAATCTAACAGAAATTCATTTTAAATCTCAAAAGGAAGTTGGGACCCGATATTCGAAAGGCATTTACATGGTCTGTTGTTATTAAGTGCCATCGAATCAGTGTCGACTCTTGGCGACCCTCTGGATAGTTGACCTAAACTGTGTTTAGTCTTCAGTTAGGCGGCTCATTCTTGTTAGAATGGCACCAATAGCTGCTGATATTTTATCGATCCATCCCATTGCCGGCCTTTCTCTTTTACGTTGACCTTCTACCTTGCTATTCATTATGTCTTTCTCCAACAATCTCTCTTTTCGCATGATATGTCCCAAATATGAAAGTCAAAGTCTTGTCATCTGAGCTTCTAAGGAAAGCTTAGATTCGATCTCCTCTAGTACTGACTGGTTTGTTCTTCGGGCAGTGCATGGTATACATGATATACAGCCCTGTAAATCATGTAAATGCCGCTATCCAGGATATTCCCCTCTCTTCTCCCTTATATGCCCCGATGATAACCACTTAGCATCAGGGTGTGTCAAGGGTGTTCCTAAAAGATAGGTGAGGCAAAAGCTTGCCTATCTTTAAGCGCAGGAGCTAACTAGGTAGCATGCAGTATCGCTGCTGCCTGGTTATCGACTGCGGCTTAGAGGCAGTGCAGTGATCCTGGATATTCAATGTCAGGGCCGCATAGGACCCCGGCATTGAATATCCAGGGTTAGAGGTCAGTGGGGAAGGCTATGCGCAGAAAGGGCACATTGCCCTCCTAACTCAATATCGGACCCGTGACAACCATTTTTGCTTTTTTTTAATGAAATCAAAACCAGACTTTTCCAAATAAACCCATAAGCTGTCTTCTATCCCAAGCTTTAAGTAACCTGCTATTTATCTTGTTTCTAGAGGAAATGTTTCCAACAAGCCCCTTTGATGTTTAGCGCTGCAATTGGCCTGCTAGAGTGAACTTTTCAGCTGTTCCACCTACTTAGTTAATACCTATTAATCTCTGGATAGCAGTCTTCTCACACTTTGGCAAAGGAAAGTGGCTTTCCTGTTTAAGGCAGTTACACACTGAAAATGCTAGTAAATCAAGTCAATACCTGTCTGTTTTGTTTTAGAATTGTAAGAGCCAACCTAAAACTAAGATGAATTCATTATAAACCGCTAAGGTAAGCTGGTACTTGCCTGATTTTATCTAATTAAAAATTCTAACTCCGCCTTGAATCTTGTGTGCAATTCTGGTCGCTATACCTTACACCAGAATTAGAAAAGGCACAGAGAAGAGTCACCAAAATGGTAAAGGCCCCTCCTCCATATATCATAATTAATGACACTGACATAGTAGTAAAGAATGAGGTAAAATACCTAGGGGCCACCTTAGACCAGGCACTCAGCATGTCCACCCACATAAAACTCACAACCAAAAAAATCTACTATAAACTCAAAATGTTATAACATCTGCGACCACTACTCCCCAACCAAAACTTCAGATCAGTCCTCCAAGCATTAATTATAACCCGCATCGACTTTTGTAACAGTGCTCTACAAGGATTATCTATTCTAAATAGATCCTAAAACAGCTCCAAATGGCGCAACATGCTGCAGAACGAATCACTTGGAAAGCAAACATATCGGAACACATCACTCCAATATTATACAAGTTACACTGGCTCCCAGTCCAAAGCCAAATACACTACAAAACACTGATGACCACATTGAAGCTCCTTAGACAGAAAGCCCCTTCCTACCTCACCTCTCTAATCAGCAAACAAGCTGAGATATGATTAAAACGAGGATGCAATAAAAAAAAACTAACGATTCTTGCAGACTACCGAAAATCAATCAAAGCCACAAATAATAGAGCATTCTCACACTTTGCATGCACTCTCTGGAACGCCCTACCAGATGAGCTAAGAGAAACCACCGATCTTACCACATTCCGCAAAAAACTAAAAACCCACCACTTCAAGCAACATTTTGGTGATCCGTTGGAACCTCCCAACACAGACCCCAAAGTTAAAGAAAACATGCATAAACTAGCAAACTTTATGAGTCTCCCTCAGACCAAAACTTTAAGGGCACCGTTTTCTGTACATAGTTATTCTAGCTTGAGCTTAAGATATGTTCAATGTTTATTGTACATAGCTTAAACTGTTATATGTATCTGACCCTGTTGTTTTATGTAAACCACATTTGATCTTGTGGAAAAAAACGGTATATAAATGCTAATAAATAAATAAAGGGTATGGAAGGATACCCCTATGAGGAAAGGCTTAAAAAGGTTAGGACTCTTCAACTCGGAAAAGAGACAGCCGAGGGGAGATAGGATAGATGTCTATAAATTAATAAATGGAGTAGAACAAGTAAATGTAGATAGGTTGTTTACTCCATCAAAAAGTAGAAAGACTAGAGGACATGCAATGAAGCTACAATGTAACCTATTTAAGAGTCAAAAGAGAAAATATTTTTTCACTCCACGCATAATCAAACTGGAATTCATTACCGGAGGATGTAGTAAAAGCTGTAACCGAGGTAGCCCAGAATCATGGACCCCATGACGCACTGCCCCCACCTTTGGTCCCTCCCTGCACCCCCCCCAACCCCCATGTCCCCAAGAATACAATCACAGCAGTTTGGCATTAACCTGGTTGCAGCTTTAATACAGAATAAGACACCATTACAACATAACAACCCAAGCCAACATTTATCAAACTTTAACAAAGGCCAAAGTCCAACTCCCTTATCTGGACAATATCTTCACCAGCCATATTACTAGCAAGGTGACACACTGTTCTGCCCCCCCCCCCCTCCACTGCTAACCTCACCACATTACTTGCAAAGGCTTCCCCCCCGCCCCCTCCAGGTGAAGATCCCAACCAAGATCTCCTCCACTCCCCTATATTCACCGAGCTGAAATTACCTAATCCCGCTCACTGGCCCCCTAGGACCTCACTACCACAGTGGTAATTGGCTCGGGTCACTGCCACTGGTGCCAGGTAGTGCAACTACTACTACTATAAATTATTTATATAACACTACAAGGAGTACGGAATGCTGTACAGACATATATAAAAGGCAGTCCCTGTTCGTCAGAGTTTACATTCTAATCTAGACAGACAATATAATAAATGAGAATAAGGGTACAAATAGGGAACGGTAAGGAGACACAAGGGATCAGGATCCAAAAGCAGCTTCAAAGAGGTGAGCTTTTAGCATGGATTTGAAAAGATCCATGAGAGATGAAGCCTCAGCTCGGGTAGTTTGTTCCTGACGCTGCTCCTCCCCACCTAGCCAAACTATGACCAGGGCCGGCCCCACTGGGCCACCACCTCCAAGAGCTCTTGCCAGTCATTTAGGAGCAAGTCCTGCCCCACAGGTGAAAGGTGAACCCCATCAAAGCCGTAAAGGCCCGCACAACTCACCTCTGTCCAAGGGTGCATGATCTCAGCCACCCATTGGCCAATCTGATGGTTCACCTTTGCCAAGCCCCAAGACCACCTCCTCTGCCTCTAGCAAGAGAGCCCCAGAATAAATATCAGATCAACAAATTGTTGCCCCAGGCAATATTGAGCAGAAAATAGCAAAGTCTCATTTCGCAGCTCTGATGAGCTGCTTGCACGTCCAGGAGGAAAGGTCATTGCCGCCAAGGTGAACCAAAATTCCTGTTGGTCATCAATGCAGGCCAGCATGATGCTGTAAGACAGGGATGAGTTGACAACAGAGCATCCCTCACTTCCCGTGTCACTCCAACAAAACCTTAGATGAAGCCAGCCCTAGATGAGTGCCCAAAGGCAAAGATGCAATTTGTCTACCAGCCCAATAGATGAAGGAATGTCCCAGTAACCGCCACTGCTGTGGACGCCAGCAGTAATCTGCAAGAAGGAAAAATACAGTTACTTTACCCCCCCCCCCCCTTCCAGTCGTATCAGAGTCCTACTCCTCCTGAATTGGATATATCCAGCAAAGGCTCCCAAACGCCACCTGCCAATCCGTTGAATCAGACTTGCTGAGACCTATTGCCACTGCACTTGTAGCTGCCCCTATCCTGAAGGAGTGAGACGTGAACTGCAGCTCATTGCAACCCATGTACCTCAACACCTTGCACAATACTGCTGTGAACTGAAACCGAATCAGCGGCAGGGAATTCATATGTATGAATGGGCAACCGTTCACTGCTGGCTGCTTGGCTAAATAATCCCCAATCTGCACTGGGCATGTAACCAAGTGCCTCACCCATGCCCTCTTCCCCCCACTGATCCATCTTTGAATGGGGAATAAGGATTTTCAGTTGAGTACCTTCTACCTTAATATGCTCCAAGGCCATACCCCCAGATGAGCCCACCCGAGCTGAACCGGCCACCATCTCACTGATGCAGAACACCCTAAAAAGGCGAGGCAAAACACTGCTCTAAACAAAACCATCACGAACGACGAGCTCATGACCACAAGCAAACTCTCCCACAACCGCAACAAAAATTCAAGTGATATCAGCCATCTGAAGTCACTTGGAGCCAGGGAAACCTGCTCCCAGCCAACCAATAGCCTCCAAACCACAAAATTGGTCATAAGATTGCCCCACCCAGCAGCCTTACTAAAAAAAAGGAGAACCCCGCAAGGTGCAGGCACATTTCTGCCTTAGGCACACCTGCAGCTTTTGATCGGGAGACAAACAATCTGAACAACTCGTCTGGGACCCTTTCCTATATCCACCCATTACCTTCCAAGAACTCCATCATCTTTCGATAACCCTTCAGGTAAGAGTTCCACATAGCAGAGATACAGATGACTGCAACAAGGCCACTACCCTGGGGTTCCAAGCTGCCAGAGATGGTTGGGGACTGCTGTAGCTTCTGCATCTGGTCCCGACACTAGCATCCAAAACTGGGACCATTTGAAGTAAGAGAGAGAGAGTCAGCAGTGTGATTCACGACCCTCAGCACATGATGCACTCTAGCAGTTACATTCAGCTGAAGAAAATACAAAATGAATGCCTACATCAACACCGCCATCCGCTTACACAACGGCGAGTGCCAGTTAATAATCTCTACTACCATTGTGTTGTCACAACAAAACACTACCCAGCGATTCTTCACCCATTGGGATGTCCATCCCCACTATCCGTCTGCCTATCCCGTCCCTGCCAAGCCTCCCCGTATGAACAAGGAGTTTGTATGGTGATGGGAAAGGGGTGGTTCGGAGGCAGAGTTAGGGTAGGAAGTGGGCGGTCTGCAGCCTCAGACATACAGAGCTGATTCTGATGTCAGCCTTGTACATCTGGGGCCGGCAGACTGAACAGGGAACTTATTCCTCCTCTGAGGTGGAATAAGTTCCCCTAGAAGGCAGGCCCGGATGGCGGAAAAGGTAGGAGGGAGTGAAGGATTTTCCCCAGAGCCCGATCCTGGCCTTGGGAGGCCAGACCGTGGGTCGGGCTGCGGGGAATGAAAATAGTCATTCAGAAGCCTTGACTGAGTTAGCCAGGTAGAGGCCTGTACATGCAGGCTGACCGGAATTGGGTCCCAGCCTGCAAGTACAGGCCTAGGGATTCTGATCCCGCGGGGGCTAGACGTGTCCCACAGGATCAGAATCCCATCTACCTCTGTGTGTCTAGTTCTGAATGGACACACAGCGGGCCGGGATGTCCAAAATAGAATGAGGCCTGTACTGTATATATAATAAACTCTGATATAGGAGCATTGTGTAAAGGCAAGGTTCATCTAAATGTAGCTAAGGAGAAGAGACTGCTAAGTATAAACAGGGAGAGGTGGGAGCAATAGAAGTAGTAGTGCACAATGAAATATAAGTGTAAATATAAAAAATACAAAGGGGGTTGGTGGGAAAGGGGAAGAAAGGGGGGTGGGAATGAAAAGAAATCTGTAAATCAAAAAATACTCACTGGTATAGCTTAAAGAGTTGACAGACTGAATCCACTGAGTGATGTACGGACCTCAGGAGCACTGAGGTGGTACTGTATATATAGTATGGGGAAGTCATCAAAATATAAATAAAAACTGAGAAATCAAAGAGTACTACCCTTGTCATCAGAAGTCAGTACATAAATGATAAGATGAGTAGGAAAACTCTCAGTGCCACGTATAAACTGAGTGATTAAGAATGTAATGGGTTCCCCCTAAATGCCCACATAAATTCAAAGTGGGCTGTAAAATAGCCTTCCCAAAGATCGGAACACAGAGTGACCATTCACACCGTTATGAAGAGAACCATGTAAGGTGACCAAAACTGAGTAGTCAAAAGGTAAAAATGAAAATACTTGCCTGATCCGATCGCAGAGAAAGTGAGCACTAGCGATTGAGGGATGCCATTTAAAAGATACTTTGGCACCAAAATTCTTTAAGATGTAGCCATGGTAAAGGGACACACTCTACAGAGGGCTGTCTTATTATACACTAAAAAACAGAATGAAACTAAAAGTCAGCCCGTGCGTCTTACTGAACTGATATGCTGTATCAGTGCATTCTCCATTGGTTCTTCAGCTGCAGACCACTGTTTTGCATATGCAGTGCCTCATGGTTAGTGGAGGGTCCAACCTATACTGGCACAGACAGCAACCAGTTTGATCAGAGATCTTCAGGCTCTACCCATTTACATAGAGCTGTGTGGCGGTGCAGCCTACTGGTTGGTGCAATGTCTCCATGGTCAAAGGTCCAGGTTTTGATTCCCACTTGTTCATTTTATGCCTGGGTGTGCTTGACTACCTTGCACAGTCCTGGCTCTGCAGTGACCTGCAGACAGTCATTTTTCTACATTTCTATGCGTTATGGCCACACGTTGGGTAGCCCAACATGGCATTCCCCATCATGGACATCTGTGAGCATGGCTTTAGTGGCTCTGCTGCGGCACATTGCAGCGGGTCAATGATGTATACGCAGCAGATCTCTGGGTCAACTGGTATGGATGCGTTTTCTGTTTTGCCATCATTGTGACCTCCCAGTGTTATGCAAAGAGGACATATCTCATACATTCAGGCACCTAACACTCATTTGTTTTAAACCATGTATGAAATAGCTTTTGTAATTATACACTTTCACTATATTACTGCTTTATACTTGTACCGTTTTTTTATTCATTATTCTTTAATGTGATTCAATTGTTTTTGAAACTTGAGTCCCTCTCTAATGTGCACGCAGTTCATGCGGATTAGACCCAACAAGGCTTAAAGCCTCTTTATGATATTTTTGGGGCAATTTCTAAATTCCGCATTTGAGAAGTTATGTGTTAAAAATTTCATTCGTCGTGCCATGTATCTTTATTACTTATCTTCTTAGTCATTTTTTATGTCAGATTTAGTGGTGTTTTGAAGTCTTTTACCTCTTAAGTTTTTTATTTCTATTGTGCTCCCCCCTCCCCCCCGATTGATTTACTGACTCACTCCTGCTTCATAAAGATAAAAAAAGATCCTGCACTGTTTGCTGAGATGTTACAGTTTTTTGATGTACTTGATCTTCACTCCATAATAGGTCCTTCCTCCTCCTCTCTCTTTTTCTCCACTTTTATGATATGTATATTCATGCCATATGCTATTTTAATATGTATTTGTTTTTTTAATTTAATTATTCATATTTTCTTTAGTGTGAATGTTTCTTTAGGCATTTTCACAACAGCATGATGTAAGACTGTCTTTTTTTAACGACCTTCAACAGAGGTATTTATATTTATATATCTATATACATTTTTTATAGATGTATTAGGTCCCGTGCATACTAGTTTTATTTGTGTATATGATATAACTATTATTTTACACAATGTTTTATGTATTTATTGTTTATGACATTATTTAGGTTAAGTTAGGGGTATGTTTACTAAGCAGTCTTAACGTGCGCTCTTCCACGTCATCGCACAATAAAGTACCTTATCGCGCAATAATGGCGCTTTATTGGGCGCAGAGGTACCTTAGCGCGCGATAACGCGCGAAGCGGCGCAAATGAGCGCAGAGGGCGGAGAAAGGCTCCCAGAGGGCAGAGGAAGGCTCCCCAGGGGCGGAGAGAGAGGGTCAATGGGCGGAGAGTGGGAGGGGAGAGGCTCCCTGCACACTAACGCTGTGAAATTCGAGGCTGAAAACTAACGTCAGTGAAACCCTGGCATTAGAGCTGATTTAAAGGGAAAAGAAACCATTTCCGTCAGCAATGTACAGCAAAACCAGGGAAACCTACAAAAAGTGATAAGTGTCATACATGTGCACAGAACAAAAGGGCAAATAAACAGTGAAAATGACCAGCAGAAAATGTAATAAAAACATAACCACGGTGGCAAGTAGTGAGTTTAATGGGAAACATCAAAAAACACTCCCAAGAAAGCTCCAAAAAAAAGATATGAATTTTGGAAGGGTCTATGCTCCGTCCCCATACAAGGTGAATGAGCCCACAGTGAAACTGCGCTGAGCAGGGTTTTCCCTCTCCATTGGGCAGGTTTCCTATGGCATGTACATGTTCCACAACAGCAGGGTGGGCATGTCAGAACGGGCAACTGGACAGATTCTTGAAAAGGGCACACAGAGGGCTGCAGGCGGCACATACTGTGCTGCAGCTGGGCCACAGTGCAGACTAGAGTGATGCCTAGGTGGCCCATAGGAATGCTGAAACAGTAGAGCAGCCAGACAGCAACTGATGAGGGCCCAGCATGGACACAAGTGTGCTTCCCACAGTGTCACAGGGGATAGTACCCAGGAGGTACCCCCTAGGGCACAGAACATTGGCAGGCGGTGCTGGGGGGAAGCGTGGACAGCTATGCAGGCACCCCTACCCCAGAACCCACACCATAGGCAGCTGCCTACCCGCACAGTGGATGGCCTGAGACTGTGCACCACCAGCTCCACCAGCAGAAGGGCATGTCAGCAGGGTGGCAGAGGGGTACTGGTGGTGGAGGGGGCAGTGGCAGCTGCCCAGAGCAGACTGTGGCCTAGCCCTGTGTAGGTAGGTGCCATGCACTGCAACAGACAGGCCCTGTCTGACGAACAGTTATGGTATCACCAGGGAATGCACCATCTCTGTGGCAACACGGTGGTGCAGTGCACACAGCCAATGTGCTCAGAAGCAGAAGGTCACAGGTTCAAGTCCCAGCTGTGGTTCCTGCCAACCCAGTCCCCATATTTTACCCACTACTGAAACGTGCTAATACAGACAGAACCTTTATTTCAGATGATGTAAACATGCCCAAAACACCTACATTTTACCCTACAGAGCACAGACACCATAAACATACGCATTACCTAGAGCAGAGTCTCCCAAATGCAGTCCTGGAGGGCCAAACACCATTCAGGTTCCATGCTGCCTCTAATAAATATGGCTGTGTTGCATTTCTATGCACTGCCCCCATGGTATGCAGATGTATCTCATGTATATTCATTAGGGACAGCATGAAAACCCGAACAGTGTTTGGCCCTCCAGGACTGGAGTTGGGAACCTCTGCCCTAGAGCAGCGGCCAACAGGGGCAGACACACACGCACCCACAGGCTCCATTGTCCGAAGCCTCCTGGAAAGGCCGGATGTTGGGCCCTGCATGCATCTCCCAGTACTAGCACTTGCATACTTTAGCAATGTCACCCTAAACATGGGAAAACTGTACACAGCTATCAAAGGCTGCTATGATAACTGGCAGATAGCAATTCCTACGTTAAGCACAATTGGCTGATTGAGCTGCATCATAGAAACCATTCTGATGTCTGTGGAGTGTGCCTCAGGTCTGTTGTCTGACAGAGTGACCCCAACAGTATTGCGTACCATAGCCATGCCTGCACTGTGCCCAGGACTGGTGTGGTGGCCAGGGCTGCCAAACACCTCTATAGTTGCACAATGCTGGCATAGGTGTGTGGAGTGTGTGTCTGTCTATCCAGTGTGTGGTGGCTGCCAACACCCTCCACAACCCACACTGCTAGAACTGTTGCCAGTATTGGCCTGCCAATGTGCATAATGAGGAGCAAGGTACTGTGGGAATAGCCTGGATAGGTTGGCCTGACCTGGATTCATCTGTACAGAGCATAGGGCGATGGCTCGGACATTGTAGTGCCCGGCAACCACCTGCACGGACAGGGTGGCCACAGCATGTCCTGCTGGGAGGTCACTCTCACCCTGACTGAGCAGTGACCACGGCATGGCTAGGTTCCCCCATAGTGCTATATGGTATTTCTCTCATGTGATATTTATGGGTTCTCTTTTGGGAACCAATCACTGACTTATCTGCTTGGTGTGTATGCTGATATCCCAGTTCTGGGTGCATGCATCTTCTCCAGGAGCATGCACTATGGACTAGCTAGCAGACTGTCTGCAGCTAGTATGTGTCTTGCTGGAACACCTTGCAGGGTGCAGCGGCTGGAGGCTTGCTGCTGGAGAATATCAGTTAGTGGTGGGGGACAGCTGAGCATTTCCAGGCCTACTGTCTGTCTGCTATTGCTTTATGGATGTGTACAGCTCTGCATTGCCTGCCCTGTAGGGGTGTCTGTTCCCCAGCAGGACTGGGGTTGATGGTCCCCTCTACTGCCACCATTGCAGGGAGGTAGAATGTGGATCTGTTGGTGGGCGATCCTGTTTCCCACCCTGAGCCCCAGAGGGTGGGTTGTGTGGTGGTACATAATCCGCCTATGGGTCCAAACACACCCCCCCCCTTTCACCTACATCATGTAACCGTGGCTACAACACAGGTTATGCACTATTCTGGGTGAATCATAGCCCATAAGGGGCTAGACATGACTGAGAAATACAGAAGGACACAGATGTAACCTAGGTTTGTCTGCAGGAACTGCCTATCACGCACAGTAGCACTGTTGGGGACCTGCAGCATGGCATATTTCAGCCATGAAAGGTGCTGTGGACCTGGTGCTGGGCGCCCCACCTCACCCTCAAGGTGAGCACAGTACCCGCACAATGTGATGGTCTGTAGCTAATCTGTGCCAGTACCACACACGGTCAGTACCCCCTACCAGGCCGAGGTGCTGTGGGGGTGCATACCTCATCCTGTGCCCATCTGTAGATTGCTGATTTGCATGTGCAGTACATCATGGGTATGGATGGGTTAACCCTATCCTGGTAACCACAGCAGACAGTTTGTGTGGTGAAGTGCAGTCCTTCTGCAGCCAGCCAGGTGTTTGTTAGCAGCTGTAGCCCACTGGTTACCTCACTGCCTGTGGAGCCAGAGGTCATGGGTTCAAACCCATGGTGGGGTTATTTGATAAGGCTGTCTAAGGCATTGTCTATTTTTAATGTACATTAGTGATGCCAGCAAAAACACCCTCAGTGTACTGTAACCATAAGGCGTCCTATAAAGCGCCTTATAGGGTGCCCTATAAAGCGCCTTATAGGGTGCCCTATAAAGCGCCTTATAGGGCGCCTTATCAGGTGTCCTCTAAAGCGCCTTATAGGGTGCCCTATAGGGGACATTATAGGGTGCCTTGGCGGACAGTGCACTTTATAATGTGCCCTATGGAGTGCCTTATAGGGTGCCTTATGCGGCACCTTAGGTTACGGCACGTGAGGGTGTGTTTGCTGGCAGCACTACTTAAACTACAAATAAAATGCCTCAAAAATCAATACTTACACGTAAAAGCTAATGCCTCAGCCAGCCTTATGGATTAGGCACACTGGGGGATCAAACTCATGACCCCTGTACCATCAAGCAGTGTATTAACCATTGTGCTACACCTCTGTTAATGTGTTTGAATGTCTGCGCGCCTACTTAAGATTACCATGCATTAACGTGCTTAGCGGCATCTCTCCCTATAATGTGCGCAGCGCACATTATCGTGCGCTAATCCCGTTTTGCTACATTAGGACCGACACGCCCACTCCTTTTATGGCATCCTACACACTACTGCTTAGTAAACATACCTCTTAATATACTTATTTATTTATTGTTTGTTCTTTTATAATTCTAAGTATTTATATATTTATGTTTTTAGTTTTATGCCTGGCTAGTCCCTGATGAAGGGTGACAAAACACGGCCTGTGTCGGGCTGTCAAAGGCTTAATAAAGAACCTTGTCTTTTCATTTTATCACGTCTGGACTTGTTTTTCTGCGTTTTCTGTTTTGCCATCATTGTGACCTCCTTGTCTTTCCATTTTATCACGCCTGGACTTGTTTTTCTGCGTTTTCTGTTTTGCCATCATTGTGACCTCCCAGTGTTATGCAAAGAGGATATATCTCATACATTCAGGCACCTAACACTCATTGCATAGCCATCCCCTGCACTGTTCTGCCATCATTGCTTGCCCCACATGGGGCAAATGGGTTCAAATTATCCCTTTCTTTCATGCCACTCTGTCAGGTGTATTGTCTTGCAGTTGCACAGGCTAAGGCACTAGTCCCACCTGCACAAATGGTGTTTCATGTACCCCATGGCACTGTTACTTTTGGTTCACACACACCAAATGCATTTGGCTTGTATGATCCCATACATCCACCCACCTCAGACATTGCAAACTCTCTGCTTGGAAAATCCATGGCACAGCCCTGCACCCACCATTTGACTGTAAGGGAGATTCATGGTGGGGAAGCTTACTGGCAGTAAGCTGCCCCACCATGGCCATCAGCGGTCATTTGCAGCAGTTAGCCATATCATGCACACCTCTCTTGTGACTGCTCTACATGAACACTCCTGGACAATCCTCCCTTTGCTACCCACATCAGGAACATGCTGCCTCCACCCAGACACTGTCCTAGCCTATGGCATACCACACCCAGGATACATGTCCATGCCTCATGGACACTATAATGTAGTTTATGGCATGGTGTATGCTTTCAGGGGCATCTAGGACTGCACGCCTATCACAGTGCCCCCTGCTGCTGCATCCCCTCCGCTGACTCCACCTATCTCGCCTAGTCAACAGCATAGGCCTGCTGTATGGTTAAACATGCTCATCACATGTACTGCCACATTTCCAGGCATCAGATGAATGAACTCCATCACCTATCAATTGTGCTTGCATCCATACCTTATCCTATGGCTTCCCTGTCCCACTTTCAGTGTTTCAGTAGCTCTCCTGTGTTAAGGTGCATGCAAGACAGATTAACGCAGCATGTCCTGTTACCGCATGCGAAGTGTCCACTACCACCCCTTAATGTCCTGTTATCGCATGGTAAGTGTCCACTATCACCTCTTAATGCAGCATGTGTTATTACCACATGGTAAGTATCCACTACCACCCCTTAACACCGGACCACCTCTAACACGCCCGGCACACTTACCACACGGTAACCCCTTATCGCTGCCATTAATGCATGGAAAAGACTGCTCCCTTACCGCCATTTAGTAAACATACCCCAAAAACTAAAAAGCCTTAGAAGTCAGGCAATAAGATAAAAATAAAAATGAATAGAAGGGGCACTGTGGCTATGACAAGCACAGAGCTGATGGATAAAATATAAATAATAAAAAATCATAAAAAGAGAAAAAGCTTTAGTATTTGACAGACAACACAACATTGCAGAGCTATGAAGCTAATGTGATTGAGCAGGCTGCATCCAAACTTAGTAGGATGTAGCTCTGGCAACAGGACACTCTCTGGAGCAGGCCGCCATCTTATAAACTAAAAAAATAAAACTAACAGACTTGTAAAAACTAAGGATCTAGTGGTAAAAAGCCATAAAAAAAGCAATCAGATAAAAATAAAAATGAAAGCAGATAGCAGGGCACTGCAGCTATGATGAACACAGAGCTGATGGATAAAATGTAAATAGAAACATCACAAAAAGCTTATTTATGAACCGTAAACACATTGTCAGAGAGCAGCAGCTTAAAAACATAAAAACATTAAGCTACATAGAAAGCATGAGTAAACACACAGATATAAAGTACAGAACTATATTAGGACCATATCAAGAGAGGGGGATATAAAACCAATTGAAAATAAAAGACGGAGGGCTGAACACATGGCTAACCCAGAGTGAGTGTCAAACCTCTGGAAACAGTCACAAATAGACAAGGGAAGATATATTAACTGTGCTGGAGATAGTGCCAGACCGTCAGTGCAGTGGACATGTATAATTGTCATGGTGAATGTCAATAAAGGATAAATAATAAACAGCGAAAGATCAATTTAAATGTAAAAATCATTAAAAGAGAAATCACAAATATTGGACAATAAAAGGTCAATTCAAAAGTAAAAAAAAACAGCTAATCTTAAAATCAAATGTAAAAAGAATGGGAAGGGGCAAAGAGAAAGTAAAACCAAAATACAAGAGGGGGATAAATACAAATAGTAAATAAATAATAAAAAATAAAATAAAAATAAACATAAAAAGGGGGAAGGGGCTGCAACCTAAAACCAACTTAAATAGTTAAAAAAGATAAGAAAGGAATAAAACCGGGAAAAAACCAGAAAAGACTATTAAAACAAAATTACAAATAAGATCTTATAAGAAGACAGAAAGGTCTTGGTCTCTGAGAGCCAGAGGGAAAGAGTTGACAGTCCAAATTGCTGGCATTTGCATTGGATGTGCTCCGTGAGGTGCTAGAGATATTAGGTGACATCAGATGGAAGAAATGTAAGAAAAAACACACTTATCTACAGAGCACAAGAGAGAGAAGGCAACATTAGCATGTTTATGCCAGTTTGGCATTGGATCTAGTGTGGAAACTGTCAGAAATATCAGAGAACGAGTAAGATATATTTTCTATATTTCTTCATAATAAAGGATGGAAAGACAAACCAGGTGAAAAAATTGAATAAGGGGGAAAAGGATCAGACAACAGGGAACAGGACCGTATCGAGCCCTCTGCGAGCGGTGTGGCCGCACAGGGCGCAAAGACTTCAGGGGCACATTTTGGCTCTCTGCCGTTGCCTGCCGCCGGTGGTGGCATGCAATGGCAGAGAGCCAAAATGCGCCCCTGAAGTCTTCCCGCTGGCACACTAAGCAGGTCTGGTCTCTCCGGGAGGGACCAGACATGCTTAGCGTCCGGCGGCTTGCACATCGGGTGCGTGCCTCTTCTCTGGCTAGATGGGAGTGAGGGGGGGGGGCGTGCCCGATGTGCAAGTCGCACTGGGTGCATTTTGCCATCGGTACTGCCCTGACAGGGACTAAATCTGACAAAGGTCTGAGCAAATGGTTATACACAAGGCCATAAAGGGTCAACAGGTCAGCAGGAATGGGAGTGCAGATATGACAGGACAAAGGAAGGAATGGAAGAGAGAATCCAGATGCCTGGAATTGAAAGCAAAGCGGCTAATTAAAGGGACTAATTGGAAAAGAAAAACTATATAACGGGACAGAACTTTTAAAGATCGGGAATTTACACCCCATTTTCTGAAGAAGGTGGTTTGTAAATTTCCACTGCATGTCTGCTAATGAGTGAGTGGCTATAATTCTGATAATTTGTGCTGTGTGAAAGGTTTTCCTTAGTTTATCTATGAGTGTAGTTAGGAACCATATATCCTTCTCTTTCACTGTACTAGGATCTGTCCATTGACAGGAAATCTCTTAATTACTTTATAGCTGTAAACTTGTAAGAAGAGGGTGAGGGGAATTCTCAAAGTTACTTTGTATTAGTTAGTTTGGTTATGCTTCCTGTATACTTGCTTCTGTGATATAAGAAATAAAGGATTTTTTTAAAAGAAAAATCTGTGAGAATATTGTGCCAGGTACGAGTATAATCTGCATGAGGTGTGGTTTATTGGTAGGAGGTGGTAAGCTAGTTTACGAGGTTTGTTCTCCTCTTGCACAGAGAAGGAGGGTGGCCATCTGCCTGGCCAACGGAATTAGCCCCCCCCCCCCTTGTTCCATACAGTCAGTCCATGTTCAGACCATGAGGAGTGAGGTAGTCCAAGTTAAAAATGTATTTCTGTTCCAATTGCAATAAAACTTTCTCTATATTGCCTCCTCTCCAATGGGGGCTCACTACTTTGATCCAATAGAAGGCAGGCTCTTTGCTTACTGTATATATATTAGGATTTATTATGGCTACAAAAAATAGAAAATTATAAGGCTAACACTACCAAATGAGGTAATTGGTTTGGTAGCAGCATACTGGACAACAAATATTTTGCTTTCTGAACACTTTTGGGTGGATGTTATGGATTTTGGGTTGCTGATCATGAAACTCACCTTGCAATTTTCCTATCATGCACCATTTTTTTTGAAATCTCCTATTTTTGTGATTTCTTTGTATATTTTAAGTCATATGTTGCCTAGAAAGTAAATTGTTTTGTTTAGTGCAGGCATGCCTCGGCATGCATTCAGTGCAGGCTCACAACGTGCAATGGAAATACTACTGCTCAGGAATGTGTGGGCATGCTTAGTCAGGATGGATGCTGGCAGTACAGGCTATAAAAGCAGTTTTCATACACAGATTCTATGCATGATATTGATATCAGTTTGTGTACTTAACAATAGCATTGTGTGTCACCAGGTCTGCCCTACACGTGTTCGGTGGATAGCCTTCTTCACGACCATTGGAAAAACACTTGTTTTGATATCAATTAATAGTTAATCCTATCAATCTTACATCCAAGCATCAGGACATTAAAAAACCTCAAAGACGCTGATTCCAGCAGTGGGGCCGGGGTGTGTGTGGTGGCTAGGCTGGGTGGCAGGGGCCCACAGCAGGCCATGTGCCTTTGGCACACATGGCCTGCCGCTTCTGACCCCGAAGTTGTGTCGGAGGGAAGTCAGAAGCAACAGACCATGAATGCCAAAGCACATGGCCAAAGAAAGCTATTGTTACTGTTAATGGAGAATATGTACAAAGTTCTTCTAATAGCAAAGCTCTATAGCATTTGTTAGAACCAGCAGGTCTGGAACTCATTTTCACCATTTTGCTTACTCTGCTCCAGTGGAAGATGAACCATGCTTTTTAGTTTTGAAGTCTAGATATACCATTTACTTAAGAAGCTTTTAGCGATTGCATAAAAGTGTTATTGATCAGTCTGTACATGAAAGGAATAATCAGGCTTTTTGTACTGAGTGTGTCTCGCCTGACAGGTCTGTAAATTACATTTCTCCACTTTTTGGAGCTAGCTGTTACTTTTGATAGCTAAGGTGTCACCAACAAGCATGGGGCATTTTAAAAAAATATATATGCTCTCTTGTGTGACTAGCAAGTTATAACAATCATTAAGTCCTGATATTCAAAAGAACTAATCTATAGAGCAGTAGCTACTATAAGACATCCCAGTGCAATCTAGGGCACCCAAGCCAGAACATCTGAAAAAAAGCAGGCATGTGCAAGTTCAGGTACAGTGTCACCAACATGGACGTGCCCGATATGGATGTCTATGGGGACGCCTGCAGAAATGTCCCCAGAAGAATATTTCAGAATGGGAATATCTAATAGCCTGATGGTTAGAGCGGTGGGTTAGGACCAGAGTACAAATCCTTGTGCTGCTCCTTAACTCTCCATCTTCTCTATACCTTCTGGATATTTTATGGCCAAAACAGGCCTATTTTTGCTTGGAGCAGGTCCGATCATGGATGGGGTTGCAGATGTTCCTGACGTTTCTGAAACCAAATGGAGATATCTAAGTCCATTGCACCTCCCTAGGCATGTCTCTACCATGCCCATTGCTTATCTGGACATCCCTGCACTGAGGATGTTTTTAAAATCCATTTTGTAAAATGCATCTGGGGGCATCTCCATGATTTTGACGTCGACATGTTTCGTGGCACTATCCAGATCATGCCAAGACAGAGGGAGAATGACGCGTGGGTGATTACTTAACTCTGTGAATAGTTTGCGATATTTAGTCTCTTTCCATATAGCTAAGCAGCTTAATTTAGGACAGCAAAAATCCTATCCTAAATTAAATGGTTTAGCTATGGAAATAATGGACTGATTATTGCCACCTTCTATATAGCAGTGGAGGTCAGTGGTCTCTACATATATTCAATGCTTCTGTGGATCGTGGTACTGAATGCATGTAAAATATTTAAGTGCAATTGGTAGCTGGCAGTTTTAAAAAATGTTGACTGAAGCAATTGGATATTGAACTATAGATTTCTATTTTTCAATTTCCATTTCACACATATTCTGCCTTTAGGTAATATGCATTCATTAATATGTACTTGGTTCATTAAGGTGCCTTAAAAAATATAAAGGCCCTTTTACTAAAGTGTGCTAGGTTGTGTTTCAGCATGCCCTCACTGTTCACAGTGATACCTAAAGTGGACATGACAGCGAGTGATCGCTAAGACGTGCATTAATAGGCCATCATGCATGAGGAAAGTGAGTGGGTGGGTTAGGGGCAGAATGTGTGCATGGAGAGCACAGCACCATTAGCACTAGGACAATTACTACATGCTCATCTGACAAGCCCACAAACCAAAGGGGAGCAGCTAAGAAACAATAATTCCAAGTATCACAGGAAAAGGGGAACCCAGAAACAGCAGAAATACATTATATCGGTGTAAATCTCCTGGACTCATGTCGTCCTTGGCTGCTGAGCATTGATAAAGGACAGAAGTTGGGAAGGCTCATAAAAAACATAACTAGTGGATTGGAGCTCGTGCATGGGAATTTTAGAAAAAAAAACCTTACCAACAGGACAATGGCTGGCTTAAGCACCAAGAATTCCTTACACTGCTTCTGAGATTCCCTAGACAAATCAGGAAACATACATACTGTATAGTACGACCCGAAAGGCCACATTACGTTTTTTGAAATGCATTTTTAGCGTCCATTCTTGGTCAGATGATAAAGCAAAAGTCACCAATAATGTAGCAGCTACCTGATGTTGATCTGAACTTTCCATAATAACGGAGACATTCAAAGCATCCATCTGTTGCCCGGGTGCTCCCTGTGCAGCTCTTAACAAATTTTTACCCATGGGAACATAATACACTCGTATCAGCGAGGGATGGGATTCTGCTGGGACACCCAGGAAATCCATCAGGTAGCTTTTAAATATGTCCTGTGGAGAGGTTAATGTGTCCCAGGGAAAACTGATAACTGCAGCTCAGTGCTGGGGCTAACAGCCTGACTCTCCATGCAGCTTTGGATTGTGGAGCCTGTGTGCGTGGGTGTTTGTACCCCTGTTCGCTGCTGCTTTGGGCTTTGCACATGCTGCTGTTGTATCTGCATTATAGGGTAAAATATAGGGACATTCTCTACAGGAACCACAGCTGGGACTTGAACCTGTGACCCTCTGCTTCTGGACACACTGGCTGGGTGTACTGCATCACACTGTTGCCACAGATGCATGGGAGTCCCTGGAGGTACCTGTACATTTCCTTAGCCAGACCTTTTATGTTGCACTGCACACCAGGTACTGGTACATGGCATGGCCTAGGACGGTCCTCTGCAGGCAGGTGCCACTGCCCCCATCAGCACGGGCAATCCCCCCCCCCCCCCGCCATGCTGACATGACCATATACTGTCGGTGCTGGTAGTGCGCAGTCCCAGGTCATCCACTGTGTGGGTAGGTGGTTGCCTAGGGAGCGGGGTCCGGGGTGGGGGGCATACATGAGCATCCTCACATCCCCCCCCATCACCGCCTACCAATAGTATGTCCCTTCTGCTTGGGGGAGGATTGGCTGGGGGGATGTCAGATCAGTGCCCTGGCAACTGTTGGCTCGGGTGGACCAGGTAGATATAGGTGGATTGTGTTTGGCCTTTGTCAGCTGCTGTCTTGCTGATTTCCAGTTTCTATGTTCCTATGTGCCACCGGCGCCCACCTAGTCCACCCTGTACCCCTGCTGCCCCCGCTACATATCCCGCCTGCAGCCCCCTATGCCCCATTTGCACCATTGCCATAGTGGCCTTTCATACTTGGGCACTACGCTGTTGCTGCAAATGGAGCACTACTATCACACGTCTTGGGCTCCCTGCCTATGCTGTACATTGCTGACACTGAAAAGGTTTCTCTCTCTTGCAAATGTGCATCTAACGACAGGTTTTCATTCGCGGTACTTTTCAGCCCTTCTGTTCCCCGCATTAGTGTAAAAGGAGCCTCTCCATGCCCAGTCCCCGCCCATTGACCCCTTCTCTCTGCCCTCTCTCCACCCTCTGTGGTGTTTACCGCGGCTTGGAATGCTAACGCTCATTAGGTAACATTAATGCGTGTTAACGTTACATAGCACGCATTAACATTACCTTACGAGCATTAAAGTAATCGCTGCTACGTTACCCCAGTTTAGTAAACATACCCCTTAATGTGGACAAGTGCAAAGTTAATGCACTTAGGGAAGAACAACCCAAACTACAGTTACACGATGCAAGGTTCCATATTTTCGACCCACCTCCCAGGAAAAGGATTTGAGTGTCATCATGGATATTACACTGAAACCCTCTGCCCAGTGTGCAGCTGCATCCAAGAAAGCAAATAGAATGCTAGGAATCATAAGGTTAAGGAATGGATACTAAAACCAAGGATATTATAATGCCTCTGTATTGCACCATGGTGCGACTATGTTTATGTTTATGTTTATTGATTTAATATACCACTCTACAAATAAATATCAGAGCGGTTTACATGGTACAAAAAAAACAAAGAAATCAAAAGGTGAAAAGAGGAAAGGAAATTACAATATTAACAGGAAAGCAAACCAGGCAGAACCAATCGACAGGACAAGAGGAGAAAAGAAGGGAAGCGGGAAGAGAGGGGGGTGAGGGCTACACAAAGGGGTCAGGGAGATCGAAAGCAAGGGCAAAGAGATGGGTTTTGAGTTTGTTCTTGAAGGTAGTATGTGTCTGTTCGAGTCGGATGGAGGAGGGGAGAGAGTTCCATAGGGCGGGGCCAAGGAAAAAGAAAGCGGAGGAACGAGTGGACTGAAGGTGAGCATGGGCAGGTGAAGGGAGATGAAGGCGGTTGAGGTGGAAGGACCGCAGGGAACGAGATGAGGTATGAAAATGGACAAGGTCAGTGAGATACTGAGGGGAATGGAAGTAGAGGACATGATGCAGGATTGTCAGAACTTTGAAATGGATGCGAGACTTGACAGGAAGCCAATGGAGGTGGATGAGCAAAGGTGTAACATGGTCACGGGGGGAGGAGTGGAAAAGGAGATGGGCAGCAGTGTTTTGGATGCGTTGAAGGTGGTGAAGTTGAGTGGTGGGGAGACCGGCTAGAACAGAGTTACAAAAATCAACACGAGACATGACCAGAGAAAGAAAAAGGGTGGTGAGTGCTTGTGCAGTGAGAAAAGGCCTGATGGCTCGAATCTGACGGAGGAAATAGAAAGAGGATTTTGATACGTGAGCAATGTGATCGCGTAAGGAAAGATGAGAGTCAAAGAAGACTCCCAGATAATGGAAGGAGGAGACCAATGGAACCGGGGAGCCGGAAAAAGAGGGGGCAATCTGGGGAGAAGTGTCACCGCGAGAGAACCAGATGGCAAGAGTTTTAGTGAGGTTAAGGTGGAGGCAATGCGTAGTGAGCCAGTTGGCAACAGCGGTGAGGCAGGTGTTCAGAGGGGAGAGGTCGGGAGAGTGAGGAGAAGTGTGATGGAGAAGAACCAAGTCATCGGCGTAGTAATATGCAGAGATCCCGTGCTGCTGAACAAGTAAGGCTAGGGGGTAAAAAAGATGTTGAAAAGGAGGGGGGCCAAAACAGATCCCTGAGGAACACCACAGGGGAGAGGAACGGACTCAGAGGGGGAAGAGGAGGGAGATGAAGGAAGAACGGAGTAGGACCTGGAAGAAAGGAAAGAGTGAAACCAGTGGAGGACGGTGCTACAAAGGCCCACTTCCCGAAGTCGAGCCAGAAGGAGGGAGTGATCGACAAGGTCGAAGGCGGCAGAAAGATCGAGAGAGACCGCCACCGACAAATCACTGTGATCATGAGCTGTGTGAAGCTCATTCAAAAAACCAAGGAGGACCATCTCGACACGATGGCCGGGATGGAACCCAGACTGACGGGGGTGAAGGAAATGGGTGGAGTCCAGAAAAGTGGATAGCTGGGAGAAAACAGCTTTTTCTAGGATTTTAGAAAGAAAGGGAAGGTTGAAAACAGGACGGTAGTTGGCAGGGGTCATGGGGTCAAGGGAGGGCTTTTTAAGAATGGGACGGACCAGGGCATGCTTCCAGGGTTTGGGAAAGACACCGAGGGAGAGGCTGGTGTTGATGATGGAGAGAGCAGGAGGAATGAAGGCTAGTGAGGGAATGAGCAGCCAGGAGGAGGGAATAGGATCAAGTGGGCAGGAGGTCTTTTTGGAGGAAGAGAGTAATGCAAGTACCTCAGAGGAGGTAAGTGGGTGGAATGTGCGCCAAGTGTGAGAAAGCTGAGAGGAGGGAGGGGGAGAACAGGGAGGGGGACTGGAAATGGGAGGAGGACAATGGGGAAGAGATCGACGAAGATCAATTATCTTAGAGCTAAAGTAGGTTGCCAGCTGGGAGGGAGTGGGCGAAGGGGACGAGAGGGAAGACCTAGTGTCAGATTGAAGAGAAGTAAGGGACTGAAGGACTGAATAGAGGTGATGTGTTTGATTAGGGGCAGAAGAGATGGCGGAAGAGAAATAAGTCTGTTTGGCTTTATGAACTTGGGTTCAGTAATATGCATGAGTAGATTTAAAGCGTGAAAGGGTGTCAGAACAGGGGGATTTGCGCCATAAGCGTTCACACCTTGAATATTGTGTGCAATTCTGGTCGCCATATCTTAAAAAGGAAATAGCAAAATTAGAAAGGGTACAGAGAAGAGTGACAAAAATAGTAAAGGGGATGGAGGGATGCCTCTATGAATAGAGGTTTAAAGGGTTAGGGCTCTTCAACTTGGAAGAGACAGCTGAGGGGAGATATGAAAGAGATGTATAAAATAATGAATGGAGAAGAATGGGTAAATTGTAGATCAGTTGCTTTCTCATTCAAAAAGTAGGAAGACTAGGGGACACATAATGAAGCTACAATGCAACCCATTGAAGACTAAGGGGTATGTTTACTAAGCAGTCTTAATGTGCGCCCAGCGACGTTATCAGGTGATAAGGTACCTTATCGCCCGATGAAGGCGTGTTACTGGGCACTAAGGTATCTTAGTGCGCGATAACGCGCGCAGCGGTGCAAATAAGCGCTGAGGGCGGAGGAAGGCTCCCCAGGGGCAGAGAGAGAGGGTCAATGGGCAATGAGTGGGAGGGGAGAGGCTGAAAACTAACACCAGTGAAACCCTCGCGTTAGAGCAGATTTAAAGGGAAAAGAAACCATTTCCGTCAGCAATGTACAGCAAAACTAGAGAAACCTACAAAAAGTGGTAAGTGTGATACATGTGCATGGAACAAAAGGGCAAATAAACATTGAAAATGACCTGAACAAAATGGAAAAAAAACATAACCAAGCTGGCCAATAGTGATATTAATGGGAAACATCAAAAACACTCCCGAGAAAGCTCCAAAAAAAAAGATGAATTTTGGAAGGGTCTATGCTCCATCCCCATACAAGGTGAATGAGCCCACAGTGAAACTGCGCTGAGCAGGGTTTTCCCTCTCCATTGGGCAGGTTTCCTATGGTGTGCACATGTTCCGCAACAGCAGGGCGGGCATGTCAGAATGGGCAACTGGACAGATGCTGGAAAAGGGGACACAGAGGGCTGCAGGTGGCACATGCTGTGGTGCAGCTGGGCCACAGTGCGGACTAGGGTGATGCCTAGGTGGCCCATGGGAATGCTGAAACAGTAGAGCAGCCAGACAGCAACTGATGAGGGCCCAACATGAGCATGAGTGTGTCTCCCACAGTGTCACAGGGGATAGTACCCAGCAGATACCCCCAAGGGCACATAACATTGCCAGGCGGCGCTGGGGAGAAGCGTTGACAGCTATGCAGAAACCCCTACCCCAGAACCTGCACCATAGGAAGCCACCTACCCGCACACTGGATGACTTGAGATCGCGCACCACCAGCAGAAGGGCATGTCAGCATAGTGGCAGAGAGGTACTGGTGGTGGAGGGGCCAGTGGCTGCTGCCCACAGCAGACCATGGCCTAGCCCTGTGTAGGTGGGTGCCATGTACTGCAACAGACAGGCCCTGTCTGACAAACAGTCATGGTATCCCCAGGGAATGCATTGTCTCTGTGGCAACATGGTGGTGTAGTGCACACAGCCAGTGTGTTCAGGGGCAGAAGGTCACAGGTTCAAGTCCCAGCCATGATTCCTGCTAACCCAGTCCCCATATTTTATCCACTACTAAAACGTGCTAATACAGACAGAACCTTTATTGTAGATGACGTAAACATGCCCAAAACACCTACATTTTACCCTACAGAGCACAGACAACATTAACATGCGCATTACCTAGAGCAGAGTCTCCCAAATGCAGTCCTGGAGGGCCATACACCATTCAGGTTCCATGCTGCCTCTAATAAATATGTCTGTGCTGCATTTCTATGCGCCGCCCCCATGGTATGCAGATGTATCTCATGCATATTCATTAGGGACAGCATGAAAACCCGAACAGTGTTTGGCCCATCACGACTGGAGTTGGGCACCTCTGCCCTAAAGCAGCGGCCAACAGGGGCAGACACACCCACACCCACAGGCTCCATTATCCAATGCCTCCTGGAGAGGCAGGATGTTGGGCCCTGCGTGCATCTCCCAATACTAGCACTTGCATGCCTTAGCAATGCCACCCTAAACCTGGGAATACGGTACACAGCTATCAAAAGATTGTTATGATTACTGGCAGATAGCAATTCCTAAGTTAAGCACAATTTGCTGATTGAGCTGCATCATAGCAACCTTTCTGATGTCTGTGAAGTGTGCTTCAGGTCTGGTGTCTGACAGTGTTTACCACCCTGGGGAGTGACCCCAATAGTATTGCGTACCATAGCCATGCCTGCACTGTGCCCAGGACTGGTGTGGTGGCCAGGGCTGCCAAACACCTCTATAGTTGCACAATGCTGGCATAGGTATGGGGAGTGTGTGTCTGTCTATCCAGTGTGTGGTGGCTGCTAACACCTTCCTCAGCCCACACTGCTAGCACTGTTGCCAGTATTGGCCTGCCAATGTGCATAATGAGGAGCAAGGTACTATGGGTATAGCCTGGACAGGGTGGCCTGGCCTGGGTGCATCAGCAAAGGGCATAGGGCAATGGCTCGGACATTGTAGTGCCCGGCCATGACCTGCACCAACAGGGTGGCCACAGCATGTCCTGCTGGGAGGTCACTCTCACCCTGACTGAGCCATGACCACAGCATGGCTAGGCTCCCCCATAGTGGTATGTTGTCTTTTTTTTCAGTGATGTATATGGGTTTTTTTGTCTGGGGCCTAATCACTGACTTATCTGCTTGGTGGGTGTGCTCACATCCCAGATTTTGGGTGCACACATCTCTTCCAGGATCATGCACTGTGGACTAGCTAGCAGACTGTCTGCAATTATATGTATGTGGCTAGAACACCTTGCAGGGTGCAGTGGCTGGTGAATGTCAGATGGTGGTGGGGCAGCTGAGCATTTCCAGGCCTACTGTCTTCCTGCCATTGCCTTAGGGATGTGTACAGCTCTGTATTGGCTGCCCTGTAGGGTGTCTGTTCCCCAGCATGACTGGGGTTGATGACCCTCCTCTACTGCCACTGTTGCAGGGAGGTAGAATGTGGATCTGTTGGTGTGGGAATCCTGTCTCCCACCCTGAGCCACAGAGGGTGGGTTAGGTGGTGGTACATAATCTGCCTATGGGTCCAAATACCACCGTCACTTACATCATGTTACCATGGCATGAAGACAGAATATGCTCTATTCTGGGTGCATCATAGCACATAAGGGCCAGACCTGATTGCCAACTTCAGATAGACACTAATGTATCCTAGATGTGTTTGCAGGAAACTACCTATCACACACACTAGCACTGTTGGGTATCTATGATACAGCCTATTTCAGCCATTGAAGGTGCTGTGGACCTGGTGCTGGCCGCCCCACCTCACCCTCAGGGTGAGCACAATACCCACACAATGTGACGGTCTGTAGCTATTCTGTGCCACTAACACACACCGTCAGCACCCCCTACCAGGCTGAGGTGCTGTGGGGTGCATACCCCATCTTGTGATCATCTGTAGACTGCTGATATGCATGTGCTGCACATCATGGGTAGGGGTGGGTTGCCCCTATCCTGGTAGCCACAGCAGACTGTTTGTGTGGTGACATGCAGTCCTTCTGTAGCCAGTCAGGGGTTTGTTAGCAGCTGTAGCCCACTGGTTACTTCACTGCCTGTGAAGCCAGAGTCATGGATTCTAGCCCACAGTGGGGTTATTTGATAGGGCTGTCTGAGGCATTGTCTATTTTTAATGTACATTAGTGCTTCCAGCAAAAACACCCTCAGAGTACTGTAACCTTAAGGTGCCTCATAAAGCGCCTTATAGGGCGCCCTATAAAGTGCCTTATAAGGTGTTCTATAGGGGACATTGTAGGGTGCCTTGGCGGACAGTGCACTTTATAATGTGTCCTCTGGAGTGCCTTATAGGGTGCCTTATGCGTCACCTTAGGTTACGCCACTGAGAGGGTGTGTTTGCTGGGCAGCACTAATTAAAATACTACAATGCCTCAAAAAGCACTACTTAAACATAAAGGGAGATGCCTCAGCCAGCCTTGTTCATTAGGCACACTGGGGGATTGAACTCTTGTCCCCAGTACCACCGGTCAGTGTATTAACCATTGTGCTACATCTCTGTTTCTGTGTTTAGCTGTCAGCGCGCCTACTTAAGATTACCGCTCGTTAACGTGCTTAGCGGCTTCTCGCCCGATAATGTGCTCAATGCACGTTATCACACGAAAATCCCGTTTTGCTATGTTAAGACCGACACACCCAGTCCTTTTATGGCAGCCTGCACACTATCGCCGTTTAGACTGCTTAGTAAACATACCCCTAAGAGAAAATATTTTTTCACTCAATGCATAATCAAACTGTGGAATTTGTTATCGGAGAATGTGTTAAAAGCTGATAGTGTAGTAGGTTTAAAAAAGGTCTTGAAATTTTCTTGGAGGAAAAGTCCTTAAACCATTCTTAAGGAGGACCAGGGAAATCCATCCATTGTGGAATCTTTGTACTGTTTTTAGGAACCTGCAAGGTACATGTGTCCTGGATTGGCTGCTGTTGGAAATAGGATACTGGGCTTGATGGACCCTTGGTCTGACCCAGTGTGGCATTTCTTCTCTTCTTATGTTCCTGAACCCCGCTTGCACTTCAGGTAGTAAAAGACCCTTTAATGCAGGAAAAATTGATTTAGTGCACACTAGTGTATGAATGATCAAATGCACAATTGGTTAGTAAGTGTTACATTAGAGTGTGCATAAATGTTTTTTTTAAATTAAAGCCAATTTCTGATCCCAAATTAACAGGGGCGGCACACAAACATATTGCTGCTGCAAAAAGGTGATGGGCAACATGGGGCAGTCCTAGGGTCCCTGTTACCCTAGGCAGAGACCCTAGCTGCCCCTCCTGCTGCCACTGCTGCCAGCTCTGAAGAAAGAGGCTGGTAGTGCCAGCAGCTGTAGCTTTACAGGGGGCTGCAAAAAGCTGACACCCAGGAAAATACCACTGTTGTGGCTGTCCGCCTCCCCCAAGACATTTCTGTGTCTGGCAAGGATGGGGTTACACCAGTGGCATTTGTTTGGGGGGGCAGCATGGCCACCCGTGTGTGCCAATCCCCCCCCCATCCAGAACTAGCACCCTAGGTGGATGCCTAAGCCCCATGATAGAAGGGTAGGGACTGCACCCCACCCCCACTGACAGCATGCTGCCATGTCAGCATGATGTGAGGGTATTGGTGGTGGGTGCAGTGGCCAGTGCCTGCAGCATACAAAGTCATTGCAACATACAGACCGGACAACACGTCCTCCTCCAATGCCCCCCAAACACACCTTGTCAGACAGGTATGGTACAGGGCATGCAGAGATCACTGCAGGCATTGGAAGACCCCTACTCATGCCTGTAAATGACCACAGCTCCACCAAGGGACTGCTGTATCCATATGGCAGTTCTGTGGTGGAATACATAGTACCACTGTATATATGGGTATATATACAGTGGTACTATAGCAAGGCTTTTGACTGTGTAAACCATGAGAAACTCCAGACCACATTAAGAAGCACGGGTATACCAGAACACCTGATCGTTCTCTTGCGCAATCTGTACATTGATCAAGAAGCAACAGTTCGAACAGAACAAGGAGAAACAGAATGGTTTAAAATAAGCAAAGGTGTAAGACAAGGCTGCATACTTTCCCCCTACCTGTTTAATTTATATGCAGAACAAATCATCAGAGAAGCAGGATTCTATGAAGACAACAGAGGTGTGAAGATTGGTGGAAGACTCATCAACAACCTTCGCTATGCTGATGATACCACATTATTGGCTGAAAGTGAAGTTGATCTGAAACATTTGCTTCTCACAATCAAAGAAAATGGTCTCAAAATGGGCCTGCACCTTAATCTAAAGAAGACAAAGATCATGACAACTGGCATAATCAACAGGTTCATCGTTGAAGGAGAAGAAATTGAAATTGTGAACAACTTTAACCTACTTGGATCAACTATCAATAAAGAAGCAATAAGCAGTCAAGAAATCAGACAACGCATTGCTCTTGGCAGAATGGCTATGAAAGACCTAGATAAGATTCTCAAGATTCGACTTGTTCAAGCCATGGTATTTTCAATAACATCACATGGATGTGAAAGCTGGACAGTGAAAAAGACAGATAGGAAAAAAATTGATGCCTTTGAATTATGGTGCTGGCGGCGAATACTGTGTATACCATGGACTGCCCGAATAACAAACCAGTCGGTACTAGAGGAGATCAAACCTAAGCTTTCTTTAGAAGCTCAGATGACAAGACTTCGACTTTCATACTTTGGACACATCATGCGAAGAGAGAAATCATTAGAGAAAGACATTATGCTTGGCAAGATAGAAGGTCAACGCAAAAGAGGAAGGCCAGCAATGAGATGGATCGATACAATAACAGCAGCTATGGGTACCAGTCTGTCAACAATGAGCCGCCTGACTGAAGACCGAACACAATTTAGGATAGCTATCCAGAGGGTCGCCATGAGTCGACTCCGACTCGACGGCACTTAACAACAACATATATAGGTAGAGGGTCACAGGTTCAAGCCCTGGCTGTGGGTAAGCTTTATTCTACAGTGCAGGCACAGAACTAGCATGTGAACACCCCCCCCCCCCTCCCTCCAATGATTCAGCCAGCAAGGGTAGCCACACAGATGGCCTTCACTATCTACAGCTGGATGGAAAGACAGACTAATAGCACTGGCACACTGAGAGGGCATTAATGTCAGGGCGTGCTAATAGTGCCTGCACAATGAGCACATATTAACAATGCTAGAGCTGATATGGTGACCAAAGTAGCAGACTGGAATGCCAACCATCCCCACTTTTGCACAGCACTGCGAGGTGTGTGTGTGTCTCTCTCTACAGCAGTTCATGATGCGAGGGCAATCTCACTGTGACCGAGCTGTCACCATGACACGGCTATGTATCCTCATAGTGCTATCTAGTATCCAGCTCTAGTGAAGTGGGTGCACTTCTTCTCCTGGGAGCCCAATCACTGAGCCATTTGAGTTCATGCCATTTGTTCCGAGACAGGGTGTATATGGTTGCTCTGTGCACATGCAGTGTGTTCTGACCAGCAGACTGGGCACATTTGGTATGTGCAAGCCTGAGGCAGCCCTGTGGTGAGCAGCTTGTGCAGTCTGACTGTGTTTGCTGGGGTGGATTGGTAGTTCCTGAGAGTAGGGACAGCAGCTGTCCGTGGTCTGCTCACTGTGATCATGGCAGGTCCAGCAGGATGGTAACAGCAGCCCCACACATGCCTATACAACTCCCACTGCATAGCATCAGCAGCTGCAACACATTAAAGTTTATAATTGGGTGATTTAAAAATTAAAGATATGACACAAAGTGAGGGGAGCTTTTTCAGGCCGCTGATGTATTAGAAGTGAGCGAGGGCGTATATATGTCCATGCTCAGAACTCTATTGACTCTGAGGCCTTTTTCTCCTCTCTGTGAAGTTGTATGAAATAGTAAGCCTAGGATGAAAGCTTGTGTACATAGTGGAGTGATTTTTGTCTTGAATGTGCTTGTACCACACACTGCCAACTGTAGCAGATATGAGGTTGCATTAAGTGTGGGATGACTTAAGGGTATGTTTACTAAAGATTGTTAAGGGCTCAAAGGTGCTGTTATCAGGGATTATCAGTGCCTGTGAGCGGTTTACGCTGTGGAAAGCGCCGATAAAGCTAGATTAACGTGTGGTAGCTGGTCCATTAGCATTAAGGTAAAAAGGGGAGGAGAGTGGATGTTAATGGGGGGGAGGTTGGGTGGAGATAGTGTGTGCTCCCATAACACCGGTTGTTGTTACTGTGCTATCTAGGGTTAAGCTGCAGTGACATGGGCTTGGTTTACTTATGTCAGTCCACTCCGTAACTAGATTGCTGGATATCCATGCTGTTTGTACAAAGCCTACATCTTATGGGAGTACGAGCATGGCACAATGTTCAATGCTCACTGCTAAAAGCTGTGTAGGGGGACACAGTTTTCTAGTATGTGACAGATATAGACCACTGTGGGTCAAAATGCACTTGCCAACTGTCTGTGGAAGAGTAGCCTGATGATAAAGGCACTGTCGTTTAAGTGACTAGGGTTCAATTCCCACTAGCACTCCTTGTGGCCTTGGGCAAGTCACTTAACCCGCCATTCCCTTAGAAAAATCCAAGTTATCAATGTCCTTGTTTAATGTATGTTGCCAAGTTTAAGGTACAATGTAAACCACTTTGACTAATATGTTAAATAAATAAATAAAAATAAATAAATAAAATCTTCATGGTGTCTATACAGTGGGTGGTGACTAGCAGACCTGGAACAAATGGTATGTGAGGGGTTGGCACAGGCCAGCGACGCACAGCATATGCAGGCTGAATGGATATCTCATGAAGAGAAGACAGCACCTTTTCTAGGGCTGCCTCTAACCTATTGGTGACTATTTTTTTAGGAGGCTATGCTGGTTGGCATCAGCACCCCTCTCCCTTCTCTCTCTTTCTGTCTAGGCACCACTCACTGTATTCAGGGTTCTTAGAAACAGCTGCCTGAGCCCTAAAACATGATATAAGACATTACCAAAGAGTCTCCGGCCAAGCAGTGCAAGCCACGAGGGCCAGATGGGACATACCACTCCAACATGCTGCAGTTAGAACATAAGAACATAAGATATGTCATACTGGGTCAGACCAAGGTCCATCAAGCCCAATATCCTGTTTCCAACAGTGGCCAATCTAGTCATACGTACCTAGCAGTTTCCCCAAAAGACACAGGTTCCACAAAGCTTGTACTGGGTCAAGCATTGATATCCTGGGTCCCTTCTTAATAATGGTTTATGGACCTTTCCTCCAGGAACTTGTCCAAACCTTTTTTAAACCCAGCTACACTAACAGCCTTTAGTACATCCTCTGGTAACAGATTCCAAAGTTTGATTACACGTTGAGTGAAAATTTTTTTTCTTTTATTAGTCTTAAATAGTTTACCCTGTAGCTTCATTGCATGTCCCCTAGTCTTTCTATATTCTGATAATGTAAACAAATGATCTACGTTTACCTGTTCCACTCCATTCATTAATTTATAGACTTCTATCATATCTCCCCTCAGCCGTCTCTTTTCCAGGTTAAAGAGCCCTAACCTTCCTAGCCTTTCTTCATAGGAGTATCCTTCCATCCCCTTTACCATTTTGGTGGCTCTTCTCTGAACCTTTTCTAATAACGCTATATCCTTTTTAAGATACGGCGACCAGAACTGCACACAATATTCAAGGTGCAGTCTCACCATGGAACGATATAGAGGCATTATAATATCTTTTGTTTTATTTTCCATTCCTTTCCTTATGATACCTAGCATTCTATCTGCTCTCTTGGCCGCCGCTGCACACTGGGCCGAGGGTTTTAAAATGTTATCCACAATGACGCCTAAATCTTTTTCCTGGGTGGTGGTTCCTAATGTGGAACCTTGCATCGTGTAACCATAGTTTGGGTTGTTCTTTCCTAGGTGCATAACTTTGCACTTGTCCACATTAAATTTCATCTGCCATTTGGATGCCAAGTCTTCCAATTTATCAAGATCCTCTTGCAATTTTCCACAATCCTCTTGGGTTTTAACAACTTTAAATAGTTTTGTGTCATTTGCAAATTTGATAACCTCACTCGTTATTCCCTTTTCCAGGTCATTTTATGAATATGTCAAAAAGCAGCAGACCTAGCACAGATCCATGGGGTACACCACTATTCACCTTTCTCCATTGGGAAAATTGGCCATTTAGACCTACCCTCTGCTTTCTATCTTTTAACCAGTTCCTGATCCACAATAGTGCACTGCCTCCTATCCCATGATTCTTTAGTTTTGCCAAAAGTCTCTGATGAGGGACCTTGTCAAAGGCTTTCTGAAAGTCCCAATACACTATATCAGTGATGGCTAACCTTTTTGAGCCCGAGTGCCCAAACTGCCGCACAAAACCAAAGAATTTCCTCAAAGTGCCAGCACGTCATTTGCATAAGTGGTCTTATTTGCATAAATATTTGCATAATGTTACCATACACTAACTTTTAGTAAACATGTCTCTTAATGAGTGTATGGATAAAGAAAGACTAAAAGATTTCTACATTACTATAATCCAGTGCCAACCGCCAGGCACATTAGGAACTACTACAAACGCTGCCCATTTAGAACCGATAGCAAACCCGCCGTATCCTGACAGCATTACCAGGACTCACAAAGCACCATACCCTACCTATCAAAAGGCAACACTGCAAATATTAAACCAATACATTTCAGTGAATACTGGGGAAAGAGAACAAGTGGCAACGTCAAATAGGAATTTCCTCTTGTACCAAACAAAGCGCAGATGTTAATGATGCACATTTCCCAGAGCTGACATATTCCAGTTAATAAATTCAAAATAAAGAGATATCTTTCTACCTTTTGTGCATTTTCTTTTTCAGTTGCAATTGGTCCAGCCACTTTCTTCTGGTTTCTTCATGTTTTCTGCTAACTCTCCATCGTCTGCTGTCCATTTGTCCTTTCTTCTCTCTTCTAGTTTTTTTTCCATTCTCTCTCTCTCTACATCTGCTTTAACATACTAATCTTTCTCCTTTTGCTCTTTCCTCATTCCTATTTCATCCACACAAAATTTACCCCTCCATCCTCAATCCCCAATTACTCTCCCAATACCTGGCCAATTGTAGATTTTTCATCCCTCCTACACAAAATATTTTTCCCCTCTCCATTTTACTCTCCCAGCCCCATCCCATTCTAATCCTCCCCCAACATCAGCTCCCTTCTAGTTCCAGTCTCACCCAGCATCCATTCCCTTCTAGTCCCTGAATCAGCCCATTTCCAGTCCTAGCCCCCCATCAGCCCATTTCCAGTCCTAGCTCCCCCATCCATTTCCAGTCCAAGTCCCTTCATCAGCTCATTTTCAATCCTAGCCCCCCCATCAGCCCATTTCTAGTCATTTCCTAGCCCCACCATCAGCCCATGTCAAATCATAGCTCCCCTCCACTCAGCCCAATTCCAGTCCAAGCCCCCCCATGAGCCTACTTCCAGTTCTAGCCCCTCCATGAGTCCATTTCAATTCAAGCCCCCACCACAGCCCATTTCCAATCTTAGCTCCCCCCAACAGCCCATTTCCAGTCCTATCCTAGCTGTTCCATCAGCCCATTTTCAGTCCTAGCTCCCTTCCCTCACAGCCCATTTCCATTCCAAGCCCCCTCCCCATCAGCTATTTGCAGTTCAAGCCTCCCCTTCCACTCAGCCCATTTCCAGTCCTAGCAACACCCCAACCCATTACCAGTCCTAGCCCCCCGTCAATCAACTTCCAGTCCTAACCCCCATCACCCCATTTTCAGTTTAAGCCCCCCCTATAACCCATTACCAGTCCTAACCCCCCCCCATCAGCCCATTTCCAGTCAGCCCCCCATAGCCCATTGCCAGTCCTAACCCCCCCCATCAGCCCACAGCCCATTACCAGTCCTAACCACATCAGCCCACCTCAAGTCCTAACCCCTCCCCATCAGCCCATTTCCTGTCCTAGCCCCCCCATAACCCATTATCAGTCCTACCCCCCCATCAGCCCACTACCAGTCTTAACCCCCCCATAGCCCATTACCAGTCCTAACCCCCCCATCAGCCCACTACCAGTCTTAACCCCCCCCATAGCCCATTACCAGTCCTAACCCCCCCATCACCCCATTTCCAGACAGCCCTCATCAGCCCACAGCCCATTGCCAGTCTTAACCCCCCCCCATAGCCCATTGCCAGTCTTAACCCCCCCCATAGCCCATTGCCATTCTTTACCCCCCCCTAGCCCATTGCCAGCCCTCAACAGCCCACAGCCCATTGCTAGTCTTAACCCCCCCCCATAGCCCACTGCCAGTCTTAACCCCCCCAGCCCACTGCCAGTCTTAACCCCCCCTCCCTAGCCCATTGCCAGTTTCAACCCCCCTCCCTCCCTCCCTAGCCCATTGCCAGTCTCAACCCGCCTCCCTCCCTCCCTCCCTACCCATTCCCTAGCCCATTGCCAGTCTCAACCCCCCTCCCTCCCTCCCTCCCTAGCCCATTGCCAGTCTCAACCCCCCTCCCTCCCTCCCTAGCACATTGCCAGTCACAACCCCCCTCCCTCCCTACCTCCCTAGCCCATTGCCAGTCTCAACCTCCCTCCCTCCCTAGCCCATTGCCAGTCTCAACCTCCCTCCCTCCCTCCCTCCCCCATTGCCAGTCTCAACCTCCCTCCCTCCCTCCCTAGCCCATTGCCAGTCTCAACCCCCTCCCTCCCTCCCTCCCTAGCCCATTGCCAGTCTCAACCCCCCTCCCTCCCTCCCTAGCCCATTGCCAGTCTTAAACTCCCTCCCTAGCCCATTGCCAGTCTTAACCTCCCTCCCTCCCCCGCCCATTGCCAATCTTAACCCCCCCCCTAGCCCTTTGCCAGTCCTACCCGCCCCCCCTCGGCTCATGGCAATTAAAAAAAAAAAAAAAAAGCTGGCCGCCGCGGCGGCATGGAGTGTCCCGCGGGGCTTCCTCTGCCCGGCGGGACTCTCCCGGCGCAGCTCAGCCCCTCTCTGCCGGCTTGCAGATACGCGAAGGGAGAGAGAGTCTCCCTCGCGTCTCAGGCTTAACAGAGACGCGAGGGAGACTTTCCCTTCGCGTATCTGCAAGCCGGCAGAGAGGGGCTGAGCTGCGCCGGGAGAGTCCCGCCGGGCAGAGGAAGCCCCGCGGGACACTCCATGCCGCCGCGGCGGCCAGCTTTTTTTTTTTTTTTAATTGCCATGAGCCGGCATATATTAATTTGCGACCTTCCCGCGTGCCAGCTGCAAAAGGCCTTCGCGTGCCACAGCTGGCACGCGTGCCATAGGTTCGCCATCGCTGCACTATATCAACTGACTCACCTTTGTCCACCTTTTCATTCACACCTTCAAAAAAACATAACAGATTAGTAAGACAAGATCTTCCTTGTCTAAAGACATGTTGGCTATCTCCCATTAGGCCATGACTATCTACATGCTGAGTAATTTTGTTCTTTATGATGGTTTCTACCATTTTTCCCAGTACTGACGTGAGGCTCACCGGTCTGTAGTTTCACGGATCACCCCTGGAACCCTTTTTAAAAATTGGCGTTATATTGGCAATCCTCCAACTTTCAGGTACTGCAGATGATTTTAATGAAAATTCACAGATTACTAATAGCAGGTCTGCAATCTCATATTTCAGTTCTTTCAGCACCCTTGGATGTATACCATCCGGCCTACTCTTCAGTATATCTAATAGTTGTAATACATCTTCCCAATGTATCGATATTTCCTTCAATTCTTCCGCACCTTTAAATACCACTTCAGTCATGGGTAACATCCCTACATCTTCCTCAGTAAAGACCGAAGCAAAGAATTCATTCAGTCTCGCCGCTATCGCCTTGTCGCCTCTTAGTGCCCCTTTAACCCCTCTATCATCTAATGGACCAACTGACTCTCTCACAGGTTTTTTTGCTATGAATGTACTTAAAAAAGTATTTATTTCGCGTTTTTGCTTCTGCAGCAAGCTTCTTCTCAAACTCTCCCTTTCCCTGCCTTATCAATGCCTTGCATTTGACTTGCCAGTGCTTGTGCTGATTCCAGGTTTCGTCGTATGGCTCTTTTTTCCATTTCCTGAAAAATGCTTTTTTTAGCAACAACAGCCTCTCTGACCTCACCTTCAAACCATGCTGGCAGTTTTTTGGACTTCCTTCCACTTTTCTTAAAGTGTGGAATAAAGCTGGCCTGGGCTTCCAAGATAGTAGTTTTCAACAATACCCAAGCTTGATGTAAGTCTTTAACCTTTGCAACTGCTCCTTTTAGTTTTTTCTTAACTATTTTCCTCATTTTATCATAGTCTCCCTTTTGGAAGTTAAAAGGTAGTACTGTGGATTTCCTTACTATCCCTCCTCCACTAATTAAATCAAACGCGATCATGCTATGATCACTATTGCCAAGTGGCCCCAACACCCATATCTCTTGCACAAGATCTGGTGTTCCACTAAGGACTAGGTCTAATATGGCTTCCCCTCTGGTCGGTTCATGAACCAGCTGCTCCAAGAAGCAGTCATTTATTTCATCTAGGAACTTTATCTCCCTAGCATGTCCTGCCGTGACACTGACAAAGTCGATACAGGGGTAATTGAAATCACCCATTATTTTTACGGCGCTGTAACTTTTGTTAGCTTCCTTGATTTCTTTGAGAATTTCATCATCCATTTGTTCATTCTGGCCAGGCAGTCGATAGTACACCCCCACTGCCATCGCCTTCCCCTTTTTACATGGAATTTCAATCCATAGAGATTCTACTGCAAATTTTGTTTCCTGCAAAACTTTTATCCTTTCTGACTCAATGCCCTCTCTAACATAGAGCGCAACCCCTCCACCAATTTGATCAGCTCTATCATTATGATATAGTTTGTACCCAGGTATCACAGTGTCCCACTGGTTGTCCTCCTTCCACCATGTCTCTGATATTCCAATGATATCTAACCTCTCATTTACTGCTATATATTCTAACTCTCCCGTCTTATTTTTTAGACTTCTAGCATTTGCATACAAGCATAGAGACTGTATTTTATTCATATTAATCTGGCTATTGGTAGACATGGGTAATTTGGGATCTTTAAGCTGTGTGTGCTCCATACTCGAGGGCATTAGGGCTACTTTACTCTTTTTTGGAACCTCTTTGCTTTTGGTAGTATCCTTCAAGGATACATTCTTCCGAAGCATGCGCTCTTGGGTGACTGTCGACTTTCCCCTATTATCTAGTTTAAAAGCTGCTCTATCTCCTTTTTAAAGGTTAATGCCAGCAGCCTGGTTACGTCCCGGTTAAGGTGAAGCCCATCCCTTCGGAAGAGCCCCTCCTTTCCCCAGAATGTTCCCTAGTTCCTAACAAATCCAAAACCCTTATCTCTGCACCATTATCTCATCCACCCATTGAGACTCTGGAGCTCTGCCTGCCTTTTGGGTCCTGCACATGGAACGGGAAGCCTTTCAGAGAACACTACCCTGGAAGTTCTGGATTTCAACTTCCTACCTAAAAGCCTAAATTTAGCCTCCAGAACCTCCCTACCACATTTTCCTATGTCATTGGTATCAACATGTACCAAGACAGCAGACTCCTACCCAGCACTATCTAAAATCTTATCTAGGTGGCATGTGAGGTCCGCTACCTTCGCACCAGGCAGGCATGTTACCAGGCAATCCTCACATCAACCAGCCACCCAGCTATCTACATGCCTAATGATCAAATCACCAACTATAATGGCTGTCCTAACCCTTCCCTCATGGGCAGATGGCCCTGGAGAAACTTCCTCGGTGCGAGAGGGTTTTACATCACCTGGAGGACAGGTCCTGGTTACAGAATCACTTCCTGCCACACCAGGGTGATGCTGTTCTGTCACGTGACCTCTCTCTTCCATGGCAACAGGGATGCTGCCAGATTGGAGGTGGGACTTCAGGACTATATCCCTGTAGGTCTCGTCAATGTACCTCTCTGTCTTTCTTATGCTTTCCATGTCTGCTACTCTAGCCTCTAGAGAACGGACTCGTTCCCTGAGAGCAAAGAGCTCCTTGCACCTAGTGCACACGTAAGACCTTTCACCAACTGGGAGAAAATCATACATGTGACACTCAGTGCAAAAGACTGGAAAGCCCTCATCTTGCTACTGGACTGCTGTCTGCATCTTAGTTGTACAGGGTACAAAACAGCTAGCATGACATATTGCACTCAACACCTACAGCATTCTGACAATGAAAGAGACCTGCTCCAGAACCTGTATATGCAGTATTTAAAAATATACTAAATAAATAAATAATCGTTGCTGTCAGAAAAACAGTATAGATTGGATCTTTCTGAATATTTTTAGTATTGTATTTAAGTAAATATTTTATTATAATTATGTATGATGTTTGCATACCATATCTATACTCCTAATTATATCAACATTATTACTAATTGTGCAGTTAATCTGGTTTTATTTACAGATTCATTATATTTTATAATTTATATCCCTGAGGAAGGCTTATGCATGGCCATGTTGGGTTTTATGTTGTAATTTGTATCAGTTTTCTGTTGCTTTTTATTCTTTGCAACCTAACAGTATTTGGAAAGAATTATATAAAAGGAGTTGAACATGTCTAACTGTCTGTCTTTCTGGGGGCAAAATAACTCTCCAAAAATGTAACAGCATGGGATAAACTTAGTATGTGGGAAAAACTAGTAAAGCGAAACACTAAGTTTGAAAATAGGCCCAATAAAACTGGGGGTTCTTGAAATATAAACCTCTCCAAAAATGTGTCAATGCATTTCTATGGGAGAACGAGTTCTAGCTTCTGTAGCATAAGAAACTTAAATACAGCAAAACACATCAGTTAGGGAATTTTGCCTTTCAACCTCTCTCTCCCTGTTCTCTATTCTCCCAAACCCTAAAACTTCCACATCCCCAAAATCTGTTCCCCAATTTCCCCATCACCCCATACACTGCCCCTCTTGCAAATGCCCCATCCCCCAAATTACCCACTTACAACTGTCCTACCACCTCACAAACTGCCTCACCCTCAAATCCTATCCCCTGCAACTCACCTACCACCCCACCAACTGCTCCCACCCCTATACAATATCCACCGCCCTGCGACTTGCCCCACTCCCAAAAAGCACCCCACACAACTGCCCCACTAACTTGCACACTGCTCCTATCGCTAAAATATACCTCCACAACTTCTCACCACCCCACAAATTACCCCAACCCCTAAAACTCTCTGGCAACTACCCATCCAGAAATACACACACACACAGAGGGGCTGGAAAGAATTCCATGAGCTATGCTTTGTACGCTTTCCCCACTTGTATGAATGCGTATGAATATTAAATATTTATTGTACAGCACTTATATATTGTTTGGGGATTTTATTACCTCACTGTTTCCCTGCTCATTCTGTGGCATTGCAATTACAAATTGTTTCTGCTTAGTTGCAGTCTTCTTTGCTTAATTTTCAGACATTGAAATTTAAAGTAGATGATTTCGTTAAGCTTGCAGATGTGGTGGAAAAATCTTTAAAGAAAACAGTTGTCTATAAAGCTTTTTTGATTAAGAATAATACTGTGTTTCATTAGAAAATTGAGGGGCCAATATTCAGATCACTGGATATTGAAACACTATGGGGGTCATTCTGTCCCATGAATAGCGGGGATGGATGTCCCATGGGGACGTCCATTCCCGCTATTCATCCCCTGCTGGCTCTGTCAATATTTTCCTCGTATGTACAGGAGATTTGTATGGGGAGGCCTAGGTGGGGGCGTGAGGGGGGGGTTTCTGGAGGCAGAGCAAGGGCGGGGCATGGGCGGGCCGTGACTCTGGACATACAGGGCTGATTCAGAGGTCGGCCCTGTACATCTTGGGCCTCAAATCTAAACAGGGGACTTATTCCACTTCGAAGATGGAATAAGTCCCCCTGAATGGAGGGGGATCATGGCTTGGGACTTGGGGACACAGGTGAGGGGTGCAGGGGGTTCCCCGCAGCCCGACCCAGGTCTCGGAAGGCCGGATTGGGGGTCGGGTTGCAGGGAACAGGCATCTGGGTTCAGTGGGCCAGGATCACGGCTCTTGAATGAAGCTGCGGTGCCATGGCGACGGGACACCATAGCACCGTGGCTCCATTCACGGGACTGGCTGTGTTAGCTGGGTAGTTGCTGGGACATATGACCGGACAGAATTGGGTCCAGGCCGGTACGTCCAGGCACTAGACCTGATTCTGATCCCACGGGGGCTGCTGGATCAGAATCGGGTCTAACTTTGCACGCTCGATTCTGCTCGGCCGTATAGGGGGCTGGATGTGCATGAATGGAATTGGCTTCTATGGAAATGGCTAGCTCTGTTGCCATAATTGTTAAATCATTAATGGATGGCCATGTACCCATAATCTTGAAGAAAGCTTGTATTAGATCAATGAAAAACAAGTCTTTCTACCCTTCGAATCCCAAGAGTACATTTCTAATCTGGTATTTCTACCTAAGATAATAGAAAACCTAGTGCTATGTCAATCTATTTTGATTGATATTCATAATATCCTAGATAATTATCCATTTGGTTTTCGTTTAAAAACATGATATTGAACCTTGCTTATCTCTATTATTGATGTTACGTAGGTTTTGATCAGAGCACAGCATATTTTCTAGTATTACTAAACATTTCTGCTTTTTTCTCTTTAGGGATCTCTGGACGGTAATTGAATGGTTTAATTCCTTCAACAGGTTAGAATTGGTGTAAATGTTCAACCTGGTTTTCTATTCCATCTGGTGTCTCTCAGGGTTCAGTTCTATCCGTGATCCTGTTTAACAACTATGTTACCTATTTGTAGATTATTTAACTCTCCAGGGGTTGAATATGATCTTTATGCAGATGAAATTCAGTTTTATCATGAGCAGAGTGGAATGATAAATATGAAACAGTAGTTCAATCTTTCAAATGGCACTAATACAAAAAGATAATCCATAAAACTAACAATCAGCAGATTAAAAACAAATAATAGAAAGTATGTTTTCATGTAACACAAAATTAAGCTGTGGAATCTGTTGCTGGAGGACATGGTCAAGGTGATTAACATAGTGAGGTTCTAAAGAATCTTAAACAGGTTTCTAGGAGAAAAATCCATAACAAATGATTCGCAAAGCAGACATGGGAATCCTATTACTTATCCGTGAAAATGAGCTATGAGAAACCTGATCTGCCTTTTGGGATCTACAGAGTACTTTGTACTTGGACTGGACACTGTAAGAGTCAGAATGCTGGGCTCTGGATATTGGTCTCACTCAGCATGGCTTATTTTATGATGTTCTTAGGAACTTTCTTGAAGGTAAAAATGGGACTAGAAAGATATGATACCAACATTCAAATACCATGCTGGCTGCATGATGCAAATATTCAACTATCTAGTTGACTTCAATAAATACCAGCATTTTCTATAGAATAAAAAGCTGAAACACCAAAGCTTATTTTCTCTGATGACCTCAAGGCAGTCAGTGTGACAAAGATGCAGACAAGAATGGGAGGGAAGAAAAACACTTCCATCAAGATGGTGGTGGATACCTGGAACAGTCTTCCAATGGAGGTTATAGGAGCCAAAACAGCATCAGAATTCAAGCAGGGAAAAAAGAAGCATTCTTGGTAGAGAGGAGAAAAGCATAGATGAAACAAGAACTATGACAGCATAGTAGACAGGCACAAATGCATAGACTGGGTAGACCGAGTAGTCTTTTCTCCTGACACCTATGTTTCTTCATTTATCTGGCAATATGATCCAATTTTGTTAGGATGGTATTAATAAAGTTAAACTCCAATAAACTCCAATCTATAAACCTTGGGATCTATCATTATTAAGAAAATGAATTATTCAATTACTAGTCAACATTTAACCATGGTGGTCAGTGTTTTTTTTTTTAAACCATCCACCACAGTTAAATAAAAGCCAGATATTTTGCACCAGATTTTATGGCCAATGCAACACCTATCTGGACAGCAACAATATTTAACAGCTATCCAAATAGCTAATTTGCATAGTACCTTGGACAGCTCAGATTAGTATCCAGAAAGTGGTGCTGAAACTTTATATGCACCAGCTTGTATTAAATGGAAGGCTCTATACGGCTGATGCTTGTGGAATGGTAAGTCCCTATTGAGAGGGCCCCAGCATATTGAATAAAACAGGCATTAGTTTGCTGGGATGCTGAAAAATGGCTGTGATGCTCCCGAAATACATTCAGCAAACCTCAGGATAAGAGAAGGAGCAACCAAATAGCTTGCTCATGTGCCTTCTCACTATATGCTCCAGGCCTATGGAACAGCCTCCCTGCAAAGATGAGAGCCGTAAATGACATCACACTTTTTTGTAAGAACATAAAAATAATTCTTTTCAAAGAGCACTTTGGTGAAAAAACATAGCATGATTAACCCAGCCAAAATCCAGCAGATGCTATAGAACCTACCACAGCAACACATTAATAACAAAGTTGGATATCCACATGATACTAGATATCACACACACTATCCCCAATAAAGCTAGGTATGCTTCTACATAGCTCAGTTAGTATAATAACCCTGTATTATAGGTTAAAGTTCTACCTGTCCTGTTATCTGATTTATCCTTAATCTGTTATGTTGTTTTGTTATGTTCCATATAAAATGTTGTTCATTGTAAACCCCATTGATCTATGGAAATATGGTATATAAAAAATGTTAAATAAAATAAGTGTTATAAAATTGCTGAATTAAAGATTCATCACTTCTTCAAATTTAAGGTTTGTTTGAAAGAAAGATTTGAGTAAGCTGATGTGGTTTTCTAATAAGCGAATATAACAAAATACTGAAGAAACAGAACTTCTACCTATGACATCTGAAGTAAGATAAGTGTATTCCCCATCCCCTAAGATAGGTAATATTGGGGATCCATTTGTCTCTATATTTTGAAGAAGTAGATTATACTGCATCTATTCTAAATGTACATAAAATAAAAAGGAAAACTATATAGATGGTTTCCAAAGCAGGGTCTGACAAAAATAATTTTTAATAAGATTATATATACATACAATAGGGGTTTGTGAGGTTTATGTATCACATAACTACCAGCATGATCTGTTTCCAAACTGCCCTAGAACTATCTGGACAGCTGAGGTGGTCAAAGGAAAAATTCAATGACACTATCCAGATTGTTAATAAACTAAACTAGCTAAACTTTCTTGCTATACCACCTTTCGAAAAAAGTAGAGCAGTTTATAAAAATATGAAAGCTAACAGAATACAAGAATGTAAAATATAAAACAATGCCAAAATGAATAAAAATGATAAAATATGTAAAAATAAAAACAAGTGAATAAACAGATGAATAGATAATCAAAGTCAGCCTGAAGCAACCTTCTTTTTAAGGATCCCTGCTCTGATCATCACAATGATTGTATTGAAAAAGGACATGATATGGATCATAGTCATGATAAGCTATTTTAAAAAAATGAGGTTTTAGCACTACTTAGGATTTTGTGTAAGATATCTCTGATCTTAATGAATGAAGGAGGCTGTTCCAAAGTCTAGGTCCTAGATAGAAAAATGGCAAGTTCTAATTTGATTCCAAGCAAGCAAGTGCTGGCGATGTGATAGTTAAGTAACTCTACAACTGAAATCGTAGAATGTGTTGGGGCATGTAAGGAATCAGATAATTTGTGAGAAATTCAGGTATGCCTTGATAAATTGCTTTATATACAGTACCAACAATAAGGGGTATGTTTACTAAACTTCGGTAACGTAACAGCGGCTACGTTAATGCACGTTAGGTAACGTTAACGCACGCTATGTAACATTAACGTGCGTTAATGTTCCTAGCTGCGGTAAACACCGTAGAGGGTGGAGAGAGGCCGGAGAGAAGGGGGTCAATGGGCGGGGAGTGGGCAGGGAGAGGCTCCCACAACACCAATGCGGGGAACTGAAGGGCTGGAAACTACCGCGAGTGAAAACCTGGCATTAGATGCACATTTGCAGGAGAGAGAAACCATTTCAGTGTCAGCAATGTACAGCTTAGGCAGGGAGCCCGAAAAAGGTGATAGTAGTGCTCCATCTGCAGCAACAGTATAGTGGCCAAGTATGAAAGGCAAATGTGGCATAGGGGGACTGCAGGCAGGACATGCAGTGGGGGCAGCTGGAGCACAGGGTGAATTAGGCCATTGCCTAGGTGGCACATAGGAACATAGAAACTGGAAATCAGCAGGACAGCAGCTGACCAATAGTCCGTGTTCCACAGTGTCCCATCCAGGGGACATTACCCAGCAAGTACCCCAAAAGTCACACAGGTACCACTATGCCTGTAATAGGGCAAGCAGTGCACATCTGGGGACCACACTAACAAGGGTCCATAGACCACACCCAGGATGGGTCCCAAACAGTTCGTAGACCCAGCTAACTGAACACACTTTACAGCAGCCCCTAGTAAGACATTGCAGGGTGTGCCCATACGTTGTCAGAAACATATATACACCCAGTAGGCCAAACTGGGTACACCATACCAGAGGTGCATACCCTAGCCTGTCCACAGTCGGCAGTAACAACACACTCCACCTACATCTACCCGGTCCACCCTAGCCAACAGTTGCTAGAGCACCAGCCTGACATCCCCCCAGTCATCATTCCCCTATGTGGAAGGGACATAAAATTGGTAGGCAGTGATGAGGGGGATGTGTGGGTGTCCATGTATGCCTTGCCACCCCAGACCCCGCACTCTAGGCACCCGCCTACCTGCACAGTGGATGGCCTGGGACCGCGCATGACCAGCACCAACAGCATATGGTCATGTCGGCATGGCAGGTGGAGGGGATTGGGCTGGAGGGAGCAGTGCCACTCACCTGCAGTGGACCTAGGCCATGCCCTGTACCAGTACGTGGTGTGCAGTGCAACAGAAAAGGTCTGCCTGAGGAAAGTAAGGGTAGCCCCAGGGACCACTACTCCTCTATGGCAATAGTGTGGTGTGGTACACACAGCCAATGTGTCCAGAAGCAGAGGGTCACAGGTTCAAGTCCCAGCTTGGATCCTAGAGAGCATCTCCCCACATTTTACCCTACAATGCAGATACAACATCAACATGTGCAAACCCCAAAGCCGCGTCAAACAGGGATCAAAACATCCACTCACACAGGCTCTACTATCCAACGCTTCATGGAGAGTCAGGCTGTTGGCCCCAGCATGGAGCTGCATTTATCAGCAGAGCACTACTACTACCCCCTGCACAGTTTAGCAATGTCAGCACTGTGATCAGGACCAGTGTGGCGAGCAGGTTTGCCAACCACCCCTATCATTGCACAATGCTGCAATAGGGATGTGTGCGTTTGTATGTCTATCAATTGTTTTGTGGCTGCCTACACCGCTCTGGGCCCACAACGTCCCACAGTTACCAGTGTTAACCTGCAAATGTGCATAATGAGGAGCAAGGTATTGTGGATATGGCCCAAGACAGGGCGGATTGGCAGGATGCCTCTGTACAGGGTGTAGGGCAATGGCTGGGACACTGTAGTGCCTGACTTCCACCTGCATGGACAGGGAGGCCACAGCATGGCATGCTGTGAGGTCACTCTCACCCTGACCGAGCAATGACCATGGCATTTCTGTGCTCCAACATAGTGCTCAAAGCTGTTTTGTCTTCAGTTATACCTGTGTGTTCCTAGTTCTGTGGCCCAATCACTGAGTTATCTGCTTGGTATTTGTGCTGTACATCCTATCTCTGGGTGCACAGGGTTCTCCTGTGAGCATGCACTATGAACTGGCTAGTGGACTGTCTGCAGTTAGTCTGTGTGTGATTGGCACACCTTGTAGGGTGGTGTTGTCTGCTGGTGAATGGCAGACCATGGTGTAGGGCAGTTGAGGTTTCCCTGGCTTATCCTAAGCATTACTGCTGGTCTGCCACAGTCATAGGTATGGCTCTGGCCCACCAGCCCTGGAGAGCTGTCCTCTGTCAGCAGGTCTGCGGTTGCTTGTCCTACAGCCAGGGCTCAGGCACCTGTCCCTCCACTCCCTCACCTACAAAATGGGTGATTGTGGGTCCTTTGGGGTATATAGTGTATACAACTTTGACCCGTAGAGACAGTGCTAGATCCATCTCATGTGAGTCTAGACCCCCCTCCCCCTCTCCCTCTCTCCCTCTCCTTTCCATCTCCCCTCCCCCTCCCCCTCCCCCTCTCCCCCTCTCCCTCTCCCCCTCTCCATCCTCCCCCCTCTCCCCCTCTCCATCCTCCCCCCTCTCCCCCCTCTCCCCCTCTCCATCCTCCCCCCTCTCCCCCTCCCCCCTGTTAACAGGTGCCCATGGCAGCCAGACCCTAACACTGGGTATGCACTAATATGTGTGGTGTCTGGCCCCACAGGGCCATATGTGACTGCAGAACACAGAGGTACTTTCAGTTGCACTGCTAGAAACACCTGGCACACACTGGCAGTGCTAGGGATGTGCAGCAGGACCTATCTTTAGCACCATAAGTACTGCGGACCTAGTGCTGGGTGCCCATCCTAACCCTCAGGGTAAACACAGAACCTGCACAATGGTATGGTCTGTAGCTACTCTGTGCCAGTATTATACACTGTCAGTCCATCTTACCATGCTGCAGTATCGGAGAGGTGCAGACCCCATATGGTGATCAGCTGTAGACTGCTGTTCTGCATGTGCATTGCATCATGGGTGCTGGTAGGGTTACCCTAACCTGGCACACACAGCAGACGGTTTGTGTGGTGACCTGCAGTCCTTCTGTACCCAGCCATTGCTGTGGAACAAGCCATAGAGGTATAGCCTACTGGTTAGTACAATGATATTCTGAACAGTGGTCATGGGTTTGATTCCTCATTGATCCCTCTCTTCATGCCTATCCAACTCAGATATTTTGCATGCCTCTAACAGTCATATCTTTGCAGATCCATGCTGCCAGCCCATATTACCCTCACCACTGTTGCCAACAATCCTTCAGTCCATCTTTCTGCGTCTGTCAGCTATGTAGAGTCCTGTCTTCCTGTGCCCAGCCACCCCATGTCCTGCACTGGTACCATTTCCTGCACTGCGACTCTTCGTGCTTGCCTCACCTGTGCCTGATCTGCATAGCACCACCACTCCTCTGACCACCCATCATTGTAACTATCCTGCCACCTCCACCGGGGGACACGTATGCCCATCGTCTGCCACCAACTGTCTTTCCAGTACTTTACATTGCCAATACCCTGTGCTGTGGTACAGTTGCCCCCACTATGTTTGTCAACAGTACTGGCAGCCACATGGGATGCCCGTAGATATGGCAGGTCCAGCAGCTCCCAGCTCTTCCTCCCTCACTCACCTGTTCATTGCCTTTCCTGAGTGCTCTATCTAGTGTTAGGGCTACATCTGTCGCTATGCCTCACAGGTCATGCATGTCATCCTGAAGCAGCTTGCAGCTCTTAGGGAACACTAACCTAGGGCACCGTAACCTTGTTAGGCCACCTTAACCTATGATTCCATAGCCCAGGGTGCCTTCTACGGTGCCTTGTCCAGGGGTGCCTAATACAGCGCTTGGCCTAAGGGGCCTTATAGGGTGCCTTACAAGGCGCCTTATGAGGCACCTTATAAGGCACCTTACTTATAAGGCATCTTACAAGGCGCCTTGTAACGCACGTTAGTCTAAGGTGACTTGTAATGCGCGTTAACTGATACGGCTTGCCGTAACGATGCACCACCCACGCCTTTATATGGACATCTGTACCAGTACCGCGGAACCTAATGCAGATGACATTACCACAGTTTAGTAAACATACCCCTAAGAGTTTAAACAATTCAATAAGAGATTGGAAGGCAATGCTGTTTGATGAGTAGAGGTGTCACATGATATTACTTAATGTACTTGCATAGCATATCAATTTAACTGTGGTGTTTTGAGAGATTTGGAGATGCTTTATGGATTTTAATTTAATTCCATTATATATGGAATTATAATAGCCCGGTCTTGTGAAGGTTAAGGCATGGGTTAGTATCTGTAAATCTTTAATATTTAGATAATGACAGAATACCATATATGCATCTCAGAGAAAAATAAATATGATTTAATGATAGGTGTCACCTGCTTGTCAAATGATAGCTTGTGACCCAAAGTAACTCTTAGGATAGTGATGGTATCCTTTAATGTTATAGGGACTTCGAAAACTGTGAGGGAGAAACAGTAGGAGACAAGAAGTTCTCAGTAAAACAGAAAATAGTTGATTTCTGGGGATTTAATTTTCAGCTTTTCTAGTAAGACAATTGACTACTGCTGTTAAACATGGTTAATTTGTGAAATATCCAGTGATCTCCTATTGGCATATTGTATGAGCTGAATATCATCTGCATAGCAGTAAACTACTATGCCAGGATGCTAGGTTAACACAGCTAATGGGCTTAGAAACAGGTTGAACAGTAACACTGAGCCCTGGGAACACCACAAGTTAACATATGACTATCAGAAATGGAAGAATTTGAATGCATCCTACAGGACCGTGATTCTAAGAAAGAAAAGAACACCTATTTATTTAGATTTGTATACCACTTTTTTCTACAATGAAAGTGGTACGTTGCACAAAATAAATTACATAAAATAAGGAGTGACATAACATTGGATAAGAGGTAACACAACTTACACAGTACCGTCCCCTGTAATCCAATAATTATGAACTGATGAATCAATAGTTGATGATCGATCAAAGTGAAGGCGGCTCTTAGGTCTAATGATACCATGATCATAGATCGGCATGCCTCTAACGTAGAATGAATTTCATTGACCAGAGCACTAAGGGGTATGTTTACTAACCCTTCTTAATGTGCGCCCGGCGTTAGTGTGCAGTCTGCCATATAAGGAGTGGGCATTCCGGACAAAAAGTAGCAAAATGGGATTAGCGCGCGATAACGCGCGCTGCTGCGCACATTATCGGGCAAAGCGCCGCTAAGCGCGTTACCGCGTGGTAATCTTAAGTAGGCGCACAGACATCCAAACATAGAAACAGAAGTGTAGCACAATGGTTAATACACTGACTGATGATACAGGGGTCATGAGTTTGATCCCCCAGTGTGCCTAATGCATAAGGCTGGCTGCGGCATCAGCTTTGACATGTAAGTATTGTTTCCTGAGGCATTTTATTTGTATTTTAATTATTGCTGCCAGCAAACACACCCTCACGTGCCATAACCTAAGGTGCCGCATAAGGCACCCTATAAGGCACTCCATAGGGCACATTATAAAGTGCACTGTCCGCCACGGCACCCTATAATGTCCCCTATAGGGCACCTTATAAAGCACCTTATACAGACTGTAACCATAAGGTGCCTCAGAAGGCGCTTTATAGGGCGCCATATAAGGCGCCTTCGGAGGCACCTTATGGTTACAGTACTCTGAAGGTGTGTTTGCTGGCAGCACTAATGTACATTAAAAATAGACAATGCTTTGGACAGCCCTATCAAATAACTCTACTGTGGGTTTGGACCCATGACCTCTGGCTCCACAGGCAGTGAAGTAACCAGTGGGCTACAGCTCCATAGCTGCTAACAAACCTCTGGCTGGCTGCAGAAGGACTGCACATCACCACACAAACAGTCTGCTGTGGTCACCAGGATAGGGTTAACCCACCCATACCCATGATGCACTGCACATGCAAATCAGCAGTCCACAGATGATCACAAGATGGGGTATGCACTCCCACAGCACCTCGGCCTGGTAGGGGGAACTGACCGTGTGTGTTACTGGCACAGAGTAGCTACACACCGTCACATTCTGCAGCTACGGTACTCACCCTGAGGGTGAGGTGGGGTGCCCAGCACCAGGTCCACAGCACTCTCCATGGCAGAAATAGGCCATGCTGCAGGTCCCCAGCAGTGCTAGTGTGTAAGAGAGGTAGTTTCTGCAGATACACTTTGGATACATTTGTATTTCTCAGTCAGGTTTAGCCTTTTGGACCCATATGAGGATTATGTACCACCACCCCACCCTCTGGGGCTGAGAGTGGCAAACAGGGTCTCCCACCGACAGATACACATTTTACCTCCCTGCAATGGTGGCAGTAGAAGGGACCATCAACTCCAGTCCTGCTGGGGAACAGACATCCTACAGGGCAGTCAATGCAGCTCTGTACACATCCATAAAGCAATAGCAGACAGACATTAGGCCTGGATCTGCTAAGCTGCACCCCACCACTATCTGATATTCTCCTGCAGCAAGCCTTCAGCCGCTGCACCCTGCAAGGTGTTCCAGCAAGACACATACCAGCTGCAGACAGTCTGCTAGCTAGTCCATAGTCCATGTTACATGGTTAGCCCCAGCACCTCAAAGATAGGTTTTCCCATACCTATTTTTAAGGCTCAGAGTGCTAACCATGTAGCATTGAAAATTGATGCTACATGGGTAGCGCCAAGGCCCGCCTCTGCTCCGCCCCAGAACGCCCCCAACATGCCCCAATGCGGATAGCATCTGGGCGCATTAGGGACATATCTATGATTTTTGAAGGACATTACCCATGTAGGTGCCCTTCGAAAATCCCAGATAAGGCTTTCACACCGGCATCTAGGGAAGTTACCCGTGTTAAGGCCTTCGAAAATTGGGCCCATGATGTTTACATGCTTAAGCTCTTAAAGGACTTCCGCATGTGAATGGGCACTTATCCATGTACTTTAGGCAATCACTATTCTGTAAGTGCAAGCATATGTTCCATTGCATGTATTTCGGTTCAGGTGGGCACAGGGGCAGAGTTTGCAGAGACTATAGACGAAGCTAAAATGTATGCTCATAAACTATTTATGCATTATCTTTACAAATCTAGTCATGGACATTTACACCAGGTTCAGGGTTGTTGTAGATAGCTGCACCTAGATTTTGCCTGCATACCTCGGCACTTATGCTCCCATTTTATAAAGTATGTTCATACTTTATAGAATCGGCCCCACATATACACTGCAATAGAATAGGTCCCACATATGCACATTAACTATGCGGGAGTTTATAGAATTACCTTTACGTGCATAAATCGTGGTACTGTAGTGATTTACAGATGTAAATAACCACTTATACATGCAATGAAGTCAATCGTCATTTTGAAAATACGCACGCCAGACTGATGATGCTTACTTTCACTTTGGCCGTGTATGGGGCTGGAGTCTGGGTGGAGCACAAAATTACATGCATAAATTGTAAAATATTATGATTTATGTGTGTTCTTGAGAAATCTGGGCAGAAACATTTCCACAAGCTGGCGTAAGTACTCATGCCTAGTTTAACATATGCTTTTGACCACTTACATTCCTATTTTATAAAATACATGAGCAACTTTCTTTCTAAAATGAGCATGAAAAGCGTACATAAATCTAACATAACTTTATAAAGTTACCCTTCTAATGACTCTGGAGGGCAAAGTTTGTGAGATAGTTGGGTTTTCTGAATAGTAAATAAGGCCCGATATTTTCAGTGAGCTACAGGTATTTAAAATTAATTTTGCATTAGTTCATCTTCTACATTAATTCACCTGTAGGACAGATGGTGCATTTAGTAGTTTAGTATTATATGAAAACCAATATACAGTAATACCTTGACTTACGAGTGCATCAACTTACGGGTTTTCCGAGATACGAGCTGTCGCTCGGTCGATTTTTTGCTTTATGATGCGAGCCAAGATCTGAGTTACAAGTTACGCCATTAGCAAGCATTCAGTTCACGTGGGTAGCACCTGCACATCTTTTAGGTGGTTCTTTGTTTTCCTTCAACTTTTTACGTCGCGTATTGAATAATTTTAACAACCATGGATCCTAACAAAGTGAGTGCCAAGATCAGTGCTGAGAAGAAGAAAAGGATGATGTCCTTGGATATAAAGAACAAAATCATCGAAAAACATGAGCGAGGTGTGCATGTTGCCGACTTGGCAAGGCAGTAGGATCGTAGTACGTCTTCGATATGTACGATTTTGAAACAGAAGGAGTCGATAAAGGCTATAACGCCAGCCAAGGGCATTAAGATTATTTCAAAGCTCCAGACCTCTGTCCATGAAGAGATGGAGAAGTTGTTGTTGGTGTGGTTGACGGAGAAACAGCTCGCAGGAGATACCGCGACCGAGAGCATCATCTGTGAGAAGGTACGAGTTATTTATGGCAATTTAGTGCGTCAGATGCCGGAAACATCAACAGACGAGGCAGTGGAAGAGTCATTCAAAGCCAGTCAGAGATGGTTTGATAATTTTAAAAAGAGGACCGGCATTCACTCCGTCGTCAGGCATGGTGAGGCAGCAAGCTCAAATGTGAAGGCAGCTGAGGATTTTATAATAACTTTTGCCAAACTGATAGAAGCCGAAGGATACATCCCCCAGCAAGTCTTTAACTGTGACGAGACAGGGCTCTTCTGGAAAAAGATGCCGAGGAGGATGTACATAACGGCAGAGGAGAAGAGCATGCCAGGCCACAAACCTATGAAAGATAGGTTAACCCTTGCACTGTGCGCAAATGCGAGTGGTGACTGCAAGATTAAGTCGCTACTCGTATATCACTCTGAAAACCCCAGAGCCTTTAAGTCTCAGAGACTTAAAGAAAAACTGTGGAGGGCAAACCCAAAGGCATGGGTTACTAGGGAGTTCTTTGTGCAGTGGGTAAACTTGGTCTTTGGTCCTGCCGTCAAGAAGTACATTTTGGAAAATAACCTATCCCTGAAAGCCCTTCTCATCCTTGACAATGCTCCCGCACACTCACCAAACCTCGAGGATGACATCCTTGAAGAATTTAAGTTTATTAAGGTCTTCTACCTTCCAGCCAACACCACCCCTATCCTGTAGCCCATGGACCAGCAGGTGATTTCAAATTTCAAAAAGCTCTTCACCAAACACCTGTTCCGGCGCTGCTTTGAGGTTACAGAGAACACAAATCTCACCCTTCGAGAGTTCTGGAAGGATCACTACAATATCGTGACCTGCCTCAGAATTATCGACATGGCCTGGCAGGGTGTTACAAGGAGGACCTTAAACTCTGCATTGAAGAAGCTGTGGCCTGAGGTTGTGCCCAAAAAGGACTTCGAAGGATTCGAACCTGAAGAGTTAGTGTTGGAGGAGATTGTGTCCATCGGAAAGTCCATGGACCTGGAAGTGGATGAAGGAGACGTTAATGATCTCGTCGAGCAGCACAACGAGGAACTGACAATGGAGGAATTAAAGGAGCTACAGGAGCAGCAGCATACAGAGGTTTTGCAGGAAATTAATGTGGAGGAGTCAGAAGCAGAGGAGGTTATCTGTACAAGTGAGATCAAGGAAATGTTGGAAATGTGGGAGAAAATTTCAGAGTTTATTGAAAAGTAACACCCTGAAAAGTTGCAACAAGTCATGCGTTGGCACTTTGTAACGACACTTGTCTCACTCATTTTTGAAACATTTTGAAAGGGAGGAAGAAACAAACCTCCTTGGACAGGTTTTTACTGAAACGCCCTGCAAGTGAAAGCGAGGAAAAGTGTGGTGAAAAAGGCAAAAGTCAGTGAAGAAGAAGAAGATTAAGTGAAGTTTAGTGATAAAGTGTGTAAGTTAAATTTAGCAATAAATTGGTCCTTGAGCAATCCCATATCTTTTTCCATCTTCTTTCTTGAGTTGTCATCTCGATTTGATATACAAGCAAATTGAGTTACGAGCTCGGTCACAGAACAAATTAAACTCGTAAGTCAAGATATCACTGTATCAGTAATCAGGAGTGCAAGTACGCACTTCAGTGTCTGAGGGTTACCAACCAATTAGGTTTTCCAAATTACCTTAAGAGATTTACATGCATTGTCTCATACAAATACATTAGGGTTATCTGGAAAACCTGGCTAGCTGGTAGCTGTCAAGGACCAGGGTGCCTACCATTGATCAGATGACAGAATAAAACAAGTATGATATAAAAAAAATCCCGACTAATACTGGATCTGTGAATCAATGAGAAAATCAGAACTCTATTGTTAAAATCTCATTGAAAACGCTAACATATAGAAAGAGTTATCATCTGCCTTCTTCAACAAATCCCCATCTCCAGAAGACATTGGGAAATACATTCTGCACTTCAAAATCTTTTATGTATATTTTATATTTTATAAGGAAATAAAACTTTTATTTCAAAGTCCTGATATCTTGCCTGCCAGTAGTTTGCCAAGCAATCAATCACGAGAAGGATTTGCTATTAGCAGTAAGAAAGCAATGTACAGAAGGCTTGGATCATCGCTGCCAGTCATGGAGATGCAAATTAATAGCAGGCCCACACTTTGAAATTTCTCCCTTAGCTGCAAAGAAAAAAGCCCTGACTGCATCCGGCAGCTGCTGTTTTAGTGAGCTGTGTCATCTGATTAGATTGTCACTTCTTGCCAAGGGAGTGGGAAGGGGGCAGAATCTCCAAATGAGTTAGTTTTGCACATATCATGACCGTAATGAACCTCATTTCTAAGCCAGAGTATGTGACGTATGATCTCAATCTGTGGTCACCTTGAGGAAATTGATGTATGGAATCAGTCATGAGGGAAATCAAAGGGAAAATTTGCACAGATGTAAAAACATCTTCTGGTAGCAATGTATAAATTAAATCTTTGTACAAATGAATGGACAGTCTGCACTTACAATAGGCAGAGTGGAATTAGTAGTCATAGAAGATTCCAGCTGTTGACTGTTTCACTCACAATAGTTATAAACTGCATAATTCATAGGGCATCTCTTTTGAGATTAATTGAAACTGAAGTATAAGTGCATTATTAGGGATGTTGTTGACAGCTGAGGGTACAAGATAAGATTTACCATTATTAATACCCCAGTTGATGGGATGTCTATCATTAAGCTGTCACTTTGCAGAGTTTATCAATGTCAGTAATGGTAGGTGCAGAAATCAGTGTCAAATAAAATTATTTTCACTCATATCACGGAAATCTGGAAATAAATGTTTTGCTTATCGGGGCGTGACTTAAATGTGAGTAGAAATCGCTGTTCTGGATAACCAAGTCCATGCAATCTTCTTCTTTCCCATTCCATCATACTTCATAGTTTAAAACCTTTGCAAAGTTAAAGTCATTTCAACATTGGCAATTTGATAGAAAATGTAATCTTTTTCTTAATTACAACAACACAAAAATAGTTTTGTAGAGTCCAATATAGATTCCGCCTTGGTATTGCAAAGCATGTAGCACCACATTATCAATTTTTGAAAATCTTGCACACGTCCATAGACAATCCAGAAAAAAGGAAAGATCCAAAATAAGAAGACCCAAGAGCTAAAGCATAGCAAAGAAAACTTTTGCCAGGATAACAGGTGTACAAAGGAAGAACAATTTTCCAAGCCATTCCCAAAGTAAAACAAAATAGCGGCTCCTATTTACTGGAGTACAAAGGTATTTCATAAGCATTACTTCATGTAAAAAAAGTGCAAATCAGTCAAAAGCATGTAAAAATGCCAAAAATGTTAGTTTTTTTATTTTTTTTTCACACAGAACACACTTATGTAAAGTGGTTTCGCAAAAGTACTTTGCACAGTAGTAAACTTTCACATAAAGCCCATTTTTAAAAATTTCACATCAACGAACTGCTGTGATGCAGATTCATGCAAAGCAGTTTATTAATCCTCAGTTTTTTTAAATAACTCTGCTTTGCAAAATTCATGCAGTGGTGATAGAAAAATAATTGGGCCACTGGTCCTGATTCATATGTACCCCTCAAGAATGCCTTACATATGAATCAGTGGCTCTTGACCTCTTCTGACCATCTACCCAACTAAACCCTGATATGGGGATGAAAGTACAATAAATGAGGCCTAGATTCACCTTCCAGCCAAAGTCTCCTGAAAATAAGCAGTCTCTACCTGGTGACACCCCTGTCCCCCCTCCCCTATCAAAGCCCTGTCTCAGCACTATGGTGGAGCTTCCTTTTATTACAGACTGGTCACTAGCTGTATGTTCCAACATACTGCTAGGAGTCCAGCACTGTCAGAAGCCTGGTGTGGAGCAGGAATACATGGGGATTGTTCATGCCCTCTTCTAAAGGGCCACTGTAGTGACTAGTAGGGATCAAAGCTGATATCTTCAACATAGACTCTCTGATGCAGATGTACTTGAACATAACACTGTCAGATGTGCTGGATATGCTGTTTATTGTTTTGATGGACAGAGTTTGAAGATAAATATGAAGTGGAAGAAATGAAGATAAATGTGCTGTTGTAACAAGTATAGGTGTTGTGGAGGATCAGCCTAGTGGTTGTGGAAGCGTGGTCTAGTGGTTGTGGAAGCGTGGTCTAGTGGTTGTGGAAGCGTGGTCTACTGGTTAGCGCAACAGCCTAGCACCCAGAAAATCAGCGGTTCAATTCCCACTGGTACTCCTTGTTGGCTTTAGGTAAGTCACTTTACCCTCCATTGCCTCAGAAGAAAAGGCTGGCAATCTACTTCCAGTGATACATTGCCAAGGAAACCCAGAAGTAGCTGGGTCATATGAGTCAACACTGACTTGATGGCACAAAAAAAAAAGTATAAATAAATCTGTCCATTAAGGTTTGTACAGTTGGAGAAGGCAAGGGTGGGGAGGGGCTTAGGTGAGGGTAGTAAATCCTCAATTTGCCCTTATACTTAAATATCTTTGCAAAGAAAGATCCGGAATGCTGTGTGAATGCAGCTTTTAATGTACCACCATCTTGAGTTTCCCTAACATGCTCATTTTTGAATGCAATGTATTTTTGGGTATGTTTACTGACGTGTTCATAATTAGCGCAGGGTTTAGTGCATGTTAAGTGTGCTGTGGTAGAGAACACTTTTTATTCTGTGAGATTTAGGGGTATGTTTACTATTCGGCGGTAGTGGCTTCTGTGCAATATTGGAGCCGCAGCCCCATTGATTTCAATGGGGCTGCGGCTCCGATATCGCACAGAAGCCACTACCACCATTTAGTAAACATACCCCTTAGAGTTTGTTTGAGGAATAATAATATGCAGTTGTGTTATTGGCACATTCAGTTATGTGAATGCTGTTCTGTGTGAGGGTAATTGCCTAATCATCACTAGTGCATATATCTTCTCCTAGGTGGTTGTGAGTAATTCATCACACATTGATTCACGGCACTGGCCTACGTAATAGATCTTCCCCTAATAACAGCCAGAAAGATGCTTGGGTGTATATGGAGAGGAATGGTCAGCAGGAAGAAGGAGGTGATAGTGCCTCTGTATAAGTTTTTGGTGAGACCCCGTTTGGAGTATTGTGTGCAATTCTGGAGACCGCAACTTCAAAAGGATATAAGCAGGACAGAGTCAGTGCAGAGGGTGGCTACTAAAATGGTCAGAGGTCTTGGTCATAAGGCATATGGAGAAAGTTTTAAAGATCTCAGTATATACAGGGCGGCTCAAAAAAAGTGAGAACATCTCGTAAATTAAAAGCTTAAATAGTTTACTTATTTACCTTTTTTAACTATATAACATCTTTATTTCGACAATTTCCGGTCGCCAACTTTTTTTTTTCTAATTTGTCAATCGTTTACATCTGTCTTTTTGAATTTTTAAATAACTTATATGCTATGAGATGTTCTCACTTTTTTTGGGCCACCCTGTATACTTTGGAAGAAAGGCAGGAGAGGGGAAATATGATAGAGATGTTAAATACTTCCTTGATATAAATGCATAGTAAATACGTCTCTTTCATCTGGAAGAAAGCTCTGCAAAGAGTGGGCATAGGATGAAGGAGAAAAGGGATAGTCTCAGGAGTAATTTGCAGAAATACTTCTTTATGGAAAGAGTGGTAGACGCATGTAATAATCTCCCAGTGGAGGGAGTAGAGACACAAACTGTATTTGAATTCAAGAAAGCATGGGGCAAAAAAAGAGGATCTCTAAAGGAAAAAAAGGGACTGTAAAGCTTTGTAGTTTGTATGGAAGGGCAGACTGGCTAGCCCGTATGGTCTTTATCTGCCATCATGTTTCTATGTTTCTAACATACTGACTGCATCTCCCATTGTCAGAATTCTCATAAACAGCCCTCTCTCCTGCTCTGGATCCCTTGAACACAAGAAATTCTACCTTCTAAAGGGCCATGGCTGAGATAAGAGGACTGTTCCTTATCTCCTACTGTTTGACTTCTATTGCTGATCTAGGAACTGCATGCATATGGCGGATGTCTGTTTATAGCAGGTCTAGGGGTGACAGAGCATGATGTCATCAGGGGGTGCACATGGGTGCTATGAAATATATGCAATGAAAATTGAACTAAATATAATGGACCCAGTATTCAAAGGTATTTACATGGTTTACAGATCTTCTGGGGCTGCATCTGACCATGACATTGAATATCCAGGGTTAAAGATTGTCAGCGATGGCTATGTGCCGTAGAGGCACATAGCCATTGCAAATGAATATCAGGCCTAGCATTTATATGCTATTCATAGCACAACTTTTACTACATAGGCTCTGTCGGTTTTTAGTAGGAAATCAGGGGCCTATGTAGTAAAAATTGTGCTATGAATCAAAGGGGAAGCAGCATGGAATTGTGATGAGAAATCTACTTCTCTAGCTAGCAACTTTAATACCGAGGGGGAGGTAAATGCAAGACAATTAGGAGGACTCTCCTTTAGGAAGGATCAGTTTAAATTAGTTTTTTAAGAAGTAATATCTTCCAATGGGTTTTTGCCCATTGTTGTTGGCAGAATAGCTCAAACTCTTTCAAGTTGATTGGGGTTGTGTGTGAACTGCAGTCTTCAAGTCTTGCTGTAGTTTTTCTCAAGACCTCATGTCTCGGCTTTGACAGGAGCTCTTGTGGGCATTCACTTTCTTCTTGCTGAGTCATCTCATTCTTGCTTTTGTTTTTTTGCTTAGGATTATTGCCCTACTGAAAGATGAATCTTCATTGCAGTCCCAGGTCTATGGCAAGCTTAAAGAGGTTTTCTTTGAGGATCTACCTCTATTTTACATCACCCATCTTTTTTCTATCTTTGTCTAAATTTAGAAAGAGCTTGAAGACATTGTTGTTCAGGATTCTTTTGTCAGTGTCATCCAATATCTTTGATGTTTGAGTTCAGAACATAAGAACTACCATACTGGATCAGACCAAATGCCCATCAACCCCAATGCCCTTCTTCCAACACTGACCATTCTGGGTCACATGTACCCAACATAGCCCAAAAGTAGCCAGTTCAATGCTGCTTATCCCTAGGGATAAGCAGCAGTTTTCTCTAGGTCTAGGTCAATAACAGTTTATGGACCAGGAATTTGTCCAAATCTTTTTTAATTCCAGCTACTGCACAATACCTGCTTTTACCACATCCTCCAGCAATGACTTGCAAACATAATTATACATTGAGAGAAAAAATATTTTCTCCTATATGTTTTAAATATATTACTTTATAGCTTCATGGTGTGTCCCCTAGTCCTTGCTCTAACACATTTCAATAAACAGACTCCTTTATGGCCCAGATTCAGAAAGGAGAATAGCGGGACTGTACATTCCAGTGGGACATGCAGCCTCGCCATCTGTCCTGCTCGAATTCAAGATCACTGTCTTCCCGCATGCACAGAGGTGGAGTGTGGGTGGGCCAGACACCCAGACATACAGGGTTAATTTAGGTAACGGCCGTGGAGGCGGAATAAGCACTGGTCCCCCGTGTACCCTAGCTCAGCAGCCCCCTCCAATGCAGCGGAGGTATGGTGGGCATGGCCCGCCGCCCGACCACGGCCCCAGTGGGCCTGTCAAGGGCTGTGGGGGGAGAGAGACTGGACAGGGGGGGGGACATCAGACCATCCACTCACCAGAGAGTTCGGGGGAGCCTGGCCGTTCAGTCCCATGGACGTCCCCGCAGCTGAGAGAGAGGCACGCCGGGCAGTCCTTGGGCCCGATTCTGACTGCCACGGGAAGGTTTTGCTCCCGCATTTCAGAATCGGGTCCAAATGGCCCATCCTGCTCGGGGCCGTCTGAATGGCCCAGAAGTGCCCCTTCCAGAATCGGACTTCACATTTGCCTTCCATGTTTCTAATGGAAGATAATATTTGCTTGTAAATTTGAAATTCAGTAAATATAAACTTTTAAAAAAAGGAGTGTAGTTGTAGAGTATGCATGCTAAGGAGAGGAGTTTCAATGGCGTAGGGCAGAGTTGCCATTTACACACGTTCACATGTACTTATGTGCTAGCACATACACCTTCTCCTAAGAAAGTGTAAATATCTGTGGCTTCAATCTAGCTCCTATTTCTACTTAATTGGTGCTAGTATTTTATAAAGACACATAGGCGCCTATGGTGATCATTTTAAAAGGGGTAGAAGCAATTTTGAAGTCCAAAAATGTGCATACGGACGTCCAAATCACAGATGTCCCAGTAGTCATTTTACCAATGGTTTTTAAAGAAGTCTCTAGTGCAAGGATGGCCAAGTAGGCAGGGGGCGTGGCAGAAGGTGCAGTGGACTTAGATGTTCCTGTCTGATTTCAGAAACGTCAGAGATATCTGCTTCCCATCCAAACTCAGACCTGCTCCAGGATCGAATAGGCATCAGGAAAATGCTCTTTTTGACTATAAAACATTTGGAGGGTATAGAGAAGAGGGCTATTAATCTAGGTTTGTACCTGAGGCTATGGCGGTTTAAGTGACCTGCCCAAGATCACAAAGAACAGCAGTGAGATTCAAACTCTGGCCTCCCTGGCTATTCTTAGACATCTCGGGCCCAATATTGAAGTAGGCAGGCTAGGTGCCGCTATGGCGCATAGCCCTGCCCGCTCACCCCTAACCCCAGATATTCAATGCTGCAGCAACGGCATTGAATATCCAGGTTTTGCGCCAGGTGGAATCCCCTGCAGATCCTAACCATATAGCGGCGATATTTAACTGCTATACGGTTAGTGATCCACGGCTAGAACTAGACGAGCCAAAAGTTGGCCTAGTTTTAGCCACTGATCGCTAACCATGTAGCAGTCCAATATCGCTGCTACATGGTTAGTGGCAGTCACCGCCTATGCTTTGCTCCGGAACACCCCCAATACACCCTGATGGTAACTGGATAGCATTGGGGCAAGTAGGGGACTTAGTAGGAGATATTCAACGGCACTAACTGTGTAGGTGCCATTGAATATCCCTGTTTAAGGCATCTATATGGTTTACTTGGCTGAAAACCGTGTAAATGACTTTCGAATATCGGGCCTCTCCAGTCTTGAATGCTATGCTGGAGATGTTTATGTAGACGGCCCCATAGACATCTATTTTGGTCATGTTCATTTTGTGAAATCATGTCTGAACTTGGACATGCCTGCTTTTGGCTTAGACATTTCAGATTGCACTTGGATGCCATCTATAAAATGTGCCTTAACGTCTCTTAATAAAATAGGCATTTCTCCAATTCTGCTGGGCACTCTGTTATCAAATTACCTTTCACATGTACAAATCCCAACACGTCTACATAGAAGTTGCAAAATCGTCATTTTCACATGTATATTCCAGCACTTAAATATGGAAGCTGTGATGCGGAAGCTGCTCTTTTTGTGCACATGCAAATTTGTAAAAGGGCTGCTCCCACTGTCCTTGCTGGCAGAGACAACTACACCCTTGCACACGCTTTTATGTATTTGGCAGAGCCTCTTGCAGAACACAGGGGGAACTGAGCACATCCCACCCTGGATATCACAATTTCGATTTTAATGACTGATCTACAATGGGCCTTCATGTGTAGCATGTAAGAGGCATAGCATCATCACTTAGAATAAAGCAAGGCATTAGTAGCATTATGTTGTCATAATGCTTTGCAACTGCAGGGACAGGAAAACTTGTGAAGATCTTGTTTTTATTTATTTCATGTAGGTCACCTGCCGAATAATCCTATGCAGATAACAACCAAACATTTGAATTATTTCAAAAATCAACCCACAATACAAACATAAAGGCATACAAACTCAAGTCTACATAATCCGAAGTGGAGTAAAATGGGTAAACGTGAATCGATTGTTTACTCTGGTCACTCCATCTCTTGAGGTGACATAAAGTGCAGTCATTGTATCGTCAGTCATTATAGTATGTGGTAATATCCCGCATGCTGGCTGTCACCAGCTACCATGCTTCATCTTCACCCCAAACCCGCCTGTGGCGAACTAGGCAAACAGAATGGATTTAACCCATTGCTGTCTGCTTAGTGACTGCAGTAACTGTCAGCACAGGTCAGTGCGTGCTGTACAGTGCACCATGAAGCTCACACTGACAGTTACCATGCCTTAGTAACATGCCCCATTGTGAGCTGTAGAAATATAAAAAGACAATCGTTTTGTTTGGATTCAGTACTGTATAACTGTAAGAAATAAACATCCATTGTATTGTTTGCTAACCTTCTAAAGTAAGCAATTTTACTATCTGAAGTTTTGCTACAATTACTTGAAAAAATTAAAAAAAAAATTGTGCTTAATAATTTTAATTCTCTCTGGAGAGTGCCCAACCAATACATGAACCGCTTGGCCATGGCTCCATTCTTTTCGGTGTGGAGGGTTCCAGCTCACAGGGACATCACAATAATACCAGTTGTTTCCAGTGCTGCTTTTCAGAAAAGATTAACAGGTTTCACATTTTAAAATAACTTGTAATACCTTTACTAAAATGTACAGCAATTAGGAATAATTACTGTAAGTATGATTTAAGTGTAATGATATCAAGAAGAGAAAGACAGAAAATTGAAAGTAGAGCTTTCAGCTTAGAGATCTAATGTGTAGAACATTAATAATGTATAGACATATTACACTTACTGTATGAGAGTGAAGAGATTAGTCCACTGAACATTTTAGTGCTGAAAAAGCATCTCTTCGAGAACGTAACTATAGATTAACCCTGGGAGTACCGATGGGGTCAAATGTGACCCCATTGCAAGTTTCACAACACGTATCTCGGAAACTAGTTGTTCAAGAATGCAATCTTTTTATGACTTTTCACATGTCAATATTCTCTTTATATTGTGCCATGAGAGGAATAATTTTCATCCGCTAGGTGACGCTAGTGATGAATTGCAGCACAGAGTACCAGTAGGGTCATTTTTTACCCCAGTTGCTTACGTCCTGTTTGGATCATGATACAATTTGCAGTTTTGTGAATTTTTTGATCTGACAAAGGTATTTGTCATTAATTATGTATCATTTATTTTTTGTACTCTTATTTTATGAAAATTACACTTTTTCTGTAATTGATATCATACGTTCTCTCATTATTTCCGATGAAATCTAAAGGCTTTCAGCTCATTCATCACGATTATTGTACACCTATAGTAAAATTGCTTTGCGTTTTATTCAACTTTATCTTTGTTTATTTATTTTAGGTCATTGTTTATGATGTCAAAACGAAAGTATTCAGCTGCCCAAGTAAGAGAAATATTGCAACGAGATGCTGACAGTGACGGCTCTGAGTCGTCTGATGATGCAGCATATTCAGCAAGCGAAGAAGCATTTCAGCCACGTTCAGACGATAAATCTGATGATGACAGTCATGATTCAGATGGCGACAGCAGTTGGTCGCCAAGTGAATGTGAGACTGATGTTGAGCCGGTAATATCGCCTGCAGCAAAGAGTCAAGTTACAGGTCGAGGCAAAGGTCGAGGCTGTGCTGGACGGGGAAGAAGGCAGGAGTCCTCGGTGTCAGTATCATCTGTGAGGAATCTTAGGGGTATGTTTACTAAACTGCGGTAATCGTACATAACGCGCATTATGTAACGTTAACGATCATAAGCGCATCATAATGCACGTTATGATGCGCTTACGATCGTTAATGTTACATAACGCGCGTTAACCATAGTTAACGATCGTAAGCACATCATAACGCACATTATGATGCGCTTATGATCGTTAACGTTACATAACACGCGTTAACCATAGTTAACGATCGTAAACTCCAGCGGCGTGGTAAAACACCGCAAAAGGTGGAGAGAGGGCGGAGAGAAGGGGTAAATGGGCGGAGAGTGGGCGGGGAGAGGCTCCCTTCACACTAACGCGCTGATCTGAAGAGCTCAATTCCAACGCAAATGAAAACCTGCCGTTAAATGCACAATACAGGGGAGAGAAACCATTTCAGTGTCAGCAATGTACAGCCCAGGCAGAAAAACCTAAAAAAAGTGATAAGTGTGATACATGTGCACAGAACAAAAGGGCACATAAACACTGAAAATGACCCCAACAAACTGGAAAAAAACCATAACCAAGTTGGCCAATAGTGGTATCAATGAGAAACATCAACCCCTCCCCCCCCGAGTAAGCTCCATAGAACAGATATAAATCGTGGAAGGGTCTATACTCCGTCCCCATACAAGGTGAATGAGCCCACAGTGAAATAGCGCTGCTCAGGGTTTTCCCCACCATCGGACAGGGTTCCTATGTCATACACATGTCCCGCAACATCAGGGCGGGCATGTCGGAATGGCAACTGGACAGATGCCGGAGCAGGGGATACAGAGGGCCGCAGGCGGCACATGCTGTGGTGCAGCTGGGCCACAGTGCAGACTAGGGCGATGCCTAGGTGGCCCATATGAATGCTGAAGCAGCAGAGCAGCCAGACAGCAACTGCTGAAGGCCCAACATGGGCACGAGTGTGTTTCCCACAGTGTCATGGGATAGTACCCAGCAGCTACCCCCAAGGGCACGGAACATTGGCAGGCGGTGCTGGGGGGAAGCGTGGACACCTATGCAGGCACCCCCCCCCCAGAACCTGCAACATAGGCAGCCGCCTACCTGCACACTGGATGGCCTGAGACTGCGCACCACCAGCTCCACCAGTAGAACGGCATGTCAGCATGGTGGCTGAGGGATACTGGTGGTGGAGGGGGCAGTGGAAGCTGCCCAGAGCAGACCGTGGCCTAGCCCTGTGTAGGTGGGTGCCATGTACTGCAACAGACGGGCCCTGTCTGACGAACAGTCATGGTATCACCAAGGAATGTACTGACTCTGTGATAACAAGGTGGTGCAGTACAGAAAACCAGTGTATTCAGAAGCAGAGGGTCACAGGTTCAAATCCCAGCTGTGGTTCCTGCCAACCCAGTCCATATATTTTACCCACTACTACAAAGTGCTAATACAGACAGCACCTGTATTGCAGATGACGTAAACATGCCCAAGACACCTACATTTTACCCTACAGAGCACAGACACCATAAACATGCACATTACCTAGAGCAGAGCCTCCCAAATGCAGTCCTGGAGGGCCAAACACCATTCAGGTTCCATGCTGCCTCTGATAAAGATGCCTGTGCTGCATTTCTATGCGCCACCCCCATGGTATGCAGATGTATCTCATGAATATTCATGAGGGACAGCATGAAAACCCGAACAGTGTTTGGCACCGCAGGACTGGAGTTGGGAACCTCTGCCGTAAAGCAGCAGCCAACAGGGACAGACACACCCGCACCCACAGGCCCCATTATCCAAAGCCTCCTGGAGAAGCAGGACTTTGGGCTCTGCGTGCATCTCCCAATACTAGCACTTGCATACCTTAGTAATGCCACCCTAAACCGGGGAATATGGTACACATCTATCAAAAGGTTGCTATGAGTACTGGCAGATAGCAATTCCTAGGTTAAGTACACTTTTCTGAGTGAGCTGCATCATAGCAACCTTTCTGATGTCTGTGGAGAGTGCTACAGGTCTTATGTCTGACAGTGTTTACCAACCTGGGGAGTGACTCCTACAGTATTGCGTACCATAGCCATGCCTGCACTGTGCCCAGGACTGGTGTGGTGGCCTGGGCTGCCCAACACCTCTATAGTTGCACAATGCTGGCATAGGTGTGGGGAGTGTGTGTCTGTCTATCCAGTGTGTGGTGGCTGCCAACACCCTCCACAGCCCACACTGCTAGCACTGTTGCCAGTATTGGCCTGCCAATGTGCATAATGAGGAGCAAGGTACTGTGGGAATAGCCTGGATAGGGTGGCCTGGCCTGGATGCATCTGCAGACAGCATAGGGCAATGGCTCGGACATTGTAGTGCCTGGCCACCACCTGCACAGACAGGGTGGCCATAGCATGTCCTGCTGGTAGGTCACTCTCACCCTGACTGAGCAGTGACCATGGCATGGCTAGGTTCCCCCATAGTGCTATATAGCATTTCTCTCATGTGCTATTTATGGGTTTCCTTTTGGGGCCCAATCACTGACTTATATGCTTGGTGTGTATGCTGACATCCCCGTTCTGGGTACATGCATCTCCTCCAGGACTATGGACTAACTGGCGGACTGTCTGCAGCTAGTATGTGTCTTGCTGGAACACCTTGCAGTGTGCAGCGGCTTGAGGCTTGCTGCTGGAGAATGTCAGATAATGGTGGGGGGCAGCTGAGCATTTCCAGGCCTGCCGTCTGTCTGCTATTGCGTTATGGATGTGTACCGCTCTGTCTGTTCCCCAGCAGGACTGGGGTTGCTGGTCCTCTCTTCTGCTGCCATTGTAGGGAGGTAGACTGTGGGTCTATTGGTGGGTAATCCTCTTTCCCACCCTGAGCCCCAGAGGGTGGGTTGTGTGGTGGTACATAATCTGCCTATGGGTCCATACACCCCGCCCCCTTTCACCTACAGCAGGTAACGATGGCACCAACACAGGATATGCACTATTCTGGGTGCAGCATCGCCCATAGGCACTAGACATGACCGAGACATACAGCAGGACACAGATGTATCCTAGGTGTGTCTAACGGAACTACCTATCACACACTGATGGGGACCTGCAGCATGGCGTATTTCAGCCATGAAAGGTGCTGTGGACCTGGTGCTGGGTGCCCCAACTCAACCTCAGTGTGGGCACTGTACCCGCACAATGTGACTGTCTGTGGCTACTCTGTGGCAGTGCCACACATGGTCTGTTCCCCCTACAAGGCCAAGGTGCAGTGGGGGTGCATACCCAATCTTGTGCCCATCTCTCAACTGCTGATTTGCATGTGCAGTGCATCATGGGTACGGGTGGGTTACCCCTATCCTGGTAACCACAGCAGACAGTTTGTGTGGTGACGTGCAGTCCTGCAGCCAGCCAGGGCTTTGTTCAAATCCTTATAAGGTGTCCTATAGGGGACATTATAGGGTGCCTTGGCAGACAGTACACTTTATAATGTGCCCTATGGAGTGCGTTATGGGGTGCCTTATGCGGCACCTTAGGTTATGCCACCATGAGGGTGTGTTTGCTGGCAGCACTAATTAAAATGCATGTCAAATGCCTCACCAATCGCTACTTAAATGTAAAGGATGCTGCCTCAGCCAGCCTTATACTTTAGGCCCACTGGGGAATCGAACCAATGACCCCTGTACCATCAGTCAGTGTTGTAACCATTGTGCTCTAGCTCTGTTGCTGTGCTTGTTTGCCTGTGCGCCTTCTTAAGATTAACACGCGGTAACGTGCCCTGTAGCGCTCGTTCATTTATGGCGCCTTGTAACGCGCGTTCTCGGCACGTTCTCGGAAACGATGTACCGCCCATGTCCTTATTTGGGGTTTCTGTCTCTACCGCGGCTCCTAACGCGAATCGCACTAACGCAGTTTAGTAAACATACCCCTTAGTTGTGGTCATAGAGGAGCTAAGAGGTCATCAACTATAAGCACAAATGTTGCCATTGAAGACTATGTATCTCAGGATGCCACATCATGGAACAGGAAACCTATAAAGCAAGCTGCTGGAAGATATGCCAGAGCTAATGTCATGTCCATCCAACAAGGTCCTACAAGGTATGCTGTACGAAATGTTGATGGCCCTCTCGTAGCATTCCACTTGCTCATGAGGAAGAACTTATTGAATGAAATCATGGTGTGGATGATCAAACAAGGAAGACACATTTATGATGACACCTGGAAAGATTTGACAGACGGAGAATTTCAACGTTTTCTTGGACTTCTGATCCTCTCAGGCGTGTACAAGTCACAAAATTAATCCATAGTTCAGTTGTAGAACCTTGAAGATGGTCGTTCTGTTTTCAGAAAAAATATGGCCGTAACCATTTTCAGCACATTTCTTGTGCTCTCAGATTTGATGATGCAACCAACAGACATGAACAACGAGGCGTAGATAAGCTTGCTCCAATCAGACATGTTTTTGATACCTGGGAAGCAACTCTAAGTGACGCCTTTGTTCCTGGTGAAAATGTTACCGTGGATGAGCAACTGCTTACATTTCGTGGCCGTGTTCCGTTCAGACAATATATTCCCAGCAAACCTGGGAAATATGGCATAAAGCTATGGATGTTGTGTGACAGTACAACGTCATATGTTCTGCGTCTTCAACTATATACAGAAAGGGAACTTGGACAAAACAGGGAACAGAATCAGGGTGAAAGGGTTGTGCTGCAACTCACTGAAGGATTGACGTGATCTGGCAGAAATGTTACTGTTGACAATTTCTTCTGCAGTTTATCCCTGTCACAGAAATTTCTAGAAAAACAAATGACACTTTTGGAGACAATTCGAAAGAACAGAAAAGAATTACCTCCAGAATTTGTAACAGCAAAGGGCCGAGAGGTATTCACTTCACTGTTTGCCTTTCGCGATGACGCCACTCTGGTTTCCTATTGCCCGAAGAAAGGAAAAGTAGTTGTTCTTCTGAGCAGTTTGCATGATCAAGAAGAAGTAGATAACACGCGTCCAGACAAAAAACCACGCATGATCTTGGACTATAATTCTAGTAAAGGTGGAGTAGATACGGCAGATCAAATATTGCGCATGTACGTATACCACAAAAAGAATGAAAAGACGCTGGCCAGTGACAATCTTCTACAACATGTTGGTCATCAGTGCTTTGATCGCCTTCATTGTTTGGATGTCACTAAATCCAGAATGGCAGTCCAAGTCAAAGCACAGACGTCGTCTATTCCTCTTGGAATTAGTAAAGCAGCTGCTTCAGAGTAATTGCAGCGAGACTTCTTCCAGCATTGAAGAAGCCACTGATGCTGTTTGCAATGTCGGGATCCCAAAAAAAAGGGCAAGGTGTCACTGCTGTTCCAGAGAAAAAGACAAGAAAAGCAACATAGTTTGCACCTCCTGCAAGCGCAATGTTTGCAAAGAACATTCAGAAATTGTCTGTGTCTCATGCAAATGACTGTAGTACTTTATTGTGTTCATCAAGTGCATGCAAAAACTGCTTTCATGGCAACTCTTCTTCATGTAATTTTATGATAAAGCATTAAATTTCAAAACATTTAACCATCATATAATAATTAATTCAGAATAATATTTTGTCTGTTTAGTTTAAAATTTTCATGGTTAAAAATTAAAATTCATCATGGGGTCATTTATGACCCCAACGGTATTCAGTGTGTGCAAAAAATCTCGGTAATTCCAGGGTTAAGATGTTTGAGAAGAAAAAGCATCTTAAAAGCTAGTGCTAAAATATATGACAGAAGCAAACACATTTGTATAACATTCATTAAAGGTCACAAATCTGTATACATTAGAAGGCATCAAATTCTCAGCATGAACTCTAGCTAAAAGGCCCCTATCATGTGGTAACTGTCATGGCATGCCTATGCTATCAGTTAATACAGGGGCTTGGCACATGAAGGTACATTTACAAAGGATGTCCAAATGCAAACTGGGACGTCTAATCCTGAACATCCATAAAAAGGGCAAGCACGTCCAAGTTTGGACATGATTTCACAAACGTAGATGTGCCCAATATGGATGTCTGCATAGACATCCCTGGTATACAGTAGTACTTAATTCTGGGAACATCTACCAGACATGCAGCAGTGATGCAAACTCAAAACAAGTTTCCCAAACACACACAACACAGCATTGTCATTGTGAAGAGTACTGAGTACCCCTAGGTTTTAGTGCTGAAACAAACAGTTTTCCAATGCCTATTCGTGCCTGGTGCACGTCTAAGTTTGGCTGCAGGCACAAGTGTCAGAGGCACACTGTTTGCTAGAAGGAAGATGCAGAGAGGGAGCTGAGACTGGGTTGCAGTCAGAGCAATCAAACTATAGGAATTCGGGAGGAACTTGGCATAGCCCATTAAACATCAGGTTGAGGAACCCAAGACAGCACAAAATAAAAAGGTAGAGATGGGAGAAAGTTAAAAAAGCTGTAAAGGAGTTAAGCATCTCCGAAACCTCACACTTTCCATGCCTGTTAAAGAGAGCTGAAAGGGAGAAGGTAGCATTGGAGGAAAAGCGGCAGATTGCACTGTGGTCTATAGCAGTGGGGTCACTATCATGCCAATGGATATGGTGGCTCACTCAGAAAGAAAAGCTGTTCTTTGGTAGAGACTCCCTTAGGAAATCCCTGGCAACAAGAGTGTATTTGGAAAATAAATATCGCATCAGAGTTCAGCAGCCCCTCTAGGAAGTATTGCTATCAGGACATTAAGAGGCTGGTTTTATAAGGGAGTGATTATAAAGTTGAGTACTATTTAAGTGCATAAGTCACTGTTTTTAAGAACTTGTATGCATGAATGGGCACTGTTCTCATGCTTGGCTCACTGGTGGAGCTGCAGCATCAGCTCTCGCACCTATTCTAGATGGTTCCCCCATTCAGCTTAATTCCTATTTCAAATACCTTAGTGTCTAGCTAGACACTAATCTCTCTTTTTCAAAAAACAGGTCAGCTCCAATGTCAAAACCTCTTTTCTAATACTACACCAATTTCATGCTCTTCACCAGTTTCGTAATTACTCTGCCCTACAAACCTTTCCCTTAGCTGTATCAATTCACATCTCGATTATGGTAATTTAATCTATGATGGCCTCTACCAGTCAGAGTTATAACATCTTCAGTCTGTTCAAAACACTGCTGTCCAGATCCCATGTCAGTCTAAGAAAATTGATCATGTTACCCCACTTCTTTCAATATCATTGGTGTCCTGTGCTCTATCAAATATATTACAAAATACTCCCTCTAACACTTAAAGGCTCTCTACATTGAGACACTCCTTATCTCGCCTCATCCATTTCTCTTCATGCTCCCCGTAGAGTCTTATGGACCCTTCGCAGAATTCATCTAAATCTTCCTTCGATTTCTCGGGCCCAACTGGAGAGTACTAGATGCTCAGCCTTTTTCCTTATCACACCTATATTATGGAATGCATTACCAATGAGTTTGCATAACAAATCCTCATTCAAGAGTTTCAAAGTGGGCCTAAAAAGCCACCTTTTTACCTTGCCCTTTGAAACTGGGTGAATGAAGTGGCGTACTGTCCAGGTCCGCTGGTGAGAAGAAACCGCCTGCACACTGCTACCTTTATCTGTCTCCTTTCCTATTATTATTGTAGTTCTGTTTCCTTTCTTTGTGTATTTTATTTTATTTGTAAGCCGCCTCGCTGGAACTGAGAGGAGGAATATTAAGTTCAATAAATCATAAACCATGCTTGCAGAATAAAGCATGCACACAAGTCCTATCATGCGTAGTTTCAGTATGGGTTTGCACAGTGGTGGGACTTAGGCAGAGTATGGAGCAGAAATTTCCATGTGCAAATTGTAAAATAATATAATGCAACGTATGTGTGTTTCTGCCTGCTCTAGAACAGGTGCTACTGCCATGACTAGATTGAGGTGTGTCTTTACATCTGTATTTTATAACTATGCACATACTCTACTTTATAAAAAAGGCCCCAAATAGGCATGTGGCAATGTGTGGTAACTATGTGGGAGTTTATGAAATTATCCTCTAAATGGTATTCCCAGAAAAGGCAGCTAAGATCTATACACATCAGAAGAAGATGGGATGTGGCCATAAGAACATAAGAACATAAGATATGCCACACTGGGTCAGACCAAGGTCCATCACGCCCAGTATCCTGTTTCCAACAGTGGCCAATCTAGGTCATACGTACCTAGCAGTTTCCCCAAAAGACACAGGTTCCACAGTGCTTGTATTTGGGCAATCAGTGGATATCTCGGGTCCCCTTTAATAATGGTTTGTGGAACTTTCCTCCAGGAACTTGTCCGACCCTTTTTTAAACCCGGCTACACTAACAGCTTTTATTACATCCTCCGGTAATAAATTCCAGAGTTTGATTACACGTTGAGTGAAAACATATTTTCTCATATTACTCTTAAATAGTTTACCCTGTAGCTTCATTGCATGTCCTCTAGTCTTTCTATATTTTTGATGGCATAAACAATTGATCTGCGTTTAGCCATTCCACTCCATTCATTTCTTTATAGACCTCTATCTCCCTCAGCCATCTCTTTTTCAGGTTGAAGAATCCTAACCTTTAAGCCTCTTTTCTTAGGGGTATCCTTCCATCCCCTTTACCATTTTGGTGGCTCTTCTCTGTATCTTTTCTAATAACGCTATATCCTTTTTATGATATGGCAATCAGAATTGCACACAATATTCAAGGTGCGGTCGCACCATGGAACGATACAGAGGCATTATAATATCCTTTGTTTTATTCTCCATTCCTTTCCTTATGATACCTAGCATTCTATTTGCTCTCTTGGCTAGCACTGCACACTGGGCCGAGGTTTTCAACATGTTATCCATAATGATGCCTAAATCTTTTTCCTGGGTGGTGGTTCCTAATGTGGAACCTTGCATCGTGTAACCATACTTCGTGTTGTTCTTTCCTAGGTGCAGGACTTTACACTTGTCCACATTAAATTTCATCTGCCATTTGGATGCCCAGTCTTCCAGTTTATCAAAGTCCTCTTGCAATTTTTCACAATCCTCATGGGTTTTAACAACTTTGAATAATTTTGTGTCATCTGCAAATTTGATTACCTCACTCATTATTCCCTTTTCCAGATCATTTACGAATACATTAAAAAGCAGCGGACCCAGCACAGATCCCTGGGGTACAGATCCCCCGACAAATAGCATCTCTTATCACCCTGTCATCAACTATTACACACTTGAGCTAATGGAACACATTTGATTCATCTCCAAACGTATATTGCAATTTACCTGTATATATGTGTACATAGTTACCCTGTTGTTATTACCTGTACATATACCCCTTGTTATATTGTGAAGCCAGTGCAGACCATCTGTGCTGGACGGTTATGTTTTAATGTAAACCGCGTTGATGCAGAAGAACGCGGTATATAAGAAAGTTAAATAAATAAAATAAATAAATAAAATAAATACTCCACTATTCACCTTTCTCCATTGGGAAAATTGGCCCTTTAGCCCTACCCTCTGCTTTCTATCTTTTAACCAGTTCTTGATCCACAATACTACGCTGCCTCCTATCCCATGACTTTTTAATTTTTCTTAGAGTCTCTTATGAGGGACCTTGTCAAAGGCTTTCTGAAAATCCAGATACACTATATCAACTGACTCACCTTTGTGTACCTGTTTATTCACACCTTCAAAAAACATAATACATTAGTAAGACAAGACCTTCTTTGGCTAAAGCCATGTTGACTGTCTCGCATTAAGCCATGACTATCTACATGTTCAGTAATTTTGTCTTTATATTTTTCCCGGTACTATTGTCAGGCTCACCAGTTTGTAGTTTCCCAGATCACCCCTGGAACCCTTAAAAATTGGCGTTACATTGGCCATCCTCCAATCTTCAGATATTACAGATGATTTTAATGATAGTTCACAGACTACTAATAGTACGTCTGCAATCTCATATTTCAATTCTTTCAACATGGCTGTCGTATTTGCGTCATACTACTAAAGTAGTGCCTGGCTGAAAAGTTGAATTGTGACATAATTTGTTGGTCTTCCACGCTCTATGAATATAACATTGATAATACATCAGGTGTAAACAGGTGAGTTACTTTTATTACAAGAACACAGAGTAAGAATACATATTAAGAGGATAATTTTAGAACAGGGTGCCTGGGTTAAGGCAACCAGAACATGCTTTCTTTAAGCCTATTTTATAGAGACAAGTAGGTACCTATCTCTTTTTTTTAAAATAAAATACTTGCATATTCTGCAGTAATAGCATCTACACTGAGGCACGGACATTATTCCTTCTCAAGAGCAGGTATAAATGTCTGCACATAGAATAAGGTATTTTATAATCTACATGCACACTTCCCACTTCTGCCCACGCTCCACACAAACCATGCTCCTGGCAATGCCTACTGTAGAAGCACTCACCTACATACTATGACATGTACTTTTATGCTTTGCATAATTTTATAAAAGCCATTTTGTTGTGTAAATTGCCAAACAGGCACTAAAATTACTTCATGAAATTACCCCTTTTAGAGTCCTGTAAAATTCCTTTCTAGGGATGTCCAACAGGCCTCAACCTATCAAGTCTGTAGAAAACCGCAAACCTAACTGGAATATTAGGTGGTATTTTAGTGCTGATATGAGGACCTAATGGGTGCATAATCTTTTGGATGGGAGGTGTGGTAGTTAAAGTCTAATTTATATTTCTTTATTTCTGAGCAGATGCACTAATCTTAGCATGCACCCACTAAAATCTGAACTGAGTTTTGCACACATGTGAAGGTTTCGACTTTATGGCATGCTATTTTTGGTGTATATTAAACAACCTTAGAGTGCATGCTACTCTTGAGACTATAGACTTCTAAGAATGCCTAATATTTTTAATCAGAGTGAATGAGCATGCAGATCATAGTTGTGTCTTATGATTTCTCCTGTCATTGCTGCAATTTAGAATGGCACATAGCAGCATGTGCAGTGGAGGAGTAGCCTAGTACCCACTGGCACTCCTTATGACCTTGGGCAAGTCACTTTACCCTCTATTGCCTCAGAAGAAAAGGTGTCACAATCTACTTCCACTCATACCTTGCCAAGAAAACCCAGGGGTTACTTACGGGTCAGCATTGACTTGACGGCACTTAAAAAAAAATAGCAGTATGCAAGATTAATGAACCTGTTCCGCATTCCTGTCAAGGCTTTCTTTCAGGTAATGTTTTATAGTCTTTCAGCTACTTTAGTTTAAGAAGATTTGACAGATTTTATGCCAGCCTCTGTATTTAGCAAATTCATAATATTGACCAGACAGGGAATCCTTTTTACTCATGCTTGCTAATATTTTTGCACTTTTTAAATTTTACAAGTTCTTGCAAGCAGACACCTAGGGGCATGTTTCCTAAACTGCGGTAATGTCACTCGCGTTAGGTTCCACGGTAAAGATACAGATGCCCATATAAAGGGGTGGGCGGGGCATCATTATGGCAAGCCATGTCAGGTAACGCGCCTTATAAGGCATGTTATAAGGCACCTTATTAGGCACAGTACAAGGCATGCACTGTGCCTAATAAGGTGCCTTGTAACGTGCCTTATAATGTGCCTAATAAGGTGCCTTGTACTGTGCCTAATAAGGTGCCTTGTAACGTGCCTAATTAGGAGCCTTATAACGCCTTATAAGGATTGTTGGCAACTGTGGTGAGGGTACTATGGGCTGGCAGCATGGATATGCAAAGATATAACTGACACAGGCAAGCAAAACATCTGCCTTGGACAGGAGGGAACAACGAGGAATCAAACCCATGACCTCTGCCTAGAATGTCAGTGTACTAACCAGTAGGCTATACCTCTATGGCTTGTTACATAGTAATGGCTGGGTACAGAAGGACTGCAGGTCACCGCACAAACCGTCTGCTCTGTGTGCCAGGATAGGGTAACCCCACCAGCACCCATGATGCATTGCACATGCAGAACAGCGGCCTACAGCTGACCACCAAATGGGGTCTGCACCTCTCCGGTACTGCAGAATAGTAAGATGGACTGACAGTGCGTGATACTGGCACAGAGTAGCTACAGACGATGCCATTGTGCAGGTTCCGTATGCACCCTGAGGGATAGGATGGACACCCAGCACTAGGTCCACAGTACATGTGGTGCTAGAGATAGGTCCTGCTGCACATCCCCATCACTACCAGTGTGTGATAGGTGTTCCTAGCCGTGCAACCAAAGGTACATCTGTTCCAACTATGTTCTGCAGTCACATGTGGCTTTGTGGGACTTGATACCACCTAGAGTAGTGCATACCTGGTGTCAAGGTTTGGCTGCCATGGGTACCTGTTACCAGGGCAGTGGGGTGTGTAGCACTGCTACTATGGGGCATGTTTACTAAACATTCCTAATGTGCGGGGCCGTGCTAGTGTGCCTGTGCCATATAAGGAGTGGGCGGTTCAGGCAGAAAATAGAAAAAAAACGGTAGTAAGCAACCGGACGTGTGTGCGTCGCGCTAATGTGCGGGGGTCGACATTAGCGCGTGGAAAGGCAAAGTGGCGCGCTGCTGAGTATACAAAGCAACAGAGCCATGGTACAACGGTGAAGACACTGACCAATGGTGCAGGGGCCATGGGTTCAATCCCCCAGTGTGCGCAACAACAAAGGTCAGCTGAGGCAGTAACTGTAATGATTAACATTGTTTTAGGAGGCAAATTAATTTGGAACGGCATAAGGCGGCGCACAGTTATTTTTGGGCGGCAGAAGGCGGCGCACAGTGCTTTTTGGGCGGCATAAGGCGGCGCACAGTTATTTTTGGGCAGCAGAAGGCGGCGCACTGGTCCCCTTGGGCGGCAGAAGGCGGCGCGCTGATGCACAAGCACAGGAACAGAGCCACAGCACAATGGTTAAAACACTGACCAATGGTGCAGGGATCAGGGGTTCAACTCCTCACAATGCCCAGTGAAACATGCCTGCTGAGGCAGTATGTATTATGTTGTGGAGTGCTGTAGGAGGCTGTATAATTTTATTTTGTTATCACTACTAGCAAACGCACTCTCCCAGCATGTTAACATACGGCGGCCCATAAGGCACATGTTACAGTGCACTGTTCGCCAAGGCACCCTTGAATGACCCCTATAGGGCAGCATGTATGTTGCGACACAGGATAATGTATAGTGCACCCTATAGGGATGGCAACCATAAGGTGGCCTACAGGGCGCCCTATGAAGCACCCTCAGAGGCACCTAATGGGTATAGTAAGCTGAGGGTGGTCTTGCCGGCATAGACATATGTACAGTAAATAAAAATAAAGCTGTGGACAGCCCTACCAAAGGGCCCCACTGTGGGTTTGAACCCATGACCTCTGGCTGCACAGGCAGTGATGTAACCATTGCGCTACAGCTCCATAGCTGTAAGCAGGCCCCTGGCTGGCTGCAGATAGCCTACACGTCACCTCACAGACAGTCTGCTGGTGTCAACAGGATAGGGTTAGGCCACCCGTACCCATGATGCACTGCACATGCAAATTAGCTGTCCGCAGATGGACACAAGATGGGGAATGCACCCCCACAGCACCTCGGCCCTGTTGGGGGAAGTGACCGGGTGCACCCACACAGCACCTTGGCCTAGTAGGGGGCACTGACCGGGTGTTTTACTGGCACAGAGTAGCCACACACCGTTACATCGTGCGGGTACTGTGCTCACCCTGAGTGTGCAATGAGGTGGCCAGGACCAGGTCAACAACACCTGCCATGGCTGATGGAGGCCAAGCGGGCGTTCCAAAGCAGTGTTAATGTGTAAGATAGCTAGTTTCTGCACAAACACCATGGATATCCCTGTCTGCCGCCATCAGGCACCCCCCCCCGTGGCAAACATGGTCCCCATCAAGGGATCCACACTCTACCTCCCTGCGAAGGTGGCAGTAGTGGGCAACATCAACCCCAGTCCTGCTGAGGAACACCACCACCCCCCCCCCGGCAGGCAGCTCCATACACAGCCATAACACAATAGCAGACAGACATAAGCCCAGGGTATGGTAAGCTGCACTCCACCACCAGATATTCCCCTGCAGCAAGCCAACAGCCACTGCACCCTGCAAGCCATTATAGAAAGACATTTACCAGCTACAAACAGTCTGCTGGTTAGTCCATAGTGCATGTTCCCAATGGAGATGCATGCACCCAGAACTGGGCTGTCTGCATACACAGCAAGCAGATAGATCAGTGACTGGGCCCCAAAGAGAAACCCATATCTATCACATGAGAGAACTACTATACAGCACTATGGGGGGGCCTAGCCATGCTGTGGTCACTGCACAGTCAGGGTGAGCGTGATCCCCCAGAAGGACATGCTTTGGCCACCCTGTCTGTGTAGGTGGTGGCCGGACACTACAATATCCCAGCCAATGTCCCTGCCAGGGCCCTATGCCCAGTGCAGATGCATCCTGGCCACGCCACCCTGCCCTGGCTATACCCATGGTACCTTGCACCTCATTATGCACATTGACTGGCCAATACTGGCAACAGTGCTGGCAGTGCGGGCTGTTGAAGGGGCTTGCAGCCAACACCCACTGTATAGACAGACACACACTTCCACACCTCTGCCATCATGGTGCTACGATTGAGGGGGTAAGTAGCCTTGCCCACCAAACCGGTCCTGAGCACGGCAAGGCATGGATATGGTACGCATTACAGCTGGTGGTCACTCCCCAGGGTGGTAAGCACCGTCAGAGGCCAGGCCTGGAGCATGCCCCGCAAACACCTAACAGATTGTTTGGATGGGGTCAACTAGCAGTATGTACGTAACGTATGGATAACTGCCTGCCTGTGCTCCTAGCAAACGTCTCCGAGCTGTGTACCGTATACCTCAGGTGTAGGGTGACATTGGTAAGTTATGCAAGTGCTCGTTTTGGGTGCTGCATGCACGGTCCAATGTTCTGCCTTTCCAGGAGACATTGGCCAATGGGGCCTGTGGGTGTGGGTGTGTCTGCCCTTGATGGCTGCTGCTTTACGGCACAGATTCCCAACTCCAGTCCAGGTTTGCATCACACTGTTCGGGTTTTCCTGCTATCCCTCATGAATATGCATGGGCTACATCTACATGCCATGGGGGTGGTGCATAGATATACAGCACAGGCATTTGTATGAGTGTCAGCATGGAACCTGACTGGTGTGTGGCCCACCAGGACTGCATTTGGGTGCTTCTGCTCTAGGTACTGCCCCTGTTCATGGTGTCTGTGCTCAGTGGGGTAAAAGATAGATGTCTTACCATTGCATATGTCCCCGCCATGAAAGGTGTGTCCTTACTATCACTGTTTAGTTGTGGGAAAAATATGTGGGCAGGATTGGCAGTAGCCCCAGCTGGGCTTTGAACCTGTGACCTTCTGTTCTTGTATGCACTGTCTGTGTGCACTGCACCACTGTGTAGCCACAGATTGGTTGGATTCCCTGGACTGTCCATGACTGTGGATCCGGCAGGACCTGTCTGTTGCAGTGGACTGTGCCAGCCTGCACATGGCTAGGCCTCTGTCTTCTGTGGTTAGCAGCCACTGCCCCCTGCACCACATGTACTTGTCTGCCAACATGCTGGCATGAACTTCTCTCAGAAAAAGCAGTTGACCTGATTGCAATGTGGCAGTATGGGACTGCATTTGGGGGACTTGGCTGTAGGTAATGCCCATTGTTGTGGTGTGTGTGCGGTGTTGGGTGAAATATGGGTGTTTTCCCCATGCATACAGGGGTGTCTGCGCTATCTTTATTTAGTGGTGGGTAAAATATAGGGACTGGGCTGGCAGGTGCCCCAGCTGGGTTTTGAACCTCTGCCCTCTGGTCCTAGAGGTAATGACTCTGTCCGCTGTACCACACTTTGGCCACAGAGACAGTGCAGCCCCTGGAGGCAGTAAGCCTGGCAGGATGGAGTCACAAACCCTGCTCTACGCAATTCTACTGTGGGCATATGCACCCTGTCTGGTGACAAACGTGCACATAAACCCCGGAAATGACCACGGGAAATGTGGGACAAAATATCACCATGCTGGGCAACAGTGATATTAATGGGCAACCATAGCAAACACTCCCAGGAAAGCTCCAACACGTGGAAATGTTTTTTGGAAGAGTCTCCTCTCAGTAGACCCTTCCAAAATTCATTTCTTTTTTCTGGAGCTTTGCTGGGTGTGATTTCTGTATTTGCCCATCACTATAACTGTTCCCCAGCTGAATTACTATTTTTAATAGTTCTGTTGTGGTCATTTTCTATTTTATTTTCACTTTTGTGCTGTGCACATATATCACACTGCTCACGTTTTGCTGGTTTCCCCGGTTTTCCTGTACATTGCTGACGGAAATGGTTTCTCTTCCCTTTAAATGCTTTCTACCGCGAGTGTTTCACTCGCGGTAGTTTTTACATGCACATTCGGGCCCGATACTGTGCGGGGAGCCTCTCCCCTCCCACTCTCCACCCATTGACCCCGTCCCTCCGCCCCTCCGGAGCCTTCCTCCGCCCTCCTTTCGCCGTTCCACGCCTCTATCGGACATTTGCGGGCCCGCACTTGTACGGGGCTCGTTAGTGAGCCGCATACCTGTGCGGGGGTGACACGCACGTGTGCGTGGCGTTTAAACGCGTTTCTGCGCGTTTCAGTGCCGCGTTGCCGTGCGCTATTTTGCGGCGCGCTATTTTGCGGATTTTAGTAAACATGCCCCTATGGGTCTATGTGGTATGCACTATATACCCCAAGGGGCCTCAATCACCCCTTTTGTAGAAGACAGTGTGGTAGGACAGGTGCCTGCACCCTGCAGAATGGCTGTAGTACCAGCAACCACAGTCCTGCTGGCAGATGACTGCCCTGCAGTGCTATTGGGCCAGGGCCAGGGCCATACCTGCAACCATTGCAGACCAGCAGTGATGCTTGGGGTACGTAGGGGAAGGCTCAACTGTCCCACGCCATGGTCTGCCATTCATCAACAGACAACACAGTCAGACTGCACCTGCAGCATCCTACAAGGTGTTCCCACCATGTACAGGCAAATTGCAGACAACTCACTAACCAGTCCATAGTGCATGATCACAAGAGAACCCTGTGCACCCAGAAGTAGAATGCACAGCACAGACACCAAGCAGGTAGCCCTGTGATTGTGCCCCAGAACTAGGAACACAGAGGTAGCACTGGAAACAAATAATGTGGGGCACTATGTGGGAACATAGACATGCCATGGTCACTGCTCGGTCAGAGTGAGAGTGAATCCCCAGCGGGACATGCTGTGGACACCCTGTCCATGCAAGTGGTGGTCGAGCACTACACTGTCCCAGCCATTGCCCTCCACACTGTGCAGATGCATCCTGGCCAATCCGCCCTGTCTGGGCCATACCCACAATACCTTGCTCCCATTATGCACATTTGCAGGCTAACGCTGGAAGCAGTGTGAGCAATGTGGGCTCAGTGAGGTGTTGGCAGACACAAAAGAATGGAGAAACATATGCACACTCCCACACCTATCTCAGCATTGTGCAGAGATGGAGGTGGTTGACAACCCTACCCGCTGCACTCATCCTGATCACAGTGCCAACATTGCTAATCTGTGCAGGGGGTAGTGGTAGTGCTCTGGTGATAACTGCAGCTCTGTGCTGGGGCCAACAGCCTGACACGCCATAAAGCTGTGGATAGTGGAGCCCTTGTGAGTGAGTGTCCATACCCCTGTGCACCACTGCATTGGGGTTTGCCCATATTATTGTTGTGGATGCATTGTGGGCTAAAACTATGGGGAGATGCTCTGCAGAATCCACTGATGGGACCTGAACCTTTGACCCTCTGTTCTTGGACATTCAGCTGAGTGTACTGCACCACACTGTTGCCACAGTAGCATAGTGGTCCCTGGGGCTACCCTTACGTTCCTCGGCCAGACCTCTACTGTTGCACTGCACACCACGTACTGGTACAGGGCATGGCCTAGGTCCACTGTAGGCGGGTGCCACTGCTCCCTCCAGCACAATCACCCACCCCCTCTGCCATGCCGCCATGACCATATGCTGTTGGTGCCGGTGGTGCACCATCCCAGGCCATCTAGGGGGCAGGTAGGCGGCTGCCTAAGGTGTGGGTTCTGGGGTAGGGGTGCCTACATAGATGTCCATGCTTCCCCTGGCACCACCTGTCAATGTTATGTGCCCCTTGGGGTGCCTGCTGGGTAATGTCTCCTGGATGGGACACTGTGGGACACAGACTCATGGGCATGTCTGACCCTGGTCTGTTGCTGTCTTGCTGGTTTCCATTTTCTGCGTTCCTATGTGCCACCTCGGCAACCGCCTAGTCCACCCTGTGCCCCCACTGCATGTCCCACCTGCAGCCCCCATGCCTCATTTGCGCCATCACCATAGTGGCCTTTCATACCTAGGCACTATGCTGTTGCTGCAAATGGAGCACTACTATCACCTTCTTGGGCTCCCTGCTTATGCTGTATATTGCTAACACTTAAATGGTTTCTCTCTCTTGCAAATGTGTGCTAATGCCAGGTTTTCAGTTGCGTTAGGATTCAGCCCTTCATTTCCCCACGTTAGTGTGGAAGGGGCCTTTCCATGCCAACTCCCCGCCCATTGACCCCTTCTCTCCGCCCTCTCTGGGACTTACTGCAGTCGGGAACATTAAGACGCGTTATGTAATGTTAAAGCGTGTTAACGTTACAGTACGTTAACGCGCGTTAACGTTACATAACACACCTTAATGTAGGCGCTGTTATGTTACCGCAGTTTAGTAAACATGCCCCCTAGAGTGGTTGTGTTCATTCAACCCTATTTTGTGGGTTACCATATGCCTAATATAGGGGAAATTTGATAAAGGCTTTTCCATATTTTTTTTTTTTTGTGCTGTCCCCTGGTGATCTAGCTGCCTCTGCTTTTTCATCAGAAGCAGATTGTCAGGCCTTTTCTTCCAATGCAATGGAGAGTAAAGTGACTTGCCCATGATCACAAGGACTGCCAGTGGGAATCAAACCCTTGATCTTCTGAGTACTAGAGTTGCTCTAACCACGAAGCTATTTTTATGAGCAACTAATATTGCTTTATAAAATTGTACAGCTGTTTATGCATATATGGTTTATGGCTTATTGGGTTTAATATACCATCCTTCTGCCTGCAATCAAGGAGGTTTTCAATTTAAATTCCAAGTACAAATAACATTAAAATAAAATAAAAAGTAAATAACATATAGAAAGGAATGCCATTATAGATAGGAAAGAAGAGAACAAATAAATGCCCTAAAGAGTAGTAAAACAGAAACAATATTAAACAAATTATGGATCACATATTTAAATGCACCTGCCCTTCAATTTCAAGTGTATAGGAATTCCCAGGGGAATTTGGGTGGAACAGAAGTGACGTTACAATGGACATGTTCTTTTAGAGTATGGAGTCCTATAGGTCTCCATTTTATCCCCTATGCTTTTTGATATATTTTTATCTCCTTTTGGCACCTTATCCAAAGCTTAGGCATAATATCTGTATGCAAATGATATCCAGATTTTAATTGTGAATGATTGCTGGGATATTACATTTCAGAACAGGGTGAACTCGGGCCTTATGCTCATTGTTAATTTGCAATGACAGCTTCAATTAAATCCTCTGAAATCAGAGGCCATCTGGTTCACAGAAAAAGTTCTCTCTTTAGTTAGATTGGTATTCTGAAAGTACTGTACTTGCTACTGATCAATGGTGTGTACTTTCAGTGTGGGAATGCACAGGGGTGGAGTTTGGGTGGAGTATAGGTGGATCACATAGTTTAAAGAATAGGCCCCAACATGCGTAAAATACGAGGAGGTGTTAGTGACCACAATGATATTTATGTTCATCCGTGGCCATTTAAGCTCATATTCTATCAAATAAAATCTATATGAATTTGATTTAATAGAATAGGCACCATTAACATGTGTACATATATGCCTATTCATCTAGGAGCTATTATAGAGTCCACGTATATATTTATACCAGTTTTGGAGCAGATAGAAATGTGTGCATTTGGGTGCTATTGGGAATGGTTTACGGAGTCTATGGGCTCCTGGGTTACCTTCATAAAATAGATGACTTTTGAGAACTCCCACATAGTCCCCCGGTTATATAAATAGATCTCACATAGTCATATATATTAATGTGTAATGACAGCTTGGGAGATCTTGCATATGTACCAAGGTCACTTTCTTTATAGATTCAAGAAAATACATATTTTTGTGATTTTTCATTTCATCCCCAAGACCAACATCCTAAGTGCTCTCTTTTTCCCTGCCTTCCCTTCCCAGACAATCACATCCTCCTGCAGAATGTCTAGATTGAAGCAGCATCCTCCTGCCTTGACCCTTCTGCATTTGGATCATGGTGGCATTTGCTGTATCCTTTCCTCCAGGGAGGAGTTGTCGAAGCCTCAATGCCAGATTGCAGAGCATGCAACATCTATGAAGATCTGACATATCCTGTTAGAGTTGTAGGCACCAGAAGTAGCTCTTCAACTGGTCAAATGTCCTCTCAGTGATGTGCCTGTGGACCCTGTTTTACTGTTCGTCTCTGTGTGGCACCATGATGGGAAGCAGGAGCCACCACCTCAGTGAGTAATCTCTATTCCCTGCAGCCTCTGTATCTTTGTTTGTGCCATGTTGCTTGTCTGTGTGTGCTCCAGTGTTTCATGCAACCTGTGTCTCTTGTTGGTTCCCTGCGTGAGCCCTAGAGTTCACTGCAGCTTCTGTGTTGTATAGTCCCTTGCTCTGTGTGTGTGTGTGTGTATATGCATGCATTCATGTGCTATCATGTGGGTGTTGATGATGGCAGTCACTTGGGTACTGATGATGGAATTCACTATGTACTGGTGGTGAGATGCAGGAGCCATAGATACCAGAAACATATGGTTTGTGCTGCTATGCTTTGTGAGCCCCACAGCAAGCACAGGAGCGCCAACAGGAGGTGCCCATATCAGAAGGTCTATAAGCCCAGAATCCAATTGCGGGATCTCATGGATGATCAGTGCCTCAACAGGTTCCACTTTGACAAGGCAGACATCCATCTTTTCTGCCAGGAGCTAGAACTGCTTCTACTCTCTACCACATAGAGTGGTCTGCCCATGCCCATCCACCTCAAGATCACCACGATCCTTGCCTTCCTAGCCACTGGCAATTTCTATTTTGCATTGACTGCCACTGCAAGTCTGAGCCAGTCAGCCATCTCAAAGTGTATTTCACAGTTCCTGGGGGATTTATAACCCATGCTGCATAATATGTATCCTTTTCATAGGCAATGCAGCAGAGACAGCAAACCATGATCTAAATTTATGAGGTGACCCAATTTCCACTCGTATGGGAGGACATAAACTGCACACATATGGCTCTTAGGCCTCATGATGGAGAGAGGCTACCTATTACAGCAGGAAAGCATTCCACTCAATCAATATTTAGTGGTCTCCAATGTATAGGGGGAGATAACGAATGTCTTTCCAAGATTTCCAGTTTCCTGCCATCCTTACCCACTCTGGAATCTATGAGAGGTTTGAGAGCAGAGAAATCACTAGTGGATAACTACTAGATAAGCCCCACATAAGCCCTCTATGTTACACAGACATGCATATGCTTGAAGTTGCAATGTACCTTGGGAGCTGCAGCACTCGGTCAAAAAAACCTAGGGTTGGCAAGTCTTCCTAGCACATGAAACTTCCTGGTGCACACCTCAATATCTATCCACCCTCCTTTTACTTATGCAGAGAACAATAAGGAACACAGATAGCAGGCAGCAGTGAACTGGGCAACAGGTGACAGACACTACAATGGTCAAAGAGTGAGTCATTGGGGGTTTGGGGTTGGCACAGCTGTGGGGAAGAAGGGATGGTGTAGTGGGACTTTCCTCGCTCCTCTCCTCTTCAATGTCTTTCTGGCCCCTCTCAAGCTCCTTGTTCAACAGCACGGTATTTTAGCTTACTAAAGATTTAGCTTACTAAGAATTTCATTCTTCTCTTGCACCATACCAGCCCCTCTGCCCCCAACTTGGTCCCACTAAATGCCTGTCTCTCTTCTTTCTCCTCTTGGATGATCTCTAACTTTCTTCACATGAATCCCTCCAAAACCTCTGCAATTTGGTTCTCCTTTTACACCTACGCCCTCTCTATGGCTCTCTCCTTGGCGCAGATATCCATCCCCCTGGTTTCCTCTCTCCGTTACCTCAGTATTACACTTGATTTCACACTCTCCTTTCCTCAATCATCCAGCACTCAATCTATTCTCTTCGCCAGATCTGCTCTGTCCACCCCTTTCTCTCACTTTCCTCCCTAACCACACTCCTCCCTGGTGATGACTCGTATTGATTACTGTAATATTGCCCTGGCCAACCTCCCTTTATACCAGCTTCATCATTTGCAACTTCTCTAGAACACCGCTGCCCACATACTCACTTAGTCCTCCCACTCAGACCACATCACCCCTCTGCTTATCAGTTTGAACTGGCTGCCTATTCAATTTCTCATACAATACAAGATCCTTACCCTGATCCAGCGTAACATCCAAATCAATACCCCACAAAATCTCTCTAACTTAATCCACCTCTATACCCCACACCGTTCCCTTCACCAGATTCATTCCAACCACCTCCTCCTCCCTTCTGCCTCACAAGCTCACCTAAAATCCACCCGCACCACTGCATTTTTCTTCAATGGCCCACTCCTCTGGAATTCTCTCCCCACTGACCTTTGCCTTGAGCTCTCCTTCCCCCTTTTTAAGACTTTGCTAAAACCCCACCTCTTCTCTCTCACCTTCGACCTTACTCCCAACTCCTACCTTGACCTCTGTCCCCTAGCCTGTCCCATTTGTTGATCTCTCTTCTATTCTGGTCTACACCTTTCTCACCTTCCTTTCCTGTCTTTAATTAGCATTCTTTTTCCTTTCCTGTACAGTACTTTTATAGCTTTCTTACTTTTGTAAACTGCTCAGATGCCCCAGTGTTGGACGGTATATCAAATACCACAATAAAGATAAAGATAAAGATACAGGAGTCTTTGGAAAGGGGGAGAAGGATAGGTTTGAGAGAGGTACAGGATACACTGCAGAGAAACGATTGCTCAAAAGCCATCTGCATGGACATGGATGAGTGCATTTGGCTCAAATCCCACTCCCTTTCTGAATTTCTTCACTTCAAATTAATTTCTTCCAATCCACCATAGTTCTCACTAAGCAAAATTTCTATGTCCATCTAATTCTTTTGCATCTGACCCTCTTCGTCACTTTTCTACTCTCAACTCTCTCCTCAAGGCACCTCCATCTCCGACCCCTCCTTTTTCTAACCAAACCCTAACCAACTATTTCCTTGACAAAGTCCACAGGATTACACCTAATTCCCCTCAAGATCAGTTTCATTCCCTCTTCCACCTCTTCAATATCAACTTTTCCCTTAAATCTCTGTTACCCTATCTTTCTTTTCTAAGATCTCTGATGAGGAAGCCTCTTATCTTCTTTCTTTCTCTAAACTTACTACCTGCTCCTCTGATCCTATCCCCTCCTGTCTCCTTAATTCCATCTCCTCCTCTGTCATCCCTTCCATCATACACATTCTCAACATATCATTCTCTACTGCTACTTTCCCTGCAGTCTTCCAGCATGGTCTGGTCATATCTCTCCTCAAGAAACCTTCACTTGACCCTACTTGTCCCTCTATTGGTCCATCTCCCTTCTTCCCTTCATTTCCAAAATTCTTGAATGTGCAGTTCTCCACCATTACCTTGAATTTCTCTCCTCTCAAGTCCTCCTTGATCCACTTCAGTCTGGCTTTCATCCTTTACATTCTACTGAAATGGCCCTTGGCAAAGTCTCCAGTGACTTATTCCTGGCTAAATCCAAAGACCTCTACTCAGTCCTCATTCTTCTTGACCTTTCTGCTGCTTTTGACACTGAGCACCACCTTCTCTCCAATACATTATCCTCATTTGTCCTGGTTCTCTTCTTTATCTCCCAGCATTCTTTCAGTGTCTGTTCTTGTCCTTTCTTCTTTACTGCTGTCCTTCTCTCAGTTGGTGTACCCCAAGGGCCTCTCCTTTTCTTTCTCTATACCCAGTGCTCTCATCTCCCCTTGGTGCTCTCATCTCCTCCCATGGTTTTCAATATCAGTTTTATGCTGATGACTCTCAGGGGTTTGTTTACTAAATGGCGCTAACGGCGCAGCTGCGATGTTATCACGTGATATGTGATGTTATCACGTGATGATGGCACATTACCGTGCAAGAACATCACGTATCGCGCGATAACGTCTGCCGCGGCAGTAAGGTGCGCCGAGGGTGGAGCAAGGCTCCCCAGAGGGTGGAGGAAGGCTCCCCAGGGGCGGAGAGAAGGGGTCAATTGGTGGAGAGTGGGCGTGGAGTGGCTCCTTGCACACTAACGCTGTGAAATGAAGCTCAGAAAATTAGCGCCAGTGAAAACCTGGCACTAGACACATTTTCAGGTCAGAGAAACCATTTCAGTCAGCAATGTACCGCAAAGGCAGGGAAACCGAAAAACGTGATAGTAGTGATACATGTGCAGGAGCCAGAAAAGCAAAGAAACAGATAAAATGACCAGAACCACATTTGAAATCCCAATAACCAAGCTGGCCAATAGTGATATTAATGAGAAACATAAAGCAACACTTCTGACAATGCATAAAAAAGAAGATATCATGTTTGGAAGGGTCTATTCCCTGTCCCCCTACAAAGTGAATGATCCCACATTGAAATAGCGGTGATCAGGGTTTTTGTCATTTATATTGGGCAGGTTTGTTATGGCGTGCAAATGTGCAGCAACAGCAGAGTGGGCACGTAGGACAGGGCAACTGAACTGATGCTGGAAATGGGATACAGAGGGCTGTAGGCGGCACAGATGCCTAGGTGACACATAGGAATGTCAAAACTGTAAAGCAGCAAGATAGCAACTGACAAGGGTCCAACATGGGCATGAGTGTGTTCCCCACAGTGTCTCAGGGGATATTACCCAGCAGGTACCCCCAAGGGCACAGAACATTGGCAGGCGGTGCCGGGGGGAAGCACACATGTCCATGTAGGCACCCCACCCAAGAACCCACACCATAGGCAGCTGCCTACCGGCACACTGGCTGGCCTGGGACTGGGCACCACCAGCACCACCAGCATAAGGGCATGTCAGCATGGTGGCGGAGGGGTGCTGGTGGTGGAGGGAGCAGTGTCATCTTCCTACAGCAGACCACGGCCAAGCCCCGTTTAGGTGTGTGCCGTGCACTGTAACAGACAAGATCTGTCTGACGTACAGTCATGGTGTCCCCAGGGAATATCTGCCTCTGTGGCAACAGTGTGGTGCAGTACACACAGCCAGTGTGTTTAGGGGCAGTGGGTCACAGGTTCAAGTCCCAGCTGTGGCCCCTGAAAACCATGTCCCTATATTTTATGCAGTAGTAAACCATGGTAATAAAGACAGAACCTTTCTTGCAGAGAAATGAAACATGCCATAAACTCCTATATGTCACCCTACAGAGCACAGACACCATAAACATGTGCAATCCCTAGAGCAGAGTGTCCCACCTGCAGTCCTGGAGGGCCAAACACCATTCAGGTTGTCAGGATGTCCCTAATATGCATGAGATGTATTTACATGCACCGCCCCCATTGTATGCAAATGGAGCCATGCATATTCATTAGGGACAGCATGAAGACCTGAACCATATTTGGCCCACCCGGACTGGAGTTGGGAACCTCTGCCCTAGAGCATCGGCACAAACACCCACACCGGCAGGCTCCACTATCCAATGCCTCATGGAGAGTCAGGCTGTTGGGCCCTGCGCAGACTAGCATCTCCCAATACTAGCACCTGCATACCTTAGCAATGCCGTTCTAAACTTAGGAACACGTTCCACATATATCAAAAGGTTGCTATGATCAATGTCAAATAACACATCCTATGTTAAACACAATTTGTTGACAGAGATTCATCATAGCAACCTTTCTGATATCTGTAGAGTGTGGTTCAGTGTATGTTCCAGACAGTGTTTACCACCCCGGGGAGTGACCCCAACAGTATTGAGTACCATAGTAATGCCCGCACTGTGCCCAGGACTGGTGTGGTGGCCAGGGCTGCCACAAACCTCTATATTTGCACAATGCTGGCATAGGTGTGGGAGTGTGTGTCTGTCTATCCAGTGTGTTGTGGCTGCCTACACTTTACTGAGCCCACATTGCTTGCATTGTTTCCAGTGTTAGCCTGCCAATGTGCATAATGAGGAGCAAGATACTATGGGTATGGCCCAGACAGGGTGGCATGGGCAGGATGCATTTGCATAGGGTATAGAGCAATGGCTGGGACATTGTAGTGCCCAACCACCACCTGCACGGACAGGGTGGCCACAGTATGTTATGCTGGGAGGTCTCTCTTACCCTGACTGATCAGTGACCACGGCATGGCTAGGTTCCCCCATAGTGCTATATAGTATTTCTCTCAAGTGATATTTGTGGGTTTTCTTTTCTGGGGCCCAATCACTGACATATCTGTGTGTGTGTGTGTGTGCTTGCTCGCTCTCTTGCTTGCTCACATCCCAGTTTTGGGTGTACACCATTCTTCCAGGAACATGTACTAGCTAGCAGACTGTCTGCTGTTAGCATCTGTATGACTGCACCACCTTGCAGGGTGTGGCAGGTGCACACTGACTGCTCTCTGCTGGTGAATGTCAGATTGTAGTGGGGTGCAGCTGAGCTGAGTGGGCCTGTCCCAAGTGCAGATCTTCAGCAGGACTGGGGTTTCTGGTCCCACAGCCTGTCCTCATGTACCTCCACTGCCCCCCTTACAAAGGGTGAGAGTGCAGGTCTGTTGGGGGCAGATCATGTCCCCCCACCCTGACCCAGAAAGGGCAGTTTGCTAAGTACATTGTCACCATGTGAGCTTTGACACACCCCTGCTCCCTAAACAGGTGACCATAGCAAGCACAGTGGATATACACTATGTTGTGTGCATCATGGTCCACAAGGGCCAGACATGACTGGCAATTACAAATGGACACAGAAACCCCCTAAAGGTGTCTGCAACAAATACCTGTCACACACACTGGCACTGATGGAGATCTGCAGCACAGCCCACCTCAACCAATCCGGGTACTGCGGACCTGGTGCTGGCCACTCCACCTCACCCTCAGGGTGAGCACAGAACACGCACATTGGCATGGTCTGTGGGTACTCTGTGCCAGTAACATGCACGGTCATTCCCCCCTACCAAGCTGACGTGCTGTAGAGGTGCATACCCCATCTGGTGAGCAGATGTAGACTGCTGTTCTGCATGTGAATTGCATTATGGGTACTGTTGGTTCTATCCTATCCTGGTAGCCACAGCAGGCAGTTTTATGGTGACGTGCACTCTTTCTGTAGCCAGCCATTGGTATTATAACTCCCATAGTGATGTAGGACAATGGTTAATGCAACGACTTCAGTAGCAGAGGTCGTGGGTTTGATTCCTCTCTGTTCCCCCTTTTTTTTTATGGCTGTCCTACACAACTACGTTTCATTTGTGTAACAGTCATATCTGTGCAGGTCTGTGCTGCCGCCACATTATACCCTCATCACTGTTGCCATCCATCCTTCTGTCCATCTATGTGTGTGTGCCAGCTGTGTGGCGTCCTGCCCTAATGTGCAGGCTGCTACCCCATGTCCTGCACTGGCACACTTTTCTGCATTGCAGCTCTTCATGCTTGCCTCTCCTGTGTCTGCTCTGCATGGCACTACTCTCCTCTGTCCTCCTGTCATTGCACTTATCCTGCCATCTCTATCTCCTCTGGTGGACACGTATTCCCATCCTCTGCCACACACTGTCATTGTTGCACTGTACATTACCATCACCCTGTACATCGGTACAGCTGCCCCTGATATGTTTGTCCACTTTACCTGCTGCCACATGGGCTGCACACAGATTTGGCTGGTCCATGAGCTCCGTCATCTACTTCCTTCCATCACTTGTTCATTGCCTTTCCTTGGTGCTCTGTGCAGTGTTATGGTTACATCTGTGTTTGAGCCATACATTTCATGCTTGTGACTTTGGGGCACCATCTCCTGTGTCACCTTGGCATCTCTGGGGCATCTTTCTCAGCACCTTAGGTTTGGCCAGCTTATGGGACACCTTATATGCTGCCTGGGAGGGTGCCAACCTTTCCTCCCGCCCTCTGGGGCACATTATGACCTGCCTTGGATGACGTGGTGCTTTATGATATGCCTTATGGTGTGCCCTAAAAGGTGCATTAGGTTGCAGCACTGGGGTGAGGCTTTTTTGGCTGGCTGTGCAAATTGTTGGGATGTGTCTGACTGTTACAAGCAGGAAAAGGGATTGCCTCAGACAGTCTTTTAACTGAAGGATCAATCTCATGACCGCTGTATCAGCAGTCAATGTATTAACCATTGTGCTACACCTCTATTGCTGTGTTTACAGGTCAGCGTGCCTAATTAAGGCTAATGCGCGTTAACGTGCCACGGCTCCCTCTATCACGCAATAATGGACTTTATCGCTCGATAACCCGAAATGCTACCTTAAGACCAGAACGCCCACTACCTTATATGGCATTCATCACAGTAAGACTGCAACTAACGCCACTAACATTAAGACGGTTTAGTAAACATACCCCTCAGTTCTATCTATCTACATCTGATATTCCTCCTACACTCCAGGCCGTATATCTGCCTACTATCTGTCATTGCTGTCTGGATGTCTCACTGCCATTTGAAACTGAACATGGCCAAAACTGAACTTCTTATTTTTGCCCATAAACACTCATCTCCCCTCTCTCCTTTCTCTATCTCTGTTGATAACATTCTTCTGCTCCTGTTTTCTCAGCCCATAACCTTGGGGTCATTTTCGACTCCTCCCTCTCCTTCTCCACACAGAGAGCAAAAACTTGTCATTTCTTTCTCTATAATATTAACAAAACTTGCCCCTTCCTTTCTGAGCACACTACTAAAACACTTGTCTACTCTTTAATCGCCTCTCACTTAGATTATTGCAACCTCTTCCTTGCTGGTCTCCCTCTGAGTCATTGTTCTCCCCTTCAATCTGTTTGAAACTCTGCTGCCTGGCTAATCTTCTGCCAGTCCCATTATACTCATATAGCCCTTCTTCTTAAATCACTTTATTGGCTTCCCTTCCGTTTCCATATCCAATACAAACTTCTCCTTCTGACCTATAAATGCATTCATTCTGTTGTTCCTCACTACCTTTCCTCTCTCCTCTCTCCCTACACCCCTCCTCATGAATTCCGCTCTTACTCTGCCTTTCTCCTCCACTACCAACTCCAGACTTCAAACCTTTCACCTTGCTGCTTCTTATGCCTGGAACAACCTACCTGTACCTTTATGTCAGGTTTCATCTCTCCCCCTTTTCAAATCCATGCTAAAGGCTCACCTCTTTCAGGCTGCTTTTGGCTCTTAGGACCCAATTTTCATTTGGGCGGTGCTATGTGTTGCATTGGCGCATAGCCAGCCTCCTGTCTGTCTAACCAAGATTTTCAATGCTGGGGGGTCATATGAGGCCCCAGCATTGAAAATCTGGTTCTCGCCGCACAACCCGGAAGCCACAGGAGCTAGCCGGATAGCAGCGATTTTCGATGCTACCCACTTAGCCCCTGCACCTGAAAGATAGGCGAGGAAAAACCTCGCCTATCTTTAAGACACAGAGGGCTAAGCAGATAGCATCAAAAATTGGTGCTGCCCATTTAGCCCTTTCTTCCTCCCCCGCTTCGCTCCAGAATACCCCCAACATGCCCCGATGCTAACCGCATAGTATCTGGGTGCGTTAGGGACTTATCCGGGATTTTTGAAAGGCACTTAAAAAATGCCGCACTTAATCCTTTGTTCTCCTTCTGTCTCCTTACACTTCCCTATTGTACCCTTGTTCTCATCTATTGTACTGTCTGTCTTGATTAGATTGCAAGCTCTGATGAGCAGGGCCTGTCTTATTATATGTGTCTATATAGCACTGCGTATGCCTTGTAGCACTATATAAATGATTAATAGTAGTAGTAATAGTAGTAGATGACAGTCAAGGCCAGTAGTTTGGAATCGGGACCCAAAATGGGATCACATCATCAGTAGACGGGGGTCACAGAAACATGGCCATTTCTCCTTCTCTCTGGACTACACTGTGACTTATGCCAAGTAGTGGCAGTCACCAGTCAGCATAGGCTCGCGATTTTTAGCAGGCGTAGATTGGCATGCTCAAACATTCCATCCTACACATCAAGGGGCTATGTGCAGGTGCTGATGTCACCCAAACTGTGCCCAGACAGAGCCCGGAATGCCTTCAGCAGAGGCCTGCAAAGAACTATGTACCTGACACAGAAACATGCATCTCATGGCCTTTTTAAAATCACATTTTGAACATGGACATGACTTCCATGTTGTTCTGGCACTGCATCTACGTGTAAATGCAAATATGGTTTCTAAAATAAAACCACGTCATTTAGTCTACAGAAGAAATTAACACTTAAACAGTTTCATCCATTTAGCAGACACAACTCTATTACATAGTCCTATTTAGTTGAAATTATGGTAAAGCTGTCAAAAGTGCAATGTTATTTTGCAAATGGGACCTAAGTGTTGAAATATGCAAAAGGTCTGACTTCTTGGAGTTTTGAGTACTTTTTTCACGTATCGGCCCTGTTGGTGAAAAATTAGCAAATTTCACCTGTCACAATAGTTTACATGTAGTCCAAAAGGTGTGAATTTTAGTACATTCTGAATTAATTAGATGTTGTGCTGCTGTTTCTTACAATTCAGTTCAAAATTTGGCAAACACCTGCATACAAAAACATCTTTGTGAGCTTACTGTCACATGAATGACAACCACATCTTAGTGAATTATCATTTTTGGCATGAATCCATAGCTAAATTTCTTGTGAAACTTTGCTAGCAGAACAGGAAATCCCATGAGTTATCCTCATAAACTGCAAAGTTCTAGCCATAAGGATAAAGCCATATGTAAAACATTTGCATGAACATTTGCTAGGAGAAAGCGTATATCTCTGAAGCAGGTATATTGCTGAAACACATTCATATTGGGTATTTTTCATTTTTTTGCTTTATATGTACCTATTTGGTGTTTACTTTGCATGCTGGTCCCTGCATACTTAAGTTTTTAGTTAAATAAAGGAGTGGTCTTTATAGAGTTTCTTACAGAGTGGTTTAAAGGTATTTATATTTTTATTGATCTTTCAGCATCTCAGTTACTTCCATTTTATATCTTTTTCCTTGGTAATTTGATAACTACCCACACAGGTGAAAAGTATGTATGTGCTTTTCACTATCTCGACATTGCCAAATTTTCAAAGGGAAAGAGCGCACACATACATTCACACATTAAATTTCTTCAGAGTTAAAATATGCAAATACTTTTCAAAATTCAACAGCACCACCGTGAAAGCACTTCACTAAAATGTGGGGAAACTTATTTATGTAGAGACAGCATTTCTTTACGGAAAGAGTGGTGGATCCGTGGAATAGTCTCCCAGTGGAGGTGGTGGAGACGAGGACAGTATCTGAAGTCAAAAAAAGCATGGGACAAACACAGAGGATCTCTAAAAGTAAAAAGGGGACTACTGTAGTTGATATGGAAGGGCAGGCTAGATAGGTCATGTGGTCTTTCTTTGCCATCATGTTTCTATATTTACAGTATATGCAGAGATTTTCACTCAGGGCTGATGCAGCCATCAGGTGAATTAGATGGCTGCCTACAGTATCAATGGTCTGGGGTGCTCTATTTCACCACTGCCACCCCTCTCTGGCCGTCTCCATTCTGCCCCCTCTGAGGTCTGATGTTGACTTCCTTGCAGCACCAGAGGTTGAAAGTAAGCAGTGTGCTGCTGGTTGTGACCATTGCACCACTTCAAGATCCAGAGAGGGGTGGTTGCAATGGGGGCCAGGGGATCGCAAGGGATGAGGTTCACCTAGAGCGCCTCATCTCCTTATGCTGGCCCTGCTTTTACTCCTTTTTATAGCGCAGGTAGTTTTGTAAATGCCCATTTCCATTGGTAATGCAGCGTTTTACTCGAAGAAATAACATTTAAAATTGTTCTCCATATGATAAAGTAGACATGCAGCCTAAAAGATGCAGTTACTAAGTTGCAGTCAAATGTAATATTTTACTGCCGCAATATTTACTGGGTGAATCACTACCCCTGGCCACATTAATGCAAAAATAGCCGGCCCAAATTTGGACCCATTATCTCTCAAAAGAGCTGTCTAGTATTTTCACCAACTAGACCCCATCCTCTAAACCCCTTTCTCAAAGCATCAATAAGAACCCCCTACTATCTCATCCCACCTAGTATCAATAAGAATCTCCTACCCCCTATTCTCTCAGGCACGTACCTGGTGTATCCATGGTGGATATTAGGGGGGGGGGGGACAGGAGCAATCCCTAGTCACTTCAATCCTTGTGGCTTCTGGCTTCAAATGACCACCTCAATACTCTACTGGTAATGTTGTAGTATTATACCTAGGAGGTTAGACTGTCAAATAAGGGATGACTCCCTTATTAGAGATGTCCAGTATGTATTTGCTGAATAGCAAAACAAACATAAACTGGGAATGAATACATTCAACAATGTAATATTGTGTAAAAGATTTTTGAATTTTTTTCAACAGACTGGCACTGAAAAAATCTGAGAACTGTTCTACAAGGAACACAACAGTTGCTATCTTATAAAAGCCTAAAATGGCATGAAGAAGACCATTTTGTTAGTCAAATTCGACCGCATGAACATGCAGTAACATTTGTTTTCCTGCACAGTTGAAACTTGGTTTTAAATCACCATTGGCCATTATAAATATGCCTCCAGTAATGGAGCGTTTATACCATCCCAAGAAACTGTCACTCACAATGATTAAAAATCCATCCTGGAACTTTCAGCAGCTATCTTTGCAAGTCAGATTCCTGAAAGAATATATTAAATTAACAGTACATGATATGAGCCTTGACGTGTATTAGCATGGTTTGTTGAACCATTTGTGAATTGAGTATGGTTACTCTAGATGAATAGAGAGAGTTTAAAGTATTAGACAGGGCTTGCTGAACCAAGCCTAGAGATCTTCCAATCTCCTGTACTTAATTTACGAATAGCATAAAGAATGAAGTTTAGTTTTTAAAATAAAGAATAAAGCTTATTGTGCATGCTATTCAGTTGCACGCAAGCAAATCCCACAATATTATTGTGCAACTGCCTACATGCTAATAAAATGCTATGTTCCACAGGGGTAATTTTCATTAAACCACTTAATAGCAAGATGCATGGATGGGTTATTTTGTACATGCAGAACTTTAGCAAATCTTTAAAGAAAACCACTTGCATAATTTGGGGCTCCTATATAACTGGCTGGGATTACATTATGCATATGTATTTAAAAACGTACCCCTACGCTGTCTCCCCTATCAAAACGCCCATTTGTTAGTGACTAAAAGTAGCCACTTCTTACAGCGCCTTGTGAAAGTATTTATCCCCTTAGTGTTTGTCCTGTTTTGTCGTATTACAACCTGGAATTAAAATGGAGATTGAGGGATTAGCACCATGTGATTTACACAACATGCTTACCACTTGATGGTGCAAAATATCATTTATTGTGACACAAACAATAAGGAAGTAAAAATAAAGCCAGAAATCATGAGTATGCAGAGGTAATCCCCCCCCCCCTCCATCCCCAGTCAATACTTAGGCCATTCCAAGACATTTAAATGTTTCCCTTTAAATCACTCTAGTGTAGCTTTAGCAGTATGTTTAGGGTCATTGTCCTACTGGAATGTGAACCTTCGTCCCAGTCTCAAATCTCTGGCAGACTGAAACAGATTTTCCTCAAGAATTGCCCTGTATTTAGTGCCATCCATCGTTCCTTCAATCCTGACCAGTTTTCCTGTCTTTGCAAATGAAAAACATTCCCCACAGCATGATGCTGCACCACCATGTTTCACTGTGGGAATGGTGTTCTTGGGATGATGGGAAGTGTTGGGTTTGCGCCACACATTGCATTTCCCATTATGGCCAAAAAGTTAAATTTTCATCTCATCTGACCAGAGAACCTTCTTCTTAGGGGTATGTTTACTAAACCGTTTTAATGTTTCCGGTGCTAGTTGCAGCGATAATGTGAAGGATTCCATATAAGGAGTGTGCGTTCCGGTCTTAAGGTAGCAATCGTGGGTTATCGCGCAATAAAGTGCGCCGTGTCCATTATAGCGTGATAGAGTGAGCCGCGCACGTTACCGCACGTTAACCTTAACTTTGCGTGCTGACCTGCAATCACAGCAACAGAGGTGTAGCCCACTGGTTACTGCAATAACTGTGGAGGCAGAGGTCATGGGTTTGATTCCACAGTGGTGTTATGTAATAAGGCTGTCTGAGGCATTACCCTTTACTTTAAATCAGTGCTGTCTGAGGCATTTTCTTTTTTAATTTAAATTAGTGCTGCCAGCAAACACACCCTCACAGTGCCGTAACCTAAGGTGCCGCATAAGGCTCCTTATAAGGCACTCCAGAGGGCACATTATAAAGTGCACTGTCCGCCAAGGCACCTTATAATGTTCCCTATAGGGCGCCTTATAAAGCGCTTTATATGGCGCCTTAAGGTTACAGCACTGTGAGGGTGTTTTTGCTGGCAGCACTAATTTAAATTAGAAAAGGAATTGCCTCAGACAGCCCTATCAAATAACACCACTGTAGGATCAAACCCATGACCTCTGCCTCCACAGTCAGTGAGGTAACCAGTGGGCTACACCTCTATAGCTACTAACAAAGCCCTGGCTGGCTACAGAAAGACTGAAGGTCACCACACAAACTGTCTGCTGTGGTTACCAGGATAGAGTTAACCCACCCGTACCCATGATGCACTGCACATGCAGATCAGCTGTTTAGAGATGATCACAAGATGGGGTATGCACCCCCACAGCACCTCGTCCTGGTAGGGGGAACTGACCGTGTGTGTTACTGACACAGAGTAGCTACAGACTGTCACATTGTGGGGGGCACTGTGCTCATCCTGAGGGCAAGGTGGGGCGGCCAGCACCAGGTCCGCAGCACCTGGCTTTGTTGAGATGGGCTATGCTGCAGATGGCCATCAGTGCCAGTGTGTGATAGGTAATCCTTGTAGACATACCTAGGATACATTTGTGTCCATCTGTATTTCCCAGTCACGTATAGCCCTTGTGGATTATGATGCACCCAGAATAATGCATATCCTGTGTGGGTGCCATGGTCACATGATTTAAGTGAAGGGGGATGTTTGGACCCATAAGTGGATTATGTAGCACCACCCAACCTGCCCTCTGGGGCTCAGGGTGGGGAACAGGATCTCCCACCAACAGATCCACATTCTACATCCCTGCAATGGCGGCAGTAGAGGGGACCATCAACCCCAGTCCTGCTGGGGAACGGGCACCCTACAGGGCAATCAATGCAGATCTGTACACATCCATAAGGCAATGGCAGACAGACAGTAGGCCTGGAAATGCTCAGCTACCCCCCACCACTATCTGACATTTTCCAGCAGCAAGCACAGTGAGTCTCCAGCCACTGCACCCTGCAAGGTGTTCCAGCCATACACATACTAACTGCAAACAGTCTGCTAGCTAGTACATAGTGCATGTTCCTGGAGGGACTGTGAGCACCCAAAAATGGGATGCAAGCACACGCACCAAGCCAGTAAGTCAATGATAGGGCCCCAGAAAAGGGAACCCATAAATAACAAGTGAGAAAAATACCATATAGCACTATGGGGGAACCTAGCCATGCCATGGTCACTGCTCAGTTAGGGTGAGAGTGACCTCACAGCAGGACATGCTGTGGCCACCCTGTCTATGTAGGTGGTTGCCGGGCACTACAATTTCCCAGCCATTGCCCTATGCCCTGTACAGATGCATCCTGCCCAGGCCATACCCACAGTACCTTGCTCCTCATTATGCACATTGGCAGGCTAACACTGGAAACAGTGCAAGCAGTGTGGGCTCAATAAAATGTAGGCAGACATACACTCCCACACCTATGCCAGCATTGTGCAAATATAGAGGCTTTTGGCAGCCCTGGCCACCACTCCAGTCCTGGGCACAGTGCAGGCATGGCTATGGAACGCAATACTGTTGAGGTCACTCCCCAGGGTGGTAAACACTGTCAGAAACCAAAACTGAAACACACTCCACAGAAAGGTTGCTATGATGCAGCTCTATCAGCAAATTGTGATTAACATAGGAATTGTTATCTGCCATTAATCATAGCACCCTTTTGATATATGTGTAATGTGTTCCCAAGTTTAGGGCGGCATTGCTAAGGTATGCAAGTGCTAGTATTGGGAGATGCTGCTGCGCGCAGTGCCCAACAGCCTGACTCTCCATGAGGCTTTGGATAGTGGAGCTTGTGAGTGTGGGTGTTTATGCCCCTGTTGGCCGCTGCTCTAGGGCAGAGGTTCCCAACTCCTGTCCTGGTGGGCCAAACACTGTTCAGGTTTTCATGCTGTCCCTAATGAATATGCATGAGATACATTTGCATACACTGGCGGGCAGCGCATACACATGCAGCACAGGCATATTTATTAGGGACAGCATGACACCTGAATGGTGTTTGGCCCTCCAGAACTGCAGTTGGGAAACTCTGCTCTAGGGATTGCACATGTTTATGGTGTCTGTGCTCTGTAGGGTAAAATATAGGCATTTCAGGCATGTTTCTTTTATCTGCAATAAAGGTTCCGTCTTTATTACCATGGTTTAGTACTGGGTAAAATGTGGGTACAGGGTTGGCAGGAGCCAAAACTGGGACTTGACCTGGTGACCTTCTGCTCTTGAACACACTGGCTGTGTGTACTGCACCAAACTGTTGCCACAGGGACAGATCATTCCCTGGGGATACCATGACTGTTCATCGGACAGACCCTGTCTGTTGCAGTGCACGGCACCCACCTAAATGGGTCTTGGCCGTGGTCTGTTGTGGGCAGATGCCACTCCCCCCTGTGCCACCAGCACCCCTCCGCCACCATGCTGACATGCCCTTATGCCGGTGGTGCTGGTGGTGCATAGTCCCAGGCCATCCAGTGTGCCGGTAGGCAGCTGCCTAGAGTGTGGGTTCTCGGGTAGGGGTGCCTCCATGGACATGCACGCTTCCCCCCGGCACCACCTGTCAATGTTATGTGCCTTTGGGGGTACCTGCTGGGTAATATCCCCTGTGGCACTGTGGGACACACACTCTTGCCCATGTTGGACCCTCGTCAGTTGCTGTCTTGCTACTTTACAGTTTCGGCATTCCTATGTGTCACCTAGGCATCTGCCTAGCCCGCAGTGTGCCCCAGCTGGACCACAGCATGTGCCGCCTGCAGCCCTCTGTATCCCATTTACAGCATCAGTACAGTTGCCCTTTCCTACATGCCCACTCTGCTGTTACTGCACATGTGCACGTCATAACAAACCTGCCCAATATAAACGAGAAAAACCCTGATCAGCGCTATTTCAATGTGGGATCATTCACTTTGTAGGGGGACAGAGAATAGACCCTTCCAAACATAATATCTTCATTTTTGTGCTTTGTCAGTGGTGTTGCTTTATGTTTATCATTATTATCACTATTGGCCAGCTTGGTTATTGGGATTTCAAATGTGGTTTTGGTCATTTTATATGTTTATTTGCCTTTTTGGTTCCTGCACATGTATCACTACTTATTTATTTATTTAGCTGCATTTATATCCCGCTTTTCACCGGGTCAAAGCGGTTGGGGGATACATTTAACACGAGAGGATATGAGACACATACACTAATACTTACAGGGAACATGGGCAATGGAGGGTTAAGTCATTTTTCTGGGTTTCCCTGCCTTTGCTGTACATTGCTGACTGAAATGGTTTCTCTCTCCTGCAAATGTACCTCTAGTGCGAAGTTTTCACTGGCGCTAATTTTCAGACCCTGATTTCACGGCATTAGTGTGCATGGAGCCTCTCCCCGCCCACTCTCTACCCATTGACCCCTTCTCTCCGCCCTCTGGGAAGCCTTACTCCACCCTTCAGGCCTGGATTTCACAGCGTTAGTGTGCCTTAACGCCGCCGCTGCGTTATCGCGCGATAAGTGACGTTAGCGCACGATAATGTTACATTATCACGCGATAACGTCACTTATTGCGCGATAATACCACCGCTGCGACGTTAAGACAGTTTAGTAAACATACCCCTTAGTGTTTGGGGGGTCTGCCACATGTTGTTATGCAAACTCCAAATGTGTTTTCTTATTTCTTTCTTTAAGCAAAGGCTTTTTTTTCTGGCCACTCTTCCATAAAGCCCCGCTCTGTGGAGTGTATGGCTTAAAGTGATCCTATGGACAGATACTCCCATCTCCACTGGATTTTTGCAGCTCCTTCAGTGTTATCCTTGGTGTCTTTGTAGCATCTCTGATTAATGCCCTCCTTGCCCAGTCTGTGAGTTTTGGTTTGTGGCCTTCTCTTGTCATGTTTGTAGTGGTGCCATATTCTTTCTATTTTGTTATAATGGATTTAATGGTGCTCTGTGGGATATTCAGAATTTGGGATTTATACTTCTCCACACCTTTGTCTCTGACCTGTTTGGAGTGCTCCTTGGCCTTCATGTTGCTTGCTTAGTGGTGTTGCAGAGTCAGGGGCCTTTCAGAACAAGTATATTTATACAGGCATCGTGTGACAGATCATGTGACACTGATTGCACACAGGTGGACCCTAATCAACTAATTATGTGACTTCTGAGGTTAATTGGTTGGACCAGATGTTGTTTTGGGGTTTCACGGCAAAAGGGATGAATACATATACACTCACAACATTTCAGTTTTTACTTTTTTTTATATATATACAAGGTATTTTATTGTCATTCCACTTCACCAATTCAGACTATATTGTTAGGTCCATTAACTAACATCCAAATGAACCTCCACTTTTGTTCCAGGTTGTAATGCAACAAAACAGGACAAAAACCGAGGGGATGAATACTTTCACAAGGCACTGTAATACTAGGCACCTAGATGCTTTGCAAAAGGCATTTTTTACCAGCAGGGGTCTAGTGAATTATCTCCTTAGCTAGCTGGCTTGTGGTATCTGAAGGCAATTCTCAAACAGTTAATGCAGCTGAACACTATACAAATGCTTCTAGGAGGTAATTTTTATAAAATCTTTTCCATGATATGCATATGTCTGTAAATAACCTCTTATGCTGATCTGCGTAAAAAGTATCTGCTTTGGCATGAAGGCACGTGCTTTGCTGGTAGGAATAGCCTGGGTCACTGTCTAGGCTGAGCACAGGCAGATACATGCATGTGTAGATTATAAAATATTTTAATCTATGTATGCACATATGCAAAGTAGCACAAAGATTTACACCTGCACCCTAGTGAGTATAAGTGATTGCCCCTACGTTTTATAAAGAGAAGATGCCTACATGTCTGTTAAATGCTGCATATATAGTGCCTACATGAAGGGTAATTTTATAGGGAGGTGCCTACTTTAAGCTTCAGTATAGGCACCTACTCTTTTATATATAATACTAGGGATATGCAAAGGCAAGACAAATTGTTTTCCTTTTCTTCATGAAATTTTCCTGATCTTTGGGTGCTTTATCTGCTAGTTTCACACTTTTGTTTGAACAGGGAATTTTTAGTGTTTGCTAACTTGACTTAGCACGCCTTAATTCATTGGTTAGTACGATTCAGTCAATTAGCACATGACAAATCAATTTAGTGCACACTAAATTTAAGGCACTTTAATGAACCAAATATGCACTAATGAATGCACACCCCTATCAAATACTAGTAGAAATGGAAGAGGTCCCACCTTAAGTTAAGGCACAGACAGTTACAGCAGTCGTAGCGATGGTGTAAATGTGTGCTCTTCTATGTTTCAGTTATGCACATAAATCATAGTATTTTATCATCTACATGTTCACTTGTGCCCTCTGCCCATACTTCACCCAAACTCCACCCATGCACATGCCCACCAGCAAGGTACACACCATCAAATCAATGTGCAGACTTTTATGCTAGGCACTATTTTAAAAGAGGTCATTTATGTTATCACATACATGAGTAAGGGGTATGTTTACTAAAGTGTGGTAAATGAGAATAACGCGTGTTGTACGACGTTAACGATCGTAAGTGCAGTATAACGCGCGTAATCACGTGCCAACGACCGTTAACGTCATACTACGCGCGTTAACCGTAGTTAACGATCGTAAAGCCCCGCGGCGCATTAAAACAGCGCAGAAGGTGGAGAGTGGGCGGAGAGAAGGGGGTCAATGGGCGGAGAGTGGGCGGGGAGAGGCTCCCCTCACCCTAACGCGCTGAATTTCTGAGCTCAATTCCAACGCGAATGAAAACCTGTCGTTAAAGGCATATTAAAGGGAAGAGAAACCATTTCCGTCAGCAATGTACAGCAAAACCTGGGAAACCTACAATATGTGAGCAGTGTGATACATGTGCACAGAACAAAATTTCACCTAAAACGTTAAAAATGACCACAAGAAACATTGTACAAATTATAATCCAGCTGGGCAACAGTGATAGCAATGGGCAACAATGAAAAACACTCCCAGAAAAGCACCAAAAAAAAAGAAATGATGTTTGGAAGGGTCTACGCTCTGTAGACCCTTTCAAAGATCATTTCATTGTAATGGAGCTGTCCTGGGAGTGTTTTGTAATGTTGCCCAATGATAGCATTGTTGCCCAGCTTAGTTATGGGTGTTTGCCCCTTTTTTCGAGGTCTTTTCTGAGGTTTATTTGCACCTCTGTCTCCATACAAGGTAAATGAGCCCACAGTAAACCTGTGCAGAGCAGGGTTTCCGACTCGACAGGCCGGTTTTCCTATCTCCAGGGACTGCACTGTCTCTGTGGCCACAGTGTGGTGCAACGGACACAGCCAGTGCCTGTAAGACCAGAGGGTCACAGGTTCAAATCCCAGCTGGGGCTCCTGCCAACCCAGTCCCCATAGTTTTACCCACCACTAAACAGTGATAGTAAAGACACTCCTTTATTGCAGAGAACATACACATGGTTAATACGCCTATATTTTCCACACCAAACACAGACACCAGAAACAGGCGCATTACCTAGAGCAGAGTCTCGCAAATGCAGTCCTGGAGGGCCCCACACCTTTCAGGTTCCATGCTGCCTCTAATAAAGATGCCTGTGCTGCATATCTATGCACCACCCCCATGGTATGCAGATGTAGCTCATGCATAGTTATGAGGGACAGCATAAAAACCTGAACAGTGTTTGGAACACCAGGACTGGCGTTGGGGAACTCTGCCGTAAAGCAGCAGCCAACAGGGCCAGACACACCCACACACATACCCACAGGCCCCATTGGCCAATGCCTCCTGGAGAGGCAGGACATTGGGCCCTGCCTGTATCTCCCAATACTAGCAGTTGCATACCTTAGCAATGCCACCCTACACCTGGGTTCATGGTACACAGCTATCAAACGTTTCCTATGATAACTGGCAGATATCAATTCCTACGTTAAGCACATTTTTCCCAGTGAGCTCCACCATAACAGTCATTCTGATGTCTGTGATGTGTGATGCAGGTCTGGTCTCTGACAGTGTTTACCACCCTGGGGAGTGACCCCCAACAGTCTTGCATACCATATCCATGCCTGTACTGTGCCCAGGATTGGTGTGGTGGGTATGGCTGCTGAACACCTCTATAGTAGCACAATGCTGGCATAGGTGTGGGGGTGGCTGTCTGTCTATCCAGTGTGTGGTGGCTGCAAACACCTTCCACAGCCCACACTGCCAGCAATGTTGCCAGTATTGGGCTGCCAATGTGCATAATGAGGGGCAAGGTACCATGGGTATAGGCCGGACAGGGTGGCCTGGCCAGGGTGCATCTGCACAGGGCATACGGCAGTGACAGGCACATTTTAGTGCCCGGCCACCACCTACACAGACAGGGTGACCTCAGTATGTCCTGCTGAGAGATCACTCTCACCCTGACTGTGCAGTGACCACAGCATGGCTAGGCACCCCCATAGTGCTATGTTGTATTTCTCTCATGTGATAGGTATGGGTTTCCTGTTGGGGCCCAATCACTGAGTTATCTGCTTGCTGTGTATGCATCTCCACTGGGCACATGCACTATTGACTAACTAGCAGACTGTTTGCAGCTGGCATGTGTTGTGATGGAGTGGCTTGCAGCAGGTGAATATCAGATAGTGGTGGGGTGCAGCTTCCATATCCAGGCCTGATGGCTGTCTGCTATTGCGTTATGGATGTGTACAGAGCTGCATTGACTGCCCTGTGGTGTGTCTGTTCCTCAGCAGGACTGGGGTAGCTGTTCCCCTCTACTGCCACCTTTGCAGGGAGGTAGAATGTGGATCTATTGTTTGGAGAGCCTGTTTGCCACCCTCAGCCCTGGGGGTGGTGGTGCATGGGGGCAACACCTGACTGAAACAGACAGAGAAATCCAAGGTGTTTGTGCAGAAACTACCTATTTCACACATTAACACTGCTTTGGACCTGCGCCATGGTCTCTTTCAGCCATGGACGGTGCTGTGGACCTGGTGCTGGGCACCTCACTGCACCCTCAGGGTGAGCACAGTACCCGCACAATGTGACGGTGTGTAGCTACTCTGTGCCAGTACAACACATGGTCAGTACCCCCTACCAGGCCGAGGTGCTGTGGGGTGCACATGGTCACTTCCCCCTACCAGGCCGAGGTGCTGTGGGGGTGCATTCCCCATGGTGTGTATCTGTGGATGGCTGATTTGCATGTGCAGTGCATCATGGGTGTGACTGACACAATCCAACCCTGGGTAAATCCAGCACCTGCTCACAGGCTCAGAGAGTTGTAGGGTTTAAGTACTTGTAGAGGTAGAGGTTAAGTATGATACATTTGGGATTTAGTATGATAGATTTGCTTTTAATTTTTAAGTGCTAAGGATTAATAATGTTCCTGATTCATAATCACTTACTGGCTGCCCTGAATCTCACAAAATAGTTAAAGCACAGTCATTCTGCTATAACATGTGAGCCAAGAATACAGGCCTTAGCAAGAAGAGATCCAGCACCGGAAAGAACCATATAAGGAGATATCATGAGCCTTGTGAGGTGCCAGTTTGGGCTGGAGAGTCTAGACTAGGACCTGCAAGGGGATATCAGATATAGGCCTGTAAGGTCTATGTGTCAAGAAATGCATACACAGGAAACCACAAAGCTACCAACATATATGCTGGGCCCGGCTCTGAAGAAAGCAGATTAGCTGGATCATGGTGAGTATGGGAAGAGGGGGGCCAGGGGGATTTTGCAACAGGAACTAAGGGGAGTAAAGGGTAATAATAGGAAATAAGGTAGGGGAGGGGGAGAGAACACAAAGGAATAGCTCTGGGGACTGGACTGTATGTAAAAATGCGGAAGAGAAAAAGGTATAAATTGTAATATGCTTTCTATATTCTAATGGGGAGAGTTGCATTCTTGAGGTGCCTAGTGCCCGATAGAACTCTCTTCCCCACTTCGCTGCCTGTATTTGGTCATCAGTTATCTAATAAACAGAGACTCTGATTGCACCTGTACTGACTTTTCGGATCTGATCATTTCAGGTAATAATAATAATTAGGTGGTGGCCTATTTTTGTACGAAACAGGGCTGTACAAAATTTGTGCCGAAACCCGGGATTGGCCTACGGGTGGGTCTTTATGGCCAAGATATAAATTTAAAGATTTGGATTCCCCTCAAGAAAAGAGGGAGGTACGTAAAGATTTGGATTCCCCTCAAAAGGTTGAGGGAGGTGTGTTCCCGGTGCTGAGTGAAGACCGGAGAAGAAGTGAGTGATTGATTCCCTAGGATGACGGCGGCCTGTAATGATGGCGTCGTGAGTATATTTTTAACCAAGCTTGGTATGTGTTGTTTAATTTTTGTTGTTGTTATATGCATAAAGTGTAAGAATAATTTGCTGTTATAAACTGGGACTGAATGATAAGTGATTGAGACAGTACGTGTCGTCTGACACGAAGCGTGTGTGTGTTCTTGCTCACGGTTCCATACCTCCGTGAGGAGATTGGCTGGGCTTGAACGAAGCGAATTCTTGTTTGAAAGGTGTCCTGGACATTTCGTGCACTTCCTTCCTCTGTAAATAAAGAGGGTGGGTATTGAGACCCTTAAATAAAAGGTTGCACGTAGGAATCATGTCTCTGTTTAGGAGAGAGAAAGATGACAATCAGGGAATAATGATAAATCAGGTTTCCCCAATGACTCCGGTCGAACGGATGATGAGAGATAATCCCTTATTAGGAAAGGAAATAGAGAAAGTTTTTGTCTATTTTCACCCCCACACAGTGAAAACAACAGGTTTACTGATTTATAGGCTGAGGGACAGTGAAGGAGAATAAAAGATTGTTCTAAAAGAAAACAATGGAAGAAATCTCCTTATCTGGGATCAGACCAGAGAGGGTGACAATTAGATCAATTGAAAGAATCAGTCTAGTTACATAACAATGTAAACAAGATACACATCAATTGTAATTATGGAGTTCTGAACTTTGAGGTTTATTCTTTGAACATTGCCAGTACCTGGCCAGTGCTTGGTTGTGTTTAATGAATAATTGCTCCTATATGTCGTCTGATGAAAGATAGCTAATTGCCTGCAGCAGGATAAGATGGTTGCCTGTTTTTAGCTAGAAAGAGGGAGGGGGACTGCTGGGGGATTTTCTTCTGGTGATGGACGCATTACCTAGAGGAAACTCTCGATTGAGCAGTCTTTCTTGTTTGTTTAAATAAAGGATTTATTCAGTGTGACAGGAGTTGAAGTTCAGAACTCGGTGAAGTATTTTTTCCTCTGTAATTAGCTTGCTAGCTTTCTAGGTACGGAAATGACACTGAAAAAAAAACAAAAAACAAAACTGTTTTTAGAAAAACTTAGGGACCTGATTCTGTTCTATGTGTGATAGTTATAATTGTTGTGAATGAATGGGAAGATCTTCCATGCTTTGATATATGATTATTGTTTTGTGGTATATTCTGGAAACAAAATTAGTAATAGAGGAACAATAACAGCTATGATATCTGCAGAGTGTGATTCAAAAGTTACTTTGCTTTTGAAGCAAAAATTACCAGTGCAGCCGTTTCCCTTCTGGAAGTTCTGTATAACACTCACGCAATCAACGCTTTCTTAATTAGATTTTATGATCTCTGAAATTGAACTGCTTAGAATTCTTTGCTACTGGTGCAACAGAAGAAAACTGTTTCCTTTTTCCATTTGACCTTCAAAGTAGAGATTAAGATCCCTGCAGGATTATGTGGTATTCTGAGCAGATTGCAACTTGAGAATGATTTAAATCCTGAATGAATAAAATGTTAACCATGTTTGGATTTTGTTCTGATTGTATTAAGCAAAATTAAAAGTTAAACAGGGATTTTATATATTGTGGCAAGGTCGAGGTTAGCTGTAACTCTCAGTGATTGAAATAACTTAAAAAAAAGGGAAGTGTTTGCATTCTAGATGTCCACCAGTCTTTTCATGAAAAGAGTATCAGTTTCGCTTCCCCGAACTGTAAGAATTACTGTGTAAGTCTTTTGAATTTCAGTTCCAGGAGTTCTGTCTTTAGTTGCTGTTTAGAATGAGCACATATATCCATTCAAAACTACACCAATTAAGTTAGTGGGACTGAGACACTGTTTAACAATCTAAATTTATATTTTCTGCCTCCCATTTGTTTGACTTTTAACAATTGTTTTAGAAGCAGGATTAGCTGTTGTGTGCGAGCAGCAATCCCAGAAAGCAATCCAAGAAGAGGAAAGGGGGAGGGGAAACAGCATTCTCTCTTTTGTTTGTACCTGTAGAATTTCAGGCAACTGAATTGGTGGAGCGAGTGACAGACATTCTGATAAGAAGTTATTTCAGATCTAATGCAGCACACCTGTGGACAACAGCGACCCCTACTGCAACTACATAATGCTGACTTTTGTGTGACCTTTTGAACTGGTTCAAGCTTGATTGAAATTTATATAGAATGGTATAATGGTATAAACAGTATGGTGTGTTCTCTCCTTCTGCTCTCTCTGAAGAATGGCAAGTGTTTGCTGCATTGTGTTTTAAATGCTGTCATGTATCAAAGTTTCACTGCTGTTGTACTTAATCCTTTTTATGCCTGGAAGCTAGTGTATCAGGCTGTATTTCTGCTCTTTTCTAAGCCATGCTTTAAGCTTACCTCTTTAGGGCTACTTTTGAATATGTGATCCAGCTCACCATTGTCACCGTTACTTCCCCCTTTGTTGCCCACTTGAATGATACTGACACTTGGACTCTTGAAGGTTTCTTCAACTGTCACCTCTGCTTGATCTACTTCCTTCCTGTATGAACTGTTGCTGACCAAGATAATTGCTGCCAAACCTGCTCCTTGGGACACCATCTGTTTCCTTCATCCTGATGGACAATTAGTTTTACTTCTGCGAGTTCACAGTACAACCCACATCTCCAAAGAGGTTCTCAATCACCCCCTGCCTTGAACTGAAATCGGGACAGTCTGTTGAACTTTTTGCTCCATTGCTATTACACGTAGGTTAGATGCTGGACTTCCTTGATATCTTTCTAGACCCCTGCCATAACTGCTGGACTTGGTATGGCTATCTGCCGTCTACAATGCTTACTGTATGTTCAAATGAAAGCTGTTATTGATTCTATAACTAAGTTGTCAGAGTCCCTAGAGCAGAATACACAAATGACTCTGCAAAATAGACAAGCCCTAGATTTGCTCCTTGCTTCTGAATGAGGCCTTTTGTTCTTTTATTAATGCCACTATCTGTTGTATAGTCATAGCGAATCATTCAGTGTTTGTGCTTAATGCTATGGATAAAATACGTCACTTGTCAGAACTACATATTGATGATTTTAAGGGTGGTTTCCAGATTGGAGATTGGTTTTCATCTCTCTCCTCCTGGTTCCACTCCCTTGGCTCTGGCTTGAAAGGTTTATTGATTTCTGCTGGCTTTATTTTAATCATTGCTTTACTCTTCTGTTGTTTGTTTCTATGTTTATATCCTGCTGTAAGAAAAATTGCACCAAAGTATCTACCTCTTTTTTGCCTGTTCAGACTAGCCCTACTCTTGTCAATGTTTCTTATGCAGCCGTCCCCATGTCAGACTATTCAGACCTGGATTTCTCCCATTCCCCAGCCGAATAAAAAAAAAATAAATAAAAAATGGGGGAGTTGTAGGGTTTAAGTACTTGTAGAGGTAGAGGTTAAGTATGATACATTTGGGATTTAGTATGATAGATTTGCTTTTAATTTTTAAGTGCTAAGGATTAATAATGTTCCTGATTCATAATCACTTACTGGCTGCCCTGAATCTCACAAAATAGTTAAAGCACAGTCATTCTGCTATAACATGTGAGCCAAGAATACAGGCCTTAGCAAGAAGAGATCCAGCACCGGAAAGAACCATATAAGGAGATATCATGAGCCTTGTGAGGTGCCAGTTTGGGCTGGAGAGTCTAGACTAGGACCTGCAAGGGGATATCAGATATAGGCCTGTAAGGTCTATGTGTCAAGAAATGCATACACAGGAAACCACAAAGCTACCAACATATATGCTGGGCCCGGCTCTGAAGAAAGCAGATTAGCTGGATCATGGTGAGTATGGGAAGAGGGGGGCCAGGGGGATTTTGCAACAGGAACTAAGGGGAGTAAAGGGTAATAATAGGAAATAAGGTAGGGGAGGGGGAGAGAACACAAAGGAATAGCTCTGGGGACTGGACTGTATGTAAAAATGCGGAAGAGAAAAAGGTATAAATTGTAATATGCTTTCTATATTCTAATGGGGAGAGTTGCATTCTTGAGGTGCCTAGTGCCCGATAGAACTCTCTTCCCCACTTCGCTGCCTGTATTTGGTCATCAGTTATCTAATAAACAGAGACTCTGATTGCACCTGTACTGACTTTTCGGATCTGATCATTTCAGGTAATAATAATAATTAGGTGGTGGTCTATTTTTGTACGAAACAGGGCCGTACAGACACCATAGGCCATCACACGTACATCTGTTAGCATAATGCATAGGTGCAAGATACCCTAAAGAGTCTGTAATATAAGGTACCCACACTGGTAAAAACACACGTACCCATGCACGTTTGTACGCACGCACCAACGCACGTAGCTACGCACGTTTGTACGCCCGTACCAACGCACGCACCAACGTACATGGCTACGCACACTGCGAGGGTGTGTTTCTGTAACCACTACTCAACGTAAACAAAAACATGCCTCCTCATTCCCTATGTAATGTACAGGTTGATGCCTGGGCCAGCCTTCTGCGTTGGGCACACTGGGGACTTGAACCCATGCTGCCTGTAACAGTGGTCAGTACACTAACCATTGTGCTACAGCTCTGTTTCAGTGTTTTGTGTCTGTACGCCTTCATACGATTAACGCGCAATAATGCGCCACGGTGCCCTGTAACGCTCGTTAGTTTTGGGAACGCGCGTTAGTGGTTATGATGTCCCGCCCATGTCCTTTTTTGGCTTTCCTTTCACTAATGCGACTCCTAACGCGATTTGCACTAACGCAGTTTAGTAAACATACCCCTAAGTATTGAAAATAGTCCCTTCTAGGCAGTTACTTGGCACCTAAACCCCTTATAACATCATTACCCATATGTGTACCCTTTCCAGAAATTTTGTAGCAAAAGCTACCTTTGTTTCTCTTTGAAACTTAGGAGTATGTTTACTAAAGAGCGTTAAGGGAGTTGTGGATATTGAGCATTAATGGCAGCGATAAGGGTTTTTCCGTGCATTAAAGGCTGGAGCGGGGAATAGGCATTCCAGCAGTAAGGGCACTAGGCTCCACTTACTGTGCGCAAACAGGGCATCGGGCGTAACGGTGACAAGTGTGCACTGTAATGCCCCAAACAGCTATAATATTAATGCAGGATAAGGGAGGCCCAGCGAAAATCATGTTAAAGCTGCTGGATGGACCAGACAGATCCATGGACATTCAGTAAGTGGATGAGTATGTGGGAGACAGGTGTACTGATTCAGTGAGGGGTGCCCATGGAATATGCTGTAATGTCAGTGACTCACATAGGATGGGGAAGAAGTGTCCCACAGTGGAGCCAGAATCACCCCTATGGGTGCAGCAAAAGGATGATGGAGCAGGAGTGGTGATGTGCAGATTATTCACAGGAGAGGTGTGAGAGAGAAATTGAAATGATGAAAAAGTGCCTGTGTGGGCCATGGTGTAGCAGCTGGCATCAGAATACATGACTGCACATAACGGGCAAATGCTAATGGATGGGCTGAAGGAAGGATGGGGGTAGATGAGAGTGCCTTATGGGCTTGCAGGGCCAATGTACCTGATGAGAGCCCACAAATGTAATTGTAGTGTGTGAAAAAAAGTGTAGCTGTGCCATGGGGAAGCCCCAGTACCAGCTATGTGCATCTCGCTGCTTTCTCAGCCTCCTTACCACCATTCAACCCTCCTGACAAAGTGCATACAGCAACAGGACAAGTTGCTGATACTGGCCATATGGAGCAAGTAAGGAATTTTGATGATCCCTGCAGGTAGCCATCCCAGGAGTAGGAAGTGGCTGCATGTAATGCAGAGATGTGATGAAACCATCACAGACATGATGAAATAGTCCAATCATGTGCAACTCCGGCGCCAAATATCTGTGGGTGAACATGTCCGGACCTCTGCAATGGGCTACAGCAGAGCCAAGATCATCATGCTGTCAGAAGGGCATGATCACAAATTGCAAGTTTGCAGACCCAATGTGCTATCAGAACACATAAAAAACTGCAGAATGTGTGTCCGCCAGTCAAAGCAGACCCAAGACTGTTCCTGGCATTAAAATGAACTGAGTATCCCACAGCCACAAAGAGAACAAGTGGGATGAACCCTCATTCATCGCATACAGAGCCAGTGCTCTAACCATTAGACTATACCTCCACACCATTCTGCACAGCAATGTCTAGAATCAAAAGAGACTACAGGTCCCAGCCTCCAATGGGTGAAATTCAGGACATGAAACAACGTGGCCGGCATATGGTTAGACTGTGGTACACAACACCTAGGGCCTGCCTACATCTGCGCACATGCAGTACATAATGCACAGGATGCGCAATACTGTAGCTGCACAACAGACACACTGCTGCAGGTTACATCTTTTGTCCAAAGTCAAGATGCCTGTCCCTCCACTATACCCCCAACGGCAAACAACAGTCGCGCGCAGAGGTCTGCTGTGCCACAGTGTGGCACTAACCCCAGTGGCAGCACATGTGCAAGGCATGGAGTCCCCTGTGACCTGCTGCACATGGCAAGATAGGTACACCTGCATTTACACCTAACGCAAACCACATAAATGAGTCATGTGATCCAGTGCAGACCATCCTGGCCTCCCCAGGGGACCATGCACATGTCTCCCACCATAGCCCACTACAAGCAGGTACTGGGCTATGCTCCAGTGATCACAGTCACCACTGTGGTTGCAGTTTCTGCTCTGTGTGCCGGTATAGGTTAGCTCCTCCATTACCCATGTTGCACTGCATACTCAGAACAGCTTTCTGCAACTAAGCACCGAATGGAGAATGAAGTGATCCATCACATCAGCTCAGTAATACACAACATTGTGTGCTTCCAGCACATAACAGCTGCAAACTGTGCTACTGACCGGTTTCAGCGGTCACTCTGAAGGTGAGGAAGGGTACACTTCACCTGGTCCCCAGAGCTTGCACCGTAATAGATTGATCTATCTATCTATCTATCTGGTTTTATATACCACCTTTTCCTTAAGGCAAAGCGGTTTACATTCAGACTTTCAGTTTGCATAGAACATATCAAGTGGGGGTAACAAGTGCAGGTTAAAACAGAACAAAGTTTAAAGGGGGTTGTATATGATATTCCAGAATGCAGGATAACAATGTCCATTTGGAATAATGTGAGCAGGTATTAACAGGCAGTAGGTTGGTTTACCAGAGTCCGTCTTCAGTGGGGATAGCCAATCATCCCTTCTTATGTGATGTTCCCATAGTGTTCTGTGAACAATAAGGTTTTTAAATTCTTTCTGAAGCCTTTGGTATCATGTAGTGCTCGAAGACCTTCCGGGAGGGAGTTCCATAGTGTTGGTACATTCAGTGTGATTGCTTTGTTAGCTGTTGACTGCTTTGCTTTGGGGTAATCACTGGGTGTTATCAACATGTTCTTGATATTTGTTCTTCTTGGCCGGTTTTCAGGGTCCCTCTTTATGAGGTCTTGAAGTGTCTCAGCTGAACTTTTGTGCAGGATTTTGAAAATGTTAAAAAGTAGATTTGTACCTGATGTGACTCTTAAATGAGAGCCAATGCAATTGTTGTAATATGGGTGTAATGTGTTTGTGATTCGCTGTGCCTGAAATGATACATGCAATGGCAAGAAGGCGTGTACTTTTATGCCACCCATTTACAGGCAGTTTTTAGGCATAGTTTGGACAGAGCATGAGTGGAGTCATGAAGTATAAATGCAGGGTGGCATTTTCAAAGGCATTTACATGGGAAACTGCCCTGGTTACCCGTGCAAATGCCTTATCTGTGATTTTCGAAAGGCACCTATACGAGTAGTGCCTTTCGAAAATCCCAGATAAGTCCCTAATGTGCCCAGATGCTATGCTATTGGGGCATGTTGGGGCTATTCTGAGGCAGAGCAGGGGTGGAGGACAGGGCTAAGCAGGTAGCAAGTCAGAAACTCTGGAATCCCCACACAGTGCAATAGGAATCTCCACTGATGTCTTCCCTCTGCCCCTTCCCATTCTAAATCCACCCAAATAATTGCATGGTCCAATAATACTATTGGGGCCAATATCTGCCAGACACACTTTATCCATTATATCTCCTGCTATCAAAAAGTAGTCTATAAGCAATCCTGAACCATGTGCCTGAGATAGGTGGGTATATTCCCTATCAATCGAGTGTAGAACTTTCCATGCGTCCACAAGATGATAACCCTCTCAAAGCCCATGAATCTGTCAAGTTTGTATCATTTCCCGATAGAAGCCAACTTCATATATTATCATGGCATAGACCGTGCCTAGGGAAATTGGTTGTTCATGTAAATTCCCTTTTATAAAAAGGAAATGTCCTTTAGGATCTGCTCGAACTGTACTTACTGTCAGACTCCTGCCTTACGGTCTCCTGAAGAAGCTTCATATGTCTGTCCTACCCACCAACATTTCAACTTATTGTGCTTGATTTCTGTCATGTACGTCTCTTGTAAGAATGCCACACCAACATGTTGGTCCCTTAAATACCTCAATAGTTTGTGTCGGTTTACGGGGTTGCCAATCCCGCATACATTCCGTGAGGCTATTCGTAGGGATTTAACCAGGATCTACTTCTTTTGGGATCACTTTGCCCGGTCTGTTTGCCCATAGTTTCTGCATTTCTGAGAACACCCCCACCCCCCTCAGCCTAGGGCTCCCTTATTTTGCCCCCTTACTTCCCCCCAGCCACCAGCTTTCAACATGATCCCATATTCTTGAAACCTCCCCCGTTCTTCCCCTCCTTTCACAGCCCAAGACCCTCCCACTCTCCCTACTCCCCCCCCTTTAAGCTCTTCTAATCCCCCTCTCCTTCGTTCCTCCCACACTGCTCCATCTGGAGCCTTCCGAAATAAGCAGTGATGATTTGAGGCTCCCCACCCCGTATCAACCTTTCGGTTCTTCCCTCATCTTCACTACCCCTGTGCATCTCTTAGCATCCCCTTCCTCCCCTTGCTCGCGAGGACACTCATTCCCCCCACATTTATCTATACATTGTTAGCAGACACATTATCTACATCTATTGACAAACATCTCCCTCCAGGCCTCCATGGTTCTGCACATCATCAGAGTCCATCTATGCCTCTATACTACCAGACTCTGCACACCAACTGTTCCCCCAGTTCCCCCCAAAGTCCTTTTCAGCTTCAACACAACACAAAACACATTTCCTCCTTTATGCCCCCCACCCATCATTAACATGCATACAAATCCCAATATATGCTTCTCATACTTTGTTCACAGTTTATAACCATATCAGTATTGTGTAAGATTTGGCAGCAACCACGTCAGCGTCCAGATTCTGCGCTGTTGCTGTGTGTCCCAGTCTGCCTCTCTGTGCCAGCCCCGCCTCCCGGTGGTGATGTGTACGCGTGAAACGCGTCCACGTCAGCGTCCAGGTACACCATTTCAGTTAAAAGCTGACCCAGCGGCGTCCTGCAAGTGCTGCTTCGTTCCTGTATTGTGCTGTACTCTCTGCTCTGGCCTACATGTTATTTGCCTTTTGCCTGCTTTTTCTGCAGATTCTGCGCTGTTGCTGTGTGTCCCAGTCTGCCTCTCTGTGCCAGCCCCGCCTCCCGGTAGTGACGTGGACGTGTCAGCGTCCAGGTACACCATTTCAGTTAAAAGCCGAACCAGCGGCGTCCTGCGCCGCGGGCGCGTGCCGAAGGAGCGCGCACAAGGAGCAGGTCGTGCTCCTTGGGCGAGCTCCTTGGGGCGACGATGGGGGCGCGGCGGGAGTTCCATACAAACTCAGCGCTGGTTCCTATGCCGCTTGTCCATATCTCTGTGCATTGCTCATCCTGCTGCTGCACACCCAGCTTTCCTCATCTGTCCCACTCTGCAATTCTGCCGACGCTCCCCCACCAGCGGTCTTCTCTCTGCCAGCGCCCGCTTTGTCGTCTCATTCCTCCTCTCCGTTTAATTCAATGTCTGTCATTCCTGTATGGTGGGGACATCGTCCCCATACTTACTTTGCCGCATCTACTGGAGCGCTTTCTCGTGTCCCACAGAATCTCATTCATTGTCCGATTACCCGTTCATCTCTTCCATCCCCAACACCCACTGCCCCGTCTCTGCCATTACGGACGATTTCCTTGGCTCTCTTAAACTGCCGCTCTCTACGCACCAAAACACACTTGATATATGATCTATTAGTTCAACACTCATTGGACGCCCTTTTTCTTATGGAATCCTGGCTCCGCCCAGGGGAGGATGGACTTCTTCATCAATGTCTCCCCCCTGGGTATTCAGCCTTCCATGCCCCACGTCTTAACCGCACGGGAGGAGGAGTGGCGGTCATCCACCGAGCGTTTCTCCCCCTCTCTCTCGTCTCACCCTCTCCCAACTATCCTGAGTCTCTCCTCTTCTATACTTTGTCTCCAACCCCAACTTATTTCTTTTACTTTATGCGCCCCCTTCCTTGCGTCCGGAGCTTTGGGACTCTCTTCTACTTGCCATATCAGAGTCCACCCTCTTGTCTTCTCAATTGGTTGTTTTGGGCGATTTTAACATCCACCTTCACTCACAAACACGCCCTCGCGATAAAGCCCTTGCCACTTTATTTAGCGATCTTTCTCTTACCCAGCACGTGACCTGTCCGACACACGTCTCTGGACACACTCTTGACTTAATCCTCACTGCAGATTCTTGCCCCTTCTCGCCAGCCCATATCACTCCCCTACCCCTTCCCTGGTCTGACCACCACTGCCTACTTTTCTCCCTATCTCTTCCTCCTCCCCCAGGATCCCTCTTGGACCCCCCCCCCCTCCCGCCTGTCTCGACGTCTTAATCCCGCCACGTTACAACTTTTTCCCCCCGCTGACTCCCTTTTCCCATCAGATTTCTCTTCTCTTCCCTTGGACAGACAGGTCGATCTCTGGACCTCTACCCTATCATCCACCCTTGATTCCATTGCCCCCCTACAACCTGTTCCCTCTCGTCCCTTTTCACATCATCCCTGGTTTCATTCCGGCTTATACCTGCACCGCTCTTATCTTCGTCGTGCAACTCGACTTTGGCGCAAATGTCCCTCTAACGATACCCTCACCACCTTCCATAGCATCCGTAAATCTTATTACTCCCTGCTAACATCTGCCAAGAAGTCATACTACTCCAATCTCATTACTACCTCTTCCAATTCATCCCGCCAACTGCACCGGGTTTTGAATTCCCTTTCCTTGACCTCCGCTCTGTCCTCCTCGTCTCCCCCGCCCAATGCCCCTAGCCCTATGGCTCTTGCCTCTTTCTTCTCAACTAAGATCTCGACCCTTCGTTCCACCTTCGACCCTCATCCCCTCCCTCCTCTCCCGCGCCTGTTATCTGCCATTCCTCATCCTCGGCTCCTATATTTCCCCACACCTGGTCCGAATTTCACCCTGTTACTTTAACTGAACTGACCAAAACCATCTCACTTTCCCACAAGACCACCTGTTCCCTTGATCCCGTACCATCCCCTTGGCTTCTGGACCCTTCTCTCACACTCCTTCCCTTTGCCCTCCACATTATGAATTCCAGTCTGTCTTCTGGAAATTTCCCATCTGCATGGAAGCATGCCCTGGTCCGCCCCCTGCTCAAGAAAGCTACTCTCGACTCAGCTGTTCCCTCCAATTGGCGCCCCGTTTCCAACCTACCTTTCCTGTCTAAAATCCTCGAGAAGTTTTCTTTCCATCAACTCACCGCCCACCTTGACACAACCATTTCTCTACACCCCCGACAGTCAGGGTTCAGGACCAGCCATAGCACTGAAACCATCCTTATTGCGCTCCTTAATGAGTTACACCGCTCTCACGATAAAGGACATCTTTCGATTGCTGTTTCATTGGACCTCACTGCAGCCTTTGATGTTATTGATCATCGCACTCTGCTCTCACGGTTATCGGAACTCGGGGTCCAGGGCACAGTTCACCGGTGGTTCCACTCTTTTCTTTCTTCCCGTTCTTTCACAGTACACTCAGGCTCCTCCTCTTCTGCACCCTTCCCCCTTCCCTGTGGAGTCCCGCAAGGATCTATCCTCGCCCCACTTCTTTTTAATGTTTTTCTCGCACCACTGGCACTACTCATACAACAAACTGGTCTCTCCGCCTATTTTTTTGCTGACGATATCCTTTTGGTCCACCATACGTCATCTCTTGCCCCTGATCTTTCTCCCTTGAACGAATGTCTAACTTCCGTAGCACAGTGGTTTAACGACAACTTCCTCATCGTCAACCCTTCTAAGTCTGCAGCCATCTGGTTCACTTTTGGGGCTCCCTCTCCTACCCTGGCCCCTGTGATGTCAAATGCACCCATCCCACTTGCACCTACCCTCCGCTACCTTGGTGTGACCCTAGATTCTGCACTGTCCTTTCACCAACATATCTCTGGGGTAGTGCGTAGCTCTCTTTTTCAACTTCGGAAAATTCGTGCTGTCCGTTCCCTTCTCCCCATCGCATCTCTTACCACATTAGTTATTTCTCTGGTAATTAGCCGCCTTGACTATTGTAACTCTATATTCGCTGGCATTCCTCAGTACCAACTTCGCAGGTTACAATTAATTCAGAACACAGCTGCCCGTCTTCTCACCTTTTCATCCCCTCATGACCATGTCACCCCCTATCTGCTTTCCCTCCACTGGCTTCCCGTTAAGGCCCGCTTCGTTTACAAGCTCCTCATTACTACTCACAAGGCTCTCCATACTAACACCCCCCAATACTTAGCTGATCTCATCTTCCTTCAACCTACCCCTCGCCTACTACGTTCCGCTCACGGCAATCGTCTTTTTCTCCCCTCCCCGACCCAGGCACACCTCGAATCTACCCGTCACGCTGCCTTCTTTTTTGCCAGTCCCTCTCTATAGAATTCCCTCCCACATGCTATCCGTACCGAACTGTCCTTCCCCCGCTTTAAGACTATGCTTAAAACTTTCCTTTTCTGCCAGGCCTTTGATCTTCCCCTCCCTTCATTCACCACCACCCAGTTGATTGCACCCATCCACCCACCGCTTCTTTCTGGGCTATAACATTTCCTTCACTCCCCTGACTCACACTCGTGGCCCTCCGGGCTGCCTCCCCTGCTGCCCCGCGTCCTCGACCCACCCTCATGTGGTTTATTGTATACTTGTTATGTAATCTATTCGTTTGTATATTATTTTATTTTTCCCTTTTGTTACCCCTGTTTACTACTTGTCTTGTCAGTCCGCTTACCACGTCTCGTCCCATCTGGCCTGTTGGTTCTACAGCCTGTCTCTTCCTGTCTATACTGTCCCTTTCTTTCTATTCACTCTCCTATTTATAAATGGCGTTCCTTTTCATTCTTCTCTCTTTGCAGCCAAGCTTGTTTGTATTGTACACCGCCTTAATACTTTTTGTAAAGGCGGTATATCAAATTTGCTGAATAAAGATAAAGATAAAGATAAACCTATTGGTGGGCCCCATATTCCTATCTCTTGTGCTGTGTCAAAATCTATGCATCCCGAAAATAACAATTTATAGAAAGAATGGGCAGTTTTCATCCCCCCAATCATGTTAGTTAGGGGCCTGCATGGAGTATACTAACCCTTTCCTCAATATTGGGTATCAAGATTATGATTTGTCTCCCTGCCTTATATAACATCAAACAGAATATATATATATATATATATATATATATATATATACATATATATATATATATATATATATACATATATAGACCCCCCCTCATCAAAGCATGAAGTACTAGCAGCTGCAGTAGAAAAGAGTTGCACAACATCAATGAGAAAATATCAGATTATTCTAGGGGATATCAACCTTGCTTCCCTCCCTTCTACACACACACAAATACATTCTTAGAAGCCATGGACCAAATGGAGTATAAGCAAAAGCAAAAAAACATGACTGCATCACCCCAGTCCTGAGGGAGCTACACATACTCCCCCTCAAAGCAAGAATCAAATATAAAGCCGTCCTACTTACTCACAAAGCTCTCTACCAAAATCAGATGTCCCAGCTCCGCACACTACTGCCACAACCAGCCCACAACAGAACAACCAGACAAACCACCAATAACTCCCTCACTATCCCCCATAAACGAACCAAGTGCAATCAACGGACCTGCAACAGAGCCTTCAAACTATATGCACCAACCCTCTGGAACTCTCTACCAAGTCACATCAGAAGCAACGGAGACCCCTCATCATTCAGGAAACAACTAAAAACCATCCTATTCCACGAATACCTCGGACCAGAAACAAGCACCCACCACTGACTACCCCCAACCTCCCCCCCTATTTCATCCCCCTAAACATATGTTCTAAGAGACAGTAACACAATGTCAATATCTATGTCCCAATTATTTGTTAAAATCATTAATGATGGCCACCTGGTGATGGCCCCAACCCCAGAAGTTGATTATTGTCCACCCCCCCCCCCTTTTATGTTACACCGCTTTGACCCAGTGAAAAGCGGGATATAAATACAGTTAAATAAATAAATAATACAAAAACCTACTCACAACAAGGGAAACTTACTAGACGTGGTATTTCTGCCTAAGACAACCTACAACAACACAGTCAAAAACCCCATGCCGCAAATAACCCAAGTTCCCTGGTCTGATCACCAACTAATTCAATTTACTTTCTACATGTCTATGCAACCTGACAATCAACGATCTGGAGCACAAACACACCACAGAAATAAGTTCAAAAACTTTGATAAAGAAGCCTTAATAAATTCAATTCTCTCCCATGTTGACACTGAAAACTTTGAGGACCTAATAGCCAAGTGGAATAAAGGAATAGAAACAGTTGCAAAACAGCCGACTAATGTCCCAACTAGTGTAAATGCAAAAATAAAGAACAAAATGGAGCCCTGGTACACCTCAGACTTATTCAAATTGAAGAAAAACCTTAGAAAACTGGAAGAAAGATGGAGAGCGTCAAAGTCCCCAGCAATCAAAGCAGAATATTTAGCACTGCTCGAAAACTATAAAGAAGAAATCAATGCATCAAAAGAGAATCATCACACCAAAATACTAAACAAGGCTTTAAACAGACCAAGAGAACTGTTTGAACTCATTAAATCTATTACTAAACCTGCTCATGATTCTGACTTGAACTACGCTATAAATGCACAAACACTGGCTGACTATTATGCCAGCAAACTAAATCCTATAGAAGCAAACACCACTCAAATACCAACTGCAAACAACATCCTCCAACCACCACAAGCGACAGTGGATACCACAGAAGAATGGAACACCTTACACACTATTGACCTAAGACAAAAATCAAACACAATCACAAACCTAAATACTACTACGTCCCCTTTAGATTCCTGCCCAGTAGCCTGGATCAAGGCAATGAAAACGGAAACTGCACCCCTGATACTAAATATAGGCAACCAATCGCTGCAACAAGGAATTATGCCATCAGAGCTCAAAAGATCCATCATTCAACCTATTTTAAAAAACAAAACACTCAAGAAGGAAGACCCATCTGCGTACAGGCCCATCTCAAGTATTCTGTTTATAGCCAAAACCATTGAAAAAATAGTACAGCATCAATTACAAGACTACATTGATGCTATAAACGTACTTGATGACCAACAATATGGCTTTCGTCAATACCACAGAGTAGAAACACTCCTACTTGTGCTATTTGACAAATTATACAAAGGCATTGAAAATTGCAAGAAAATGTTCATCCTAATATTTATAGACATAACTGCGGCATTCAACACAGTAAACCATGGGACTCTCATCACCAGACTGGAATCCATAGGAATAAAAGGACCCCCCCCTAAAATGGTTCACCTCCTATATATCCAACAGAGTGCAGCAGGTACACTTTAACCAAGTCACATCCAAGACATTCCCACAAACACAAGTAATACCCCAAGGCTCAGCGTTATCCTCCCTACTGTTCAACCTATACTTAACCCTTTGAAGGCCTACTTTAAATTTTTAATCCACATTCTGCAGCCGGGTTAATTTTTGCATATTTCAGGAAAATTGTACCCGTCTTATTCAATATGTTCTAATAGTGATTTTCCTTTTGCTATGGTCATGTATTATATACCATTTGATAGGAATATTTAGTCAGAAGTTTGGATCCCGAGAGTTTTGGGCTCGGCCCGGAAAGGGTTAAGGCCTATCTGTGCAATATTTCAAAAGCACAACCTCAACTTTCATTTATATACAGACAATATAATGCTGTATGCACAACTGGATATAACTAACACAATCTATGATCAAATAGAAGCATGCCTTAAGGAAACTCAAACTTGGCTTCAACAAAACATCATGAGCATCAACCATAAGAAAACAGAAGCCTCCCTCAACAATTCTTCTAAACAACAATACATATAACATCAAACAAGAAATAAAATACCTAGGAGTTACACTTGACAAGAATCTCAAAATGGAACCTCACCTAAGATTACTAAACAGAACAATATTCCACAAACTACGAATCCTACAACCACTATGCAACATCATTGAGCAATCCGACTTCAGAACAGTAGTTCAGGCACTCATTACACCCCACCTGGACTACTGCAACGGCATCCTTCAAGGATTACCCCAAAAAAACGCTCAACATACTCTAAATGGCACAGAACGTCACAGCAAGAATTTTAATGAAAGTGCGGATCTCCGACCACATCAAACCTATTCTAATGGAACTTCACTGGCTTCCCATTCATGTGCGCATAAGATGCAAAATAATAATGACAACATTCAAATTGATTCACAACCTAGCCCCATTACATCTCTCCACTCTAATTTCAATACAACCCCCTAACAGGAACAGAAGAACTCCCAACCTTAACACTCTACATGTCCCTCACACCATACGTAATGTCAAAACAACAACAAGCAACAGAACATTCACATACATAGCTCCCTCACAATGGAATAGACTCCCCGACACATTAAGAGCCAACAAGGACCTCCAAGCCTTCCGAAAAAAACTAAAAACGTACTTATTCCAGGAATACTAAAATACAATGTAGCCAAATGACCCCCTCAGCAAAATTGTACCAAAATTGACCCGTATTACACTGTAAATAAATCAAGGTTGCTCCTACGGCAACCTTTTGCTATGTATAGAGTTATGAAATGGTTATATGTATTATATAGTTTAAAACTTGTTAAATGTAATTGTTGCTTTTGCTGTGTTAAAAGTTATAATGTAAACTGCTACTGATCACTGGAAGAAGCAGTATAAAAATGTAACCAAATAAATAAACAAACATTACATGCTAACAACAAAACACAGCTGAGCATATCCCCCAGCTGATTTGTCCAGTCTTTCATGGCCTTTTATTAGCATCCAGCCCAGCAGTGTTGCCGTAGGTTCAGTGCAGGGGGTTGGGAAGACATTGCCACCATGTGGAAAGTCCTGGTGGCTCAGGGCCCACCAGATTGCCCAGGAGGCTACACTTTGAAGCAGCAGTCAGGAAACCTGGGGCAGGCCCTACCATCATATCCGGTGGAGTGTGTCTCGGCTCTCATCCCTCCGGCGCCTCCGTCAGAGCCCCCAACAGTAAGCCTGTCTCTGAAGTCCAATAATGACCAAAGGCAGCAGATTAAGAACAACCAGTTCATTGTCCTTCAGAATACTGTCCTGTATGTCTGTCCAAAGCAACCGGTACATGTCTTCGTATTCTGTATACATCCATTGTATTCATCAGTTGACATCCCCTTTAGCACACCTCCTGAGCAACCTGAGGTAGCTGCTGCCACAGGTGAATCAAAGAATGAGGTTCTCCCCTCAATGACATGTAATCGGGTGGGATATAATAATGAAAATCTCATCCCTTTCTGCATAAGCGAAGTCTTTGCGATGTTTAGTCACTGCAGGGGAGTAATTTTGAAATATCTGGATCTTGTGGCCTTCTTGCTCCCATCCACGGCTCTCCTGGGCTGCCCATAAGACTGTCTCTTTATGTAGGTAATTATGAAAGTGGGCAATGGTCAAACGGGGCCAGTTCTCCCCTTCCCATCTAGGGCCCTAGATGTAGCTGAGTGGGGAACTAGGCATCTAAGAAGCCCCTCAGTTCACACTCAGTTACCGATTCTGCTATGCCCACTATTCTGAGGTTCTTCCGCCGGCCTCTGTTTTCCAAGTCATCTAATTTGGCCTCATGTTGATCAAGCCATTCCTCCATCTTTTTAAGAGCACTTGCTTAAATTGGTGGTGCTTCCTCCAGATTAGAGACCCTCTGCTCCAGACCACACGGTTGCTCTTGAAATTCCATCATGGATTGCGCTATTCGAGTCATATGATCCTCTAGCCCCTGGAACCTACCATCCAGCGCCCTTAAAACTATGGCTGATACTTCCTCCAGAGGGCTTCCATTTGGCATTGTCTCCCACGGAATCACTGGTCTTGGACCTGACATGTTGGACTCGAGTATCTTAGTCCAATCTTGCCGGTCTTTCTGTGCTGTTTTGGAGGTCATGGGCTCTTCCAATCCACTCCCTCTCTGCAGGGAGGTTGTCCAGGTATTAGCAGATGTTTTTAAGCTTGTTCAGGTGAGTATTTTGGTGCGATTTTCAGCCTTTTTGAAGTGGGGAGTCTCGGAGCTCAGTGCATCCTGCTGAGCTCCTGTTGTCCATATTTAATGCATGCAGTAATATAGCAATGCAGCCTTATTAAGCATACAATTGATACCCTCTCGCTGTTACCATCACTGGAACTAATTCTGCCAAGATAAGTGAAGTTGCCTAAATCTTCAACTAATTATTGGTTAATGGTTATTCATGTGCAGGCTTGACTATCAGCTTGCATGATTTTGATGGGGGAGCAGTTTTCAAATATGGCTTTTGGAAATTTGACTCATTATGTATCTATAGTCAAAACAAAGCTTAATAATAGTTAAAACAAACATATGGGTTGATATTTAAAAACACTTAAGGCAGTCTAAAGCACTGACAAACACATAAGTGGCTTTTTCTTTTTTTTTTTGGTGTGCCACACTTGAATAATTTTGGATGTTTAAAATGATTTATGCCCAAAGTTATATATCCAAAAAGGGGACATGATTTAGGGCATGCCAGGGGCAGTATAACTCAGTCATATGACTTATGAGGGGCATTTTAGGAAGGATGCCCAAATGCAGTCTGGGACATCTAAGCCAGAATGCCTGAAAATGAGCAGACACGTCCAGGTGCAAACACAATTTCACAAACCTAAAAGTGCCCGATATGGACATCTGAGAGGCATCCACATCCACATGCCCAGAATAATATTATAGAACCTGACTATCTAGGACTAGCCTAATGGATGCAGTAGTGAGCCAGGACTAGGGAGTAGTGAGCTAGGACTAGGGAGTAGTGAGCCAGGACTAGGGAGTAGTGAGCTAGGACTATTGCAATTGTGCTGAGTATTGAGTTTGATGGAGTGTTATCGGCTCTATGCCCGCTGGAGTTTTTCAGCCGAAACAAGAACATTCTGGATGCTTATTCGTGCTTGGAGCCAAACTTAGATGCGATTTCATACATTTCTGAGAATGGTAGTGATGTCCAGGTTCCTGGGAATGCTCTAGCCACAGCTCCATCATGCCCCCATTCAGACTTGGACATTCTCATGCTGGGGACATCCACAGACCCAGTTTCTAAAATAGCTCTGACTGCGTCTCTGTGCTTTGGATGTCTTGATGCCCATTTTCGCATCATGTGATGTTTTACAAGATTGCTCTAGAAGGGTGGTATTGGAATGAGCATAATGGTTGAATTTAATTATCAAAATTTGGGGGGGGTTAGTCTAGGGGACTGAAATAAGGACAACGCAAAGCTGAAGGTTCAACTAGGACACCTAATAATTTTGCACCATTCCTGAGCAAAATATATAACTCATATATTATTTACTTTTAAATCTCTAAAAGGGCAATGTTCAAAGATATTTATCTCTGTATAATAATTTTATTAAAAATTTCCCTCTTTAATGCATGGACATGATATTACTCTAACTTTTAATGAAGGATTTAGAATCCCTCCCATGTGCTGCTTTTTTTTTACATATCCTTCAGTGGTCTCGTTCCTTGCCCTTACCTCAATTAATCATATGCCTAACCCACTTTGTACAGTTTGGGGCATGTTTACTAAAAACCGCCAATGTGCGTGCCGCACAATAGCGCACTAAAAGCGGTACTTAAGAGCGCTTAAGTGCCCCGCACACATGCGATGAAGCCACGCACCCGTGCGCGTCACACTAACGGGCGCCGCACAAGAATGGGCCCGTAAATGTCCGAGAGAGGCGTGGAAAGGCTAACGGAGGGCGAAGAAAGGCCCCGGAGGGGCAGAGAGACGGGGTTAATGGGCGGGGAAGGGGAGGGGAGAGGCATCCCGCACATTATTGGGGCCGAATTTACAAGGAAAAAATAGCGCGAGTGAAACACTCGCGGTAGAGGGCAATTAAAGGGAAGAGAAACCATTTCCGTCAGCAATGTACAGGAAAACCGGGGAAAACTGCAAAACGTAAGCAGTGTGATACATGTGCACAGCACAAAAGTGAAAATAAAAATAGAAAATGACCACAACAAAAATATTAAAAATATTAATTCAGCTGGGGAACAGTTATAGTAATGGGCAAATATAAAAACCACACCCAGGAAAGCTCCAGAAAAAAGAAATTAATTTTGGAAGGGTCTACGGAGCGGAGACTCCACCAAAACTAATTGCCATCTTTGGAGCTTTCCTGGGAGTGTTCCCTATGGTTGCCCATTAATAGCACTGTTGCCCAGCTTGGCTAAAAGTATAGCCCCTGTTTTTCGTGGTCATTTCCGGGGTTTATCTGCACGTATGTGACCAGACAAGGTGAATGAGCCCACAGTAAACATGTGCAGAGCAGGGTTTGCGACCCCATCCTGCCAGGTTTACCATCTCCAGGGACTGCACTATTTCTGGGGCCACAGTGTGGTGCAGCAGACAGAACCAGTACCTCTAAGAACAGAGGGTCACAGGTTCAAATCCCAGCTGTAGCCACTGCCAACCCTGTCCACATATTTTTCCCACAACTACACAGTGATAGTAAGGACAAACCTTTATTGCTGAGAACATAGGCATGGTTAATACGCCTATATTTTACCACACCAAACACAGACACCATAAACAGGCACATTATCTAGAGCAGAGTCTCCCAAATGCAGTCCTGGAGGGCCAAACACCATTCAGGTTCCATGCTTCCCCTAAGAAAGATGCCTGTGCTGCATATGTCTGCACCACCCCCATGGTATGCAGATGTAGCTCATGCATATTCATAGGGGACAGCATGAAGACCCGAACAGTGTCTGGAACACCAGCACTGGAGTAGGGAAACTCTGCCGTAAAGCAGCAGACAACAGGGCCAGACACACCCACACCCACACCCACAGGCCCCATTGGCCAATGCCTCCTGGAGAGGCAGGACATTGGGCCCTGCGTGCATCTCCCAGATCTAGCACCTGCGTACCTTAGCAATGCCACCCTATACCTGGGTACACGGTACACAGCCCTCAAACGTTTGATGTGGGTACCGGCAGATAGACAGTCCTACATTCAGCACTGTTTGCTTCTTGAGCTCCATCAGAACAAGCTGTCTGATGTCTGTGGTGCATGCTCCAGGTCTGGCCCCTGACAGTGTTTACCACCCTGGGGAGTGACCCCCAGCAGTACTGTGTACCATATCCATGGCTGTACCGTGCCCAGGACTGGTGTGGTGGGCAGGGCTACTAACCTCTTCTATAGTAGCACATTGCTGGCATAGGTGTGGGGGTGTGTGTCTGTCTATACAGTGTGTGGTGGCTGCAAACACCTTCCACAGCCCACACTGCCAGCACTATTGCCAGTATTGGCCTGCAAATGTGCATAATGAGCAGCAAGGTACCATGGGTATAGCTCAGACAGGGTGACCTCTGTATGTGCTGCTGGGGGATCACTCCACCCTGACTGTGCAGTGACCACAGCATGGCTAGGTACCCTCATAGTGCTATATAGTATTCCTCTCATGTGATATATATGGGTGTCCTTTTGGGGCCCAGTCACTGATGTAACTGCTTGTGTGTACTGCCATCCCAGTTCTGGGTGCATGCATTTCCACCAGGACTAACTAGCAGACTGTATTCAGCTGGTCTGTGTCTTGAAGGGGTGTCATGCAGGGTGCAGCAGCTGATGGCTTGCTGCAGGAGAATATCTGACAGCAGTGGGGTGCAGCTTAGTATATCCAGGCCTAATGTCTGTCTGATATTGTGTTCTGGGGGTGTATAGAGCTGCTGTGACTGCCCTGTGGGGTGTCTGTTCCCCAGTAGGGCTGGGGTTGATGGTCCACTCTACTGCCATCATTGCAGGGGGGGTAGAATGTGGATCCATTGATGGGTGACCCTGTTTGCCACCCTTGGCTGAGGGGGGGGGGGAAAGGTTGGTGGTGCATGGCCCACCTAGGGGTCCATGGGGGAGTTCCCCTGACTGAGACAGACAGACAGATATATCTAGGATGTTTCTGTAGAAACAACCTATCTCACAGATTAATACTGCTTTGGAGCTCTAGACATGGCCTCTCTCAGCCATGGAGGGTATTGTGGACCTGGTCCTGGGCGCCTCATCGCACCCTCAGGGTGAGCACAGTACCTGCACAATGCGACGGGGTGTAGCTACTCTGTGCCAGTGGAACACCCGCTCAGTACACCCTACCAGGCTGGGGTGCTGTGTGGGTGCACATGGACACTTCCTCCTACCAGGCCGGGGAGCTGTTGAGGTGCATTCCCCATCTTGTGTGCATCTGTGGACAGCTGATTTGCATGTGCAGTGCATCATGGGTACGGGTGGCCTAACCCTATCCTGTCTACAACAGCAGACTGTCTGTGGGGTGACGTGCAGGCTCTCTGCAGCCAGCCAGGGGCTTGCTGTCAGCTATAGAGCTGTAGCCCAATGGTTACATCACTGCCTATGACGCCAGAGGTCATGGGTTCAAACCCACAGTGGGGTTTTCCACAGAATTGTTTTATTTCTTGTACATATGTTGCTGCCAGCAATAACACCCTCAGCGTACTGTACCCATGGGGTGCCTCGGCGGGTGCTTTATTGGGCGCCCTATTGGCCACCTTATGGTTGCCGTCCATATAAGGTGCACTATACCTTACCCTGTGCCGCAACATATATGGTGCCCTATAGGGGACATTCTAGGGTGCCTGGGCGGACAGTGAGCTGTAACATGTGCCGTATGGGCCGCCTTATGTTAACACGCTTTGCGTGTGCGTCTGCTAGTCGTGAGTACTAAAATAAACGTAACTTGCCCCCTACAGCACTCATCCCCGTAATATATAATGCCTCAGTCAGCCTTGTTTACTGGGCACTGTACGGATTTGAACCCCTGCTCCCTGCACCATTGGTCAGTGTCCAAACCATTGTGCTGTGGCTCTGTTCCTGTGCATGAGCATCAGCGCGCCACTTCTGCCGCCCACTATTTGAATGCCTCCGCACACATCAGCACGCAGCCTGATGCCCATCAGCGCGCCGCCTCCTGCTGCCCACAATTAACAGTGCGCCGCCTTCTGCTGCCGCCCAAAATGACAGTGCGCCGCCTTCTGCCGCCCAAAATGACAGTGCGCCGCCTTCTGCCGCCCAAAATTATTTTGCCTCCTCAACCACTTTTAACCATTAAAGTTGATGCCTCAGCTGGCCTTTTTTGTGGAGCACAATGGGGAGTCAAACCTGTGGCCCCTGCACCATTGGTTTGTGTCTTCACTGTTGTGCTACGGCTCTGTTCCTCTATGTGCCCAGCGGCGTCCCCTTAGCCTTTTCACGCGCTAATGCGGGCCCCGCACATTTGCGTGGCACGCACACGTACGGTCGGTTTTTTCCTTTTGTCAGCCTGATCCGCCCACTCCTTATATGGCACAGGCACACTACCGCGGCCCAGCACGTTAGGAATGTTTAGTAAACATGCCCCTTTGTCCTGACATGGTGTCCATAATTCAAGTTCTTCTTGAAATGTTTCCAGACACCAACTTCTTATTTAATGACCCTCAATTAAAGTTACTGCTTTTTCAATTGTATCTCACCTACTTTAAATCTTATCCATCATTGCTTCTTGTCTTAATTCAAAGCCTCATTTGGTTTTGTTGTGTATTATATCTGCTTTGAGTAGACTGTAAGCTACAAGGAAAAGGAGTACAGTTCTACATTTATTTGGTATGCCCTATACAAATGATGATGATAAATAATTTCCAAAAGTGCATGGTCTATTCTTCTCCCTCTTGGCCACCTGCAAAAATAGCGAGTGCAAAATAAGAAGATTACTTCACTTTCACGAGTATACTTTGGTATGGATCATTTTAAGAACATAAGAACTGACAAAGTGATTCACAGCAGACATCAATGAAGCCTAATATGCAGTTTCCAATCCAGGTGACAAGTACCTGGCAGAATCACAAATAGATCCACTCTTGCTTCTTATACCCAAGGATTATCAGTGGATTTTCCAACTCTACCTGGTAAATAATGGCTTATGGACCTTTCCTCCAGGACCTTTTCTAAGGGGAAGGTTTACTAAAGTGGACTCACACTAACAGCTACTGCAGGCCAAAACCAGCCAGCACAGTACAAACCCAGCACTGACTGCTTAGCACAGGTTGTGGCGGGGGCAGAGATAAGGGGTAGCCAGTGCTGACAGCTAGCATGCAACATGTTACTATGCACTGTCAGAGAAGCTGATCGTGTAGGCACACTTAACTCCAGCTGAAGAAGTCACGTTTCTCAAAGTAAAAGTAAGAGACTGAGTGAATTCTCCTATATATGAGAAAAAGAACACTAAAGATGGAATAACATAAAAAAAGATTTAAAGATTTTTATTGTATAGAATTTTAAGAGTTTAATCTATTTGGAAAAACTAAGGGGAGACCACGTGATGTGGTGAGCACGAGCGGACGTGTCCGGTTTGAGCTCTGGGCCCCCTGCCCCCTAAACCATACAACTTCGCCGTGATCAGCCCCCACCCGCTACCCCAGTGCAGGCGGCGATTAGCTCGGCCCCCGGTACCGCATCTCCCTACCAGACCGCCATGGCTTCCGCGGCTAAACTCGGGCGGAGGGAAAAAGACCGGGCCACCGGGACGTCCAAAATGGTGGAATCTCCCCCGAGGCAGATCGGGCCTCCTACTTCGCCGGTCCTGACGGCTGAAGTCTCGGCAGCGGTGACCAGTGCGCTGTCGGGGCAGTTCGAGGCATTGCACACGAAAATGGACGCAATACAGAGCACAATAGGGGCGCTAGGATCTCGCATGCAAGAAGCTGAGACCCGGATAGCCCACAACGAGGACAGCCTGGCGACTCTTCAGGGGGAGCTCCGTGCGGCGCAAAAGCTAGCCCTGGACCAAGCACAAAAGCTAGACGACTTAGAGAACAGGTCCAGGAGGAACAATCTCAGATTTTTAGGTGTCGCTGACACGGTCCCTGACCAAGATCTTCGGGGGTTTGTGGAGGCTTTGGCGACATCCCTGCGCTCTGAGACCGACACGCTCAGCCCCATTATAGTGGAGCGCGCTCACCGGATCGGGCCCAAGCAGTCGGCGAAGGACCGCCGACCTCGCGTGGTCTTGGCAAGGTTTCTAAGTTTCCCTCAAAAGGAAGAGCTGCTTAAGAATGTGCGGCAAAAGGGAGCGGTGGAATGGCAGAATATGCGCCTCCGAGTCACACAGGATTATTCAGCCGCGCTGAGCCAACGACGAAAAGCCTATGCCTCCCTCTGTCAAAAATTGATCGGTGCTAATCTTCGCTTCCAGGTACAATATCCAGCGCGCCTGGTGATTTGGCACGGAGGGGCTCGGCGGAGCTTCGAATCAGCGAGCGAGGCTACTGCCTATGTGGACAAGCTCACGACACCTGTAACAGATTCGAGCAATTCGCCCGGGGAGTGAGGCGCTGCTGCCTGTGCTGGGGACAGAGGAAGGTTAGTTGCTACCCTGACGATCCCGCGAACGGAATGAAAACTCGGTTCACCCTAGCCCCGGTTGTATCCGAGAACCTCCAGGGTGTTTTGCTGCCCAGCGGGACTTTTAACTAACTGTTCTGCCCTAACTGACAAATGTTTTTGGGACTACGCACTGCCATGAGGGGGGGGACCCTCGGCTGCGCACTGTGAGAGGGCAGACCCCATCTGGTCCGGTACGGCCGGCGGGCGGAGGCCTCCCTCAAGAATTTTTGCTCCCCTTGGTAGGAGAGCCTGGTGCAGAGGGCAGAAGCTGGACTTAAAATAGCCGAGGCAACTCTGTTACTACTGTTTTGTTACACTGTTTTTTGAGTTTCCTTCTGACTTCGAATGGAGTAACAATGTAGCAGCTAGTGTGGACTAGGCCGGAGGCCTACTCTCACTTCCTTTTTTTTTTATATATAATCTGCCCTCTCCTGGAGGATTTCCTTGCTGCCTGGGGGACCTCCGGAAGGGACCCGCAGACCCGGGGTGACGGGAGTACGGTGAACACTGAGCCAGGCACCGGATATTCGACGTTTGCCCCCCTCCGCCCCGACGGCTCCATCTTGATCCATATCAACCCACAGACTGAATGTATGCTTTGGTGTTGTCCGGGTGGCCTCCCATCTGGCTATTTGGGTGTGCCGGGAGGGCCGCATGGGGGGGAGCACTCCACACTGTGTGTATCAGACCAGACGCAGTAACGCTCGGTGGCCTAACCCCTCTGAGTTGGCCCCCGAGGGATTCTCTCTTCCTTTATCTGTTATTTTTGTTTGCCTTGCTCGATGGGGTCTGGCTGTGTGTTTTTTCCCTTTTTCTACCACGGTCCCCCCTCGTGGAGGGGGTGGAGTGCTGCCCACCCAGCCTGTGTATACCTGACTGCTGGGTTGCTACAGCGTTGGGATAGCTGGGCTGTTTTGCCATGTTCCCCCCCTTAGCTGTTTATTTATGTGTTGTTAGTGTTGTGGTATCACGGGGGGTTGGGGGGAACTCATTGGAGAAGGGGCAGAGCGGGAGGCGAAGGGGTTGTGTAGGGGGAACAGGGATTTAAGTAGGGGGAGATGGTGGGGGGGGTTTGGCTTCTTGGTGGGGGAGGGGGGTCCTACTCACATCCTAGGTCTCTAATGGGAAGGGAGAGGAGTGCTATTGGTTGGGGGAGGGGGAAGGTAGGGGGGGGTGGGGGTGGGGGCAGGGGGGGGGTGGGGGGAGATAATCAGATGGGGTTGGGAAAGGTAGTGGGAGGGAGGAGGGGGGGTTTATGTGTGTGGCTAACCAGGAGCATTCTTCCAATTAGGGGGGGACCTCAGGCTGGGGAGGTCCGCCCACACTATGCTAGTCAGTTCGTGTTATACTTGCTGGATGTCTACTATCCAACCTGAGGATCATTTCCTGGAATGTCTGCGGGATAGGTAACCCCATTAAGCGATCCAAAGTGTTACAGGTTTCTGGCGCGACTTAAATGCGATGTAGCCTTACTACAGGAGACCCACCAGACGGCCGAGGAGCATGTGAAATTGCAACGGACCTGGGTGGGGCAGAGTAGAGGGGCCCCCGCCGTGGGTAGAAAGGGTGGAGTGGTCACACTCATTGGTAAAAAGATACGTTTTGACCTAAGTAAAGAAATAGCGGACCCCGAAGGACGCTACCTGTTGCTATATGGTCACTTGGAGGGCAAGCCGATAGTTCTGGGGAATCTGTACGGCCCCAACGTTTTGGACCGAGCGTTTTATCACCGCCTGGCGTCCCAGGTGGAACAGCTACCCGATGTTCCTCTGATACTAGCTGGAGATTTAAACGGGGTTCTTGACATAGATGTGGATACGGATGGGACGGGGGGCACCCGGGGGCGGGCCCCTACTACGGCTACACTTCGGGAGCTGTGTCGACGTTTGGGTGTTGTGGATCCGTGGCGTTTATTGCACCCCCTTGAAAGGGACTTCACCCATCAGTCGCGGGCGCACGGGACTAGTGCCCGTATAGACTACATATTGCTCTCGGAAGGGATTTTTTCACAAGTAGATGAGGCGCGGATTGGCCCTACCGAGGTTTCGGACCATGCCCCGATTTGGGTGGATTTAGCGTGGGGGGTGGTGGCCGATACGACGCGCATTTGGCGGTTCCCCGCAGGCCTGGACCGTGATCTGGAGTTTCAGGCCCATCTGCGGAGCTGCTGGGCAGACTTCATGACCCACCACGAAGTACACGCTGCCGATCCGGAATTGCTTTGGGAGACTGCTAAGGTTGTGTTGAGGGGCAATATAATTGAATATGTGGTGCGTAAGCGTCGACGTTTGGCGCGGCAAATAGTGCACTTGGAAAAACAGGTGGTCAGAGCGCGTCGTCGCTGCGCAGGGGACCCCTCCGGAGCCAACCGTAAACGCTATTGGGAACTGCAAACCTCGCTCAATGAACTTATACATCAGCGGACGAAAAAATCGCACTTCTATTACCGTTATTGTTTATATCAGTTTGGGGATAAACCCGGCCGTCTTTTGGCTCGCTGCCTCCGTGGCAGCCGTGGTGTTCGTACGGTAGCCGCCCTGCGGGACCGGTCGGGTCACTTGCATAAGGATAATCGGGCTATTGTGGGGCAGTTCCGCTCCTTTTTTCAACAACTCTATGCGCGACGAGAGGGTTCCATGGCAGAGATGCAGGGTTATTTGCAGAAACTACAGGTGCAGAGGTTGCCCTCACCACAGCGCGCGGCCCTAGACGCCCCTATTACTGTAGAGGAGGTTCGCGGTGTTATCCAGAGAGCACAGTGTTGTAAAGCGCCCGGGCCGGACGGATATGGGGCCGAGTTTTATAAGGTGCTTGAGGACGCGGTCTCCTCGGTCCTCGTGGACGTGTACGGTTGTAGGGCAAGGGCTGGGCGATTCACCTGGGGATCAAACCATGCTTATGTTACCCTAATACCCAAGCCTGGGAAGGATCCTACCCAGGCGGCTTCATATCGCCCTATCTCGCTGTTGAATTTTGATATAAAGATACTGGCAAAAATATTGGCGGATCGACTGGCTGCGGTGCTCGATGGTCTGATTCACGAGTCACAGGTGGGTTTCGTGAGAGGGCGCTACGCTGTTCGTAATTTACGGAAGATTTTGGCATCTCTCGAATGGGTCCGGGAGCGAGAACTGCCCTCTTTGCTGATCAGCTTCGACGCTGAAAAAGCTTTCGATCAAGTACATTGGGACTACTTGCAGGGTCTGTTACCACATTATGGCCTGGGTGATACCTTTCGCAGCTTTGTGACACTGTTGTATGCGGACCCGACAGCGGGCATCCTTTGCAATGGACTGCTCTCTGATCCCTTTCCTCTTGAACGGGGCACACGCCAGGGTTGCCCGCTGTCACCCCTACTTTTCATTTTATCATTAGATCCGCTGATACGCACCGTGGAGGACTCCACAACCATCTCGGGGGTCCAGATTGGGGCAGTGGGTTTTAAGACGGCCGCCTTTGCGGATGATATCCTGGTTCATCTCACGTCTCCCCAGCGCTCCCTCCCACTTTTGATGGAGGCATTTTCAACTTATGGGAGATTTGCAGGCTTATGCATTAACACGGAGAAATCTGAGGCCTTAGATGTGGGGGGTTCGTTGCGGGCTCAATGGTTGGGCGCATTTCCCCTGCGTTGGGCGGATGAGGCCTTTACATATCTCGGTATAGAGTTGACTAGGGTGCCCGCGTCCCTATATAAAGCAAACTTTGATCGGGTGTTTCTCAAGCTCCAGGCGCAACTACGGGCCTGGATGCTGCTGCCTCTGTCTCTGTTGGGCCGCGTGGCGGTCCTACAGATGGTTATCCTTCCACGAATACTTTACTGGATGCAAACCCTCCCAACCTGGCTGTTGCGGCGGGACGTACTCCGACTGGAGCGGGAAGTCCGACGCTTCTTGTGGAAGGGGGCCCGAGCGCGCATACCGCTGTCTCGCATGAGAGGTAATTGGAGGACCGGAGGGGTGGGAGTTCCAGATTTTTGGAAGTATGCGCTAGCTTGTCAGGCTCGTCATCTTAGCGACTGGCTGGGGGACACGGCGGTGTACACCCCCCGGGAGTTCGAGCGGGCCTTTATGGCGCCGCATGCCCTGGAAGCGGCCTTGCAGCTGCCTGGGGCGCAGTTACCGGCTCGATTGACCAATAGTGTGCTATTGCGGGCGATGCGGCGTACCTGGCAACAGCTGAATAAATATTGGGGCAGCAACCCTGAGGTCTCATCTTGGTTACCACTTCGGGGCAATGCCCAATTCACCCCGGGTTCCGATTCGTCTGCTTTCTTGCATTGGGAGAGAGCAGGCATTGGCCGTTTAGGGAATGTAGTAGATCTGACGGGGAAGTGTAAGCCATTGGAGGAGCTTGCTGCGGAATTTGGCTTGAATCGGGTCACTTCTGGTTTTGCGTATGCCCAACTTTCCCACTACGTAGGTTCTCTGTCCCCGTCGGAGCTCCGGGTGGAGCACTCGACGCAGATTTTGGAATTTTTGAGTTTGGGTGCAGAGAGCCCCCCGTCTATTGCTGACCTGAAAAAGCGTTTGGACGGCCTTGGGACCCCCGCGGATTTTACAGCCGTGGAGCAGGCATGGGCGCGGGACCTGGGCCGGGCGGTCGTCCCGGGCTCCGTATCGGCCGCTTTGCGTCAGATCCGATACTTAGCGGAGGGGGCCCGATGGCGGGAGGTGCAATATAAGTCTATTCTGCGCACGCATTTCTCCCCGCGGAGGGCGTTGCGGAGTCATCTGGCCGAGTCTGGCGGCTGTCCTAAGTGTTTGTGCTCCCTAGCTGACCTGGGTCATATGTGGTGGCACTGCCCGGCAATCCAATCTTACTGGCGGCGCATTGGAGATTACCTTAGTGGACTTTTGAGGCAGCGGGTTACTTGGACGGGGTTATTAGTCGTGTTGGATTGCCTGGGACCACTCCACCCTAAGGGGCGGTGGGAGCGTTTTCTGGTGCGTAAGGCTTGTCTGGTGGGGAAAGGACCGATACTACATCGCTGGAGAGAGGCAGCAGCCCCTACATTTTGTGAATGGCGCAATAGCTTTCACCAGCTTATGCTCTTTGAGCGCCGCCGTGCGCTGGGGTCTCCCAGGCGTTGGGCCCATTTCCTCTTGGTCTGGCTGCCCTATGTTCAAACTTTGAGCCCTAGTGCCCGCAGCGCGGTGCTTCAGGTTGGATAGAGATGCTCCTGGTTTAGTGTGAAGGGTGTTTATTGGGTTTCGGGGGGGGGGGGTGGGCAGGGGGGTTATATGGCGGGGATAGCTCTGACCGGTTTGATTGCATTTTTTGAGGTTTCGCAGCCTCCGGCGGTGGATCAGACAAAACCACGCTGGAGGGGTTCCGCAATGAAAATGGGGAAAAATTTTTTCTGCTGTTGTTTTGTGAACCTGTTGATTGTTATTATGCTGTTGGTTCTTTAATAAACAGATTAAAAAAAAAAAAAAAAAAAAAAACTAAGGGTAATTATATAAACCATTTTTGCACATAAAACAGCTTTTTGTGTACTTAAGTGGGCTATTATAAAATTAGGTCATGCTTAAAATCATGCATGGTGCAAGCTGGTGTGTGTGTGTGTTGATACTGTGTCTAGGGTGATGTGTCCATGTTGGTAGGTTGTGTATGTATGGGTGTGGCTGTAGTCATGTGGGCTTCTCTCCTACATGATTTCATCACCCACACAGCACTTTAAGACACTGTCCACACACACACACACACACACACACATGCATACACCGGCTTGCAAAATGCATACTTTTAATATCAACTATTCTCTTCCCTCTATTTTCTGGTTAAGCAAGGTATGATCTTTCTTATAAGTTTTGATACTTTATGTTTTGTTCTCTGCAGGAGTACAATTGCTGACTACTCACGTACAAGTATTACATGGTTAGTGTTTCATGTAAACAGGAAAAGGGGAAAGAAAAAGAATGAGCCCCAAAATTGGTTCTTCTTGTGTCGGCTTCTAGTATAAAAGAGGCATTTAAAACTGTAGTTTCCTTTAAAAAGAAACGTGACCTCTGGCCAGGGTGTATTTCTATATGTGTGTGTGCACACTTATCTCACATCCAAAATGTCCTCCTCAGGTCTGGATGTATGAAAAATCGTCTTTTGTCTGTTGAGAAATGTTCTCTGTCCGCAAAGGCATTCTCCTCGTTCTTATTTCTTCAGCCTTGCGCAATGCACCCTATTCCCTACCTGTATCAAATCAAAAAAGATAAAGCCCTATCTATACTCCCTGCCTTTAACCCCTGCAGTCAGACCCTTTCTTTAGTGGCTGCCGTAGTGCATTAAAGCAATGCCAGGCTCATATCCGGCCCCAGCATTGAATACCAGGTTTGCCTGGATTTGCCAGAAGCTAAATGGGCAATGGTGATATTCAGCCACTGCCCGGTTAGCTTTTGCGGAGAGAGTTAGGCCAGCCTCTGCCGTAACCGGGTAGCGGCTCAATATCACCACTGCCTGGTTATGGCTGGGTGTTGCCTCTTGCCTGCCTCTATGCCACCCTGGAATACCCCGATGGTAACTGCTTAGCTCCAGGGCATGCCACGGCGGCACCTGTGGATATTCGGCGGCCCTAACCATGTTAGTGCCGCTGAATATCTCACTGATTGGCATTTCCAAGGCTTGCAGGTCTGCAAACCATGTAAGTGGCTTTGACTATGGGGCTCCTTATATTTAAAGCTTCTCAAAAATTTATTTATTTAACAGGTTTTCTATACCGCCTCATCCTTCAATCAAAGGGGTTTACAGGTTAACTTAAATGGGTTACAGTGAAATAGAGGTGAGGGAGACATGCGGGAATTGCTTAGAAGCTTAACTTATTTACAGCAACCTATCTACAAAATCCACAGGGGAGACATGGGCAGGGTTGGGGGGAGCACTTGGTGTCATTATGTCCGAAGGGGTTAGTCCAGGAGTGGAATGCTAGGTGACATCCCCAAAGTGATCCGTGTAGAGGAAGGTTTTCAGCTTCTTCCGAAAGTCTTTTGCGACCGTGGTGGCTCTTAGGGCATCCGGTAGGGAGTTCCAGAGTACTGATGCTGCTATGGATAATGACCTCCCAGTGATAGATTGTTTAGCGTTGTGAAGGTTATCAAACTTTTCTAAAAAAACCCCAAAACACTGCTTTCCTATACTTTCCCAGTATCTCCAGTGGCCCAATTAACCTGCCTGCGTGTTCCAGCCCTGCTACAATGCTCCCAGAGTTCTGCTACGGTTTCATGCTTTCAATTTTTTTTCTCTCCTCAGCCACTCTGTCCTTCTCAGGGCTGCTACTGCTGTTCTCTCACTTCTCCTGGCAGCCAGCTGCTACTTGTTCCAGAGTTTTATTTTTAAGCATAGCCATCAGCAACTTTTTCACTGGGGCCCTGGCCCTTTAAAAATTTGGTTGCCAGGCACCCCATCAACCTCCTCTCCTGTCTCTCATGCTGTCAACCCAATGCCTGCTCTGCTTTCCCCCACCCATTCCAGAAAATCTTCCCAGTCCCTCGTCTCTTATTCTGGGGCTGAGGTTCCTTTAAATTCAAAAGGCAGCTCGGAGCTGCTTTTCTCCTCATCCTCTCCGACCTCTTCTGGCTGTCGATTACAGCTGAAGGCTGTTATTTTTAATTGAACTATGGGCATGGTCCCTTTAAATTTGTGCAGCTCGATCTAAGTCGCTTCAGCCCTGCTCCATGCAGCTGCTATGTGCCGTGGAAAGCAGCTTTAAACCCAGGCAGCCTAGTGTCGCTTGCCTCCCAATAGCACAACGGTGATGTTCTCTTCCCTATCCCAGCTGCCACTGCTGCAGCTCGGGTTCATGCTTTTTTAAAATCATTATATTATGCCTCCTGGGCTCTGTCCTGCTATAGGCCTTAAATCGTGGCATTTCCTGGACCCCTCCTCACCCGTGCAGGCCACAAACCAGGATAAGACATGGCTTCTTTCCCCAACATGGACTACACTTAGCTACTGCCCCAGCTGCAGTGTTATTTGACTTGACTCCAGCCCAGCACCTCTTAACAGGCCATGGAGGCCTCAACCCACGGCTCTCCACAGCACCAGCCACCAAGGTATTGAACAATATTATTTCTTTTCTTACTTTTAACCTCATGGTTACAATAAAATTACCCTCACTTTGTCCAAGAAACTTAAACCCTTATAATTCTGTCCAATAGAAATCCCTGCAGCAGTGTTTTTAGTCTCATTTTTTGAATCTTTTTCATGTTAGACCATGTGTTTATTTAGAATATTTTTTCTCATATACAGGAAAATTCAGAGCATTCACTCATTACGATATGCTTAGAGAATCCAGGGTTTTCACTCCTGTATGTTGCCTTCCCCAGGAACAAGATAACTTGACCAAGGAGCTAGAACAGTTCACACGAGTAAAGTGATTTCAATACATTTTATAGTCAACACTTTCAATATGAATAGATTTCTTGCTGCAGCAACACGATCACCAACCCGTCTACTCTCTTTGCTCACCGCTGATACTCTCTGAGCATGCCCAGACTCACTGAGCACCCATCACATGGTAAAATGCAAAATCTGGATCACTTACAATAGCAGCTTCGCAGTATAGAATTCCAAGGAGTTCTTAGTAACCCAATACAGATTATATGTGTAGGTATAAAAAAGAGTTTTACAAGACATTCTTCAGCTAGTAATGGCACACAGATTTCCCATCCAATGAATCTATCTACCAGCTGTTGCTAATCCGACTACTACTTATTATTTGCGTAACACTACAAGGCATTTGTAGCGCTATAGCAACAAGCCTGCCTCTTTTCTCCCACTGTCTATAATGATACTGTTTATTTATTTATTTAACATTTTTTTTATACTGCTTTATCATTTCAGTCAAAGCGGTTTACCTTGTAGCTTAAACTTGGCAATGCACATTAAACAGGGACAGGACAGCAACCTTGGGCTGGAAGGACTGGGGTTTCTAGTCCCACAGGTGCTCCTTGTGGTCTTGGGCAAGCCACTTAACCCTCCATTGCCCATGTTCCTTGTAAGTATAAGTGTAAGTGTCTCATATCCCCTCGTGTTAAATGTATCCCCCAATTGTGTTGTGACCACTTTGATTGAAGGATAAGGTGGTATACAAAACTGTCTAAGTAAATAAATAAATAAATTGATAACTTGGATTTTTTTTCCTGAGGCAATGGAGGGTTAAGTGACTTACCTAAGGCCACAAGGAGTGCTGTTTAGCACCTACGAGCATACTTGTGATTAACATACAGAAAGTTAGCATTATAAGGCTATGCTACTTCCCACACAGGCAGGGTAGAATTGAAATACATTTTTACAGGTAAAACAGTGCTTTACCTATGCAAATGTCCTTGTATAAACATACCTTCCTGATATAGGGGTAAAACTGCATACTAAGGTGTCTAGTACTAAGGTGTACTAACATTAATGCAGGCTAATTCACAATTAACACAAATTGGAGGTCATTCCCGAACACGGGTTGCGGGGTCAATTCCCCCTCTGGCTCTCCCTGTACATCCTGTGCAGCAGGTTGGGGAGAGCCGGTGGGGGGGGGGGGGGTAGGGATGAGGTGAGAATGGGATGGAGTGGGGGCAGGCCAACCTAGCAGCATGTACAGGGCCGATTCATGTCACGACCCTGTACGTGCTGCCAGACACGTGGGGACATGCTGCTTATACCACCTCAAAGGTGGTATAAGTAGCACTTTTGGCCTGATTGGGCCCAAGGATCTCCCCCGGGGCCGGGGCCAAGTGTGGGGTGTCCCCGTCACCCAATCCAACTGCGGTAGGCCAACCATGGGTCGGGTGGTGGCAAAATGGGGGGCCGGAGCTGCAGATGTTGGGGGTGCTTGCGGGGAGGATGTCCCTGCAGGTGGAGGGGGCACACCGGGCCATCCTCGGGCCCGATTGTGGCTCCCACAGGTTCATCATTAATAACTTGGTCCCACTGAATAACCTGTACTACATCAACATGTGTTAACCTTAGCACACCTGAATAATAGACCGCTAAGCCTTATATGGGTGTGTTCTTACCTGCACTTGGAAGAGGTGTTCCAGGGGCAGTGTGTAGGCTCCATTTCATTTAAATGCATATATTTAGCTTTCAAAAAGCATGCAAGGAAATTGTCATAGCAAAACTACCCACACAAAATAGTAGATGTCATTGCGTGAGGGTACTCTTTTCAGGGGAATTTTCAACCAAACATACATGCGTAAGTTTGCTTTGAAAATTTCTATAACTCCTACATTTAACAGCCTACACAATTATTTAATTTCTTAAAACCTATATAGATTACCTGTCCTTGCACATTTTAGAAAGAACTTGTATGTGAAATCTGGGACATCCAAGTCAAAAACATCTGAAATTCCATGGGAGGGGCCGCAGGGAAGGTGGGCATGTATAGGTGCCTTTTAAAAGCGATGGTCCCCACCCTAAAAGATAAACATCTCCGTCAAAACATAAACGAGGACATGCTGAATAATGGACGGGGCACATGCAAGTTGTTGCTCGATTTTAGAAACGTGCACATTTCCAATAGGGATGGTAACAGTCTAAACAACATAGACCTGCCTACAATGGTATTTCAGAACAGGCGCGTGTAGGCAATGCCACATACTGTAGATGTTCCGGCCTGCCATTTTTCAAATGGAGATGACCTGCAGCATGGTGAATAGGGAAAAGATTTTTTTTGAAGTATTCAGGAAATAAGAAGGCTTTCTCCTCTTCTGTTGACAGGTTTTTGATTGTTGAAATTAGTACTTTTTTGATGCCTATTCATGCTAGAGAGCAGATATAGTGTTGGGAATATCTTCTGGCAATTCCAGACATGAGGCAGAATTCTAGTATCAGGCGCACATGTTTATATTTGTAGGAAAACCCCATCATGCTCTCATGTGACCTGGATATGATCACGCCAGGCACATGTAAATTTGGGCCTTTCTAAAATGGTTCGAGGGACATCTATGTGACTTCCATGTCTGACTGGGAGTTTTCAGATGTGGAAACCACAAATACGGCTTCTAAAATGAACCCTTAGCTCACATTTTATTTGCGTTCTTACAAAATCTCTTAGTTGTTGCATATTCTATTAGTAGTAAATAAAAAGAAAATAATCGCCAACATTAATGCTGAGATAAAAAAAAATTGAACCATCACTAGTATCAGAAAAATTGTTAAAAAATCCCCATGTAATGATGGTGCCTTTTGCTATATTGTTAGCTTTAAGCAGAATGAATTTTCCTAATACAAAATTTACTGCTGAAAGACCTAAAAACCTTTAGCCATGACATTGCATTTCATGCTTGCTTGCATCACTTATTCAGGTTCAAATAGCATTACTTCAGTTCTCATTATAACTGGGGTCCCACACTGCATTAGTAAGTAATTGAAGAACAGCAACTTGGCCCTCTGTGTATAACTCAGTTCAGCCAGTTAATGTAGACACTAAAGTTGATTTTCAGAAGAGGGCAAAATAAATGTTCCAGCAATTGCCAAACTTTGCAGTTATCACTGCCGTAAGTACATTCAGAGATCTTATTAATTATAACTTCACATGTCTTAATATAATCTGAGTGCAAATGGCTCTTAGCCATCAATCAGTGAGAAATAGAAAAATGTGTAAAATAGGGATGTGCATTCATGAGCATGTGTTCAGTTTGTTTGGGTGCCTAAAAATGTGTGCAAATTGCTAGTGCATGTATACCTATGAATTAATGCACATGCAATCAATTTATACACTTTAAAAGGTTCTAGTGTGCATGCAATAAATGCTTAAAGAATAAATATTTATTTTATATTTTGTTGATTTATTCGTATTTAGCTCACACTTTTCTAGTAGAAGATGAAGGTGAGTTATAGTCATGTACAATTTCCTATCCTTGGAATGTTTTATATCTAAGGCGGTCGTTTTAGAAGCCCTATTCCTGCTTAGGATGTCTAAAAATGGGCTTAGAGATGTCCAAAGTACAGAGATATCTCCAGAGACATTTTAGAAGCTGGCTCTGGGGACATCCCCAGTGAGAGGACATCCCAGTTTGAACGGGGGTGTAGTGGAGATGTGGACGGGGCATTCCCAGGAACCTGGATGTCCCGCCTGATTTCAGAAATGTCATGTGTCACATCTTTTAGACCTACTCTAGGCATGATCAGCGCTCATTTCAGCTGAAAAATATCCATTGGTGGTAGAGAAGAAAGCACTCCATGGCATCTCCAGTTCTCAGTGCAATGACGATAGCAGCAGTGGGGTTTGAATTCTGGCTGTCCTGTTCCTAGTCCACTACTCTAAACCATTAGGCTATCCTAGATGTCCAGGTCCTGAAATATGGTTCTGGAGAGGTCTATGTAGAAGCTCCCACAGACTTCCATATTGGGCACATCCACATTTGTGAAATTGTATCTGCACCTGGACGTGCCTGTATTTTTTTCAGATGTTCTGGCTTAGACATCCTAGATTGCACTTGGACAGTCCTTCTAAAATTCCCTTCTAAGTGTGGATTTGAAGCAAGGGAGGGTTCAGTGACTTGCCCAAGGCCACAAAGAGTAGCAGTGGTTTCACTGGTTTGATAACCATTAGGCTACTCATAACAAAATGCCAAAAATTTAAGAAAAAAATGTTTTAAATGCGCAATAACATCACTAAGAGTGGAGAAGTAGCCTAGTGGTTAGAGCAACTGCCTCATACCCAGAAAATCAAGGGTTCACTTCCCACTGGCACTACGTGTGACCTTGGACAAGTCACTTTACCTTCCACTGCCTCAGAAGAAACATCCTGGCAATCTACTTCCAGTGATACATTGCCAAGAACACCCAGAGGCAGCTGGGTCACTAGGAGTCAGCACTAACTTGATGGTAGTTTAAAAAAAAAAATCACTAAAATTTAAGAGGTGACCTGAAGTTTTCCAATCACTGTACCAGGGCAAGCGAACAGCATGCTTGGGTACATGAATAAAGGTGTCAACAGCAGAGGGGAAAGGTAATGTTGGCCTTGTGCTGGTCACCAGTAAGATCCCAACTTCAGAAATGTGTACATTTTTGGGACACTGTGGAACCGCTCAACCTCAAACAAGCATTGGCAGTATTGTCCTAGCACTATATCAACACCTATATCCAAAGATCTGTGTAAGATCAGGCCATAGATTTTCAGACCAAGTTATATTGAGGGCTTTTCTGTCATGTGTAGCTGTCTCTATTCCATCACCTTGCATCATAACAGTAAGCACAGCCCATCTTTTTGGCAACAGCAGCAGCACCACCACCACCACCACCAGCAGCAGCTGCTGTCCTACCCTGGCCCAATGCCCCTATTGAGGAAGAATGCATCACAACTGAGGAGAAGATCAGCAGCAGGAATATTGGTGGAGAACTCTTTTTGGAGGTTGGCATCATTGACCAAGGATTCATCCGAGGTGGATGACTCCTCCATTGAGGAGGAGTATGAGAAAGAAGAGCCACTGTCCCTTCACCCCATAGTCAGGGAGGAGGTTGCAGGAGCATCAGGAGTCCCGATGCCCCCCCCAAAGGCCCCATAGGGCAAGGGTAAGGACAGACAGTAGGGCCACAGAAGGAACACTCAGCACAAGTTGATGCCCACACTGCAAGGGATGAGACAGAGTTGGGGGGTGAGGTTTGACAGAGGTGAGGATATAGAGGGAGTTAGGGAGAAGAATAGCAAGGTAGAGGTAGGAGGGAGAGGATAGGGAGGAGGCAGATGGCAGGCTGAGGATTCATTATATCTATCGGTCCATTCCTTATCGTTCCTCCAGTTCAGTCCTCTACCTCTGGGTTGTCAATCTCCTCCTGCAGCTTGGAGACTGGTATGTCAGAATTATGACATCACTGGATATAGCCTGCTGTACTCTCTCCTTCATCCCAGTGTGACCAGTCTCCATGCAGCAGGAGGAACTGACGAGCCTTAGGGGAAGGCTATCTGAAGAATCTGATAGGGAGCTTGTGGAACAGTCTATATTTACTTAGCCAAATTTAGTTAACAAATTGTTAGTTTTTTTCTGATTTGCCTGGTGGGTTCGGGAGGCAATTGCTTCGGCGTATTTGCTTCAAGGATGTTCCATAGCCACGGGGTTGCGAGCGCATTCCACTCATGCGCAGGCATGTTCCTGGGCGGAGCACAGTTTTGTTCCGCCTGGGGAGATTTGTAGAGCAGCGACGTGGTCGTCTCTTCATACATTCAGTAAGCATTACCGTCTGGATGTGCCAGCGGCTTCTGATGCCCGTTTTGGGTTGGTGGTGCTGTCGGCAGGCTGGAAGGGTCCCTCCCAATGATTACTGCTCTGGTACATCCCAGAGGTAGAGGACTGAACTGGAGGAACGATAAGGAAATGATAATTACACTTACCTGGTAATTGTAGTTCCTTGAGTGACGACAGTTCAGTCCTCCTTCCCACCCAGAATGTTCCAGACGAATCCAGTTTGGTGAGCGGAAGAAGAGTGTTGCAGGTAGGTCTGCATTCTTTCTGTTTAGTGTAGGGGTGCCTCTCTCTCAGTGGCAGGGCAAGGGGTGAGAATACCTTGCCGGAGGGGCTGAAAAGTTATCTGGTTAGTTTCCGATGTGTTTCAATAGTGACTGTTAGCTACTTATTTGTTGCTCCTTTGAGTCTGCTTTGTTAATAGTTCACACTGGGATGAAGTAGAGAGTACAGCAGGCTATATCCAGTGATGTCATAATTCTGACATACCAGTCTCCAAGCTGCAGGAGGAGATTGACAACCCAGAGGTAGAGGACTGAACTGTCATCACTCAAGGAACTACAATTACCAGGTAAGTGTAATTATCATTTCTACCTACTTGCTGGATCAGATGAGTCTCCATAAGGTGCCTGTAGAATCCCAAAGTCTTTCTTCAGCTAATGTTTTATGACAGGAGGTGTAGCAGGGCTTTGCATCTGTATCGCACTCCATGGGTCTTGTAGTGATCCATCTGGAGGGCTTGCAGACAGAGAGGTAAAAGCACCCAGGCCATGATCACAATTATGGCAAATTTGCTGGAGGCAATCTTTCAGCACATCTCACATCCCATGCACACCCAAAGAACCACCACTATACGCAAAAGGAAGATAAGTTTGAATGCATTTACTGCATAGAGTGGGTTTGAAGGAACTGCAGTCAGCACTGGTCACTATCTACGTACAAGTGCCTTCTCCATCCGCCTACCCAAACAGACATATACACCAAATATCCAGAAGTATATGAATCCCCTAACCCATTTGGTAACATTCTATACATAGGGCCTACTGAGGACTACAGATTCTAACCCTACCCCTACCCCCAACAATATCTCCACTGACATTGAGATACAAGACAAAAATAAATAATAAATAAATAAGACCTTAGGGCAGTCTATATTACATCACTGTAGATATTTCACCATCATTATTATATATATATATATATATATATATGTGGTCTACCATATAAATGCTGTTACCTCATGACCACCATAAAGCTAACAGATAGGCAGAGTATCAAACCCCCTCCCCTACCCCAGCCATACCGCATATCATCTCTAACTTGTTCATCTTATAGTTTTTGCTGGAGGGACAATACACACAAAAGTGGAGTGTCTTACTGCTAGGGGTCAGCATCGTGAGACCTGCAGCATTTTGACAGCCGAGAAGGGACAGAAGCAAAGGGGTACTGTTCCTGCCCCATACACTATTGGACCACCAGGGAAGCACCAGTAAGGACTGGGGGGGGGGGGAGGGGGGTTGTTTCAGGGAACGAAATGCAAATACAGTGGTGCCTTTGAGTCAGTCCTGACTCCTGGTGACCTAGAAGCTCCTGGGTTTTCTTGGCAGTGTCACTGGAAGTAGATTGCCAGGTCTTTCTTCTGAAGCAATGGAGGGTTAAGTGACTTGCCCAAGGCCACAAGGAGTGCTAATGGGAATTGAATTCTGGCTTCTTGGTTACCAAGCCAGTGCTCTAACCACTAGGCTACTCCTCCACTCCTTCAGGGCACAAACTGACTATCAAATACAGGGAGGGAGAGCTAGACCCTTGCAAGCGGAGATGTGCAGCACTACGACAGCTATGAAGAAGTCCCCTCAATACACTGTCATTCTTTTTTGAAGGAGCAAAATTATTTGGGGAGTGAGAGGGCATTCTCCTCTTCTCCATACAGTTACTGTGTTAGGTTGCCGAAACGAGCACTTCTCAGGTGGCTATTCATTCCTAGGAGCAGGTATAGACATGGACATGGCCACCAGCAGGTTTAGATATGCTGTACCATTCTCAAACAGGGTGCATCCCCCAGATATACCTCCGCCAAGCCCCCATGTGTCACTGATGTGATTGCACTGGACACGTGTAAATTCGGGACATTCTGAAATGGCTCATGGATGTGGAGGTAATTAGGATGACTGAATGGCCATTTTGTGACGTCCAGATCAGGAATAAGGCTTCTAAAATAACCCCCCATGATGTTACTGTAAAGTTGAATGTGATATAAATACAGTTGTTGTTTTGCTATTTTCTTAGTAGTAAGACTTTTCATTTTTTTTCTCTCTTTCCCTGCATAGTCTTTGCTGTGTTGTATCATATAGCAGCAATGAGGTTGGTAGTATATAGCCCTGTAAGATGATTTATCTGGGTTTTTATGACTGGAAACAGTTTTCTTGCAGGTTGCATTTTTATTGCTGGTTAAGAAGCTGGAATTAAATAGTCCCTTCAGGTTCCCTTTTTCTTTTCTTTTTCTTTTTTTTTGCATTTGATGACTATTTTTAGCCCAAGGGGGTATATCAAGTGCCATTAAATAAATAAATCAATTAAATCAATTAATTTTCTGGATTGTGTGCCTGTGCTTTTTTGTTCAGTTCTTTAGCACATAGGGACAGGGGAAGATTGCTCCAACGTTCCAAAGGGTTTTTTTGTTGTTGTTTTTTTTACATGCAGCATGCACGCATGATATGTAATATCTTAATTTTGCCTCCTTGTTAATGCAGTCCTTGGGGTTGGAGAGCACTAATTTATGACACAGGATGTGTTTCCTTTACTGTAGTCCTATTCCCTCCCTCCCCCCTCCCCCTCCATTTTTTATTTTTTTGTGTTTGTCCCCTCTTTTCTGTTTTCTTTAAGCAGTTATTTTGTTGCTGTTTTTATTTTCTTGACTCCCATGTTTCCCTGCGGTATGCTTAGAAGTTCAGAATATATAACAATGGTAATTAGCCCCTGATGCAGGGATTTGCCAGACAGTTTCTGAATTGCTAGTTACACTGTGGTTTCTTAACGCTGCTGGATGGACCTATTACTTTTTAAAATACTATACCTATGTGATTGAAATAAAATTTCTGATGTCTCCTGCTGATTCATCATCTTTCTACTTGCTTGGTTTATATCCTTTGACATTTCTTTTTCATTTTAAATAAATGCAAATCCCTACACATTTGTTTAAATAAAAATATTTAATGTATGCTAATTGACTTAGGGCCTGATTCTCAAGGTGCCTAGCGGGGCTGCACGTTCCAGTGACGCCTGCCCCGATTCTTCATCCCTCCCTCCCCGCACAGCCAGAGCTGCAGTATGGGCAGAGCTGGCAGGGGTGAGAGGGAGTGGAGAGGGGGAGGAGCAGGGGAAGGCCGAGACAGTGGGCTGTAGAAGGCCAATTCAGGTCATTACCCCATGCACCCTCTGACTGGGGTGAGACGTGCTGCTTATTCCATCGTGGCGGTGGAATAAGCAGCTGAAGCAACCCTGATCAGGCCTGGGAACCTCCCTGAAGGCCGGCATCAGCACACAGTGGATCCCTGCTGTCTGATCAGGGCCCTGGCTGCCCAGCCTGTGGTTGTGCAGCAGGGTAACAGGGGGTCAGCAATGTGGCGGTGGGATCAGCATGTGGGGAGGATGTCCCCGCAGAGATGCAGGGGCATGCCGGACCAATGTGGCAGGTGCAGGCCTGTGACCCACAGTGTCTGAACATAAGCAGGCCAGCATGGCTAGCTTGACCTGTAAATGAGGCCTGTGGAGAGGCATATAGGATTGCACATCCCCCAATATGCTGCTATTGTAAGATAGAACTCAGTAGAAATATTGAATTAGCTTAGGTAAGCAGAACTGCAGTATTGAAAGATGGAAAAATACAGAAAAGACATGTTTAAAAGTTACTGATAAGAAAAAGAACATCTGCAAAGAAATAATTAGGAGTGCTGACAGATGAGTTGCAGAGCCCAGCTCCTCTGCACGTACAAATTGGTTCTATAACCTTGAGAGTGTGAAAGTAACAAGTTGATGAACTGACCATTGTAATTGGGACTAGAAGGGGGGTATGCAGGTGTCATGCCCACTGGAGGGACATAATTGGATAAACTTATCAGTACCGGGACCAATAGAAGAGGTACGGGAGGTACGGGAGGTTACCGGGACCAATGAAATGTTTTTCTATACCTAGAATGGAGCAGAAGTCTATAAAAGTTGTTGTAATGCTTGAAAACTTTGCTCAGCCATTTTGAAATTGATTGGTTCGAGACTTGTGCACAAATAAATGATTTGGACCTTTTGAACAGACTCCTGGTATCATTGGTTTGTCTGCGCTTTGCTGCTACATATTCCTTGGTGCGTTGGCCGGGAAGTTGTGGAATCAAAGTGTATATAGGGCAATATACCACGACTTTCCGCCTCTATAGGCTTGGTCCTGCCGGGATCGCGCCCTTCCGACGAGGGCTGCTCCCTGGCGCCACCGGTCCCTTGTATCGGAGGGAGCTGGTCGGACCTCGGCGGGTGACGAGCCCGGCTGGAGTCAACGCCTCGAACCCGAGTGAGGGGAGTCCGAGGTCCAACTCATGCGCCTGCTTGGGAAGTTTGAGGACCGGATCCGGTGAGTATAGTTTTGATTTTGGGTCTAGACAGAAATAGAAAGAGCAGTACTGCCATTGGAACTTGGAACTTTGGAATTTGTAATCTCGAGATATTGGGAATTGGTAAGAGAGCATGATCAACTCTCAAGGAAGGGCCGAGTAACCCCGCATGGGAATTCGCCGGGTGAAACCCCCATCCTTTTTGTAATTGGGAAATTGGAAAAGACTAGTCAGAACAGATAGAAACGAATGCATTCTGGGGGGCGGAGCCTGATGTCCAGCGGGTTAGACGCTTCGCGCTGAAGCTCCCGAGAGGCCTACTCAGAATCCTGACTTAATACCTACATAAACTTAATCTTTTGCTCCGAACTTACCGGGGTACCTCGGGGGGGATGGCGGCCCATAAACCAGCGCGCTTGGACTTCGGGTCTCCCTCTTCTTCACACGGAAAACGCTCCAAAACAGAGGTGTCTTCCCCACAGAAGATGGTTCCACTTCGGGAAAACCCCGAAATGCACCAGGAGATCTTAGAGGAAATACGCGGCGTGAAGGAACTGGTGCAGTCCAACGGAGAAGCGCTTCGAGCCATGCGAGAAGACTTCGGTGTGCTCCAGGACCGACTTGAAAGTCTTTCATTACGGCAGGACAACATGGCGGGGGTCCTCGACTCGCACGCGGTGCGCTTGGTCAAACTGGACAAGGCTGAGCGCCAGATACAGAATCTTCAAAAAGAGTTAGAAGATAGCAATAATCGAGCCCGTCGCAACAATGTGAGGCTCATTGGAATACCGGAGGGGGCGGAAGCAGGAGATATAAGAGAATTCCTGCTCAAAACTCTTCCCTCATTGCTGAAGATCACTTTTCACAGAGATCTGGAAATTGACCGAGCACATCGTGTTCCTACCCATATGGCGCCTAATCGGACGACCCCCCCGGCCTATTATCTTTCGATTACTAAGATATCAACAAGTGGAACAAATTCTAAATGCTGCCCGGGCGAATCGTCATCTGGAGTTTGAAAGTCATAAAGTCTCCTTCTTCCCTGATTTGGCAAAGCCCACAGTTGACCGTCGGAAGAGACTCCTTGCTTTTCGCCCTCGACTTCAACAGCTACAGGCTCGCTTTGGCCTGTTGTATCCAGCGAAGCTCCGAGTGACTCTCCACAACCAAACTAGGACATTCGAAGATCCGGATCTACTATCAACATTTTTAGACTCCAAAGAAGCAGAGCAGATGCGCTAATCCAACAACTTGGACTTGTTATCTGCCGGCTCTGTCCGCCATTTTGAAGGGCCCGACGCGGTGGTCATAGCCAAGCACAGAGACTATCTGGACTTTTCTTTCTTTCTCTATATGACTTTCTTGGTCTCCTATCCCTCCATGATGTGTGCCTCGGTTGGATTCGGAGCATACACAGTTATACAGGTTATATGTTTTCAATTTTGGCCTTCTCTGGGGTTTCCCCCGCAGACACATGGTCGCCAGTAATTTCTGGGGTTCTGCTTCTTCTCTACCGCACTGCGGTTCTTATTTTTTAATGTGGGGCGCTTCATTGTATTACATTAGCCTATTTTCTATCATGTCATGTGTACAGCCAGATACAGTTAATATGAGGGACATTGTGAAATTATGTGCGTTATCATGCTCTTTTTCAGAATTTTTAACCTTTCTGAATGGCCTTATGTAAGATCTTATCACTTAATGTAAAAGGCATCAATAGTCCAATCAAAAGAAAGAAAATCCTTAGCTATCTTAACCATGAGCATGCTGATTTAGTGTTTCTTCAGGAAACGCATCTAAACTCCGCTGAAACACTGAAACTCAATGCTAAGCCTTATATGGTGGCTGCCTATTCTCCCGCCGTTTCCAAACGGTGTGGGGTAGCCATTCTGGTTAAGAAGTCTTTGCAAGCTACTGTAATGGATACTAGCTCTGATAAGGAGGGTAGATGGGCCCGTGCACACCTTAAGGTTGGAGATAGTGAACTCACGTGCATTTGTATTTATGCCCCGAATGTGGATGATCCTGCATACTATGCAAGTATTGCGCAGTTGGCACAGGCCTCTGCCAATACTCCATTAATACTTGGTGGCGATTTCAATCAAGTGCTAGATCCTCTGATAGATAGACAACCGCCTAGAACGAGTAGTCCACCCAAGAGTCTTGCTACCCTTACAGCTCTGATGCAAGATCTTGCGCTAGTAGATATATGGAGGCTGCTTCACCCCTCCGACTTAGAGTTCACCTTTTTTTCTGCCCCCCATCACTCACAATCTAGAATAGATTTTTTTCTTATTTCCAAAGCACTGATTTCTCAAGTGGACACGGCTAGGATTCATCCTCTCCATATTTCAGATCATGCTGCCATATCTTTTTCATTACATGTCACTACGCGAGATGAACATCCCCGTGCTTGGTTTTTTGATAGATCCCTACTAGATCAAAATGACTTTCAGGTTGACATAAAGGCCGCTATCCAAGATTATTTTCATTTTAACTCACCCCATGACACAGCGAGCTGGGCTTGGTGGGAGGGTTTTAAGGCATCTATCCGTGCAACTATAACTAGCTATCAAATTCGACAGGGGAAACAAAGAAAGCAACACTTACTGATTCTAGAGCAACAGATACAAGCTGGGGAGCGTCTTCTCACGTCCCGTACTGACCCATGTATTTTACTCCGCTTACAACGCCTTCGTTTTCAATACAATCAGCTTTTATATACTGCTGCTGCTAAAAATATTGAATCACAACAAGGGATGTATTACCGGGAAAATAACCGTGCTGGCAAATTGTTAGCAAATGCCCTGAAAGGTCAAAAAGAAGCCAAGCGTGTTACCGCTCTCCGTAATCCGTCGGGGGGGAGCCTGGTCACTAAAGATACAGAAATCTTAGAACTCTTTCGTGATTTTTATACTCGGCTTTATCAATCTGAATGTGATTTTGAGCCAGAAGTATTTGAACGATTACTCTCAGGGGTACAACGACTGACCCTATCTGACGAAGATAGAGAGGCCATGGACAAACCATTCACTTTATCAGAAATTCATTCTGCTCTCAAGAGATGTGCCACAGGTCGAGCCGCAGGCCCGGACGGTCTCCCCGCTGAATTCTACAAAACTTTTAACGCTGACTTAGCTCCAGTTTTGAAACTTTATTTTTCTGCTCTGGCCGAGGAGGGATCTCCTTCTGGGTCCTTTTCAATGGCAAATGTAGTAGTTTTTGAGAAAGAGGGGAGAGATCCGCAACTAACAGCTAATTATCGTCCAATTTCCCTACTAAACGCGGACTACAAAATCTTTGCCACCATTCTCTCCACCCGGCTCTCTGATAGGATGTCTACTTTAATACACCCAGATCAATGCGGTTTCATTCCCGGTAGATCAACTGCTGACAATGCTCGGACTCTATGTCATGTACTGACTACCGCAGTTAATCTTGATCGACCATTGGTTGGCCTCTCACTTGATGCTGAGAAGGCCTTTGATCGCTTAGAATGGCCCTTCCTGTTTGCAACTCTCCGCTGGTATGGATTCGGAGAAGGTTTTCTCCGCTGTCTCCGCACCATGTACGCACAGCCTACAGCCAGTATCTGTGCTAATGCTTTAAAGTCTCAGCCATTTCCCCTTCAACGCGGTACTCGCCAGGGATGCCCACTGTCTCCACTTCTTTTCGATCTTGCACTCGAACCCTTAGCTTTACTAATCCGGCAATCAGAGGAGATTCATGGAGTCCCCTTCTCTCATAGGGAAATCAAAATTTCAGCATATGCTGATGACCTTATGCTCTTTGTCTCTCTAGACTCAGTGCCGGCTGTCCTAGAGCAAATTGGTAAATATTCACAACTCTCGGGTTATAAGATAAATTGGACCAAGTCGGTAGCCTTTCCACTAAATCCTCTGATTCATCAGGCAGATATGCAATCCTTTCCCTTTTTATGGCAACCTCGCATGGTCAAATACCTTGGGGTTCACTACTGCTCTCCTTTGGAAGACGCTATCTCCTTTAATGCCAAAGACTTAACTTCTAAAGTCCGGGCGCTTACTCACCGTTGGACTCCTTTAACACTTACCTGGTGGGGTCGCCTAGAAACCATAAAAATGATGATTGTTCCTAAAGTGAATTACATTTTAGAAATATTGCCCTGTCTCCTACCTCGACGTACATATAAAGATTTAGAGGGCCTTCTGACTAGATACTTATGGCAAAACAAGACGCCTAGGATAGCGAAACATCAGCTGCAAGCAGATAAGGAAAATGGGGGTGTCAGATTCCCTGATTTCCTGAAATACCATCAATCTTTTCTTCTCAAACAAGGCGCTCGTTGGCTGGAAGATCTAGCACCGAGTAGACCTGTGTGGCTAGACATAGAGGAGGACCTTTGCAAACCGATTCCTCTTACTTATCTCCCTGGTATGACTCTCCCATTAGACTCCCACTATCCACCAATGCTTTTAGACACTTTAGGTGCCTTTAATACTCTTATGCAATCTCTAGACTCCCGATTCTGTCCGTTAGACAGACTCCCGCTTTGGTACAATACTCGATTTCAAATACAAAATAAACCGATGGCGTGGAGCCCCTGGTACACTAGGGGCATTTGGATCCCTAACCAGTTGTTCCATGATGGTCGCTGGAAAACTTTTAGCGAATTGCAAATTGAATTTGGCCTCCCAGCGAAACACTACTTTCAGTTGGTGCAACTTCAGCATTGTCTCCGGAGTGCTCAGGTGCTCCCGCCATCGGAATCCCATACCCAAGGATTGTCGGAGACTATCCGATCTATCGGGAGTTCACCGGGTGTAGCATCTAACTTTTACAAAACCTTATGTAATGCTGTAAATAGAGGTACCCCTATAGCACAGAAAGCATGGGAGCGGGAACTGCATGTAACTTTGACCCCGGAGCAATGGAGCCTCGTCTGGAGTAGAGTGACACGGGTCTCCCGATCCGCCTCACTCACTCAGACACTCTTTTTTCTAGCCCACCGGTGTTTCTATACTCCTGACAGATTAGCCAAATGGAACACCACTCAGGGCAATAGCTGCTGGACATGCCATGCGGCCATTGGTTCACTAACTCATGTTATGTATGAATGTCCCGCACTACAGTATTACTGGCGTCGGGTCTGGGGTCGTATCCAATCTATTTTGCACTTTCAAGAGCCCCTTTCTTGGAGGATAGTGGGACTCCGCTCAGCTGCGGGGATCCCCTCTCTTCCAAAGTCGGCTTACTTCCTTTTAGACTTTATGCTGGGCATCGCTATTTCCCTAATTACGAAATACTGGAAAAATAGCTCCCATCTGAGCCCCAATGAATGGTGGAATCATGTCTGTCTCTACAGTAAATATGAACAAATACCTCGTATGTTTGCTTCTTCCGTTCAGACCCCCCATCATCTGTCTAAATGGAAGATGCTCAATGACTATGTTCACACTGCTAAATGCTCTCATCTGACTGTTTAAATTTGTATAAATCTCTGTCACATGATCATTCTGTATCGCAGATTCTATTTCTGTTCGTTTTGATGTATAATCACTGTTGTTTGGAAGCGCTCACATGCTGATACTGTCGGCTTAGAGAAGAAGCATGGGGGTGGGGGGTAATAGGGTTTGCTTTTCCTTATTGTATACTTGTTTTGTCTCCTTTGGTGTGTTGTTTCTTTTGTTTGTTGCAAAATGAAAATAAAAGTTTAAAAAAAAAAAAAAGAAACGAATGCATTCTGGGATACGTTGCTAGCATGATTGTGTGAACGAAGTGTGAATGAGAGGTCTGGCAGCACGGACCAAGTGAAGGCGGACCCCTGAGTAGCGCATTTCCTGACCGGGCGACCGCGTTCAGGTCGCGAAAAGGGGGAAGCGATTGTCGTCTTGTCTTGTTATTTGTATTCCCTATACGTTTCCAGGGCCGTGTGGACCCCTTACCCACGGTCCGCCCTCCTTTTCCCTTCTGTCTGTTGTTGCGTGCACACATCGAAATGGGAGGGGCGGGGTCTACTAGAAACACTCCATTAGAATGTATGATCGCACATTTTAAAGAGGGATATTCAGGAGATTATGGTATTAAAATGACAGCAGCCCGTTTGCAGATTTTGTGTACTAGGGAGTGGCCCGATCTAGACCCCATCTGGCCCCGAGAGGGAACGTTCAAAGTAGAGATTATTCAGTCAATACACCGTAGAGTGCGGATAGCGCACCCCGACCAGTACCCCTATATAGATTCCTGGTTAAGTATTTGTGAAGATCCGCCCCCCTGGGCGCAGCGCTGTTATGAGGAACAGTGCAGAATAATGTTAGCTAAAACAGATTCTAGACAGAAAACGGAACAGCCTAGAATGAAAGAGCAGGATACGAAAGCCAGAAAGAAGCCCATCCTGGCAGATCCTGATTCCCCAGAAATAACTCTCAGGCAGTCCCGAACCCCAGGTCCAGTAAGAGTAGCCCGGCGTCCTGCCCCAGAACCCCAGAGACGGCCAGAGCCGAGGCGGGACCCAACCCCTGATCCCCCACCCGGAGGAGAGAAAGAGGAAGAATTAGTGGAAAAAGAAGAGGAGGACCTAAAAAGCGAGTCAGAAGTGGAGACAGAAGAAGGAGAAAGAGAGAATCCCCCAGATGAGGAGGAAAGTGCACAAATAATTGAGAAAGCCACCGCTAGCACTAGTACGCCAGTGAGAGAGAAACCCAAAGCAAAACCTGTTGAGAAAAAGAAAGTGACTCCTGCAAAGGCAACAATGATAACCCTTAGATCCCAAAAGACACCCATGGCAGCCAAACTGTTTCCCTTACGGCAAGTCCCGGGAGTGCCCGTAAAGAATGATAATGATGAAGTGGTAGCGGGACCCCTAACTTATGTATATATCCCTTTCTCTACAACTGATTTATTGAATTGGAGGTCGCATTATGCCTCCTACACTAGTAAGCCCCAGGAGCTGACAGAATTAGTAACTAGTATTATGGAAACTCACCAACCCACTTGGCCAGATTGCCGTCAGCTCCTGACCACCCTATTCACGACAGAAGAGCAAGCAAGAATTAGAAAAGCAGCTATTGAATGGATGGCAGAGAACCCTGTAGCTCCGGCACAGGGGCAGAATATAATAGACCGTCGAGAAGCAGCTCAGAGAGAATTCCCGAATGAAGACCCCCAATGGGATCCAAATACAGATGAAGGATCCACAGCCCTAGCCCGTTTTCGCCAAGGCTTTTTACAAGGCCTGAAAAGGGGGGGCCAGAAAGCTATGAACCTTTCCAAAGTTGCAGGAGTTATCCAAGGGATAGATGAGAGCCCAGCAGATTTTTATGAGAGATTAACTGAAGCTTACAGAATGTATACTCCCTATGATCCCGAGGCACCAGGAAGTTTATGTATGGTGAATTCTGCTTTTGTAAACCAGTCTCAACCAGACATTAGACGCAAATTACAGAAGTTAGAAGGGTTTGCGGGCATGAATGCAACACAGTTATTGGAAGTCGCTCATAAAGTGTATGTGAATCGTGATACTGAAAGACAGAGAGAATGTGATAGAAAGATGAAGAAGAAAGCTGATTTTTTGGCTGCGGCCATAGTGGAACAGAAAAGGGGAGGTGTCCCTAGTCGAAGGAGCAGAGGAAGAGGGCGGGGTCAAGGCGGAGGCCGGACCCAGAGACTAGGCGTGAACCAATGCGCCTATTGCAGAGAGGAAGGACATTGGAGAGATACGTGCCCGCAACTCGAAGACGCCCAGCATGATGACGACAGCAGCCATCAGTGGCGAGAAGAAAGACGAAGCTATCCCCGAAGCCGAGGAGGAGCCAATCGAGAACAATTCCAGCGAGAGAGAGGAGGGGCCATTCAAGCATTGGCCACACCAGCCCATGATGAGAATGACGTGGATTAGGACAGACCGGGCTCCAAGTTTGCTTTAGGTCTCCAGGAGCCTATGGTCGGAATACAAATAGGAGACCAAATTATGGACTTTATGGTTGATACTGGAGCACAACATTCAGTAATAGACAAAAAGATAGCCCCATTCACTACAAAAGCAGTCACCATTATAGGAGCAACTGGTGCCAAAGCCACAAAGTCTTTCCTTCAAAACCGAATATGCAGTCTGGGAGGACAGCAAGTAACTCATCAATTCCTTTACATGCCCGAATGTCCAGTGCCACTACTGGGACGAGATATGTTAGCCAAGCTTCAAGCACAGATATCTTTCTCTGAGCAAGGAGAAATGCAAATGACAGTAAATCCCCAAACCAAACCAGCAGGAGTGATGCTGCTGACAGTTCCCCGAGAAGAAGAATGGAGATACTACATTGATGATTCGATCCAAGATACCTATTTTGAACAAACTTTGAAAAGCATTGATGCACCACCTGGAGTATGGGCAGAAGGCAGCCCCCCAGGCCTAGCCAAACATATAGCTCCAGTGATTGTAACCCTCAAGCCTAGTGCTACACCAGTGCACGTCAAACAGTACCCTCTCCCAAGAGCCGCAATTGAAGGCATTCATCGCCACCTACAAAGATTGCTTGAGTATGGCCTACTAAAAGTATGTCAATCCCCATGGAACACTCCACTTTTGCCAGTAAAGAAACCTGGGACAGATGATTATCGCCCAGTGCAAGATTTGAGAAGAGTGAATGATGCAGCTGAGACCATACATCCAGTCGTACCCAATCCTTACACCCTCCTAGGACTGATACCTGCTGAAGCTACCCATTTCACTGTACTGGATTTAAAAGATGCATTCTTTTGCATAAGATTAGACCCTGTAAGCCAAATATTGTTTGCATTCGAATGGCAGGACCCCATCTCTGGAAGAGGGGGCCAACTTACCTGGACAAGATTACCCCAAGGATTCAAGAATTCGCCTACCATCTTTAGTGCCGTACTGAATCAAGACCTTTCAAGCTATCCAGTAGCCCCGGGGAAGAGAGTGCTTCTCCAATACGTGGATGATCTGTTGATAGCTGCCGTATCAGAAAGTGAATGTATACTAGCCACCAAAGATCTCTTGCAGTTACTAGAGGAAGCTGGATACAAAGTTTCCAGAGCCAAAGCACAGCTATACCAAAAAGAAGTGAAATACCTGGGTTTTCGTATCACCCAAGGAAGCAGAAGATTAGGCAGAGAAAGAAAAGAAGCAGTATGCAGAATTCCAACTCCAACAACCAGAAAGCAAGTCAGAGCCTTTCTGGGAGCGGCAGGATATTGCCGAATTTGGATACCCAACTTTGCCCAAATTGCCAAACCACTGTATGAAGTCACAAAAGGAGAAGAAAAGTCGCCACTGGAGTGGGGACTTGAGCAGGATATAGCCTTTAAGACGTTAAAAGAAGAATTAATGTCATCACCAGCACTTGGACTACCAGATGTCCACAAACCTTTCCACTTGTTTGTACATGAAGCACAGGGAAATGCCTTAGGCATGTTGACTCAGAAATTGGGAAATTGGGAGCGACCTGTAGCCTACCTATCGAAACAATTGGACCCTGTGGCCAAAGGATGGCCACCTTGCTTGAGAGCAGTTGCAGCTACAGCGCTATTAGTGAGTGAAGCAGACAAACTCACACTAGGACAGAACATACGAGTCACTGTGCCACATGCAGTCCTTGCCCTTATGGAACAGAAAGCAAATTATTGGCTCACCAATTCCCGAATGTTGAAGTACCAGAGCATGTTATGTGAAAACCCACAGATACAACTTGAAGTGAGTCATGCCCTGAATCCAGCCACCTTGATACCCATCAGTGAAGAACTCCCAGAACATGACTGTATCGAAGTCATGGAGACTGTGTTCTCCAGCCGACCCGACTTGACAGATGTGCCCATAGACAATCCTGACCAAACCTATTATGTTGATGGGAGCAGTCTCATCCTTGATGGACGACGCTGTGCCGGATATGCAGTCGTCACTCAACATGAAGTAGTTGAATCATCAGCCCTAGCCTCAGGCACATCAGCCCAGAAAGCCGAATTGATAGCACTCACCAGAGCATTGTTGTTAGGAGAAAAACTTATACTGAATGTATATACAGATTCCAAATATGCCTTCACTACCCTGCATGCCCATGGAGCTCTCTATAAAGAAAGAGGACTCATCACATCCGGAGGAAAATCAGTCAAATATGGTCCCGAAATATTGATGTTACTTGATGCAGTTTGGGCCCCAACACGTGTAGCTGTCATGCATTGTCGAGGACATCAAGCAGGAAAAGGAGAAGTTGCCCGAGGAAATAGATTTGCAGATGCCTCAGCACGACAAGCAGCTATGACAGGACAAATTGCCCCACAAGCTACGCCAATGCAAGCAGCATTGTTTCCAGTACCTTTGAATCTATGGACCCCACGATATACCACCAAAGAATTGGATTACTATTGTGACAGAGAAAATGGAGTACTGAAAGATGGATGGATTGAGCTGCCACCAGAAGAGGGCAGTCAACCTCCAGGACGAATAGTAATTCCTGAACTATTAGGACCAGCCTTTGTCAAAGCTTTCCACGAAGCTACCCACTATGGGAAGAGTGCCATGGAAAAAGCACTCAGACCACATTTCTACATCCCTCTGATGACAACCATATCAGCTTCAGTAGCACGACAATGTCAAACTTGTGCCAAGAATAATGCCAAGCAAGGCCTTATTACAGCACCCCGAGTTCAGTCAAGAGGTGTGACCCCCATGCACAACCTCCAAGTTGATTTCACCGAAATGCCAAAAGCCAATGGGTACCATTACCTATTAGTATTAGTATGTACTTTCTCTGGGTGGGTAGAAGCATTCCCAACCAGAACTGAGAAAGCCCGAGAAGTTACCAAAGTCTTAATGAGAGAGATTGTCCCCAGATTCGGAATTCCAGCAGTAATAGGGTCAGACAATGGACCCTCATTTGTCTCCCAAGTTACTCAGCAGTTAGCAAAAGCTTTGCAGATACAATGGAAACTCCACACTGCATACAGACCCCAGAGTTCAGGGAAAGTTGAGCGAATGAATCGTACCTTGAAAGCCCAAATGTCTAAGCTTTGTCAGGAGACACAATTGAAGTGGCCCCAAGTGCTCCCCATAGCTTTATTCAGAATACGCTCAGCTCCTGTAAAGTCAACAGGATTTTCCCCTTTTGAAGTTTTGTATGGTAAACCCCCACCAATAGTGCAGGGAATCAAAGGAAGTCTAGCCCAAATTGGTTCAGAAATAACCAGACAAGAACTTCTAGCTCTTAGTTTTGTTCTGCAGACTCTCCATACGTGGATCCAAGACCAGTTGCCTATCAACTTGACGGAACCCTTGCATCCCTACCAGCCTGGTACTTCGGTGTGGATCAAAGATTGGAAGAAGACACCGTTGGAACCCCATTGGAAGGGACCGTACACCGTCATCCTGTCTACCCCAACTGCAGTAAAGGTAGCCGAGATCGACGCCTGGATCCACCACAGCAGAGTCAAGCCCGCCGCCAATCCTGAACCTGAGCAGTGGACGGCAGAACAGCATCTTGATGCACCCTTGCGAGTTACTTTGAGACGGCAACCAGCAGCTTAGACACTTCATCACAAGTGCTTTGCAGTAGCCAAGTCTTTCGAAGAGGATTGCTGTTTTCCATGCAGCAACAGCTTTGTTTCAACGAACCCAATTTGTGTGTGATTTGACACACTACTTAGAGACTACATTGACTAAGCCAGACTTCACAGGCCAACTGAAATTGTTAAAAAGTTGGTTAATGTGTACTGGACAACCTGAGGATCTTCAATCAACACTCAGCACCCGTTAAATTGCTTCATTAGCAAACGGGACGAAGAATAAAAGACCGTCGTGATCAAGATCAGCAAGCTGAGGATTCAGAAGAACTCCAATCAACATCGACATGTATCTTTACTTTTGCTTTGCTTTGGTTGCCTTCTTTGGAGGTTTTGAACAGACTCATGCTTTACCTCCATGCACTGCCTGCATTACTTCTACTAGAATTGGACTGAAAGTAACTCAGACTTTGCTTTATCATTCTTACTATACCTGCAAGGGAACAGTAACTCGGTGTATCTATAACACCACTGAACTAAATGTTTGCACTCATGGAAAAATTAAAACATGCTATAATCCGCATCAGAATCCATCCTATTACACGATGGAAATAAGATGGAAGGATGCAGATGGACCTATATTAGCTGCAACGCCACCACTTAAGGACATTACTAAACCTGCTGTTTTGAATTTTGATGCATGCAATGCTATTAATAGAGAGAGTTATTCCACCTGTGGTACATGGGAGAAAGCGTATCGAAATGACCATAAGTATATGTGTCCAGAAGGTGCCACGGGATGGAGAAAGTGTACAGGTAAAAAGGAACCAGGCTATAGTACTGCCCCAGCAGCAGACTACTATTGCCCGTATTGGGGATGTGTTTTTTATGCTACCTGGAACACTGGTATAACTGATGAGAAAATAGATAAACGAATGGCTACTTTAACCAAGCCAACCACAAATGATAAATGTCAGAAAGATGCTTGTAACCCCTTACACTTACGTATACACAATCCCCATGCATGGAAACAAGGATATAAGTTTGGTTTACGTATTGCTGGAGGAGCAATAGATCCAGGGACCATTGTGTATATCAGATTGAATACCCAAGCCCACAAGTCATCTAAATATCATATTCATAATACTTTCTATGAAGCCATGCATGTAAATAAGTTTGAGATCCCTCACCCCTCACAGAATTTATTTCTAGAATTAGCCGGAGCAGTAGTATCTAGTCTTAAGATCACAGATTGTTATTTCTGTGGCAGAACCCAAATGGGAGATCAGTGGCCATGGGAAGCCCAAGAATTGAATTACTCCATGATTTACAATCAGACTGAATTACACAAGACTACCAGTGAATGGGTGTTAGCGCACTCAATCGTTGGACGTCTTTGCTATGCCAGAACTGGACCTCAGTTCACCCAAAAGGTAGGACAGCTGGTCTGTCTTAGCCAGAAGTACTATAATGCTACGACCAAGAAGATAGCATGGTGGTCAGGAATTGGACATCCTGAACCTCCTAACCCATTAGCCAGATTTCCTGAACTTGCAGGTCTATGGACTAACCTTGCTAAAGTTCAAGCCTGGCAAGCCCCACCTGGCCTATATTGGATCTGTGGAAACCGAGCATATGCACAACTCCCACCACACTGGGGAGGAGCATGTGTCTTAGGAACCATCAGACCTTCTTTCTTTCTTTTAAACACTGAACATGGAGAACAATTAGGATACCCAGTATACACTACCCACCGACACAAAAGAGCACTAAGACAGAAGAGAGAGGCCTTACAGATAGGCAAGTGGGAGAAATGGCAAGGTGATGATTGGCCACCAGAAAGAATCATTGAATATTATGGACCCGCCACTTGGAATGATGATGGTATGTATGGTTATCGTACCCCAATTTATATGATTAATCGTATTATTCGCTTACAAGCAGTAGTTGAAATAATAACTAACGAAACTAGTCATGCTCTTACGCTTTTAGCTAGACAAAGTACACAGATGCGCACTGCGATATATCAGAACCGCTTAGCACTTGATTATTTGTTAGCAGCTGAAGGAGGAGTATGTGGTAAACTGAACTTAACCAATTGCTGTTTGAAAATAGATGATAAAGGTCAAGTAGTTGAAGAAATTGCTAAAGATATGCAAAGACATGCTTATGTGCCAGTACAGACGTGGCACTCATTGAAATTTCCTAATTGGTTTGCTAACCTCTTTTCATGGGTGGGAGGATTTAAGACTTTTATCGTATTGGTACTAATCCTTGTTGCTGTTATCTTCTTATTACCATGTTTAATCCCATGTTGTATGCGTTCCATTCATAACACTATTGATAGTACAGTAGAGCGGAAGACCGCAACAAAAATCATGGCTTTATATACAGCCAGTCCTGGTAGAAATCCTTTAGCCAGGATGTGATTCTTCAAAAAGTGATTTAATTCTCACACCTTATTAAGTAATAGGGTGAGATTAATCAAAGGGGGGAATGTGGCAGGTGCAGGCCTGTGACCCACAGTGTCTGAACATAAGCAGGCCAGCATGGCTAGCTTGACCTGTAAATGAGGCCTGTGGAGAGGCATATAGGATTGCACATCCCCCAATATGCTGCTATTGTAAGATAGAACTCAGTAGAAATATTGAATTAGCTTAGGTAAGCAGAACTGCAGTATTGAAAGATGGAAAAATACAGAAAAGACATGTTTAAAAGTTACTGATAAGAAAAAGAACATCTGCAAAGAAATAATTAGGAGTGCTGACAGATGAGTTGCAGAGCCCAGCTCCTCTGCACGTACAAATTGGTTCTATAACCTTGAGAGTGTGAAAGTAACAAGTTGATGAACTGACCATTGTAATTGGGACTAGAAGGGGGGTATGCAGGTGTCATGCCCACTGGAGGGACATAATTGGATAAACCTATCAGTACCGGGACCAATAGAAGAGGTACGGGAGGTTACCGGGACCAATGAAATGTTTTTCTATACCTAGAATGGAGCAGAAGTCTATAAAAGTTGTTGTAATGCTTGAAAACTTTGCTCAGCCATTTTGAAATTGATTGGTTCGAGACTTGTGCACAAATAAATGATTTGGACCTTTTGAACAGACTCCTGGTATCATTGGTTTGTCTGCGCTTTGCTGCTACAATCAGGGCCCTGGCTGCCCAGCCTGTGGTTGTGCAGCAGGGTAACAGGGGGTCAGCAATGTGGCGGTGGGATCAGCATGTGGGGAGGATGTCCCCGCAGAGATGCAGGGGCATGCCGGACCATCTCAGGACCTGATCCTGCACCTGCGGGAATGTCTGGTTCCCACAGTACAGAATTGGGCCCATTGCTTAGGGCCATCCAGATGGCCTAAACGTGCCCCTGCTGGGACTGGGCTCATAATGCGCATTAATTTATAGCTTAATAAACATTAACATAGAAACAGAAAAATACGGCGATAAAGACAATATCATCTATCCAGTCTGCTCAACCATACCAACTAATAAGTTCTAGAATCCCTTCTCCTCCCTTAGAGGTCCGCTGGGTTGTCCCATGCTTTCTTGAATTCATATATAGTTCTTGTCTCCTCCACCTCCACTGGGAGGTCATTCGATGTACCCACCACCCTTTTCATTAAGAAATATTTCTTCAGATTACTTCTGAAGAAATCCTTGTTCCAGATTTTTCTTTGAATTGAAAGAGGCCAGAATCCTATGCATTTATGCCATAAAGCTATTAAATGTCTCCATCATACCTCCCTTCTATCACCTTTTTATCAAAACATACATATTGAGATCTTTGGAGATCTTTTACTAAAGTGCATTAGGCAGTTAATATGCAATTTGGCATGTATTAACTGCATGTTTGGGCCATCGTTAACAATTTCCAAGGCGCATGACAGGTAATGCATGCCGATTTTCTTGCTGCCAATCATGTGTTAGGATACTGAAAGGGTGGTTTAAGGGCAGAGAGGGGACTTGATGAGCACATTGCAGTCAACACAGGGATATATATCACATACTAACTTTCAATGTTACCCTTATGGATTGGCATAACACCACCTCAATAGATCAAAGTGAGTGCATTTGCAGCAAACTGTTGGGAATACACAGGACAGTTACTGTAGAGGCTTAATGCATGCTAGTTTTCACGCTAAACGTGTGTTAAGTGCAAAAACTTTATGCACTTTAGTTAAAGGGTTTCTTTAAAAGTCTGTCCCCATATGCTTTATGAAGAAGACCACTGACCATTTTAGTGGCCATCTTCTGGACTGATTCCATCCTATTTATGTCTTTTTGAAGATGTGGTCTCAGAATTACCTACAGTACTCCAAATCATATCTGACCAGAGACTTATACAAAGTCACTATCACCTCCTTCCTCCTGCATGCTGTTCCTCTCCCTATACACCCATGCATCCTTCTGGCTTTTTCTGCTTGTTTGAATTTAATGTGGACAACTACAAGGTTATATGCTTGGAGAAACATTTCAAATGGGATGTCCAAGTGCAATCTGGGAGGTCAAAGCCAGAATGTCTGAAAAGAAAGGCAGGCACAATTCCAGGAACGTGAACATGCCTGATATGCACGTGTATCAAATGTCTATATATAGATATCCCCAGAAGAGTCATTCAGAATGCAGATGGCTAATAGCATAATGGTTAGAATAGTGCCTAAAGAACAGGTTGCCTGTGTTCAAATCCCAGTTATGGGACTATGCAGTCTAAAGCTAGTCACTTAATTCTACACTCTCTGGATGTTTTAAGGTGAAAACTAGCACTTCCCTGATTCCTATTCATGCCTGGAGCTAGAATAAACATGCACATGCCTGCAGATGGCTCTGCTGCTTCTGGGCTAGAATGAGGATATGTAAGTCCATTGCCCCTCCTTAGACACACCCAGAACCTACTTGAATGTCCTGGTACTGGAGACATTTGCAGAATGGTTACCAAGACGTGTCTTGATTTCAACTTCTGCTTGCATGTCTGCAGAGGTCCAAATCACAACTAAATATTTTAGAATGACCCTCTTAAGGAAGAAGAATCCATAATACAGTTACATGATGCAAGGTTCCATATTACAAACCACCACCCAGGAAAAGGATTTAGGCATTATCATGGATAATATTTTGAAACCAGTGTGCAGCCGCAGCCAAGAAAACAAATAGAATGCTGGGAATCATAAGGAAAGGAATGGAGAAAAAAAGAAAGAATATTATAATGCCTCTGTATCGTTCCATGGTGCAACTGCACCTTGAATATTGTGCACAATTCTGCTTGCAATATCTTAAAAAGGATATAGCAGAATTAGAAAAGGTACAGAGAAGAGCCACCAAAATGACAAAAGGGCAAGAAAGATACCCCTGCAAGCAAAGGCTTAAAAGGTTAGGGCTCTTCAAATTGGAAAAAAGACGGCTGATGGGAGAAGACATCTATAACATAATGAATAGAGTGGAACGGAAAAACATAGATCATTTTTTTTACTCCTTCAAAAAGTAGAAAGAATAGGGGACATGAAAGGAAGCTACAATTAGAGACCCTTTTTAAGACTAATAAGAGAAAATATTTTTTCACTCAATGCGTAATCAAACTCTGGAATTCATTACAAAAGGATGTAGTAAAGCTGTTAGTGTAGCAAGGTTTAAAAAAGGTTTGGACAAGTACTTTGAGGAAAAGTCCATAAATTTAGGCCTAGTCCTTATAATATCACTGACACCACATTACTGTATACTAAGGGGGTCATTCTGTGCCACAAATACTGGGGATGTATCTCCTGCCTGGTACAAAGGCTCCCCGTAAGAACAGCGCTGTTGTATGGGGAGCCTTAGATGGGGGTGGGAGAGGGCAATCTGGAGCAGAGAGAGGGTGGGGCATTGGTGGGCCATGTCCCTGGATGTACAGGGCCAATTCTGAGGTTGGCCCTGTATGTCTGGGGTCATCCACATAGACAATGGACTTATTCCACCTCCGAGGTGGAATAAGTCCCCCTGGAAGTTGGGGGATGCCAGTGCCAGGAGACAGCAACGAGGTGAGGGGATGCAGCGGGTTCCCTGCAGTCCGACCCTGGCCATGGGAGGCTGGATCGGAAGTCGGGCTGCGGGGAAAAGTACAATGGGTCTTGCAGCCAGGGATTGCAGCTCTCTAATGGAGCCATGGTCCATGGCAACGAGACGCCATGGCACTGTGGCTCCATTACAGAGCCTGGATGAGTTAGCCGGGAATCTGCTGGGCATGCGGGCCATCAGAATCGGGGCCCAGCCTGCACATCCAGACTGGCAAACTCGATTCTGATCCCGCGGGCACTTCTAGCGCCCGCGAGATCAGAATCAGGTGCTACCTCTGTAAACCCTGATTCTGAGGGGCCGCACAGGGGCTGGACGACCAAAATAGAATTGGCCTCTAAATGCATATATTGTGGAGAGACATCAATTTTCTCATCTGAAATTTATAATTTTGATGATCTGCATTTTTTTAAGTTGTAAAGTCCTTGATCAAAGCATTGTCAGTACACTTGTTTCATTGAATGGATGGGTGGAGTATGTATATGTGAATGTGGGATTGGACGAGAGATGTGTGAGTGGTTAGTGCGCATGTGTGTGTGATTGGGATGCATGAGAGAGAAATGGGTGTGACTGAATCGCATGGGGGCTGCATATGTTTGTGGAGTGTCTGTGTGTTATATGTGTAAGAGTGTGTGGTGGCTGTACACACTTTCACACTCACTAGCTCTCCCTTTTCCCACTCTCTTTCTAAGACCATCCCCCTACATGTTCTCCCTTACCCCTGTACTTGTCTCCCTCCCTGATCAAGCTTTTTACCTGACCTGTGTAACTGGCTCCTCCATCACTTGCAGAGCTCCCTGTTCTTTAGCCACAGAGGATTGGATTCATGCCAATCACTGATTTTAATACTTCCATGAAAGCTGTTGATGCTCTTGTTTCAGCCAGTGGAGGTTAGGTCCCATTGGCAGACTGGAGAGTTTTTGACATCACTACAGATCTTCTCATCTTCTGCTATCAGGGTAGGACGTCCAGTAGAGGCAACTCCATGTACCATGGCAGCAGCTATTCCCATATTCTGCTGCTGGAGATTGGGTCTCCAACAGTGGTTCCTCTACATGCCACAACCACAGCCCTTCTTGCCTTCCTCCATTGGTGGTTGAGTCCCCAGCAGTGGCCACATTCATATTTCTTGACCACAGTAACAGTCATCTTCATCCGCTGGTCAGGGTTGGGTCCCTGATGGGAGACAGCACCTTTTCTTTTGCCAGCGATAGTTGGAGGTCCCAATTGACACCATGCTGCCACTATGGTGCTTCTCTTACGCTGTAGGAATTGGATTGCCTGCAGCACTGGTTTCTCTTCTGGCGGTCAGGCCTGCCTTACCCACTGTCCCAGGCTGTTTCAGCTTGTTAGAATGCACAGGTTGTTTGCAACAGACAGACAGATGGACTCTCCCTAAAAGGCTCTATGGCATGAACAAAGCATGTGATCAGCACCCAGTGCTGACTGTATAAGTGCTTTTGAATACTGTCCTGCCCCCGCCTAGGGCCGGTGACTCTAGAGCAAGGGTGACCTCTACTTTGTCTTCAAGTGTCCTTTTTGACTAAGGTAGCAGCAAGGTACGCTGGGAGTTGTAGTCTAGGTTTACTATCAAACAAAGGTGTTGTGGCACAAGGGTCATTTGGACAGATACATTTTTATTTGGGGTTTTACCTTTCACACATAGATTCTTGGCTCAAAACATGACACGGATTACTTTCCAAAACCATAGGAAACAGGAGCAATTCGAAGTTAGAAAATAAAGCATATGGCAAACTGTTTCTTCACAGCAAACATTCAGGAGAAAATAACTTTGCATTACCTTCATGCAAAGGTTGTCTAACGTAGGTCCAAGTGATCAATCTCACATAAAGAACAATCCATCTCACAGATATCAGTTGTATCAGGAGTGCTTTCTACGTCAACAATCATCTCCTCGCTGTAACCATTATAATTCTGCTTAGGGGAACTTCTAGACTGCAGGTCCCTGAGAACTTCTTGCAGCTGTTCAATAAAGTTGTCTCTCTGATTGGCAGTAACTTTCTCTAGTGCAGGAAACTGATTCTTACGTAAGCTCTTAGCAACAGCCTTTACGTCTGTTTCAAAACACTTACTAAGAATGTTTCTGACTGGAACTGTTTTCGCAGCAGTGCTATCTCTGCTCTTATTAGCACTGTTCTTTAACTGCTGTACAATCTCCTCAGCAAGTCTCTGGCTAGGAATTATGGCAGACATACCTTTCTCACTCGCAATGCCTTTTCTGTAATCAGAGCTTTCCTCCCTCGTATAGGTAAACTCTTCTACCTTTTCTTCGGGTAGTTTCCACAGAGGTTTTGGCTTTGCTTTTAGTGCTCCTGAGATAAAGGAAATGGACCTTCCAGAATCCTCCTTTGCTAGTTCTGGGTTCCAAAGTTTCCCTCTTTGCTGCTCTCCTCTTTGCCTTCCTTGCCTGCGTTGCTCTGTCTGCTGTTGTTGCTCGCCTCGTGGCTTCTGTGTGCTCTCTCTCTCTCTCCACCTCTCTTTCTGAACTCTAGCTCTGAAGCAGGTTTAAAACGGCTTCCTTCAGCAGCCACACCCCTCTGGCTACTCAGGTGTAACTCATTAGAGCTCCACTCAGCACCTATGTCACTGCTATGGCTGGGCTCAGTTCTAGTTAGAAGCTTTCGGTTTCTATGGGAACCTGACTTGTCCTTACTCTTAAAGGTACAATGCTCATTATTTTCCCAATCCATCTGCTCAGCATTGCTGTCATTATCACAATACTAAACCCTTTGATTTTACATTATGTTGATATTCAATTGCTCTTTCTTTTATTCTTGTGCATCTTCCGACTCATCAATATGGTTATTTCTTTAAGAAGTATACCTATAAAATGCCATCCAGCCTATTATACATTAATTGGGTCCTTTGAAAAAGGCTTAGTCATGATTTAGGAATCTGAAGATGTGCACATGGACAGCAACATCACAAAGCTGTCACAGAAGGCTAAATGCCATAAACCCTAAAGCAGGTGTTAATCTGCCCGATTTTAAAGCTTAAATCCATAGACAAAACAAGCCCTAATTCATGTAAGTCTATTCTAGCCTGCCATTCAAAAGTCATTGAAAAAATTGTACAAATCCAACGTCAGGACTATATTGACCTAAACACACCCCTGGATGAACTTTAATATGGGTTCAGACCAAATCATGGGATCAAGACACTATTATTAGCCCTTTTTGATCAGCTCACAGAGGACTAAACAATTCAAAACAAGTTTTCATCCTTATATTTCTAGACATTGCTTTGGCCGTTGACAGCATACATCACTGTATCCTACTAGATAGACTCCGGCAAATAGAATTACAGGGTACAATTCTCCAATGGTTTCATTCTTATCTTTCTGACCGCACTCAGCAGGTCAAAATTGGCCAACAGATATCTAAGCTATACAGACAAGAACAAGGCATACCACAGGGATGATCTCTCTCAGCACTCCTGTTGAATATTTATCTTCAGCCAATTTTTAGTATCTTCAAGAAATTTAAAGTAGGATACCACATCTGTGCAGATGATATAATGCTGTATTGCCTGTTGACACTGCAAATCCTGTCATCCACCAGATTACATCGTGCTTCAGTGAATCTTCAGAATGGCTGAACTCTTGTAATTTAAAGATTAACTTTAAGAAAACTGAGGTGTTATGCGTTACTAGGAACCATAACTTTATCCCTCCCTCTACATTACATCTTAAAGAGGTTGATCTAGAAGTAAAAAACGAAGTCAAATATCTTGAGGTTACCCTAGATCAATCACTCAGCATGGCCATGCACATAAAAGCAGCCGCGAGTGAGATCTATTATAAACTAAGGATGATCCAGCACCTGAGACCTCTGCTTTCAAGCTGTGACTACAATGGTTGCCAGCTCAAAGCTGTATTAAATGCAAATCTCTAATGATCACCTTCAAGCTGTTAAGGAACGCAACTCTATCCCACCTCTCCACCTATCAGCACACATTCAAATGAACGAGTAAAACGAGGATGCTCACAGAGCACTCTGGTTGTCCCCACTGACCTTCATAATTTCACCCGTTCAACCAGTAATACAGCTTTTACTTATGTTGTTCCTATGCTCTGGAATTCCCTCCCTGAAAATCTAAGATGCATTAATGATCTGTCTACATTTTGTAAGGAGATTAAAACACATCTTTTGGTTGAACATTTTGGAAATCCATTGCAACAAACAAAAATGTATCCAACCTAAGCTCTCATCTCAACCATACTCCGACACCTCAACCAGATCTCTGATACAGCTGATTGAATTCATATACACTTTTGGGGTCATTCTGAGCCACAAATAGCATCCATCCCCGCTATTTGGCCCCCTCTGCATCCCCGGTTAACCTCCCTGTATGAACAAGGTGTTTGTATGGGGAGGCTATATGGGGGGCAGGAAGGGGGAGGTGCAGAGGCAAAGTTAGGGCAGGCAGTGGGCGATCCACAATCCCAGACAAACAGGACCAATTCTGATGTCGGCCCTGTATGTCCCGGGCCGGCAGACTGGACGGGGGATTTATTGCACCCTGGAGGTGGAATAAGACCCCTAGATGTTGGGGGATGGGAGGCCCGGCCAAGGAAAGCAGGAGGCCAGATCAGGGGTCAGGCTGTGGGGAAAAGCGAAAGTCGTCAGTGGATGTGGATCGTGGCTCCTGAATGGGGCCACAGTGCCATGGCTACCAGACGTCATGGTACCAAAGCTCAATTCAGGAGCTTTGACTGAGTTAGCCGGGCAGGGGTCTGTAGGTGCAAGCTGATGGGAATCGGGTCCCGGCCTGCACGTACAGGTCTAGTCATGACTCTAATCCTGCGGGGCTAGACATGCCCCGTGGGATCAGACTTGCATCTACCCCTGTGCGTCTGATTCTGATCGAGCGCACAGGGGTCTGGACGTCCTGAATGGAATGCCGCCCTTTGTAAATATGTCATATGTAATTAGTTTATGTTGAATGCATATACACTCTGTAAATATGTCATATGTAAGTAGTTCATGTTGAAATCCTACATCTATCCCAATGCATTAGTTTATAATACTACATTATGGAGTTATTTTCTATGTTATACTTATGTTTTGAGTAATTGATTCGTTCATTGTAAACCGCTTTGATTTCTGGAAAAGGTGGTATAAAAAACTCTTACATAAATAAAATCTGAAGTCATTCCACAAATGACATGTACAGTCATCTCCAATGTAGGGACATCCCAGTAGGCAAGGTGGAGGTGCAATGAACTTATACGTTTGTTATTCCTGAAACTTAACAGGGATGTCTACAAACATAACTAGGCATCAGAAAAGTGCTTGTTTAGGTCTTAAAGCACCCAGCAAGTGGAGAGAACCTGGAGAGTTAAGCAATTAGTCTAAGATCACAAAGACCCACACTGGGATTTGAACCCTGGCTACTCTGCTCTCAACCCACTACTTTAACCATCATGCCGTTAGGCATCCATGTTTTGTAAAGTTATTCTGGGGATGCCCATATCAGGCACATCCATGTTTCTGAACTCCTGCCTGAACTCGCACGTGGTCTGCTTTTTTTTTTCAGATGTTCTGGCTTTGGCGTCCCAGTTTGCACTTGGACTTCCCATTATAGAATGTGCCTTTAAATCGACACTGATTTTTTTGTCAGAGTACGTAGACTCTGAAATTCATGCTTTAGACCACTCCACTTTCCCATAACCCAATTGTTAGCATGATGAAAAGTAAGCAGAGATGATCTTTGTTTGATTTTATGCAAACCAATGCTCCATTCTTCACCTTCTCAAATATAAATCATTTAATAAACTTTGTATAGGGTACATTAATGATTAGTTGTGCTGCCAAATGAGAAATCAGTTTTTGATTCTTGCCTCATTCTGAGTGATGCACTGAAGCTAGTGCTAAATGAAGATGGCTTTTAAAAAAAATACTAACAGCATTAATGACATTTGGAAGATGATTCTATAAGTTGTGCACGGAACATTATGTGAAAGAAATGTGCATAAGGACTTATTCTAAAGGACTTTAGCGTGTGAGTGTGAATGTGCACACACTCTTTTATAACTGTGCACATATTTTCCATTGTGCGTCCTTTCTATTTGGGTGTGCACAGGGGCGGAGCCTAGGCAGAGCATAGGTGGGGCCTGAATTTACACACGTAAGTTATAAAGGATATGACAATGCATGTGAAGAATGTGACAAAGAATATATATCATAAGATCAGAACACTACGCCACCTCCGCCCACTACTGGACTATACTGATTACCGATCAACCTTCCAGGCACTAGTCCTCCCACATCTAGATTTTGCAAACATCATCCTCCACGGGCTCTCTCAATCAACATTAAATCCACTTCGTCTGGCTATGAATACAGCTGCAAGAGTCCTCTCTGGATCACCAAGGTCTGCTCATATAACGCCTATCATGAAAGACCTACACTGGCTACCTCTACAAGCCAGACTCTCATATAAGTCACTAGTCTTGACCTTCAAAGCCATGAATATCTACCCACCAACACCAATCAGAAAACTAATCCGTAACACCCCTGAAAATAGAAACAGAAGGACTACAACTATGAACACCTTAATAGTTCCCAAGATGATGACATCATGTACTAAAGCTACATCAAACAGAGCTTTTTCATTATTCGCACCCAGGAACTGGAATATACTTCCCCATGAAATCCGCGGCATCAAAAGCCTATTACAATTCCGCAAAGCCGTAAAGCATCACTTATTCACAAAATACTACCCAGAAGTGACCACAGACACTCACACAGCCAACAGGCCTCCCACTCACACCAAACACCTTAGCACCTTTATCCAATCAGAAAATGGTTAGTTCCCATGATATTTCACTTTACTACTATTGACCCATGCCACCCATGAATACACGTACAATATCCACTCGAGTTTAAATATGGTATATAATAAAAGCATATTCATAGTATAATGTTGATTGTACATAGTTATCCCTGTTATTCCATGTTATATATTCCCTTGTTCTCTGTAAACTTCGATGTTACCTGTACACATTGCAGTATATTTTGTTCAATGTACACCGCACTGATTTTAATAGCGCGGTATATAAGAGATGTTAAATAAATAAATAAATAAATAAATAATAAATAATAAAATATTATAATTTGTTCTGATTGATCTAGACGAGTGGCAAGAGGGTTTCTGCCACCCTAAACCCTTTATGCTTCAAAAGACTGTTCCTCCATCCAGCCGCCATGCTGCCTCTCTGTGCACTGAAGCAGCAGCGACTGAACAGCCATTTCAGTGCTGCATCGGGCCTTAGAGTGCTCACACACATGTGTGCACATGGCCTGCTGCTCCTGCTCCCCCCTCCAATGCAACTTTCTTGGAGGGTGACCAGGAGCAGCAGGGCGGAATTGCACGCACGTGTGAGGTATTTTAAAGCCCGCCAAGGTGCTGAATTAGCAGTTCAGCTGCCGCTTCCCTGGGGGTTGGGGTAGTGATGCTGCCTACTAGGGTCTGCCGCCCCAGGTCACCACCTAATTTGCCTAGTGGACGGGCCAGCCCTGGATCTAGGTGTGGGCATTTATGCGTGTACAAACTTCTTTTCATAAAATAGGCACCATATCTATTCCTGGAAACATACATTAACTGCTTGGGAGATTATAAAATTGCCCTCTTGATTTTCATTTTGTGCCATTTTTAATTGGAAATGCTAGAACAAGCAATCAATTTTTATTTAGGTTTCCATGCGCTTAATGGTTTTACTAAGCTAAACAGATTTACCATATACTAAGATCTGAAATGAAAGAAAACCAAAAACCCATGAATGAAGGGATAACAAAATGAAAATGTTTCCCGTGGACTGCCATATTGCTAAAGTCTTAGAACAACTGTGGGGAGGAAAATTTAGCTTTATTTATGAAAAAGAAGGCAATAGTTTGTACCTATAGAGGTTATATCCAGATTTTTTGATCAGAGGAAATCCTTGTGGCAAATTTGTATACTTCATTTTCTATCATGTATTTCATTCTTCCAACAAATTCAGCATTCTTGGAATAGCATAAATAAATACCACAATAAAGAGGGGACCCAAAAGTCACAAATACTGTGTCACACACTAAGCTATTGTAACGCTTACAACAGATAGGACTATGCAAGAATACCCTGAAGTGGTTTACATCATACTTGGAAGGGCGAATGCAACAAGTCAAATGCGACCAAGAGAAATCACTACAATTCCCCGTCACGCAGGGAATACCTCAAGGCTCAGCCCTATCATCAATGCTCTTCAACATCTACATACAGCCCATATGCAGCATCATCAAGCACCACAAACCACACTATCACATTTATGCTGACGACATCATGGTGTACGCTCCAATCAACCTACTAGCACTAAACTAGTGGAGGAGTGGCCTAGTGGTTGGGGCAAGGTACTTCAGGCCGGAAGGTCGGGGGTTCAAATCCCATTAGAGGACAGCAACCTTGGGCCGGAAGGACTGGGGTTTCTAGTCCCACAGGTGCTCCTTGTGGTCTTGGGCAAGCCACTTAACCCTCCATAGCCCATGTTCCCTGTAAAATAGTTATCTCCAAGTTATAATGCCCTGTTCAATGTAATTTCAGTTTGTTCAATGTAAACTGCACTGATGCAGAATAGTGCGGTATATAAGAGAATGTAAATAAATAAAATAAATAAACACTACAACAATAACAAAATGCCTCGAAGACATGAATGACTGGCTCATAGCCAACAACTTAACAGTCAACTAGGACAAAACTGAGGCAATGTTCGTCACCAGGAACCCCACCTTCATACCTCCACAAACTATCAGCATCCTAGACAAGCACATAATAGTCAAAGAAGAAGTTAAGTATCTGGGCATAACACTAGACAGAGCTCTGAACCTAAAATCCCACATCACCAAAACCGCACACAAGGCATATCATCGATTGAAAACAATCAGACAAATCGAACCAATGCTCCGTCAAGACCACTTCCGCACAGTGTGCCAAGCACTCATTACATGACTACTTGATTATGGAAACTCACTATATCAAGGCCTTCCTCAGCAGACACTCCACCCACTACAGATGGTACAAAACACCACCGCACGCATCATTACAGACACTCCAAGGACAGAGCACATCACTCCTGTCCTACAACAACTACACTGGCTCCCAATGGTGGCAAGAGCTAAATACAAAACAATCATGATCATCTTCAAAATAATTCACTATCTCTCAGCAGACGTACTCCAAAACATTATAACAAGGGACATCAGCAATAGACCAAGAAGAACCAATAACGACAACATGATCGGCACACCTGCAGACTATCACAAAACCAAACAAATAACATCAAAAAGAGCACCATCACTACTGGCATCCTCACTATGGAACTCCCTCCCAATGAGCCTGAGGGCATTAGATGACCTCACAGACTTCCGCAAAGACCTCAAAACATTGTTATTTTTAGTAACCTATGAGCATTCAGGCAACATCCCCTACCCAAACAGAAATATTACTACCTCCACCAACTAAGCACACACCCATCCTATCCACATACACAAGTCTATCATACCACGTTATTAAATACCTTCATGTTAAATGTTACCTCAATTGTACTGTCTAAATGCTGTTAAGTAACTGTACTGTCTAGATGTTTACACGTACCCTAATGTTAAATGTAACCCTCCAATTGTTATGTGACGTGACCACCTTGATTGAAGGAAAAGGTGGCATACAAATCTGTCTAAATAAATAAATAAATAAAATGCATGTCCTGAATCCAGAAAATGAAAAAAGTATCAGTCAGAAAGGAAACAAGACAGAAAAATGCACAGCTATCTAATTGACTCTGTCTAAAAATAATCATGCTCATATTCAAGGTAGCGAGGGCGTGTGCTCCATGCTAACATGAACATAGCACCGAAATAAAATTCATGCTAGAAAGCACAGTTGGAGTATGCCGTGGAAGTGGAGCAGATGCCATGCTCTGTCTGCAGCTGGATGGGGGAGGTAAGGTAGACCTGCAGAGGACAGAGGAAGCCAAAGGTGCTCAACAGATTACAAAACGCAGAAAAGCAGAGACTGAGACGGAGGAGGGAAGAAGCTACAGGGGGCTGACATGGGATGAGACAAACAAAACAAAGGAGCAAGGAGCAGAGGTCGGGGAGAGTAAGCTACATCTCCATAGGTCCCACCACTATCTGGAATATTAAATATAACTTTCCACATACTTTTCATCGGAAAATGTGAGCTATTGCCCTTAAGAAAAACAGAAAATTGTTCAGAGATATGCAACTGACCAATCAATTGAGCCCTACCACAGCATATATTTACCTCATATTTTCATCAGAATCTGCTCTGATAACCACAATATAACAATGATATTATTCATTCGCTTGTATTCTTTTTATTATTGATATATATTTATAAAAAATCTCATTATTATTCCTTCTAAAATGCATCCGAAATACTGTTCAATTCAGTCCATTCTCCAGTGTCAAAAAAAACTAGTCATTAAACTTACTGGGGCATGTTTGCTAAAGCTTGGAAGAAAGGCCTGGTAATCTACTTCTGGTCACACTGCCAAGAAAACACAGTTGCTGCTGGGTTGCCTGGAGTCAGCATTGACTCAAAGGCACACATTGCATTTGCAACATGCGTTAAGTAAAGTTAACGTGCATTAAGTGCTGCAATGGTCCACAGAAATGAATGGGCAGTGGCAGCACTTAATGTGTATTAACCTTTAGTAAACATGCCCCACTGAATCCCCTTTACCGCCCAACACCGCACTATATTTTGGACAATCATAAAAATAGTTAATCATTCTTCCTCAGGAATTAGACCCCCCCTTTGACATAACTTCGGAGGTTCAGAAGCGGCAGGCTATATATGCTGAAGCACATGGCCTGCCACCAAGCCCATTCGTCTCTCCCCTACTGCCGTAATCAGCAACAGCAGGGGGCAGCTCAGAAAGAGAGGAAGGGGGGAAGGGCTTTATGCCAAAGCACATGGCCTGCCTCCCACAGAGATCTACCACCCTAGGCAGCCGCCTAGCCTGCCTAGTGGATGGGCCAGTCCTGACTGTATGACATCATATATTTTCACTAGTAGCCAGACGTTATCAGCATGTTGAAAGGGCCTTTCTGCTGTATCGCTACAACATTGAGACTTGAGAGGAATGTAAGCCTCAGTTTGAATTGGGCCAAATGGGACATGATGTGCAGATATGATGGTATCGTCCGCTTTTAATGTTGGCTTCTTGCTGGAGTCATGCTGCCAGCCCACGATGCCATGCTGATCTAGGCTGACCTACCTTGTGCACTCTCGTGTAGTTGGTATGTCCACTACTCCACTTTCCATGATGCCAACTGGTGCCTTCATGAGGACTCACTGGGGCATTAAGCAGAATCACTGGGCTTGGGTAACTGCTGCAAACATGGAGAGATGTGACTTACCACGGTCCATGTCCATGTGGTTAATCTTGTTGTGCTTGTTTAATGCTTACCTACTGATGAATTGCCATGACTTTCTCTAGTGTCACCTAAATTTCTTTGAAGAATAGGCCCAGTCCAGTGTCAAACAGGTGAATCAAGTCACGCCTGAAGTCACCTGTAATAGTGGGTATATTGATTTGGGTCAGTTTTGCCAAGCACATATAAGCTGATAAAGACTTTTCCACAGACAAGGAGGTTTACACTTGGCCAACTGATAAAACAGTTGGGGACCTTTGCAAATTGCTGCATCCCAGCTAATACCTGCATTTGAGGGTAAACCTCCAGGGGTTTTTTCCCTTCTTGTTAGTCTCTTATGTTTATACTGCTGCTTCTTAGCCTCGTGGGAGGGATCAATTTTCTTCCATGCTCCATAGTCAAGACATGAAGCTGCCAATGTGCCCCTTGAAGCCCTGCTGGTAACTTCATGAACCTGAGGGGCAGGGCCATTTAAATGGTGGGAGGATTCAGTGGGAATTTCACAGGATAGTCACTGCATGCACATTCCCTCGGGGCACACGCCCGACTGCAAGTGACGATGGCAAAGATTGGGACCCTACTTACTGGTATTAGCTCTGTGTGGGTGTGTACATGAGGTATATTTGTGCTTGTAGAGTCCAGACCTAAGTAGAAGATGTACACCTGGCCCAAGTCCATCAAATTGCCAAGAGGTTCTATCACCTACAAAGAGCATTAAAGAAGGGGATAAGGAAGGAGTGGCCTAGTGGTTGGGGCAAGGTACCACAGGCCAGAAGGTCGGTGGTTCAAATCCCACTAGAGGACAGCAACCTTGGGCCGGAAGGACTGAGGTTTCTAGTCCCATAGGTGCTCCTTGTGGTCTTGGGCAAGCCACTTAACCCTCCATAGCCCATGTTCCCTGTAAGTATTAGTGTATGTGTCTCATATCCCCTCGTGTTAAATGTATCCCCCAACCGCTTTGACCCGGTGAAAAGCGGGATATAAATGCAGCTAAATAAATAAGAGTGCTTTAAAATACATAGGAAATGGTAATCCTCCTCCACAAGAATTGTTGTTGTACATATTGGAAAAACAGAAGGAATAAGTAGTTCAAGCACCTACACACTGACAGATGTAAAAGATAAAGCAACATATTGCTAATTAAGAGGAAAAGGGAATATATATGGTTCACTGAAGAAGTAGATGCTCAAATAAAGGCAAAAAATACAGCTGTCTCATAATTCAGAAGATCACAAAAAGAGGAACATAGAAAAGCTAAAAGAGACAAAGAGGACAAAGAGAGCAAAGAGGAACAGGATAAAGCTAAAAGAGACAAAGAGAGCAATAAGGATAGCAAAAGTAAAGTTGGAAGAAAAGATGGCTAAAGATGTGAAGCGTGGAGACAAAACCTTTTTTCAGGTATATTCGGGAGAAGAGGAAGATCAGAGGTGGATCTGCAAGACTCAAAAAAGCCAAGGACAGAAGTGTGGAAAGTGACATTGAAAAAGCAAAAATGCTAAACAAATACTTCTGTTCTGTATTCATGAAAGAAAATCCTGGAAAAGGACCACATATGATTGACAAATATACAAATAGCGATGGAGTAGATAGCACAACATTCACAGAAGATGATGTGTTTGAACAGCTTACAAAACTGAAAGTGGACAAGGCCAGGGAACCGGATGGGATACATCCCTGGATACTGAAAGAGCTCAGAGAGGTTCTGGCAGGGCCTTTACAGGGTGTTTTTAATAGATCCTTGGAGATGAATGGATTCCGCAAGACTGGAGAAGGGCTGATATGGTACCTCTTCACAAAAGTGATAATAGGGAAGAGGTGACAAACTATAGGCTGGTAAGCCTTACCTCTGTGGTAGGAAAAATAATGGAGGCACTCTTGAAAGAAAGAAAGAATGGTGGATCTTTTAGAAACCAATAGATTTTATGCTCTGAGGTAACATGGTTTTACCAAGGGAAGATCATGCCAAACAATTTTGATTAAGTTTTTTTGACTGGGTGACCAGAGAACTAGATAAAGAGCATGTGATGGATGTGATATACCTAGATTTCAGCAAAGCCTTTTGATACTGTTTCTCATAGGAGGCTTATCAATAAACTGAGCAGCCTAGGGATAGGTCCCAAAATGGCAAACTGGATCAGAAAATGGTTTACTGACAGACAACAGAAGGTGATGGTAAATGGAACTCACTCAGAAGAAAGGAAAGTGTGTAGTGGGGTGCTTCAGGGATCGCTCCTGGGACTGATGCTGTTCAATATATTTGTGAGTAATATTGTGGAAGGATTGAATGGAAAAATCTCCCTTTTTGCAGATGACACGAACATTTGCAACAGAGTAGATACTTCTGAGGGAGTGGATAACATCAGGAAAGATCTACAGAAATTAGAAGAATGCTCTAATGCTTGGCAGTTAAGATTTAATGCGAAGAAGTGCGGAGTCGTTCCCTTTGGATACCAAAATCCAAAGGAATTGTATGTGAGTGTGATAGGGGGTGAGAGGTTGGAGTGCATGGACCAGGAGAGGGACATCAGCGTGCTAGTGTCTGCGGATCTTAAGGTGGCAAAACAATGTGACAAGGAGGTAGCCAAAGCCAGAAGGATGTTGGGCTGCATACAGAGAGGAATAGCCAGCAGAAAGAAGGAGGTGTTAATGTCCCTGTAAAAGTCATTGGCGAGGCCTCATTTGGAGTATTGTGTTCAGTTTTGGAGACCGTATCTGACAAACAATATAAAAAGGCCCGAATCAGTTCAGAGGAAGGCGGCCAAAATGATTTGGAATTTGCGCCAGAAGACATATGAGAAGAGACTTAAAAACCTAAATATGTATACCCTGGAGGAGAGGAGGGACAAGGGAGATATGATACAGACTTTTAAATAATTAAAGGATATTAATGAACAAACCAACCTTTTTCAAAGAAGGGGAAGCTGTAAAACTAGAGGGCATACAATGAAGCTGCAAGGGGGTAAACTGAAAGGCAATGTCAGGAAATACAGTACTTTTTCACTGATAAGTGGTGGATGCTTGGAATGCCCTCCCAATAGAGGTGGCGGGGGCAAATACAAAGATGGAATTTGAAATGGCCTGAGACAAACACAGCAAGAGGATGAAATCAAAGCAAACTTAAATATATTTTGTACTTTAAAAAATAAAGGAGGACTGACCTACATGGAGCAACAGGTACAACCCTAAAGAGAGGCATAGAGGGGGTGTGCTGCATGGAGCAGCAGTTAGAACCACTCTAGCCATCTTAGTGGGCAGACTAGAAGGACCATACTGGTTTTTATCTGCCGTCATGTGCTATGTTACTGTGTAGGAGTGTGGCTGGTTAGCTTACTTATAGGTGGAAAAATAAAGGTCAACAACAAGCAGTAGATGACACCTTCTTATTGGATTAATTTAATACAGTGTGCATAGCTTTCAGGAGCTATACCCCTTTCAAGTCAGTTCGAAATAATTTACAGGGAATGTTGATAAAGAGGCTGGTATCACCTGAGAGACCAACTAATTTATTGAGGCTTAAGCTTTTAAGCTGCGCATGAAATGAGAGTCAGAAGCTGTAAAGATGTCTTACGCATTGGAACATGGAACGTACGAAGCATGAACCAAGGGAAGTTGGAGGTGGTCAAGAATGAAATGGAACGTTTACAATTTGATCTGTTGGGTGTCAGCGAACTGAAATGGATTGGCATCGGGCACTTTGCATCAGATGATCACATGGTCTACTATGCTGGAAATGAAAGACAAAGAAGAAACGGTGTTGCATTTATAATAAAGAAGAAACTTGCAAGAACTGTAATGAAATACAATGCAGTCAGCGAACGCTTAATCTCTATTCGTCTACGAGGATTGCCTATCAACACAACTATAATTCAAGTATATGCCCCAACAACAGCTGCAGAAAAGAATGAAATTGAAGAGTTCTATGAACAAGTACAAGCTGAAATTGACAGAACATGCAAACAGGATATCCTGATAGTCATGGGTGACTGGAACACAAAAGTTGGCAACAAAGAAGAAGGCAAAGTAGTTGGAAAATATGGACTTGGCAACAGAAATGAAGCTGGAGAAAGACTGATAGAATTCTGCAAGACCAATGATCTATTCATCTCAAACACCTTCTTCCAGCAACACAAACGGTGACTGTACACATGGACTTCACCCAATGGATTGTATAAAAATCAAATTGACTACATCTGTGGAAGTCAACGATGGAAAAGTTCTATAACATCAACAAATACAAAACCTGGAGCTGACTGTGGTACAGATCATCAACTACTAGTATGCAAACTCAAGCTAAAGTTGAAAAAGAGCAAACCACTCATGAATGCAGCAAAATATGACCTTGAGAATATACCACTGGACTTTAAAGACTGCCTGCAAAATCGATTAGCTGCTTTAGATACAAATGACAGAGCTCCAGAAGAGTTATGGAATGACATCAAGAAGGTTGTGTTGGAAGAAAGCGAGAGGTCTCTACAAAAGGTGAAAAAGCAAAAGCGGCCAAAATGGATGACGGAAGAAACTCTGAAAATTGCCCAGAAACACAGAGAAGCTAAAGCCAGAGGAGAAAGAAAGACAATCGCAGAACTCAACAGAGATTTCCAACGTGCAGCAAGACAGGACAAGGAAAAGTATCAACACTTTCTGGAGACCGCACCTTCAAAAGGATCTGAACAGGATGGAGTCGGTGCAGAGGGTTGCTACTAAAATGATTAATGGGCTTCATTATAAAGCATATGAGGACAGACTTAAGGATCTTAATATGTACACCTTAGAGGAAAGGCGGGATAGAGGTGATATGATTGAGATGTTTAAATACCTCCGTGGCATAAATGTTCAGGGAGAGAGCCTCTTTCAATTGGAAGCAAGTTCTGCTACGAGGGGACATGGGATGAGGGTGAAGGGAGATAGATTCAGGAGTGATATGCGGAAACATTTCTTTACGGAAAGAGTAGTGGATCCGTGGAATAGTCTCCCAGTGGAGGTGGTAGAGATGAGGAGAGTAACTGAATTTAAAAAAGGATGGGACCAACACAGAGGATCTCTAAAGGTAAAAAGTGTTGTTATGGAAGGACAGACTAGATAGGCCATGTGGTCTTTTTCTGTCAATGATACTTGCAAGGAAATAGAAGCAGAAACTATTAGAGGAAGAACAAGATTGGCTTTCCTAAAGCTACGAGAGTTAAAGAAAAAGTTCCAGCCTCGAAATGAAATGTTACAAGATGTTCAAGGTTCTATGTTGAATGATGCTGAGAAGATCAAGAAAAGGTGGAAGGAATATACAGAGTTTTTATATGATAAAGATCAACTGGACCAACAGCCGTTTCAACCTGTACCTTATGATCGGGAACCATTGGTGATGAAAGAAGAAGTTGAAGCAGCATTGAAAGCCTTATCAAAGAACAAAGCACCAGGCATTGATAGCATTCCTATAGAAGTATTGCAGCAATCTGATGCAGCTGTTACCATACTTACAAGGCTCTGCCAAGAAATATGGAAGACAACATCATGGCCAACTGACTGGAAAAGATCTGTGTTTATACCAATACTAAAGAAAGGTGATCCAACTGACTGTGGAAATTATCGAACAATCGCTCTGATCCCACATGCCAGCAAGATTTTACTAAAGATTATTCAAAAGAGACTACAACCATACCTGGAAGAAGAACTACCTGAAGTGCAAGCAGGATTCAGGAAAGGGCGAGGAACGAGAGACATCATTGCGGATGTGAGATGGATCCTTGAAAAGACTAAAGAATACCAAAAGGATATCTATTTGTGCTTTATCGACTATAGCAAGGCTTTTGACTGTGTAAACCATGAGAAACTCTGGGCCACATTTAGAAGCATGGGTATACCAGAACACCTGATCGTACTCTTGCACAATCTGTACATTAATCAAGAAGCAGCAGTTTGAACGGAACAAGGAGAAACAGAATGGTTTAAAATAAGCAAAGGTGTAAGACAAGGCTGCATACTTTCCCCCTACTTGTTTAATTTATATGCAGAACAAATCATCAGAGAAGCAGGATTGTATGAAGACAACAGAGGTGTGAAGATTGGTGGAAGACTCATCAACAACCTTCGCTATGCTGATGATACTACATTATTGGCTGAAAGTGAAGATGATCTGAAACATTTGCTTCTCACAATCAAAGAACATAGTCTCAAAATGGGCCTGCACCTTAATGTAAAGAAGACAAAGATCCTGACAACTGGCATAATCAACAGGTTCATTGTTGAAGGAGAAGAAATTGAAATTGTGAACTTTAACCTACTTGGATCAACTATCAATAAAGAAGCAACAAGCAGTCAAGAAATCAAACGACGCATTCTTCTTGGCAGAATGGCTATGAAAGACCTAGATAAGATTCTCAAGAGCAGAGATGTCTCTTTCCATACAAAGATTCGACTTGTTCATGCCATGGTATTTTCAATAACATCATATGGATGTGAAAGCTGAACAGTGAAAAAGACAGACAGGAAGAAAATTGATGCCTTTGAATTATGGTGCTGGCGGCGAATACTGTGTATACCATGGACTGCCCGAAGAACAAACCAGTCGGTACTAGAGGAGATCAAACCTAAGCTTTCTTTAGAAGCTCAGATGACAAGACTTCGACTTTCATACTTTGGACACATTATGCGAAGAGAGAGATCATTAGAGAAAGACATCATGCTTGGCAAGATAGAAGGTCAACAGAAAAGAGGAAGGCCAGCAATGAGATGGATTGATACAATAACAGCAGCTACGGGTACCAGTCTGTCAACAATGAGCCGCCTGACTGAAGACCGAACCCAATTTAGGATAGCTACCCAGAGGGTCGCCATGAGTCGACTCCGACTCGACGGCACTTAACAACAACAACAAGCTTTTAACACTAGGTTTGGTTTGGTAACAAGGTAAAACTGGTTTGGTAACAAGGTAAAACTGGGTTCAGTTCCCACTGGTGTTTGTTGTGGCTTTGGGCCAGTCACTTCACTCCCTATTGCCTCAGAAGAAAGGCCTGGCAATCTATTTCTGGTCACACTGTCAAGAAAATCCAGGGGCTGCTGGGTTGCCAGGAGTCAGTGCTGACTTGAAGGCATGCATTGCATTGCAAGCTTTTGAGGACAAGAGCCTACTATGTCAGATAAGGATAATTTTATAACAGGTCACTAAGATCAAGCAGGCAACATTTAGGCTATTTTATAAAGACATATAACACCTATGTGCCTCGTAAAATAGGCTCACAAAGCCTGCACAATTGCTACTCTAATGCATCTGTGTGCATTTATCCCTGCTCGAGGAAGTATGCATGTAGTTGAGTATTTTATAATCTCTGGGGGGGGGGGGGGGTCATATTCAAAGCAATCGACATGGTTAGCAGACCCATCAACCACATTAATCACACTGAGTGGGATCATCAGTGGCACGTAGCTGGTTTGTGCTGCTGAATTTCCACCTCTAACGCCGTTATATCCCCTGATGCTACCGCTGACTGGTTCTCTTAAAGCAGCTAAAGTTGGGAAGAATAAAGAGTGAATATCACCACTGCCTATTAGCTGCAGCACTATATGGCCCACCCAGATATTCCATGCCGGTGGCCAGATATGACCTCAGCATTGACTATCCAGTCTTAATTAAAGCAGCGATGGCCAGATGGTCTAACAGCATTGGCCACCTCTGTTGAACATTAACCTCTACATGTTAGTTTGTCACACCATTTATACTCCATCCAAACGCTACCCCTGAATACACCTGCACATGGGGGGTATGTTGGGAGGCACCTTCTTGTCCCATGCATACTTTACACACGTAACCCATAGGGAGATTTTACAGGAGGCCTTTCAGGCATGTAAGACAGGGTTTATGCACAAATAATGCTTTAGAATATTAGCCCCAGATGATGTTGGTATAATATAGAGCTACATTGAAAGCTGGATTTCGTCATTAGCTCTTGTTTTGAAAATTGAAAAAAGCTGCAAAGTAAAATACCGAGAGAACTGATATATTAGAGTGGGTAAGAAAGGCTATGTATGGCAATGAACGAGGAAACTCATGTCTCCAGTACGCCCCTTTGTGTTTGTTTCAAGCTTTTTAATCATTTTAATGTGAAATGCTATTCATTCTTGGGTCATTCGGAAGCTCCCTTTTCGTACCCTGATACAATAATCTGGCTGAGAATAATGTTTTGGCAGAGGAGTGTTACCTTGTTCTCTGTGATTATCTGTATCCATGTAGGCTTAGGAGTAACGTTTGCAAACTTTAGCCACTAAAATTGTGCAGCAGTATATACTTGAATGAGATGCATGGCAACAAGATGCCGTATAGTTATGCACACATTCCTGGGGGTATGATTTGGGTAGAGCAGGGGTGGAGGTGTGATGTACAGGCCTATTTAAAAAGTACACGAGTATAAGCTTAAAGTACATGCACACATTTACACCAACTTTGGAGCAGGTATAAATATGTGTAACAGAATGTGTGCACTATTGGGACTGGTCCTAAATGCCTATTATATAAATGCACATAGACGTCTGCATCACCTTTATGAAACAGGCTCACAAGCGATGCCATTTCTGGAAGGCAGTATGGACTGCAGCATGCATGATTTAAAGGAGGCATATCAATGGTCATTTCATAAAGTCACGCCAAGTTAATGTGGGTTTTCACACATCTAGTTTATGTCTGTCTATGTTATGAATGCATGTTCTTGACTAGCGTAAGCGTAATAGAATACGTCTTTGCAAGTTCCCTCCAAATTCAAGCTCTTCTCCTTTACTTCCATCAGGCAAGGATCCTGCCAGCATTATATCACAGGCAGAAAACTGCCTCCAGTACTGGAACAGAATGGACTACAGAAGGGTCAGAAAGCAACCTCATGATAGAGCCACTAGAGGCCCCAGCAAAATTGATCAAGCATGACCTTAGGGTATCTACACATGTATGCTTGATAAACTAAACAGTTAAAATCAATATGTGACTGAATATTTAAAAGAAACATATTCAACTTTTTATCTAGCCACTGTGAGCTCCTACTGACCTTCTTTCTCTCCTTCCCTCTCTCTTGGGCCAGTAGTTGGTCCTTTGGTGAAATAGAACTTTCTCCATCTTGGTGCTGTGGGTTCCATCTACCACATAGATTTCTTTCCTCTGCCTCCAGTCCTCCAGAATTCCAAGCATTTCTTCTCTCTGCATGGTTTACTCCTCTCTACGTCTGATTCTTCCTTCTGCTGATGGTCCTCCAGAGTCTCTCACCTCTTTTCATCAAAAGTAGATCCTCCAGTGGTGAGGGAGACCAGCCAGAGCTGCAGTGGCTCAATTCTCAAACTTGCAGCTCCAGCTGCACGTGGTGCCTGCGGCACTTAAAGAATCATAAACCGGAAGTCTGCACTGGAGAGGGGTGGACGCAACTGATGATAGCAAGCAGGAGCCTTTGGTAAGCATCACGGCACAGTTCCCTTGTGATTTCCACTGTCATTGGTCCCAGAGAAGGTCAGCAGTGGTGTCAATAGGTGCCACCCAAGGGCCCACATTCTAGTTCGCCTAATGGTGGTGCCAGCCTTTCTGCCTGAACCTTAGCTAGTGATGCACAGGACACCTCCTCTTTAAGATGGTGGTGAACATAACTTCCGTGCACTGTTGATACTATGCCCATGACTCGCCTACATCCTGATCATAACCTAAGATCCATGAAATTCCTTACATTCTTATCTCTGCATCCTTTAATCAAGTTGCTATGTTGTAATTATAATCATTCATCCACATTTATTCTGGTTGATATAACTGCCTTTATTGTTGTGTTGGTTTAGCCCTTATGGTGAAAGATCAAGTTCAGGGCCTTGGGGTGGAACTAGATAGCACATTGCCTATGAAACCCCAAACAGCATCCGTAATTTGGTCATTCTTCTATTTATGCCAGTTAAGGAGGACTAGGGGATTCTTACAGATAAGGACTTTGCCCAGATTTCTTAGGCTGTGGTGGATACCTACCTTGATTGTTGTTATTTGCTTTATATGGGGTTACCTAACAAGAACCTGCCCCATTTTCAGCTGGTTCAAAATGCAAGAGAACGCGTGTTGACTCAGGTGGCTATTCAAGACCATATTTCACCAGTACTGTCAGAACTGCACTGGCTGCTGTGGCATTGCAGATAGATTTCAAGGCTTTGAAATTGGCTTTTAGGTCCATGAATGGCTTGGGCCTGCGTTATTTGCGAGATCGTCTACAAATCTATTCTCCTATTCAGAGTTTGCGTTCACAAGAGTTGGCTTTGTTGGTGATCATAGGTGTGGCCTGTACTGCAATGATGTGTGGTAGTACTTTTTCTGTGAATGCACTCTTTGGTGGTTTAAGCTTATGGATTTGCTTTCTTTAGGGAGTCAATTTGAGACACATTTATATGTGGCCTTAGATTAGACCTGGTCTAATGTTTACTTAGGGGCTATCGGGTTGGAGGATGATATAGAAACAAAGAAACATGCTGGCAGAAAAAGACCTCATGGCCTATCTAGTCTGCCCTTCCATATCAACTACTTTAGTTCCTTTTTTCACCATGCTTTCTTGAATTCAGATACTCTCCTCGTCTCTACTACCTCCATTGGGAGACTATTCCATGCATCTACCACTCTTTCCGTAAAGAAATATTTTCACATATCACTCCTGAATCTATCCCCTTTAACTCTCATCCTATGTCCACTTATAGCTGAGTTTTCTTTCAATAGAAAGAGGCTCGCCCCCTGTGCATTTATGCCACGGAGGTATTTAAATGTCTATCATATTTCCTCTATCTCGCTTTTCCTCTAAAATATACATATTAAGAGCTTTCAGTCTGTCCTCATATGCTTTATAACGAAGACTACTAACCAATTTAATAGCCATCCTCTGCACCGACTCTATCCTATTTATAACCTTTTGATGGTGCGGTCTCCAGAATTGCACACAATACTCCAAATGAGGTCACACCAGAGACTTATACAGAGGCACTATCACCTCCTTTCTTCTGCTGGCCATTCCTCTTCCTATGTACCCAAGCATCCTTCTAGCTTTCGCTGTCACCTTTTCTACCTGTCTAGCCACCTTAAGATCATCAGTTATTATTTTATGTCTGTTTTCTTGTAATCTATGCAGGGTTGGGTAAGGGTGGGATAAAAAATCTAAACAAATGAATGTGATGTTTATATACTGACTTGAAGATTTTAGTGTAAATGCTTCATCATCCTCTGGTATTTTATTTACTGCCTGTGAGGCTGCTGTAACTCTAAATTACAATGTATCAATATATTTGTTTGGGATTCTAATTCTTCTGTTGCTATGTGTGGAGCTAAACATAAAGAAAAGGACAATGTATTGTAAGCCTTTATTATGGATAATCACCAGCAATTACAAGAGAATTGAACAAGTATGCCCAGGAGAAATGGTAAGTTCTCTAAAATTACAGTAACAGAGGTTCACTATTTATACCTAAAAAGAGGAAATCATGCTGACTGGAAAATACAAAAGCTTGCAGAGAAATTTAGGGCCAGATATTCAGCCCACAGTGGTCAGTGCTTGGAAAGTACCTGGCCATTACAGGCACAACTGAAACTGGATATTCAGCACCAGCCCTGACCGTTACCAGCAATATTCAGCCACTTACCAGATAGCAGAACCCCATAAAATTAGGGCAGCCATTGACCTGTCCTAAATTTATGTGGTTACCTATGCTGTTAGCAGGCTGATAACTGTTGGTCACTGGATAGGTGTTAAGATCACCTCAGCCCTGCCTACGGACTGTCCGGGCGCTATCTGGCTTATTGCATGACAAGCTGTGGCGATATTGAACAGTATTGGCTAATGAGTGCCACAGAATCTCAGATTCAGTGGGGTTTATGTGGTCTGTAGGTCCTGCAAACCATATAGACTCTTTAATATTGGGTCAATAAGAGAAGTCACAGCAAAATTCTAACCATCTCAGACACATGTTCCAAGTTCATTTCACCTGGTCTCTTTCTGTGGAGGTTTCACAGCTTATCACAGATAAGAGACATTTCTAGTTATTTTTTTTAGCTGGTATAACCTTTGGCTTCTCTGCCCTGAATGAACCTGATTTCAAAAGCTAAGTAGGGATGTGCCAGGCTAGTACTTGGATAGGTGACCACTTTGGGATACCGGGTGCTGTAGACTTACTGCACAGAAGAAAGGCCTGCCAGGTTACTTCTTCTTGCACCTTGCTAAGAAACCCCGGGTGGGGGGGGGGGGGTTGGGGGTGTCACCAGGAGTCAGCAATGACTCGAGAGCACACACAAGCATCGAGGTCTAGCACTTACATAGGCACCTTGCAGCTTTTTATTTTTCGGTCTTCTCAAACTGCAAATCAATCTTTTGTCTTTTCGCCTGGATAATTTCCTCATGGTCACATTGTGTATTTGATGTTGGAAGACTTTAGTCGATGTAATACCACTTTCCTGTAGATCCTCTGGATCCCATACATTGGTTTACTTCTCTCGTACTCCAAGGTCCCTTTGGTGCAGAAGTAGCTCAGCTCAGAAGCCATCTCTGCTGTCCAGGGCCAGAGTCAGTCAGTCATTTTTATCCATATATATGGACTATTTCTGATTTCAAATAAACAGACATAGCTACTAGTTCTGATTCCCATATATTGTAATAGAATACACAGTAATGCATTTTCAGTACTTTTTACACTCCTGGGTATAAGGCACATGGTCGAAAGTTATGTCAACAACATTGACCTACTAAGTGCACATATAGTGTATGTTTTTATGGATTTTCTTGTTAGATAAATGTTTTTACAATAAACTACTTAATCATTTTCCTTACAAAAAAAAAATGTAAATCACCTCAGCAAGACAAATTGAAACTATTTTGCACTACTTCAGCATTATCTAGTCTTAATGAGCCTCTAGGGACGGCAATGGATTTTTCCGCCCATCACCATTTGGCAAAAATGCTACAGAAAAGGTAGTAGACTGGAAGAGGATCTCATCTCCTTCCTACAAATCCTTACCTTGTTAGAAAAGATTTTCCTCACAATAGGATGATGAATATTAGCAGCGTGATTTTTTCCTGATTTGAAATAAAGGAATATATTTGCATAGTGTTGACTGCTAAATTTATTATTATGGCTTTGCTGCTCATTAGAGAGGAAATAGGAATACAAAAGAATTTTTTATTCTCTTTTGATGTTAGTATTAAACATCACATTTTGAAATCTGCATTATTCATACTGATCTGTTTTTCAAAAAGGGATGAATTTCTAATGGTAGACAATTAGTTTAACTGGGTTTTACATTGCTGAATAAATGGAAATGAATTTTTCTCTAAATTGAATAGAGTAGATTGGTCTAATTCACCCCATCTGAGCAATATGAAAGTTGGGTGATCAGAAATCTCTGAATCACTGCTGAGAACCAAAGTAACCATGAGGAGTCCAATATGAGCATCTAACACCAAAATATACTAAACATTTTTCCAGTAGACATAAAATTAACTTTCTGTACTTCCATGGTCCTTGAGAACCACAAACAAGTTAGGTATTCAGGATCTACCTAATGAATATGCATTGGATAGATTTGAATACATTAATAGGTATGCAAACCTACCCGAAAACCTGGGCTAATATATGCCACTGCTTTAGTACAGTATTTTGGAGCCAACACAACTTCAAGCTGCAAAATTCTGTATTGGTCTCATTAAAATAGTCATAAAGTTCAATAATCGTTTATAGACATTCAGAGTCATCCAGATGATGTCACATCTTATATACTCTGTCAAACACTTATTCAGCCCACCTCCACAGGATGTCATGGAGAAAGAAATGATAACAAGTAAAAGTAGACAGCCTGCAGGCTCCATGGACAATTCCTCAGATTTTTCAGATATCCCAATGTGTATGCAGTTGTTTGCAATCTATATCATGTATATTGATCAGGCATATCAAGAAAATCGAAATAGATTAGTGTTGACAGAAACTGAAGATTGGTAAACCCCAGTAATAAAGCGTGTGAAGCATGTTTTCTAGTTGGAAAAAGCAACAAACTATAAATAATGAACAACTGTTAACATGTATGAAAACAATATGAAATACATTTTCCTATCGATCCAATCTTTTTTACTCCTACCTATTATGTCAGTTATCGTGCTCAGTAAGGTAGAGTATGTGCAGCATCCCGGAAGAGCACAGCTTCTTCTTTATACAGTTGTCACAATGATCAACCTCTGCCGTGTGCTCAAGGCCCCAAAGTCCACAGTGAGGATGTGCAGGCAAACAAATGTTGCTTTGTTTTTTGTTTGCTAAACGTTTTTGTCTTGTTTTCATTATTTCCTGTTTTTCATTATCAGTGAGTACTATTGCTTAAAAGTGCACACTATTGTGTGCACTTTTTGCCAATAGCATGCACTATTGCTCAATAATACACACTCAGCCTGATTCCATCCCATACCTAGATCCCCTCTGTACATCCGGTCTGAGCCAGACGTACAGAGGGGATCACGATTCTGATCCCGCAGCCGCAGGGCATGTCTAGCCCCACAGGATCAGAATCGCAATCAGGCAAGTACGTGCAGACTGGAACTGTGATTCAGTCTGGCCTGCACATACATGCACATCCCAACAAACTCAGTCATGGCTCTTAAATGGAGTCACGGCTCCATAGCGTCCTGTTGCTATGGCACCGTGGCTCCATTTAAAAGCCGCGATGCCGGACACCTGCAACAAATGCTAATTCGCCACAGCCTGACCCTGTCCTTAGAAGGCCAGATCGGAGGTAGGGCTGTTAATGTCCCATGCCCCCCCCCACCCCATTGGTGCTCCAGCAGCCACAAAACTAAACTTCCAAAGAAGTTATTCCACCTTGGAGGTAGAATAACTTCCCCGAACACGTTGCCGGCCTTGGATGTACAGGGTCAACATTAGAATTGACGTCCCAACAGGACGTCCTTCCCGCTATTAGTGGCTCAGAATAACCCCGACTATTACGCAAAAGAAAACACTATTAAAAAAAAACAGGAAATGAAAATGTTGGCATTTTCCATTGCATTTCTTTTGAAAATGATACAAAATGAAATGAGAATTATTGCTGACATCTCTCTTGGAGGAGACTTATGATGCTGACTGGGCAAGTACTCCCTGATGAAGCCATATTTCTGGTGAAACCATTAACTGAGGTCGGAGACAGCCAAGAGTTACAACAGTGACCTATGTGGATCAGATGTTATGGCTGAATGAACGTGTTGATCTAGAACTAAGATAAGTTTTTGTTTGATTGGAAGAGCACTAAAGTAATAAAAGAATTTTGAAAAAAAAGAATACAAAAAGATCAATGATGAAACTAATAATCGGGTGGCTATTTTGCAGTTGAAATGGTACTGATGGGTACTATTGACAGGAACATTTTTCTGATCAGATTAATGGCTAATAGTTGGATAGCAAAGCAATGTTTTTTGATGCTGGTGAAAAATGAATGAAAAAAATAAACGTAAGAAAAAAGTAAGGGTTTTCTACTTGCTATAACTGTTTTTATTGGGGTGGCATTTATAATCATCTCACTTGCCTTCTTCCAGCTCAAAATCCATGGCAAGCAGTTTTCAGATTTTAAATTGCTCACTCTTGATCAAACCTCAGTGGAGCAAGCAGCTGAAAATCAATGCAGGCAAAAAACTGCTGCCAAAAAAGTGCTCTATATCTTGTAAAGGTCACACTCCCTATTTCAAAGTTTAAGGGGTATGTTTACTAAACTGCGGTAACGTTACATAATGCGCGTTATGTAACGTTAACGATCGTTAAGTAACGTTAATGCTCGTTATGAGACGTTAACGATCACATCTCATAACGTGCGTTATCGTTACTTAACGATCGTAGACGTTCCGCGGCGCGGTAAAACACCGCAGAAGGTGGAGAGAGGGCGGAAAGAAGGGTTCAATGGGCGGAGTGTGGGCGGGGAGAGGCTCCATTCACACTAACGCGCTGATCTGAAGAGCTGAATCCTAACGCGATTGAAAACCTGCCGTTAGATGCACATTTGCAGGGGAGAGAAACCATTTCAGTGTCAGCAATGTACAGCATAGGCAGGGAAACCTAAAAAAAGTGATAAGTGTGATACATGTGCACAGAACAAAAGGGCACATAAACATTGAAAATGACCTCAACAAACTGGAAAAAAAACCTAACCAAGCTGGCCAATAGTGATAATATTGGGAAACAGCAAGAAACACTACCAAGAAAGCTCCCCAAAAAATATATTAATCGTGGAAGGGTCTATGCTCTGTCCCCCGACAAGGTGAATGATCCCACAGTGAAATAGCGCTGATCGGGGCTTTCCCTTGTTATTGGACAGGTGTCCTATTGCATGCACATGTCCCACAACAGCAGGGTGGGCATGTCAGAATGGGCAACTGGACAGATGCTGGAAAAGAGGATACAGAGGGCCGCAGGCGGCACATGCTGTGGTGCAGCTGGGCCAATGTGCGGACTAGGGTGATGCCTAGGTGGCCCATACAAATGCTGAAACAGCAGAGCAGCCAGACAGTAAATGATGAAGGCCCAACATGGGCACGACTGTGTTTCCCACAGTGTCACAGGGGATATTACCCAGCAGCTACCCCCAAGGGCACAGAACTGTGGCAGGCAGTGCAGGGGGGAAGCGTGGACGTCTATGCAGGCACACCTACCCCAGAACCCACACCATAGGCAGCCGCCTACCTGCACACTGGATGGCCTGAGAATGCGCACCACCAGCACCACCGGCAGAAGGGCATGGCAGCATGGTGGCGGAGGGGTGCTGGTTGCGGAGGGGGCAGTGGCATCTGGCCGCAGCAGACCATGGCCTAGCCCTTTTTAGGTGGGTGCCGTGCACTGCAACAGACAGGCTCCATCTGACAAACAGTCATGGTATCTCCAGGGAATGAACTGTCCCTGTGGAAACAGTGTGGTGCATTACGCACAGCCAGTGTGCTCCGGAGCAGAAGGTCACAGGTTCAAGTCCCAGCTGTGGTTCCTGCCAACCCTGTCCCCATATTTTACCCAGTAATAAACCATCATAAGAAAGACGGAACCTTTATTGCAGATAGAATAAACATGCCTGGGACACCTACATTTCACCCTACAGAGCACAGACACCATAAACATTTGCAATACCTCGAGTAGAGTTTCCCAAATGCAGTCCTGGAGGGCCAAACACCATTCAGGTTCCATGCTGTCGCTAATAAAGATGCCTGTGCTGCATTTCTATGCGCCGCCCCCATGGTATGCAGATATCTGCCATGCATATTCATCAGGGACAGCATGAAAACCTGAACAGTGTGTGGCCCACCAGGACCGGAGTTGGGAACTCCTGCCCTAGAGCAGCAGCCAACAGGGGCAGAAACACCCGCACCCACAGGCTCCATTATCCACAGCCTCCTGGACAGGTAGGATGTTGGGCCCTGCGTGCATCTCCCAATACTAGCACTTGCATACCTTAGCAATGCCGCCCTAAACCCGGGAATACGGTACACAGATATCAAAAGGTTGCTATGATTACTGGCACATAGCAATTCCTAGGTTTAGCACAATCTGCTCAGTGAACTGTATCATACCAACCTCTCTGGTGTATGTGGAGTGTGTGTCAGGTCTGGTATCTAACAGTGTCCACCACCCTGGGGAGTGACCCCAACAGTACTGCATACCATAGCCATGCCTGCACTGTGCCCAGGATTGGTGCGGTGGCTAGGGCTGCCAAAAGCCTCTATAGTTGCACAATGCTGGCATAGGTGTGGGAGTGTGTGTCTGTCTATCCAGTGTGTGGTGGCTGCTAACACCTTCCTCAGCACGCACTGCTTGCACTGGTGCCAGTGTTAGCCTGCCAATGTGCATAATGAGGAGCACAGTACTGTGGGTATAGCCTAGACAGGGTGGCCTGGCCTGGATGCATCTGCACAGGGCATAGGGCAATGGCTGGGACATTGTAGTGCCCAGCCACCACCTGCACGGACAGGGTGGCCACAGCATGTCCTGCTGGGAGGTCACTCTCACCCTGACTGTGCAGTGACCACGGCATGGCTGAGTTCCCCCATAGTGCTATACAGTGTTTCTCTTAAGTGTTATATATGGGTTCTGTTTTTTGGGGGCCCAATCACTGACTTATCTGTTTGGTGGATGTGCTCACAACCCAGGTTTGGGTGCACACATCTCCTCCAGGAACATGCACTATGGTCTAGCTAGCAGACTGTCTGCAGTTTGTATGTGTGTGGCTGGAACACCTTGCAGGGTGCAGCGGCTGGTGACTCACTGTGCTTGCTGCTGGAGAATGTCAGATGGTGGTGGGGAGCAGCTGTGAATTTCCAGACCCTACTGTCTCTCTGCCATTGCCTTATTTATGGATGCGTACAGATCTGCATTGACTGCCCTGTAGGGTGTCTGTTCCCCAGCAGGTCTGGGGTTGATGGTCCCCTCTACTGTCACCATTGCAGGGGGTAGAATGTGGATCTGTTGGTGGGAGATCCTGTCCCCCACCCTGAGCCACAGAGGTTGGGTTGGGTGGTGGTACATAATCCGCCTGTGGGTCCAAACACCCCCTTCACTTAAATCATGTGACCATGGCACCCACACAGGGTATGCACTTTTCTGGGTGCATCATAGACCACAAGGGCTAGATGTGAAATACAGATGGACACAGGCATATCCTAGGGGTGTTTGCAAGGACTACCTATCACACATTGACACTGATGGGGACCTGCAGCATAGCCTATCTCAGCAAAGCCAGGTGCTGCGAAAATGGTGCTAGGCACTCCACCTCACCCTCAGGGTGAGCACAGGACCCGCACACTGTGACGGTCTGTAGCTACTCTTTGCCACTAACACACACCGTCGGCATCCCCTACCAGGCTGAGGTGCTGTGGGGTGCATACCCCATCTTGTGATCATCTGTAGACTGTTTATTTGCATGTGCTGTGCATCCTGGGTACGGGTGGGTTGACCCTAACCTGGTAACCACAGCAGAATGTTTGTGTGGTGCCATGCAGTCCTCCTGTAGCCAGCCAGGGGTTTGTTAGCAGCTGTAGCCCACTGGTTACTTCACTGCCTGTGGAGTCAGAGGTCATGGGTTCAAAACCCACAGTTGGGTTCACTGATAGGGCTGTCTGAGGCATTGTCTATTTTTAATGTACATTAGTGCTGCCAGCAGAAACACCATAAGAGTACTGTCACCTTAGGCCTTATAAGGTGCCCTATGAAGCGCCTTATAAGGTGCCCTATAGGAGACATTATAGGGTGCCTTTGCAGACAGCACACTTTATAATGTGCCCTATGGAGTGCCTTCTAGGGTGCCTTATACGGCACCTTAGGTTGTGCCACTGTGAGGGTGTGTTTGCTGGCAGCACTAATTAAAGTAAAACTAAAATTCCTCACAACCCAATAATTATACATAATGCCTCAGCCAGCCTTATTCATTAGGTACACTGGGGATCAAACCCATGACCCCTGTACTATCAGTCAGTGTAGTAACCATTGTGCTACAGCTCTGTTTCTGTGTTTGCATGTCTGCACGCTTTCTTAAGATTAACACGCGGTAACGTGCCATGGCTCCCTCTATCATGTAATGCTCGTTACTTTATGGCGCCTCGTAACGCGCGTTATCGGTAACGATGTACCGCCCATGTCCTTATTTGGGTATTTCTGCCTCTACCGCAGAACCTAACGCAAATGGCATTACCGCAGTTTAGTAAACATACCCCTTAGTCTCAGACCATATTCCTATAAAAAAACCACATAAAGTCTTATTTTGAAAGCCTTATTTGTGTTTCGAATGTGAATGTTGAAAAGTGCATTGAAGCAAATGTAATTTTTGACAATTTTTTCAAACACGCTGGGCATATCAATCTTTGCATGACTCTGTTGGAGGTGCTCCAGGGGCATGCCTATGAGCTATTTCACATAGATCGGTAACGTGCAGTGTGGACTTTTTAAACGTTCCAATGATCAACACCTGCTATAAATCATCCAATGCATCTCTAGATTCCTTATCTTCTCAGGTAGGACATGAAATGCACTCAATCACCATGTTGCAGCTGTTTATCCACCCCATGTCCTGTTAATTTTACAGAAGGTATATAGCAAAACATTGCAAGATATATTGCAAAACAGCCAGCTCACGGACAGCAAATGGGATGCTACCTCTAATGTCTCAACTGCATGAACCTAACTAGTAGTAGACTTAAAATGAATTATAGAAAATATTTTTTCAGTCAGTGTATAATTAAACTATGGAATTTGTTTCAAGAGGGGTATGGTAAAGATCAGTAATTTAGTCAAGTTTAAAAAAGTTGGACTAAGGGGCATGTTTACTAAAAACCGCCAATGTGCGCGCCGCACAATAGCGCACTAAAAGCAGTACTTAAGAGCGCTTAAGTGCCCCGCACATGTGCGATGAAGCCACGCACCCGTGCGCGTCACACTAAAGGGCGCCGCACAAGAACGGGCCCGCAAATGTCCAAGAGAGGCGTGGAAAGGCTAACAGAGGGCGGAGAAAGGCCCCGGAGGGGCGGAGAGACGGGGTTAATGGGCGGGGAAGGGGAGGGGAGAGGCACCCTGCACATTATCGGGGCCGAATTTACAAGGAAAAAATAGCGCGAGTGAAACACTCGCGGTAGAGGGCAGTTAAAGGGAAGAGAAACCATTTCCGTCAGCAATGTACAGGAAAACCGGGGAAAACTGCAAAACGTAAGCAGTGTGATACATGTGCACAGCACAAAAGTGAAAATAAAAATAGAAAATGACCACAACAAAAATATTAAAAATAGTAATTCAGCTGGGGAACAGTTATAGTAATGGGCAAATATAAAAATCACACCCAGGAAAGCTCCAGAACAAAGAAATGAATTTTGGAAGGGTCTACGGAGCGGAGACTCCACCAAAACTAATTGCCATCTTTGGAGCTTTCCTGGGAGTGTTCCCTATGGTTGCCCATTAATAGCACTGTTGCCCAGCTTGGCTAAAAGTATAGCCCCTGTTTTTCGTGGTCATTTCCGGGGTTTATCTGCACGTATGTGACCAGACAAGGTGAATGAGCCCACAGTAAACATGTGCAGAGCAGGGTTTGCGACCCCCATCCTGCCAGGTTTACCATCTCCAGGGACTGCACTGTCTCTGTGGCCACAGTGTGGTGCAGCAGACAGAGCCAGTACCTCTAGGACCAGAGGGTCACAGGTTCAAATCCCACCTGCAGCTACTGCCAACCCTGTCCACATATTTTTCCCACAACTACACCATGATAGTAAGGACAAACCTTTATTGCTGAGCACATAGGCATGGTTAATACGCCTATATTTTACCACACCAAACACAGACACCATAAACAGGCACATTATCAAGAGCAGAGTCTCCCAAATGCAGTCCTGGAGGGCCAAACACCATTCAGGTTCCATGCTTCCCCTAAGAAAGATGCCTGTGCTGTATATGTCTGCACCACCCCCATGGTATGCAGATGTAGCTCATGCATATTCATAGGGGACAGCATGAAGACCCAAACAGTGTCTGGAACACCAGGACTGGAGTAGGGAAACTCTGCCGTAAAGCAGCAGACAACAGGGCCAGACACACCCACACCCACACCCACACCCACAGGCCCCATTGGCCAATGCCTCCTGGAGAGGCAGGACATTGGGCCCTGCATGCATCTCCCAGATCTAGCTCCTGCGTACCTTAGCAATGCCACCCTATACCTGGGTACACGGTACACAGCCCTCAAATGTTTGATGTGGGTACCGGCAGATAGACAGTCCTACGTTCAGCACTGTTTGCTTCTTGAGCTCCATCAGAACAAGCTGTCTGATGTCTGCGGTGCGTGCTCCAGGTCTGGCCCCTGACAGTGTTTACCACCCTGGGGAGTGACCCCCAGCAGTACTGTGTACCATATCCATGGCTGTACCATGCCCAGGACCGGTGTGGTGGGCAGGGCTACGAACCTCCTCTATAGTAGCACATTGCTGGCATAGGTGTGGGGGTGTGTGTCTGTCTATACAGTGTGTGGTGGCTGCAAACACCTTTCACAGCCCACACTGCCAGCACTGTTGCCAGTTTTGGCCTGCCAATGTGCATAATGAGCAGCAAGGTACCATGGGTATAGCTCAGACAGGGTGACCTCTGTATGTGCTGCTGGGGGATCACTCCACCCTGACTGTGCAGTGACCACAGCATGGCTAGGCACCCCCATAGTGCTATATAGTATTCCTCTCATGTGATATATATGGGTGTCCTTTTGGGGTCCAGTCACTGATGTAACTGCTTGTGTGTGCTGCCATCCCAGTTCTGGGTGCATGCATTTCCACCAGGACTAACTAGCAGACTGTACTCAGCTGGGCTGTGTCTTGAAGGGGTGCCATGCAGGGTGCCATGCAGGGTGCAGCAGCTGATGGCTTGCTGCAGGAGAATATCTGACAGCGGTGGGGTGCAGCTTAGCATATCCAGGTCTAGTGTCTGTCTGGTATTGTGTTCTGGGGGTGTATAGAGCTGCTGTGACTGCCCTGTGGGGTGTCTGTTCTCCAGTAGGGCTGGGGTTGATGGTCCACTCTACTGCCACCATTGCAGGGGGGTAGAATGTGGATCTGTTGATGGGTGACCCTGTTTGCCACCCTCAGGGGAGGGGTTGGTGGTGCATGGCCCACCTGGGGGTTCCCCTGACTGAGGCAGACAGATATATCCAGAATGTTTCTGCAGAAACAACCTATCTCACAGATTAACACTGCTTTGGAGCTCTGACAAGGCCTCTCTCAGCCATGGAGGGTGTTGTGGACCTGGTCCTGGGCGCCTCATCGCACCCTCAGGGTGAGCACAGTACCCGCACAATGCGACGGGGTGTAGCTACTCTGTGCCAGTGGAACACCTGCTCGGTACACCCTACCAGGCCGGGGTGCTGTGTGGGTGCACATGGACACTTCCTCCTGCCAGGCCGGGGAGCTGTTGAGGTGCATTCCCCATCTTGTGTGCATCTGTGGACAGCTGATTTGCATGTGCAGTGCATCATGGGTACGGGTGGCCTAACCCTATCCTGTCTACAACAGCAGACTGTCTGTGGGATGACGTGCAGGCTCTCTGCAGCCAGCCAGGGGCTTGCTGTCAGCTATAGAGCTGTAGCCCAATGGTTACATCACTGCCTATGATGCTAGAGGTCATGGGTTCACACCCGCAGTGGGGTTATCTGATAGGGTTTTCCACAGCATTGTTTTATTTCTTGTACATATGTTGCTGCCAGCAATAACACCCTCAGCGTACTGTACCCATGGGGTGCCTCTGCGGGTGCTTTATTGGGCGCCCTATTGGCCACCTTATGGTTGCCGTCCATATAAGTTGCACTATACCTTACCCTGTGCCGCAACATATATGGTGCCCTATAGGGGACATTCTAGGGTGCCTTGGCGGACAGTGAGCTGTAACATGTGCCGTATGGGCCGCCTTATGTTAACACGCTTTGCGTGTGCGTCTGCTAGTCGTGAGTACTAAAATAAACGTAACTTGCCCCCTACAGCACTCATCCCCATAATATATAATGCCTCAGCCAGCCTTGTTTACTGGGCACTGTACGGATTTGAACCCCTGCTCCTTTCACCATTGGTTAGTGTCCAAACCATTGTGCTGTGGCTCTGTTCCTGTGCATGAGCATCAGCGCGCCACTTCTGCCGCCCACAATTAACAGTGCGCCGCCTTCTGCCGCCCAAAATGACAGTGCGCCGCCTTCTGCCGCCCAAAATGACAGTGTGCCACCTTCTGCCACCCAAAATTATTTTGCCTCCTCAACCACTTTTAACCATTAAGGTTGATGCCTCAGCTGGCCTTTTTTGTGGAGCACAATGGGGAGTTGAACCTGTGGCCCCTGCACCATTGGTTCATGTCTTTACCGTTGTGCTACAGCTCTGCTCCTCTATGTGTCCAGCGGCGCCCCACTTAGCCTTCCCACGCGCTAATGTGGGCCCCGCACATTTGCGCGGCGCGCACACGTACGGTCGGTTTTTTCCTTTTTTCAGCCTGATCCACCCACTCCTTATATGGCACAGGCACACTACCGCGGCCCCGCATGTTAGGAATGTTTAGTAAACATGCCCCTAAGTTTCTAGAAGACTAGTACATCAATCATTATCAAACTGAATATGTGCAGATGTCTCCATCTCCCTGCTTCTGAAAGAAAGTCACATGAAAGGGTTTTCCTATTTAGGATCTGACGAGTACTTTCAAATGATCCAGATTGGCACTATCAGAGACAGAATGCTGGGTTCCGTGGACCACTGATCTGATCACCTTGGCCTCTCTTACCTTCTTAACAACAATTGTAAATTGACCAGCAGTGAAAGTTCCATGCACAGATAGTTGGAGATGGTTAAGGATATATAAATGCATGTGTACACTCCATTTCTCGAACATGCGCAAGAACTTATTCTTCCCCCAAGCCTCCTCTTCATTCCCCAGTAACCTTGAGGTCCCTTCAACTCCTTTGTTTCCTTCTCTGCTCACATCCACAGCACCACTAAAATGTCTTGCCTTTAACTATATCATCATCAAATCTGTCCGCTCGCTTCTGGACATACCACCATGTTCACTTATTAGACTACTGCAATCTTCTCCTATGGGTCTAACGCTGAATGGTCTCTCTCCATTACACCGTTACTGTTTGTAGAAAATTCAGCAGCCTACTGCTATAATCATTCCTCATCCGCTTCCACATAGAATTCAAGCTTCTGATACTTAGATATAAGTGCGTACTCTCTGCAGCTCCTATTTACCTTTCGTCTTCTTTCCTATACACTCCTCTTTTCAAACTTTATTAGTTGAATGAGATGCCTTTCAACAGCAACCTTTCCCCTTCACGAAGTCCCATCTCTGCACTTTCTACCTGACCCTGTCAAATGTATGAAATAACCTTCCTGAGCACATGAACCAGGCTCTCTCACTCTTACTAGATTCACAGTCTGCAAATGCATTTCATTGAGGCTGCTTTTAAATATCGGAACCATTTCTTGACCTTGTTGTCTAACTCAAAGCCTTATGTTCATTTTTCATTGCCTGTCCAGATGTTACATAATGTGCTATTTGCAAACTTTTCTTTGTGCAGACTTCAGTGGATTTTCAAAGCAAAAGTATGCACATACTTCATCTTTGAAAATTACTACAGGGAAGCTAGGTACTTACATTTACAACTGCTCTTTAGGGTGCATTGCAGTGTCGCTGAATCTTCGGGAAAAATTAACTGGAAAAAGAGATCTCTGGTTAACTTTGCTGCTTGCGGAGTATTCAGTATGACCCCATAATGTTACTAAGAAGAATCAAATTAACTTCACACACACACAAAGCCTCATTATCACTCACATACACAAACACAGCCTTCCTAGGTCTCTAACACATACACAAAATCACATTTTGAAAATTAACACACAGTGTAGACAAATGTATACCATTCCAATCTTCTTTTTCTTTTCATTTTCAATATTTTTCAATTTATAAAATAGGGTCTTTAGATAATGTCTAGAATTTAAACGATTAAGACCCTCTCACTTTCCCATTCATTTCTTCAGTTTGCAGCAGGGTGTTTTTTAGAAGCTCAGCAAGAGAAATCCTTTTGAGAACAGTCTGTTAAGTGCAATCACGCAGAAACAACAAACCATGCCAGTTTTACTGCTAGCCTCATTTATCCATGCCTCTTATCAGAGAAAGCATAACAAAGATAGAATCCGAGAAAGAAGCTATCTTGTAAGTTCAACTAAGCCTTCTACACCAAGTAGTCGATCTTCAGTACATTCAACAAAGGCATAAGAAATACAGGAACAGATGCAGTATGCTGCACCTAATAGATCTGCTTAATCTGTCTGATAAAAAATAATCACCTACAAAACAAGAAGCCAATAGAAGTAGTGCTTAATATATTTATTTGTAAATTTGGTACAGTGACCTCTGCTCTGCAGAATATCTTCACCTATGTGTAAAGTAGCCCCCTATCCTCTATATCAAGCATATGCGTGTGCCAGAGCTATGGGAGATTATGTAACCAAAGTTGCATGTATGCGTGGCAGGGACAGAATAGGAGCTTGGGCATCTATTCCAGAGGGATGCACACAGAAAAAAAATAATGTGGTTTCTTAGTTTTCAGTCATTTTATTCATTGTATTTTCCTAGTTATTTTATTTCATTTTCCATTAAATTCAATTCATTCTATTTTTGACCCTAACTTTGTGGTTTTCCATCCAGGGTTTATGAAGTTTGCAGGCAAGCATCAGAGAGTAGAGGCAATAGAACCACAAAACATCAAGGCCTCAATGCACCAAACTGGGCTATGATCTAGGGCAGCATTTTTCTAAATATTTTCCTGCACTACTCTAACTCCCTAGTGGAGGAACAGCGCCAGCTAAAGCATAGCGCAGTGGACATGCTAACTGCATTTAAAAGAATGAATTTTTAATTGTTCCTAATGTAAAAAAACTGTGCTGAAATTTAACACAGTTTCTTACTCTTCTCTTAATGTTGGATATTTATACCAGCTTTGAACAGGGGTAAAAATGCAAGAGGGAGGAAAAGGATCATGTGAGACAACCCAAGGAGGCGCAACCCCCTATCATGCATTCCTACCCTCCAGTTCTGACACCACTAAAAAAATCAATGGTGGCCTAGTGGCCTTAAACCTCCCCCAAATTTCCCTGTGGCCATGGCCCCTAACTTCCTACCCCCCTGAACCCCTAAAAAGGTTCCCTGATGATTTAGTGGCCCATACCCCCACTCTGAACACTTGGTAACTCCAATCCCCCCATTCAATTCTCCCCAGGACCTTTCCTGTTGGGAGCAGCATCATTGCCTACATCACAGCTCCACCCCGAAAGCGACGTAATCGCGTGCAACGCGATCGCGCACCTAGTAGCCCACCACTTAAAGATGCTGCCTGCGGCATTTCGGCATTCTCCTCCTGAACTGTTTAGCCATCTGTAAGCTGCTCGCTGTGCCTTCATATTTGTGTTTACTGTCTGTTCTATTATTTGCTTTATCCGTATTCTCTGATTGAGTTGTCTGTTAGTTGCCTGCCTACCTGCCTACCTGCCTACCTGCTTACCCTGCTCTTTGTACCTGTTCCTTTCTCATTTATTTCTTTTCCTCCTAGAGTGCTGCATCCTGACATCACAGCTCCACCCCGGAAGCGACGTAATCGCGTGCAACATAATTGCACACCTAGTAGCCCACCACTTAAAGATGCTGCCTGCGGTGTCTCGTGCTGTGGCGGTGCGTGCTGTTGGCGCACACCCAAGGAGCAGTACATGCTCCTTGGGCAAGCTCCTTGGGGCAACGATGGGGGTGACAACTTAGCTCCTGCTCACCCCCCCTCTGCCAACGGTACTCGGCGTTTCGGTTCCAAGGTACTTATCATCTAGCTTTCCCCTCGTATAGATCACTTCCCCCCCCTTCTACTGCTCCTACATATTGGAATTTCCTCTTTCTTCTTTTTCTCGTCAGCGGGCTCCACACTATTGCTGACTCCATGGCCGCTATTCCAGTTCACTGGGGCCACCGCCCCTCCACATTTCGTACTTCTCTCCCCGGAACTCTGCATCGTCATGTAGAAAATCTTATAGACTGCCACTCAGTGCAATTGAACCATAGTTTCTCTACCGTTTTGCCTCTAGCTGTTCCCCTCCTCTCCCTTTCACTTGCCCTCTTAAACTTCCGGTCTCTTCGGAACAAAACCCACCTAATACATGACTTCCTCACCCAGAATTCCTTAGAGGTCCTCTTCCTCATGGAGACATGGCTCTGGGAGGGCGAGGATGCCATCCTACACCGCTGTCTTCCGCCTGGTTATTCTGCCTTCCACCGGCCTCGCTGCAACCATAGTGGTGGAGGTGTGGCAGTCATTCATCGGTCTACCCTTCACTTCAGTGCCGCCATCTCTCCTCCATCCTACCTTGAGGCTCTCCTTGTCCATCATGGCCCTCCACCCTCCACTTCTTTTCTTCTTGTCTATGCTCCCCCATCTATGCATCCAGACCTCTGGGAGACTCTCCTGAGTTCACTTTCTGAAGCTTCTTTCCTGACCCCACACCTTGTTATTCTCGGTGATTTTAACATCCACTCCAAATCCCCTTCTCGTCTAAAGGATCGATCTCTGCTAACCTTATTTGATGACCTTTCTTTTGTCCAGCATGTTTCGTGCCCCACACATTCCACTGGGCATACCTTAGATTTGATCTTCACCCCCGTGGCCTCTCTAATCTCTCCAGTTTGCATTTCCTCACTCATTTTACCCTGGTCTGATCATCTCTGTCTTTTCTTCTCCATTGTTCCTCCACCTCTTCATGTGTCACCATCCCACTCCCATTCACTTCCCCCTGGGCTTAAAGGCCACATTACTCCTTTGACTCATCAGAAATTTCCCCCTGCTGACTCCCTTTTTCTCTCTTCCTGTGGATGAACAAACAGATCTCTGAACTTCCACCCTCACCACTATGCTAGATCAACTTGCTCCCCTCCATTCCCTTCCTTCATTTCTCCCTCAGTCCCATCACCCATGGTTTCACCCTGGTCTTTATCTCCAGTGGACAGATCTTTGCCGTGCGGAGCGGGCATGGCGTAAACACCCTACCCCTTGTTCCTTCACTACCTTCCATGCTGCCCATGCATTATATCGTGAAATGATCACCAAGGCTAAACGTTCATACTACTCTGATCATATCTCTGCCACCTCGAATTCCTCACAACAACTATTCAGAGTTCTCCATTCCATCTCTGCATTATCCACTTCCTCTGAAATCTCCACATTTCCCCCCAGTGCGCCCGATTCTGATTCCCTTGCTTCTTTCTTCTCTGGGAAAATTACATCTCTTCGCGCTACTTTTCTATCTTGTCCCCCACCGCTGTCCCCTCCTCCTCTACCTCACTCCCCTTTATCCGCATTTTCTTCCCCCCCCCCCCCAACAGGATTTTTCCTCATACCTGGAGTATGTTTTGGCCCATTACTTCAGCAGAGCTTTCCAAGGCCATTGCTTCCTCCCACAAAACCACCTGTCTTCTTGACCCCATACCCTCCTCCTGGCTGTCTGACCCCTCCCTTACACTGCTTCCCTACATACTTCACATTTTTAACAACAGCCTTTCCTCTGGGGTCTTCCCTTCAGCTTGGAAACATGCCCTTATCTGTCCACTTCTAAAAAATCCTTCTCTTGACTCTTCCACGCCTGCTAACTGGTGTCCCGTATCGAAGCTTCTCTTTCTGTCTAAAATCCTGGAAAAACTAGTGTTCGCTCAACTTTCTGCTCATCTGGACTCTACCCTGGTTCACGACCCTATCTACTGCACTTGATACCATTGCCCCTCTACAACCCTCCCGTCGTCCCTACCGTTCTGCTCGTCACCCTTGGTTTCACTCAGGACTTTTTCTTCACCGTAGGTATCTTCGCCGAGCTGAGCGTATATGGCGTAAACACCCTGACCCTTCTACCTTAGCTTCCTTCCGTTCTGCTCACCGTCATTACCGTTCCCTCCTACATTCCGCCAAACAGACTTATTTTTCAAATCTTATCACCACTTCTTCAAATTCCTCCCGCCAATTGCATTCCATCCTCCGCTCTCTTTCCACTCTTCATTCCTCCCCTACCCCTTCTTCCGCTCCTTCTATCCCAGATCCCTCTTCTCTGGCTACTGTCTTTCTTTGTTTCTAAAGTTCAGTCTCTTCGTCTTTCTTTTCCTTCTTGCCCCCCTCCCCTATCCCCTCCCCCCTCTGTGACACCCCCCTCTCCTACTCCGCTCGCTTCCCCCTCCACCCTTCCTCCTCTCTCACATCACTGGTCTTCGTTTGAGCCTATCACTCCCACTACTCTCTCTAAGGTCTTTTTGTCTACCCGTAAAACCTCTTGCCCCGCTGATCCCATTCCTTCTGCTTGGCTACTTGAACCCTCTCTTGCTCTGTCTCCCTTTATTCTTTCACTGTTTAACTCTAGTCTTTCTTCTGGTACTTTTCCTTCCCCTTGGAAGCACGCCTCTGTCCGTCCTATTCTGAAGAACAGCTCCTTTGATCCTTCCTCTCCCTCCAGCTGGCGCCCCATCTCCAACCTCCCTTTTCTCTCTAAACTTTTGGAAAAACTAGTCTTCTCTCAACTCTCTTCTCACCTTGAGGTTTCTTTCACTCTTCACCCCCGTCAATCCGGTTTTCGCCCAGGTCACAGCACAGAATCTGTTCTTCTTTCCCTCCTCAACGATCTGCACATTGCTCATGACCGTGGTTTACTCTCTCTTGCTGTTTCACTAGACCTCTCCGCCGCTTTCGACTTGGTTGATCATCGCACTCTCCTATCTCGTCTTCAAGATGCCGGCCTCTCTGGCCGGGTCCTCCGTTGGTTTCACTCCTTCCTGTCTAATCGCTCCTTCTCGGTTCACACTGGTTCTGGGTCTTCACCTTCAACCCCCCTTTCATGTGGTGTTCCCCAAGGTTCTGTTCTTGCTCCCCTTCTCTTTAATGTGTTTCTGGCCCCCCTTGCTCTTCTTATTCAACAGCACGGTGTCTCTGCCCACTTCTACGCTGACGACATCTTTCTCCTCTTTCACACTGACTCTGCTGCACCTGACATCACTGCCTTTAACTCCTGTCTCTCTTCCGTTGCCTCCTGGCTTTCGACCAACTTCCTGCACATTAACCTCGCAAAAACTTCAGCTATCTGGTTCACCTTTGGTTCCTCCCCACCCAACCTCTCCCCAACATTTTCCTCTGCGCCTATACCCACTGTTTCTTCTATGCGGTACTTGGGTGTAACTCTGGATTCCTCCCTGTCCTTTAAAGAACATATTTCTTCTGTGGTTAAGCGCTCTTTCTTTACTTTAAGACAACTTCGTACTGTACGCCCCTTCCTTACCCCTTCCTCTTTGGCCACCCTGCTTATCTCCCTTGTTATGTCGCGTCTTGACTATTGTAATGTCTGTCTTGCTGGGCTTCCCCAATCACAAATTTGTCGTCTTCAACGGGTCCAAAACGCTGCTGTTCGTATTCTTTCTCACGCTTCTCGTTTTGATCACGTCACTCCCTTGTTAATACACTATCACTGGCTTCCTGTTCCTTTTCGTGTCCAATTTAAAGTTCTTATCTTTGTTCACAGGGTGATCCACTCAGGTGTCCCCTTGTATCTTGCTGATCAAGTTGTCTTCATACTCCTCACCGCTCCCTACGTTCCATCCACGCTAATCGTATGTTTCTTCCCCCTCCCTCTCAAGCACACTTAGAACTAACTCGATCTTCTGCTTTCTTCTTTCTCGGTCCAAGGCTTTGGAATTCACTCCCCCACTCCCTACGTTTAGAGACCTCCTATCAATCCTTTAAAGCCAAGTTGAAAACTCACAGTTTCTGTTCTGCTTTTAACCTCCCTCCTCCAGTCCCGTCCTCTTCTTCGTCACAGGACTAATCATGTCAAATCCTTAAACCCTCCTTCCTGCACCTTGTGTGTTGTCAATGTCTCCCCCCTCCCTTCATGTCTGCCTCAACCTCCACCTTCCAGCCCCACCCTCTTCTCCTACTTAGTCAACCTATGTTAGTTCCTAATTCCTCTTTCCTGAGCTTCTTTGTTTTGTCTATGTGCTCCCTTCCTTCCCTCCATGTCTGCCTTCTGTATCCCCTGACTGCTATCTGTTTCTATCCCTGTTCTCTGATTTTATGGCGTTCTTTTCTGTTTCTTTTTCCGCAGCCTTCCTTTTAAATGCTTTTATGTATTGTAAACCGCCCAGATGCTATTTTGTATTGGGCGGTATATAAAGTTTTAATAAACATAAACATAAACATAAACCCTCTCTCTTCACCCGCGTCAATCTGGGTTTCGTACGGGTCACAGTACTAAAACTATTCTCACCTCCCTTCTGAGTGAAGTCCATCAAGCTCACGACCGAGGTGATCTTTCCCTTGTGGTGACCCTAGACCTTTCCTCTGCTTTTGATATTGTGGACCATCATACTCTTCTAACTCGGCTGTCCTACCTTGGAATCCGCGGGTCTGTCCTTGCTTGGTTTCGCTCTTTTCTTTCCTCCCGCACTTTCTCGGTAAAGACTAGCTCGACCACCTCCTCTTTGCTACCTCTTCTATGTGGGGTTCCCCAGGGTTCGGTTCTTGCTCCTCTTCTTTTTAACATTTTTCTTGCCCCTCTAGCACTTATTGTTCAATAGTCAGGGATTTCTGGATACTTCTATGCTGACGACATTCTTTTTGTTCAACACACAAGCTCTCTCTCTCCAGATCTTTCTACCCTTAACCTCTGTCTCATCCATGTCGCTACATGAATCAACAATAACTTTCTTCACGTGAACCCTTCCAAATCGGCCACACTTTGGCTCTCCTTTAACACATCCCCACCTACCTGTTCTCCTCTCTTTCCCTCTACTCCTATTCCTTTAGTCTCTTCCCTCCACTATCTTGGAGTCACCCTTGATGTCTCCCTCTCGTTTCACCATCATATTTCCTCACTTATCCATCGTTCCTTCTTTTTTCTGCGTCAGATCCAAGCTGTCCGCCCTTTTCTCCCTCCCTCCTCTCTTACCTCTTTAGTCATTTCTCTAGTACTCTCCAGGTTGGATTATTGCAATACCGTTTTAGCAGGTCTTCCACGATATCAGCTTTGGCGCCTCTAAATGGTCCAGAATACGGCTGCACATTTGCTCACCTATTCCTCCCCCCATGATCACATCACTCCCCTCCTTCTCCATTTACCCTGGCTCCCACTTAACTTCCATTTCCATTACAAAATTCTTATACCCATCCACAAAGCATTGCACACCGGTTCTCCTTAGTATTTAGCCAATTTCCATCCATCTACAGCCTTCCCCCCATATTCTTCGTTCGGCACATGGTTACCGTCTCTATCTCCCTGCCTCATCCTCAGCTCACCTAGAAATGACATGTCATTCTGTCTTTAACTTTCTGGCCCCAGCCCTCTGGAACTCACTCCTGTTTGCTCTCTGCACCGAGTTATCCTATCAAAGATATAAATGCTCACTCAATGCTTACATGAGAAGACCTCCTCAATCACCTGGCGCCTGACTGCTGTGCCCTCACGTGTGTCACCATGGCCACGTACAGGAGGGCACATAGGATCATCCTCTAGATCCTCATTAATTTGGACAGGGATATGGTGCCTGAGAGCAATGTTGTGCAGGATGCAACAGGCTATAATGATCTCTGCCACAGTCTGTGGTTTGTATTATAAGGCCCCACCTGTCCTATCCAGGCACCTGAAGCGACTCTTCAAAACGCCAAAGGTGTGCTCTATGATGGAGCGGCTGGAGGCATAGGCCTCATTGTAACTCCTCTCTGCACGTGTCTTTGGTTGACACACAGGGGTCAGCAACCAGAGGCGACACCCATATCCTGAATCACCTGCAGAAAGAAATGTGGAACATTAAAGCAGGAGCCGATGTCTACCCAAATGGACACAAGTATGTACGTGCAAACCAAATGCACAAAACATCCTGACAGAAACATATGACATCACATGATGGGACACCACAACTATGCATCAGGCATGTGAAGTTATGACACACAAAACAAGGGGTAGGTGTACAGATTGCAAACAAGATAATCTGTAACCACGACACAAATGCTAGCATCCATTCTACCATCATCACACAGCACCGTAGCAAGGTACAGCTGGAGGGCACTACCTCCCCACCCCCCACGTTAGGTCACACACAGACAAATGAGACACACACACAACTAGAGATACACCTCAAAAACAGACATGTGCACATAAGGTTAGTCACAAGATTACCATGTGCATGACAGAGATGAGAAATACACACCCAGCAGTATACAGTCCTCATACGGGCCTGCCTCAAATTGTCTGAATAGTGCCAAGTGATGCAGGATAAAGGAGTCATGGGTGGACCCTGCAAACCTAGGGACCACATTCAGAATATGCATATTTGCATCACATACAACCTGAACATTCAGGGAATGATAGTGTTTGTGGTTGCGGAACACTACCTCCCTGTCTCTGGGTGGGACCAGGGCAACAGGTATGCAATCAATAGCTCCCATTACGTGTGGTATCCAGGCAAATGCTTCAAAGGCCTGGTTCAGGGTCCCCCACTGTTGCCTAGTGTTGGGAATGGCAATGTAATTTCCCACCTGGCTGTTCATGGCATGCAGTACCTGGTGGAGACAGCGTGAGAAGGTGGGGTGGCTCATGCCACCCACTGCGGCCACAGATGACTGGAAACAGCCAGAGGCAAAGAAATGTAGGGAACCAAGGAGCTTGACCAAACCCGGTATGGCTTGTGACCGACCAGTCAGGGGCTCAAGGTCAGGTCTTAGATCCTCATAGAGCTCCCTAATAGCCCCCATGCTCAGGCGGTAGAGGGAGATAACCTGGTCCTCACGCATGCCCTGGAGCTGGGCCCTGGGCCTGTAGAGGCAAGGCTGGCAAGCCTGCAACTCCGCACACCTCCTGCGCCATGCTAGCACAGCCCCTGCCTGGCCTTCCTCCACAGCTGCAGGTCTGTGTTGCAGCGGGACTACACCCATGCCCTGTGTCTCAGCCCCATGGACACCATCTCCTCCATCAGGCAACTGCAGCCCCTGCTCACCTCCTACTGCAGATGCAGCAACCACAAAGCCCGCTATAAGCTCCACCCCCCTCAACTCCTCTAACTCACTCAATCTCAGACACCCATCTAACCAACTTAGCCACACACCTCCCCCACCACACACCAACCTAGTCACACAACCCACCACCACTCACAAACCCAGCCACTCCCCACAGCACACCTGCCTCTGACACTCTCCTTGCTTCACCAACAACCAACAGCACATGCCTTCTCTCCCTCGCCTACACAAACCCCTCAATGTGTACCAGGTGTGCATGTGTATTTATGGTTTTTTTTAACATTGCGCGCGTTGTGCACGTTGCACGCGTTGCGCATGTGCAGTGGCATGAGCGCGTTGGCTGCACACTTTGTGCATGTGCCGCGGAGATGCGGAAGGTGCGTGCGCAGGACACCATGTTGCGCATGCGCTGTGCATGAGAGTGAGGCTTGGCGCATGTGCTGCATGACGTTACGCGCATGCGCCAAGCCTCACACTCACACACAGCGTATGCGTAACATGGTGTCCTGCGCATGCAACTTCTGCATCTTTGCAACGCATGCGCAATGCACAAGCCAACGCGCTCACGTCACTGCGCATGCGCAAGGCGCACAACACGCGCAATGTAAAAAAAACTATAAATACACATGCACACCTGGTACATGTTGAGGGGTTTGTTTAGGCGAGGGAGAGAAGGCGTGTGCTGTTGGTTGTTGTTGGTGAAAAGTGTCAGAAGCAGGTGTGTTGTGGAGAGTGACTGGGTTGGTGAGTGGTGGTGGAGAGTGTCAGAGGCAGGTTTGGTGTGGAGAGGTGTGTGGCAAAGCAGGTGAGAGAGAGAGGAGGGAGGCGAGGAGCAACTGAGAGAGACAGGAGCTGAGTTGAGGAGCAGGCAGCAGTGAGAGGAGGTGGGGCGAGGAGCAGGTGTGAGGTATAGCAGAGGAGCCAAGGAGCAGGGATGTGTGACAGGGAGGGGGAGGGCACAGAGGGCAGGGAGATGGAGCAACAGGACATGGCAGGAGGGAAGGGGGCACCTGTTCAGCAGGGCCCAGAGCCGGCAGGGAGTGTTGGGCCTGTGGTGGTGGCTTCAGACCCATCAGGTGTGTTGTAGCCCACACAGGGGCCACCCAGTGCCAAACAAAGGCGTATACCAGTGCCAGCTGAGGAACGGAGGAGGGCTGTGAGATTCAGTCAGCAAGAAATCCACATCCTGCTGGCCAGTGTGTTGGAGCAGTATGAGGTGCTCTATGGCCGGCTGAACAACAGCACCACTGTGGTAACACGTATACACGTGTGGGAGGAGGTACAGGAGGCCATAGCCCAGGCAGGGGGACCAACCAAGGACCTGGACAGCCTGAGAAAGAGATTCAGTGACATTAAGCGTGGTGTCCGTGTACACATGGTGGCGGAGAGGCAACATGCCATGGGCACTGGTAGGGGTGCTCCCTTTGCCCCAACTCTCACACCCCTGGAGCAGGAGCTCACAGACCATCTTGGGCCCATCTACCAGCATGGACTGCCAGAAATGCTGGACACCGCCCATCCACAGGCAGGTGGGTATGCACCTTACACCTTGCTGCTCCTTACGCTTGGAATAAACGTCCTTTATGTGTCAGGCATCTTCTTTGCCCCTCCTCACACTTGAGTTCACAGCTCATATATTTGCCTCTGCCTTTGGCTCATGAGTGTGCTGTTCTCCATTCCTCCCTTTTTTCATTTCACCTTTCTGTCTTCCTCTCACACTTGTTCCTACCTCCTTCCTGTCCTGTCCTGTCCTGTCCCCCCTGCTCTTGTCTCTTTGCTCCTGTTCCAAACCTCTTTCCACACCTGATAGTGCTCTGTCTTTATAGATTACAAGCTCCATTGAGCAGGGATTGTCTTTTTGTGCTGTCACGTTTACAGTGCTGCGTGCGCTTGGTTGTGCCCTATATATGCTTATTAGTAATACTACATAAGAACATAAAATATGCCATACTGGGTCAGACCAAGGTCCATCAAGCCCAGTATCCTGTTTCCAACAGTGGCCAATCTAGGTCATACGTACCTAGCAGTTTCCTCAAAAGACACAAGTTCCACAATGCTTGTACTGGGTCAAGCAGTGATATCCTGGGTCCCTTCTTAATAATGGTATATGGACCTTTCCTCCAGGAACTTGTCCAAACCTTTTTTAAACACAGCTACACTAACAGCCTTTACTACATCCTCCGGTAACAAATTCCAGAGTTTGATTACACGTTGAGTGAAAAAATATTTTCTTTTAATACTCTTAAATAGTTTACCCTGTAGCTTCATTGCATGTCCCCTAGTCTTTCTATATTCTGATAACGTAAACAATCGATCTACGTTTACCCGTTCCACTCCGTTCATTAATTTATAGACTTCTATCATATCTCCCATCAGCCGTCTCTTTTCCAGGTTAAAGAGCCCTAACCTTTTTAGCCTTTCTTCATAGGAGTATCCTTCCATCCCCTTTACCATTTTGATGGCTCTTCTCTGAACCTTTTCTAATAACGCTATATACTTTTAAAGATACGATGACCAGAATTGCACACAATATTCAAGGTGCGGTCTCACCATGGAATGGCATAGAGGCATTATAATATCTTTTGTTTTATTTTCCATTCCTTTCCTTATCATACCTAGCATTCTATTTGCTCTCTTGGCTGCCGCTGCACACTGGGCCGAGGGTTTTAACATGTTATCCACAATGACGCCTAAATCTTTTTCCTAGGTGGTGGTTCATAGTTTGGGTTGTTCTTCCCTAGGTGCATAACTTGGCACTTGTCCACATTAAACTTCAACTGACATTTTGATGCCCAGTCTTCCAATTTATCAAGACCCTCTTGCAATTTTCCACAATCCTCTTGTGTTTTAACAACTTTAAATAGTTTTGTGTCATCTGCAAATTTGATAACCTCACTCATTATTCCACTTTCCAGGTCATTTATGAATATGTCAAAAAGCAGAGGACCCAGCACAGATCCCTGGGGTACACCACTATTCAACTTTCTCCATTGGGAAAATTGGCCATTTAGCCCAACCCTCTGCTTTCTATCTTTTAACCAGTTCTTGATCCACAGTAGTACACTTCCTCCTATCCCATGACTCTTTAGTTTTGCCAAAAGTCTCTGATGAGGGACCTTGTCAAAGGCTTTCTGAAAGTCCAGATACACTATATCAACCGACTCACCTTTGTCCACCTGTTTATTCACACTTTCAAAAAAACATAACAGATTAGTAAGACAAGATCTTCCTTGTCTAAAGCCATGTTGGCTGTCTCCCATTAGGCCATGACTATCTACATGTTGAGTAATTTTATTCTTTATGATGGTTTCTACCATTTCTCCCGGTACTGAGGTGAGGCTCACCGGTCTGTAGTTTCCCGGATCACCCCTGGAACCCTTTTTAAAAATTGGTGTTACACTGGCGATCCTCCAGTCTTTAGGTATTAGAGATGATTTTAATGATAGTTCACAGATTAATAATAGCAGGTCTGAAATCTCATATTTCAGTTCTTTCAACACCCTTGGAAATATACCATCTGGCCCAGGTGATTTGCTACTCTTCAGTTTATCTAATAGTTGTAATACATCTTCCTAATGTATTGATATTTCCTTCAATTCTTCTGCACCTTTAAATATGACTTCAGTCATGGGTAACATCCCTACATCTTCCTCAGTAAAGGCAGAAGCAAAGAATTCATTCAGTCTCTCTGCTATCACCTTGTTGCCTCTTAGTGCCCCTTTAACTCCTCTATCATCTAATGGACCAACTGACTCTCTCACAGGTTTTTTGCTACGAATGTACTTGCAAAAATCTTTTTTTCGCGTTTTTGCTTCCACAGCAAGCTTCTTCTCAAATTCTCCCTTTGCCTGTCTTATCAATGCCTTGCATTTGACTTGCCAGTGCTTGTGATGTTTCCAGGTTTCGTCGTTTGGCTCTTTTTTCCATTTTCTGAAAGATGCTTTTTTGGCAACAACAGCCTCTCTGACCTCACCTTTAAACTATGCTGGCAGTTTTTTGGACTTCCTTCCACTTTTCTTAAAGCGTGGAATACAGCTGGTCTGGGCTTCCAAGATAGTAGTTTTCAACAACACCCAAGCTTGATATAAGTCTTTAACCTTTGCAACTGCTACTTTTAGTATTTTCTTAACTATTTTCCTCATTTAATCATAGTCTCCCTTTCGAAAGTTAAAAGGTAGTACTGTGGATTTTCTTACTATCTCTCGTCCACTAATTAAATCAAATGCGATCATGCTATGATCACTATTGCCAAGTGGCCCCAACACCCTTATCTCTTGCACTAGATCTGGTGTTCCACTAAGGACTAGGTCTAATATGGCTTCCCCTCTGGTCGGTTCATGAACCAGCTGCTCCAAGAAGCAGTCATTTATGTCATCTAGGAACTTTATCACCCCAGCATGTCCTGCCATGACACTGACCCAGTTGATACCGGGGTAATTGAAATCACCCATTATTATTACTGCGCTGTAACTTTTGTTAGCTTCCTTGATTTCTTTGTGCATTTCATCATCCATTTGTTCATTCTGGCCAGGCGGTCGATAGTACACCCCCACTGCCATCGCCTTCCCCTTTTTACATGGAATTTCAATCCATAGAGATTCTACAGCAAATTTTGTTTCCTGCAAAACTCTAATCCTTTCTGACTCAATGCCCTCTCTAACATAGAGCGCAACCCCTCCACCAATTTGATCAGCTCTATCATTACGATATACTTTGTACCCAGGTATCACAGTGTCCCACTGGTTGTCCTCCTTCCACCATGTCTCTGATATTCCAATCATATCTAACCTCTCATTTAGTGCTATATATTCTAACTCTCCCATCTTATTTTTTAGACTTCTAGCATTTGCATACAAGCATTTTAGAGACTGTATTTTATTCATATTAATTTGGCTATTGGTAGACATGTGTAATTTGGGATCTTTAAGCTCTGTCTGCTCTATACTCGAGGGCATTTGGGCTACTTTACTCTTTTTTGGAACCTCTCTGCTTTTGGTAGTATCCTTCAAGGATACATTCTTCCGAAACATGCGCTCTTGGGCGACTGTCGGCTTTCCCCTATTATCTAGTTTAAAAGCTGCTCTATCTCCTTTTTAAAGGTTAATGCCAGCAGCCTGGTTCCATCCCGGGGGCATGGCGGACAAGGCCCATATCGGATTGAATACTGCATACATCAATGGTCCAGAAAACAGACATGCAAAGCCCAGAGGGCTAAGCTGCATAGAAACAATTCACAGCACTACAGATCAGCAATGTAACAGTGATGTAAAGGACCTATCTGTGGAGTGGCTAATGATATCCCATTGTAATCAAACAGCATTACAGCATAGATGAGCAGCAATGTAACAGTAAAGAGCCACTTTGGGATATCATTTGATAGTATTCAGATAATCTCCTTGTATCACATTTACATTGTTGCTCTCTAGTGCTGTGAAGTTTGGCTGTGCTGCTGGACCCTCTGGGCCTTTCATATAGGTGCGTTTGGCCACTGATGTATGCAGATTTCATGCGATTACAGGGCTTGTCTGTCCTTCAAAGTACTCCTCCTCCTAAGGATATGTGGTTGGGGGACTAACTGAGGTCTGATTCCTCTACTACTGGAGTTATCCTTCCCAGATTGGTCTAGCGTTCCTTCCTCACATATGGCTTATGAGGGCTTACATTTAGTTATTTTCTTGTGCCTACTCCTTTTGGGGTGTGTTCATCATTACCAGCCTGCGTTCTCTGTCCCCCTGAGATCTACTTGCTAAAATAGTACCTGGCATATACGTCACAGCCAGTCATCATACCTCTGCAGCCAGTCACCAAGCACATTGTGACAGGGAGATACATACAAGAGGGACATACAACTAGCCCAGAACACAGTGGCCTGTGGGTACCCACACACACCACTAAAATGCATATGACGTCTGTATGCACCTACCTATCCAGGGACACATCCCAGACCACTGACAGGGAAGGGCCTAACACACGGGGATGATGATATAGACACAAACAAACGGCAGCAAACACATCACACACATGTCACACACTTAACACTCTGTCGGGGCCCACATACAGTGGGGATACCCCATCCACCCTCACCAGACATTGGAAGGCACATTGCCACACCCATACCAAATGCACATAGCACAACCCCCACAACACCTGGTATCAGCCCTTATACATGTCCCACAGTGCCACATACACATTCCCATACCAACACACATGGTGCAACCCCATACCCAGCAGTGCTCCATCCATCCCCCCAGGCATCCCACCACACCCATGGAGTATGGGATAGCTGTCCACTCACACCGCATATTGTCTTGCAAAGCGGAGGGCCCCCACACAGTCTGGCTGACACGGACACATCCTGCAACACCTAACGTACATACCACTCAGGGCAATGCAAGCACATCACTCACACACACAATGATGGCACACAATCCCACTCAGGACTCCCACATGCACCATAGCCACATGTATTGCTGAGGCCACATCCAACGTCAGGTGTCCAGTCCATACCTGATACTGCAGATAGGAGGCGTAGCACTCAGCACACTATCCCCCACACACCGCATCCCATGTGGCACAGCTACACCAGTGAATGAGACTGCTACCCCCCCCCCACCCCCTGCCAGGCACAGCACACTGTAGACACCTGTGCTGTCCCTATTGTAGGCACAGCAACAGCAGGCACAGGCAGACATCACATTGTTTTTGGTGGGGATGTACTACACAGGTGTACAGAGGTGCACAGTGCAAACTCATCTGTGCTGTGTACACTTTTCCAACCCCCAGGTGACTACAGGACCATTGAGGCACATGAGGAGGAAGATGTGGCAGGGCCTCAGGATGGTGAGGGACCAGAGGCCGCAATGTACGGGGACACCGTCAGCAATGGCAAGGGCACAACAGGAAACAATGTGCTGGCTGAGGCAGAGGACACACCACCGGATGTCAACGCTACAGTGGGGGCCACTAGCAGCAGCTCACAGGCTCTAGAGGGTATGGAGATGGAGGGGATTCACCACACCGTGCAGGCACCAGGGACATCAGCCACCCCTCCCACAAGCATGGCTACAATCTTGGCAGAGCTGCGGACCCACAGTGCCTCAGCAAGGCACAATGCCGAAGGTGGGTAACAGCATACACAACAATCCCCATGGGGGTTGCCATAACATCCACAATGAGATTGCATGTGCACCACAATATGTTGGCAACAAAGCAGACCATCTCATATGTGGGAGAGGGGAGTCTGTGCCATGTATGTTCCCCCCTCTTGTAGCATGGCTTGTCAGGTGTTAGCATGTGTGAGGAGCTCAGACACATGCACACTGTTCATGGCCATATACCCAAAGGAAGCGCACAGTGGTGAACACCTATCCCAGGTCACCTAGACAACTTACATGACTGACCCCTCCCCATGGGTATTGGTACCTAGCATAGTTTGTCAGCGTAATCTGTACTGTGCGCTAGCATTATAGAAAACATGGCCCCCAGATATATGTATGTGTGTGCCATGACTCCTCATGTCATCTGGCTTATCTCATACGACCAGTGCACAGATCAAGCATTGACACATTGAAATGTGACACTGTACCATATGTGAGATCTGTGATTCACATGACCATTCATCAGGACCCTTTCCTGGCATGAGAATGGCTCATGGGACACACAGATGTAAACATGGTCATGCGTTGCTAGTTGTTGCATGCATGATTTATCTGCAGACTGATCTGGTGGGATATGCCTGACATGTGCATGTCAAGAAAGCATAAAATTACCAAAATATAAAACCCTTTCAATTCTTATGTGTAACAGTGGGGGTTGTAACAGGTGTCTCACACATCACCTTGTGTCCCACCCACAGGCACTCGTCAGGCTCTGTTGGCCATTCACCAGGAGATCCACCAGCTGCATGCCACAGTGGACACAATGGCAGGGGCACTCCTCCATATTGCGGATGCCCAGGAGGCCATGGCTGCCCGTACACAGCAGCCAGCACTGGCACCAGAGGCGGCACCAGCAGTCCTGGGACAGAGGTGTGGGTTGGGCCGTGGTCGCCGTGGCCGGCCACGGAGGATGTGAACATTATAAATAAAGACATCACAACCTATTACAACCTACATGTTTGTTTCCAATGTGTGGCACTGTGATCCCCTACATACCCTGCACCCCATGTTGTCACCCTGCCCACATGTGCCTACCCATATCCTTCAGGGGTGTGGTGTCTGTACTGCCACCAATCATCACACATAGGTTATACCATGCCCTGTGTGCCATGGACTGTGGCAGGTGGTCACCCTCCTACCTATGCGTGGGGGTATAACCAACCTCACCCGTTGCCCAGCAAGATGTTCACGGTGGTACATGTCTGTTGTAAGGATCTGTCACCCTCTCCCAACCCATATGCTCTCCATCATTAGACACACATGCGTGACCATCCTCCCTGCCCACACCAGGGACTACATGGCTGTCTACCCACATAGGCTTGCATGCGGCACAGGCAGACAAAGGTAGCTTGCTTCAGTCAGCTGATCACTGTTCACCAGCGCTTGTAGTCCCCCACTGCTTATCCTCGGGACATGCATCGACCTGTCTCGCCCTCACCAGCTATCCCCCTGTGCAGCTCCTGGGTACAGCATTCCCTCTTACCCTTCCTGCCACATACCTGCTGCTAGCCTTTACCGCTATTTCCCCACAAGCATGGTGCATCACATATGGTGCCCACACATCACAGGCAGCATGCATGTGACCATAGCTGTTGGGACACACTGCACATTGGCACATCAAAGGGGCACCATGGGACACAGACGCCTATGCACATGGGCAGCCCCCACACCTGCATGTGGAGACGGTCCATGTATTGTCGCACCGCCGCCCTAGTAGCCAAGGGTTGTTAAGGCAGGTCGGGTGGACATGAGTTATATTTTTAAGTTTTAGTTGGTCCTTGAGTGCGGGGTCTGGGTATTCTGTTCCCAGTGGCCTTCCGTGTACCAAAGCCTCAAATGAATACAAAGTCCGAGAGTAGGGAAAGAAAGGCTTTTTATTTCCCTTAATGCACAAAGATTCAAATATTGGAATCTACATCAACACAAAGCAACCTTACTTCAGGTAGAAAGAAACATAAACAGTTATTGCTTTATCCTCTGTTATCTTCACAGGAATTTATACATATGAAACCCACAGTCTCTGTTTGCTGAGCATAGCTCTAGACACTAGGCAGGGATTCTAGGCTTCCTGCCTAACAGTAGCTACAATCCATTGCCATCTGAAAGCTGTGACTCTGTATCAATATAGTCCGGTGGAATATGCTGAGGCTTTTCATATAAAGTTTGTATCAGCCTCCAATGCTCTGGGCTTAAGTTTAGGCCTCGGTCATGTGCATGCTTACTATGAGAACAACCTCTTTTGTCCCTGTGCCTTTCATTAAACAGTCTTTCATTTGGTAACAGCTTGTGTCTTGCTTTACAAACAGCTTGATGAGGAGAACACTCCCTTGTTTCCTGTGCTCCCTGTGTCACCAGGTTATAACGGTTAGTAGTAGAAAAATATGGATTACCTTTTCCTCTGGGCCTATCCCAGTGAGCTGAAGCTTGAGGCCTAGTCCTGCTGCAATTCAGCCTTACTCGGTTAGCAGGCTTCCCACTGTCCAGCTGGCCTTCGGGTGGAGTTATCTCCCTTTCACCCCCATACCTCTTTCTCCTTGAACAAAGAGTGTTACCTCCTATGGAGATGGCTTCATCTTCCTTCTGGTAACTTCCACAGGGTCCTGAGTCCGCTGGCACCGTTCCATCAGCTAAGACTCTGCCTTATGTTTCTCTCCGGGTACTTTTCCTCCCGGTGTCTCTTTGCCAAGAACTCCTTCTGTCTTGCTGCCAAGAACTCCTTCTCCTCCCTTTTCCAACTTCCCAGCCTTTCTTAAAAGGAACTCCCCCTTTCCTGGATTGGCTGTTGGCCGGCATCACATCACAAGCTCTGGGGTGCGGCTCTCTAGGCCCTGGAAGGTCTCTCTTGCTCCCCTATCTGGCTCCTCGTAATGTCGCATCTGGTGTTGGAATCTTTTTTCTGAATTTAAAACCTTTCTTTCTGTTTGCATAGGGTCTGCGGCACCACATATCCCCCCTCTTAAAATATGACGGGCTGGTGAAGCCTCTTTCACACAGCACGGAATACGTGACATGGCATCGGCGTTGAAATGTAGTTTGCCGGCTCGATGTTCTACTCGAAAATCATAAGGCTGCAGAGCCATATACCACCTGGTTAACCAGTTATTTTCATTCCTCATAGTATGTAACCATTTCAGAGGGGCATGATCTGTTATGAGGACGAACTGTCTCCCCGTCAGATAAAATCGTAATGCCTCAATGGCCCATTTAATAGCGAGACATTCTCGTTCTATTGTAGCGTATTTCTGTTCAGCCACTGAAAGTTTCCGGCTAAGGAACATAATGGGGTTCTCTGCCCCTTCTTGTATCTGGGACAGAACAGCACCTAAGCCCATCTCGGAGGCATCTGTCTGCAACAGGAAGGGCTGCTGGAAGTCTACTCCACGTAATATGGGGGCTTGACAAAGCCTTCCCTTTAGGCGTTGGAAAGCTGTCTCCGCTTCAGGTGACCATATTAGCAGATTCGGGGCATTTTTCCTTAGCATTTCAGTGAAGATACTGCTTTCCTCAGCAAAATGCGGTATAAAGCGTCGGTAGTAGCCGATGAGGCCAAGGAAGCTTCTCAATTGTTTTTTGTTCTGTGGGACAGGAAACTGTTTTACACATTCCACCTTATCCCGCAGAGGCCGCACTGTTCCACGGCCCACGAGGTGACCCAAGTACTTAACCTCTTTAGCAGCAAAAGTACATTTTTTCGGGTTCAATGTGAGGCCCGCTCTTCTCATGGCTTCTAATATGGTGCCTACTTGGCAAAGATGGTCCGTCCAGGTGGCACTATGGATCACCACATCGTCCATGTAAGCAGTAGCGAACGTTTGGTATGGCCTCAGAATGATATCCATCAAACGTTGACAGGTGGCCGCTGCCCCGTGTAGACCGAATGGCATTCTGCGGAATTGGAATAGCCCCAAGGGCGTGCTGAAGGCAGTTTTGGGTCTGGCATCCCGTGTCAAAGGGACCTGCCAGTACCCTTTCGTCATATCCAATGTTGTCAAGAATTTTGCTTGCCCAAGCCGGTCTAGCAACTCCTCAATACGAGGCATGGGTTAAGCATCAAACGTAGACACAGCATTTAGCTGGCGGAAATCAATACAAAAACGCATAGAGCCGTCAGGTTTAGGCACCAGTACCACAGGGCTGCACCACGGGCTGTGCGACTCTTCTATAATGTTCATTTGCAGCATCTCTTCTACTTGGTAAATAATTTCCTGTCTTTTTGCCTCCGGCAAACGATAGGGACGTTGTCGGATGATTTTGCCTGGGGGCGTGAGGATTTCGTGAGCCACCAATGAAGTTTCTCCCGGTATCGGGGTTAATACATCCTTATATTCTCCCAGCAATTGGGCTAAGTCGTCCTGTTGGCTTAAGGAGAGTTCCTCTCCGATCTTCGGCACAGAGTCCTCCTTGTGGTCTTCTACATGGGGACCCAGGTCTTCTTCAGGAGAATCACTTCCTATGGCCATGAGGCCTTCTAGCTCTGCCTTCCCTGTAGAGCCGAAACCGTCTGCCCCCCTGCTAGTGGGAGTTAGCATGGTGACTTCTTCCAAGCTGAGGAACCCGACTCGCTCGCAAATCAATTGCGCTATTCTGTCTCCAATTTGAATCTTGAAATCCTCTTTTGATAAGTTACAAAGAAGAACTTTTAATATTCCCCTATAGTCGGGATCGATTACCCCCGCTGCTACATCCAGGCTGTGTTTGGCGGCCAGCCCTGATCGTGGCGCTATCCTTCCATAACATCCTGGAGGGAGCTCCACCTGTATTCTGGTACTAATTAATTTCCGCCCCTGCTTCGGGATGACATGGTCTTCAACACTATGGAGATCATAGCCCGCGGCTTGTGTTGATGCTCTTTGAGGGCTACGGGCCTTTTCCGAGGTCTTACAGAATTTCAGCACGAACCTTTTAGGTGACTCTTGTGCCTCCTTTACAGGGACTCTCTTTGGTTTTCCCCAGAGCGGACTAGGGACCATGGAGTTCGTGGTTGCGGCTAGGCTGCTTCGCTGGGTGCCAAGGCGCTCAGTAGGTTCAGGGCTACCCATAGGCTCATGCCCACTACAGGTGGAATTTGGGACCTTCTGAGGAGATAAACCCTCTCTCAGACTTTTTCGAAATTGTGGCCAGTCGCGGCCCAATACCAACTCTTGAGGAAGTTTAGGGACCACGGCCACCAACATTTCCTTTTTTATTCCCAATCCTTTAACCCAAAGTTTATACACGGGGTAGCTTGTAGCTGCTCCGTGAATGCACTTTATTTTAACTTGCCCTTCTGGATGTTCAGGGCTTCTGATCCCCTGGCTTCTGATCACAAACCATAGCCTTTTGGAGATCATGGTTTGGTCAGCGCCTGAATCCAGAAGTGCCTTTGCGTTAACTCCATGTATCTTTACCTTCAATACGAAGCCCTCTCTCATTGTCTTTGGGACTTCTCCCACTAGCGCAATGCGCGAATAGCATTCGTTTTTCACATGTCCTCTCTTACCACAGGAAAAGCATCTTTTAACCGTTTCTATATCCTTAGGGTTATTACCTTTCCTACTGCTATATGCTGGTCGGGAAGGACTGCTTACCCTTTGAGCTTCCATTTATATCCTTAGGGTTATTACCTTTCCTACTGCTATATGCTGGTCGGGAAGGACTGCTTACCCTTTGAGCTTCCATCCCTATAGTCAGCTTGGGAATCCCTATCTTTGGCTGGGTAACTCTCTCTGCTTCCAGATACCTTTCAGTAAGGGCTATTGCCTCAGTAGTGGTACAGCAATTTTGTAGGATTAAAAAGTTCTGTACCCTACTCGGCACTGCGGCTAAGAATTGCTCCAATATTATGGCGTCCATTAGAGTTTCTATATTTTTTTTCTCCGGCTGTAGCCATTTATACGCCAGGCTCCTTATTCTATGACCAAGGGCTTTTGGTGTTTCCTCAGGGCTAAGGATAGTGGCCCTAAACATTTTTTTATAAGCCAATGGGGTGAGGCCTAGGCGATCTCTGATTGCCAGCACTACCTCTTCATAATTATCAGCCAATGATGGAGGCATTGACCAGTAGGCGGCCAGCGCCTCCCCTGTCAGGGACGCGGCCAGTCTGACAGCCCATTGTTCGGTTGGCCAACGAGCTGAACTCGCTATCCTACTAAAGGAGTCCAAGAAATCGTCCAGGTTATCAGTAGGACTTAATTTACCCACTGTTAGATCATTACATGACCATTGTCCTGCTTTCGGATTGTGCAGTCCAGTGGCTCGTAACTTCTCGGCCTTAACCTTCACCATCTCTTCCCGCTGCTGGGTTAGCCAGTTGTCCATTGTCTGTAAGACGGGTAATTGCTGGTCTTGCATGGTTTTCAACGCTTGTGCTTGATTTTGCAGTGCAAGTTCCGCTTGTTTATCAAATTGATGAGCCATCCATGCACACAACTCTTTAGGCTCCATGGCGAATCTGTAACAAGGAACACAAACAAAAAAAACACAACCAAGTGTGGCTCTTCTAACAATTTTTCTTTCCTTTCCTTTTTCTTTTTTTTTTTTTATACTTTCCCTGGCATCCAACACTTATTCAGGCATATTTACGTTTTACCTGATGGTAATGTTGAGTCAGCTCTGGAATGGTACTCGTTGCCGTCGCAGTCCGCGGTTCTCCACGCCGACAGTTGGGAGCAGGATTTTCCTTTTCAGGATTTTCTCCAATCCACTCCGGATTTAGATCACTCCACTCCGGGTTTTCTTTCAATCTGGTTTCTTTAGACAATCCGTTCCGGGTCTTATATTCCAACCTGGGTTTATTATTTTTTTATTTTATTTTTTTCCTCTGAAACCTGCAGCTTAAGCTTCTTTTCTTTGCGGCTGACGTAGGCTCCAACAATACATCCAACAACTACGCCATTTTTCATGTCGCACCGCCGCCCTAGTGGCCAAGGGTTGTTAAGGCAGGTCGGGTGGACATGAGTTATATTTTTAAGTTTGAGTTGGTCCTTGAGTGCGGGGTCTGGGTATTCTGTTCCCAGTGGCCTTCCGTGTACCAAAGCCTCAAATGAATACGAAGTCCGAGAGTGGGGAAAGAAAGGCTTTTTATTTCCCTTATTGCACAAAGATTCAAATATTGGAATCTACATCAACACAAAGCAACCTTACTTCAGGTAGAAAGAAACATAAACAGTTATTGCTTTATCCTCTGTTATCTTCACAGGAATTTATACATATGAAACCCACAGTCTCTGTTTGCTGAGCATAGCTCTAGACACTAGGCAGGGATTCTAGGCTTCCTGCCTAACAGTAGCTACAATCCATTGCCATTTCGGAAGGGATCTCGGTAAATTCCACCTGCATGGGCTGAGGATCTGAAAGCTGTGACTCTGTATCAATATAGTCCGGTGGAATATGCTGAGGCTTTTCATATAAAGTTTGTATCAGCCTCCAATGCTCTGGGCTTAAGTTTAGGCCTCGGTCATGTGCATGCTTACTATGAGAACAACCTCTTTTGTCCCTGTGCCTTTCATTAAACAGTCTTTCATTTGGTAACAGCTTGTGTCTTGCTTTACAAACAGCTTGATGAGGAGAACACTCCCTTGTTTCCTGTGCTCCCTATGTCACCAGGTTATAACGGTTAGTAGTAGAAAAATATGGATTACCTTTTCCTCTGGGCCTATCCCAGTGAGCTGAGGCTTGAGGCCTAGTCCTGCTGCAATTCAGCCTTACTCGGTTAGCAGGCTTCCCACTGTCCAACTGGCCTTCGGGTGGAGTTATCTCCCTTTCACCCCCATACTTCTTTCTCCTTGAACAAAGAGTGTTACCTCCTATGGAGATGGCTTCATCTTCCTTCTGGTAACTTCCACAGGGTCCTGAGTCCGCTGGCACCGTTCTATCAGCTAAGACTCTGCCTTCTGTTTCTTTCCGGGTACTTTTCCTCCTGGTGTCTCTTTGCCAAGAACTCCTTCTGTCTTGTTGCCAAGAACTCCTTCTCCTCCCTTTTCCAACTTCCCAGCCTTTCTTAAAAGGAACTCCCCCTTTCCTGGATTGGCTGTTGGCCGGCATCACATCACAAGCTCTGGGGTGCGGCTCTCTAGGCCCTGGAAGGTCTCTCTTGCTCCCCCTATCTGGCTCCTCGTAATGTCGCATCTGGTGTTGGAATCTTTTTTCTGAATTTAAAACCTTTTTTTCTGTTCGCATAGGGTCCACGGCACCACAGTATGTTACCAGTGTCTACCACGCATGCACATAGGGATCTACACACATGTCCCATGCTCACATCCACAGTCTGTCTGTAGGAGAGACATGTGACCATTGTGCTATATGTACAATTTTTTTTTATTTACATATTTACATTTGTACATATTTAAAGATGTACCAATGAGACTGAGGGCGTTATATGACCTTACAGACTTCCGCAAAGACCTCAAAACATTGTTATTTATGGAAACCTATGAGCATTTAGGCAACATCCCCTACCCAAACAGTAACACTACTACCTCCGCAAACTAAACACACACCCATCTCATCCACACACACATATCTATCATATCACGTTATAGAATACCTTTATGTTAAATGTTACCTCCATTGAACTGTCTAAACACTGGTAAGTAACTGTACTGTCTACATGTTTACACGTACCCTAATGTTAAATGTAAACCTCCAATTGTGATGTGACGTGACCACCTTGATTGGAGGAAAAGGTGTCATACATATTTTTCAACATAAAAACAAAAAAACCCACCCCAGTTCTGTACTGGGTGACAGGACAGCACAGGACACGTGTCTGGGCACCCCTGTGCCCCTTAAATGCTCCAGGGACGCCCATCAGGGGATGGCTGTTGAGATGCACCACCCATAGCAGCTGCACGCTGCATGTGCATCTCGGCAGCCAACCACTGAATGGCACCTGCCAGCCACTGTATGGTGCAGTCCTGGGTCCGCTGGTTTTGCAGCACACCACCCACTGCCACATAAAGGTCCCGCACACACCTGCCACCACATCCACACCAGGTGCCCGGTGTCTGTGTGGTGGCATGAGCGTGGGTCCTGTCTGTGGCAATGGGTGAGGATGCTACTCCCAGGCGGACCCTCTGCCCCTCCACACCCCCTCCACACCCCTCCTCCCCCTGGCCCCTCCCACCCCCCTCTCTGTTGCCCTCTCCATGCTCTCCTCCTCCTCCTCTGCCTCTTCCACCTCCCCCTCCCCCTCCTCACCCTGTCACATACAGCTCACCCTCCCCTCCCTCCCACACCACCCCACACTCCGCCCCCTCCATGTTGTCCTCTTCCTCTTTGCCCTCTGCCGCCTCCTCCTCCTCCCCCTCCTCTGGCTGGACTGGCACTGTGGGGCCTGTTCTGGGGTGTCCCGATGTGGATGGGCCCTCACCAGTAGCAGCATCCTTGGTGGGGGAAGACAGTCATTAGCACACCATCATGTGAGTCACATACCACATGTACAAGGTTTGGCCTCCCACAGGCTGGTGGGCCACTGTGACATGCTGTACTGCTCTGCAGAGGCCTCAACACTCACTGCCACTTTGCTACATCTCCCCCCTTTGGAGGCAGGCAAGGACCTCTGGGCAGTGCAGACGCAACTCCTGACCCTTTTTCCGTAGATCCTCTACCTGGGGGGAAAGCAATGGGTGGGAGCATTAGGGGCCATATATCTCTGGTGGGTGCCCAACACATTTCACACATCTCTGTGAGCAGCATCGTGCTGCTCCTGCTCCTCTGGCCAGTGTGTCCTCTACTACCTGTTTCCAGGGCCCCCTGCATGTGTGGATGTGGGTCTGGGCATGTGTGAGGTGCCACCTATGTGTACTGTGCATAACCCCCCAGACACACCATACCCTGTTCCTATACTCTCCTTGCATGACATGGCAGAACCATGCCACGTGTGGTTTGGCCATGCTGGTGTCAAGGGAGGTCTTCCCTAACTCCCTGTGTGGTCCGGCAAACACCTGTGTGTTTGCCTGACCTACACACATCATCCAACACACCCGCCATGGTACCATGATATCCTTACAACACATGGGTGATTTGTTCTGAGATAGAGCAGGAGGTGGGTGACCCTATACACATTGCCAGGCACCACTACCATGACACTAGGCTTTCTACTATATCTCTATGGTCACAACTAAGGTCTCCTGTGAATAGGGCAGTTGTGGGCAACTGCAACAAGAGCATGGCCCACCACACCTAGCTGTGATCTGGTCTGGGCCCTCCTGGAGTTAGGGCAGAGCTGTGAAACCATAACAGGTGCAAGTACCCTTACACCAGCATCTATAATATTCCTCTGTGATCAGGTACGGGCCTCCTGGGGAGAGGGCAGATGTGTGACCTGAAACTGCATACACTACCATGATATCTGGATTTCATACCAACCTATGTAATCAGGTCTCAGGACTCCTGGGGGTAGGGTGGATTAGAACACTTCATCAGCAACATACACCATAACACCAGGGTGACTGACAGATCACTTTGATCAGATCTCAGGACTCCTGAGGGTAGGGTGGATTAGAAAACTTCATCAGTAGCACATACCATAACACCAGAGAGACTGACAGATCACTTTGATCAGGTCTCAGGACTCTTGGGGGTAGGGTATATTAGAACACTTCATCAGCAGCACATACCATAACACCAGGGTGACTGACAGATCACTTTGATCAGGTCTCAGGCCCCCTGGGGGTAGGGCAGATGTTTTAACCTGCAAATGCATAAACGACCATAACACCAGGGTGACTGACAGATCACTTTGATCAGGTCACAGGCCCCCTGGGGGTAGGGAAGATGTTTTAACCTGCAAATGCATAAATGACCATAACACCAGGGTGACTGACAGATCACTTTGATCCGGTCACAGGACTCCTGGGGGTAGGGTGGATTAGAATACTTCATCAGCAGCACATACCATAACACCAGGGTGACTGACAGACCACTTTGATCAGGTCTCAGGCCCCCTGGGGGTAGGGCAGATGTTTTAACCTGAAAATGCATATATGACCATACCACCAGGGTGACTAGCACACCACTTTGATCAGGTCACAGGCCTCCTGTGGATGGGCAGATGTGTGAACCTACAATTGCATACACTACCATACTAATAGGATTTATTACAGACCTCTCTAATCAGGTCATAGGACTCCTGGGGGTGGGGTGGATAGGGACACATCAACAGCAGCACCTACCATACCAACAGGATTTATGACAGACCTGTGTAATCTGGTCTCATGACTCCTGGGGGTGGGCAGATGTGTGAACCTGCAACTGCATACACTACCATACTGACAGGATTTAACACAGACCTGTGTAATCAGGTCTCAGGACCCCTAGGAGTAGGGAAGATGTGTGAACCTGCAACTGCAGAACCCACCATGTCAGAATGCTGTTTACCAGACCTCTTTAGGCAGATCTAGGGGCACCTGGGGTTAGGGTGGATTTTAACACATCCACAGCAGCAGGTATCATAACACCAGACTGACAACTGGACCTCTGTGATCAGGTACTTAGCCTCCTGGGGATAGGGCAAACCACTTTGATGTGATAAATAGGCAGTATATCAAGTGAAATAAAAATGAAAAAAAAAAAGAAATGAAATACCTACACACAGCAGCATATGCAGCTACATTCAGCAATGGATATCCCACAGACTGGTGTCTATACAGTGTTGTACATGTATGATGTGTGTTTATTGCTGGATAATGTGTTGAACATCTTGCATTGTGTGACCTGTCCCCATACACTTACCTCACGTGGGTAGTCAGCAAGATGATTGTACCGCCTCATGACGCGGTCCCATGCCCTCCTAACGTGGCCGAGGTCCTGGCATTTAGAGGAGCCAGGGAATAATTTATGCTGCCTAGTGCAGATCAGTCCAGCAAGGTGTTGCAGCTCTCGACGGGTGAAGGCAGGCTTCCTGGAGCACGTCACCATTTTCTCCGATGCCTTGCTGACGCATGCACACTGCCATGCCTCAATGTACCCTGCCATGCATCATTACGGCATGCTAGCTATGTGCCCGTGCTGGTACACGGCGAACGGTGGTGCCATCAATATATATAAAGATTTATGCTGCAGACACACATTGCAGAGATGTGGCAGACACTTCTTACCACAATTTGCATATTAGGCATTTATCTTGGTGTTGGCACATTGGGGTCTCAAACCCATCACCACTGGCTGGGAAGGCATTGTATTAACCAGTGTGCTATGCCTTTTAACATAGCAATAGCTGGCTACACAGCTACACCAGGTCATCTACACACACTTTCTGCTCTGCTTACTGGGCTAGTGTAAGGACACAGCTAGGGCACTTTACAGGGCACCTTAGTTTGGCCAACTGAGCTGAGGGTGCTTTGGGATGTGCACACGGATTTCAGATCTATGACAGATTGTTAAAGGCATAAACGGCCGTATCCTCGAACAGTTAGACTGACAGACGCACTTTGTATACAGCTCACAAGCTAATCTAGCAACCTGCAGCCCACACCACTCTTCCAACATACCCACTGCATGCAACTGGCCACACATTTAAAAATATTCTCATGTGGTAAAATGCTCTCATGTAATGATAATACACTATATCCTATCCATCCAGATGCATCAATATACAGGCCCACTAGAGTATTGAACTTATGACCTCTCCCACTGAGGTCAGCATATTCACCATTGTCCTACAATAATATTGGTTGTAACTACACTATGGCTAGCTACTCAACCAGTGCAGGTCACCAGACACACTGTCTGGTGTGGCTACCAGGATAGGTTAGCAAGAAGAGTACCCATGATGCAATTCACATGCAGATCAGCAGTCTACATCTGCTTAACAGATGTGGTTTTCACCTCTGCAGCACGTCAACTGGGTAGGGGGACCAAGCGTGTGTGTTACTGGCACAGTGTGCCTACTGACCATGCCATTGTGCGTGTTCTGTGATCACCCTGAGGGTAAAGTTGTGGGGACAGCACCAGGTCCACAGTACCCGGGTGGTTTGCGGTAGGTTTTGATGCAGTTCACCATTGAGGCCAGTATGTGGGGTATTCTTTGCAGACAGCCCTGGATGTATTCTGTGTCTGTTTCTATATGCCAATGATGCTCGCAACATAATGCATATTGAGTGAGGTTGCCATGGACACCTGTTTTTGGAGTAGGGGTGTGTCTGGACTCACATGATGAAGATATACAGAGCAAGTCCACCCTCTGTGGGTCAGGGTAGCGAACATGATCTGCAAACAACAAACCCACACTAGCACTGTTTGCAATAGGGCTAGTTGAGCTAACTGATGACAGACTGTGGGACCAGCAACCCCCCCGCCAACTGACGAACAGAGAGCTGAGGCAGATCTGCACATGGAACTGGAACACTGGCAGGGCATGTGGTCAGCTCAGTTGCCCCCTACTACATTCTGACATGCACCAGCAGAGAGCAGTCACTGTGCACCTGCTTCATGTTGCAGCCATACACATGTTAGCTGCAGACAGTGTGCTAGCACATACATAGTGCATATTCCAAAAGGAACAATGTGCACCCAGGCATGTGATCTGGCACACACACCAAGCAGGTATGTCAGAGAATGGACCCCAGAAAAGGTAATCCATAAATATCAATTGAGAAAAATGTTATATAGCACTATGGGTGAACCTAGCCATGCTGTGGTCACTGCTCAGTCAGGGTGAGAGTGACTTCCCAGAATGACATGCTGTGGCCACCCTGGCCGTGCAGGTGGTGGTCAGGCACTACAATGTCCCAGACATTGCCCTATGCCCTGTGAAGATGCATCCTGCACTGGCCACCCTGTCCGGGCCATACCCACAGTACCTTGCTCCTCATTATGCACATTGGCAGGCTAACACTGGAGACAGTGCAAGCAGTGTGGGCTCAGTAAGGTGTAGACAGCCACAACAACACTAGATAGACATACACACACTCCCACACCTATGCCAGCTTTGTGCAAATATGGAGGTTTTTGGCAACCCTGGCCACCACACCAGTCCTGGATACAGTGCAGGCATGGCTATGGTATGCAATACTGTTGGGGTCACTCCCCGGGGTGGTAAACACTGTCAGAAACCACAACTGAGACACACTCCACAGATATCAGACAGGTTGCTATGATGCAGCTCTGTCAATAAATTGTGTTTAAGTTCAGATTTGTTATCTGCCATTAATCATAGCAACCTTTTGATATATGTGTAACGTGTTCCCAAGTTTAGGGCGGCACTGCTAAGGTATGCAAGTGCTAGTATTGGGAGATGCTGCTCCATGCAGGGTCCAACAGCCTGACTCTCCATGAGGTTTTGGATATTGGAGCATGTGGGTGTGGGTGTTTGTGCCCCTGTTGGCTGCTGCTCTAGGGCTGAGTTTCCCAACTCCTTGCCTGGTGAGCCAAACACGGTTCAAGTTTTCATGCTGTCCCTAATGAATATTCATGAGATGCATTTGCATACAATGGGGGCATTGCATATAATTGCAGCACAGGAATATTTATTAGGGACAACATGACACCTGAATGGTGTTTGGCCTTCCAGGACTGCATTTGGGAAACTCTGTTCTAGGGATTGCACATGTTTATGGTGTCTGTGTCCTGTAGGGTAAAATATAGGTGTTTATTCAATCTGCAGTAACAGTTCTGTCTTTATTACCACTGGGAGAAATATGGAGACATGGTTTGCAGGAGCCACAGCGGGGGCTTGAACCTGTGACCTTCTGTTCTTGAACACACTGGCTGTGTCTACTGCACCACACTGTTGCCACAGAGGCAGACCATTCCCTGGGGATACCATTAGTGTTCGATCAACAGCCCTTGTCTTTTACACTGCACAGCACCCACCTACATAAGAACATAAGAACATAAGATATGCCATACTGGGTCAGACCAAGGTCCATCAAGCCCAGTATTCTGTTTCCAACAGTGGCCAATCTAGGTCATATGTACCTAGCAGTTTCCCCAAGAGACACAAGTTCCACAATGCTTGTACTGGGTCAAGCATTGATATCTTCGGTCACTTCTTAATAATGGTTTATGGACCTTTCCTCCAGGAACTTGTCCAAACCTTTTTTAAACCCAGCTACACTAACAGCCTTTACTACATCCTCCGGTAACAAATTCCAGAGTTTGACTACACGTTGAGTGAAAAAATATTTTCTTTTATTAGTCTTAAATAGTTTACCCTGTAGCTTCATTGCATGTCCCCTAGTCTTTCTATATTCTGATTAGGTAAACAATCGATCTACGTTTACCCGTTCCACTCCATTCATTAATTTATAGACGTCTATCATATCTCCCCTCAGCCGTCTCTTTTCCAGGTTAAAGAGCCCTAACCTTTTTAGCCTTTCTTCATAGGAGTATCCTTCCATCCCCTTTACCACTTTGGTGGCTCTTCTCCGTACCTTTTCTAAAATCGCTATATCCTTTTTAAGATACGGCGACCAGAATTGCACACAATATTCAAGGTGCGGTCTCACCATGGAACGATATAGAGGCATTATAATATCTTTTGTTTTATTTTCCATTCCTTTCCTTATCATACCTAGCATTCTATTTGCTCTCTTGGCTGCCGCTGCACACTTGGCCGAGGGTTTTAACATGGTATCCACAATGACGCCTAAATCTTTTTCCTGGGTGGTGGCTCCTAATGTGGAACCTTGCATCGTGTAACCATAGTTTGGGTTGTTCTTCCCTAGGTGCATAACCTTGCACTTGTCCACATTAAATTTCATCTGCCATTTGATGCCCAGTCTTCCAATTTATCAAGATCCTCTTGCAATTTTTCACAATCCTCTTGGGTTTTAACAACTTTAAATAGTTTTGTGTCATCTGCAAATTTGATAACCTCACTCGTTATTCCACTTTCCAGGTCATTTATGAATATGTCAAAAAGCAGCGGACCCAGCACAGATCCCTGGGGTACACCACTATTCACCTTTCTCCATTGGGAAAATTGGCCATTTAGCCCTACCCTCTGCTTTCTATCTTTTAACCAGTTCCTGATCCACAATAGTACACTGCCTCCTATCCCATGACTCTTTAGTTTTGCCAAAAGTCTCTGATGAGGGACCTTGTCAAAGGCTTTCTGAAAGTCCAGATACACAATATCAACCGACTCACCTTTGTCCACCTGTTTATTCACTCCTTCAAAAAAAAAACATAACAGATTAGTAAGACAAGATCTTCCTTGTCTAAAGCCATGTTGGCTGTCTCCCATTAGGTTGTGACTATCTACATGCTGAGTAATTTTATTCTTTATGATGGTTTCTACCATTTTTCCCTGTACTGACGTCAGGCTCACCGGTCTGTAGTTTCCCGGATCACCCCTGGAACCCTTTTTAAAAATTGGTGTTACACTGGCGATCCTCCAATCTTCAGGTATTAGAGATGATTTTAATGATAGTTCACAGATTACTGATAGCAGTTCTGCAATCTCATATTTCAGTTCTTTCAACACCCTTGGATGTATACCAGCCAGCCCAGGTGATTTGCTACTCTTCAGTTTATCTAATAGTTGTAAGACATCTTCCCGATGTATCGATATTTCCTTCAATTCTTCCGCACCTTTAAATACCACTTCAGTCATGGGTAACATCCCTACATCTTCCTCAGTAAAGACCGAAGCAAAGAATTCATTCAGTCTCTCCGCTATCGCCTTGTCGCTTCTTAGTGCTCCTTTAACCCCTTTATCATCTAATGGACCAACTGACTCTCTCACGGGTTTTTTGCTACGAATGTACTTGAAAAGGTTTTTATTTCACATTTTTGCTTCCGCAGCAAGCTTCTTCTCAAATTCTCTCTTTGCCTGCCTTATCAATGCCTTGCATTTGACTTGCCAGTGCTTGTGCTGTTTCCAGGTTTCGTCGTTTGGCTCTTTTTTCCATTTCCTGAAAGATGCCTTTTTGGCAACAACAGCCTCTCTGACCTCACCTTTAAACCATGCTGGCAGTTGTTTGGACTTCCTTCCACTTTTCTTAAAGCGTGGAATACAGCTGGTCTGGGCTTCCAAGATAGTATTTTTCAACAACACCCAAGCTTGATGTACGTCTTTAACCTTCGCAACTGCTCCTTTTAGTTTTTTCTTAACTGTTTTCCTCATTTTATCATAGTCTCCCTTTCGAAAGTTAAAAGGTAGTACTGTGGATTTCCTTACTATCCCTCCTCCACTAATTAAATCAAAGGTATGATCACTATTGCCATGTGGCCCCAACACCCTTATCTCTTGCACTAGATCTGGTGTTCCACTAAGGACTAGGTCTAATATGGCTTCCCCTCTTGTCGGTTCATGAACCAGCTGCTCCAAGAAGCAGTCATTAATTTCATCTAGGAATTTTATCTCCCTAGCATGTCCTGACGTGACACTGACCCAGTCGATACCGGGGTAATTGAAATCACCCATTATTATTACTGTGCTGTAACTTTTGTTAGCTTCCTTGATTTCTTTGAGCATTTCATCATCCATTTGGTCATTCTGGCCAGGTGCTCGATAGTACACCCCCACTGCCATCGCCTTCCCCCTTTTATATGGAATTTCAATCCATATAGATTCTACAGCAGATTTTGTTTCCTGCAAAACTTTAATCCTTTCTGAGTCAATGCCCTCTCTAACATAGAGCGCAACCCCTCCACCAATTTGATCAGCTCTATCATTACGATATAGTTTGTACCCAGGTATCACAGTGTCCCACTGGCTGTCCTCCTTCCACCATGTCTCTGATATTCCAATCATATCTAACCTTTCATTTAGTGCTATATATTCTAACTCTCCCATCTTATTCTTTAGACTTCTAGCATTTGCATAGAAGCATTTTAGAGAATGTATTTTATTCATGTTAATTTGGCTATTGTTAGACATTGGTAAATTGGGATCTTTAAGCTCTGTCTGCTCCATACTCGAGGAGGGCTGCTACACAGTACCCTGTCTTGTGCTGCTGAGGTAAGCTAAATTCTGATTTGATTTAAATTATAGCTCTTAGCTGCTGCTAGGCTCTAACTTCTTATGAAATTTAAACTACAAGCTCTGTGCTGGGTACTAAATTTAACCAGAAAGCTCTCTTCTGTGTGTTAAATTTAAACTAAAAGTACTTTGCTGTTACTTGGCCCTGAGTGACTATTAAATTTAAACTACAAGCTCTCTGCTGGGTATGAAATGCAACCAGAAAGCTCTCCTCTGTGTTTTAAATTCAAACTTTAATTGCTGCTACTAGGCCCTAACTGATCCAACAAAAAACAGTGGGTTCACAGATTAAGTAGCTTTAATACAAATAATTATTTTTAGAAAATTACCAGAAGTATATACTCACAGTTGCAGATGTCTCTCCAGAAGTAACAGTCCCCCTTTCTAGTCCTTCAATACTTAAACAGGGCTTGGCCTTGGTCTGCTGTGGGCAGATGCCACTGCCCCCTGCACCACCAGCAACCCTATTGCACCATGCTGACATGCCCTTATGCCAGTGGTGCTCGTGTTGCGCAGTCCCAGGCCATCCAGTGTGCTGGTAGGCAGTTGCCTATGGTGTGTGTTCTCGGGTAGGGTTGCCTACATGGACATGCGCACTTCCCCCCAGCACCACCTGCCAATGTTATGTGCCCTTGGGGGTACCTGCTGGGTAATATCCCCTGTGACATTGTGGGACACACACTCGTGCACATGTTGGACCCTCGTCATTTGCTGTCTTGATGCTTTACAGTTTCGGAATTCCTATATGACACCTAGGCATCTTCCTAGTCCGCACAGTGCCCCTGCTGGACCACAGCATTACATACCTGCCCGATATAGACGACAAAAACCCTGCTCACCGCTGTTTCACTGTGGGATCATTCACTTTGTAGGGGGACAGAGCATAGGCCTTCCAAACATGATATCTTCCTTTTTATGCTTTGTCAGTAGTGTTGCTTTATGTTTATCATTAGTACAAGTAGCACTATTGGCCAGCTTGGTTATGGGGATTTCAAATGTAGTTCTGGTCATTTTATATGGGGTTTTTTGCCTTTTTGGTTCCTGCACATGTATCACTACTATCACTTTTTTGGGTTTCCCTGCCTTTGCTGTACATTGCTGACTGAAATCGTTTCTCTCTCGTGCAAATGTGCCTCTAGCACGAGGTTTTCACTGGCGCTAGTTTTCAGAGCTTCATTTCACGGTGTTAGTGTGCATGGGGCCTCTCCCCGCCCACTCTCCGCCCATTGACCCCTCATCTCCGCCCCTGGGGAGCCTTACTACGCCCTCTGGGGAGCCTTACTCCACCCTCTGCGCACCTTAACACTGCCGCAGACATTATCGCACGATACGTGACGTTCTCGCATGGTAAATCGCCATTATCATGCCATAGCATCACGTATCGTGCGATAACATCGCCGCTGCTACATTAAGATGGTTAAGTAAACATACCCCTAAAACAGCCAAAAAAAAGCATTATAAAGAAACCAAAAATAAACTGAAGATAAAATAGTACTACTACTACTATTACTATTAAACATTTACAGTATAAAGTGCTACAAGGCATATGCAGAGCTATACAGACATATATAAATATGTTCCCTGCTCATTAGAGCTCACAGTCTAATTAAGACAGGCAAGACAGAAGAAAGGAATAAGGGGAAAAGTGAAGAGTGAGGAGACATAAGGAGGAAGGGGTCAGGATCCAAAAGCAGCTTCAAAGAGGTGAGCCTTCAGCATGGGCTTGAAAAGGGGCAGAGATGAAGCCTGATGCACAGACTCAGCAAGCCTAATCCAGGCATAAAGAGCAGCAGATGAAAAGACCAAAGTCTGGAGTTGGCAGTGGAAGAAAAGGGCAAAGAGTAAGAAGGGAAAAGGGTAAGAGAGGAGAAATGAAAGGTAGTGCGGAGCAGAAGAGTAAATGCACTTATAGGTCAGAAGAAGAAGCTTGAATTGGATACGGAAACGGAAAGGAAGCTAATGAAGTGATTTGAGAAGAGGGGTTATATGACTATATTGAGGCTAGTGAAAGATTAGTTTTACAGCAGAATTCTGAACAGATTGAAGGGGAGAGATGGGCTAAGAGAGACCAGCAAGAAGGAGGTTGCAATATTTGAGACGGGAAGTAATTAGAGAATGGATAAGTGTTTTAGTAGTGTGTTCAGAAAGGAAGGGGAGAATTTTATTAATGTTATAGAGAAAAAAACAACAGGTTTTTGCTATCTGTTGGATATGTGAACAGAAGGAAAAGGAGGAGTCAAAGATGATCCCGAGGAAACAGGAAGTAGAAGAGTGTTATCCACAGAGATAGAGAAAGGAGGAAGTGGGGGAGGGAGGCTTAGGGGGAAAAATAAGAAGTTTGGTTTTGGCCAAGTTTAATCTCAAATGGCGGTGAGACATCCAGGTGGTGATGTCAGACCAGCAGGCAGAGATGCGGGTCTGGAGTGTCAAAGAGATGTCAGGCGTAGAAAGATAGATCTGAGAATCATTGGCATAAAAATGATACTGAAATCTATGGGAGGAGATGAGAGCACCAAGGGACTGGGTGTAAAGAGAGAAAAGCAGAGGGCCGAGAACAGATCCCTGGGGTACACCAACTGAGAGAGTAATAGCAGTAGAGGAGGAACCACCAGAAGAAACATTAAAAGAACAATGGGAGAGTAAGAAGAGAACCAGGACAGGGCAAAGTCCATAAAACAAAGAGAGGACAATGTATCAAGGAGAAGGTGGTGGTCAACAGTGCCAACAGTGTCAAAAGCAGCAGAAAGGTCAAGAAGGATGAGGATAAAGTAAAGGCCCTTGGATTTAGCCAGGAACAAGTCACTGAAGACTTTGGCAAGTGTCGTCTCGTTAGAATGAAAGAAACTAAAGTCAGATTGAAGTAGATCCAGCAGGGTCTGAGAAGAAAGAAATTCAAGGCAATGGTGGAGGACTGCATGCTCAAGAAGTTTAGAGATGAAGGAAAGAAGGGAGATGGGTTGATAATTAGAAGGACAACTAGGGTCAAGAGAAAGTTTCTTAAGGAGAGGTGTGACCACAGCATGCTTGAAGACTGCGGGAACTGTGGCAGTGAATAGAGAGCAGTTGAGAATATGTGAGACAGAAGGGATGATAGAGGAGGAAATGGTGCTAAGGAGACAGGTTGGGATAAGATCAGAAGAGTAAGTAGTAAGTTTAGAGGAGGAAAGGAGATAAGAGGTTATAGATAAGGAAGAAAGGATAGCAGAAATTGAGGGTAAAAATTGGCATTGAGGTGCAGGAAAAGAGGATGAAGCTGATCTAGTGAGGAATTGGAGAGTAACCTTATGAATTTTGTCATTGAAATAGTCAGCAAGAGTTTGGGCAGAAAAAGATGGAGGAGTCATAGGGCGAGAAGCCTTGTGGAGAGAGTTGGTCAGTTGGACATAATAGTTTTGCTTGGCAAGTGCTATAACTGATTGGAAGCAGGTAATCATCAATTTGAAGTGAAGAAAGTCAGAGAGGGAGTGTAGGTTTGAGCCAAATGCACTCAGCTGAGTGGGCACAGGAGCGTAGATAGCGGGTAGTTGAAGACAACCAGGGCTGAGGTATAGTGTGTCTTACAGGATGTGGGATGGGTGGAGCAGAAGAGTAGGCAGTATTATAGGAAACTATAGCCTCATCAACAGATTTAGAAGACAAGGTGGGAGAAAGAGATGATGAGACAGTAGTAGAGACAGCCAAATGATCAATACCATGAAGATTCCTGAAAAGGTAGGAAGAGACTAGATGAGATTGACGTGGGGAGTGATGAAAGATGAAGGTTAGGAGGTGATGATCAGATAAAGGAAGAACTGAGGTACAGAAATCAGAGGGTAAACAGTTAGAGAAGAAGACTAGGCAGTGATAGTGCAGAAGATTGGGAGCAGAAGAGCAAAGTTAGAGGTTGAAAGAGTTGGTAAGGGAAAGTAGTTGAGAAGCATAGGGGTCAGAAGGGTTATTAACATGAATATTGAAGTCACCAAGAATAAGGGAAGGGGAAGAAGAATCAAGAAATAGGGAAAATCATGAGTCAAAGTTAGTGAAAAAGGTAGAGACTGATTTATCAAGGGGTCTATAGATAGCAGCTATACAGAGAGATAAGAGGTTAAAAAGGCAGATGGAATGGACTTCAAAGAAGCAAAAGGAGTGAGATGGAGATAGAAGGAGGGGTTGGAACTAACAGGAAGGAGAAAGCAGAAACCCAGCATCACCACCACCACCACTGCCAGTGGCATGAGGTGTATGGGAAAATTGACAACTGCCATGACAAAGGGCAGCAACGAAGCAGTGTCAGGGAGGAGCTAAGTTTCAGTAAGTATTCCACCTGGCCATGTTTCAGCACCAAAGTGCCTGCCTCCCGGATGTTACATTAATATTAAAAAAAATAGTAAAGAAAATACTACAACAGCTAATGTCATACTGCTTGTTGCAAAACACATGAAATTGATACAAAGATGAGATTGGTCAATTTTCGTGTCACTTAGCAAGCAATAAATAGTAAGCAGACAGAAATACAACATAAAATATAATACAAAATATTAAAAACGTTTGCATAAAACCTGTAAACAAATTTTATTTATTAGAACTTATTTACTACTACTATTACTATGGCCAGGGCCAGCACAAGGAGATAAGGTGTCTTAGGCAAACCTCCTCCCTTGTGCCCAAGCCCCCCCTCCTGCACAAGGGAGAAGGTTTGCCTCCCGCTTCCCTTCTGCGGGACTTGCAACAATAGCAATGACCATGAAGAGTCCCACAGTGCATACCTTTAAACTTTCCAATCTATAAAACCCATGCTTATCCCCACAATTTACTACTAAGCCTACTAAAGGAATAAATATACTTACAATAAGAATATTTTTGTCGGAACCGTTGCCTTGAAAGATCCACCTTCTCATGGCAATCTGCTCCTTTTTATTCTATTTATATAGGTACGCAACCCTCAACATTTACCAAGGGATATTATAAACCCCTTATTTAAATCAGAAAAGAACCCCTTATAAAGAAAACAATTCACTTAGCTGTCACCACCGTTCAAGTATATCATGTTGTAATTATTGTAGCAAGCGTGGACTGCTAGAAACCGGTGTATCATTCATTCACTGCTTCACCCCGATTCTGCTGCTTCCCACCCCCCTGCCGGCTCTCCCCATCCTGAGCATCAGGATGTTCAGTCCTGCAACCTGCATTTCTGCATGAGGTCCATAGGCATTCCCACAGGTAGTCATAAATGTGTGGCGCCATTGTAAAATTGAATTTACATGTCAATTTGTTTTTTAAAGACCACCCCACACATGCCTCCACCACACTCCCATGCAACATAGACGTCATCATGCCAGACACATGTAAATTGAGGCCTTTCTAAAATGACTTTTGGGACATGGATGCAATCAGCATGTGTAAATGGGCATTTTCAGATAGGCAAATCATGAATAGAGCCTTTAAAATGATCCCTTACTGTGTGGAGGGAAGGCCTGGCAATCTACTTCTGGTCACACCTTGCCAGGGGATAGGGACAACTTTCCACAGGGTTGCCAAGAGTCAGCATTGGCTTGATGACATTTAAACAACAACTATTACAATGACTACTATTATTTATTATTTGTATGGCACCACAAGACATATGCAGCGCTGTAGAGCTTAGAATCTACAAGATACCCAAATACAACAAACGGGACTAGGGGTAAAATGAAGGAGAAAGTGTTATAACGTGGTATATAAGAGAATGTAAATAAATAAATAACACATATGACTGGTAAATAAAAGAATAAGGGGATCAGGATACAAAAGCAGCCTTGACAAGGTGTTTTTTTACCTTGGATTTGAATAGGAGCTCAGATGGAGCCCGATGTACCGACTCTCAGGTTGTCTGTTCCCAGGCATGCGGTGCAGCAATTTAGAATGAGCGGAGTCTGGAGTTGGCAGTGGAAGAGAAGGGCACAGATAAAAAATGATTTGTCTGATGAAAGGAGTTCCTAAGGAAGGGCGTAGGGAGAGATAAGGGAGGAGAGGTATTGAGGAGCCACAGAATGAAAGCACTTTAGCCCAGTAAGAGAAGTTTGAACTGGATGAGGAAATAGGGAGGCAATGAAATGACTTTGAAGAGAGGTTATACATGAGTGTAGCAGCACTGGTAGAAGATTAGACTTTGAAGGGATTGAAGGAGAGAGAGATAATTCAGAGGAAGACCAGTGAGGATCAGGTTACAGTAGTCTAAAAGTGAGGAGACTAGAGAGTGGATAAGGGTCTTGGTAGTGCGTTCAGAAAGGAAGGGATACATTTTGCTGATGTTATAGAGAAAGAAATTACAGGTTTTTGCTATCTGTTGGATGTCTGAAGAGATTCACCCAAGGCGGTATAAAACAGGTCTCCTCTGACATAGACAATTTACACTGTAGTAGCAGCATAACAATAGCAAAATAACCCCATGTCGGCATAATAGACACATTTTCTACTGGGGAAGTTGAGAAGAACCTACAAACAGACAAAGTATCAAACACACCTGAAATAAAAAAAATCATAAAAGAATATTTACAGTTCTGAAATAATATGGATATGTAGGGCATTCATATAAACATACACACTCACACATACACACACCGATAGATAGAAGGGCAGACGGACTTTCAAAGCCAACAAGTTCTGTTAAGTATCTCTGCCTGTGACTTGGACATAGAATAAAATGCTGATATGAATTGTTAATAAAATTTTTTATAGTAATAATGGCCTATCCAGATGGTCAGAAAACCTGTTTGTATTCATTCTACTTACGTATAGTGAACTTTGGAACCCCTTATTGAAATCATGAAACGCCCCTATGAGACCACATTCATCAATGTGCTTGTTTAACCACGAGATGCCCAGTCTCCTATGGTCTTCTGCAATTCTTTGTTGTTTTGATGACTCTGAAACATTTTGTGACTTCTGAAAATTTGAGGACTCATTTATTTCAAATCCCTTATGAATATTATATAGCTGGGAGGGAACTTTCCAATAACTTAGAAATGTAATGGCTGAATCCCGCAGGGCAAAAGACATAGGGGTATGTTTACGAAACCATCTTAATGTTGCAGCGGTGGTATTATCGCGTGAAAAGTGACGTTATCGCACGATAATTTTACATTATCGCGTGATAACGTCACTTATCGCGCGATAACGCAGCTGCTCGTTAAGGCACCCTAACACCGTGAAATCTGGCTCTGAAGGGTGGAGTAAGGCTTCCCAGAGGGCGGAGAGAAGGGGGTCAATGGGAGGAGAGTGGGAGGGTAGAGGCTCCAGGCACACTAATGCTGTGAAATCTGGATCTGAATACTAACGCCAGCGAAACCCTCGCGTTAAGGCACATTTGCAGCAAAGAGAAACCATTTCAGTCAGCAATGTACAGCAAAGCCAGAGAGACCCAAAACGTGATAGTAGTGATACATGTGCACGGAACAAAAAGGCAAATAAACATAGAAAATGACCTGAACCACATTTAAAATCCCCAAAACCAAGCTGGCCAATAGTGATATTAATGAGAAACATAAAGAAACACTACTGAGAAAGCATAAAAATGAAGATATCATGTTTGGAAGGGTCTATGCTCTGTCCCCCTACAAGGTGAATGATCCCACATTGGAATAGCAGTGTTCAGGGTTTTCCCTTTATATTGGGCAGGTTTGTTATGGCATGCACATGTGCCGCAACAGCAGGGTGAGCATGTAGGAAAGGGAAACTGTACAGATCCTGGAAATGGGATACAGAGGGCTGCAGCCGGCACATGCTTTGGTGCAGCTGGGGCACAGCGAGGACTAGGCAGATGCCTAGGTGGCACATAGGAATGCTGAAACTGTAGAGTAGCCAGACAGCAACTGATGAGGGTCCAACATGGGCACGAGTGTGTTTCTCACAGTGTCACAGGGGATAGTACCCAGCAGGTACCCCCAAGGGCACAGAACATTGGCAGGCTGTGGGGGGGGGGGGGGGGGGAAGCACGCATGTCCATGTAGGCACCCCTACCCGAGAATCCACATCATAGGCAGCTGCCTACAGGCATACTGGATGGCCTGGGACTGCACACCACCAGCACCACCGGCATAATGACATGTCAGCATGCTGGCGGAGGGTGGCTGGTGGCGGAGGGGGCAATGGCATCTACCCACAGCAGACCATGACCTAGCCCCGTTTAGCTGGGTGCCATGCACTGCAACAGACAGGATCTGTCTGACGAACAGTCATGGCATCCCCAGGGAATGACCCCATCCCTGTGGCAACAGTGTAGTGCAGTACACACAGCCAGTGTGTTCATGAGCAGAAGGTCACAAGTTCAAGTCCCAGCTGTGGCTCCTGCCAACCCAGTCCCCATATTTTACCCAGTACTAAACCATGGTAATAAAGACGGAACCTTTATTGCAGATCACTGGTCAACATTGAAATCGTTACTGACTTTAAAAAGGCCCTAATCTGTAGTATCTTGGTGAGCTGAACACAGATATAACATTAAAAAAAATTATTGGCTCTCGTTTTGAAGATATTGCATGTAGTTCATTTTTGACGTTTCACCGTGTAAATTTATCCAGTAGGACATCAACAACATCCCAAATAAGCCTTGAATGATGTAATATTGCATCACATTGCATAATACCAGCATGCACACATCATCCAAAGTTGATTGCATCATTTTCTGATGCAATGCAATACTACTGCCAGATGGCTGCTGAAGCCATCTGACGTCAGCAGTGTACTATACACAGTCAGAAAGGAAAGTAATCTGGTATTCTGTTCCGATATTGAAAGCCTCATAAATGCCTTAAAAATCACTCATGACCCACAAGACTGGAAACTATTTATTGACTCTTCGAAAATGAGTCTGAAGGCTGTGCTTTTGAACAATGGAAACCGTCTTCCATCTATTCCAGTAGCGCATGCCGTCCACATGAAAGAGACATACGATAACTTAAAGCATCTACTGACTTCCACTCCTTTCACACTCAGTTTAAGTTACTTACTCTAGTTCACAGGGCTCTTCACACTAGTACTCCACAATATCTGGCAGACCTTATTACATTCCACACCCCCAGACACACTCCCCGCTCCTTCCACTTAACCTCCTTAATCTCCCTTCCCCCTCCCTCGCTCACCTTCAATCCACCCACTCCTCTACTTTCTTTTTCATTGGCCCCGCATTCTGGAATTCACTCCCCACCTCCCCCCGGTTAGAACCCCATCACACCACCTTCAAGAGAGACCTAAAAACCCACCTCTTTTCCTTGGCCTATGACCTTCCCTCCCCTCTTGTCTGATCGTGTCCCCTACGTATAGTCCCGTATCCTTTCTCTTGTTCTATTATATCAACTATTGTAACTTCCTTTCCTCCTTTCTGGCCCTGTGCCTGTTTCTAATTGTTTGTGAATTGTAAACCACTCTGATTGATAAAGTAGGGTGGTATATCAAATAAATAAACATAAACATACAGCTGGCACCTCTGTGGTGACTTGAAGGTAGTTGCCCTTTTAATGGGACTGCAGCAGGGATATATAAAATACATGTGTTTCTTATGTGAGTGGGATAGCCGAGCAAGGGATTGGCACTACTTGTGGAAGGAATGGAATCGCAGACAAAATGTAACAGCTGGAGAGAAGAATATCCAGCACTCAGCTCTGGTTGAGGCTCACAAAATCCTGCTACCACCCCTTCACATCAAACTAGGTTTGATGAAAAACTTTGTGAAAGCCATGGACCGCACTTCGCCAGCTTTCTGATACCTGCATGAAAAATTCCCTTGACTCAGTGAAGCAAAGATTAAAGAGGGAGTTTTTGTGGGTCCTCAGATTCGAGAGCTCTTCAAAGATGACTGGTTCAACAACTTGCTGCAGGGTGATGCGAAACAAGCATGGAATGCTTTTCGCCTAGTATCAACAAACTTTCTTGGGAATGTTAGGGCAGAAAACTACAAGGAACTAGTAGAAGACATGCTGATGCAGTATCAGAAACTTGGCTGCAATATGTCTCTAAAGATCCATTTCCTTGATTCCCATCTCAATTTCTTTCCTGACAACTGTGGTATGGTATGGAACAAGGCGAATGTTTTCACCAGGATATCGCAACGATGGAGCAATGATACCAGGGAAAATGGTCCACTACAATGCTGGCTGACTACTGCTGGATACTCCCCAGAGAAGCTCACAAACAGCTGTACAAGAGACAGGCAAAAAAATCTAAGAAGTAGTCTATGACTTGTTTTTTTACAGGTATTAACCGAAGGCCTATTATATTTACTATTGACATGCATTTTATGATGCAAACAATTCTTGTAGATTACAAAAAAACTAGAGCCAACTTTGCAATTTCACTGTCATATTCGTGTTCAACATATAAAATTGATAAGAAATGACTATTTTTATTTCAGTAACATGACTTTTGTAAAAAATTGTTGACCAGTGTAACATAAACATGCCTGAAACGTCTATATTTTACCCTACAAAGCACAGACACCATAAACATGTGCAATACCTAGAGCAGAGTTTCCCAACTGCAGTCGTGGAGGCCAAACACTATTCAGGTTTCATGCTGTCTCCAATAAATATGCCTGTGCTGCTTTTGTATGCGCTGCCCCCATGGTATGCAAATGTATCTCATGCATATTCATTAGGGACAGCATGAAAACCTGAACAGTGTTTGGCCCAGCAGGACCGGAGTTGGGAACCTCTGCCCTAGAGCAGCGGCCAACAGGGGCATAAATACCCACACCCACAGGCACCACTATCCAAAGCCTCATGGAGAGTCAGGCTGTTGGGCCCTGCGCGCAGCAGCATCTACCAATACTAGCACCTTCGTACCTTAGCAATGCCGTCTTAAACATGGAAACACATTACACATATATCAAAAGGTTGTTATGATTAATGGCAGATAGCAATTCCTAAGTTAAGCACAATTTTCAGATAGAGCTGCATAATATCAACTTTTCTGATATCTGTGGAGTGTGTTTCAGTTTTGGTTTCTGACAGTGTTTACCACTCCGAGGAGTGACCCCAACAGTATTGCGTACCATAGCCATGCCTGCACTGTGCCCAGAACTGGTGTGGTGGCCAGGGCTGCCAAAAGCCTCTATATTTGCACAATGCTGGCATAGGTGTGGGAGTGTGTGTCTGTCTATCCAGTGTGTGGTGGCTGCCAACACCTTACTCAGCCCACACTGCTTGCACTGTTTCCAGTGTTAGCCTGCCAATGTGCATAACGAAGAGCAAGGTACCGTGGGTATGGCCTGGACAGGGAGGCCTGGGCAGGATGCATTTGCACAGGGCATAGGGCAATGGCTGGGACATTGTAGTGCCCGGCCACCACCTGCATGGACAGGGTGGCCACAGCATGTCCTGCTGGGTGGTCACTCTCACCCTGACTGAGCAGTGACCACGGCATGGCTAGGTTCCCCCATAGTGCTATACAGTATTTCTCTCAAGTGATGTTTATGGGTTCTCTTTTTTGAGGCCCAATCACTGACTTATCTGCTTGGTGTGTATGCTGACATCCCAGTTTTGGGTATATGCATCTCCTCTATGCACATGCACTATGGACTAGCTAGCAGACTGTCTGCAGTTAGTATGTGTATGGCTAGAACACCTTGCAGGGTGCAGTGGCTAGAGACTCACTGTGCTTGCTGCTGGAGAATGTCAGATAGTGGTGGGGGCAGCTGAGCATTATCCAGACCTACTGTCTGTCTGCCTTGTCTTATGGATGTGTACAGATCTGCACTGACTGCCCTGTAGGGTGCCTGTTCCCCAGCAGGACTGGGGTGGATGGTCCTCTCTACTGCCACCATTGCAGGGAGGTAGAATGTGGATCTGTTGGTGGGAGAGGGTGGTTTGGGTGGTGGCACATAATCTGCCTATGGGTCCAAACACCCCCTTCACCTATATCATGTGACTATGGCACCAACACAGTATAAGCACTATTCTGGATTCATCATAGCCCATAAGGGCTAGACATGACTGAGAAATACAGATGGACACAGATGCATCCTAGGTGTGTCTGCAGGAACTACCTGTCACACACACTAGCACTGATGGGGATATGCAGCATGGCTTCTTTAAGCTATGAAAGGTGCTGCAGACCTGCTGCTGGGTGCTCCACCTCACCCTCATGGTGAGCAAAGTACCCGCATGGTCAGTACCCCCTACCAGGCTGAGGTGCTGTGGGGGTGCACACGGTCAGTTCCCCCTACCAGGCCGAGGTGCTGTTGGGGTGCATACCCCATCTAGTGATAATCTGTAGACTGCTGATTTGCATGTGCAGTGCATCATGGGTACGGGTGGGTTAACCCTATCCCGGTAACCACAGCAGACAGTTTGTGTGGTGACCTGAAGTCCTTCTGTAGCCAGTCAGGGGTTTGTTAGTAGCTATAGCCCACTGGTAACTTCACTGCCTGTTGGAGCTGGAGGTCATGGGTTTGATCCCATGGTGGGGTTATTTGATAGGGCTGTCTGAGGCATTTTCTTTTTTTAAATTTAAATTAGTGCTGCCAGCAAAAACACACTCACAGCGCTGCAACCTTAAGGTGCCCTATAAAGCGCCATATAAGGCGCCCTATAGGGAACATTATAAGGTGCCTAGGCGGACAGTGCACTTTATAATGTGCTCTTTGGAGTGCCTTATAGGGCGCCTTATGTGGCACCTTAGGTTACGGCACTGTGAGGGTGTTTGCTGGCTGCACTAATTTAAATTAAAAAGGAAAATGTCTCAGACAGCACTGATTTAAAGTAAAGGGTAATGCCTCAGACAGCCTTATAAATTAAGCCCACTGGGGGATCAAAATCATGACCCCTGTTTCACCAGTCAATGTATTAACCAGTGTGCTATACCTCTGTTGCTGTGTTTGTAGGTCAGCGCGCCTAATTAAGGCTAACGCGCGTTAACATGCCACTGCTCCCTCTATCACACGAAAATGGACTTTATCGAACGATAACCCGAAATGCAACCTTAAGAACGGAATGCCCACTACCTTATATGGCATTCATCACAGTAAGACTGCAACTATTGCCAGTAACATTAAGGGGTATGTTTACTAAACTGCGGTAATGTCATTTGCGGTAGGTTCCGTGGTAAAGGTAGAGATGCCCATATAAAGGCATGGGTGGTGCATCGTTACAGCAAGCTGACAGAGAACGCACATTACATGGCGCCTTAGAATAACAAGCGTTACAAGGCGCCTTGTAAAACACCTTGCAAGGCACCTTGTAAGGCGCCTTATAAGGCATCTTGTAAGGCGCCATGTAAGGTGCCTAGTAAGGTGCCTTGTAAGGTGCCTCAGAAGGCGCTCTATAGGGCCTCCTAGGCTAAGCGCCATATTAGGCACCCTTGGACAAGTCACCGCAGAAGGCACCCTGGGCTATGGAACCATAGGTTAAGGTGGCCTAACAAGGTTATGGTGTCCTAGGTTAGTGTGCCCTAGGGACTGCCCTAGGATGACATGCATGACCTGTGCGGAACAGAGACAGATGTAGCCCTAACACTAGATAGAGCACTCAGGAAAGGCAATGAACAGGTGAGTGAAGGAGGGAGAAGTGGGAGCCGCTGGACCTGCCATATCTGCGGGCATCCCATGTGCCTGCCAGTACTGATGACAAACATGGTGGGGCAGCTGTACTACAGCACAGGGTGTTGGCATTGTAAAGTACCAGAAAAACTGTTGGTGGCAGACGATGGGAATACGTGTCCCCCAGTGGAGGCGGAGGTGGAAGGATAGTTACAATGATGGGTGGACAGAGGAGTGGTTGTGCCATGCAGATCAGGCACAGGCGAGGCAAGCACGATGAGGCGCAATGCAGGAAAGGGTAGCAGTGCAGGACATGGGCTGGCAGCCTGCACAGGCAGACAGAACTCTACACACCTGACAGACGCAGATAGACGGATCGAGGGAATGTTGGCAATTGTGGCGAGGGTATTATGGGCTGGAAGCGCAGATCTGCAAAAATATGACCTCTACAGGCATGCACACTATTTGAGTAGGACAGGCATGAGAGGAGGGAACAATGAGGAACTGAACCAATGAACACTGCCAAGAATGGCAATGTATTAACCAGTAGGCTATACCTCCATGGTGCATATCACAGCAGTACCCATGATGCAATGCACATGCTGAATAGCTGTCTACAGCTGATCACGAAATGGGGTCTGCACCTCTCCGGTACCTCAGCTGGGAAAGACGAACTGACAGTGTGTGATACTGGCACAGAGTAGCTACAGACCATGCCATTGTGCAGGTTCTGTGGTCACCCTGAGGGATAGGATTGGTGCCCAGCACTAGGTCTGCAGTACATGTGGTACTAGAGATAGGTCCTGCTGTACATCCCCATCACTACCAGTGTGTGACAGGTGTTCTGTGCAGTGCAGCCAAAGGTAATTTGGTGTCTGTCTGTATCCTGCAGTCACATGTGGCCCTGTGGGACCAGACACCAGCCAGATTAGTGTGTACCCCATGTGAGGGTCTGGCTGACATGGGAAGCTGTTATCAGGGCAGAGGGGTTCCTGCAATTGCATGAGGTGTGTGTAGCAGTGGTTGTATAGGTCACAGTGGTATACACTACATACCCCAAAAGGCCCACATCACCCTTTTCTAGGTAAAGAACAGGGCTCCCACCCCAGGGATGCAACCTCCATCCTGTTTGTACAAGACAGCCCTCCAGAGTTGGTGGGCCAGAGCCATACCTATGACTGGGACAGTGGCAGACCAGCAGCAATGCTGGGGTTAGGTCTGGAAACCCCAAGTGCTTCCCACCACTGTTTGCCAGTCACCAGCAGACAGCACAGTCAGACTGTACCTTAAAGATGTTCCGACCATGCACAGTCTAACTGCAGACAACATTTTGGTGGTGGTGAGAATCGAGGAGGAATGTGACACATTCTATATACCCTTTCGATGTCTAGGACATCTGCACCTTGCCCACTCACAATCTTAAATGACAGAGGTGTAAGGCAGGGGTCTCCAAATCCAGCCCTGGAGGGCCACAAACCAGTCAGGTTGGCTGGATATCTCTAATGCATATATATCTCATGCATATTCATTAGGGATATCCCAAAAACCTGACTGGTCTGCAGCTCTCCAGAACCAGGGTTCCCCACCCCTGCACTAGAGACAAATAGTGTCAAGCACTATGTGGGAACCTAGACCTGCCATGGTCACTGTCGTTCAGAGTGAGTGCCCTCCCAGCATGCCATGCTGTGGCCACCCTGTCCATGCAGGTGGTGGTCAGGCACTACAGTGTCCTAGCCATTGCCCCACACCCTGTGAAGATGCATCCTGGCCAATCTGCCCTGTCTGGGCCATACCCAGAATACCTTGCTCCTCATTATGCATCTCATCAGGCTAACGCTGGTAACAGTGGGACATTTTGGGCCCAGTGAAGTGTGGGCAGCCACAGAACAATGGATAGACATACAAACACGCTCACTCCTTTTGCAGCATTATACAAAGATAGGGGTGGTTGGCAGCCCTGCCCGCCACACTAGTCCTGATCACAGTGCTGACATTGCTAAACTGTGCAGGGGGTAGTAGTAGTGCTCTGGTGATAACATCATCCCAATGCTGGGGCCAACAGCCTGCCACTCCATCCATCATTGGATTGTGGAGACCGTGTGAGTAGGTGTTTGCACCCCTGTTCACCGCTGCTTTGGGCTTTGCACATGTTGCTGTTGTATTTGCATTGTAGGGTAAAATATAGGGATATGCTCTGCAGGAACCACAGTTGGGACTTGCACCTGTGACCCTCTGCTCCTGGACACACTGGCTGGGTGTACTGCACCACAGATGCATGGTAGTCCCTGGGGCTACCTGCACTTTTCCTCAGCCAGACCTTTTATGTTGCACTGCACACCACGTACTGATGCAGAGCATGGCCTAGGTCCACTGCAGGGAGGTGGCACTGCCCCCTCCAGTACAGGCACACGCCCCCCTGCCAAGCTGATGTGGCCATTTGCTGTCGGTGCTGGTAGTGCGCAGTCCCAGGCCATCCACTGTGTAGGTAGCCGCCCGCCTAGGGAGCGGGTTCCTGGGTGGGGGGCATACATGGACATCCTCACATCCCCCCATCACTGCCTACCACTATTATGTCCCCTCCACATGGGGGCGGGATGGCTGGGGGGATGTCAGGTCTGTGCCCTAGCGACTATTGGCTAGGGTGGACCAGGTAGATATTGGTGGATTGTGTTTGGCCTTGGTTAACTGCTGTCTTGCTGATCTCCGGTGTCTATGTTCCTATGTGACACCTAGGCGCCCGCCTGGTCCACCCTGTGCCCCAGCTGCCCATGCTACATGTCCCACCTGCGGCCCCCTATGCCCCATTTGCACCATCACCATAGTGGCCATTCATACATTGGCACTATGGTATTGCTGTACATGGAGCACTACTATCACAGTTTTTGGGCTCCCTACCTGGGCTGTACATTGCTGACACGAAAATGGTTTCTCTCTCCTGCATATGTGCATCTAACGGCAGGTTTTCAATCGCGTTAGGATTCAGCTCTTCAGATCAGCACGTGAATGGAGCCTCTCCCCACCCACACTCCGCCCATTGACCCCTTCTCTCCGCCCTCTCTCCACCTTCTGCGGTGTTTACCGCGCCGTGGAACGTCTACGATCGTTAATGTTACATAACGCGCGTTATGTAACGTTACCGCAGTTTAGTAAACATACCCCTAAGACGGTTTAGTAAACATACCCTTTTGCAAGCTTCCCTACTTTCTTTTAGCATTTCATCATCTGTCTGTTCATCCTGGCCAGGTAGGCAGTAGTATACCCCTACTGCCATTCCCTTCCCCTTTTTACATGGAATTTCTTTCTATCCATAAAGATTTGACAGTATATTTTATTTCCTGTAAACCTTTATCCTGTTTAACTCAATGCCCTCTTTAACATATAGCATCATCCCTCTACCTATGTGATCTACCCTATCATTGCGATATAGTTTGTACCCAGGTATTATATTGTCCCATTGGTTGTCCTCCTTCTACCATGCTCTGAGATGCCAATTATATCTAACCTTTCATTCAGTGCTATATTTTCTAACTCTCCCATCTTATTTTTTAGACTTCTAGAATTTGCATACAGGCATTTCAAAGTTTGTTTTTTTCATATAAACAGTCTGGCTATCAGATAACAGGGATAATTTGGAGTCTTTCAACTCAGTCTGGTTTTTACTTAAAGGCACCTGGGTTACCTTTACCTTTATTGGAACCTCTCTGTCTAGATTCCCTAACTTCCCTGTTTTGCTAGTATCAAAGATTTATCAAGATTAATGCCAGCAGCCTAGTTCCACTCTGTTTAAGGTGGAGCCTGTCCTTTTGGAAAAGCCCCCCCCCCCCCACCTTCCTGAAAATATTGCCCAGTTCCTAACAAATCCAAAACCCTCTTCTTTGCACCATCGTCTCATCCATGCTTTGAGACTCCAGAGCTCTGCCTGCTTCTCGGGTCTTATATGTGGAACGGAAAGTATTTTTGAGAATGCTACCCTGGAAGTTCTGGATTTCAACTTTCTACCTAAAATCCTAAATTTAGCTCCAAGAATTCCCTCTCATACTTTCCTATGTCATTGGTACTAACATGTACCAAGATAGTTGGCTCCTCCCTAGTACTATCTAAAACCTTATCTACATTGTTCATGAGATCTGCTACCTTCGCATCAGGCAGACATGTTACCAGGTGATCCTCATGTCCACCCACCACCCAGCTATCTACATGCTATTTTTGGGGCATAGAGGAGTAACCTAGTGGTTAGAGCAGCAGCCTGTTAAACAAGAGACCAGGGTTTGAATCTCACCATCATGTTTTGGGCAAGTCACTTAACCCTCCATGGTCTCGGAAGACAGACCTGACAATCTGCTTCTGGTCACACCTTGCCAAGAAAACCCAGGGGCTGATGGGTTACCAGGAATCAGCTTGCAGTGCATTTTTACGGGCTGGACAAGTAAGAGATGATATATTCCAAAATGTGAGAAAGAAAAGAAATGCTAGTCTCCTTATATATCTTGTTAAACTGAAGCTATATGTGAACTGTCTATTTCTTACACAGATATGTCCATATTTTTATACTTAGGGGTATGTTTACTAAACCGTCTTAAAGTGTGCCCATCGTTAGTGTGCAGGATGCCATAAAAGGAGTGGGTGTTCCAGTCTAAACGTCGCAAGCGCGCGTCAGTGCGCGATAATGTGCTCTGCGCACACTATCGCGCGATAAGGTGCGTAACGCACGTCAACGCGTGGTTAGCACAAGTAGGCGCACTGACCTGTAAACAGAGCAAAAAAGGTGTAGTATAATGGTTAATACACCGACTGATGATACAGGGGTCATGAATTTGACTCCTGAGTGGGCCTGCAGAAGAAGGCTGTCTGAGGCAGTACCCATTGCATTTACCCACCGTTAGCTGAGGCAGTTCCCCTTTTAATTGAAATCTGTGCTGCCAGCAAACACACCCTCAAAGTGCCGTAAAAGAAGGTGCTGCAGAAGGCGCCTCCCAAGGCGCCCCAGAGGGCACCTTTTAAAGTGCACTGTATGCCAAGACACCCTATAATGTTGCCTATAGGGCACCCTAGAGGGTGCTGTATAGGGTGCCCTATGAGCCGCTGCAAGGGTACAGCACCGCTTTGGATGGCAGCACTGCACATGGTAATCCCTGGTCATCCTAAGTAGGCGAGCTGACATACAAGCAGCAAGAGCAGTGTAGCATAATGGTTAATACAATGACTGATGGTACGGGGTCATGGGTTTGACTCCCAAGTGGGACTGCTGAAGAAGGCTGTCTGAGCCTGTACCCAATGCATTTACCCACTTCCAGCTGAAGCACCCCCCCCCTTTTTTAAAGTAAATCTGTGCTGCCAGCATACACACCCTCAAAGTGCCGTAAAAGAAGGTGCTGCAGAAGGCGCCTCCCAAGGCGCCCCAGAGGGCACCTTTTAAAGTGCACTGCATGCCAAGGCACCCTATAATGTTGCCTATAGGGCACCCTAGAGGGTGCGGTATAGGGTGCCCTATGAGCCGCTGCAAGGGTACAGCACCGCTTTGGATGGCAGCAATGCACATGGTAACCCCTGGTCATCCTAAGAAGGTGAGCTGACATGCAAGCAGCAACAGCAGCGTAGCACAATGATTAATACAATGACTGATGGTACAGGGGTCATGAGTTCGACTCCCGAGTGGGCCTGCAGAAGAAGGCTACCTGAGGCAGTACCCATTGCATTTACCCACTGCTAGCTGAGGCAGTTCCCCTTTTATTTGAAATCTGTGCTGCCAGCAAACACACCCTCAAGGTGCCATCATATAAGGTGCCCAATAAGGCACGCCAGAGGGTACAGTATAAAGTGCACTGTCCACCAAGGCACCCTATAGGGTCTCCTATAAGGCCCCCATAGGGTGCCTTATAGGGTGTCCAATGAGGCATGGTAAGGGTACAGCACTGTTTCTGATGGCAGCACTGTGCATGTAAAAGTGTGGTAAACCTAAGAAGGCCCCTCCATCTGCAAATACAGCAACAGTGCTGTAGCACAATGGTCAATACATTGAGTGATGGCACAGGGGGTATGAGTGCAAGTCCCCAGTGTGCCAAATGAGTAAGGCTGATAGAGGAAATTACCTCTTCTGTTATCAATCTGTGCTGTCATCAGAAACATAACCAAACCCGAGTGCCATAAAACCATGCACCTTTTCAGGGTGCACCAGAGGGCACATCCTAAACAACCATGTCAGCGAAGACGGGTTATGATGTGCCCCAGAGGCCATGTTGAAAGGTTGCAAACCCCCAAGGCACCATAGTAGGCACCCCAGAAGCTGTTGAACCGACGGTGTGATGCAAGATGCCCCAAGGATGTATAGGTGAACCCAAAAACATTGCCCAAGTGCAGTAAGGTCCACCAATTTGAAGGGCAAGAGAGGTATGTGGCAAACAGACATGTAACCCTAACACTACACAGAGCAACAAGGAAAGACAATACATAAATAAAGGAAGGACATAGAGCAGATCTGATGGACCAGACGAATCAGCGTCCAGCCCATGTGGCTGCTTGAAAGCTGCACAAACATATCGGGGGCAGCTGCAGCGATGCACAGAGGGAAGGTAATGTACCATGCAATAATGACAGTGTGTGGCAGAGGATGGGAAGAAGTGTGCAGCAGAAGAGGTAGAAGTGGCAGGATAGGAGGACTGTCATGATGACAGTGGAGTAGCTGTGCCATGCAGAGGACACACAGGAGATGCAACCAGAGAGACCCACAATGCAGGAATGTATAGGAGTGCAGGATGTGGGGGTAGCAGCTTGCACACCAGGGTAGGACGGCACACAGCTGACAGACACACATAGATGGACAGAAGGATGGCTCACAACTGTGATGAGGGTACAATGTGCTCATAGCACAGATCTGCACAGATATGACTGTTACAGGGATGAAAGGTGGTTGTGCAGGACAGGCGGACAAATGAAAGAGAACAGAGAGGAGTCAAGCCCATGACCAGTAGCACAAATGACAATGCACAAACCTGTAGGCCACACCACCAGCGTCAACCCAGTAGCAAAGGCTGCATACAAATGTACTGGAGGGCATCACAAGACACCTGCTGGCCCTCAGGATAGGCAAAGCCCCAACAGTAACAATGATGAAATGCATATGCATATCTGCTGTGTAAAGAGCAGATCACAGTCAGTAACTGGGAGCACACACACATAGGGCCACATGTACACACACAATGAAAGGTCATGCAGTGGATACAGCATGCAAAAGAGGAAAGAAAAGAATTCTCAAGGGCATCAGAGGATGCTCTGTGGAGTAGGTGCATAATATGTACCTGGAGAGGAGAGAAGTGAACCTGCAAACAGGTGCACTACACACCAGCTGAAACACAGCAATATCAAACCCCCAATCGGACTGCCATGTACACACCTTAAATAACGAGACATATGTAACAGCTAATATGTGATGGGTAGGCAACTCAGAGGGCACACTTTGGTGTTCTGTGAAAGGATGGAGGTGTGTGTGTAGAGGTGATGAACCTGCTGGTAATTAGTGGTCATATTAGCACAAAAGCAAAAACAAAACACCATGAGGGGATCAAACCTGCAACCAATGGTGTTAGATCATATGCCGTAAACAACTAATCCAAACAAACACAATGAGAACACAGAGCACAATGCAGAAATAGCCCCACAAGGGAAGGGTGTGTATGGGGACCTGTAATACCCAGTGATGTTGCAAATGGCTAGCAGACAGACAGCTGACACCATACAAGGATGTGAACACAGGTAGGCCATGTACATGACCAGAGAAATACTACATACAAGTGTTGGTGGGATGAAAGATTGTTGGAGTAGCCCAGTGGTGAGAACACTGTCAGGGTCACCAAGCAAACAGGGTTAAAATCCAACTAGCACCCATTGTGGCCCTGGGCAAATCACGTCACTTGCCAGCACCTTGGAAGAAGTGCCTGACAAACCACCTCCAATGACACTGCCAAGAAAACCTTGGGGTCTTTGGGTAACAATGAGTCAGGACTGACACAAAGGCACACATGGGACAATGCATGTTTGTCACCATGACCAAGCAGCAGCAGAGACAAATGTATGTAAAACACATATGTTCATTTGGAGAAGCATGACAGATAGTGTAGATAAGGCCATCATACTATCAATGTGAGGGGATCCCTGGTGAAAGACGGGAACACATTTAGCAGGGTAGCTACCCACATCCCACAGAAAGGCCACTGGCCCACCCACAAATGAGGGTCAGGAGACACAATGTGCATCAGGTGCATGGTGTGCAGTATGCATTAGGCCCAGCCCCCCCCTACTGTTGTATCTCTCCAATGTGCCGCCCACTTATGAGGGCACGTAGACAGTAGGACGTGCATGATGAGGGCCCAACACACATCTATCATGATTTATGTCCACAAACATATCTATCTTGCAACACAGGAGGCACACAAATGGAAACAGCATGTGTTAAAACGTTGTAATTGTAAAAAAAAATTAAAACCTCATGTTACAGCACCCACATAATCCCTGACATAGGAATCCAAGATGCTACAATGTAACCGTAAACAATCAGCTAATGCACATTGAGGATATGCGAACAGGTAGTAGAGGCACACGAACACAGACAGCATCCAAAACAAAATACCTGCAGAAACATGCATAGGTAACACTGTGCAGGAGGCCCCCCTGCACTGGTTGGTGTATAGACAGTGTCTGTACACTGTCACCCGGTTGCCGGTGACACAAAGATTATACGCCACTAGGTAGCGCTGTTAAAGAACAAAGAGTCCAAGTGTAGGGTACTAAAGGCTTTTATTCCCCGTTTAAAGCAAGGTTCAACTAAGAGATATTTTAGATAACAGAAACAGTCCTTTGTTTTAAAAAGTACCAATGTTCACTGGCTAGTTAACTGTTACTTCACAGTTTAAAGCAGGTTTTCTTCAAAGTAATATTCAGTATAATAAACATCAAATTATACTTCATTTATTCTTCTGTGGAGCATACACACTCTGGAGCATAGGCAGTGCACCAATCACATTCCATTCCTCAGGCAAAGGTGAGGGAATAGTGCTGGGAGAATCCACTTCCATCAAATCCTCTCCCCTATACTGATTCAAAGGGCTTCCACTGTCCCTGTCTATTTCAGCATGGTAATCTCCAGCTGGGGAGTTTGGCTTCACATAACCAGGGACTCTTAAGGCTGGCGGTAGTTTAGTAAACCAGTCTTGACTCTTGTTTCTCCTAGGAGGAATACTTCTTTTAGTATAACTTTTAGCAGTGCAATCATTACAGTTAATCTTCAATGACTCATACCTTGGCTCACTGAGCAAAAACTTCCGTTGCTTATTAAACTGCTTTTCCCTCTGAATAGGTGAAACTGGGTAATGATCCTCTAGAGATAAGCTTCTGTCAGAACCTCCCTCTCTGGTTCTTAGCTTTCTTCTCTCTATGTTACAAACAGGCAGAGTATAGGAACTAGGCGTGGCAGAGCCTCTCACCTTGGAGCAACTTCCACCAAACTCCCCTTGCACAACAGGTCCAGTTTGGGCTTTCTGGCTTCCCACCTTGTGAGGTCTGTTTCTCCTCCAGCTTCCGCTTGGCTTCTTTCACAGCAATCAGGCTTATGTCCTTGATAGCCTCCAGGCTCCTCTGCTGTTTCTCCTTCTAGTCCAGCTCCAGTTCCTTCTTCCTCTTTCTCCTCCTTCCTCAGCTCCTGCTGCTTCATATGCTCATTCCACTGCCTTCTCTTCCACTGCTGCTTATGCCACTCCTGTCCAGAAGCATTCTGCTCTGGCTTATAAAGTGAACCGTTACTGCTGACTTCCTGGTTCCCTTTCAGCTGCAGGTCATCAGTGAGATTAGGTTCATTAAGACCAGTATGTCTGTTCCTGCTCCCTCTAGCTGTGCCTGGAGGTAACTGCACATCTAGTTTTTCTAAAACAGGATTTCTTTTCTTAAAACCAACTTTATTAGTGCCCGCATCATGACAACACATATATCACGGTACATGGAATGCACAAGTGAAGGAAGACAGACACTCACAGTGTCACACTCCAAATATAATGTGCCAATGTGAATGTAGTTACCTCAGGGCATACATAGGAATGTCCAGACATGCAATTCAAGATTTGTAAATCAATGTGTATCGCCATGTCTGTACAGTAAACATACACAACAACTAGTATATAGAGATGGAAAGTAAGGGCAAACATGTTTCAGGGAAACACACAGAAATCATATAGCCTCGTGCTGTGTTTCCCCAACATAGTCAGCCATATGCACATGCCCCATCCACATCTCAACATGATACAGTGATACCACACATGCAGGGAAACACCCTTTGTGATTGAGAACATCAATTCAGGATGATGGTGTGTATGAAAGCAGTGTCGTGGCAAAACCTGCATCATGTCCAGGTGGAGAGGGTGTGGACATAGACAACATGACCTCTCCATTGCTCCCTCTATGCCACATGCATGGCTGTATGTTTGTGTTGAAACAAACAGATGCGTGCATCCTGTGTCCCATGTCACACACATGGCTGAAACACATCAACAACACAATTGTGAAGGAATGTACAACATACGTTGACAATGGCAGCCCTTGCTGCACACGTGGGGACTAGTACACAGTGTCCAAAGTGCAAAGCTTACCTGCTATCCTACATGTAACCTAAATACTGTCATTGCAACACTGGCCATGCATAGTCTAGTGCCACATCCCAATATGCTGCAGTCCGTGAAAGTTCATGTGTGTATCCTGCAATGATCACGACTCACAGCCAGAGCATGGCAGCAGCGTTGTGTTGGACAGGTTTGTCATGTCCAAAGTAGCAAGTCAACAAGAATAATGTCCATCCGAGGCATGTGTCCCACTCGCAGAGGTCGAACATCCTATGGCACCAAAATACAGGAAAGGCTCCATGGTGTTGTGTACCCCAACAGGTGGCTGATGGAGACGCCAGATGCATTGTAATAGATGTGTCCTGTATGTCCTCCACCCTGTGTCAGAGGAAGAAACATATTGTATTGGTATGCTGCTGTTAAAAGCAGCACAAATTGCAGAGAGTCTGACATTGAGAAAGACATAGGAAAGGGACGCACCGGCAAACATGACATTATCACAACAAGAACAAAACCGCATGTGGGTGACATCCCGAACTGGAACATCAGACACAGGTGTCACATGGATATGGACATGTCCATGCCCGTGTCACACAGGTGTCACACTGCTCCACCCTATGTGCATCAGTGCCCGTGAACAGAGATCACGCCAAATATGTTTATGACAAATAGTAAAGCACCAACATGTAAAGGCTAATGTCAGCACCAAGCAAACTATGGTGCAAACTACCTTGTGCTTGCATCAGGTGTATGTTCTGGATCCCCAGAGCTGCTCAAAGGCTGTAACAGGTCCAAGTGATGGGAGGCATTGTCGCAAAAATGTGTAGAATCGCCAAGTCACCATGTTATGCCACTGTTGATGTATGTCCACGTGATGAAGTTATCTGTGATACAAAACAGCTGGTCAACAGTGGTCAGTCAGAACACAGGACATAGGTCTGCCCCCAACATGCAACACATTCCCACAATGTTCAGATGGTAAACATCAGTGCGGTATAGATAGCACACTCACTCCCGCCACCCAGGTGTCTAGCCACTCACAACACATGCGAATGTGAAATGCCTGCACACTGTATCATCACACAGACAACCACAGAAAAAAGATTCACAAAGAATGTTAAGGGCAGCGTGCCAGCAGTAGGAGACAACCTCGACGTGAATAAGTGGATAGTGGTTGACATACACGCCATGTGAAATACAATGATACACTGGTGTTAGCTGATGTTACAATGTTGACAAAGGGTGCAGGTGAAGCCCACCACCAAATCCCCTGGACCCACACACACATGCAGCTCTGTTGGTCATATCCCAGAGACAGTGTTGCTGAAGACCTACTGTGCAGGAACACAGGTGGAATTGTGTGCGCACAGAACGATCTGGGGTACGGAGGTGCAGGGAAAAGAGGTCAATTACAAAAACAGGGTGATATGACATATCACGGATGACATGTGTACCCCCTGTTTGGTGACACAGACAAGGCAGCCGTAGATCCACCTACCCCTGACCACTGCCTGTTGGTCGACGTACAGTCACCAGCCAAAGCTCCACAGCACCCGGAGTTCCACCAACTATGTCCTGAGCATTGGGAAACCAAGCACAAAATACATCTGTTATGCCCTAGCTGTGCAACCCGCACCGCACCTTCCCATAACCAGCGTGCAGACCCACCAAACCCTGAACAGACTGTCTGTTCACCATCACACTGCACAGATCACACCCATGTGATGGTCATCATTGATGTTTCCCTGGCAAACTACAGGGATCCGTATGCTGTCTGTCCCTTCCCTCACCTCCCAGCTGCTGTACAGAGTGGTGGACAAAGGTGTTTTCTCCCCACTGTGTTGTGTCACGCCAGGGTTGCTGTTATATCCTGGCCCTTCCAAACTGCTCCCTATGCTCCATCTCTGTGTGTATTGCTGTCTCAATGTCCTTTCCTACCCTGCTGTCATGCCCAGTAACACAAGGATATATGTAGGGTCAACCCCCATATCCCCTGTGCATACCCATATTTGTGCTGTGGATAGCCCACACCATAGCTAACATGAACACCTGTGTGCTGATGCGATAATTTATTTATGTACATCTCCTCTATCCCGCCCTATTAAAATCAATGTGGTTCACAATGAACAGAAAATCTGTACAATGCGACATAACAGTGCGTCTACAGAGAACAGAGGTTGAACTGGGGAGAACTGGGGAAACCAATCACAGGTCATATTGAAATAACAGTGTATGCACAGTTGGATACAACAGGGTATTCACAGTTGGGCAGAGGTTGGTGGTACAGGAGAGGTGTACCAGAAGGTGTACGCTGACTATCCACCTCTCCTGTACCCCCAACCCCTGCCCAACTGTAAATACCCTGTTGTATCCAAATGTTGCTCCTGCCTGGTTCGCCTCTGTCTGTGTGTAACTAGGCAACACTGCAAGTCCCGGCTATTCAAAACCCCATAAATTGGGCAACAATCCCCACCCTGGCTGGACAACGCACAGGGCCCCTATCCGCCACAGCATCCAAGTCACGACTACGTGATACCCTACACAGTCAGGCACACTGTAGTGTCTCCGTAATCTCCTTTACGGACCACACAGAACTGTGATCCACATACCACAGATCACGAAGATACCACAACATAGCAAATGGAGCGCCATACAAACACAGCACACACATGGACCCTGCAACTTGGAGCATACCAACCTCACAAACAGCTTAGAGGACATACTGATAAGCACACACATCTAGACAACTGGCCCAGCCATGCTCTTCTCCCCACTGTGAAAGTCATACCATATGCTTGTCACCCTGCTGCAAACCATTTATCAAAACCAACAACATGTGTCTGCACAGCAGCCCCTATCACATGCACCCACAAACCAGGTATGTCAGGCAGACACCTCCCACAAGCCTAAAGCAACACACACACACACACACATACCACCTCCACCTGCTGCTGTACCCCACCCACAGTTACTGTGCATCAGGCATGAGTATATATGATGCTGGCATGGCTAGCCACCGTAAGTTACATGTCCGTGCAGTGCTGCATATCACTGATACTGTGATACAAATGGACACTGGTAGTAGCTGTACACACATATTAAAACAAATGTAGGTGGAAACAAATTAAGTACGTACATGTGAAGAGCTCCATAATCAGCTGCCTCCTGACTGCTGTCCCCTAGCGTGTGTCACCACAGGCACGTGCTGGGGGGCACACAGGGTCATCCTCTAGATCCTCATTAATGTCGACAGGGATACGGTGCCTGAGAGCAATGTTGCGCAGGATGCAACAGGCTAAGATGATCTCTGCCACGGTCTGTGGACGGTATTGTAAGGCACCACCTGTCCTATCCAGACACCTGAAGCGACTCTTTAATACGCCAAAGGTGCACTCTATGAAGGAGCAGCTGGTGGCATGGGCCTCATTGTACCTCCACTCTGCACGTGTCCGTGGATGACGCACAGGGGTCAGCAACCAGGGGCGACACCCATATCCTGCATCACCTGCAAAATGAGGAATGTGTAATATTAAAGGAGGAGCGCATGTTCCCTCAAATTGACACAGGTACATATGTGCTAAACAAATGCATACCGCAATTTGACATACACATATGACAACACATGATGGGACAGCACAGCTATGTATCAGGGTGCGAGAGCAGACACACAGGGCAAGGACTAGGTACACAGATTGGAATCAGTAACCACGGCACATATGCTATGCAGCCATTCAACTATTACAACAAAGCTCCATAGCAAGGTGGACTGTGAGGCCACCCCTATTAAGTCACATACAGTTGACATACCCACACAACAAGTCATACATCTGCACATACAGTTAGTAACATGAATAACATGTGCACGTAAGAAATGAGAAATACACATCCAGCAATACACAGTCCCCATACTGCCCAGCCTCAAATTGAGTGAACAGTGCCGAGTTCTACAGGATATAGGAGTCATGGGTGGACCCTGCAAACCTGGGAACCACATTCAGAATATGCTGATGTGCATCACAGACAATCTGAACATTCAGGGAATGATAGTGTTTGTGGTTGCATAACACTACCTCCCTGTCTCTGGGCGGGACCAGGGCAACATGTGTGCAATCAATAGCTCCCATCACGTGTGGCATTCCGGCTAACGCCTCAAAGGCTTGGTTCAGGGTCCCCCACTGTTGTCTAGTGTGGGGAAGGGCTATGTAATCCCCCACCCGGCAGACCATGGCACGCAGCACCTGATGGAGACAGCGTGAGAAGGTGGGGCGGCTCATGCCACCCACTGCGGCCACCGAAGACTGGAAACAGCCGGAGGCAAAGAAATGTAGAGCACCAAGGAGCTTGACCAAACCCGGTATGGCATGTGACCGACCAGTCAGGGGCTCGAGGTCAGGTCTGAGATCCTTGTACAGCTCCAGAATAGCTCCCGTGCTCAGGCGGTAGAGGGAGATAACCTGGTCTTCACGCATGCCCTGGAGCTGGGCCCTGGACCTGTAGAGGCGAGGCCGGCGAGCCTGCACCCCTGCACGTCTCCTGCCCCGTGCAGGTACAGCCCCTGCCCGGCCCACCCCCACAGCTGCAGGCCTGAGTTGAAGCGGGTCCACACCCATGTCCTGTGCCGCAGCCTGTGACCCCCTATTAATGCCCCCAGCGAAGGCATGTAGGGCTTAAGGGGTTTGTTTCCTTCTTGAACAGGTATTCCACTATTTCCTGAGGCCAAGCCTTGTGGGAAATGTAGTTCTCTTTTACCGTCCAATAAAGGGTAGTGTGACTCAAAAGTGATCAAAGCAATAAGGATTTATTCCCCTCCCGGGGTGGATTTCAACAAGGAAAATAAGGTACAACAACCAGGTGCTTCTGGCAGAAGGACAAAATAAAACTTCCAAACTCAAACAGCTTACTTCAGCACAAAAACATGGCTTCCAGCAATCAAGGTAAACAGTTCTGTTTTCTTCACAGCTTTGTACTTTTAAATCCCAACAATTCTGTATTTCTCTTCAAAGCATTAATTCAACGCAGGGATAATATCATTAGATAATGTAATTGTACAGTCCATCAATTCCTCCGGAGTATTTACAAACTCTGGTTCTGTCTCCATTAATTCCTCTTGTGAGGCAGGAAATGTTTGCAACGTTAAATCTTGTGCCACGCCTTTCCTCACTGCTTTAGGCTTCTGGCTATACTCTTGAATCAGGTACTGCTTTAGACAAGCATTCTCATCACAGTCATTTTCCTCACAGCCCCAACCCTCCGGGTAGATAAAATCACAGTGATTATTAAAACCCCAGCCTTTAGGCTTACCTCTAAACCTGGCTGAACAAGGTTTACTCTGAGACGTGGGAATGGCTGTAGGTTCCAAACCTGACTTGTGCACAGAAGGTTTAAACTGCCTTCCTGGCTTTCTCTCCTTTCTGTAATCCTCAGGATACTGCAGATAACCTGGTCTGCTTCTGTTGTATCTTTCTCTTGGAGACTCTGTCCTCTCTCTGACTGGAAGCTTGGTTCCTCCCTTCCACGGAGACTCTGTCCCTCTCCTCCCTGGGATAACCTTGCTTGCTCCGTTCTCCTCGATACCTTCCAAACCTTCCTCAACTCCTTCGATACCTTCCTCCACTCCTTCCATTTCCTCTACTGGGACCTCTTTATGAGTCTGAATTCTAGGGTAGTGCTTAGCTCCACCCCCTAACAGGTGTTCTGTATTAGCTCGTGACTCCCTATCTAATTGGCAGCACGGGTGTGTTTCTTTTCTTTGTGCTTGGTTTCCATGGCCACCATTAGCCATGTGCTTTTGTTTATGCCTCAGCACTGCTCCTGTTTCCTGCTTTTTAGCTCTTTCTGCAGGGCTGGAGGGACCCACTATGTCACAGATCCCCCCCCCCTTAAAATATTACGGGCTGCCGGAACCTGTGACAGACAGCACGTAATCCGGGAAAGAGCATCTGCATTACTGTGCAATTTGCCCGCCCGGTGCTGCACTACAAAATCATACGCTTGTAACGCCAAATGCCACTTGGTCAGCCTGGCATTACTGTTCCGCATCTGATGCAGCCATTTCAATGGGGCATGGTCCGTAATCAAATAAACTTTACGGCCCATGAGATAAAATCGCAAAGCTTCCACCGCCCACTTAATCGCGAGACATTCGCGTTCCACTGTGGAGTATTTTTGTTCAGCTTTGGACAACCTCCTGCTCAAGTATGTCACCGGGTGTTCAACCCCTTCAAACACTTGCGACATTACAGCCCCTATCCCCGTCTCGGAAGCGTCCGTTTGCACAAGGAAGGGTAAGTCGAAGTTAATCCCCCTAAGCACTGGGGCCCTACATAGTTTATCTTTTAAGGCTATGAACACCCTTTCAGCGTCCGGGGTCCATTTAATGTTATTCGGGGCATTCTTTCGCAGCATTTCCGTGAGTGGAGCACTCTCCTCCGCAAATCGCGGAATGAATCTGCAGTAGTACCCTACCAAACCCCAAAATCCCCTCATTTGTCTTTTGTTACCGGGGCGTGGAAAGTTTTGTACACTTTCAATTTTGCTGGCTAAGGGCTTGTGGCCTAAATATTTGACTTCTTTCCCGGCGAAAAGACTCTTCCCGGAATTTATAGTAAGACCCGCTTTCCTTAGGGCGCCCAGAACTGCCTCTACTCTGGGTAAGTGCCGAGCCCAGGTAGTGCTATGGATGATGATATCGTCCATATATGCCCATGCGTATTCATGATGGGGCCGTAAGACTTGGTCCACCAACCTTTGACAGGTGGCCGCTGCCCCGTGAATTCCAAATGGCATATGCCGAAATTGAAATAACCCTATCGGGGTTGTAAAAGCTGTCTTAGGTTTGGATGCCTTGGTTAGCGGTATTTGCCAATAACCTTTGGTGAGGTCCAATGTGGTCAAATACTTGGCTTGGCCTAGCTTATCCAGCAAATCCTCGATGCGAGGCATGGGATAAGCATCAAAGTCAGAAATATTATTTATCTGCCAGAAGTCTATACAAAAGCGAAGACTGCCATCTGGCTTGGGCACTAAAACTATTGGGCTTGACCAAGGGCTTCTGGATTCTTCTATCACGCCCATTTTTAGCATGTCCCTCACTTGTTGTATAACTTCTGCCTTCTTCGCTTCCGGCAACCTATAGGGACGTTGCCTGATTATTTTTCCGGGTACAGTAATAATCTCATGGGCAACTATATCTGTTTCCCCCGGAAGCGTTGTCAGTACATCTGAGAATTTATTCAATACCTTTCCTAGTTCTTGCTGATGTTGCATAGGCAGCTCCGCACCTATGCGCGGTTCTGGAGTTTCCCTCCAATCAGTAGACTGCGGACCAAAATCGTCCTCCTTTTGTTCCTCAATGACAGCGGTTAACCCTTTGGACTCTCCCATTCCGGTAGACCCGAATCCTCCTTCTCCCCGCCCTGTAGGGGTTAGTGACGATACCTCCACTACCTCGGGGAATCCCACGCGCTCGCATATCATTTGAGCGATTCTGTCACCTGTCTTTATTCTGAACTCTTCCTGACTAAAATTAAAGATCAAAACTTTTAATACCCCTCGGTAATCGGGGTCAATGACTCCGGCCCCTATATCTATGAAATGTTTAGCTGCCAAGCCTGACCTAGGTGCTATTCTCCCGTAGCATCCTGGTGGGATCTGTACCCTTATCCCTGTGTCCACTAGGGCTTTTCCCCCGCGGGGTATTACATTATCTTCGGCGCTAAATAAATCATATCCGGCAGCGGCTTCTGAGGCTCGCTGCGGACCCCTGGCCTGGGCCGAAACCTTACAATATTGGAGTGTAAATGTTTGTTTGCCTGTGCTTATATCCCTCCTTCCTGATAGGTGTTGTGGGCTGGTTCTACCTGGTTTCCCTAACAGAGGGCTAGGGACTTTGAATGCCATGGCCTCTAATCTGGGTAAATCCTGTGATTCCCTTCTTTCCTCCAAGGGGTTCGCTATACATGGGGTGGGTGCTAAATTCATTTCAGCAGAAAGACCTTCCTCGAGCCCTTGGCTAAAAGGAGGCCAGTCCCTTCCCAGGACAACACTCTGAGGGAGTCGTGGGACCACTGCCATCACTATCTTCCCTTCTGTTTCTAACCCTTTTATACTCATCTCATACAAGGGATAATGGTAGGCTGCCCCGTGTATACACCTTATCTTCACTCGCCCTACTGCTTAACCTGGTGCTGACTGGGCTTGTATGGCTTCCCAGAGCCATTGGGACACCATACTCTGGTCAGCACCAGAGTCAAGTAGCGCTCGGGCCTCTATGCCCTCTACATGCACGGGAATTAAAAACCCTGCGTGGATTTTCTTCCCATTGCCAGACACTAATGCAGTACGTAAAACACAGTCTTTCTGGAAATGCCCAAAGTTCCCACACTTAAAACATTTCCCTTTACCCCCAGGAAAAAACACATTTTCACAAGGTATTTTACTTCATGCATTCCTATCCATATTACCAGCCCTTGTTGCACCCAGAACGCCTAATTTTGAGGTTTTTGCAAATTCAGCCTCAAAATATCGTTCTGTCATGCTGGCTGCTTCCTCGGTGGTTCTACAATTTTGCAACATGAGAAAGGTTTTTATCTCTGGTGGCACAGCTTCTAAATACTGTTCCAGAATTACATCATCCACTATAGACTCTACAGTCTTATGCTCTGGTTTAATCCACTTCCAGGCTAAGCCTTTTATTCTATAATACAGGGCTTTAGGGGTTTCTCAAGGCTTCAATTTCGCCTCCCTAAACCTGCGTCGGTAGAATAAAGGGGTCAGCCCTAACCTATCTTTCACCACATTCTTAATCGCATCATAATCTACTGTCAAGGCAGCAGGCATCGACTTAAACGCGGATAACGCTTCGCCTGATAAGGACATTGCAAACTTTATGGCCCACTGCTCCTTAGGCAGTTTTATGGCCTCTGCGATACGCTCAAATGCGTCTATATAGTCGTCCAAATTATCCGTAGTCGTCCAAATTGTCCCAGCATAAGCGCACCACTACTAGGTAGCCCTACCCCTTGGGTATACAGTGGTAAGTCCTTTGCTGGCTCCTGCTGCTTCTTCACTAGTTGTTCCATGAGCTCTCTCATGGGTCTCTGCTGCTCATGGATGGCTGCCACTGTTTGTTCCTGCACGCGTCGGGTCATCTCCAGTTGTTTGTCCCACTGCAGAGACATCCATCTTAACATCTCCTGGGGCTCCATCTTGGGTCCAGGTACCTGAGAAAACACACAAAAGAAACACCAAGTGCGGCCTGGAAACAAAAAAATTTTCCTCCTTTTTTTTTTTTTTCTTTCAATTCTGTGCACTAGTCCTGTGCACTACCTCTTCCTCTGATTATCCCTCTACACTTATGCCTAGTCACAATTACCTGGGCTCAGTGCAGAATCAGGCACTGAGAAAGAGTAGCTCCCCTTCTGACCGTCTGTCAGCCGAGCACAGGATTCTGCTGCTCCCGGATATCAGCTCCTTGTCGCTGGACTCTTGTCCCTCCAGGTGTCCTTTAATCCAGGTGAAAATCCTAACTACTACGCCATTTGTGACCCCCTATTAATGCCCCCAGCGAAGGCATGTAGGGCTTAAGGGGTTTGTTTCCTTCTTGAACAGGTATTCCACTATTTCCTGAGGCCAAGCCTTGTGGGAAATGTAGTTCTCTTTTACCGTCCAATAAAGGGTAGTGTGACTCAAAAGTGATCAAAGCAATAAGGATTTATTCCCCTCCCGGGGTGGATTTCAACAAGGAAAATAAGGTACAACAACCAGGTGCTTCTGGCAGAAGGACAAAATAAAACTTCCAAACTCAAACAGCTTACTTCAGCACAAAAACATGGCTTTCAGCAATCAAGGTAAACAGTTCTGTTTTCTTCACAGCTTTGTACTTTTAAATCCCAACAATTCTGTATTTCTCTTCAAAGCATTAATTCAATGCAGGGATAATATATCATTAGATAATGTAATTGTACAGTCCATCAATTCATCCGGAGTATTTACAAACTCTGGTTCTGTCTCCATTAATTCCTCTTGTGAGGCAGGAAATATTTGCAACGTTAAATCTTGTGCCACGCCTTTCCTCACTGCTTTAGGCTTCTGGCTATACTCTTGAATCAGGTACTTCTTTAGACAAGCATTCTCATCACAGTCATTTTCCTCACAGCCCCAACCCTCCGGGTAGATAAAATCACAGTGATTATTAAAACCCCAGCCTTTAGGCTTACCTCTAAACCTGGCTGAACAAGGTTTACTCTGAGACGTGGGAATGGCTTTAGGTTCCAAACCTGACTTGTGCACAGAAGGTTTAAACTGCCTTCCTGGCTTTCTCTCCTTTCTGTAATCCTCAGGATACTGCAGATAACCTGGTCTGCTTCTGTTGTATATTTCTCTTGGAGACTCTGTCCTCTCTCTGACTGGAAGCTTGGTTCCTCCCTTCCACGGAGACTCTGTCCTTCTCCTCCCTGGGATAACCTTGCTTGCTCCGTTCTCCTCGATACCTTCCAAACCTTCCTCAACTCCTTCGATACCTTCCTCCACTCCTTCCATTTCCTCTACTGGGACCTCTTTATGAGTCTGAATTCTAGGGTAGTGCTTAACTCCACCCCCTAACAGGTGTTCTGCATTAGCTCGTGACTCCCTATCTAATTGGCAGCACGGGTGTGTTTCTTTCCTTTGTGCTTGGTTTCCATGGCCACCATTAGCCATGTGCTTTTGTTTATGCCTCAGCACTGCTCCTGTTTCCTGCTTTTTAGCTCTTTCTGCAGGGCTGGAGGGACCCACTATGTCACAAGCCCCATCGACACCATCTCCCCCATCAGGCAACCGCAGCCCCTCCTCAATAGCAACCGCAACCGCAGCAAACGCAAAGGATGCCATACACACAACCTGTCCAAATGCACAATGACACACAGACAATGACACCACCTCACTGACCAGGACACACAGACACACACACAGGCCAAGCAACACTCACAAACACAGCCACTATACACAAAGAACCATCCTCCAACACTTGTCAACCTCCACAAACACGTCACCAACTCTGTCTCTCTCCAACACAATCCCATCAATGTGTCCCTGATGTGCAGCTGAATTTAAAGGGTAGAGGTATGTTGCGCGCGTTGCGCATGCGCTGATACATGGGCATGGCCATTACCTGCATTACGCATTTGCTGAGACGTGGGTGTGGCCGTTGCGTGCGCATGCAACGCGCGTTACGTGGACTTTCCCTATAAATACCTCTGCATACCTAGGCCACTTCGAGGGTTTTGTGTAGGAGAAAGAGAGAGAGAAGGAGTGTGGTATTGGTTAGTGTTTGGCGGAGTAGTGTTGGTGGAGAGAGTCAGCGGCAGTTGGAAAGGAGTTGCAGGGGGCAGAGGCAGGTGCAAAGGATAGTGAGACAGCAGAGGAGAGATAGAGGAGGGGTGGTAAGCAGCAGGTGTGAGAGACAGCAGAGGGGAGAGGGGGGTCAACAGGGGGAGGGGGGGGTAGGTGTGGGGGAAGCCTGTGGGTGGGGGAATTGATGCCTGATCAGGAGGTGGAGGGGGGTCCCGTATGGTGCCTGAGCACCAGCACATGGCTGGCCGGGAGGTGGAGCGGCCACCTGCTCATGCAGGAAGGAGCGGTGGGCAGGGAGGGGGGAGGCGGGCACATCAGGTGGGTCACAGCCCACACAGGGGCCCCCCACCACCAAGAGAAGGAGGATCACTGTGCCTGTTGCTGTGCGGAGGAGGGCAGTGCGTTTCAGCCCCCAAGAGAACCACACCCTGCTGGCCTGTGTCCTCGAGCACTACGATGTTCTGTATGGGTGGCTCAGCAACAGCACCATGATTGCCACATGGACAGAGGTGTGGGAGGAGGTGCAGGTGGCCGTGGCTGAGTTAGGGGGGCCACCAAGGGACCTGGACAGCCTCCGTAAGAGATTTAACGACATCAAGCATGGGGTGCGAGCACACATGACTGCAGAGAGGCAACATGCCATGGGTACTGGTGGGGGTAGCCCCTTCACCCCAACCCTCACCCCTTTGGAGCAGGAGCTGGCAGACAGACTCGGGCCAATCTACCTGCATGGCCTTCCAGAGGCCCTGGACACAACCCATCCCCGGGCAGGTATGTATGTAAGCCTGTGCACCCTCTCCCTCACCCCCCACTGCATCTTCCGCTGCTGCTCCCCCCCACCCCACACTCCCCTGGTATGTCTCTACCCCCACCTATCACATGGTGTGGCCAAAGTGTAACGTGGCTAACATGAGCTACGTCAGCCTCATTTCTGGCCCCCAAACCCAACCTCTCACTCTGTTGGGGCAACCACCCACCCCTAACAGACCTCTCATGTTGTAACTGGGCCTACCACAATCTCTTAAACCCCATCCACATACCCCACTCCACCCTGCATGCCCTCCCCCCCTGGCCCCTGGAATGTGCACACAGGTACAGATGAAGTCGCCTTTGTACATGACCGTTTGAATCCCACTCCCCTCACCTCTCAAGTCAGCTGCGACCTGGCCCCTGCCTGTGGAAAATGTTTCCACAGCCACACCGTTCAAGGGGGGCCTCCAGGTCCTCCGCACTCACCGGTCCTCTGGCCATGGCAGGGGCAGTGGGCCCCCTCTGTCTCCTATGGGTCACATACAGTCTCCCCTCCCACCCTTAACTCTCCCCTCACACTCTGTTGGATTCCATCTGAGCCGCTGCTCCACACAAACACCACCCCGAGTAGCTGGTGTCCACCGTCCCAACAACACCTCCAGACCCACCATCCTCTCAGATAGTGAGTAATGTCTCCCAACCCTCCATGCCCATCTCACCCGCAGTCATGGTGACATGAAAAGTCATGTCACGGACACCTCTACCCCCAATGTTCGCAACCCCCCCTGCTACCCCCGTATAGCCCCCTGCTCTCACCCATTGCAGCACAACACCAGCAGGATCATAGCCCTGTGCTGCCTGTCACCTCTAACTATTCACCCCCAACCGCCCTGACTCTGTGCCCCCTTTACCCGACAACCACCTGTTAGGCCTCATCACTCCCCATCCCCAATATCTGCCACGCACGGGATCCACTACTCTAATGAGTGATCCCCCTGCCACTGATCCTCCAACTCTCTCCCCCGCTATGTCCACACCCCCTCATCCACTATGTCCACCAATTCCACTGCTGAGTCTATGGCCCCCTTAACTGCTGTACCCACCGCTGCTGTGGCGCCTCCTGCTCCCCACATCCTGTGCCCTGTTAGGCGTTCACCACACAGCCATGCCTCTCCCAAGTTACCCGCTATTTGCGTTCATGTGCCCGCTCCGCTGAGCAGGCCTGGCACACAACCTGCTCCAATGCTGACCATCCACACAGTAGATGCATGCCCCTGTCCTGACCATCAGCCATTGCCGCCTCCAAACAACAGGTCCTGGCCAGCTGGCAACCTCTCCTGTCTCTCCTCCCCGTCGTCTGTTCTGTACATGCGACCCTCCCCTATGTGTTAACCCATTCCGGGCACCTACCTCCTGTTGTGCGCAAACTGTGGCATGGCTCAAACATGACCAAATCCAGGACAGCACCCTCCCTGTTCCCACCCCCTCCCCACCCTCCGTTCCCCACCCTTCGTTCCCCCTGCCCCATCCTACCCCTTGTGTCCCCCACCCCTGCCCTCCTGTCACAGATGAGGATACAGCACCTCTCCAATGTCCACTGGGCTGACCACCTGGCACTCCGATCCCAGGGCCGCCCACCTCCCCAGCCACATGTCTAACACATCTGTCACTCCCCCATTACTCCAAGTTGTGTCCCGTTGCTCACCACTGCCAACGTACCATCTGACTAGCAGCATGCCATTGTCACGGCCCTGCCCATGAAACCCACACACAATCCCTCCCATCCCCTGACACCCATACTGAAAGAACTGCACTGGCTCCCAATCATCGCACGCAGCAAATACAAAGCTATCATGAACATCTGCACTATCATACCACAGTCCTCCGCCATACGCCTACACACACCCATACAACCTGACACAAGCACACTGGCAAGAAGAAGAGGCACCTCCAATCTGGTAAACACCCCAAACGGCATCACCAGGACACGCAAAGACACCGCACAACGAGCAATCTCCCTGACTGCTACATCCACATGGAACGCTATCCCAGATGATCTGAGACTAACCACAGATAGCAAGGACCTGTGCAAAAGGCTGGTGACAAACCCTGTTCAGTGGTTACTATGGACACACCTCCAGAACCAGCATACAAGCCAGTTCATCCACCCCCCCCACCCCCCCATAATTGTACATATGACTGTATAATAGCTTGTAATGTATAATAGCACACTATTTAACTACACCAAATCTAATCACATCCCCGCCACCACAGACACAGCACTCTGTACACTGCATGTGAACATTTGCCCCCTCGATTGTTTGCCATTGCAAACACATTGATTGAATGATTAGGTGGTATAGCAATAACATTACTAAACGAAATAAATAAGTTGCGTCATCCCTCCCCTTCCCATCATGTCCACAATATGTGAGCATGATGCCCACCACAGCTGCCCCAGCGCCCTCTCCCCACATGCCCACCGTGAACACACACAAGCCAGTATCCGTCCCCTATCTGCCAACGCAACTGGCCGTAGCTGAGTCGTCTATGATTAGCCTCTGGTAGTGTCCAATGGCCTTTGACCCGTCGTCACCCCTCGTGCTCTCTGCTGCCATCATCAACGTTGTCCAACGCCGTCCACCTATCACCCTGTCACCAGTCGGATCACAAGGGATCTGTGCCTACCTGGCCCCCCCAACTCCCCTGCCGCCTGCATGGCGTGCACATTGGTGGCCCCTCCACCTCCCCAATCACTATACATGTGGTTGTATGTCATGGTTCTGCCCATGGTCCAACCTCCGCTCCCCCCATGCCCAATCCCGTGGTGGCCATATCCCCTCCTATGCCTCTGCTGTCACCTCTCTGTGTACCACCATCCATCCTACCACACCGTGCCTATGATGACCCATTCACATCAGGCCGTCATCTCGGCCTGCCCCTCTGACACTGCTACTTGGAAGTCCCACCACTGCTTGCAGCTGCCATGGCCATGACCTAACCCTTTGCCCCTCCCCTTGATGCTTCCCCACCTCCACCCCCATTCACAACCTCTTGTACGAACTGTGTCAGCCCCCATGGCTCCCTGCCACAGACCCCTAGATTTGACGCAGGTCATCTCTCCACCCCGCATCACATACCCACATGTTATGTCTTCATTTATGTACATTCTCTCATATACCGCGCTATTCTGCATCTGTGCGGTATACAATGAGCAAACTAAACTTACATTGGACAGGGAATTATAACCTGGAGATAACTATTTTAAAAGGTACTTGGGCTATGGAGGGTTAGGTGGCTTGCCCAAGACCACAGGGAGCACCTGTGGAACTAGAAACCACAGTCCATCAGAGCCAAAGGTGCTATCCCCCAGTGGGATGTTAACCACCAACCTTCCAGCTTGGGGCACCTTGCCGCAACCACTAGGCCACTAGACCAAAATTGCGTACGCATCCCGTTTCAATCCCTGCAACATCCTCCTGAACCGCCCTGTCCTCCCTGATGACACTCCGACACTGCTTGTCTACTCTGTCGGTCCATCACACCATGGGTGCTGTAACCACCAGCTTACTGGCCACCCTGCTGACCGCACCCTGGTCCTCCCCAGCCTAGTCAATGGTCTGCTGCCTGTCATATGTCCCACCAGCCACGTATCACACACATCGCTCCATCTCCCATTTCTCTTCACTGGCCCCCCTGTCATCCCTCATATTGCATTCCCGCCCCTCTGCCATACCTATACATTTGCTTCGTCGTCTGCCCATCCTAGCCTCATATACCCCCTCTCCACCTAGACACCCTCTCGCCTACTCTGCACCTCGCAATGTCGCCAGGTAGCTATGGCCATTGCATGCCCTGCCAATGCTGGATGATGGGCCTCTCCAATGACTGCACCCCTCTACTGGGATCCTATACCTGTCACTGTCCACCACACCTCCCCCCTGGGCACATGAGACCCCAATCCGAGAACCCCAGCCCTCTCTGATGCCCCCTGTCCCTGACACGTTCCGTCCCGCCGTCTCCATAGACATGTTGCCGATCGTGGTGCGTGTCAAAGGCTCACGCTAGCTTACATCGTACTGTGTCCTGACACAATTGCGGGCTGTAACGGGCAGGAAAAGTCCCCTGTTATCTATGCATCTGCCATCTGCCTGCACCTCCCCCACCTTTTTCGGCACCCAAACCATGTGCCTCTGCCAGGGACACATGGTTGCGCAGTACTGCGTCATGCCCCTTCGCCTGTGATCTCCCTGCCTGACGCTCTCATGGGTGTCAGGTGGCATCCCTGTTCCTATCTGCTACGGACATGTCTCTGCAAGCATGCCATGACACGCACCCCACCCCATGTCACTGCAACCTGTCTGCGGGATGGGGGATGCCCTTCCTGCCCGCTGCCCCCCTGCTGGATCCGCTGGAGTCTCTGTCCCAGGCCCTGGCCACTCAGGTGGTGGGTTAACAGCTGTTCCGCACCCCTCACTCTCAGACACTCATATTACCTCCCCCCTACCGTGCAACATAGCAGCCCTCTCACCCCAGCTCCATATCTAGCCACCAATGCATATTCGCCATATCTATTCCCCCCCAGCCCGTCACCCTGGCCTATGGGGCTCTCATCCTCTAACCGTCATGGGGCCCTCCATTGCAATTGCTCACCCACCCATTGCATGCGACAGTAACAGTCACCTTGATCCCCCCTCCCCCACAAGGGAGCACGTGTTTGCTTCTGTCCTTCATGACCTATGCACATCACAAAACATTCCTGTCCCTACTCATTCCACTGGCTACACACCTGATCTCCCTTGGACGTCATCCCCCCTACCCTGCAGCTGCACAACCTCTCCTCCCTTCCCTTTCCGTGGATCGACTACACCTGCCTCCTCGCCTACTGCCATCACTGTAGGATGCACCCGTGCCGTCCTCCCCTTCAGTGCCTCCTCAGTTATGGTACTGCCGGTGTATTATCCCGCTCACCACCCAGCTCCATCCCCCTGCAACCTAAAGTCTCCCCACTGACATCCCCACCCTCTCCCCTAACTCCCAGGCCTCCTCCTGTTCATCCACCCCTTCCGGAGCTTCTGACCACTTTGCACCCATGCACCTGTCCACCTAGGCACTGCCTAACACAACCCTTGTTGTCTAGTGTACATTGCTTGCTACATACCCATCTGCGCAGAGTCACGCAACTGTGGCGCCAGTCCCCCTTCCCAGCTACATTGCCATCTTTCAGGGCACACCATTCCTACTACCGGTGCATACTTCATCTCACAGTGCAGAGATATGTCTCTACCGACAGCACTTAAGCCCCCAGCCATACCTGTCATTTGTGTAACACACTCAACTTCCTCACCTCTCTCTACCCTGCTAACTCTGCCACACCCATTCAGCCCACTCCACCTCTACCACATCTAGCGTCATTCCTCCGTGATAGGATCTCTCCCCTGAGTAAAACCCTTCTCTCCTTTCCTGCTCCTATTCACGCAACCCTCTTCTGAAGCAACACCCCCCCCCTTGCTCACCTCTCACACACATGGGCCCCCTTCCCCTTAACCACCTCAGCCGAACTCCACCAGCCATCCCCCTCCAGTAGGACAGGCTGCCCTCTCACCCCATCCACCCCACATGGCTACGTACCCCATCCCTGGCACTCTGTCCCCCTATTCGCCCAATGCACAACACACGTCGTTCCACATGGGCCATCCCTCCTTATTGCTGCATGTGCTAGCCCGCCCTAGTCACAGATTACCCACATACAACCCATTGGTCCCAGTCCATTTCCACACAGTTCCCACCATCCCCCTTCTATCATAATCACATGGGGAATGATTGTGCTCTGCTCCCCCACTATGTCGACTCCACCAGGTTCACGAGCCCCCGTCAGTCACGGATCTGTCCAGGCCACAATGTCTGTTCTATGTGCCCTCACAAACACAGTACATGTAGCCCACGACCATGGGGATATCGCGGGGATGGTGGCTGTGGATGTACCTTCTGCCTGTAATCAGGTTGACCACCCCCATCTTCCTTCCCGTCTCAATGGAGCAGGTCTCTGTTGCACCATCGACCACCGGTGCACTCTTTCCTCTCATCCTCTCCGTTCACCACATCCCCGACCCCTGTCCTCCACCCTGTGGGGTCCCCTATGGCTGTGTGCCTGCTCCTTTCCTCCTCAACCTCTTCCTTGCCCCTCCTGCCCCTCTCATACAACAGTCTGGGATCTCAGCCCTCTACCGCGCAGATGATATTGTCCCCCTCACAACACCTCCCCCTCTCACCCTGACATCTCCGCACATAACCCCTGTCATTTCACCGTCGCTATGTGGCTAACCTAGAGCTGCCTCCATTCCAGCTTACCATACACATTGCACTCTGGCTCCCCCAGGGCAGCCCGCCCACCACCACAGCCCCCTCCTGCTCTGACACTCCCATCCCCCTGGGTCTCACGTTCCGCTAGCTCGGTGAGCTCTGTGACTCTATTCTGTCCTTTCAGGCGCACGCCTCGTAAGGTCATCCAGACACCCCTTCGCTGTCTACATCACAGTCCCGCCATGCGCCCATTTCCCATCCCAAACGCACTCACCATACGGCTCTCATCACAGATCATGGCCCGCCTATATCTCTCACCCCATCCACACCTGTGCCCCAAGGCCGCAATGCCACAGGCTACAAAGGATGCAGATTACAGCTGCCCAGATCATCACCCACTCCTCCCCACGGGATCATATATCGCCCCTACTGGCCCTTCATCAATTGTTACGTGTCCCCATCTCGTTGCAGCGTTAACCGCTCAACCTTGACCACAAGGCGTTCCACAACAACACCCCATAGTCATTTGCAGACCTCAGCACCATACTCACCCCCATGAACACCACCCAGGCATCTAATTGCGATCGCCAATATCTTCCCCCCCCTCCCTTGCACACACTCCATCCACCAGTTCCTCAGCCATCCTCCCCTCAGGCCCCACCCCCTGAGACTTGCTCCATAACTCCCTCCGGCTAGATTCCCACCACCACACTGTCATATGCAACCTACAGACCCATCTCATCTCCCTTGGCGTTGATCTGTCATCCCACCGTGTGTGACCCACTCCCTGCATCTCGTGATGCCCTCCTCCCCTCCCGGTCTGTCACTGGACATTTGTGACCTCCTTTCCTCCTTCCGGCCCTGCGCCCCCTTGTGTGATGGTGTGTATACTGTATACCGCTCCTCCCCCTCAAAGAGTGATATAGCACATATACCAAACAGAAATATGCACAGTCAGCCACCATCGGGACTCTAACGCAAGCAGATACGTCAGTCCGTTTATCAAATCATATTAACAGCAATGCATGTGCTTGACAGCACCCTTTATTTGCAGAATTGTATTGGTCGGTGGTGTGGTAGTGCTGGGGCGGGACATGTTCAGGGCACCCCCAGGTGTACATTGCCGGGGGGGGGGATGTTTCGCACACGTGTACATATTTTGGAACCCGTGGTTGACCTGTCATCTGTATGCTCTCACCCAACCCAGGTGACTACAGTATCATGGGGACACCTGCTGAGGAGGAGGAGGATGGGTCTCTGGATGTGGCCTGCCCTGAGGATGGCGTCTTGCACGACATAGCTGCTGGGGAACAGACCCCAACCAGCCCAGAGGTGCCGGAGGTACAGGGCAGAACCACCTTTGCCGGCTCTGCAATGGGGGGCGTTGCAAGGCCCAAACAGGCTGGGCCAGCGAGTGACCGCAGGGACAGCCCCCACCCCATGCAGGCCCACGGTGAAGCAGTTGCAGTTCCTACAACTTTGGAAAACATCCTCGCAGAACTGAGGGACTATGGTGCAGGTGGGTATCCCCAGACACACTGCTCCCCATGGTTGTGTGCCCAACATGCACAGGGGGTATGGCGTCTGCTGACACCGCTGATGCTGACTGGGTTTGGGGGAGGGGTGTCATGTGCCAGGTGTGTCCTGCAACCCTGCCGGATGGTCTGTCCGGATGACAGCATGTTCTGGGGTTTCAGGCCCACACCTACTTCGACTGGCCATATACCCCAGGTGCTCAGACAGCGGTACACACTATTGACGGGCCACCCAAATACAATAGCCAGTGGGCACTCCTCCATGGGTACGGGACTGGGGCATGCTGTGTCCACATGATGTGCCCTATGCACACGCAGTACAGGGGGCAGGGAGCCCTGATGTAGATATGTATGTGTGTGCACTGAGCCCTCACAGCACACGCCATACCTCTGACAAGCTGTGTGCACATGTGTCCTCATCAGCTCATACTGCCACACTGCCATGTGTGAGCCCTGTGACTCCCATGACCATGCATCATGACCACTATCAGGCATGCGGGTGGACCATGGGACACACATGTCTACACCTGGACATGCACTGTTGGCTGAGCCATGCATGGCTCTCCCTAGACCTAGAACCACTTTGTTGCCTCTAGGAGCAAACCCTATTGCTTTGGGAATGTCGGTGAACTGTGCTCACCTCTCTACCACTTGTTTGTATGACGAATGTTATTTTTGCGGTTCCAGGTCTGGGTCTACAATGCACAGCCTAAACTCCGGGCTCTGTATACTGCCCATACACTATGCAGCTGTTTACAACACTGTCCTTCCTTTCATCGTTACCCGTCAGTCATGTCTTGTGCACTTTCTGTATACATTCCCGAGATATGCCATCATTGGGGTATGTTTAGACTGGTATGTGACATCTTCCCATTGGAGCCCCATATTGGTGTGCTTGCTGGCTACCCAGGGATCCTCATCTGCATCCCTGAGTGGGCATCGCTAACACCAATAGTGAGCTACAATGGAGAGCCATCACGCACAAGTCCCAGCAAGACCCCGATGATGGTATTTCTAGGGAATGTATGCCCAAAATGCATAAACATAGCAACATACTGTGTACCTATTATAGGGGTGTCAGTGATGGTAACAACAGTGTACTGTGAAGGCAGGCTACATAGCTTGACAGCAACGCTGTATGTGTATGACTGAGACCCAGATACACAGACATTAGCATTGCGGAGCAATAAGGTATGCGACAGACCTGCTATTTTCAAGTGTTGAGAAAGTGAGCAGAGCTTGCCCTCCTTCCTCCATGCATGGCTGTGTGGAGGACTGATCAGGTGGCATGTGTGTGGCATGTGTATGGGTGACATATGGGTCACGAGGGTATCTCACACATCACCTTGTGTCCCACCCACAGGCCCCCTGGGCAGCTCCTTGGTTCAGAGGCACACCTTCCCCACACATGCATCGTGCATCTGATATGTCTCTCACACTTTCCACTCAGTATACACGTAACCAGGTTCTGTGCGACATGATCCACATCGGCACACCACAGTGTTGACAATGCATATACATGCCCACACACATGGCCATTCCCCCCAGCCACATGTGGAGACAGGACATGTCTGCTACACATGTCGCCCTTGCAGACACATACCTCCCAGAACACATGTCCCAGGATCATTTCCGTAGCATGTCTGGGGGAATGACAAAGGACCAATGGTTTTGGTTCAAACATGTTTTATTTATAAACAATTAAACATATAACTTTGTCATACATCTAACATAGCACACTACATCCGTATACCCTTTGTACAGGCATACCATGCCATGCGGTGTCACACCAGCTGCTGTGCGGGGTGGGGAACACAGGACACCACAGGGCACGTGTATGGGCATCACAGGAGCCATCACACGCTCCTGGGACGCCCATCAGGGGATGGCCTCCGAACGGGCACACGTCCCATCTCAGCGGCCATCCACTGAACAGCTGCTGTCAACCACCGGTTGCTGTGCACAACTTGATGCAGGGTGTGCTGCATGCCAACCAGGGTCACATGCATGTCATGCACGCACATGCCACCACACACACACATGGTGCCAGGTGTCTGCGTGGTGGCATGTGCATGCAGGCCGTGTGAGTCCATGGCTGGCGCGTCCTCTCCTACCCATACATCCTGTACAGGCACATGCGGTGGCTGGCAGGGGCCCATGCCGCCCTGTGGTGTCCTGTCTTCCCTGGCACCCTCCCAGGGCCCTGCTCCTCCCCCCCTGACACCTGACCCTCACTCTCTGCCTCCCCATGCTCCCCCCCTCTGCCCCACCCTCCCACACATCAGATGCACTCAATCCCTCCCCTTCTGCCCCACCCCACAGCCCCTCCATGCCCACATTGTCCCCCCCTGCAGCGTCCGCCATCTCCTCAGCCACCGCCTCGTCCTCTGCCTCTGTGGCTTGCTCCTCCTCCTCGTCCTCGGTGGTGTGGCGGGCAGTGGGGCATGGTAGGGGCCGCTCAGGTGCCGACGGACCCTCACTGGTGGCATTGCACTCTGTGGAGGATAACAGTCATTAGATCATTGTCCTGTGAGTCACCTGGCACATGTACATATTGAGGCACCACACAGGCTAGTGTGCCAGCGTGACATCCCTTACGGATCTGCATCAACAGCCCAACTCACCTACTCCTTGGGCCATCGCCCTCCTTTGGAGGCAGGAGAGATACTCTGGATGGCACAGCCGTAGCTCCCGGGCCTTTTTCCTGAGGTCCTCCACCTGTGCGTGGTGAGAAATGAGTGGGGGCATCAGTGACCATATATCTCTGGTGTGTGGCCGACACAACGCTAACTTCTCTGGGGGTGGTGTCTCCTGCCACACTGCTCCGTGTGTCAGTCCTTGGCTTTTGCCAGTGCCACCTCAATGTGTGGCTGTAGGTACGGGCATGTCTGCAGTGACACCTATGTGGCCTGTGCACTTTACCCTCACCAGACTGTTCAGTGTTCTTATGCTCTCTCTGCAGGACATGGCAGCACCTTGTCACATGTGGTTTGCCATGATGGTGTCCAGAGGACCCCCTGACCAGTGCTGTGGCCATAGGCCACATTGGCTGTCCCCCTGTCCTGACCACTTCATCCAGTGCATCCCCAATGGCAACACCATACCTCAGAACACATGGGTGATGTGTCCACACATCGAGCAGTGGGTGGGTGGCCCTGTGCACTTTGCCAGGGGTAACTACCCTGCCATTTGCCCCTCTAGTATACCTATGGCCCATGACCAGGGACCTGTCTAGGTAGGTCAATAGTGGTTGGCAGCCACAGGGGCCAGGGCCTACACAACAGACTGGCCCATTGCCAACTGTGCTCGTGTCTGGGTGTCGGGCAGTGCAGTGCAGACCTGACAGGTGCATAGATCCTTCCAAAAGCATCTGTGATGTTCCTCTGCAACCAGGGGTGGAAAATGGAAATGGAAATGGAAAAAAGAGCCAAATGATGAAAACTGGAAACAGCACAAGCACTGGCAAGTTAAATGCAAAGCATTGATAAGGCAGGCAAAGCGGGAATTTGAGAAGAAACTTGCTACGGAAGCAAAAACACAAAATAAAGACTTTTTCAAGTACATTCGTAGCAAAAGGCCTGTGAGAGAGCCAATTGGACCGTTAGATGATAGAGGGGTAAAAGGGGCAGTAAGAGGAGACAAGGCTATAGCAGAGAGACTGAATGAATTCTTTGCTTCCGTCTTTACTGAGGAAGATGTAGGGATGTTACCCATGACTGAAGTGGTATTTAAAGGTGATACTGCAGAGGAATTGAGAGAAATATCACTACTGCGGGAAGATATATTACAACTATTTGATAAACTGAATAGTAGCAAATCACCTGGACCGGATGGTATACATCCCAGAGTGTTGAAAGAACAGAAATATGAGATTGCAGACCTGCTATTGGTAATCTGTGAACTTTCATTAAAATCATCTGTAATACCTGAAGATTGGAGGGTCGCCAACGTAACACCAATTTTTAAAAAAGGTTCCAGGGGTGACCCGGGAAATTACAGACTGGTGAGCCTGACGTCAGTACCAGGGAAAATGGTAGAAACCATCATAAAGAACAAAATTACACAACATGTAGATAGTCATGGCCTAATGGGAGACAGCCAACATGGCTTTAGACAAGGAAGATCTTGTCTTACTAATCAGATATGTTTCTTTGAAGGTGTGCATAAACAGGTAGACAAAGGTGAGTCGGTTGATATAGTATATCTGGACTTCCAGAAAGCTTTTGACAAGGTCCCCCATCAGAGACTTTTGGCAAAGCTAAAAAGTCATGGGATAGGAGGCAGTGTACTATTGTGGATCGGGAACTGGTTAAAAGATAGAAAGCAGAGGGTAGGGCTAAATGGCCAATATTCCAATGGAAAAAAGTGAATAGTGGAGTACCCCAGGGATCTGTACTGAGTCCGCTACTTTTTGACATATTCATAAATGACCTGGAAAAGGGAATAACTAGTCAGGTTATCAAATTTGCAGATGACACAAAACTGTTTAAAGTTGTTAAAACCCAAGAGGATTGTGGAAAACTGCAGGAGGATCTGGATAAATTGGAAGACTGGGCATCCAAATGGCAGATGAAATTTAATGTGGACAAATGCAAAGTTATGCACCTAGGAAAGAACAACCCACACTATAGTTACACGATGCAAGGCTCCACATTAGAAACCACCACCCAGGAAAAGGACTTAGGAGTCATCGTGGATAACATGTTAAAACCCTCCGCCATGTGTGCAGCGGCGGCCAAGAAAGCAAATAGAATGCTAGGTATCATAAAGAAAGGGATGGAGAATAAAACAAAGGATATTATAATGTCTCTGTATCGCTCCATGGTACGACCGCACCTTGAATATTGTGTGCAATTCTGGTCGCCGTATCTTAAAAAGGACATAGCGTTATTAGAAAAAGTACAGAGAAGAGCCACCAAATTGGTGAAGGGGATGGAAGGCTACTCCTATGAAGAGAGGCTAAAAAGGTTAGGGCTCTTTAACCTGGAAAAGAGACGGCTGAGGGGAGATATGATAGAGGTCTATAAATTAATGAATGGAGTGGAACGGATAAACGTGGATCAATTGTTTACGCTATCAGAATATAGAAAGACTAGGGGACATGTAATGAAGCTACAGGGTAAACTATTTAAGACAAATAAGAGAAAATATTTTTTTCACTCAACGTGTAATCAAACTCTGGAATCTGTTACTGGAGGATGTAGTAAGGGCTGTTAGTATAGCTGGGTTTAAAAAAGGTTTGGACAAGTTCCTGGAGGAAAGGTCCATAAACCACTATTAAAAAGGGACCCAGGATATCAATGCTTGACCCAGTACAAGCATTGTGGAACCTGTGTCTTTTGGGGATATTGCTAGGTACGTAGGACCTAGATTGGCCACTGTTGGAAACAGGATACTGGGCTTGATGGACCTCGGTCTGACCCAGTATGGCATGTCTTATTGCTGCCGAGTGGGTGGATGGGTGTCCTGACTCAGCATGCAGTTCTGAGGACATGACTCTGTTACAGGCCTCCGTAGTCAGATCCCATTGCTCGTGGGGGTGGGGTGTTGCTCAGCACATTCACATCTGCACCCACCACACCATTGGGGTACCTCACATACTTGTGTGGAGTGGCATTCCCCCCATACTAGGGGTTATATGCAACCTACCCCGGTATACGTTAAACCCGGTGCTGAGGAACATACCAAACGTTGCATTTAGGTCCCAGGCACCCTCCGAGTCTGTTATCCTAGCACACATATGCATCACACACCGTATCACCAGGGTGACTGAGGGCCCACTCAGATGGGCCCTCAGCCCTCCTGGGGATATGGAGGATGTTTTCAACTGCAACAGCACACAAACCCATCTCACCATGGTGACTGAGAGCCCACTCTGATGGGCCCTCAGCCCTCCTGGGGAAAAGGAAGATGTTTTAAATTACAAAGGCACACACACAAACCCAATTCACCAGGGTGAGTGAGAGCCCACTCTGATGGGCCCTCAGCCCACCTTGGGGATAGGGAGGTTGCTTTAAACTGCAACAGCACACAAACCCATCTCACCAGGGTGACTGAGAGCCCACTCTGATGGGCCCTCAGCCCTCCTGGGGGAAAGGAAGATGTTTTAACTTACAAAGGCACACACACAACCATATCAGCAGGGTGAGTGAGAGCCCACTCTGATGGGCCCTCAGCCCTCCTGGGGATAGGGAGGTTGCTTTAAACCACAACAGCACACAAACCCATATCACCAGAGTGAGTGAGAGCCCACTCTGATGGGCCCTCGGCCCTCCTGGGGGAAAGGAAGATGTTTTAAATTACGAAGGCACACACACAACCGTATCAGCAGGGTGAGTGAGAGCCCACTCTGATGGGCCCTCAGCCCTCCTGGGGATAGGGAGGTTGCTTTACACTGCAGCAGCACACAGACCCATCTCACCAGGGTGACTGAGAGCCCACTCTGATGGGCCCTCAGCCCTCCTGGGGATAGGGAGGTTGTTTTAAATTGCAACAGCACACAAACCCATCTCACCATGGTGACTGAGAGCCCACTCTGATGGGCCCTCAGCCCTCCTGGGGATATGGAAGATGTTTTAAACTACAACAGCACACAAACCCATATCACCATGGTGACTGAGAGCCCACTCTGATGGGCCCTCAGCCCTCCTGGGGATATGGAAGATGTTTTAAACTGCAACAGCACACAAACCCATATCACCATGAATGGGCCATTGAAGAGCGACAGCCCGACATAATATACATCACAGAGACGTGGCTCAACCCGACTGACAATGTTCTACTCAACCAACTTGTACCAAACAACTATTCAGCGTACAACTGCCCACGCACCCACAGGCGTGGAGGAGGAGTCCTGATCATGGCAAAAACAAAACTGAAGTTCAAGACACAGAGCCTCACCGATACACAGCAATGTAACACAATTAGCATCAAGAACAAGAACATTGCAATCTGCCTAACATACAGAGCACCCAGAGCTCCACCCGACGAACTGGCCTTCACACTCGAAGAAGCCTGTGCCATAACAACAAACAACAAACCAGCGCTGCTGATTGGAGACTTCAACCTAAAGTCCACCAATGTCAAAGACGCAGAGGCCTTCCTGCAAGCAATGTCCTCACTGCAATTCACACAAATAATCAATGCTCCAACACACAGACATGGATCATCTCCAGACCTCATATTCGCATCCAATTACCTAACATCAAGAGACCTGATCTCTCCACCAACCATTACCCCAGTGCCATGGTCTGACCACTACTTAATCGAGATAAGGCTGCGGTCACAAGAGGACCAGACAAACGAAAGAGCAAACACCTCACACACACAAAGACGATTCAAGTGTTTCGACAAGGACGAATTCATACAGGACACAATACAACACCTGAACATCACTACGGACGACCTGGAGGAACAAGTTTCCAGCTGGAACAGCATTTTAGCCAACGCCGCAAAACCACCAGATGGCGGGACCGAGAAACAACACCACAACAAGAGACAAAACAAACCATGGTACTCAGCAAAACTACGACAGGAAAAGAGGGAACTCAGGAAGATTGAACGGAGATGGAGAAAGAACAAAACAACTGCCGACCAGCATCTCTATCTAACAAAGCAAAAGCAATACAATGAACACATCAACCAATCAAAGAGGGAATTCCACACAAACATGATAAACACCTCCATCAACAAACCCAGAGAGCTTTTCGAAATAGTAAAAATCCTCACAAAAGAGCAAACAACAGAAGAGGCGGCACAAATTGATCCACAGAAATTCGCCGACCACATCAAGGACAAATTTCACTCAACAGAACAAACAACGCCTAGTAGAACCTCAAGGACAGATGTACACTCCAAAACCTGGGGCACATTCTCCTCACCCTCAACAGAACAGATATCCCACATCATCTCTACAATCAACACAAGCACCGCTCCTACAGACCCATGCCCAGTGTCGTGGGTCAAAGCCACCAAATCAAGCCTCATCACCACCATACATAAAATGGTACACAACTCACTCACTCAAGGTCTCATGCCAAAGCAACTAAAACTTGCCTCAGTGAGACCAATCACAAAGAAAACAACTCTCGACAGAAAAGATCCAGCAGCATACCGACCAATATCCAGCATACCCTTCCTCGCAAAAGTCATCAAAAAAACAGTTCAACTACAACTTCAGGATCACATCGACAAACACGAAACACTCGACGACAACCAACACGGATTTCGTCCTAACCACGGTGTCGAAACGCTACTGATCTACCTCTTCGACAGCATCCTAAGAATAATTGACAACACCAGGAATGGAATAATAATGATATTCATCGACATCTCCTCAGCCTTCGACACAGTGGACCACAACACGCTCCTAGAAAGACTACAGAACACTGGTATACACGGTATCACACTGAAATGGTTCCACTCGTACCTAACCGAAAGACAGCTACAGGTCAAGATGGGACACATCACCTCCCGACCCATCAAAGTCCGTCAAGGTGTACCTCAAGGTTCTGCGCTCTCAGCACTCCTATTTAACATCTACATCCAACCAATCTGCAACATCATGAAAGAGAACAACATTCAATACACGATCTATGCGGACGACATCATGATATACACCCCGATATCAATCGACAACCCGGACTTCTCTAAGATAACAGACTGCCTTACACAAATGACCAGTTGGTGTCAGAACAACAACCTCGCCATAAACTACAACAAGACTGAAGCTTTAATCATCACTCGGAACCAAAGCTTCATACACCCACCAAATATAAAGATACAAAACATTACTATACCAATAAGGTCAGAAGTAAGATACCTCGGGTTACGCTGGACAATAAACTCAATCTCAAGCCACACATAGACAAAACAATACAAAAAGCCTACTACAAGATGCGAATCATCAGGAGACTGAAACCACTCCTCGCCCCAGAACACTTCCGTACCGTCTGTCAAGCACTGATAACCCCTCTACTGGACTTCTGCAATCCGATATACCTTGGACTACCGAAACAAGCCATCAAACCACTCCAACTGGCACAAAACACCGCAGCACGAATCATATCCGGAACTGCAAGACAGGAGCACATCACACCCACCTTAAAGGACTTACACTGGCTACCAATCGATGCACGCATCAGATACAAAACTATCATAAACCTATTTAAGATAAAACAGCAAACATCAGCCAACAGCCTGCACACCCTCATACAACCAGACACCAGCACACGTCCTAGAAGAAAACAAACACACAACCGAGTCAGCACCCCAAGTGAATACAAACACACACGCAAGGACACAACAGACAGAGCACTCTCCATGGCTGCTCCAACAATATGGAACAAACTACCGGACGATTTGAGGGCAACTACAGAGCTCAAGGACTTCAGAAAACAGCTGAAAACCATGCTGTTCATAGAACACTTTGGACACATCACATAAACTAAGGAACTGTATAGCAGCACACGTTACCGCCTAACACTAGATGTATATAAAATGATTTTAGCACCACTGTAAATAGCCCACATTGTACATAGCTCACACCAATCTAGCACACAAGACAACACACACCCAATGAACTTTCCACCCTCACTGCATGTATCAACACTCACACTACCAGATTGTTTGCTGTGATACCACCTTGATTATTATGATAAGGCGGTTTAGAAATACTGTTAAATAAATAAATAAATAAATGGTGACTGAGAGCCCATTCTGATGAGCCCTCAGCCCTCCTGGGGATAGGGAGGTTGCTTTAAACTGCAACAGCACACAAACCCATATCAGCAGGGTGACTGAGAGCCCTGGGTGGGGTGGGGGGGTTGGACCCATACTGGCCCCTAGAGCTCAGTATCCCCCACCAACACATCCGCATCCCTGCGATGGTGGCAACCATCCACCTCAATGCATCTGGGGTACAGACAGCTTACAGGGAGGTCCCTGCAGTTCTGTACGAATCCATTGGGCAATAGGGGACAGACAGTAGGACTGGAAATGTTCAGTTGGCCCCCACCACAATCAGACTTTCTCGAACAGCGAGCACAGGGGATCTCCAGCTACTGCACCCTGCAAGGTGTTTGAGCAATACACATAGACACTGCATGCAGTCTGCTAGCTAGTCCATAGTACTGGAGGTGAGGTGTTCAACCCATACCTGGGATGTGAACACACTCACCGAGCATATAGGTCAGTGATTGGGCCCCCCAGAAGGGGAACCCATATATATCACCTCATAGCAAAACTATATAGCGCTATGGGGGCACCTAGCCATGCCATGGTCACTGTCCAGTCATGGTGAGGGTGCCTCCCAGTGGGACATTATGTGGCCACCCTGTCCCTGCAGGTGGTGGCTGGGCACTACACTGTCCCAGCCATTTCCCTATGCCGTGTGCTGCTGCATCCTGCCCAGGCCACCCTGTCCAGGCTATACCCACAATACCTTGCTCCTCATTATGCACATTGTCAGACTAACACTCTGATCACTGCAAGCAGTGTGGTCTGCATAAGGTGTTAGCAACCACCACACATTGGATGGACAGAGACACTCTCTCACACCGGTGGCAGCATTGTGCCAATATAGAGGCATTTTGCAGCCCTTCCCACCTCACCAGGCTTGGTTACAGCACAGACATGGCTATGTTACGCAGCACTATTGGGGTCACTCCACAGGGTGCAGGACACTTCTGGACAACAGACCTGCTACACACTCCACAGACATTGTGGAGGTTGGTGTGCTACAGATCAAGGGGCAGTTTGTACCTAACTTAGGATTAGCTATCAGCCATTGTTCATAGCAACCTTTTGATATAGGTTTACCTCATCCCCGGTTTTAGGGTGGCATTGCTAAGGTATGCAGGCGCTAGTATTGGGGGCGCCACGCAGGGCCCAACATTCTGCCTCTCCAGGACGCTTTGGGAAATGGCGCCTGTGGGTGCAGGTGTGTCCGGCCCTGTTGGCCGCTGCTCTCAGGCAGAGCCTCCCAACACCAGTCTGGTGGGCCAAACACTGTTCGGGTTTCCATGCTGTCCCTAATGACTATGCATGAGATACATCTGCATACCATGTGGGCGGTACAGGGTCATGCAGCACAGACATCTTTATTCGGGACAGCATGGGTCACGATTGTTGTTTGGCCCTCCAGGGCTGCATTTGGGGGACTCAGGTGTAGATGATGCACATGCTTATGATGTCAACGCTCTATAGGGCAAAATATGGGCCTTTGCAGCATGTTTGTGTTCTCTGCACTGGAGGTCCGCTTTTTACTGCCACGGCTTAGTGGTGGGTAAAATATGGGGCCTGGAATGTCAGGTCCTCATCTGGGATTTGAACCTGTGACCTTCTGCTCTTGAGTGCACTGCCTGTGTATACTGCACCACAATGTGGCCACAGAGATGTTTTCTTCCCTGGAGATGCCATGACTGTTGGCCAGGCAAAGTGCGTCTGTTGTACTACACGGCACCCACCTGAACAGGGCTCGGGCATGGACTGCTGTGGGCAGCGGCCAATGGTCCCTCCTCCACCCGTACCCCTGTGACGCCATGTTGACATGTTCTTATCTTGAGGACAGCGTGCGCCCTGTGTGATTTGTGGCCCTCCAGGGCTGCATTTGGGGGACTCAGGTGTAGGTGATGTGCATGCTTATGATGTCAACGCTCTGTAGGGCAAAATATGGGCCTTTGCAGCATGTTTGTGTTCTCTGCACTGGAGGTCTGCTTTTTACTGCCACGGCTTAGTGGTGGGTAAAATATGGGGCCTGAAATGCCAGGCCTTCAGCTGGGATTTGAACCTGTGACCTTCTGCTCTTGAGTGCACTGCCTGTGTGTACTGCACCACAATGTGGCCACAGAAATGCTTTCTTCCCTGGTGATGCCATGACCGTTTGTCAAACAGGGCCTGTGTGCTGCAGTGCATGGCACCCACCTACACAGGGCTGGGCCATGGTCTGCTGTGCGCAGCTGCCACTGCTCCCTCCCCCTCCCCCACCCTCCCCTGCCCCCTCCCCCACCCTCGGCCACCCTGCCGACATGCCCTTCTGCTGGTGGTGCTGGTAGAGCACAGTGTCCAGCCGTCCAGTGTGCAGGTAGGCAGCTGCCTATGGTGCGGGTTCTGGGGTAAGGGTGGCTGCATAGATGTCCGCGCTTCCCCCCAACACAGTCTGCCAATGTTGGTACTATCCACTGTAACACTGTGGGGGGTAAACTCGTGCCCATGCTGGACCCTCATCATTTGCTGTCTGGCTGCTCTACTGTTTCAGCATTCCTATGGCCCACCTAGGCATCACCCTGATCCGCACTGAGGCCCAGCTGCGCCACAGCATGTGCCGCCTGCGGCCCTCTGTGTCCCCTTTCCCAGCATCTGTCCAGTTGCCCATTCTGACATGCCCGCCCTGCTATTGTGGGACATGTGCACGCCACAGGGAGCCTGTCCAATGGAGAGGGACACCCTGCACAGCACAATATCCCTGTGGGATCATTCATCCTGTATGGGGATGGTGCATGGACCCTTCCGCAATTCATATATTTCTTTTTGGGTGCTTTCTTGGGGGTGTTTTTTGCTGTTTCCCATTACTATCACTATTACCCAGCTTGGTTATGTTTTTTCTATATTTTGTTGGGGTCCTTTTCACTGTTTCTCTACCCTTCTGTTCCGTGCACATGTATCACAGTTATCACTGTTTTGTAGGTTTCCCTGGTTTTGCTGTACATTGCTGACAGAAATGGTTTCTTTTCCCTTTAAATCATTTCTAACGCCAGGGTTTCACTGGCGCTAGTTTTGTGACTCGGATTTCACAGCGTTAGTGTGCGGGGAGCCTCTCCCCTCCCACTCTCTGCCCATTGACCCCTTCTCTCCAACCCTGGGGAGCCTTCCTCCACCCTCCGGGGGCCTTTCCTCGCCTTCAGCGCTCGTTTGCGCCGCAGCGCACGTTATCGCGCGATATGGTACCTGTGCGCCTTTAAAAGCACCATCATCGCGTGATAAGGTACATTATCACGCGATGACGTCGCAAAGCGCACTTTAAGACAGTTTAGTAAACATACCCCTTAGTTTCTCAACACACAATTAGATTCTAAATGAGATTCAGCATTCATTAGCTTACTGTGATTGTTCTTTTTATATCATATAAGCTTTGCATATTCATTCTGAATAGATGATTAAACAATAGATGACTATAAATGAAAAGCATATTTAATTAAGTTTACACTTTGCATCATACAAATATATGGATCCATAGATGATGTATGCCTCGTTTAACAAGATCAATCATAATGACATGGACAGGGAGGAAAAGCAGAAATGTCTCCACACTAATTCTTATACAAAAGTGATTTTGGAATGGAGATGGACTAGGGAAAATCATTTGAAATGACATCTAAAAGAATCATGCTAAAGAGCCCTATTTTTCAAGTTTTTTTTCTTTAAATTATTATTCTTTTGTCTTTGGGATAACTTTTAAATATATGGTCCAAAGTCTTTAGTTTTTCTTTATTTGGCCTGGTGCAGTAGTCACATAGTAGTTAGGCCAAATTTTGATCCTGAATCCTGTGCAAATTTTCATCCAGTATCTCATCTTGCCTTTATATGAAAAATTTTAGAAAGATTGGTTCAAAATGAAAAAGAACCATTTATAATAACGAAACTGACATTACACCCCAGACAGGTTTCTGCTTAGGTCACAATACCAAACTGCTGTTGATAAGATTAATCAATGAAATAAGACTGGTTTTAGATGCACGGAAAGTGGTAGTATTAGTTTTGTTAGACCTATTATCATTGTTTGATCTAGTCGTCCATAATATTCTACTTGATCAACTTAAGGATTCACAGATTTGTGTGATGGTGTTGTGCTATCTCAGGGCATGTATCCTTTCAAGTTGGTGCTGGAGATTAAGATCTCAAAAGCACACCCCTTGAGTGTGGAGTGCCTTAAGCCTCTTTATTAGTGGTTGTTTTTCTTCATCATCTTTTTAGCTCCCTTGGCGACACACAGAAACATGATGGCAGATAAAGTCTGCCCTTATACACCAACTACTTTAGTCCTTTTTTCCTTTAGAGGTCTTCTGTGTTTGTCACATGCTTTCTTGAATTCAGATACCATCCTCTTCTCTACTACCTTCACTGGGAGACAAAGCAAAACATGCAGAACAAGATAAAAAAGAAATCAACATCATATACATGAATTGTTTATTGTTTATTTAGAACTTTACACTACATTACACAAATGTATCAAAATGGTTTATACAAATAAAATGTTCAATCATTTTCTACATACTGATGCAGTCAGTATCCTAAAAACAAACAAAAAATGCACATAATCCTTGAAGATATGTGCTCGCCATCGGTCTAAACGTTGTATCACTTGCATGTACAAACTCTAGGAAGCTGTAAAAGATGCTGCTCCTATTCAGAAGAAAAGTGTAATTTATAGGGCATGTGTAAGGATATGAGGAGCCCTAAGTGAACCTCATCCCTTGCACCCCCCTGCTCTTACCTCCGTCATCACTGCCGTCCCTCACACATATTCAATTTTCAGACTGTAGCCCATATATTTACACTGATAATATTCAGGTTCTATGTGTTTTTGATCCATCTTGCCCCATAGACATTTCCTCAATTAACACTCGCCTTTCAGCAGTAATGAACTTGATATCCTCAAATAAATAAGCTGGTGCTGAATTTTATAAAATGTGAAGCCATGTGGATTGGGAAACATGTTCCTCTCCTGGGATAGCCCTACAAATTCAGGGCAAATTCTACTGAAGTCTTCAGTAGTATCTCTTGGAGTCAAGTTGGATTCCATATTGGCCTGTCATGGCCAGATCTCTGCAATGGTTAAGACTTCCTACTATACACTCTCTATCAGTAGTTTTGATCTGAAGAATGTCTGTATGGTACTGATTGATGGAGATATTTTACAGCCCTACTAGCAGTAAGTAAGTGACTAGAGGACCCGAAAACCTTGCCCCAGCTGCCAGAACCCCAGTGTCTGTCAGGAATATTCCAGAAGTGCACTTAAGTAGAGTAGTTGAGGGTGAGGGGTCCATTTCCAAAGGGCCTATGTGAAAAAATGCCTATATTCCACCTCTTGGGGAGATCTCGCTCTCTACCCTTTCTGTGTGGCTTATCACATGCGGTGATATCCTTGGGTCAGGGCTGAGGTAGGCCCCATGAATGGCAAAAAGACATTAAAGCAGTATTTACAAAAAACCCCAGCAACTTTCGGGCTTATTTCTAGGAGTTTAGTCTTTGAGCTTAGAGCTGGTGTTTTCTAGAGTTATAGCACTATGAGCCTTTGTTCACCATCCTCTGTACTTTTCCCCATTTTTACTTACTGTCTAGTCAAGTTATCATTGTAAGAGAACTCTTGCTGAGAGGCACAGTCCATAGATATAGAAACATAGAAAAATGATGGCAGAAAAAGAGCATATGGCCTATCCAATCCACCTTTCCATATCAATGACTAAGCTTTACAGTCCCCTTCCCCCCCCCCCCCATTAGCAATCCTGTGTCTGCCCCATGCTTTTTTTAATTCAGATACAGTCCTTATTTCTACTACCTCCATTGAGAGACTATTCCATGCATCTACCACCTTTTTCATAAAGAAATATTTCTTAAGATTACTCCTGAGTCTATCCTCTTTCATCTTCATCCTATGCCCCCTCCTTGCAGATCTTTTTAATTGAAAGAGGCTCTCCTCCTCTGCATTTAGGCCATGGAAGTATTTCAACATCTCTATCATATGTTCCCTCTCCCTCCTTTCTTCCAAAGTATACATATTAAGATATTTAAGTCTGACCTCATATGCCTTATGTCGAAAACCATTAACCATTTTGGTAGCCATCCTCTTCACCAACTCCATGCTGTTTATATTCTTTCGAAAGTGTGGTCTCCAGAATAGTCCACAATGCTTCAAATGAGGTCTCACCAAAGACTTATACAGAGGCACTATCATCTCCTTCTTTTGGATGGTCGTTTCTCTCTGTATGCATTCAAGGATCCTTCTGGCTTTTATCATCACCTTTTCTACCTGTTTAACTAGCTTGAGATCATCAGAAACAACCACCTCCCAGGTCGCACTCTTCTTTCATGGACAGAAGTACTTCACCCCCTATACTGCAATGCTTCCTTGAATTTTTGCAGCTCAAATGCATGACCCTGTATTTTTTTAGCATCCATTCTCAGTTGCCAAATTCTCGACCATTCTTCAAGCTTCACTAGATCTCTCCTCATGTTATCTATACCTTCCTGGGTGTCAACCCTATTGAAGATTTTGGTATCATCTGCAAAGAGGCATACCTTACCCAATAACCCTTTCAGACACTTTACTTACAAAAAATGGTAAAAAGAATCAGCCAAGGACAGAACCCAGTGGCACACTACTGGGAACATCCTTCTCCTCAGAGTGAGATCCATTTATCTGTACCTTTTGTCACTTCCAACTCAACCAGTTTCTAACCAGTTGGTCACTTTAGGGTCCATCCTAAGGGTGCTCAATTTATTTATAAGTTGTCTGTGTGGAAGTATCAAAGGCTTTACTGAAATCTAAGTGCATCACATCTGCTCTCTCTCAGTCCATCTCTCTGGTTACCCAGTCAAATAAATTAATTAGATTTTTCTAACAAGACCTGCCTATAGGAAAAACAAGCTCATTACCAATGGCTGGAAGTCCCCTACTCCCAAGTGTCTATGAATCTTGTCTCTTCAGCATTTAGCATTTTTTATGTGATTATTTCATGTTCATAGACTTAAACTTTCACATGCAGTAGCAGAAATAAGGTATAATTATACTGGACTATATTTTATTTTGATGCTATTCTACCTTTTATGATTTGTAGGGTGAATGTTTGCATAACACTCTTCAACTCTGTACTCCCGTGATGAGTTCAAGGGGATTGTTGACAGTTAACATTTTCCATACAACACCTTGCTGTCTGCAGTACTGAAACAAACTGATGCCTGGAACGAACTACCTGACTGTACACCAGGCTTCATCTCTGGCCCTTTTCATTTCCAGGCTGAAAACTCACCTCTTTGAGGCTGCTTTTGGATCCTGATCTGCTTAGTCTCCTTTGTGTTCCTTACCATTCCCTTAGATGTATCCTTGTCCTCAACTGTTACATTGTCTGTCTGGACTAGATTATAAGCTCCGATGAGCAGGGACCATTTTTTACATGTGCCTCTACAGCGCTGCATATGCGTAATTATCAGTAGTAGTAGTAATAGTAGCAGCAGCAATCAAAGGAAATAATTAAACTCAACTAAACTTACTGGAACAATACTGCCATGTAACAAACAGGGCAACTAGATTATTCTATCAGATCTGATTGCTCTCGGTCTAACCAGCTGTCTGGATTTACCTCCTCTTACAAGTCTAAAATAGTCTAAAATATGCAGGAAACAAGGTCTGATTATTTAAGTCTTGCATCTGAAAAAATAATTGTCAGACCATAACTATGTAGAGTTCAACCAAATCTTTAAAACAGATTCATGCATATAACGTCCCTTTATAAAAATGAAAATGAAATTGCCAGGATATTTAAGTGGCCATTATCCTGTTGAAGAGTATTATCGATAGACTTGGGGGTATGTTTACTAAACCATCCTAATGTTACCAGCGCTAGTTGCAGCGATAATGTGAAGAATGCCATATAAGGAGTGGGCGTTCCAGCAGCAAGGTAGCAAGAATCTCTATCGCGCGATAGTGGGCGCCATGGCACATTAACGCACGTTAACCCTAAGTACATGTCAGCACAGTGTTGGAAGCTGTAATGATGTAGCCCACTGGTTACTGCAATGCCTGTGAAGGCAGAGGTCATGGGTTTGATCCTGCAGTGGTGTAATCTAAAAAGGCTGTCTGAGGCATTTTCTTTTAAGTTAAATCAGTGCTGCCAGCAAAAACACCCTCACAGTGCCCTAACCTAAGGTGCCTCATAAGGCGCCCTATAAGGCGCCCCATAGGTCACATTATAAAGTGGCCTGTCTGCCAAGGCACCCTATAATGTGCCATATAGGGCACTGTATAGGGCACCTTATAGAGTGCCTATGAGGCACCTTAGGCTACAGAACTGTGAGGGTGCTTCTGCTGGCAGCACTGATTTAAATTAAAAGAAAACGCCTCAGACAGCCTTTTTAGATTACACCACTACAGGATCAAACTCATGACCTCTGCCTACACAGTCACTGAAGTAACCACTAGGCTACATCTCTATAGCTGCCACCACACTGCTGGCTGGCTACAGAAAGACTGCAGGTCACCACACAAACTGTATGCTGTGGTTACCAGCATAGGGTAAACCCACCCGTACCCATGATGCACTGCACATGCAGATCAGCAGTCTACAGCTGATCACAAGATGGGGCATGCATCCCCACAGCACCTCGGTCTGCTAGGGGGAACTGACCATGTGTCTTACTGGCACAGAGTAGCTACAGACCGTCACATTGTGCGGGTCCTGTGCTCACCCTGAGGGTAAGGTGGGGCGGCCAGCACCAGGTGTGCAGCACCTGGCTATGCTGCAGGTCACCATCAGTGCCAGTGTGTGATAGGTTGTCTTTGCAGACACATCTAGGATACACCTGTGTCCATCTGTATTTCCCAGTCATGTATAGCCCTTGTGGATTATGATACACCCAGACTAGTACATACCTGTGTGGGTGCCATGGTCACATGTTATAAGTGAAGGGTGGTGTTTGGACCCCAAGGCGGATTATGTAGCACCACCCAACCTGTCCTCTGTGGCTCAAGATGGGGGACAGGATCTCTCACCAAAAGATCCACATTGTACATCTCTGCAATGGTGGCAGTAGAGGGGACCATCAACCCCAGTCCTGCTGGGGAACAGGCACCCTACAGGGCAGTCAATGCAGATCTGTACACATCAATAAGGCAATGGCAGACAGGTAGAATACTGGAAAAGCTCAGCTCAGCTGAGCTGCCCACCCCATCGCTATCTGACATTCCCCAGCAGAGGGCACAGTCAATCTTCACCCTGCAAGGTGTTCCAACCATACACATACTAACTGCAGTCTGCTAGCTAGTACATGTTCCTGGAGGAACTGTGTGCACCCAAAAACAGGATGCGAGCACACACACCAAGCAAGAATGTCAGTAATTGGACCCCAGAAAAGAAAACCCATAAATATCAAGTGAGAGAAATACTGTATAGTACTATGGGAGAACCTAGCCATGCCATGGTCACTGCTCAGTCAGGGTGAGAGTGACCTCACAGCATGACATGCTGTGGCCACCCTGTCCGTGCAGGTGGTGGTCGGGCACTACAATGTCCCAGCCATTGCCCTATGCCCTGTGCAGATAAATCCTGCCCAGGCCACCCTGTCTGGCCCATACCCACAGTACCCTGCTCCTCATTATGCACATTGGCAGGCTAACACTGGAAACAGTGCAAGCAGTGTGGGCTCAGTAAGGTGTAGGCAGCCACGTCACATTGGATAGACAGACACACATTCCCACACCTATGCCAGCATTGTGCAAATATAGAGGTTTGTGGCAACCCTGGCCGCCACACCAGTCTTGGGCACAGTGCAGGCATTGCTATGGTATGCAAAACTGTCACTCCCCAGGGTGGTAAACACTGTCAGAATCAATAACTGAAACACACTCCACAGATATCAGAAAGGTTGCTACGATGCAGCTCTATCAGCAAATTGTGATTAACATAGGAATTGTTATCTGCCATTAATCATAGCACCCTTTTGATATATGTGTAACGTGTTCCCAAGTTAAAGGCGGCATTGATAAGGTATGCAAGTGCTAGTTTTGGGAGATGCTGCTGCGCGCAGTGCCCAACAGCCTGACTCTCCATGAGGCTTTGGATAGTGGAGCCTGTGGGTGTGGCTGTTTATGCCCCTTTTGGCCGCTGCTCTAGGGCAGAGGTTCCCAACTCCTGTCCTGGTGGGCCAAACATTATTCATGTTTTCATGCTGCCCCTAATGAATATGCATGAGATACATTTGCATACAATGGGGGTGGCGCATACAAATGCAGCACAGGCATATTTATTAGGGACAGCATGACACCTGAATGGTGTTTGGTCCTCCAGGACTGCAGTTGGGAAACTCTGCTCTAGGCATTGCACATGTTTATGGTGTCTGTGCCCTGTAGGGTAAAATATAGGTGTTTATGGATTGTTTATTTAATCTGCAATAACAGTTCCATCTTTATTACCATGGTTTAGTACTGGGTAAAATATAGGGACATAACTTGCAGGAGCCACAGCTGGGGCTTGAACCTGTGACCTTCTGCCCCTGAACATACTGGCTGTGTGTACTGCACTAAACTGTTGCCACAGAAGCAGTTCATTCCCTGGGGCTACCATTAGTGTTCGTTAGACAGACCTTGTCTGTTGCACCACACGGCACCCACCTAAACAGGGTTTGGCCTTGGTCTGCTGTGGGCAGATACCACTGCCCCCTCCACCACCAGCAACCCTCTGCCACCATGCTGACATGCCCTTATGCCAGTGGTGCTGGTGGTGCACAGTCCCGGGCCATCCAGTGTGCCGGTAGGCAGCTGCCTATGGTGTGGGTTCGGGTAGGGGTGCCTACATGGACATGCGCACTTCCCCCCCCCCGGCACCACCTGCCAATGTTATGTGCCCTTGGGGGTACCTGCTGGGTAATATCCCCTGTGACACTGTGGGACACACACTCGTGCCCATGTTGGACCCTCGTCAGTTGCTGTCTTGCTGCTTTACAGTTTCGGCATTCCTATGTACCACCTAGGCATCTGCCTAGTCTGCACTGTGCCCCAGCTGGACCACAGCATAACAATCCTGCCCAATATAAATGACAAAACCCTGATCACCGCTATTTCACTGTGGGATCATTCACTTTATAGGGGAACAGAGCATAGCCCCTTCCAAACATAATATCTTCCTTTTTACACTTTGTCAGTAGTGTTGCTTTATGTTTATCATTAGTAGCACTATTGGTCAGCTTGGTTATGGGGATTTCAAATGTGGTTCTGGTCATTTAATATGTTTATTTGCCTTTTTGGTTCCTGCACATGTATCACTACTATCAGTTTTCTAGGTTTCCCTGGCTTTGCTGTACATTGCTGACTGAAATGGTTTCTCTCTTCTGCAAATGTGCCTCTAGTGCGAGGTTTTCACTGGTGCTAATTTTCAGACCTTCGTTTCATGGCGTTAGTGTGCATGGGGCCTCTCCCTGCCCACTCTCCACCCATTGACCCCTCATCTCCGCCCCTGGGGAGCCTTACTCTGCTCTCTGGGGAGCCTTACTCCACCCTCTGCGCACCTTAATGCTTCCGCAGACATTATCGTGCGATACATGATGCTCTCGCACGGTAAAGTGCCATTATCACGCATTAATGTCACGTATCACGCAGCTGCGATGTTAGTGCCGTTTAGTAAACATACCCCTAAATTTATTTCTATATTGAAAATGAGCAAGCAGTCCATTGGAATTAAAATGCGGATAAACCAGAGTAAAAGTGTGGGGTCTCTCTTATCTTTTCTCAAGAAATACTGGCCCAAAGATTAGTGTTTGCAAATAATGCAGTTTGGTTCTTTTATTTATTAATAACATACTAATGGAAAGGAATGGAAGTAATGGGGTTTGTAGACATGCTATCAAGATATGTGAAATTAACCTTTGGATTTTATGTAACAAATTTTGTGCACTATTCCTGTTCATTTATGTGGGTTCTTCAAATCAAAGGATGAACAAAATTTACCTCACAGAATCAAATTGTGTACCAGGTACTGCTAGTACTTACGACTATTCCCATCTGACAGATGTCACGATGCTGGTATTTTTTAGGCTTGTTCGCACATCAACATGAAAAGAAGTATTTAAACTAATAAACAGAGAAAAGGCACTTCTGTTTCAAAAGGTCTTATATCTGTTTTCTCCCTGGTGATAAGTGAAGTCTGCTCATTGTGAAAAGCTTGATTACGTCTGTCTAGTTCTCTGATAATAAGAGAGGCTGCACAAAGGTCTGATAATCACCAGGGATGACTCATGCTACTGGGAGCCCTAGCAACAGTTCTGATTCTGGCTAATGATTACGGGTAGTGTTGATTTATCTAAGGCTTGAAATGCTTTATTTTCATTCACTAGTTTTCTTTTTTCAATTGACTCTCTACACTTAACTTGACGATCACATGTGTTAATAGAAAGATAAACAAAATCCTAAACACAAAAGAGTGAATTTGCTCCAACAAACAGACTACCTCAGATTCAGAATTAATTTGCTTCCCCCTCAAATGCAGCTAAAGGTATTGCTAGAGTTAAATAATGCCTACTCTTTGGGCTGCATTAAAAAAAGAGGTATTTCCGTGGGCATTAGTTTACCACCCTGAAGCCACCCACACAAACAGCAATTGTAAATGATGCAGATGCATTTAGGGGGTAATTTCTATAACAGGTTGCCTTGGAAGGAAGTCCAAGTAGGTGCCTATTGTAAGGTTATTCTATAAAGACAAGGTTGATGCCTATGGGGCCCTTTTATTAATGGGCACTAACTAGTTAGTGTGAGTTACAGCACATGCCAACCCCGCACTGTGACCCAGGCTTACTATTACCACAGCCTGATTTCTGCTCTAATTGTGCAACACACGTCGGGGTTGAAAGTTGGTGGGTTGGGAGCAGAGAGTGGGCAGGGTAAGCGCCTTGAAGTCAGTGCACCCCAAGCCCACTGCAGGCATTCAATTAGCATGGGTGCACTCACCGCCACCTCCATAGGTGGAAGTAAGCGTACCCCACATTAACTGCTGGGAACATGCTAGCTACCACCCCCAACAGTTTACACAATGGTGTTACACCTAATGCACTATGGTTTTGAGCATTATTGGCGTGTTAGGTACAACACCATAGTGCCCTTTAGTAAAAGCATCCTTTGTGTCTTTACAAAATGGCTTAACAAAACCTGCAGAAATGGCGGGTACTGTGGTGTACTGAGGGAGGACAGGGAGCACCCTTAGCTGGCCAGCCTCCGTTGGACAGCCAGCTAAGGATTCTGAATATTGATCCTTAAATGAATATTTTAAGAGTATGATGTCCAATTACTGTATGTGCTTTTACAAGATCAGTCTTGGAGGGGGTGGAGGGTGCTATACTAATCAAAATGTTGATTGGGGCTCTATGAGCCTGGGTGCTAATTCTTTTAAGTGCCTAGCAATGCCTCTGCCTTCTGCTCATAGATGCATCCATCATCTCTGTTCTTTCCCACCCCTCTAATTCTCTGATAGCAGGAGAGTAGAGTTGGTGGCACAGCAGAGCCAATGCTTCTCTGACCTGTTTATCTTGTTCCCAACATCTCTCCCAGTGTACAGTATAAAGCTGGAGTGCATGATGCAGGTCATAGGAAATGAAATGATGGCAGATAAAGATCAGCATGGTCCATCTAATCTGCCCAGCAAGGTGCCAAGAGTAGGTGCACCTGCCGCTCTGTGCAGGTCACCCTTCCCCATGTCTTTGTTTAGGGGTGAACCCACTGTTCCGTGTAGGGCACCCCTGTTTGTTGAGAAATTAGATAGTTAAGCTTATTTTGATTTTATCCTGTAGCTATAAAGAGTTCCACTATGTCTGTCCCATGCCATTTTGAATTCTGTCACTGTATTTGCCCCCACCACTTCCATCGGGAGGGCATTCCAAACATCCACCACCCTTTCAGTGAAAAAGTATTTCCTAACGTTGCCTTTCAGTTGACCCCCTTGCAGCTGCATGTTATGCCCTCTAGTTTTACAGCTTCCCCGTCTTTGAAAGATGATAGAGAGGTTGGTGTTCATGGACCAGGAGAAGGACCTTGGTGTAATTATTTCTGCAGATCTCAAGGTAGCAAAACAGTGTGACAAGGCAGTGGCAAAAGCCCGGAGGATGTTGGGTTGCATACAAAGAGGAATTACCAGCAGAAAGGAAGAGGTACTAATGCCACTGTATAGGTCACTGGTGAGGCCTCACTTGGAATACTGTGTTCAGTTTTGGAGACCATATCTTGCAAAGGATATAAAAAGACTGGAAACTGTTCAGAGGAAGGCGAACAAAATGATTTGGAGCCTGCGTCAGAAGCCTTATGAGAAGAGACTTGAAGACCTAAATGTGTACACTCTGGAGGAGAGGAGGGACAGGGGAGATATGATTCAGACCTTTAAATACTTAAGGAGAAATAATGAACAAACAAACCTATTCCAAAGACGGGGAAGCTGTAAAACTAGAGGGCATAACATGAAGCTGCAAGGGGGTAAATTGAAAGGCAACATCAAGAAATACTTTTCCACTGAAAGGGTGGTGGATGCTTAGAATGCCCTCCCAATGGAAGTGGTGGGGGCAAATACAGTGACAGAATTCAAAATGGCATGGGACAGATGCAGTGGATCCCTTTACAGCAACAGGATAAAATCAAAATAAACTTAACTATCTAATTTCTCAACATACAGGGGTGTCCTACATGGAGCGGTGGGTTTACCCCTAAAACAAAGACATGGGGAGGGGTGGTCTGCACGGAGCGGCAGGTGCACCTGCTTTTGTCATCTTACTGGGCAGACTAGATGGACCATACTGGTCTTTATCTGCCATCATTTACTATGTTACTATGTTACTATGTTTAAATATTTAAAGGTCTGAATCATATCTCCCCTCTCCCTCCTCTCCTCCAGCGTGTATATATTTAGGTCTTCAAGTCTCTGATTTGAGCTGTGAACCGCTTGGGCAGGAGAGGCACCGGCAACATACAGAACAGGTTAGAGAATCACTCAGCCCACTGCACCATCAACTGCACTCTTCTGTCATCTGGGATCGGACTGCCTGTAAGGGGGGGGGGGGAGGGGAGGGCAGGGCAAGGGTGATGTTTGTATTGGAGACACACAAATGTAGACATTTTGCCCTTGGTTAGTGGAGACCCGTGATATACCACAGGGTAAGTAAATGGGCCCATGTATATTTACACCTGCTTGGGAATACATATTATGTCCTTCTAATTATCGACCCATCTCACTCCTCCTTTTCATTTCTAAACTACTTGAACGCTTGATTCACCACCATTGCCATGACTTTCTTTCCTCTTAAGCCCTTCTGGTCCATTGCAATCTGGTTTTCATCCTTTACATTCTACTGAAATGGCTCTTGCCAAAGTCTCCAATGACCTGTTCCTGGACAAATCCAAGGGCTTTTACTCAATTCTCTTCCTTCTTGACCTTTCTGCTGCTTTTGACACTATTGACCACCACCTTCTCCTCAATACCTTGTCTTTGCTTGGTTTTAAGGGTTCTGTGCTATCCTGGTTCTTTTCTTATCTCTCCCAACTCACTTTTAGTGTTTCTTCCAGTGGATCCTCTTCTACTCCTGTCCTGCTCTCAGTTGGTGTACTCCAAGTGTCTGTCTCGGGTCCACTCCTTTTCTCTCTATATACATAGTCCCTTGATGCATTCATCTCCTCCCCTCTTTACATTGATGATTTTCAGATTTACCTCTCTATACCTGAGATCTCTCTAGCATTCCAGGCCCAGATCTCTGCCTGATTATCTGACATTGCTGCCTGGATGTTTTATTGCCATTTAAAATTGAACATGGCCCTGTAGACTCCGCTGGTATTATTTTCTTTTTTCTCTTCCCCATTTAGCAGATGCCACGTACTGCGATCTCCTGTGGTGCTCCAAGGGGGTCCCAAGGGGCCAGACACACCCCTTGTGTCTAGCCCCTTAGATCGCAGCCCCCGACTAGCGCCTAACCTTGCGGAGCTTATGAAGAGGCCCCCGCTGACGTCGGGGCCGCCGGAGCAGGAACCGGTCACTTCCGGACTGGAAGGCTGTCCTCTCTGGTCTCCCAATGGCTCCACACTCACTGCTCCGCCTATGAAGAGGCCCCCGCTGACGTCGGGGCCGCCGGAGCAGGAACCGGTCACTTCCGGACTGAAAATAATACCAGCGGAGTCTACAGAACCAACGGTAGGCCCTATGGATAAGCATGTTAAGCCCTTGGTGGGAGCTGATGCCTCGTTAGACCCTGACCTTTTAGTTCTGCGCTCGTCCGTTGCGTCTTTGAGCTCTCCGGACCGTTCTCCTCCCTCCCCACCGATGTACATCTCACCACCTCTAACCGGTTCTGTGGGGCAGTTTCAACAGAGTACTCCAGCTGATACTGGTGGGAAATTGGAAAGTGTTATGTGGACATCTCCTCCTGGTGTGGCTATTGAGCCACCTGAACAGGTGACTCTGGGCGACATCTGGAAAGTAGTGACTCGAATTGAACATTCCTTAGTTCCCACAGTTAAGCAGCTTTGTAGTTTTTCCTTACAGGTTACTACAAAGTTGTGTGAGTTAGAAGGGCGGTTGGGGGATATGACCACTCAATTATCCAGCTGTGAAAATCAATGCTCTACCTTTAAGGCTGTTAGTTCATCTAGTATTAATGATAGCTTAATTATCCATCATAGGCTGGAAATGTATGATAATATGTTTCGGGCTAAGAATATTCGACTGTTAAATTTTCCTTGTTGTCGTCTTTTATCTGCTGAGATATTGCTTCGTAAGTACTTTGGGGAAGTTTTGGGCTTGGCTTCGGCCAATTCCATGGCTATCTCTAAAATATATTACTTGACTGGTCAAGGGCTGTCTGTGAGTCCTCCAGGGGATTTTGATGTAGTTCAGGCCCGCAATGGACTTGACCTTACTCAATTCTTGGAGGACTCACAGGACAATATTGCTTCTCGTGCTACTTTGATCGTAGGTTTTGTCTCTGATCAGGATAAGATGTTCGTTTTTCGTAGTTACTTTAAAAATAAGTCTGCTCTCTTTTGTGGTGCTGGGGTGCAAATTTTCCCTGATGTTTGTCGGGCCACACAAACTAGGCGGAAGGCTTTTTTAGCCCTAAAACCTAGGGTGTTGGCCCTGCCTGCTACTTTTTTTCTTAGATATCCGTGCAAGTGCTTGGTTACCTATCAGGGTTCTAAATTTGTTTTTTTAGACCCAGTTCAGCTGGGTAGTTTTTTGAATGGTAAAGAGGGCCAAGGTAATTGATTGGTCTAGGGTAGGGAACTTGTTAATTGCTGTCTCGTATTTAGAGCTATGCTCTTGCTATTTCTTTTAGATTCATTTCTTTAGTACTGTCTCCTCCTTGTTGTGGGCTAGGTATAGAGTGTTTGCTGGATAATTTAATTATGGTGTTTTGTCTTTTTGTAATAACCTTGTAAATGCTCTTGCTTTTCTTTGTACTTGCTTTTTGTAAGTTGTTGAAAATATTATAAATAAAAAAAAATAAAAAATAAAATAAAATAAAATTGAACATGGCCATAACCGAGCATCTTATCTTTCCCCCTAAACCCTCCCCCCCCCCCTTCATTCTTTCTCTATCTCTGTGGATAATGCTCTATTCCTCCCTGTTTCCTCCATTATACTGACCTACAAGTGCCTTCCTTCAGCTGCTCCTCACTATCTTTCCTCTCTTATCTCTCCCTATACCCCTCCTCAGGAGCTCTGCCCTTCTGGCAGATCACTTCTATCTGTGTCTTTCTCTTCTACTGCCAACTCCAAGCTTCAATCCTTCCACCTTGCTGCTCCTTATGCCTAGAACAAACTACCTGAATCTGTACATCAGGCTTCATCTCTGGCCCTTTTCAAATCCAGGCTGAAAACTCACCTCTTCAAGGCCACTTTTGGATCCTGATCCACTTAGTCTCCTGTTTTCCAACTATGGGGCATGCTTACTAAACTCCGAAAATGTGCGGGTCCCCGTTAGTGTGCTTTTGCCATATAAGGAGTGGGCGGTCCAGGCAGAAAAAATAAAATGGGAGAAAGCGAACGCACATGTGCGTGTGGCGTAAGTGTGCGGGGCCCACATTAGCGCGTGGGAAGGCTAAGTGGGGCGCTGCTGCGTAACCAAACAACAGAGCCGTAGTACAATGGTGAAGACACTGACCCATGGTGCAGGGGCCATGGGTTCAAGCCCCCATTGTGCTCAATGAAAAAGGCCAGCTGAGGCATCAAATGTAGTTGGAAAAAGTGGTGTAGGAGGCATATTAATTTTGGGCGGCAAAAGGCGGCGCACTGTTTATTTGTAATGGCATGAGGCGGCGCACTGTTTATTTTTAACGGCATGAGGCAGCGCACCGTTCATTGGGGGCGGCAGAAGGCGGCGCGCTGTTAATTTTGTGTGCCACAAGACGGCGCGCTGATGGTTACAAGGCTGCGCGCTGATGCTCAAACACAGGAACAGAGCCACAGCACAATGGTTACGACACTGACCAATGGTGCAGAGGTCAGGGGTTCAACCCCTCACAGTGCCCAGTGAGCAAGGTTGGCTGGGGCAGTAAGTATGATGGTGAGGTGTGCTGTAGGAGGCCTTACAGTTTTATTTTATTACCCACTACCAGTAAACCCGCTCTAACAGCGTGTTAATATATGGAGGCCCGTAAGGCACATGTTACAGTGCACAGTCCGCAAAGGCACCCTAGCAAGTCCCCTATAGGGCACCATGTATGCTGCGCCACAGGATAATGTATAGTGCACGCAATATGGATGGCAACCATAAGGTGGCCTATTGGGCGCCCTATAAAGCACCCTCAGAGGCACCCTCAGAGGCACCCTATTTTCAGAATATCGTTCCGCAGTTCAATCTGCCAAACGCTCATATTACACGCTAGGTATTTCACAGGCTGCCAATTCCTCAAGACAATTGCACACAATTCTACGGCAACTTTCTTCTACTGTTTCCCCTTCTGCCTCTCAAGTTGCCATGCCATCCCCCGCATCCTTAGCATCTTTTTTCTCAGATAAAGTCCAGAACTTACGTTCGTCCTTTCCTGTAGCTCCCCCACCTCCTTTGTCACCATCCATCTTCTCCTCAGTTTCTCCCTTGCCCCTCTCCTTGGACAACCCTGCTACTATTGAATCCTTTGGTATCGCTATTCCTGGTGTGACTAGCTCTACTAACAGGACCTTATCTCACACTTGGTCTTCTTTCCACTCCCTTACCTCAGCGGAGGTATTACTCACCTTATCCCAGTCTAGGAAGACCACCTGCGCTCTGGATCCAGTCCCTTCTGCTTGGCTGGTGGACCCTTCTCTTCAGCTTATACCTCTCATCACTACTCTGTTTAACTCCAGTTTATCTTCAGGTCATTTCCCTTTGGCTTGGAGATCTGCCGTAGTACATCCCCTGCTGAAGCAGCCCTCCCTTGATCCCTCTGTGTTGTCCCATTGGCGCCCAGTCTCTAACCTCCCCTTTCTTGCCAAAATGTTGGAGCGCCTAGTTTTTCTGCAACTCTCCTCTCATGTTGAGGCTACTAATGTTCTCCACCCCCGTCAGGCCGGCTTCAGACCAGGACACAGCACTGAAACTATCCTTCTTGCTTTGGTAAACGAACTTCACGTTGCACATGAACGGGGTGACATCACACTTTTGGTTTCTTTGGATCTATCTGCCGCATTTGACTTAATTGATCATCAGACCCTCTTATCCCGTCTTTCTGATATTGGTGTTCGGGGTGTGGTGTTACGTTGGTTCCGTTACTTTCTCACTTCCCGTTCCTATGTCGTTCATGCTGCTCACCAGACCTCACCGACTATTCCGTTGGTCTGTGGAGTCCCCCAAGGATCAGTTCTCTCCCCTCTGCTTTTTAATATTTTTCTTGCCCCTCTTCCCCTTTTGGCCCAACAATTTCCAGTTTCCACCTACATTTATGCAGATGATATTGTCTTTCTCTTTCACACTTCTCCAGTTGCTATTGATATTACCCCCCTCAATGATTGTCTTTCCCATGTTGCCACCTGGCTCTCATCTAATTACACAGGTACACTACCAAAAAACTGCCTCCAGTTTTGCAACTGATTCCTATAGATTTTGGGGTGCTGAATCCAGGAAAAATAGCCAAAATGTTCCATCACGTCACGTTTTCTTGCAAAATTAGATTTCTTACCCATATAAGGAATGTTCACATAATTTCTTTTTAGCCGACTGCAGTTTATTTTCTTGGCCAAAATAGAGGTTGTAATGGTTAACTAACTAGAAACACTCCCTCATGATATTTTAGAGTGTTTTGTATTCATTTTATACATTAACAGGACAATTGGGAGGCGGGGGGCTAAATCCAGTACTCGCGCTGGCACATGTTCTTTCCTGTTCGCCTCGCCTCGTTCGCTCGCTCAAACACGGTGGTTGCGACATGAACGTTCCTGTCAAATTTCAGTTTCTTGCAAGTTCATTATTACCTTTTGTTTGCTCATTCGTAATCCAGCTTTATTCCGAAGTGGTTCACTACAGTTGTAGTTTGCAGTGCTGTGTATTTGTGATGGCTCACAGAGCCAGAGGTTGCGTCAACTCTCCGGACAGTTTTTGTTTATTTGTGGGGAATATACCGTGAAAAAGCGGCAGAGGAACATTTCTGCATTTATTAAAAAAGTATATTTCGCCTATTTCGGTTTGAAGTTAGGTGATCAAGACAAACCGTGGGCTCCTCGCAAAGTGTGCAAGACATGTGAGGAAGATCTACGCTTATGGATGAAAGGTAAAAAACAAGCATTTCGTTTCGGAATACCTATGATGTGGCGTGAACAAAGAGACCACAGCAGTGACTGCTATTTTTGCTCTTGCATTGTGAAGGGATACAACTTAAAAAATAAGAACGTAATAAGTTACCCCAACCTTCCCTCAGCAATTAGGCCTATGCCTCATAGCAACGAAGTACCTGTGCCTGAACCACCAAAATCTTTGGATCATATTTGTGTGGACGGTTCTGATCATGATGAGACTCATCAGATGGCTTTTCCCGATGAGTCCAGTACTTCCGAGTTTGAAACTGAACCAGATCCGAAACCTGAACTTTTCTCTCAAGCTGAATTGAATGATTTAGTCCGGGATTTAGGACTCCCAAAAGATGCTGCCCAACTGCTAGGTTTCTCGGCTTAAACAGAAAAATCTATTGTCACCAGGAACAACTTTTTATTGGTACCGCAACCGCGAGACACAATTTTTGAAGTATTTCAGCAAAGAGGAAGATTTGGTATTTTGCAACGATATATACGGAGTGATGGAAAAAGTTTAAACTCAAGTATGATCCTGCTGAATGGCGGCTGTTCATTGATTCGTCAAAAGACAGCATAAAAGGTGTTCTTCTTCATAATGGCAACACATTCGCTTCAGTTCCTATTGCTCACTCTGTTATTCTCCAAGAAAAATACGAGAATTTGGCCCTGATTCTTCAGAAGATTCGTTATGATGAGCATAAGTGGATGATTTGTGGAGACTTTAAAATTCTATCCATGCTATTAGGGCAGCAATCCGGTTTCACCAAATATCCCTGCTTCCTTTGCTTGTGGGATAGCCGGGCCCGCGACCTACACTGGGGGAAAAAAGACTGGCCAATTCGGGAGTATTTGAGACCCGGTGAGAAAAATGTTCTTCATGAGAGCTTGGTACCTCGTGATAAAATTCTATTACCACCTCTCCACATTAAGTTGGGTCTCATTAAGCAATTCATCAAGTCCCTTCCAAAAGATGGTGAGTGCTTTCGGTACCTTTGCTCAAAGTTCCCCCGACTTTCTGAAGCAAAGCTAAAGGAAGGAGTGTTTGTTGGCCCTGATATAAGGAAACTCATTTCAGATGGAGCATTCGCTGAAACGATGTCTGAGAAGGAAAAAGAAGCCTGGGATTCCTTCAAGGATGTTGTTCTCAAATTCTTGGGGAACAGGCGGGATGAGAACTATAAGGATATTGTTGCCAGGATGCTCAATGCCTTCAAAGAACAAGGCTGTAACATGAGCCTGAAAGTCCATTTCTTGCACTCACATGTGAACTACTTTCCCGAAAACCTGGGGGCATACAGTGAAGAACAAGGTGAAAGGTTTCACCAGGACATCAAGGACGCAGAGAGAAGGTACCAAGGAAGATGGAACACCACTATGATGGCTGATTTCTGCTGGTTGCTGCTGCGGGAAACCCCAGATGAAAAATACGCCAAGCAGCGCACCAAGAGAAGCATTCGGGGGAAGAAGAACGGTCCCACCAAGGAGATTGATTGACCCAAGAATGACTTTAAAATCTAAACTGTGTTGACAAATATCGTGTTTTTACTAAACTTTGAAATAAAAATTTGCTAGTTATTACCACAGTGTCGGATCTCATTTATTAGAATTTTATTTTCACACCATCGGGTGTTTGTCTTCATGTATTGCAATGGTGCGGTTTGCGTTTTCTATTCTTACATACATACCTGTACAACATTTTTGCACATTTCTTTGCTTTGCTTTGTGTCTAACCTCGCTCTTATATGCTCAATGTTTGTGCACATGTATGTGGCTGTTTTAAGTGCAGACAATTTTGCTACCATCACAGTGTGTTTGTTGACATTACTCTATTCTTATGTGCTGCCTTGTTACAATTTTCTTTATTCTTATTTGAATAACTACTAAACAATTAGTATAAAGAATTCATCCCAAGAAACATTTATCTCGATCGCACTCAATCTGAAACGTTCACCTCAAACTGCTAACCCAATGTAGCAAAAAATCTGTACGTGATGGAGCAAATTGGTTACCAGATTTGGATTCAGCGCACAAAAAAACGTAAAAATCAATCGAAATATTAGAGGCAGTTTAAAAAAAATTTTTTTAGTGTACCTGTGTTATTTACACCTAAATCCCACTAAATCCTCCGCCATGTGGGTGTCCTTGAGTTCTTCTTGTCCGGTCATTGCACCCCAAATCAATTCTATTCCCATTCCTCTCACTTCCTCTCTCCGGTACTTAGGGGTGATTTTAGATCCATCCCTGTCCTTCCATGACCATGTATCTGCCTTGTCCCGTCGTTCCTTCTTTACTTTACGGCAAATACGTTCAGTTCGTTCGGTTTTGTCCCAGGATTCCCTTACCACTCTGGTGTTAGCTCTAGTCATGTCCAGACTGGACTATTGTAATATAATCTATGCCAACCTTCCTGCCTACCAGCTCAAACGTCTTCAGCTTCTACAGAACACAGCCGCCCGTATTATCACTTTTGCTCGTAAATCAGACCATATCACTCCTCTTTTGTTTCGTCTTCACTGGCTCCCGTTACGCTTCCGGTTTAAATATAAGGTCCTTATTATATTACATAAAGTCATCCACACTTCCAATCCTCAGTATTAGCAAATCTGGTTTCCCTTCACACCCCTTATCGTCAGCTCCGCTCTTTGCATGCCAACCGCTTGTTTCTTCCCCCCCCGTCTCGCGCTCACCTCGAACAGACACGGCATGCTGCCTTCTTCTTCTTGGGTCCTTCACTCTGGAATTCTCTACCTTCTTCACTCCGTTTGGAATCTTCTTACCAACAATTCAAGAATCAGCTCAAAACCTACCTGTTTCAACAGGCTTATGACCTTCCCTCCCAATAGTTTTGTTCTTTTGTCTTTGTCTGATTATGTCTCATTTGTTTGTTTGGTCTGTCTTTTGTTTGATGTGTTTTGTGACCTCTTTGGTCCATCTTTTCTCTATTTTAATGGATTTCTTTTCTGTTTTTAATACTTTTATTTATATTATTTTATTGTAAACTGCCCTTACGTTTCGACAAGGGCGGTATATTAAATGTAATTAAAGATAAAGAAGATAAAAGATAAAGAAGTATGCCAAGGGTGTGTTTGATGCCATAAACATATGTCCAGTAAAAAATGACAATGCTATCACAGAACCCCTCTGTGGACTTGAACCCATGACCTCCTGCTATAAAGGTAGTGACAGAACCATTGGGCTACAGCACTATAGCTCTGAGTAAGCGCCTGTCTGGCTGCAGAGAGCCTGCACGTCACCCCACAGACAGTCTGCTGCTGTAGACAGGACGGGTTAGGCCACCCGTACCTATGATGCACTGCACATGCAAATCAGCTGTCCACAGATGCACACAAGATGGGGAATGCACCCCAAAAGCTACCCGGCCTGGTAGGGGGAACTGTCCGTGTGCACCCACACAGCACCTCGGCCTGGTGGGGGGCCTGAGCGGGAGGACTGCCGGCGAAGGGTAGCTACACACCGTCACATTGTGCGGGTAATGTGCTCACCCTGAGGGTGGGAGGTGGCGCCCAGGACCAGGTCCACAACACCGGCCATGGCTGAATGAGGCCATGCCAGAGCTCAAGAACAGTAATAACCTGTGTGATAAGAAGGTGTTGCAAAAACATCATGGATACCCCTTCTGTCTTAGTTGGTGGTTCCACACCACTAAGTGGGCAACGTACCTACCCTCTTCCCCCCCCCCGGGGTGGCAAACAGGGTCTCCCATCAACAGATCCCCATCCTCCCCCCCTGCACCAATGGCAGTAGAGTGGGCCATCAACCCCTGTCCTGCTGGGGGACAGACACCCTATAGGGCAGTCCAAGCAGCTCCACACGCATACATAACACACTATCAGACAGACAGTAGGCCTGGATATTCAGGAGTGCACCCCAGCACTATCTGATATTCTCCTGCAGCAAGCCATCAGCTGCTGCACCCTGCAAGGCACTCCATCAAGACACATACCAGCTGTGCAGAGTCTGCTGGATAGTTCTGATGCAATTGCATGCACCCCAAACTGGGGTGGCAGCACACACAAGCAGATAAGTCCATGAAGAGGCCCCAACAGGAAACCCATAGATATCACAGGAGAGAAATACTATACAGCACTATGGGGGTGCCTAGCCATGCTGTCATCACTACACGCTCAGGGTGAGAGTGATCCCCCAGCGGCACATACAGAGGTCACCATGTCTGTGTAGGTGGTGGCTGGGCATTACAATGTCCCAGCTAGTGCCCCATGCCCTGTGCAGATGCATCCTGGCCAGCACACCCTGTCTGAGCTATACCCATGGTACCTTGCTGCTCATTATGCGCATTGTCAGGCCAATACTGGCAACAGTGCTGGCAGTGTGGGCTGTGGAGGGTGTTTGTAGCCAACACACACTGTATAGACAGACACCCCCCCACACACCTATGCCAGCATTGTGCTACTATTGAGGGGGTCATTCGACGTGCCCACCACACCGGTCCTGGGAAGGGTACAGGCATGGATATGGTACACAGTACTGCTGGGGGTCACTCCCCAGGGTGGTAAATACTGTCAGGGGCCAGACCTGGGGCACGCACCGCAGACAGCCGACAGCTTGTTCTGCTGGAGCACAAGGAGCAAACAGTGCTGAGCGTAGGACTGTCTACCTGCCAGTACCCACATCAAACGTTTGTGGGCTGTGTACCGTGTACCCAGGTATAGGGTGGCATTGCTAGGGTACGCAGGAGCTAGATCTGGGAGATGCCCCCCCAGGAGGCTTTGCCAATGTGGCCTGTGGGTGTGGGTGCGTCTGGACCTGTTGCCTCTTGCTTTACGGCAGAGTGTCCCTACTCCAGTCCTGGTGTTCCAGACACTGTTCGGGCCTTCATGCTGTCCCCTATGAATATGCATGGGCTACAGTTACATACCATGGGGGTGGTGCAGACATCTGCAGCACAGGCATCTGTCTTAGGGGAAGCATGGAACCTGAATGGTGTTTGGCCCTCCAGGACTGCATTTGGGAGACTCTGCTGTAGATAATGTGCCTGTTTATGGTGTCTGTGTTTGGTGTGGTAAAAGATAGGCGTATTGACCATGCCTATGTTCTCAGCAATAAAGGTTTGTCCTTACTACCACGGTGTAGCTGTGGGGTGCATATGTGGACAGGGTTGGCGGTAGCTGCAGCTGGGCTCTGAACCTGTGACCCTCTGTTCTTGCACACACTGTCTGTGTGCACTGCACCACCGTGTAGCCACTGATTGGCTGCAATCCCTGGGTGGTCCATGACTGTACATCTGACAGGGCCTGTCTGTTGCAGTGGACGGTGCCAGCCTGCACATGGCCTGGCCACTGTCCTCTGTGGCTAGCAGTCACTGCCCCCTCCACCATCTGAACCCTTCCACAGACATGCTGGCATGTCCTTATCCTTGCAAAGGCATATGACCTGATTGCGTAGTGGCACCCCAGGACTGTATTTGGCTCACATGGTATAGCGGTCTAGCTGTTGTTCTTTAGCAAGGTTTTTGGGGAACGTGGGGCACCCATTACGTGATCATGAACCAGGGACACAATTGGCCCTTGGCACGTGGGGTGAGGGCATGTACAGGCACATCTGTCATACATAACCTCTACCTACTTAACCTCTACCTACGTGTCCTTAGCCCCTACAGTTGTGGCACTACAGGACTGCATTTGGGGGACGCGGCTGTTGGTGATGCTCATTGTGCTGGTGTGTGTGTGGTGTAGGGTAAAATATGGGTGTTTGCAACATGCTTTTGTTCTGTGCAATAAAGGGGTGTCTCTGCTATCTCTGTTTAGTGGTGGGTAAAATATTGGGATTATGCTGGCATGTGCCACAGCTGGGATTTGAACCTGTGACCCTCTGGTCCTAGAGGTACCGGCTCTGTCCACTGCACCACACTGTGGCCATGTAGGCAGTGCAGTCCCTGGAGATAGTAGACCTGGCAGGGTGGGGTCGCAAAACCTGCTCTGCACATTATTACTGTGAGCTCCTTCACCCTGTCTGGTGACAAACGTGCAAATATAACACGGGTATGACGTCGGAACAGAGGGGGATAGCATATTCCCCAGCTGGGCAACAGTGCTATTGATGGGCAACCATAGGGAACACTCCCAGGAAGGGTCCAATACACGTAGACGTTTTTGGAGGTGTCTCCGCTCCGTGCACCTTTCCAAAATTATTTTATTTTATTTTTTTGGAGCTCTGCTGGGTGTGTTTTTTACTTTTGCGCATTACTATACCTGTTCCCCAGCTGATTTACTATTTTTAATGCTTTTGTTGTGGTCATTTCCTATTTTTCATTGCAGTTTTGTGCTGTGCACATGTATCACACTACTGACGTTTTGCAGGTTTCCCCGGTTTTCCTGTACATTGCTGACGGAAATGGTTTCTCTTCCCTTTAAATGCCCTCTACCGCGACTGTTTCACTCGCGCTATTTTTTACATGGAAATTCGGGCCCGATACTGTGCGGGGAGCCTCTCCCCTCCCACTCTCCACCCATTGACCCCGTCCCTCCGCCCCTCCGGAGCCTTCCTCTGCCCTCCTTTAGCCGTTCCACACCTCTATCGGACATTTGCGGGCCCGCACTTGTACGGGGCCCGTTAGTGTGCCGCGTACCTGTGCGGGGATGACACGCACATGTGCGGGGCATTTAAACGCGTTTCTGTGCGTTTCAATGCCGCGTTGCCGTGCGCTATTTTGCGGCGCGCAGATTTGCGGACTTTAGTAAACATGCCCCTATGTGTTTCCTTACCATTCTCTAGACATATCCTTGTCCTCAACTGTTCTGTTGTCTGTCTTGACCAGATTGTAAGCTCTGACGAGCAGGGACTGTCTTTTACATGCTATACAAATGATCAGCAGTAATAATATTAGTAAATATATATGGGTATATTTTATACATATCCTGCCCACCGACCTCCTTAATCCAGATTTTCATTTCTGTGAGTTATGCTGGATGTGGCGGCAGCCACCAAGACTAAGGGGTATGTTAACTAAACCTTCTTAATGTGCGCGCTGTGCAATTATCGCGTGCTAAGGTACCTTAGCGCACGATAATGACACTTTACGGGGCACAAATGTGGCTTAGCGCGCGCTCACGCGCGCAGCGGCACAAACAAGCGCTGAAGGTGGGGAAAGGCTCCCGGAGGGTGGAGGAAGGCTCCCCAGGGGCGGAGAGAAGGGGTCAATGGGTGGAGAGTGGGAGGGGAGAGGCTCCCCGCACACTAATAATGTGAAATTCGAGGCCAAAACTAACGCAAGTGAAAACCTCGCAGTAGAGCTGATTTAAAGGGAAAAGAAACCATTTCTGTCAGCAATGTACAGCAAAACCAGGGAAACCTACAAAAAAGTGATAAGTGTGATACTTGTGCACGGAACAAAAGTGCAAATAAACATTGAAAATGACCCCAACAAAATAAAAAAAAATCATAATCAAGCTGGGCAATAGTGATAGTAATGGGAAACATCAACAAACACTCCCAAGACAGCCCCAAAAAAAAGATATGAATTATGGAAGGGTCTACGCTCCGTCCCCATACAAGGTGAATGATCCCACAGTGAAATAGCACTGATCAGGGTTTCCCTCTCCATTGGACAGGTTTCCTATAGCATGTACATGTTCCACAACAGCAGGGCGGGCATGTCGGAATGGGCAACTGGACAGATGCTGGGAAAGGGGATACAGAGGGCTGCAGGCGGCACATGCTGTGGTGCAGCTGGGGCACAGTGCGGACTAGGCAGACGCCTAGGTGGCACTTAGGAATGCTGAAACTGTACAGCAGCCAGACAACAACTGATGAGGGCCCAACATGGGCACGAGAGTGTTTATCACAGTGTCACAGGTACCTCCAAGGCACAGAACATTGGCAGGCAGTGTTGGGGGGAAGCGTGGACGTCTATGCAGGCACCCCTACCCCAGAATACGCACCATAGGCAGCCGCCTACCTGCACACTGGATGGCTTGAGACTGCACACCACCAGCACCAGGGCATGTCAGCATGGTGGCAGAGGGGTACTGGTGGTGGAGGGGGGCAGTGACAGCTGCCCAGAGCAGACTATGGCCTAGCCCTGTGTAGGTGGGTGCCATGCACTGCAACAGACAGGCCCTGCCAGACAAACAGTCATGGTATCACCAGGGAATACACTGTCTCTGTGGCAACACGGTGGTGCAGTGCACACAACCAGTGTGTTTGGAGGCAGAAGGTCACAGGTTCAAGTCTCAGCTTTGGTGCCTACCAACCCAGTCCCCATATTTTACCCACTACTACAACGTGCTAATACAGACAGAGCCTTTATTGCAGATGACGAAAACATGCCCAAAACACCTACATTTTACCCTACAGAGCAAAGACACCATAAACAGGCGCATTACCTAGAGCAGAGTCTCCCAAATGCAGTCCTGGAGGGCCAAACACCATTCAGGTTCCATGCTGCCTCTAATAAAGATGCCTGTGCTGCATATCTATGCACCACCCCCATGGTATGCAGATGTATCTCATGCATATTCATGAGGGACAGCATGAAAACCCGAACAGTGTTTGGCACACCAGGACTGGAGTTGGGAACCTCTGCCGTAAAGCAGCAGCCAACAGGGGCAGACACACCCACACCCACAGGCTCCATTAGCAATGCCACCCTACACCTGGGAATACGGTACACAGCTATCAGAAGTTTGCTGTGATTACTGGCAGATAGCAATTCCTACGTTAAGCACAGTTTGCTGATTAAGCTCCATCATAGCAACCTTTCTGATGTCTGTGGAGTGTGCTTCAGGTTTGGTCTCTGACAGTGTTTACCCCACCAGTATTGCGTACCATATCCATGCCTGCACTGTGCCCAGGACTGGTGTGGTGGCCAGGCCTGCTAAACACCTCTATAGTAGCACAATGCTGGCATAGGTGTGGGAGTTTGTGTCTGTCTATCCAGTGTGTGGTGGCTGCAAACACCCTCCACAGCCCACACTGCCAGCACTGTTGCCAGTATTGGCCTGCCAATGTGCATAATGAGGAGCAAGGTACCATGGGTATAGCCGGGACAGGGTGGCCTGGCCAGGATGCATCTGCACAGGGCATAGTGCACTGGCTGGGATATTGTAGTGCCCGGCCACCACCTGCACAGACAGGATGGCCACAGCATGTTCTGCTGGGAGATCACTCTCACCCTGACTGAGCAGTGACCATGGCATGGCTAGGCTCCCCCATAGTGCTATATAGTATTTCTCTCATGTGATATTTATGGGTTCCCTTTTGGGGCCCAGTCACTTACTTATCTGCTTGGTGTGTATGCTGACATCTCAGTTCTGGGTGCACGCATTTCCATCAGGAACATGCACTATGGACTAGCTAGCAGACTGTCTGCAGCTGGTATGTGTCTTGATAGAACGCCTTGCAAGGTGCAGCAGCTGAAGGCTTGCTGCAGGTGAATATCAGATAGTGGTGGGGTGCAGCTTAGCATATCCAGGCCTTATGTCTGTCTGCTATTGTGTTATGGATGTGTACAGAGCTGCATTGACTGCCCTGTAGGGTGTCTGTTCCCCAGCAGGACTGGGGTTGATGGTCTCCTCTACTGCCACCATTGCAGGGAGGTAGAATGTGGATCTGTTGGTGGGAGACCCCTGTTTACCACCCTCAGCCCTGGAGGAGGAGGAGGAGGAGGAGGAGGAGGAGGGTGGTGGTGGTACATAATCCTCCTAGGGGTCCATAGGGGCTAAAGCTGACTGAGACATACAGATATATCCAAGGTGTGTCTGCAGAAACTACCTATCTCACACATTAGCACTGCTGGGGACCTGGTGCTGGGCGCCCCACCTCACTCCCAGGGTGAGTGCAGTACCTGCACAATGTGACAGTGTGTAGCTACTCTGTGCCAGTACCACACACTGTCAGTTCCCCCTACCAGGCCGAGGTGCTGTGGGGGTGCATACCCCATCTTGTGATCATCTGTAGACTGCTGATTTGCATGTGCAGTGCATCATGGGTATGGGTGGGTTAACCCTATCCTGGTGACCACAGCAGACTGTTTGTGTGGTGACGTGCAGTCCTTCTGCAGCCAGCCAGGGGCTTGCTAGCAGCTATGGAGCTGTAGCCCCCCGGTTACTTCACTACTTGTAGAGCCAGAGGTCATGGGTTCAAACCCACAGTAGGGGTTATTTGATAGGGCTGTCCAAAGCATTGTCTTTTTTTAATGTACATTAGTGCTGCCAGCAAAACACCCTCAGGGTACTGTAACCATAAGGTGCCTCAGAAGGCGCCCTATAAGGCACCTTATAGGGCACCCTATAAAGCGCCTTCTGAGGTACCTTATGGTTACAGTCCGTATAAGGTGCCTTATAAGGTGTCCTATGGAGTGCCTTATAGGGTGCCCTATAGGGGACATTATAGGGTGCTGTGGCGGACAGTACACTTTATAATGTGCCCTATGGGGTGCCTTATACGGCACCTTAGGTTACAGCACGTGAGGGTGTGTTTGCTGGCAGCAATAATTAAAATACAAATAAAATGCCTCAGGAAACAATACTTACATGTCAAAGCTGATGCCTCAGCCAGCCTTATGTATTAGGCACACTGGGGGATCGAACTCATGACCTCTGTATCACCAGTCAGTGTATTAACCATTGTGCTACACTTCTGTTTCTATGTTTGGATGTCTGTGCGCCTACTTAAGATTACCGCGTGGTAACGCGCTTAGTGGCGCTTTGCCCGATAATGTGCGTAGCAGCGCACGTTATCGCGCGCTAATCCCGTTTTGCAACTTTAAACTGAAACGACCACTCCTTATATGGCATCCTGCACACTAACGCTGGGCGCACATTAAGAAGGTTTAGTAAACATACCCCTAAGACTATTTGCAGAAGATAACACTGCCCCATTTAGTGAGTGATCGGGTAGAAAGCTAAATACTCTGCTGATGGCGCAGGAAGTCCAAAGATGTATTTGTGGACTACGAAAATGCCGAGCTCCCAGTCCAGATGGATACGAAGGGGAATTCTATCAATTACTACTATTATCACATCTATATTATATGAGCTTCCTATTATAAGCCGAATAAAATATAAAGTACTAATGACCACTTTTAAAACACTGAAGAACATTTCACCAACATATCTGAACACCTTCATAAATATCTCCACTGTTGAACGAACGAGAAGAGTACGTACTCAAAATAATATTACAGTCCCCACCCAATACTGATACACAAACCGATCCACGAGCAATAGAGCATTTTCATACTTTGCCCCAATCTTATGGAATGCCCTCCCAGATAAACTAAGAGCTATTAATGACCTCCAACTCACTGTTCCCTCTAAGCTGTGCGCGTGTGCGCGCGCACACACCTCGCCGAGTGAGCGCACATTCTTTACAACAGAGCGCACAAAAATTACGGCTCTGATTCTGATAGAAAACAACACAGACGTCTTAAAATTTAAAAGTTATGATTGTAATTACTAGAAATTTACCGCTTCATTTAGTAATCGTCTATTTTCATTTCATTTGATTAAAATCAGTGTGGTGTACATACTGTATTCTGACGTGTAGTCAAATTTTAAAGTATATAACTCCGAGTGTCGTTATGTGGCGCACAAAAATTTAACCTTCCTTCAAAAGCTGTACACAGCTGATATTTTATGCGCACACAGCCTACAGAAAATTAGAGGGAACATTGCTCCAACTGTTCCGTAAAGAAATTAAGACTTTCTTATTCATTGAACATTTTGGAGATAATCACAACCGTGACCAGCTCTATCCAACATAATTTCTGTTTCACACTTCCTAGCCCCAACCCCTAACCCCTCCTAGAACTATAGCATCCCATATTTAATTACAGACGCTTAAAGAACAGCCTCCTCTTCTCCCACCTAATAAGACATTTACTATAGGTATGTATTTAATGTAAATAGTTTTATATAAATATGTTGATTGTAAATATGCTATATGATTTGGATCCACTTATGTTTTAAAAGTTTAATGTACCTGTTCTGTTCCTTGTAAACTGCCCTTGATCACTGGAAGGGGCGGTATAAACAACAGCAACCCTTAAATAAATAAACTACACGATAAGGTAGTGATACCATTGGTGGAATACTATTTGGATATAATCCAAAGACAGAACTTCCTGTATGAGCCCAAGAAAGCACTAATCACAGTATTACTGAAGCCGGGCAAAGACCCAATGTTACCTGGGTCTTATAGGCCTATTTCCTTATTAAATGTAAATATTAAAATACTGGCAAAGGTGATGGCGGATTGACTTGTACCCTTTATGCCACTTTTGGTTGTCGACTCGCAGGTGGGGTTCATATAAGGTCAGAATATCGCATGTAATGTGAGGAAGATTCTAGCGGTACAGTATGTGAGCCATCGGTGGGAATTTCCAACGTTACTTATCAACTTTGAGCTGAGAAGGCATTCAACTGGGTGCAATGGGAATATATGTATCTGGTGCTACACAAAATGGACATTACGGGATATTTCAATGATATGATCTGACTTCTTTATATGCACCCATGTGGGCTGATTCTGGTCAATGGGGTGCAGACATCTGATTTCCCTTTAGAAAGAGGTATGAGGCAGGGATGTCCCCTATCCCCTCTCCTATTTGTGCTTCAGCTGGAACCCCTGCTAGATCATATTTTCACCCACCCAGAAATACAGGGAGAACAGGTGGGAAAGGAGAATTTCCAGTTATCAGTGTTTGCGGTTGACATGTTGATATTCTTGGGAGACCCTAGAGCAGCGATGGCGAACCTATGGCACGCGAAGGCCTTGCAGCTGGCACGCGGGAAGGTCGCACATTAAAAAAAAAAAAAAAAGCTGCCCGCTGCCGCCGCGGCGGCATGGAATGTCCCGCGGGGCTCCCTCTGCCCGGCGGGACTCTCCCGGCGCTGCTCAGCCCCTCTCTGCCGGCTTGCAGAGACGCGAAGGGAGAGTCTCCCTCGCGTCTCTGTTAAGCCCGCAGGAGCTGATGGGAAATTTCCCATCTGCCCCTGCGGGCTTAAGAGAGACGCGAGGGAGACTCTCTCTCCCTTCGCGTCTCTGCAAGCCGGCAGAGAGGGACTGAGCAGCGCCGGGAGAGTCCCGCCGGGCAGAGGGAGCCCCGCGGGACACTCCATGCCGCCGCGGCGGCAGCGGGCAGCTTTTTTTTTTTTATTGCCATGAGCCGAGGGAGGGGGGTTAAGACTGGCAATGGGCTAGGGAGGGAGAGAGGGGGGGTAAGACTGGCAATGAGCTAGGGAGGGAGAGAGGGGGGTTGAGACTGGCAATGGGCTAGGGAGGGAGGGAGGGAGGGAGGGGGGTTAAGACTGGCAATGGGCTAGGGAGGGAGGGAGGTTAAGACTGGCAATGGGCTAGGGAGGGAGGGAGGGAGGGGGTTGAGACTGGCAATGGGCTAGGGAGGGAGGGGGGTTGAGACTGGCAATGGGCTAGGGAGGGAGGGGGTTGAGACTGGCAATGGGCGAGGGAGGGAGTTAGGGTGGTTGAGACTGGCAATGGGCTAGGGAGGGGGGGAGGGGGGTTGAGACTGGCAATGGGCTAGGGAGGGAGGGGGGTTGAGACTGGCAATGGGCTAGGGAGGGAGGGAGGGAGGGGGGTTGAGACTGGCAATGGACTAGGGAGGGGGGTTAAGACTGGCAGTGGGCTGGGGAGGGGGGTTAAGACGCAGTGGGCTATGGGGGGGAGTTAAGACTAGCAATGGGCTGTGGGCTGATGAGGGCTGGCAATGGGCTATGAGCTGATGAGGGCTGTCTGGAAATGGGGTGATGGGGGGGTTAGGACTGGTAATGGGCTATGGGGGGGTTAAGACTGGTAGTGGGCTGATGGGGGGGGGGTTAGGAATGGTAATGGGCTATGGGGGGGTTAAGACTGGTAGTGGGCTGATGGGGGTGTAGGACTGATAATGGGTTATGGGGGGGCTAGGACAGGAAATGGGCTGATGGGGAGGGGTTAGGACTTGAGGTGGGCTGATGTGGTTAGGACTGGTAATGGGCTGTGGGCTGATGGGGGGGTTTAGGACTGGCAATGGGCTATGGGGGGCTGACTGGAAATGGGCTGATGGGGGGTTAGGACTGGTAAAGGGTTATAGGGGGGGGCTTAAACTGAAAATGGGGTGATGGGGGTTAGGACTGGAAGTTGATTGACGGGGGGCTAGGACTGGTAATGGGTTGGGGTGTTGCTAGGACTGGAAATGGGCTGAGTGGAAGGGGAGGCTTGAACTGCAAATAGCTGATGGGGAGGGGGCTTGGAATGGAAATGGGCTGTGAGGGAAGGGAGCTAGGACTGAAAATGGGCTGATGGAAAAGCTAGGATAGGACTGGAAATGGGCTGTTGGGGGAGCTAAGATTGGAAATGGGCTGTGGTGGGGGCTTGAATTGAAATGGACTCATGGAGGGGCTAGAACTGGAAGTAGGCTCATGGGGGGGCTTGGACTGGAATTGGGCTGAGTGGAGGGGAGCTATGATTTGACATGGGCTGATGGTGGGGCTAGGAAATGAGTAGAAATGGGCTGATGGGGGGGCTAGGATTGAAAATGAGCTGATGAAGGGACTTGGACTGGAAATGGGCTGATGCAGGGACTAGAAGGGAATGGATGCTGGTTGAGACTGGAACTAGAAGGGAGCTGATGTTGGGGGAGGATTAGAATGGGATGGGGCTGGGAGAGTAAAATGGAGAGGGGAAAAATATTTTGTGTAGGAGGGATGAAAAATCTACAATTGGCCAGGTATTGGGAGAGTAATTGGGGATTGAGGATGGAGGGGTAAAATTTGTGTGGATGAAATAGGAATGAGGAAAGAGCAAAAGGAGAAAGATTAGTATGTTAAAGCAGATGTAGAGAGAGAGAGAGAATGGAAAAAAAACTAGAAGAGAGAAGAAAGGACAAATGGACAGCAGACGATGGAGAGTTAGCAGAAAACATGAAGAAACCAGAAGAAGGTGGCTGGACCAATTGCAACTGAAAAAAAAATGCACAAAAGGTAGAAAGATATCTCTTTATTTTGAATTTATTAACTGGAATATGTCAGCTCTGGGAAATGTGCATCATTAACATCTGCGCTTTGTTTGGTACAAGAGGAAATTCCTATTTGACGTTGCCACTTGTTCTCTTTCCCCAGTATTCTCTGAAATGTATTGGTTTAATATTTGCAGTGTTGCCTTTTGATAGGTAGGGTATAGTGCTTTGTGAGTCCTGGTAATGCTGTCAGGATACGGCGGGTTTGCTATGGGTTCTAAATGGGCAGCGTTTGTAGTAGTTCCTAATGTGCCTGGCGGTTGGCACTGGATTATAGTAATGTAGAAATCTTTTAGTCTTTCTTTATCCATACACTCATTAAGAGACATGTTTACTAAAAGTTAGTGTATGGTAACATTATGCAAATATTTATGCAAATAAGACCACTTATGCAAATGACGTGCTGGCACTTTGAGGAAATTCTTTGGTTTTGTGCGGCAGTTTGGGCACTCGGGCTCAAAAAGGTTAGCCATCACTGCCCTAGAGCATCATTGGAAGTGTTGTTACAGGAGTTTCATGAATATGGTAGGTTTGCAGGACTCAAGCTGAACCTCAAGAAGTCAGAGGCCTTGCCTCTCTTTCCTGGGATGCAAAGTAACTTGTAGGGATCTTTCCCGCTAAAGTGGGCAGTGGGCATTTTATTTTAACTATCAGGGCTTTTGGCTACCAAGTGATCCCAGGCAGATCTATGACCTTAATGTTACGGAACTATTGAAGGATTTAGAGCGCCTGCTTCAGTGGCAACATTTGCAGCTGTCATTGTCGGCATATTAGTTTGTATAGGATGACTCTTTTTCCGAAGTGGTTGCATATCCTCCAGCTATTACCTATTCTACTCACACAGAAAGATTTAAGACGACTAGACTGTCATTTGGGAGAATTCCTCTGGAGGGGGAGGAGTGCACATATCAGACTTGAGGCCCTGCGGAGACTATGGAAGGAAGGAGGTATGGGATTTCTGGACCTGTGGCATATTATTGGCATGGGTGGGATGACATTTATGGGATTGTATTTATGATATGTCTGATTACACTCTGCTAAACATGGAATGGGCCTTGGGGGCTCCGTTCTTACTTCGATATGTACTGCATCAAACACCATCATGAAATAAGAACCTCTTGTGAGGTGAAGTGATGCTGTCATCTGTTTGTCGATGTTGGTAAGTTCTGTGCCAAAAATGTAAGTGACCATACCAGTGCACCCCATACCTTCCCCTATGGGGAAATGCTGATTTTTTGCCTGGTCTGATCTGAAAGTGACTGACCAGTATCCCTATTTGCAAGTATGGAGCTATATTAAGAGCGTAACTCAGCAGTATCTTGGGGGAACCTTTAACTCCAAAGTGGATGATGAATTGATGAAAGGACCGGAGGGTTGCACAAGTATCTCGGTGCTACAACGAGCCTTGGCAGAGCTAGAGGCTCTGGTAATGTTTGACATGCTGGCAAACCGATGGACTGAGCAATTGGCTATGCAGGTCAGGAGGACAGAATTGTGAGAGGCCCTGTCCCAAATTCCAGAACTCAGTGTCAATGCCAATCTGAGGAAAATACAAGATCAAATATTTAGGAGACTTTATTTTGCTCTAAATCATGCATATAGGACTGGGATGGTGGTATCCCCAGGTTGTCCATGGTGCAACATAGAGCGAATCACCCTAGATCATATATTTTGGACGTGCTCGGTAGTAAGGCAATTCAGGGGGCAAGTCCAAAATATTTTACAAAGGATTCTTGGGGGAAATCCCCATCTATCCTCAAGATTGGCAGTGCTAGACTGGAGATGTTGATGTGGAATGGTGGGGTGAGGAGAATCAATGGATGCGCCTCTCCCTATTACTAGCACGTAAAAGTATCCTGAGGGCATGGATGACATCGGATGGCCCACTGGTAGGGCATTGGAGAGTTATTTTTTCACCGTTTGATAGTCCTCAAAAGAGAGCAGGGAAGATGCAAAGAATGGGGATAGGACTCTTTTCTGAAGACTTGGGAGCCATACATTCACACTCTATCCCCTGTGGCTCGGAGCCATGCGCTGAATCACTGCTCTGGGTAGGAGGATGGATGTGCGATTTGAGGGAATAGATTGAGTGTGTGTGAGACCATGGATGAGTGTGCATAGTATGGGAGGGGTAGGGAGTATGTTGGCTTAAGTCCAATAAGGGATCTGAGGGAGATGTTTATGGGGATTGGATATTTGGTTCTTTGGCTTCTTCTGTCTTTCTTTCTCTGAGGGACCAGCTTGAATATAGGATGTTGTTGAAGGGGAAGGGGAAGGGGGAGGGAGTGGAGGGAGGGTGATCTTCAGGGGGGAATATTATTGACATTGTTCAATGCTCCTGAGACTATGGAAGAGTAAACATGGTCTGGGAGTAAAACCTTGTGGAATATGGGTGGGGGGGGGGGATAAGGAGGGAGGGGATAAAATGTAAAATAGAAATATAGTGATTGCACATATTGTCTCGGCTGATCTTGTTTACATGTCCTATTTGCCTGCTATGACATGTTGACATGTGCAATGTCTAAGTGCTGTTAATTATTAATAAAAAGATTTGCACATAAATATGGACAGCAACTGCAGTGAACACTATGATGAATGTTAAGCTCCATGAAGCTACTTTCTTGCCAATAGTGTTGGCAACTGTGTTCTATGCCTGTGAAACATGGAAATTATTAGAAAAATAGCACAAAAACTGATGCATTCCATTAGTAGTGCTTGTGAAGAATCTGTGGTGTCACCTATCATGACCATATTATAAATGAGAAGATCCTGAGAAGTGACTCATAGAGGCTCTGAGATATTGCAACTGAGAGAAAGGTTCTGCTTGCTGAAAACATTTTAAGGCTACAGAATCACTGAAATCCAAAAATCATAATGTGATAGACACTAGCAAATGGGAAGAGAAAGAAAGGGAGACCAAAGAAGATCTAGTGTAACACATTCAAAGAAAATCTTCAGTATCTTGGTACTAAGTGGGAAGAAATGGGAACTATTGCAGCTGGTCAAACTCACTGGAGTATAATTCCTGCCCAATGTGCCCAGGCAGACCTCAGTCTAAGTTAGTCCCTGTGGGTAAAAGCACACACGCACTGATGATTCTTTTAGTTTATGTGGCTATCAAGACCAGAGACAGATTTAGGATAGGGTGAGCAGAGCAATCATTGCATGACAAGGGGTATAGCTGGAAGCCTTGGTCGTGTGTGTGTGGACCAGGAGTCCATGTAGCCTCTTGCTGTCCCAACCCACCCATATACACAAAAACCAGAAGTGCCATGCAATGGTATGCCCATCTCTGCCATCAACACGATCCATTCCCTTTCTTTGGTAGGGAGGGCATCAACACCCCTGCCCAAGGTGCCCCTGCTCCAGTCCTGGCAGGACCTATTACTTTGCTTTGACTGCAGCTGCTATTTGCTGCCCCCCTGGAAGTTGCTGCCTAGTCAACTGTCTATTCTGTCTAATGGTTAAGTTAGACCAGGTTTTTCTCAAAATAAAAACAGAATTGTTGTGTGTATATTATATCGATACCAAATCCTGCTGTAGATAAAATGCCTGAATATAATATACACCCAATTAGACTTGAAACAAAGCTATTTTGCTATGATATTCACTTTCTACTTGTCCAGCCATAATGAGCTGAGTCATCTGACTTCATGCTTGGAACCACATAATAGCCCTCTATCTACTAAAATCATGGAAGCACTCCAGTATAAATTTTCAATTGAAAACTTTGTTTCACGTTTAACTGGGTGCCTATTATGTTAAAGCATCTTGCCAGCAGCAGATTTTGGTACTGATACTGCAATAGTCTGTATTTTGTATTCACTGGTGTGTATGTTGCAAACAGTAGAAACTGATATAAAACATTTATATGATAAGACCATTGTCAAATGGAAAACTAATAACCACCAGTACCCATAGATGAGATTTACTACCTATAGAATCAGCAAACCATATACTAGTGCAGGGGTGGGCAATTCCGGTCCTGGAGGTTCGCAGACCAGTTGGGTTTTCATGATGTTCCTAATGAATATTCATGAGATCTATTTGCATCCACTGCCTTCCATTGTATGGAAATAGGCCATGAATATTCATTAGGGACATCATGAAAACCTGACTGGTCTGCAGCCCTCCAGGACCGGAATTGCCCACCCCTGTACTAGTGGCATATGATGTCAAACTATGTATTTCCTGTCTCTCCCATTGACTTACTCAGATTTACATTGTCTCTGACTATAGTCTTTTCCCCTTTCATCTGCTCCCTCTTTATATCCTCACAACAGAATTGCTCTCAGCATCTCAGCTTGAGAAGTATTATTCTTTTTCGGGGGGGGGGGCGGAGATTAGAATTGGTTGACTACCTTAAAGAAGAGCAATGATGTTTTCTTATGTTACCTACTCGAGAAAGCTAATTCATCTTGACTGAAGGAACATATAATATATGAAAAACCTGCACATTGCAAAATGCCTCCTAGATGGCAGGAAACTTCAGCTAATCGATATTTCAATAAGAATATATTTAAAAAACATCTTCTTAATGAACTTATTTTGACTACAGGGCCATAAATAACTTTGTTTTTTGCTCATTCATTTTTTTCAATTTAAGCACTATAGGGATCATTTTGGAAGCCCTATTTTGGAAGCATAGAGGCATCTCTAGAACCATTTTAGAAGCCAGGTCTGTTGATGCCCAAGTCTGAATGGGGTGTGACTGGGGCGTTTCCAGGAAGCGGGACATTCCCACCTGATTTCAGCAAGTCTGGCATCATGTCTAAGTTTAGACCTGCTCCAGGCACCTGAAACATGCTCATTTCGACTAAAAAAATCCAGAGGGTATTGAGAAGAAAGCCCTCCATCAACCCCAGTACTCAGCACAATTTCAATGATAGCAGCAGTGAGACTTGAACCCTGGCTTCCCTGGTCCTAGCTATCCAAGACATCCAAGTGCTGAAATACTATTAGATGTCTATGTAGATGCTCCTGCAGACATCTGTATCGGACACTTCCATGTTTGTGAAATCATGTCTGCACCTGGATGTGCCTGCCTTTTTCCAGACATTTTGGCTTACACATCCCAGATTGCTCTTGGACATCTTTTCTAAATTACCCCTCTATGAAAATAGGTTTTCTGTCAGCATATTGTACTGCTCTTATTTTCCATGACTTGCAATGTATTAAATAAATTCTCTTCTGTATCATAATAGCAATCCAATAATGTTAGCAGAAGTGAGTGTTAAAATACTGAGAAAAAAATTGGGCTCCAATCTTCAGAATACACGATGACGTAAAATGGAGATATTTCTGGCTTTCATCACTTCGAACATTTATCAAGCAGCAAGGAGCCATTACACAGTGCAACATTTGTCTTTCAGGATTGTCTCCATATAACCTATGCCTGTATGTTTTTTGACTTATTTAAATTGTTCTTCAAATATAAAAAAAAAATAAAGAAAATGAAAACAACTGTGGTAAGAATAAGATACAAATTAAGTTTTTAAAGGAAAATTATTTTTATAGGTTCTGAAGACCAACTGTATTGTAAACAGCCTGACCAAAAAATCCCTCAGAGCATTGGGGAAACGGCTCTTCGGCTAGCTTTTTTTTTATTATTATTCCATAGAGCTACTGTTGCTAGGGAAACCACTTGCCTTCCCTGAATGCGTTGTGAAGATCTGACTCATTTGGAGTCTGGCCCTCAATCAGTGCAGTTCATGGCGGAAGAGGAGGAAACAAACAAGAGACAGCAAATGCTTTAAAGCATCAGAGGCTCGCACTTACTGGAACACTGAAATAAACAGTCAACAGGAGGCTTGAGGGTGTAGAAAATGGATAAGCTTCCCCTGATCTATTCTCTTTTTTAAAAAAAGCTTTTGAAGCAGAATCCAGTTGGAGGCTTGGCCTGCGATCAATCCCACAGGAGGATATTGAGAACAAGAGATGCGGCAGCTAGCCATCCACCATATTTTTCTCAGGATCCAGTCACTTTCTTAGCCATTCGTTGCTTTGAAGTTAGAAGAATTAACATAATGATATAGTAAATGTTAGCAGATATGAACTAATTGGGTCTCCCAGCCTGTCTGTGTGTTTCTGTCTACTCTGATTTAACTAATGATATCTCCCAGCTATCAACTGTATAGTTTGACCCCTGCTGGAGATTGTTTATTTATTTATTTATTTACATCTCTTATATACCGCACTATTTGCGATCAGCGCGGTTTACATAGAACAAACCATATCCGACAATAAACAAGAGTCAGGTCATTACAATGAACAGGAGCAGTAAACTTGGATAACAGGAGGAGTTGAACTTTGGCATGTATTGGTTATAATTAAAGGGATGATCATTAATTAATGAAGAAGTGGATTTAATTCTTGAGCACTGATAGGGACCGGGTCAGAAAAGGGGCAAGAGAGGAACAAAGATGCAAGAGAATGGGGTGAAAGGAGCACATCCTCCACTTTCCTGGAGGCAATTTCTCCAAGGCACCGCTCTGCTCACTCAGGGGAAATTTCTCCAAATGGGTTAATTTTGCACATCAGCCAACAAACAAATCTCTTAGTTAATAAATATAATACCCACAATGGTCTCACTAAATTCTCAATACACACTAACATCCGCTAGCATCAAGGTAAATGAGATCTCAGGATAGCTACCGTTCGCCATAATACTCGCATTGTGTCAAAGAGAGTTTCTTATGGAGTTCATAAGTTGCAATATGTATAGACATGTTAAGGTATAATTTGTTTTAGTCAGGCCTGTGGTTTCCAATGTGATAGGAAATACTTAAAGGCACAGGGATGGCCTGGCAGTGCTTCCATTGCACAGTGCTCTGAATGCTGCTGTGTATTTAAGAGGGTGAGTCCAACAGGATGCTAAAATGTCACCTGGACAGAGGAGGAGAAAGTAACTCTCCCTTCAGTGCAGCAAACCAATGAAACTGTTTACACAAGTTAGTAAGAAATCAGGAGCTGATAAAATAATATTGTTTTGACTGACAGTACTGCAGGACAAATTTATGATGCTACAAATGATCAATTTAAAGACATCTTTGTTGAGTTTATAGAATGAAGAATGTGATTTAAGATTACAATCCAAAATTGCATTTCAGTCATGAATAATATCATTTAATACTTTCCTCTGGTGATACATAAGTAATAATAGCAAACTCAAAATAATTCACAGGCAAGAAATGAATGTAACTATGATGCTGATTTCCATCAGTCACTATTTCTGCATATATAGGGGGTAATTTTATAATAAGGTGCCTAGCACATACACATGTATATTGCACCTATTTTATAAAGGTAATATATGCCTTTATGCGCTTTTATAAAACAGCTTACCAGAAAGCTCCCACTCAAAGTTACACTTGCTGCAAGACGGACGTAGGTGTGTGTATATCTATGTGCGGGTAGAACTCTTTGTATAAGCACATTAAATTGTAAGATTCATGCACTGTTTAATTAATTTGATAACCCACCTTCTATTCAAGAAAGCAGAGCAGTGTAAATAATAAGAGTTGAAAAAAAAAGATTAATACAAGTCTGGATGAAATACAAAAGCACATGGTATTATTCAGAAGAGATTGAATCAACTAAATCATAAATAAATATTACAAATCAGCAACTACATAGGCAGGGAGTAATGAGCACTCAAAGGGAAGATATACAAAGCTAGACTAAACCTACAGTATCACAAATCTGTGCTGATGGTGAGCTGTTGTCACAAGTAACAGTAAGTGATTGACTGGTAGGAGAAGGTAGAAGGTGAAACGCTTGAGGAATCAATCACATTTACAAAACCAGTCATTGAATTCTGACAAGCTTGTGGTGGCTAACTGCAGATGGGGAAATGCTAGAGAAAACAACTTTTAAAACCACCTTCAAACTTTAGGTAAACAGGCTGAAGCCTCAGCTCTGTGGACAATTTGTTTCAAAGCAGAGGTACCAAATATGAAAAAAATGTATGACAAGTGGCCTCAATATATATCTTGGAAAGGGAAAGAAGGCAAAGAAGATTTTATTGTGAGGATCTAAGAGGATGAGTTGATGTATGCAGGGCAAGCAGAGTTACTAGATACAGAGGAAGCCCTTTCATATGGTGGATGGATTAACAATTTTAGAAAGGACGTCTGAGTGCAATCTAGAATGCTCAGGGCAAAAGGTTCAGAAAAACACCAGCAACATCTGTTTTGGCCTTATTATAGAAACATAAATGTCCCCAGCATGGACGCCTGCATCCACATAGATGTCCCTGCTGCAAAACTTTGGGGCGAGGACATTTATCATATGCTAGTTTGCAGAATGTGATGTCCATTGACATGGCAAAATGAAAACATGATCCCTCATTCCCCATCAGTGTTTGCTGTTAACACTGAAAATATAGGGGATAAGAGTGTACCTCCTTCCCACACTCTCTGGATGTGTGGCTGGCAAAACAAGTACTTTTCTGATGCATATTCATGCCTGGAACAACTATAACCTTTGCTACAGTTTACCAGAAATGAGATATATGACAACAGGCAAAGCTTAATCTCTTTAACTAGGTAGGCGAGTGTAGGGTCAGCAGGATAGCTTGATGAGTTCAAGCATAAGAGAATTTTATGATATTGAAGTCTTGCCAGCACATTGAGGCTAATAGAAGTTAGTGTCAGTGGTATTGGGTTTGTTTCTCCATGTGACAGAAAGATACCTGGGGGAGCCCTGGATGGAAGTTGCTTTCTAAAGGCTGAAGTATTATTGCCAAAGAAACTAATAGGGATGTGCTTGACCGAAAAAAAGTTTGACTCATTTGTGGATTTCTCCAATTTTTCCCAATGTATATATTTTTGTTTTTCATCGTTTTTCAAATATTCATTTTTAATGCATGCCTTATATGCATGCATAGGACTTTTTCGCTAGTGCAAATTCATTACACGTGCATTAAATTCATGACACATACAAGTAATTTGTAATGCCAAAAATCTTTAGGCACCCTAACAAATCGAATGTGCACTCACGAATGCACCTCCGAACTAATAAAGGTATCAGAAGTAAAAATAGAGAGCGAATCCATCTTTCGACGTGCTGGAGGGTTGGATAGTTTTTTCACCACACTGAAAAGCTGTCTAGGATAATTCATATGAATCAGCCTCCAGAGAGAGGATTTCTTGGATAGGTGAACCTCTGCGTTGTAGGTCAGATGCTATTTCTTGCCCCCAATCAGCCCATTCTCTGCCCCCAAGAATACCTAGGCATCTATCACGAAAAAGTAGGCACTGCTTTTGGCACATTCACTTTTATGCATGAATTCACTAAAGCAATTGTATAAATGTCTACTTGAGCATGTAAAATGTTGTCGAACATATAACCCCCAAAGTGCCTACTACAGGGGAATGTTCAAAGCTGCTCATTCAATCTTGCAGGTCCCGATGGAATTTCTCTTGAGGGGACAAAAACACAGCATAATGCCAATGAACACTTCTACGAGGCTCAGTGAAAAAAAATGTCATGGGAAGACAGATAACCAAATAAAAATTTCAATACAGCTAATCACCAGCAATACATAGAAACACTGAATGTATGATGGCATGTGAGAAATGTAAGACCCTTCCAGTCTTCCCAATTGCACATCTTGTGCAATACCATTCAGAATCACACATCTTACATATTCAGTCAAGTCCCAGTCTTTTCTAATATTGTACCATCTGTCTGTAATGTTCATAGGAAGGAAATTGCAGGAAAAGCCTTATGCGCCACATTGCAATGAATGAAGTATGTTAATAAAAGAGACAGTGTGAGAAAGACATTTGTGGAGCCATCCTGAGAATTCAGACTGCCAAGACTGGGATGTATTTACAATTTCAGGCTACGGGGAACTGTGAAGCAAAATGAATTAATAATATTGAGTTCAGATTCTAAAACACTTGCTGGTCTATCTAGTAAATCCAGCTAATGGTGCACCTTTAATGGCAAATTTTCACTGCATCGCTGGCAAAATATGTGTGCTGTGGTTGTGGAGAAAAAGGGGTGTGGTCGGAGTAGTGTAGCAGAATAACTCACGTTAATATGTGTCACTGCACTGACTTTCAATAAGAAAACAGCTACATCTCAAGAGGTGCAGCTAAAATTCCTCATTGCAATCCTGTGTTAATGTTGGTGACTCCCCTTTACATAATTCCCTGCCCATTTTCCACCCTCTTGTCACATTTTCTTTAAATTCTGCATTAGCACTTTAATAAGATTTAACACACATTAGTGATTTTAATGCACAAAGTCAAAATTTGAATGCACATTACAGCTTCAATGTGCATTAAAACCATCTTAAAGTGCTGATAAGGATGATTAAATAGGCTCCTTGGTTTGACAAACACATTTTGCGGGTTTCTTCTGTGCTATCTTAATTCACTGCCTGGGCGATCAGTTTTGGGGTTTTTTTCCCAGCAGCATTTCCCTTTGTTATTACTCCAGACTTTCTTTTAGTTTGGGCTCATCTACAGAGCTATCTCTTTCTGTTAAGTGAATCCTTTTCTGACCCTGAAATACTGAAGGTCAGGCCTGTAATTTGAGACTTCAATGGAATTGGCTAAGTTTCATTAAGCAAAGACTGCATCCGTAGCATGGAATCTGCAAAAAGACAGAAGTAGTTTAGATAACTTCTAGCTTGCAAAAGAATTAGTCTTTTCAGCTACTACCCTGGAGCGCTGTTTAATATCCCAGAAAATAACACATTGAAGACCTTGTACATTTATTGCTCTATGGGGGTAATTTTATAAGGAGGCAGGCACTTTTAGGCGCAAGATATGTTCCTACATTGAGGTTATTACAGCCATTAACCCATGGATGTGGCCACAAACACTCAATGATCTCTTGTAAAACTCTGGCCACCGTATACAGTAGATATGTGATGGCACACACCTTGCTGGTGGAGTTTGTGTGGAGCATGCCTAAAGTGCACAAGTACATGCAAAAATGATAAAATACTATAATGCACATGTGTTCTTGAAAAATATAAGTATAACTCTGGGACTAGACTAGATATCCACACCTTAAACCATGATTTTTGCTACTTAAGCTAGTATTTCATAAAGACAAGTAGGCACCTTATAAAAAAGGCTTAACATAGGTGCCTTAAAAAGGTACTTTAACTAGGCAAACAGCCCGCCCTCCCGCTTATAAAATTGCTCTTCGCAGGCTTAAAGAGTGAAAAGCAATGCCAAGATGGCTATGCATACAGTATGCATATGTATTTCTGTGTATTGTACCTGGCAAGTATAGTAATTATGCAGGGCAAAGCCAGCATATAAGGGATGGCCAGCATGACTGAATCTGACTGGCTGTCTATCACAGAAGGACATCAGAGCTACCAAGTTACTCAGTTTCAGGATGAAGACCTTTTGGCCAGTTCTGGTATCAAACTTATAGCCCAAAGCAGCATGGGATTTGTAGTCCTTGATTCCACTCCTTGAAATCAGTGCTGCAGGTTCCATAATGCAACAGGATGAGGGTCACATGAAAATAAATCCCTTCTCTGTTGTTGTTAAGTGCCGTCGAGTCAGAGTCGACTCATGGCGACCCTCTGGATAGCTATCCTTTTTTTTTTTTTTTTTAATTCTTTATTTAGCAGTTTTTTTTAAAGCTTACAAATCATACATATAAACAACATGAACAACTAACAACCCAACACAGCTATGTGTCACAGTAACCGTGCAGAGAGATGGCCCAATATACATACCAAGACTAATATTTATTACATACACAGTCCTAAACATTGCTTTATCTTCCTTAAGGTTAACAGCACCACCATCGGCGATGGACAGAAGACCCCGAGATCGTTTACTGCAATTTGGGAATAATCCTGGAGTCCAGGGCAGCCCACTTTATCATCTTGCTAGCGAGATAGGGGTGTCGCTGCACATAAAGTCTCTCGTACATGCGATGGGCGCACAACAAGTTCCACCATTGCTCAAGGTGTAAGGAGGCGAAATTTTTCCAATGGCACATTAGGGTTTTTTAACGCCAGTCCCAACAGTAGATCCAAACTGGGATAATCTTCTTTGGGTAGGTCAGGAATTCCCGATCGCGATCGGTAGATTACTATACGAAATGACAAAGGGACCTGAATTCCCAGTAACATAGTGATTCTGTCCCATACTTGTCGCCAGTATTTGCGCAATGTGGGGCAGGTATATAGCATGTGCTCAAATGTACCTGGCTCAGCCTTGCATGACCAACAGAAATTATCAGCTGGAACTTGCCATTTTGCCAATTTGTTAGGAGTCAGATATGCCCTATGGGCCAGGAAAAACAGCGTTTGTGTTAAGGAGGCGGAGCAGGCTACCCTGATCTGTGACTGCCAAAAGTGCGTCCAGTCGTCCTTTCCTTCCAAGCATCCAACTTCCGCTTCCCACCTGGATTGTATACTGGCACAGGACTTGTTCTGTCCGTCGCGGAAAATAGTGACTATTTTAGAGATAACCCCCGATCCCTCTCGCAACATCTGAACCTGTGTCTTCCAAATGCTAGTTGTGGGGATACCAAGTGGACCGACTTCTGCCTTCCCCAGACAATGCCGCAACTGGCACCATTGGAACATCCCACTATCCGAAAGGCCAAATTCTTGTTGTAATTCTCGATAGGTTTTAAACCGATCACCGACCATCAGATGACCCAAAGCGTAAATACCGCATTTAAGCCATTTAGGCCAGACAAACGATTCCCCCGCTATCTTAAATCTGCGATTGAGCCAAATAGGGGTCTCCGCAGTGAATCGTTGCCATCCTGGATCAATATTTTGAAGCTCTTGAAAGGCTTGCTGAGTCGCTTGTATTATCGGATTGGATCTCCCCCCAGGAACCCCATTCGCCTCTATGCAGAACATCAATGGAACTGGTTCACAGATTGCAGATTCGATGTGTAGCCAGTGGGGTGCATTGTGGTCCATATTCTCATCAATCCATAGACATCCCTGTCGGAGAATAGCCGCTGCATGATACCAATGAAAATCTGGAAATTGCACTCCTCCGGCTCCTTTGGCCAGCTTTAGTTTCCATTGTGCAATTCGTGGAGTTTTATTACGCCATAGGAAGGTGAACAGCATCTTATTCAGAGTTTTGTAAAAACCGGGTGTAAATAACACAGGTATCATACTTAAAATATAATTGATTTTTGGAACAATCACCATTTTGATGGTCTCCAATCTTCCCCACCACGTCAAGTGTAGGGGGCTCCATTTTTGTACGCATTCACGCACTAGCTTCTCACAGTGGATCTCATTGTGCCGCACCGTTTCCGACAGGGTAGTGTAATATTCGACTCCCAAATATTTGAAGCAGCTCGGCTCTATTTTGAAGGGAAATTTCTCTAGTTGGCTGACCATTACCATGCTGTTGAGCGGGATAGCCACTGTTTTGGCGAGATTTAATTTGTATCCTGAGACAGTAGAATAGAGCGTTATGATGTGCAATAAGGCGTCAATAGAGTCCGGTTTCACAAAGATGAATACATCATCAGCATATGCCGATAGTTTATATTGGTGCTCATGTATATCTATACCACGGATAGCCTCTTGCTGTCTGATTCGTATGGCCAACGGCTCTAAGGCAAGGTTGAAGAGTAGCGGTGACAGGGGGCACCCTTGTCGTGTACCCCTATATAAACGGAAAGCAGAAGATAGGGCCCCATTTGCCAGTATCCGTGCCACAGGATGGGCATAGAGCATTTGTATACGTCTCACAAAAGAGTCTTGAAAGCCAAACCATTGCATGGAACGAAAAAGATAGGGCCATTCAATCCTGTCAAAGGCTTTTTCAGCGTCCAAAGCAAGCCCAACCAGCGGGTGCGGTAGTCATTGAGATTCCAATAGCACATGAGCCAACAGTCTTCCATTGTCCATTGTTGATCTTCCAGACATGAAACCCGATTGGTCTGGGTGAATAAGAGTGGGCAACACGTTGTTTACTCTATTAGCCAGGATTTTGGCGTAAATCTTATAGTCCGAATTGAGAAGGGAGATAGGTCGATAATTCTCAATCTTTTGAGGATCTCTACCTGGTTTTGGATGGATGACAATCGTAGCCTCTGAGAGCGCTCCTGTATCCGGATATTCATCATACAGTCGACTGTAATAGATCTGCAGTTCGGGAGTCATGAGGGCAGAGAAGGCACGGTAAAATTCCAATGGAATGCCATCGGGACCACAGGCTTTGCCGTTGGCTAACTGCTGCATTGCTTGATCTATCTCCGCACAAGTGATGTCAGCTTCCAGTCCCAGAATCTGCTGTTGCGTCAACTGGGGTCTCTGAACATCGGAAACCAAGTCTTGAAAAGTTTCCTCCTTCCAGGTTACTTCTGACTTATAGAGGTCCCGATAAAACTCTCTACACTTCTCCAAGATATCCTCGTCTTTCACCAAAACATGACCGAGCCCATCATCCAATCCAGCAATACGGGTCCGCGATGGTTGTGCCCTCAATTCTCTTGCCAAGAGTGGACTAGCCCAGTTATTCTCTTGATAGTACACACTTTGTTGTGTTCGCTGTAAGTGCTGAGCTTCACCACTCAGGATGGCATTATAGTGATAGCGAAGGCGCTGCAATCGAATCAGTACCATTGGATCGGATTTCTTGACAAGAAGTCGCTCACCTACTCTTATTGAAGTTTCCAGTTCTGTCAGCTTTGCCCTTCGTAATTTCTTCTGTCGGATATCATATGTTATCATGTGGCCACGAAGAGTCGCTTTAAGAGCTTCCCACCATGCCCATGTAGCCGTATCTTCAATCTTGTTACAGTCCAAATACGTTTCAATGCAGGTACGCATATAATCAAGAAACTCCGTATCTGCAAGCCATGCTTTGTCCATTCTGAAGCTTGGACGTGGTTGTCCCGTGATGTTATCTCCCAACCTCAGTACAACAGCTGCATGATCTGATATAGTTTTAGGTAAAATCTCAGTCTCGCCAATTCGAGGTACAAGTGTCGTAGATATCAATAAATAATCGATTCGAGTTTGTGAATGATGCGGCATGGAGTAGTGCGTGTATTCTCGAGCCTTGGGATGCATCAGACGCCATGGGTCCACAAGGTCGTACGTCTCCATTAACCCTTGCAATACTCCAAACGCCTTGGGTTTATTTTGGGGCCGATACGGGGTTCGGTCCAACAGCGGATCTTGAATCATATTGAAGTCTCCTCCAAGTATCAGGTGTGCAGGAGTTGTTGATGCCTGCAGTTCATCCGCCAATTGTTGGAAGAAAACCGGGTCTTCAATGTTGGGGCCATAGGCCGTTAACAAGACATAATCCTCTGCTCCAATCTGCAATCTCGCCTTAGCCCATCGACCATTGGAATCTATCCTAGTCTCCAAGATAATTGGTTGAAGAGTTTTCCGCAGTAGAATAATAACTCCACCCTTCTTATGTAGTGCTGGTGATGACAGGATATTTTGATATGTACCACTGCGGACCTTGCAGGACTCCGCAAGAGACAGATGCGTTTCCTGGAGGTATATAACATCTGCCCCCTGCTTCTGACAGTATAGTAGTATTTTGGAGCGTTTGATGGGGTTATTAATGCCCTGGACATTCAGGGTTAAGATTTTAAATCCCCCACTCGACATGATACAAACAGCTCCCTGGTACTTCTGTCCATCGCCAAGTGTCAACAGGCCAATCCAATTTATCACAAATAGTACATACACATAGCCCTGGAACTAACAAACTGTTAAACTTCAGACCATTTGTACAGTGGAGTACTCTCCCCTCCGCTATCAAACCACCCATCCTCCCCCCCCCTGCATGTATCACCTAACAATAGTAAAGAAAACATTTTTGGTACCCCTTTCTCCCTTGTATGCATACTTTATATTATACATAAACAGCTTCGTCATAGATTATTATAGGCCCAGATCCGAACATCTTCAGAGCCCCTCCTGCCCCACTACTTTAGGGACAGAGTGAGATCTGAAGAACGACGGACCCGTTGTTGTGTTCCCTGCAGGTCTTCCAGTCCACCTGCATAGTTACTGCCAGTTGGGGCTCACAGGGCCCTCCGGTTTCTCCAGCCTCAGTAATGGCCGAATCTTAATCCGTCGAGGCGAGCAAGCATCCGGAGACCATACTCAACGGCCCACTTCCATCTGGGAAAAGTCTTGCAGAAAGGCCCGCAGCGCTACAGCAGTATCAAAGTTCCGGGTGACATTATCCACCGTCACTCGCATTTTCGCTGGATAAAAAAGTCCATATCTAGCTTGTATTTTTTGGAGCATTGGTCGACATTCAAGTAACTCCCGATGCCGGTCTACCATTTTCTTTGACAGATCTGGAAAGAGAGCGATCTTGTTGCCGTTCCATGTAAGAGAGTTTCTCTGTTTAGCGATTTGCATGATATGCAACACCTGGGGGTATCGAAGTACCTTAATCAACATCGGACGAGGTCTTTTCGTTGCCGACGAGCTCACAGCCGGGACACGATGCGCCCGTTCTATTTCAAAGGGGGCTGAGAATGTAGTCTGCAGGAGTTCCGGTATCATGTGCTCCATGTATCTTATAGAGTCTGGTCCCTCGATTCCCTCCGGTAGTCCGATTATCCGAATATTGCTCCGGCGGGATCGATTGCTTTGCTCCTCCAGCTGCCCTTCCAGCATGGACACTCTCTTTGCAAGTGGGCCTAATTGCGAGACCGCGTTCTCGTGTTTTTGCACCAAGGCCTCAACTTTCTCCAAGCGGCCTCCCAGGTCTCCCAATTTCTCACGCACCTCGTGTAGTTCATCTTGCACCTGAGTTAAGGTTTCCCCGTTGTTCACCAGCATCTCCTTCATTAATCTTAGCTCCGTCAGAATTTCACGTACCCCTTCACCAGCTTCCTTATCAGGCTTTGTCTTCTGCGGGGAGGCCGCATCCTGCTTTAAGCGTTTTGTAGCTTGCCCCGATGCCGGTGGAAACTCTAACTTCGCCGGTTTCAGTGTCGTCATATTCACTGACTTATGCGATGGGTTGAAATGATTTGATCTTCTCTATATGTGGGGAGAAGGGGCGGATTCTATGATGTTAGGCAGGAGCGAGATTTTAGGCGGCCATCAAGCTTCGCGGCTAGCTCCGCCCCTGGATAGCTATCCTAAATTGTGTTCGGTCTTCAGTCAGGCGGCTCATTGTTGACAAACTGGTACCCGTAGCTGCTGTTATTGTATCGATCCATCTTATTGCGGCCTTCCTCTTTTGCGTTGACCTTGTATCTTGCCAAGCATAATGTCTTTCTCTAATGATCTCTCTCTTCGCATGATGTGTCCAAAGTATGAAAGTCGAAGTCTTGTCATCTGAGCTTCTAAAGAAAGCTTAGGTTTGATCTCCTCTAGTACCGACTGGTTTGTTCTTCGGTTTGTTCGGTTTGTTCCCTCCTCTAAAGGGCTGGTTTTAATGGCACTTTGAAAAACCTATACACATCAGAGAGTAACTATAAATCCCAACATAGGCAGTTTTGCTTGTTTATTTGCATTCCCTATATGAAATGTGGAATGCATATATCAATGTTTTTACTTGACCATGCCCAAACCATATCCCCAACAAACCCCTTGCGATATATATGTATTATGACATCCATGTGTAAATTTAGCCCTTTATAAAATCACCATTTCCATATAGATGCCATTTCCTTATGTAAATGCAGGATTTTCCACATGGAAATTGCAAATAAAGGTGTCTAAATTAACCCTAATAGTCATGCTGCATACATACCACGAAAACTTGGAATTGCAAATTGAGGCATGTTTCCCATATTGATTAATCATCAGGAGATAATGAGAATAATATCAGCATCAAATGTGTCAACTAGCTGTTCTGTTTTATTGCTGTGTTAATGGGGGAAACAGTTAACTGGAAATGCTAATTATGTTATCAAACATTCCCCAGTTGCAGTTAAAGTAAAACTATTATACCCTCATTACTGAGACATTTTGGAGAGGTTTTCTTAAGACACTAGTTAAGGTAATCATCAATCTGTTTTTCATTCTCAAGTCCAGTGAGAAACATGATTAGGCTTGTACTACATTTCTGAAAATGGTTTGTCTCTACAGTTTGCACCATTTGGTCGTCAGCTTCCATTTATTTATTTCACACCTTTTTGGTAGTAGTTCAAGCCAGTTCTATTCAGATACAGTAGGGATTTTCCTGCCCCCAGAGAGCTTACGATCTAAGTTGCCCCTTTTGCTAAAGTGCGTTAAGTTCTTGTGGTAACTGTTGGAGGGGGGGGGGGATATGGCCATCATGTCCCCTGCAGTTAATGCATGGACGTGTACCCTAACACATGGCAGTTATCACGGGTAGGAGTGATGTATTCGTATTCTGCTCCCTCTACACATTCAATTATATTGTGGTATGTGAGGTTATTTACATCAATCTGGGAGTAAAGTAGGATGTCATCTGCATAGAGATGATACCCAATTTTGTACTTCTTGAATATTATGCAAAGAGGTTGAATATAGAGGCTGAACAAGAGGGCAGAAGTGCCAATCCCTGTGGGATACCTTGCTCCTGGGGGAATGGTGATGAAGATTCGAAATCGGATTTTACATACTGGGTATGATCGGTTAGGTATGATCTGAACCACTGGAGGATGGTTCCTGCTAGACCTAGGGGTATGTTTACTAAACCGGGCTAACGGTTAACCCGGGCTATCTGCAACTAGGTCCCATTGAATAATATGGGACCTAGTGGCAGATAGCCCGAGTTAACCGTTAGCCTGGTTTAGTAAACATACCCCCTAGTTGCGCAAGCCTTGATAGGAGTATATTATTATCTACATTATCAAAGGTGGCCGTTATGTCTATAAATATGAGTACAAAGGCCTTTTTGCATTATCCATGCCTCAGGTGAGCGTATCAAACATACTCACAAAGCCCTATACCATCAATCATCCATGCACCTCAGCACCTCATCACCCCACAACAATCAACAGATCCAGGAGAACCTCTGCATGAATACATTGACCACCCCCCAATCCATAACAAAGAGTACTCAACAAGCTCATGCCAGAGCCTTCAAATTGTACGCTCCTACTACTTGGAACTCCCTCCTGGCCAAGATAAGAAACACCATGGACCCCCTAAGCTTCTGCAAACTCCTCAAGACTCAGCTCTTTACCCACCACTTTGCTTTGTCTCTCCCCCTCCCCAATACCCCAACAACTGAACACCATTCCTAACCTGCACCTACACACACTTAGCCAACACATCAAGCACCATAAGAATGCATAGACAGATGGTCAACCTGTATATAATTAATCCTGTACATAAGAAAATCATCCCAATCACCCTACCCCTTGTTCACTTCAAAGTTACCTGTTCTAATGTAAACGTTCCATGTATTATCTCCAGTTCACTGTAAACCATTTTGACCACGGCAAAAAGTGGTATATAAACTTAGCCAAATAAATAAATAAATACTGTGTTGCAGTTCCTGCCCTCTATGACCTGCCACTTCTGCTCTCTCCAATGTAGGCTTCCGGTTTGCATGGGAACATCTTGCACACTTCAGTGACTTGCTGTCCTTTACTGCCCCACTCTACCCTTACCTCTCCCCCTCCCCCTTGCTGGTCTGGCTTACTTGTACTGGCCATCCACATCCTTCTCCATAAGCCTGACTGGCTTCTTAGAAGTCCTTTTAGCTTAGCCCTAATCCTGAGGACCCCATTCCAATTCATCTTCCCTGGTCACTTTCTTGGATGCCATTCCTATGCCTGCTCTTTTAATGGTCTGCCCCCACTGCTGACTATCTTCTTTCAGGGCTCTTCCCACTCTACAGCCCTTTTGAGTCAACACTGGTCTCCACCCCCCCCCCCTCCGCTATTGTCCTTTGCCACTCACTCCCAGGGCAGTCTGCTATTCCTGCAGTTTGATATGGCAAATTCTGGTTGCATTAGAACCATGCTGAGACCACATCTGTTGCAGACATTCTGCGTGGAGAACCCCATGCCCTGGCTATGCTGTCCTGAGTTCTCCAGTTCTTTGCTAGCTCTATGCTACTCCTCACCAGGCCTCCCTACTCCAGCCTCACGCTAACAGGCAAGTTTCTCTGTCCACTCCTCTGGCCTATCCCAAGCCAGACTCACCTGCATGGTGAAATCCACAAGCTGGCAGCAAGACTCATGGACAGAGTGAGACACTGACTGCCACCTCAATTGAGCCTAGCTAAGGCTTGTAATTCCACGCAATACCATCCGGCTCCTAGATACCCTGCTGCTCTGCCATGTCAGGAACTTGCCAGAAGCAGGTACTTTATCCCTACCCTTCCTTACTTGTCCTGCATCTCCCCACCCCATTAGCTTTTTTCCCATCCTAACTTCGTGCCCTATCCCCCTCTTGCTCTCCCCCAAAACTGGGTGATTTCTGACATGGGGCCCAGCCATTTTATAAACCTACTCCTGAATTGCCAGTGAGGTGGGCTCCTCAGTTCAGAGCAATTTTAAGTCAAGGCATTGTACATGCTTACTACTACTACTGAACATTTGCTTAGAGCTACAAGACATACGCGGCACTGCACAGACAACACAGTAGCTGTAGACATGGGATATATCTAGGAGGAATAGTAAGGAAACACAAAAGAGATCAGATGAGTCAGGATTATTTGTATAGATGGCATAGCAAATTTAATTTCAGTACTAAAAGGGAAACAACACAAAAGAGTGAAACACAGATTACAAGAAAATAAAGAATATAATTGAAACATCTTGGAAAAAGTGCAACATGAGCTCTTGCACATTGCAGGCATAGCTACTGGTAGAGTTATGGGGCCAAAGGTGATATACTCTAATGGAACCTCAGGGAAGTTCTGCAAGCCGCACTGTCTGACTCTCTCTCATTACTTCATTATGGGAGCTGGAGACAGACAAATGTAGTGGAACTGAAAACGAGGCTGGGAGCTAGAGACCTGAGAACTGCATAATCTGAGGCAGCAAAGTTTCTCCAAATGTTAGTCATTTCATACTAACCTAACCAATTTCTTTGACTGAGTGACAAGGGAACTGGATCAGGGAAGAGCATAACATTTTGTCAGGACAGGTGGAGGGTAATTTCCTGAAGAGGAACCTACTTTAAGCATGAAAGGGGCACCTACTTAGGCACTATTTTCTACAGAAAAGTAGGTGCCTGCCTTTCTTTATAAAAATATCAGCATAAGTGATAAAAATATACTATAAGTTAAGGTGCCCAATAAGTGCAAATCCTCTGTGGTAACTGTCAAGGGTGTGAGCAGCATGTTCCCTGCAATTAACTTACAAAGACATGCAGTAACATGCAGTATAAGCAACACGGGTGCACATAACAATTTCTATGGGGGTATCATTAGGTGAGTCTGTGCGCATTGACGATGAGTATTTACTAAGGATGCCTATGCTATCTGCAATGTGCTTTCCATGCCCATTGCCCTTCTGTTCCTTGAGAAGAGCAGTGCTTTCCAGGGCTCTCCCAAAAAGTGATTTTTGCTGAATTTGCTGCTAAACTGTGAGTTCTATCTGTCTGTCTGTTTGTCTCCACATATTTATCTATTTGCCCTTCTTGGTGGGTTCCCTTACCTACTCCTTTGCTGTGTGCCCACTGTTCAGGAACAGCCTACTGGCCAGAGACACTTAGGTTCCCGCCCACTCTACCCCTCACCCCACCCACCCCAGGGGCTACATTGCCTATATAGTGGTCACATACGTGCCATCTGTCGTTCCTAACTTTGGTAACGCCCACATCTTCAACTTTTCTTTTTATTATTCTTCCTCTTCTGGGACTGCTTAATCAACATGTCGTGTATTCAGTGCAATAACTGTGGTACTTTCATTCAAAGAAGAATCATTTGGAGCCTAAGAGCTTGTCCTATATGCCTAAAGTCAGCTGCCATGCATGAAGAACTGACTCTACTAAGGAAAGACCTAGCAGCCATACATAAAGAAGTGTCTCTACTGAGGGAGGAACTGGCTGCAATGAAGCACACCTCTTCTAGGATACAAACTGAACAAAGTCCACCACCGCTCCCACAAAGAATCAAACACCCCAGGAACAAATGGATCACAGTGGGTTCCGGAAGATTGCGACCTGTAACGCAGAGACATCCTACACATCAAGAGATATCCCTGCAAAATGCTTTCTCTGCCTTGGCTAATGAGGATGCCCAATCCAAAGAAACTGAAGGGCCCTTAAATGAGTCAGACAATGCCCAATCTCCTGCTAAAGCACCAAATATGAAGAAAACCTCACCAAACAGAAAACTATTACTACTTGGAGATTCCATCATCAGAGGCACCAACTTGGGAACACAGTTCAAAGGAGAGAAGATAGTCATTTGCCTACCAGGCTCTTCAGCCAGCAGGAATAAAAACCAAGTTGTTGAAATACTTAGCACAAAAAGTGAGCCCTCCAAACCTGATGTTATTATCCACTTGGGCACAAATGACCTGGCTAGAAACAGTGTCTCTACAGCCCAAAAGGACTTCCAATCTCTGGGAGAGAAACTCAAGCCCATTGTTAACACTGTTGCATTCTCAGAAGTTCTACCTCTTCTTGGTAAGGGGACAAAAAGGCTGCATCACATTAACAGCTTTAATACATGGCTCCAGACCTGGTGCAAACAAGAAGGATTCAGATTTATTGGCAACTGGGGCAACAGATGGACCAACAAGAGACTATACTGTGCTGATGGACTACATCTCTCTGTCGCAAAGAAAAGAAACCTAAGTGAAAAATTCAGGCAGTATGTGGATATGCATTTAAACTAGGAAAAGGGGGTGACGGATGTGGAAGGTCAACATCTGCATGCCACCCCCTGCAAAAGCAGAACAACATCAGAAACAGCCACACTCTTAAACCACACATCAAAAACAAGTGGGAAGAAGTGGGCAGAATAAAATCAATGCAAAATACACACAAGCCAGATAAATGCTGGAAAGCAATGAGCACAAATACTTGAAGCTTAGCCAAAAAAATTCCAGACCTGGAAGCCCTAATGGTGGAAACGGATTTGGACATCGTGGTCATTACAGAAACATGGTTTAATGAATCGCATGATTGGGATATAGCCATAGCTGGCTATAATCTATTCAGAAGAGACAGAGAAAATGGAAAAGGAGGAGGAGTAGCCTTGTATGTCAAAAGCAGTATTAAAGCTACTGAAATGCAGGGAACATGGGGAAAAGAAGAAGCGCTCTGGATTGCGTTGGAAAGAGGAGATGGCACTGTCATCCATATTGCTGTAGTCTACAGACCTCCGACTCAAATTGAAGAGAGAGTTAACGAATTGATTATAGATATTGCCAAGATAGCAACAAAGGGGGAAGCAATCATATTGGGTGACTTTAATCTACCTGATGTGGATTGGATTACTCCTTCTGCACATCTGGAAAGAAGCAAAAAAATTGTGGATGCTCTCCAAGATGCATTACTTAGACAAATGGTGATGGAACCAACCAGGGAAAGCTCAACGCTGGATGTAGTGCTCACCAACAGTGATAACGTGTCGAATGTCTGCGTGAGTGCCCCTGTGAGCAACAGCGACCATCACACGGTGTGGTTTGAGATAAAAGCCATGGTACAGGCCAATCATAGCAAGCTCAAAGTCCTAAACTTCAAAAACACTGACTTCAATAAAATGGCCAAGTACTTAAAGGAGGAGATGACGGGGTGGAAGGAGATAAGGGAAGTGGAATTGCAATGGACTAAACTAAAGGCGGCAATAAAAGGGGCAACAGATAAATATGTAAGAAAAATAAATAAAAACAAGAGGAGAAGGAAACCTATTTGGTTTCCAAAGAGGTGGCTGCTCAAATAAAGGCAAAAAATACAGCTTTCGCAAAATTCAAAAGCTTGCAAACAGAAGAACACAGAAATGAATACAGGATCAAGCTCAAAGAGTCAAAAAGAGAAATAAGGATAGCAAAATCAAAGGCAGAGGAAAAGATGGCTAAAGATGTTAAAGGTGGCGACAAAACTTTCTTCAGGTATATTCAGGAAAGGAAGAAGATCAGAGTTGGAACTGCAGGACTCAGAGGTGCTGGGAAAGGACTCGTGGAAAGTTACACTGAAAAAGCAAAATTGCTAAACAAATACTTATGCTCTGTTTTTACTAAAGAATATCCTGGAGATGGACCAGCTGTGACTCCCAAATATAGAAATAGGAATGAAGTAGATACCACACCATTCACAGAAGATGAGGTGTTAGAACAACTTGCTAAACTGAAAGTGGACAAAGCCATGGGACCAGATGGGATACATCCCAGGATACTGAAAGAGCTCAGAGAGGTTCTTGCAGGACCGTTAAAGGATGTCTTCAACAGATCCTTGGAAACAGGAGTCATTCCTCAGGACTGGAGAATGGCTAATGTTGTACCTCTACACAAAAGTGGTGACAGGGAAGAAGTGTGAAATTACAGGCCCGTGAGCCTTACCTCGGTGGCAGGAAAAGTAATGGAGGCGCTCCTGAAAGAGCGAATAGTGAACTTTCTCAAAACCAACAGGTTGCAAGATCCAAGGCAACATGGTTTTACCGAAGGACGGTCTTGCCAAACAAATCTGATTGAGTTCTTTGATTGGGTGACCAAGGAACTAGATCTGGGGCATGCAATGGATGTCATCTATCTGGATTTCAGCAAAGCCTTTGATACTGTTCCTCATAGGAGGCTTGTCAATAAACTCAGTAGCTTGGGGATGGGTTCCAAGATAGTAAACTGAATTAGAAATTGGTTGACTGACAGACAACAGAAGGTGATGGTACATGGAGCTCACTCGGATGAGAGGAAGGTGATTAGCGGGGTGCCTCAGGGTTCGGTCCTGGGCCCGGCACTGTTCAATATATTTGTGAGTGATATTGCTGAAGGACTGAATGGAAAAGTCTGTCTTTTTGCAGATGACACAAAAATTTGCAACAGAGTGGACTCCCCCGAGGGAGTGGTTAACATGAGGAAAGGTCTACAAAAGCTGGAAGACTGATCTAATGCTTGGCAACTACGATTTAATGTGAAATAGTGCAGTGTCATGCACTTGGGTAGCAGAAATCCAAGGGAAAAGTACACAATAGGGGGTGAGAGGTTGGTATGCACGGTTCAGGAGAAAGACCTTGGTGTGATTATCTCTGATGATCTCAAGGTGGCAAAACAGTGCGACAAGGCGGTGGCAAAAGCTAGGAGGATGTTGTGCTGCATACAAAGAGGGATTACCAGCAGAAAGGAAGAGGTACTTATGCCACTGTACAAGTCACTGGTGAGGCCTCACTTGGAATACTGTGTTCAGTTTTGGAGACCATATCTTGCAAAAGATGTAAAAAGACTGGAAACTGTTCAGAGAAAGGCGACCAAAATGATTTGGAGCCTGCGTCAGAAGCCTTATGAGAAGAGACTTGAAGACCTAAATATGTACACTTTGGAGGAGAGGAGGGACAGGGGAGATATGATTCAGACCTTTAAATACTTAAAGAGAAATGATGAACAAACAAAGCTCTTCCAAAGACGGGGAAGCTGTAAAACTAGAGGGCATAACATGAAGCTGCAAGGTGGTAAATTGAAAGGCAATGTCAGGAAATATTTCTTCACTGAAAGGGTGGTGGATGCTTGGAATGCCCTCCCGATGGAAGTGGTGGGGGCAAACACGATGATGGAATTCAAAATGGCATGGGACAAACACAGTGGATCCCTTTACAGTAACAGGATAAAAGCAAAATAAACGGTACCATCCAACTTCTGAACTATCTAGCGTCTCAACAAATAAGGGTGTCCTACATGGAGTGGTGGGTTCACCCCTAAACAAAAACAAAAACATGGGGAGGGGTGGCCTGCACAGAGCGACAGGTGCACCTACTCTTGCCATCTTGCTGGGCAGACTAGATGGACCATGCTGGTCTTTATCTATCGTCACTTACTATGTTACTATGTTACTATGTTACTCCACTCCTACCTACCCACTTTCCACAGTAGCATGTGATTGCCAGTTAATTGCGTTTAGCGGCCGGGAGCTGGCCCACCCAAACATGAGGACAGACCACACTCAGTTACCGCATGTTAAAAGGAGGATTAACCAGTTGGCAGCATGTAGTAAAAGCCCCCTTAGACACCTACTTTCATACTTAAAATAGGAGATTCCTTATAAAATTACCCCCCCACTCCCCAAAAGGCAGAAATGGAGGAAAAAACTGCTATCAGAATATGAAGCATGATTGCAGCGCTGTACCTAGACCTATGTGAGCGGTGCGGCCACACAGGGTGCAAAGAAAGAGGGGCGCATTTGGGGCTGCTGGCCTAGGTTTCCACCCCATGCTGCCTGCCCTTGTCCTGCCGTCGCGTGTCGTGTTTCCTTGGCAGCGACGGTGGGGGTGGTAGCAGCGGAGCAGACATCCAATTCTAAAAAAAACTCCACGTGGGTCTTTCTGACTCCACGCTTGCATGCAGGACTGATCCCTCCCTCTTCTGACGTATGCTCGCCTCAGAGGGAGGAGGGAGAAGACCAGGCATTCAACCGTGGCATTACAAAGACTTGCGTTTCAATGGCTGGTCTGGTCCCTCCCTCCTCTGACGCGGGCATATGTCAGAGGAGGGAGGGAGGAATCCAATCTGCATGCAAGCGTGGAGTCGGAAAGACCCGCGTGTTTGTTTTTTTTTTAGCATTGGATGTCCGCTCCGCTCTGCCATCACAACCAAGAAAACACGAAATGTGGTGGCAGGGTAAGGGCAGGCAGAGCGGGGAGCTGGCTGGACATGGAGGTGTAGGGTAAGGCAAGATGGGGAGATGCTGCGCATGGGGTAAATGGCAAACCTGTGATGGGGGGAAGGGGAAGCGTGCTGGATGTTTAAGTCACACAGGCGCATTTATAGCTTGGTATGGCCCTGCGTGATTGCATTTTTTAGTTATGTCAGTAAAAGAAGGAAGTGTATAGATGGAGTTTTAAGAATAGATAGTGCAGAGGGGGCATGCACTGAGGCTAACAGGGAAAAAACTGACGTGCTAAACACGTTCACTGAACAAAAGGATGGAGAAGAACTATATGGTAAAATCAAGAGTACAAACGGAAGAGGGGTGGACTTCACTCGGTTTACAGAAGAGTTTGCACGGACTGAGCAGAAAAAACTGATAATAGATAAAACAATTAGATCAGATGGATGATAAACAAAGAGATTACAGGGGCTGAGAAGGGATGTGCCTCCTTCTCTGATAGCAAATAACATATGAGCACAAAATAAACCGACCAGCAGTACTCCCTATGTCCAGAATTAACTGTGATCCTTCTGATTCCATCTATATTTTAATTTTGCATTCATAATTATTGTATGCTGTATATCTTAGCCATAACTGGGAGATTTCAATTAGTGCATCTCTTCCGTTATCCTAAATCTTAAATGGCCATCTGTGCATGTCTTGTAAAAAACAGGAAGTATGAGTTTTCAGAAATAGACAGTATTATTCCCAGTTCAGCAAGAGCCAAAAGCACAATTGTAATGTTTACAGAGAAGATAGAGGCAGAAGGTATGAAGAGAAACATATGTTTGTCAAGAAGCCAAGCTCATGCCTCTTTCACACAGCCACGTGCAATGCTACAGGTATTTTTGATCAACTGATTAACTGCCAATCAGCACCATTTTACAGAGTAACATCGTAGATGATGGCAGATAAAGGCCAACACGACCCGCCCAGTCTGCCCAGTAAGATGCTTAGAATTGTAACTGCTGCTCTCTGTACGTTACTCCCCAATATCTCCACTGAGGGCTGTAGTTGCTGCTCTGCACAAGTTGCATTAAGGGGTAATTTTATAAGCAGCTGCCTGGATTTAGGTGGCAATAAAGTGCACAAATGGGGAATTTTACTCATTTGCATGCATAAATAGCCACTTACGCACATAAACGACTGCGCTTGCACTGCACCCCATTCTGGAAGAACGCATGCATACGTGATGGCATGTGTTTTCAGTGGGGGCATGCACAGAGGCAGTTTGGATGGATCAAGGGGGAGGGGAAATGATGTGCATAAATCATGAAATACTTTAATTTACATGCGTTCTTTAGAAATCTAGACACGGGTATTTTTACCATCTCTAGGGCTGCTGTAGGTAATCATGCCTTAAATTAACATGTGTTTTCAGGCACTTGAACTACTACACAGTTTAGGAGTGGAGGAGTGGCCTAGTGGTTGGGGCAAGGTACTTCAGGCCAGAAGGTCAGGGGTTCAAATCCCACTAGAGGACAGCAACCTTGGGCCGGAAGGACTGGGGTTTCTAGTCCCACAGGTGCTCCTTGTGGTCTTGGGCAAGCCACTTAACCCTCCATAGCCCATGTTCCCTGTAAAATAGTTATCTCCAAGTTATAATGCCCTGTTCAATGTAAACCACACTGATGCAGAATAGCATGGTATATAAGAGAATGTAAATAAATAATATTTAGACATCTACTTTTCTTTTTGAAATAGCACCCGGGAGCACCTATTTTTAGGCTTAAAGTAAGCGCCCCTTTATAAAATTATCCTGCACATGAAAATTTGTCACACCCATTTTTATTTGCTATTTTGTTTGTAGTTCTATAAAATTAGATATGACAAGACTTCATATCATGTGAAGAAAGAGATCATTAGAGAAAGACATCATGCTTGGCAAGGTTGAAGGTCAACGCAAAAGAGAAAGGCCAGCAATACGGTGGATTGATACAATAACAGCAGCTATGGGTGCCACACTATCTGCAATCAACCACCTGACTGAAGACTGAACACAGTTTAGGACAATTATCCAGAGGGTTGCCATGAGTCGACACCAACTCAACGGCACTTATCAACAACAACAAAATCAGAAATGTGCATAAGGCTGCTGATTTTAAGAGGTTGCTGCACTAGATTCAGAGCCCAAGTTTCCAAAAAAAAAAAAAGTACTCTGCTGGTGTTGAAATCTGTAGCCAAAGAATTTTGGTCATGAGTCTTGCAAAGTAATAACCCCTCAAATTAGCAATCCCAGTTATATATCACTATTTTAAGGGATTGGTGTTGATATAGGGATCTATGTTGTTGGTCAAAATTAGTTATTCTTTGGATATGCTTAGTTTAGATCTCCTAACTGGCTAAAATGCTCTGAGCCCATTCAGCGGCAGTGTGTTATAAACGCCCAGTTTAAACCATTGGATTGGGCATAGTGCTGGTTGATAGCCAGTTAATGGTGATATTCAGTCACTAACCAGATAGCTGGTTAAAGTTAGCACAGGTGAATGGCCGTCCTAACTTTAACTGGTCATTACTATATGATTATCAGCTGAATATCACCATTAACCGGATAGCATCATCCTGACTAGCTACAAGGCTGTTCTTATATCTGAGATTGCAGCTAAAAATGAAAAATAATTGCAAAAATATAAAAAGTAACTTTGCTGGAAGTTATTCCAATCACAATCAGTTGAAAAGTGTACATTTACAGTGTGACACAATGGCTTCTTTCCCCCATTTGCTGAATTAGCCATTAGGGGGCTGGTATGTGTGTCTCATAAAAGTGTTAGGAGGGAGGTGCATGCATGTGTGTGTAAGTGTTTAGGTGTGCATGTGTGTTTAGGGTACGTATGTTTGTGTGTGTATGTGTATGTGTATGTGTCAGGGGCTGTGTACATGTCTGTATGACCACCCAGCCCAGGGTTTCATCCAGTGTTTCTTTCTTTCTCTCTCTGTCTCTATCACAACCCTTTCAGGCTTCAGTCAGTCTCTCTTTTTCTCATGATCCTCCCCCACTACAGACTTCACCCAGTCTCTCTGTCTTTCTGTCTCTCATAATCCCCTCAGGCTTCACCCAATCTTTGACTGTCCCCTTCATCCAGTTGCTCTTCTCACTCTCCAATTCTTTTGCCTGGCTGCAAGACCTGAAACTACTTGATTAGCTCTATCACACACACAGCCAGTCACAAAGGGAGGAGCGTGAAACGCCACATTTCAGGAGGTGCAGTCAAATCAGCAACAGTGTACTCTCTGGAAAAGACCAGATGATTTAAGAGTTGAAATCCTTTTCCAGAACACAAACCTCCATCACTCATAAGGGAGCCCCTTAGCATTGTGAGATTTAGGCACAAGTCCTTCTTTTCTAGGGATATGCATGAAAAAGGTTTTGTTTGTGTTTATTGGATATATCATCTGTTGGGTTTTTTAATTTTATCCAAATTATTCTAATCATTTGTGACATTTGTTTCCATTCAAGTCAATGGGACCAACAAATGTACATTCTATTTGTGGGGGTTTAGCTCCAGTTTTAATCGGACTTGCTTAAAACTTGCAGGTAGTACCGGTGGATATTTGCCACATAAGCAACAGCACTACTGGGCATCGAGAGTTCCATGAAGACTCCGCCACACTAAAAGAGGAGCAAAGTGACAGAAACATTGGCATGAAGGCCCCCAAAAAACAGGAAAAGGGTACAGTGGCACAAGTACTGAAATAAAGATCCCAAATCCACTGTGTGCTGGACAAAAAAATATATATCAACAGGGATAGATTAGGACTGAAATTTTGTGAAGAAAGAAGTCCATTAGAGGGTGCATGAAAGAGTATCCACATGTTTTCATAGACAGGCATGCCTGGGAAAATTTGATGGCAAAAGCTTACTTTCTGTCACACTATCAGAAAGATCATATAACAAGACTTAGGGCCTCTTCTTTGTTGGAAGATTGGAATGCAGCCTAAAAGTTCAACCAAACTGTTCTCCTGTCACAAAAGAGCTAGTATTGACTGCTCCCTAATATAGCCTCTGGGACAGTAAGACTCTAGCTGGTGAACTCAATAAATAAACAGTAGCTTAAAGTCCCCAGGGCATGCTGGAGATGAGTAAAGCAGCATTAGCTAAAAATTATATCCACATCTTTTCGGATATCAGAAGCAGGCCCTCTGAAGTTGTGTATCACTGCCCATTTTGGGACTGCTTAGCTAAGACAAGCCAATCTGTTGCACTTATAAAACCATACCATATTTTTACAGTAATCCAGAATCTTTTGCAGTATGCCCGTGTCCTCTGCCTTGCCTAGCAAAGAAACTGTCATTGTGACACTGCAGCCCAGCAACCAGCTTCTGTTCACCAACATAGTGTGACAGACTTTAGCAGCAGAGTGCATCTGACACTCACCATCAGAACTGGTGTATGTAGCACAATGGACACTGTCACTCAGTGCTGAACTTCCACTCAGTGTGTCAGACTTTACTAGCAGAGTGACTTTTACAATCACAAAGACAGCATGTATGTGTTCTTTGACCTGTTTTCTCCTCCCCTGTTCTGCCAGTCCTCTGCTCTTTCACAGTCAAACACTTCACTTAGGAATCCCTCTTCTGCTGTGCAATCTGGAGTTTCAGCACATATGACATTAAAAGGGGGGGGGGCTTTCTGTCTGTGACTGAGCTTTGACTGTGCTATTATTTGCTTTCCATTTGTCTAAGGCTCATGATATGTTTTACATAACAACTCATTTTTAATTCCTCTAGACTGCAGCTAACAAGCTACCTTTTCCCCCTGAAAGCCCGAAAAAAATGAATATTAAATATTATTGCTCTTTTTAGTTTCCTGCTGATATTTGAAAGAAAGAAAGCTGGGATAGGCTCATTTGGCTGCTTGTCAAGAAGTTGCAACATGACTGGTAAGGTGTTTTCTTTTTTTTTTAAATTCTTTATTTTCGTTTTATAACAACAAAGGAAAAGGAAGACATACAGCTAAAAGACAGATACATAACGTGTAATACATACACCAAAATAAACCCCTACCACCCCCCTCCCCCCTGCTTCTTCTCTAGAAAGCTAAGCATTCCCGAAGCGGGCGTGTACTTACATTATTGTGTTACAAAACCTAACGGTGATCTAAAACATGATGAGTGCGCATTATACAGACATGTTGGAGCAATGAGCAGATTATACATAATCATTAAGCATCTGCCATTTAGACAAGCGAGAGCGAGTTTGGACATGGGGAATAGCTCTCCGAGGTATCTGCTCATATTTACTATATAAGCAGACGAGGTTCCACCATTCATTGACAGTAAATCGAGAGCTATCCTTCCAATTCCTCGTGATTAAGCATATGGCTAAACCCAGAATGAAATCAAGGAGAAAGCGACCCGTCTTAGGAAGAGAGGGAACCTCCGCTACAAAGCGGAGTCCCACGACCTTCCAAGAGAGAGGTTCATAAAAGTGTAAGATAGATTGAATACGACCCCAGACCCGCCCCCAATAGACCTGCAGTTGAGGACATTCATACAGAACATGAGCGAAGGTTCCCACAGCAGTATGGCAAGACCAACACAGGTCCCTAGCATTTGGGTTCCATTTGGCTATTTTTCTGGGGTATAAAAGCATCTGTGTGCACAGAAGAAGAGAGTTTGGGTAACAGAGGCAGACCGGGAAGCCCGCACTACTTTACTCCAGAAAACGCTCCATTGCACAGGGGTTAAAGTGGTTTGCAGTTCGCGCTCCCAGGCTTGTTGGGCTCTAAAAGTGTCCGTGTCTGTACCCTGGCATATTATAAGTAATCCTGTATGGCTGCTCGAGTTTCTGACTGGAACTCTGGCTGAGTTAAACAGGGCTCTATCAAAGAACCAGGCTCCCGAATTTCCCTGGGGTACAGTAGTGTTTAATTGAAAGGAAATGGCAGCATGATCTGAAATATGTGGGGAGTGAATCTTTGCAGTGTCCACCTGAGGAACTCGCAGTTTTGAGATTAGAAAGAAGTCTATGCGAAGCTGAGATTGATGAGGGAAGGAGAAGAAGGTGAAGTCAAGCTCATTGGGGTGTAGTAACCTCCATAGATCAACTAAAGCAAGATCCTTAATCAGGGAGGTAAGCGTGGCATGACTCTTGGGGGGACCACTCGTCCTAGGCGGCTGTTTGTCAATCAGGGGATCAAGGACTAGATTGAAATCCCCCCCAATAATCAAGGAAGTATTAGCAGAAGCCTGCGCAACCTGAGCAATGGTAGCAAAGAAAGGCGGGGTCATCAACATTAGGAGCGTAAAGGCATATACATGTAACTTCAAGGCTACCTATCCTGAGGTGAACTCTAGACCATCTACCTTCTGTATCTGAGCTAGTCGCAATAACAGTAGCATGCAAAGATTTCCTAACCAGTATGGCAACCCACATTTCTTAGACACGGCTGGGGAATAGGCGGCCACCATGTAAGGTTTAATATTGAATTTAAGAGTTTCCTTCGAATTTAAATGCGTTTCTTGGAGAAAATCAGATCCGCTGCGTCCTGACTGAGGTAGCTTAGGATTTTCTTCCGTTTTATCGGATTATTGATTCCTTTTACGTTCAATGAGAAAATCTTACATGGTGCCATCAATCGGTAATAGACATTTTAGGTAAGGGCGCTTGATAACATAGAACATAAGCAGAATCTGTACAACAATGTCATAATCACCGAGTATTCTGGCTAATACACCCCATATTGAAGAGTATGTACCAACGTATCTTAGAGAAGAAGCAAACCCCCAAAGAATATGGCGACCAGAAGTCTGCGGGAGGAGGCCCTAGAGAGGAGATAGAAAGACATATAAAAAAAGAAAAGAAACACCAGAGTCCATAATAACACTGTCTCTGATACTCATCAAGGCTGCTGTGGGTAGATGGAGTCGGGTCACAGATACCATCAAGAGTAAGGCCACAGACTGCCCACGCCAGACTCTTTGCTAGGCTGCGGCAGATCCAATATGGCAGGTACAGCGGATATGAGGAGACTTGCAGGAATATTCTGGAAGTCAGCGCATCAAGTCGGCTTCTTTGGAATCCAAAAACTCCGCTAATAGATCAGGGTCCTCAAATGTTCTTGTCTGATTGTGAAGCGTGACCCGGAGCTTGGCCGGGTACATCAGGCCATAGCGTGCTTGTAGTTGTTGAAGCCTCGGCCGGAATTCCAGAAAGCGCTTTCGGCGGTCGACCGTGGGTTTAGCCAAGTCGGGATAGAAGGAGATCTTGTGGCTCTCAAACTCCATATGGCCCTTTGCCCGAGAGGCACTTAGAATTTGCTCTACATGTTGATATCTCAATAGTCGAAAAATGATAGGCCACGGGGTCTTCCTGTTGAGCGTTATGCTTGTGGGTACACGATGAGCGCGATCAATCTCCAAATCTTTGGTAAAGGTGATTTGGAGTAGGGAAGGGAGGACTTTGCATAAAAACTCTTTCATGTCTCCCGATTCCGCTCCCTCCGGTATGCCCACGAGTCGTATGTTGTTGCGGCGCGCTCTATTATTGCCATCTTCCACCTCTTTCTGCAAGGCCCGCACCTGACGTTCAACTTTGTCAAGTTTGGACAACCGGGCCGCATGGGAGTCCAATATGCTCTCCATTTTGTCCTGACGCGAAGAAAGCCCTTCTAGCTTGCTTTGCAGCACACCAAAATCTTCCCGCAGCGCTCGGAGTGCTTCACCGTTTGCCTGCACAAGGTTTTTGACCGCTCTAATCTCTACGAGGATTTCCTGCTGCATTTCGGGGCCCTCGCACAAGGCCGGCCCCTTCTGCGGGGACGGAGGTTCAGTTTTGGAGCGTTTGCCGCGAGAAGCCGCTGGAGATCCAAATTCCAGGCGCGTTGGTTTGGTCCCCGCCATCTCACCAATGTGCCCCGGCAAGATCAGAGTAGAAGTTCTAAGTTAGTGAGGTGTTAAGTCAGGATTCTGAGTAGGCCTCTCGGGAGCCTCAGCGTTATGCGACCATCCCGCTGGACATCAGGCTCCGCCCCCCGTAAGGTGTTTTCTACTACTTTGTTATCCCTCCCAATAAGGACTCTGTTGTGGTCTGGACAAGCAGAAAGAGAGGCTGTTTTCCTGGCCCCATAGATTATAATGAATCTGACAAAAATGAAAATGAATAATTTTTGGATCATGAGGCTGTCTTTTTAAGGAACTAAACAAAAAATGGCCTCATTCTTTGTATTTATTACACAGGTACACTAAAAAAAAAATTTTTTAAACTGCCTCTAATGTTTCGATTGATTTTTACGTTTTTTGGTGCGCTGAATCCAAATCTGGTAACCAATTTGCTCCATCACGTACAGATTTTTTGCTACTTGGTGGTTAGCAGTTTTGAGGTGAATGTTTCAGATTGAGTGCGATCGAGATAAAAGTTTCTTGGATGAATTCTTATACTAATTGTTTAGTAGTTATTCAAATAAGAATAAAGAAAATTGTAACAAGGCAGCACATAAGAATAGAGTAATGTCAACAAAACACACTGTGATGGTAGCAAAATTGTCTGCACTTAAAACAGCCACATACATGTGCACAAACATTGAGCATATAAGAGCGAGGTTAGACACAAAGCAAAGCAAAGAAATGTGCAAAAAATGTTGTACAGGTATGTATGTAAGAATAGAAAACGCAAACCGCACCATTGCAATACATAAAGACAAACACCCAATGGTGTGAAAATAAAATTCTAATAAAGAGATCCGACACTGTGGTATAAACTAGCAAATTTTTATTTTCAAAGTTTAGTAAAAACACGATATTTTGTCAACACAGTTTAGATTTTAAGTCATTCTTGGGTCAATCAATCTCCTGGTGGGCCTGTTTCTTCTTCCCCCGAATGCTTCTCTTGGTGCGCTGCTTGGCGTATTTTTCATCTGGGGTTTCCCGCAGCAGCAGCCAGCAGAAATCAGCCATCATAGTGGTGTTCCATCTTCCTTGGTACCTTCTCTCGGCGTCCTTGATGTCCTGGTGAAACCTTTCACCTTGTTCTTCACTGTACGCCCCCAAGTTTTTTCGGGAAAGTAGTTCACATGGAGTGCAAGAAATGGACTTTTCAGGCTCATGTTACAGCCTTGTTCTTGAAGGCATTGAGCATCCAGGCAACAATAACCTTATAGGGCTCATCCCGCCTGTTCCCCAAGAATTTGATAACAACATCCATGAAGGAATCCCAGGCTTCTAATTCCTTCTCAGACATCGTTTCAGCGAAAGCTCCATCTGAAATTAGTTTCCTTATATCAGGGCCAACACCCACTCCTACCTTGAGCTGTGCTTCCGCAAGTCGGGGGAACATTGAGCAAAGGTACCGCAAGCACTCACCATCTTTTGGAAGGGACTTGATGAATTGCTTAATGAGACCCAACTTAATGTGGAGAGGTGGTAATAGAATTTTTATCACGAGGTACCAAGCTCTCATGAAGAACATTTTTCTCACCGGGTCTCAAATACTCCCGAATTGGCCAGTCTTTTTTCCCCCAGTGTAGGTCGCGGGCCTGGCTATCCCACACGCAAAGGATAGAATTTTAAAGTCTCCACAACTCATCCACTTATGCTCATCATAACGAATCTTCTGAAGAATCAGGGCCAAATTCTCGTATTTTTCTTGGAGAATAACAGAGTGAGCATAGAACTGAAGCGAATGTGTTGGCCATTATGAAAAAGAACACCTTTTATGCTGTCTTTTGACGAATCAATGAACAGCCGCCATTCAGCAGGATCATACTTGAGTTTAAACTTTTCCATCACTCCGTATATATCGTTGCAAAATACCAAATCTTCCTCTTTGCTGAAATACTTCAAAATTGTGTCTCGCAGTTGCGCTTCCCAATAAAAAGTTGTTCCTGGTGACAATAGATTTTTCTGTTTAAGCCGAGAAACCTAGCAGTTGGGCAGCATCTTTTGGGAGTCCTAAATCCCGGACTAAATCATTCAATTCAGCTTGAGAGAAAAGTTCAGGTTTTGGATCTGGTTCAGTTTCAAACTCGGAAGTACTGGACTCATCGGGAAAAGCCATCTGATGAGTCTCATCATGATCAGAACCGTCCACACAAATATGATCCAAAGATTTTGGTGGTTCAGGCACAGGTACTTCGTTGCTATGAGGCATAGGCCTAATTGCTGAGGGAAGGTTGGGGTAACTATTACGTTCTTATTTTTTAAGTTGTATCCTTCACAATGTAAGAGCAAAAATAGCAGTCACTGCTGTGGTCTCTTTGTTCACGCCACATCATAGGTATTCCGAAACGAAATGCTTGTTTTTTACCTTTCATCCATAAGCGTAAGATCTTCCTCACATGTCTTGCACACTTTGTGAGGAGCCCACGGTTTGTCTGATCGCCTAACTTCAAACCGAAATAGGCGAAATATACTTTTTTTAATAAATGCAGAAATGTTCCTCTGCCGCTTTTTCCACGGTATATTCCCCACAAATAAAACAAAACTGTCCGGAGAGTTGACGCAACCTCTGGCTCTGTGAGCCATCACAAATACACAGCACTGCAAACTACAACTGTAGTGAACCACTTCGGAATAAAGCTGGATTACGACTGAGCAAACAAAAGGTAATAATGAACTTGCAAGAAACTGAAATTTGACAGGAACGTTCATGTCGCAACCACCGTGTTTGAGCGAGCGAACGAGCGAGGCGAACAGGAAAGAACATGCGCCAGCGCAAGTACTGGATTTAGCCCCCCGCCTCCCAATTGGTCCTGTTAATGTATAAAATGAATACAAACACTCTAAAATATCATGAGGAGGGTTTTCTAGTTAGTTAACCATTACAACCTCTATTTTGGCCAAGAAAATAAACTGCAGTCGGCTAAAAAGAAATTATGTGAACATTCCTTATATGGGTAAGAAATCTAATTTTGCAAGAAAACGTGACGTGATGGAACATTTTGGCTATTTTTCCTGGATTCAGCACCCCAAAATCTATAGGAATCAGTTGCAAAACTGGAGGCAGTTTTTTGGTAGTGTACCTGTGTTATTAGTTGCAAAGCAAATCAACAGCTCTTTTTCTTTCGTCTTAATCAAACTGCAAAACTACTTAAAGAAAAATATTTAAATTAATAAAACAAATATTACTCCAGGTAAAGTGATTAGTAAGCCTTTGCAAAAGATCAAATAGGGGCACTCGTAAGCCCGACAAGCATGGCCACCTAAGCCAAGAGCTCTGCTGACCACTAGCTCATTTAAGGATAGATATGCTCCCTGAACATTGCTGAAGCAGCCGTACAAATGCCAGTGATGATCTGATAGCATGACAGTACTCTTTTGTGAAATTTGACTACAGCAGCCTGTGTAAATGAAGATGATGCAGGTGTGTGATTCTGAGGCCGACTGCGCTCTCCACTTTGTGCTCTGCTCCCTGTAGGCCATTTCTAGCAGATGCCACAGCCCCCCTCCAATTTGGGCCACAGTGATTTTGCTGTCAGGAGCCCCTGCTCTACTGCATCGGGGAATAGCGACTGTCCCTGCTGGGATCCACTGAATTAAAAGTACCGGACTTATGCGGAGGAGAGGCAGCCGCCTGCCTGCATGTGAGCACACACACATGCTAAGTTGAGAGTGAAATGGTGAGCCCATCAGCACAGCGATCACTAATTTCCTAGCTCCGACAAGATAACCTGGCATCCATGGTACCTGAAATCGGGCAGACTGCTCCCCACTTCATAGGACCATAACCACACTGCTTGCTTGATGTCATTCTCCCCTTGGTGAGTGTTCTGGGAAGGTGTGTGGCAATGAAATAAAGCTCTGGAGCTTCCAGACCAGAGAGGCCTACTGCTCTCTGCATGCAGCTCACACTGCAGACAGCCAGCTGTCTTTTGACCCTATATCTGTAGCCCATCCAATATCAGGACCCTCTGAGCAGCTCTCCAGATATCTCCCTTATCGCCCCTTTATCTTGTCTTAGCTCCTGAGAGGAGCCAAGCTGCAGGGATACTGGGCAGAAAGAGTGGGACCATCTGTAATTTAAATCAAATCAGAATATAACTTAGCATAAAAGGCAAAACAGGGTCAGTACTCTTCGATCAACAAATAAAGTCTTCTAGAGACCTTTACAAAGAGGCCTTCTACCTAGGGGGCAAGAGACCTGTGAAACCTTTTCAATAGGTGTTAACACCAGGTGTTATTTCCCTCCCTCCCTCCCTCCCCCCAAAACCCACCCACCCTTGGGATAATTGTAGCTTTATAGGTACTTACCCATCTTAGAGGAAAGGAGGTGCTCTCAGGTGAAGCTCGTTATCCAAATCAGTCATACACTAAGGACCTGAGATTAATTAAGCTTCAGGTGAACAAGGTATATTAAACGTATTAGGTACAGTTGTATTAGTATAAATATCCATAGCAAACCTTAGTAAGTAAAGGACATAAAGATCTAAACACAAGCTTAAAACTAAGATGCAGAAAGCAGTCCAGCAGCGAGATGGGGGCTCTCCAGTCTTTTGTATTGAGTGTCACATGTATGATTTTCTCCTAGTTGGTGAGAGGTCTTGCATGTGCACTAGATGCAAGGAGCTCTTTGCTCTCAGTGAACGAGTCGCTTCTCTAGAGGTTAGAGTAACAAACTTGGAAGACATAAGAAAGACAGAGAGGTACATAGATGAGACCTACAGGGACACAGTCCTGAAGTCCCACCTCCAGTCTGGCAGCATCCCTTTTGCCATGGAGGAGGGAGGTCATGTGACACAAGAGAATCACTCTGGTGTGGCAGGAAGTGATCCTGTAACTAGGACCTGTCCTCCAGGTGATGTAAAACCCTCTTGCACCGAGGAAGTTTCTCCAGGGCCATGTGCCCCATGAGGGAAGGGTTAGGACAGCTGTTATAGTTGGTGATTCGATCATTAGGCATGTAGATAGCTGGGTGGCTGGTGTATGTGAGGATCGCCTGGTAACATGCCTGCCTGGTGCGAAGGTAGTGGACCTCACGCATCACCTAGATAAGGTCTTAGATAGTGCTGGGGAGGAGTCTGCTGTCTTGGTACATGTCGGTACCAATGACAGGAAAATGTGGTAGGGAGGTTCTGGAGGCTAAATTTAGGCTTTTCGGTAGGAAGTTGAAATCCAGAACTTCTGGGGTAGCGTTCTCTGAAATGCTTCCTGTTCCACGCGCAGGACCCAAAAGGCAGGCAGAGCTCCAGAGTCTCAATGCCTGGATGAGACAATGGTGCAGAGATGAGGCTTTTGGATTTGATAGGAACTGGGGAACATTCTGGGGAAAGGAGGGGCTCTTCCAAATGGATGGGCTTCACCTTAACCGGGATGGAACCAGGCTGCTGGCATTAACCTTTAAAAAGGAGATAGAGCAGCTTTTAAACTAGATAACAGGGGAAAGCCGACAGTCGCCCAAGAGTGCATGGTTCATAAAAATGTATCCTTGAAGGATACTACCAAAAGCAGAGAGGTTCCAAAAAAGAGTAAAGTAGCCCTAATGCCCTCGAGTATGGAGCACACACAGCTTAAAGATCCCAAATTACCCATGCCTACCAATAGCCAGATTAATATGAATAAAATACAGTCTCTAAAATGCTTGTATGCAAATGCTAGAAGTCTAAAAAAATAAGATGGGAGAGTTAGAATATATAGCAATAAATGAGAGGTTAGATATGATTGGAATATCAGAGACATGGTGGAAGGAGGACAACCAGTGGGGCACTGTGATACCTGGGTACAAACTATATCGTAATGATAGAGCTGATCAAATTGGTGGAGGGGTTGCGCTCTATGTTAGAGAGGGCATTGAGTCAGAAAGGATTAAAGTTTTGCAGGAAACAAAATTTGCTGTAGAATCTTTATGGACTGAAATTCCATGTAAAAAGGGGAAAGCGATGGCAGTGGGGGTGTACTATCGACCGCCTGGCCAGAATGAACAAATGGATGATGAAATGTTCAAAGTCATCAAGGAAGCTAACAAAAGTTACAGTGTAGTAATAATAATGGGTGATTTCAATTACCCCAGTATCGACTGGGTCAGTGTCACGGCAGGACATGCTAGGGAGATAAAGTTTCTAGATGAAATAAACGACTACTTCTTGGAGCAGCTGGTTCATGAACCGACCAGAGGGGAAGCCATATTAGACCTAGTCCTTAGTGGAACACTGGATCTAGTGCAAGAGATAAGGGTGTTGGGGCCACTTGGCAATAGTGATCATAGCATGATCGTGTTTGATTTAATTAGTGGAGGAGGGATAGTAAGGAAATCCACAGTACTACCTTTTAACTTTCGAAAGGGAGACTATGATAAAATGAGGGAAATAGTTAAGAAAAAACTAAAAGGAGCATTTTGCAAAGGTTAAAGACTTACATCAAGCTTGGGTGTTGTTGAAAAATACTATCTTGGAAGCCAAGACCAGCTGTATTCCACACTTTAAGAAAAGTGGAAGGAAGTCCAAAAAACTGCCAGCATGGTTTAAAGGTGAGGTCAGAGAGGCTGTTGTTGCCAAAAAAGCATCTTTCAGGAAATGGAAAAAAAGAGCCAAACGACGAAACCTGCAAACAGCACAAGCACTGGCAAGTCAAATGCAAGGCATTGATAAGACAGGCAAAGGGAGAATTTGAGAAGAAGCTTGCTGCAGAAGCAAAAACACAAAATGAAGACTTTTCTAGTACATTTGTAGCAAAAAAACCTGTTAGAGAGTCAATTGGTCCATTAGAAGATAGAGGGGTTAAAGGGGCACTAAGAGGCGACAAGGCAATAGCGGAGAGATTGAATGAATTCTTTGCTTCGGTCTTTACTGAGGAAGATGTAGGGATGTTACCCATGACTGAAGTGGTATTTAAAGGTGCGGAAGAATTGAAGGAAATATCGATACATTGGGAAGATGCATTACAAGTATTAGATAAACTGAAGAGTAGCAAATCACCTGGGCCGGAAGGTATACGTCCAAGGGTGTTGAAAGAACTGAAATGTGAGATTGCAGACCTGCTATTAGTAATCTGTGAATTTTCATTAAAATCATCTGTAATACCAGAAGATTGGAGGATCGCCAATGTAACGCCATGTTTTAAAAAGGGTTCCAGGGGTGATCTGATAAACTACAGACCGGTGAGCCTGACATCAGTACCAGGAAAAATGGCAGAAACCATCATAAAGAACAAAATTACTCAGCATGTAGATAGTCATGGCCTAATGGGAGACAGCCAACATGGCTTTTGACAAGGAAGATCTTGTCTTACTTATCTGTTATGTTTTTTTGAAGGTGTGAATAAACAGGTGGAGAAAGGTGAGTAGGTTGATATAGTTTATCTGACACAAAACTATTTAAAGTTGTTAAAACCCAAGAGGATTGTGGAAAATTGCAAGAGGATCTTGATAAATTGGATGACTGGGCATCAAAATGGCAGATGAAATTTAATGTGGACAAGTGCAAAGTTATGCACCTAGGGAAGAACAACCCAAACTATGGTTACACGATGCACAGTTCCACATTAGGAACCACCACCCAGGTAAAAGATTTAGGCGTCATTGTGGATAACATGTTAAAACCCTCAGCCCAGTGTGCAGCGGCAGCTAAGAGAGCAGATAGAATGCTAAGTAACATAAGGAAAGGAATGGAAAATAAAACAAAAGATATTATAATGCCTCTATAACGTTCCATGGTGAGACCGCACCTTGAATATTGTGTGCAATTCTGGTCGCCGTATCTTGAAAAGGATATAGCGTTATTAGAAAAGGTTCAAAGAGCCACCAAAATGGTAAAGTGGATGGAAGGATACTCCTATGAAGAAAGGCTGAAAACGTTAGGGCTCTTTAACCTGGAAAAGAGACGGCTGAGGGGAGATATGATAGAAGTCTATAAATTAATGAACGGAGTGGAACGGGTAAACGTAGATCGATTGTTTACCTTATCAGAATATAGAAAGACTAGGGGACATGCAATGAAGCTACAGGATAAACTATTTAAGACTAATAAAGAAAATATTTTTTCACTCAACGTGTAATCAAACTCTGGAATTTGTTACCGGAGGATGTAGTAAAGGCTGTTAGTGTAGCTGGGTTTAAAAAAGGTTTGGACAAGTTCCTGGAGGAAAGGTCCATAAACCATTATTAAGAAGTGACCGAAGATATCAATGCTTGACCTAGTACAAGCATTGTGGAACCTGTGTCTTTTGGGGAAACTGCTAGGTACGTATGACCTAGATTGGCCACTGTTGGAAACAGGATACTGGGCTGGATGGACCTTGGTCTGTCCCAGTATGACAAGTCTTATGATCTTATGTTCTTATGTAGGTATATATGGGTTAAGGGTACAGTCCAAGGGGGGTTTAAACTGAGATTGTAGCTGTAGACTGTAATAGATATGCTTGACCAAAAAATACACAATGCAAAATCATTCATGAATACATGTTTACAAACATTTCTTGTGCTTATTCAATTTATCCAATTCATAATCTCAAATTGTTTATAAATTTCATAATCCTTCATACCTCATTCACTTCATCAAATCACACAGCAATCACACATACACCATCATCTCTCTCTGTTCCTAATAGTGTATGATGCACATATCCACAATACCCTATTCGTTACTTTCTTACTCACCACCCCGTAGCCCGACCAATCCTTAACCTCCTGCCCTGAGGTATTGTCTCCAAATAAACGAGAACCAGTCAATAACCTGTTGGCCTCCTGGTCCGAAACATAAAAAACATCTTTAACACTAGAAGCCCCAAATACGTCAATTGACGCAAATGCATCTTCGAAGTTGTATACCAGCGCCACTTCCCAAAGTACGTCAATTGACGCAACCAAGAAAATTAAGTGGTTTTCACAAGTTTTCTTGCAATGACTAACATAAGAACAGTGTTAACTAAATTTAAAAGTAACTGCAAATTCAAAAGTAACTGCAAAGTCCATGTCAGTTAAAAAACGAACAGGATAAAATCTGCAATAGAGTAGACACCCAGGAAGGTGTAGATAACATGAGGAGGGATCTAGCTAAGCTTTAAGAATGGTCTAGAATTTGGCAGCTGGGATTTAATGTTAAAAAATGTAAGGTCATGCATTTGGGCTGCAGCAATCCAAGGGAGCAATATAGTATAGGGGGTGAAGTACTTTTGTCCAATAAAGAAGAGCGGGACCTAGGCGTGGTTATGTCTGATGATCTTAAAGTAGCTAAACAGGTAGAAAAGGCGACGACAAAAGCTAGAAGGATGTTTGGGTGCATAGGGAGAGGAATGGTTAGCAGAAAAAAAGGAGGTGATAGTGCCTCTGTATAAGTCTTTGGTGCGACCTCATTTGGAGTATAGTGTTCAATTCTGGAGACCACACCTTCAAAAGGATATGAACAGGATGGAGTCCATACAGAGGGTGGCTACTAAAATGGTTAGCTGTCTTCATTATTAACCATATGAGGACAGACTAAAGAATCTTAATATGTACACCTTAGAGGAAAGGCGGGATATAGGTGATATGACTGAGATGTTTAAATACCTCCATGGCATAAATGTACAGGGAGAGAGTCTCTTTCAATTGAAAGCAAGTTCTGCTATGAGGGAACATGAGGTGAGGGTGAAGGGGGATAGATTCAGGAGTGATATCCGGAAATCTTTCTTTATGGAAAGAGTGGTGGATCCGTGGAATAGTCTCCCAGTGTAGGTGGTTTAGATGAGGACAGTATCTGAATTCAAAAAAGCATGGGACAAACACAGAGGATCTCTTAAGGAAAAAAAGGGACTGTTGTAGTTGTTGATATGGAAGGAAAGACTAGATAGGCCATGTGATCTATTTCTGTCGTCATATTTCTATGTTTCTATAAGCATGTACGGTTTGCTATTGTACATTTAGAGTCTATGCGCAATTGGTGCAGATTCTCGACAGACACTGTCCGCAAACTGGACACTTGCATTTATTGCACAGCATGACAATGCAATTTTGTTTGCAGCTGGCCTTGACTGCACATGTTACTCGCTTTGCCAGTTTGTTTGCCGCAACAGTGGCTGGCATTGACTCGGAGTACGAACGTCGAGCAGCACAAATTTGTCGCAGCTGCTCCAACAGTGTGTGAAGAAACTGTCTCCTTGGCATGGTGACACTGGTTTGCTTGCAGAAAATAATCCAGGCATTGATGGCCACCAAGTTGAGAATATTGATGAAAACAGCTAGTGTCCATCTACGACATGCAGATTTGGTTGACATTTGAGTCCAGCATGTTAGGCTTCAGCTTGCCGCTGGTTTCACATATCGCACCTTTGTGCAAAGTCGACAAAACGGCAACAGTCTTCTTCTGTTTTGTCTGGTACTGTACTATGGTCATTGATCCATTGGTGTAGAACTTGGATTGGTACAGTTCGAGTTTTGTAAGTGATGGTAGTTCTCTGTGATTCAGACGAATGGTCCCGACCAACGAAGTGCGCTTCTCCAATAGTTTCTCAGCGAGGTCATGGCTTGTAAAAAAATTATAGACCATAACGTTGTATCCTCACTGATAATATGGCTGCATTAGAGTCATGACCACATGCGTTCCTAAACTCCCAACTCTTTCATCATTTTTTCCAGTATACGGTTTCACATTCAAACAGTATTTGGACTGCAATTCTGCCAAGATCCAGAACTTTCTTCCAAATTTATCTGGCTTATTTGTCACGTACTGTGTGAATTTGCATCTGCTTTTAGTTGGGAATTATTGTTCATCTACAGTAAGTGATTCTTCTGGTACGTAACACTTTTGACTGTTCTCAACAAATCTGGATAACACCCATGTCATTAGGCCGAATTTGTCACAATTCACTCTTTCCTGCCGTGAAGCTCTGACATCAAATTGCATGAATTTCTTTACTTCTTCATATCTGTTTCGTGACATTGTTTTCCTAAATGCTGCAAAGCCATAAGTTTCGGACCACATCAAATCAATTGGAAAGTTTTTGGCATTCATGAAACCTCTTAGATATGCCAGTCCCAGAAACGCTTCTATTTCATCTTCGGCTACATCCCATGATGGGTCTGATAAACGGGCATACTCCACAGTGCAGCTCCTGATGTGACTCAGAAAACCGGGGTCAAGGATCAATCTAAATGCATCCACTGGTGTTTCAACATTACAACAATATGCAATAACCCCACTTTTAGCAGTAAATACATTTTGGGCCTGCAATCTGCCACTGCTTTCACCTTATGACATGATCTTCCATTCAGTCCCATCTTTTGCTACCACTGTTGACCCTGTCATCCTGCTCTTGTTTTCAGCAATTACTGGATAATGAGCATCATCATCACTTTCATCAGTGTTTCCTCTGTAGTCTGAACCAGTCAAATCCTCTACGCCTGCACAACCTGTAACATGTAGGTCAACGTTTGAATCTGATTCAGTCGAATCAGAGTCACTGTCAATTTCCAAAATATCTTGCAGCTTGGCAAGTGCTTGTGCTGCTGTCATGCGCTGCGGATGCAGTTCTCTCATTTTCTGCATCAAAGCGCCAATGGAGATCAATGGGCCATTGGAGATCTAGAAAGATAACACCGCAAAGGTGGTGGGACTAAGGTTTGGCAGCATTTGTTATTCAAGAGGGGAGAACTAGCACTGCTTGAAACAGAATCCATAGCTTCAACCATGCTCCGCACATGGCGACACTTTTTTGAGCATGGGACTAAAGCAGGTCAAGTGCTTCTCTGGCAACTGAAGCAACACAAGTTGAGATGAAAGATTTCCGCCCTACAAAGCGGGCATCAAAGCGGTAGCTGCAGCTGGCAATAGATCAACTGATTTTGCACCAGCACATCTAGGCACTGCTGTCTTCTTACGAGGTCTCGGCATTCTGTACATAGAATCGTAGAAAAAAAATGAATAAAATTTCAGGCAGGAAGCAATATGCTAAAAGTTCTGGAGTGTCGGCCTGTTCTAGGGCGTGTTCGAAAGTCACGACATTGTACATACCTGTGTAAAGGAGTAAATTTCGGTTTTAAATCAATCACTGTTTCCAGTTTTACTCCGAAATTACAAACCAATAAACACATGATGACATCATGTAATGACGTCACATACTGCACGTATTAAACAAATAAGTAACTTCAAATTAATTCACATCTGCATTTCATGCTAAACGCAGTCGTCGTGATAATGCGTCAATTGATGCACTTTGGGGTTTCTAGGTAAAATGCCTTTTGGGGCTTCTGGTGTTAACTGACTGAATATTATTATTAGCCATATCGACATTCAAAAATATTCCATGTGGATAAATCAAAACAATATTATAATTACACCACTAATTTGCAAATAATACACATACCAAAAAATACACAATGCAAAATCATTCATGAATACATGTCTACAAACATTTCTTGTGCTATTCATGAATACATGTTTACAGATATGTCTTGTGCTTATTCAATTTATATACTTCATAATCTGCTCTTCTTGTTCTGCTCTGTGGTGTTTCATTGGTTGAAGGATGGGAGGTGATAGGTTGTAGATTAATCTAAAGATTATTATTAATGTCTTGTATTTGGATCGTACGGCGACCGGGAGCCAGTGCAGCTGTTATAGTGTGGGGGTCATATGGCTGTATCTTGCTGTTCCTGTAATTATTGGGGCTGCAGTGTTTTGCACCAGTTGTAGAGGGAGTACTGTTTTCTAGGGAAGACCCTGGTAGATTATGTTGCAATAGTCTAATATGGGTGTTACTATGGCTTGACATACTGTTTGGAAGTCACTATCACTGAGTAGTGGCTTGAGTTTGTGTATTGTTTTTAATTTGTGATAGGCTGTCGTGGCTGTTCTCCTTATGTGTGGTTGGAAGCTGAGTTGTTGGTCGAATGTGTGTCCGAGATATTTGACTTCTTGCTTGGTTGTTAGGGTATAATCTAGGATTTGTATTGAATTTGGTGGGGAGAATGTAGTGTTCTTGGTGATGTGCAGCATTTTTGATTTTTTGAAGTTTTTAGAGAGGTTTTGTTCTTCGAGCAATCTTATCATCATTTCAAGGCATGTGGGGATCTGTGAATAATCCGAATGTTCAGTGTTTATAGGGGTAAATACCATTATGCGTATATCATGTATTGAATATTGTGCTACTTTATGATGTTGCATAGTGGTTGTAAGTATATATTAAAAAGCAGTGCTGAGAGAGCTGAGCCCTGTGGAACACCTTGTGGTTGGGTGAAAGGTCTTTACTGTTGGTTTCCAGATCTCACTTGCTGGTTTCTGTGGTATAGGTATGATACAAACCATTCCATCACCGTACCATGGATCCCTATTTCTTGAAGCCTTTGTAGTAGAGTATTATGGTTAACAGAGTAGTGAAGTCGATGATGAATAGTACAAAGTCTTTTGTATGTTATCTATGCCCATTATAAGGGTGTCCATAAGTGAGGTAATTAGTGTTTCCACACTGTAATACTCTTTAAATCCATACTGGTGTAGGTCTAGTGGGGTGTGGTTGTCTATGTGATCCTGGAGTTTTTGCTGGACTATTTTTTCAATGACCTTGGTTATGAAACGTAGGCTTGAAATTGGTCGAAAGGGTCTTTGTTATCGAGGTTCTTGCCTTTCAGAATAGGTCTTATGGATGCTTGCTTGAGTTGTGAGGGAAGATATCCTTGTGTGAGTGATGAATGGTGATCTTTAGTAGATATGGCATTAAGTATTCTCTTGCATGTTTAATCCAACTAACTGGACAAGGGTTGATGGGTGAGGTAATTGTATTAATAATGGTTATTATAGAGTCAAGTTGCTTCTCTGGGAAGATGTGGAATTAATCCCATGTTTCTCCGTTGATGTGATTAGGATGTTTATGTTTATGTTTATTATAAATCTGATTTACCGCTCAGGCCAAAAGGCATTAGAGCGGTTTACAATACTATATCATTTGAGGAAATAGGAAAAGAACGCCATTTATGAGATAGGACAGAATAGGATGTAGTATGTCTGGTTGGGTCGGTTTAGAGGATGGTTTCTTTGTGCATTTTATCTGTAAGAAGTCTGCCAGGTCTTGTGGGGTTATGGAGTTCACATCCTCAGGTTCTCTTGGTTCTTTAGTTAGCCTGTTTAGTATGTTGAATAGTTATCTTGGCTTGCTAAGGGATTTCATTATCAGGTTTGTATGGTATTCCTTCTTACTTTTGTTTATCATGTTGTGGTATATGGCTTGCATTTCATTGTATTTTGTGAGATGGTGTTGGTCTTTGGTTAGATGGCAAAGTCTCTAGTTTCCTTAGTTGTTTCTTCTTTTTCTTGATTTCACTTGGGAAACATAGAAACAGAGAAACATTACGACAGAAAAAGACCACATGGCCCGTCTAGCCTGTCCATCCATATCTACAGCTACAACAGCCCCCTTTTTTCCTTTAGAGATCCTCTATGTTTGTCCCATGCTTTTTTGAATTTGGGTACTGTCCTCATCTCTACCACCTCCACTGGGAGACTATTCTACAGATCCATCATTCTTTCCTTAAAGAAATATTTCCGCATATCACTCTGAATCTATCCCCTTTCACCCTCATCCTATGTCCCCTCATAGCAGAACTTGATTTCAATTGAAAGAGACTCTCCCCCTGTGAATTATATCAAAGAGATATTTAAATGTCTCAATCATATCACCTATATCCCGCCTATCCTCTAAGGTGTACATATTAAGATCCTTAAGTATGTCCTCATATGCTTTATAATGAAGACCACTAACCATTTTAGTAGCCACCCTCTGTACTGACTCCATCCTGTTTATATCCTTTTGAAAGTGCAGTCTCCAGAATTGCACACTATACTCCAAATGAGGTCACACCAAAGACTTATAAAGAGGCACTATCACCTCCTTTTTTCTGCTAGCCATTCCTCTCCCTATGTACCCAAACATCCTTCTAGCTTTTGCTGTCACCTTTACCTGTTTAGCTACTTTAAGATCATCAAACGCAACCACACTGAGGACCCACTCTTCTTTAATGGACACAAGTACTTCACCCCCTATACTATATTGCTCCCTTGAATTGCTGCAGCCCAAATGCATGACCTTACATTTTTTTACATTAAATCCCAGCTGCCAAATTCTAAACCGTTCGTCAAGCTTAGCTAGATCCTTCTTTATGTTATCTACACCTTCCAGGGTGTCTACTCTATTGCAGATTTTGGTATTATCCACAAAAAGGCAAACCTTACCCGACAGCCCTTCCGCTATATCACTAACAAAGATGTTAAAAAGAATTGGACCAAGGACAGACCCCTGAGGCACACCTCTGGTAACTTCCTTCTCTTCAGAGTGAGCTCCATTTACCTGTACCATTTATTGCCTCCCACTCAACCAATTTCTAACCCAAGCAGTAACTTTAGGGTCCATCCCTAGGGTGCTCAGTTTGTTTAACAGTCGCCTGTGAGGAACAGTGTCAAAGGCTTCACTAAAATCTAAATACACCACATCTAGAGCTTTCCCTCGTTCCAACTCCCTGGTCACCCAGTCAAAGAAATCAATTAGATTTGTCTGACAAGACCTGCCTCTGGTGAAACCATGCTGCCTCGGATCCTGTAATCTGCTGGACTCCAGAAACCTTACTATTTTCCCTTTCAGCAGCGTTTCCAATAATTTACTCACCATCAAATTTAAACTAACTGGCCTATAGTTTTCAACCACATCCTTACATCAGTTTTTGTGTAAAGGGACTACATGAGCCTCTCTCCAGTCCTTTGGCATAACTCCCGACTCCCAACAAGGCATTGAAAAGGTCAGTCAGTGGAGCTGCTACAACGTCCCCAAGTTCTCTCAGTATTCTAGGGTGTATCCCATCTGGTCCCATCGCTTTGTCTATTTTAAGTTGAGCTAGTTTCTCATGAACACAGTCTTCTGAAAATTGTTCAAGATGCCCCTCACTTCTGTTCCTGTTTGTGGGTGTTTTCTGAGGTCCTGTTCCTGGTTCTTCATCTGTGAACACAGAACAGAAATATTTGTTAAGCAATTCCGCTTTATCCTCATCAGCTTCTACATATTCCTCCCCTTCACCCTTGAGTCTGACAATACCACTTTTTCCCTTCCACTTCTCACTAACATATATAAAAATTGTCTTATCCCCCATGGAGCGCTGTGTTTTCCTCTGTTGTCTGAGAATGGTTTGGTTGGTGCTGTTGATGCATTATGGAGCGTTTTGTTCCAGTTGGTGATGATGGAGTCAAGGTTTGTTGTATTTTGCTCAAGCTCTGTTAGTACTTGCTCTAGGAATTTTTCTTTGTTGAAGGTCTGAAATCTCTTTCTTTCCTTCAGGTTGTTTCTGGTATTTTTTTCCGTTTTGGGTGCATTAATGGATAAGCTGACTATGCGGTGGTCAGACCATGGGATTGGTGTGACTGTTAGGTGTGTTAATAGGTTTTGGTAATAAATTGGTTGGGTGCAAAGATGAGGTCAAGGGTACCCCCATTCTTGTGGGATGGAGTGTTTACCATTTGGGTTTAGTGTAGATCCTTCATTGCTTCCAGGAAGATAGCTGTATCGTGCTGTGGCAGCGATGGGAGGTTAGGGTCTCCTACCATGAGGAGAGGTTTGTTCTGTGTAGCATGGAAGCATACTAGTTCTAGGATGTTGAAAGCTCTTTTTCATCAGAACTTTGGGCTCTATGAGGCATAATGCTAGGTGCCTATTTGAAATTGTTATTATGCTGCTTCCTTTTGAATGAAAGGAGGAGGTTGTGGTGAGGTTTAGGTGTGACTTTGCTTTGGTTAGAACTCCTCCACCTCTTTGTGAATGCCTTGTGGAGTTATGTATTATATATTGTGGAGAGATAATTTGGTTTATAATAACTTTGTCTGAGTCGGAGAGCCATGTTTTGGTGATACACATAATATCTATATTCTGGTTTTGTATGTAATCCATTATTGTGTCAAATTTGTTTCCGATTGATCGAGCATTGATTAGTGCACATTTGAGCATGGTATGTTGTCGAGTCTTGGATGGGGCTGCTTCTACATAGATAGTGGGGGTTATGTAAATTATCCTTCGTGGTCTGTTATGTTGATATTGGTTTGGATGTATTTTATGAGTTGCATATCTGCTTATTTGTATGATTGGAATCAGTTGAGCTGATGTGAATATAGTGGTTTCTCTAGCATTTACGTATGTGGGTTTGAGGTGTAAGAGTGCGAGGAGGATTAAGGTGATTAGATGTTTGCTCATTGTGTAAGTTTTCTTTGCTTTATGCTTAATAAAGAGTAAGCCACTGAGGTGAACGTTATATGCAAAGTGGTGCTTAGGGGTGGTTGAGGATGGTATGTACTTGTCTGTAATCCTATATTAATGTGGCAGAGGGCTTCTGTGTGGGTAAGCAATGTGCATCAGAGCTTACTCACAATTCTGTAGAGTTCATCTATCTGTAGTTGGTATCATTCGGTGCTGTTCCCTCGTGCTTTAGTCACTTGCTTGTTTGTCGTGGCTCCTTTGTTCGGATGGTGCAATTTTATAAGGACTAAGAGCTTGGCGGATGGTACCGTCACCGCTTCAGGTCCCTGCCAAAGGGCCCTCTGGTGAGGCCCCCAGGCACGGACACACCTGAAGACGTGCTTCTTTTAAATGCTTTTGCTGGTGTCCTGGTTAGGCTTTGGTGGGGAGAGCGGGAGGGGCTTGCGGCTCCTGCTTCCACCCCGTTGCTGAATTGGATGGCAATGGAGAAGCTTTTGCCAGTGAATAGGCTTGTGCTGTTGCAGGCATGCTTCTTTTAAATGCTTTTGCTGGTGTCCTGAATGGGACTTGGCAGGAGCAGTGGGAGGGGCTTGCAGCTCCCTCTTCCACCTCCGATACTGAATCGGGTGCCGAAAGAGAGGCTTTTGCCAGTGAAGAGGCTTGTGCTGCTGCAGGTATGCTTCTTTTAAATGCTTGTGCTGGTGTCCAGATTGGGCCTTGGTGGAGGGAGTGGGAGGGGCTTCAGCTCCCACTTCCATCCCTGATGCTGAATCAGGTGCTGATGGAGAGGCTTTTGCCAGTGAAGACATGAACTGAAACTTTTGCATAATTTTACATGAACTAAAACTTTTCCATCTGGATTTCTCCCAGGCCGTGAGTGATATCAAAGCTGAAATTAAGACCCTGGATGACTGGGTCATTCAAAATGAAATCAACATAGGGGAGCAGATAGATGTGACTGTTCTCTTCCACTCTAAAATTCACAAATTGTATATGCTCACTAAGGACTTAAGAGAAAGACATTATGATCTTATAAACCATCAGCGGCACAATAACATCCATGTCTTGGGTATACCTGAGGCATCTGGAGACAAAGGAAACACTGGAGGGTCAATCCAGCAACTATTTCTGTGTTCCTGGAGAGTCATGGATGGTTAAGTTGGAGAGAGCTCACTGGAGTCTTGGTCCTATTGGGGGCCGGGTCTTGATCGAGACCCATCATAGCCTGTTTTCACTCATTCAAAAATAAACTGAGGCTGCTGCGAAGTTTGAAGGGGGGATACTCAATGACATTCAAGGGCCAGGAGGTGCAGATCTTCCAGGATCTCTTTCAATACACACTGCAACATAGGAAAGGCTTTAAACCATTGACCCAACTGCTTCAGGAAAAGTTCATTAAATAATGATGGGGGTTCTGCTTCGCTCTGATTTTTGAATGAGACAATGTACAGCATAAGACTGTGGATTTGGAGGATTACTTAGAAATGATGGACTTCCTGAGAGAAGATGGTCATCAGATACCGGGACCACCCAAAGAGTGGCGTGACTGGCAGGCATCCATTCTGAAGAGGTGGAAGATTACAGGGGTGGAATAACTTCCCCAGGGGTGGAATAACCTCCCTGGCCAATTCGCTGGCCCTGGACGTACAGGGTCGACATTAGAATTGGCCCGGTATGTCTGGAGTCGGCGACCACCCACTGTCCGCCCACTCTCTGCCTCAGGCCACCTCTTCCCCACCCCCGACAAACATCCCTGCCCAACCGGCGGGGAAGTTATTGGGGTCCTGCAGCTACACAAATAGTGGAATAACCCCCAGAGTGTCTTGTCGACATCCTTCTACCAGGCTTCCATCACGGTGATCTCTTAAGTTGGGAAAGACCCATTGCAGTGCAGGAACTATAGACGTATCTCCTTTTTGAATCTTGATTACAAATAGTTTTTGGTTTTTTTACAAGTTTTCAACCAAATACTAAGCAAAATACACTTGTGCATGTAAAGAGACAAGCAAATGGCAATCATAACCAAAGAAAATAAAGAGAAGCAAACTCACATGCTAAATCTCACCAGCCCACAAAAAGGAGATCCAAAAAGAAAAGGAAATAGAATCTATATATTCCAAAACCAGTGAGGAGAGCCAAGTCAACCTAGTCAACATCCACTATAAAATATCCTGCCTATTATACCTCCGCAGAGACAGATAATGCAGTACTAAGATGAGAACTAATAAAGGCTTCCAGTTGAGGGGGATCGTAAAAAACATAATTAACAGATTGAAATTTCATTAAACATTTGCAAGAAAAAAAAAAAACAATCTCCCCAACTGGATCACCGCAGGTTTTAGGAGCAGAAATTCCTAAAGCCTACGCTGTGTCTCCCGGGCAAGGTCCGGAAATATCCTAATAACCCCTTAAAGGGTATAGACCACTTCTTAAAGAACAATTTCAACAGCCATTCCCTATCAGATGACAGAGCAAGCTTAATCAACAAAGTAGCAGAAACAATATATTCATTATTTCTTGATTCCAATATACTAGAAATATTGAGAATGTCCATATGCTGAGATTCCAGTCCAAAACGTGATATTATGAGGAAAGACAAAACCTTTATTGACCAATTGACAACCCGACACAGGCCGTGTTTCGCTATCCTTCGTCAGGGGTTTATCTGGCAAATGCAAAAAACATAAATATATAAATACTTAAAAGAACATAAACAAAAACAGAGCACTCAAAACCATATTAATTGTATAACCGAAAACAATTAAAAAATAAACAAAGTATAAATGTCATCAATAAATAAAATAAAAGAAAATAAAAGAATAAAAAAATATATTTGTAACACCGTACTAAAATGTTCATATGTATAAAAGCCATTCCAAAGAATACCAACATACTGATAAATATGAAAACAAATAAAACACCAGAGTAAAGCATAGTTACTCACCTGTAACAGGTGATCTTCGGGAACAGCAGGAATTTAGTCCTCACATATGGGTATCGTCAGTACCGATGGAGCCTGCGCGGGAACGCTCCCGAGTGTCCAATAGGAGCACTTTTGGGAGCATCCCTCAGCACATGCGCGCTGCCTTCCCACCTTTCCAACTGTCCCTCTTCAGTTAAGTTTGTAGCTGAGTGAAAGGATAAAGGGAGAGAGGAAAGAGACAAAGAGAGACAGAGAGAGACAACTCCTAGGGGAGGTGGGTTGGTTGTGAGGACTAAATTCCTGCTATTCCCGGAGATCACCTGTTACAGGTGAGTAACTACGCTATCTCCAGGAACAAGCAGGAATGTAGTCCTCACATATGGGGACTCCCTAGCTGAAGATGCCAGGGAGATAGCCCCAGGAAGGTGCCACCGTCAAAGGTGAGAATCCTTCCTCCCATGGATCTCTGGCATCCCACCAGGATTGGTGGGTAGGAGTTGGTTTAGGTTTGAAAGAAATTTTGAAGAACAGCTTGGCCAAAGAAGGCATCCTGATGGGAGGCTTTATCTAGGCAGTAGTGGTCTGTGAAGGTGTGTATCGAAGCCCAGGTGGCTGCTCGACCAATGTCATTGATAGACACAGAGTGGAGATTAGCCATAGACGCTGCCATGGCTCTCACATTATGAGCTGTGACATGGTCCTGAAGAGGAAGACCCTTACTCTCATAAGCAAAGGATATGCATTGGGCAATCCATTTAGATAAAGTTTTTTTGGAGACTGGAAGTCCCAAATGACTAGGGTCAAAAGCTATAAAAAGTTGTGAGGACTTTCTATGTTGCTGTGTTCTTTGTATGTAAAAGGCCAAGGCCCTTTTACAATCCAGAGTATGAAGATTTCTTTCTGCATTAGAGGTGTGAGGCCTCGGAAAAAATACAGGAACGTAAATTGATTGATTTAAATGAAAAGGCAAAACCACCTTTGGCATAAAATGTGGGTGAGTTTGAAGAACAACCTTATCATGATGAAATCTAGTATAAGGAGGATCAGCCACTAAAGCCTGCAATTCACTAATGTGACGGGCAGAGGTGATTGCAATTAGGAAGATGACCTTCCAGGTCAAAAACCTAAGGGCTGCAGTGGCTAAAGGCTCAAAAGGCGGCTTCATGAGCTGCCGAGAACTAGATTTAGATCCCATGCCACCGGTGGTGGCTTGATGGGAGGTTTAGTTAATAGAAGGCCTCTCATAAATCTTGATAGGAGTGGATGAGAGGAAATTGGTTGTCCATTTAGAGGCTTATAAGAAGCTGCAATTGCACTAAGATGGACTCTTACCCAATTGGTCTTTAACCCAGAATTCGATAAGTGAAGGAGATACTCTAGTATCGATTCTAAGGGTATGACCAGGGGGTTTAATACCCTCTTGGAGCACCATATAGTAAAACATTTCCACTTAACAGCATAAGATCTTCTTGTGGAAAGTTTCCTAGAAGCCTGAAGGATATCTTTTACCTGCTGGGACAGGTTGAGATCCTGGAGGTCCAAGCCTTCAGCAACCAGGTCATGAGGTGCAGGGACTGGAGATTCGGGTGCCATAGCGTCCCGTTCTCCTGGGAAAGGAGATCTGTAGCATGCCCTAACTCCAGAGCTGCTGCTTGAGAGACATGCAGAAGCAGGGAATACCACGTTTGGCGTGGCCATGGTGGTGCTATGAGAATCATGCGACCTCTGTCTCTCTGAAGCTTGAAGAGTGTCTTGGGAATGAGGGGAATGGGTGGGAAGGCATAAAGGAAGTCCTGACCCCAGTGAAGGAGGAAGGCATCCCTTGCCTGACAGTTGTGCGTCGGAATCCTGGAACAGAACCGGGGAAGTTTGGCATTCAGTGGACTTGCAAAGAGGTCTATGTCTGGAGTGCCCCAGAGATGAAAAATCTTTGCCACCTGGTCTAGGTGGAGTGACCACTTGTGAGGTAGCAGTACTCGACTGAGTTTGTCTGCCCAAAGGTTTTGAATGCCTGGAAGATATACCACTAGAAGGTGAATTTGATGCTCTCTGGGGAGGGCCCATAGTCATAAAGCTTCAATGTATAATGACAGAGAGCCTGTTCTGCCCTGCTTGTTCACATAGAACATGGCTATCTGATTGTCTGTCTGGACTAGGACTGTCTTGTAACTGAGCTGGGCATGGAACTCTCGAAGAGCTAAATAAATTGCTCTTAATTCCAGGAGGTTTATGTGTAAACCAACCTCCTGTGGAGTCCAGGTGCCCTGGGTAGAGAGATGATTCAGGTGTGCTCCCCAACCCACCTGTGATGCATCTGTTGTTAAGGTGGCCTGAAAGAGGGGTTGATGGAAAGGAGACCCCACTGTCAGATTTTCTAGCGATTGCCACCACTGGAGGGACAAAATTAGTCATTGAGAGATTGTTATTTTGTCCGACAAATGACCTGTGGCTTGTGTCCACTGTGTGGAGAGGGTCCACTGAGCTGCTCACATGTGGAGGCGAGCGTATAGGACTACATGAACTGTGGATGCCATGTGTCCCAGTAACAGCAGTAGCTCCCGAGCAGTGAGGGAGGATTTGTCTGCTGCTTGGGAAGCTAGCTGCATTATGTGAAGACACCGGGCTTGTGGAAGGAAAGCCTTTGCCTATCTGGTATTCAGAGAGGCTCCTATGAATTCTAGGCATTGGGAAGGAACTAGTTGAGATTTCGGGAAGTTTATTACCAATCCGAAATATTGGAGGATTTGCATTGTACAGGACAGTGCAGTGCTGGCCTCTGCAACTGTCGAGGCTCGAATGAGCCAGTCGTCTAAGTAAGGGAAGACGAAAATCCCCAGGGTTCGTAGAAATGCAGCTACTACTGCCATGCATTTTGTGAATACCGTTGGTGCTGAAGCCAGACCAAAAGGAAGAACCCTGTACTGGAAATGTCTTCCCCTGACAAGGAAACGTAAAACTTTCCTGTGATCTGGATGGATGAGAATGTGAGTGTATGCATCCTTTAAGTCTAGAGAGCAAAGCCAGTCCCTCCAATGCTTAGACAATCATGTCACTGACAGAGGCTGAACATTGCTGCACAGCATAATCACTGCAAGTGCAGGATCTATTCTATCTCCATACCTTGGGGCTCAAAGATGTAGCATCGGCCAAAGAATACACCAATCATCCTTCCATCGACAATACTTCCAGTGGCTCTGTTTCAAGGTCGAACTGTGCAGTTGCTCCATGAATAACATTAGTTTCCAATGGACTGCTGACCAGGAGAGGGGATCTAGGTAAATTCTTAGGGTTTTCCCTTCCTCTTCACCATACTGTTTGATATAAGGTAGCAAGAAATCTCACAGAGCACAGTTCTACAATTCCACCATCTTGTTCCATCTTCCATCTGGAATATGATTATCATTTAGCCAAACAGTGCCATTATTCAATGCTATCCAGTTAAAGACAAATTGTTAGGTTTGATCAAGATCAATACCCGAACTAAAGTTAACCGAGTAACTTTAGCTGGCTAACTTCAAATGGGTATATTCAAAACCAGCAACCTAACCAGATATTCCAGTTAAATTAACAGAATAAATTATTTGGTTAACTTTAATCAAAATTGTCCCATTGAGAGGGTGGTTACTAACATTTCTTAAGAAAAAACACACAGTTTTTTGCTATTTAACAGATGTTTTGGAAGCGCAACTTGAACAAAATGCAAAACAGGCAGATTGATGATATTTCTAAGCTACATCAGTCTTGCTTAACTCCTATCCACTACTGATAAAGAAACTGTCCAATATTTTTTTTTCAAGTTCATTGCAAATGCCCTTCCATAGATATAAACAATGGTGCCAAAATTTGGGTCATAAAGGCAGATCACTTTTATTTCATTTCATTTTATTTTCTTGTTTGTATCATTCAGTTTCATTTCACAATAACATCTGCAATGTATACGTCCTAGAACAGGCCATGCTATTCCGGAATAGCAGAAGCTATTGAGTGCACACAAGGGGAATCACTTTATTAGGGGGTGCATATTTTAAGCAGTAATGTGTGGACCTCTTTTGGCAGTATTTAGTCATTGATCCATGTATGTAGCCACATAAAATACCATCTACTGTAAAAGTACTTGCATTCACATAATGGTATGTACTTGTCTGATGTGTAAACCGCTTTGATAAATAAATAAATACTTTGCTGGTAGAAAATTATAGGGGCAAACATTCACTTTACCTCTAGGCCTGGTGTAAATGTCCATGCTTGCGATGTCAGCACGCCTTATGTCACATGCACTAGTAATTTATAAAGATAAGTAGATACCAACATAGTTATAAAATAGCACCTATATGGGCATTTATGTAAGTATCCCATTATAAAATTATCCTCTAAATAGAATGTACATTACAAAACAAAACAAAATAAAACCAAACATGCAAAAGCGTGCATCCCACGTAGAAAATGTCTTTGCCAAGACACAATTTCGCCCATCTATCATCCAGTCCAGGTACTGTCTAACCAGTTTGGTTTTTAGGATATCCACAATGACTATGCAGGAAACAGATTTGCATACATATTCATTGTGGGTATCTTGAAAACTAGACTGGCTGGGGAGTACACCGAGACTGACTTGAGAAACCCTGGTGATGAATGCATGGCTGCGTGGATGGTGTCATCAAGAGAGTTTTAGTTTCCTCGACCATGGGATGATGTTTCAAGGGCTGCAGAGCAGAGATGGTGTCAATCTGTCCAAGAAGGGTCAAAGTCTCTTCAGCAGCAAACTGGGTAACCTACTGAAGAGGGCTTTAAACTAGATTCACTGGAGATGGGTGAAGAAAACCCCCAGATAAGTGAAGAAAGCCCCCAGGTAAGTGAAACTTTAAATACCTCTGTAGAAATGGGTTATAGGGGCAACATCTTAAAAGCAGTGTGTATAAATGCCCATAGCATGGGAAATAAGATCTCCGATGTTGAGGCTTTATTGAAAGAGGATGAGGAGTTTAGTGGTGGTTACGAAGACATGGTTCACGGAAAACCATGACTGGGATGTAATTATACCGGGATATACTTTAGGACAGGGTAGGAAGAAGCGGAGGTGGAGTGGCACCATATGTAAAAACTAATATTAAAGCTATAGAATCACAGGACTTAAAAGGAAGAGAGGAGGCACCGTGGGTTAAATTAGAAAAAGGGAAATCCATTTGCAATGGAGTTATATACAAATCCCCCTTACAAGGCGTAGAAGTGGACAAAGATTTAATAGAAGACATACACAGTATTGCCATGAAAGGAGAAATGCTACTGATAGGTGATTTCATGTCGGATGTGGATTGGCAGATCCCTGCTGAGGTGCCATCTAGAAGTAAAGAGATTGTGGATTCTCTACAGGGAGAATTATTCAGGCAACTGGTAACAGAAGCCACGTGATGAGGCCATACTGGACTTAGCGCTTATGAATGGGGAAAGTGTTTCTGATGTTACAGTGGGAGATCATCTCGCATCCAATAATCACCAGATGGTATGGTTCAGTATGAGGACTAGGGCTGATAAAATCCATTCAAAAGTGAGGGTCTTCCTTTTGGAAAACTACCAGCCAAGATGGGACAATACCTCAAAGAGTTGATAGAGGGATGGGAGCAGCTGGGGATGTAGAAAAACAGTGGGCAAAACTGAAAGGGGATATTTTAAGGGCAACAAACCTTTTGTTAGAAAGGTAAATAAATGTAAAAGAAAGATGAGGCTGCTAGGTTCTCAAAAGAAGTAGCTGAAATGGGGAAGAAAAAGAGGGAGGCCTTCATGAAATACAAGAGATCATAGAGAGAGGAAGACAGGCATCTATATTTAGAAAAACATATGAAAAAGTAGTCAGGAAAGCAAAGGTACAAAAAGAATTAAAAATAGCCAATGCAATAAAATACGGTGATAAGACATTTTTCAGATATGTTAGTGAGAGGAGGAAGGGCAAAAGTGATATTGTCAAACTGAAGAGTGCAGGAGAGGAATATGCAGGAACTGATCAGGATAAAACAAAATTGTTTAACAAATATTTCTGTTCTGTGTCCACAGATGAAGGGCCAGGAGCAGGACCTCAGAAAACACCCACAAATAGGAACAGAAGTGACGGGAATCTTGAATGATTTTCAGAAGACTGTGTTAGTGGCTGCTGGCATGGTCATCCACATCAGGGACGTCAATGTTTCAGAAATTGGCCAGTGATATAGATGCCCCTAGTGGCTTCCTGGACATCCCAGATTTGACTTGGATGTCCTTTCTAAAATGCCACTTCAAATATATAACTGCCTTTTAAAAACTGACCTCATTATTACTAAATAAGCCTCATTGCAGAAAAAGGGACCTGCAGTAAATAATGTGCATTAATGCATATTAGTCTGTGTAACACAGAAGTGCTTTTAGTGAATCTAGTTTTTAAGATTCAATTTGCAGAAGCATGTCAAGGTTTTGGAATTACTGTGCGTAAATTGCCAATATTAACACGTGGCAACTCAAAACTCCCTGCGTTAACTGTTGGGGGTGTTCCCAGCAGTTTCCCATTCAGTTAGCACAGAGAAAGACTTATTAACTCACGTTAACTGCATTTCAGATAACCAGGGGTTACTCAACAAGCTTAGAAATCTCATCCCCACAGTAGTATGTTCCTATATACTCTTGCAGCCAAAGGCTATGCTGGATGGCCAAAATAAGTGAGCAATGATTTTGATGATACATGAATGGCCTTGGGGCCACGTACCCATGGGCCATGGTAACCGGGGGAGTCGGCGCAGGGAGCTCTCTTCCGGTGGCGGGGTGCCGGCGCAAATGAGTAGCGGCGAGGTGGGGGTGTGGGAGAGAGGTCTACTTGGCATCCTTTGAATTGATTGGTTCCTGGGCCTAATGGAGGGGTGTGGGAGCCAATGGGATGCCGAGGGGGAGAGAGCATGGGGGCCAGCGGGAGAAGTAGTGTGCTGGCGGGTGCAGGGAGGACAAGACGGCTTCAGCTTCGGCTTGGGTTCACGGAGCCGTTTTTAAAAAAAAGCAGATCAGGCTGCGAGATGGCTTTGAGACAGCCTCGTTTGTGGCATGGTCAGAGGCGAGCCTCCGAGCGAGCAGCAGGGCCCGGTGGGCAGAGCAGGACACCTCGGGTGCACATGGAGTGCGGAGCCAATTCCTGGGGGTGGAACAGTGAAGCAGGCAGGTACCGGTAGCCAGCACCATACAGGATTTAAGCATTATAAAACAGAACAAAACCAAGAGAAAAAGGAAAAGGGGGGGGGGGGATGCTTGCAGGAGCAGTATGCCTAGGAGAGGGGAGCAGAGTCGGGAGAGAGGTCTTGGTAGATTGGGGGGGGGCAGGCCTCATCCACTCGGGGGAGGGGGGCTGGGGGACTGGGTAGAGCACACACCAGGAAAACCTCTGCTACGGGAGCGGTGCGGGGGCGGGGTAGTGGGTGTGGAGTGGGTACCCAGAGGTCCGGCAGAGCTGGGTTACCCAGTGGGAGCCAAGGGTGGGTTGCGCACTCAATTCGAGAGGGCAGGGGGGTCGATGGAGAGGGGAGTTGGGGGGAGAAGGGGGATTATGAGGGGAGCAGGTGGCTTGGCGGGCCGTGACAGTGGGAATAATATGCCTAGGGAGGGGAATGCTTCTGACCTGAACAGCGGGAGGGGTTTGGAGCAGGGAACAGGGGAGGGAGGGGTGGCCATCAGTGGATGGGGTTGCCAGGGCAGGGGTGATGGGTCGGGAGTGGGTGAGGGTAGAGTCCGGGGCAGTTTTGAAGGGCAGGGAACTGCAGGGCATTGGGGGTGGCCGTTTCTGCCAGGTGGCTTCTATCAAGCAGCATGGGAGCACTGGCGGGGGGAGGGCAGGGCTCATCCAGGGCGGAATGGTTGGGGCTGTGGCAGTCTCCGTGGTCTCTGGTAGCTCCCCCTTCGGCATTTTCCTTTTTGTCCCCACAGGTGCCAGGAGCATGGCTGTCACCGGGAGGAACAGTGTCTAGTCCAGGGGTCTCAAACACGTGGCCCGTGGGCCGCATGCGGCCCGCGAGAGCATTTTGTGCGGCCCGCAACCCGCGACGCCACGGAGTATCCTTTCTGCTATTTCTGCTATTTTTACTCACTGTTTTCCTTAGCGTGATTCCCGGGGCTGCATGGTGTTGGTCTCACATGACCGCGTCACGCGCCTGCCCTCCACCAATCAGCGACAGGCAGGAGGAGAAGGAGGAGGAGGGGGGGGCCGGGCCCAGAAGCAGTCTGAGCAGCCACGAGGTACCAGCGCTTTGAAGCATCGCCTGCTTGGAGGAAGGATCGCCTGCTTGAGGATCGCCAGGGTGCACAGCTCTCCGCGGCAGGTAAGGAAGCAGTCTGCCCAGAATTAAGCCAGCCCTGCCTCCCTCAGTCCCTCTCCTCTTCGGCTTTCAGAGCCGCGAAGGGAGAGCTTCTCCCTCGCGACTCTGTTAAGCTCGAGGGGGCAGAGGGGAAATTTCCCATAAGCCTCAGCCGGCTTAACAGAGTCCCGAGGGAGGAACTCTCCCTTCGCGGTTCTAAGCCGAAGAGGAGAGGGACTGAGGCAGGGAGGGAGGGATGGCTCTGCCGGGGGGGGGGGGGGGGCGGCGGCAGCCTGTGATTTTTGTTGAGGGAGGCCTGTGATTTTTGCTGAGGGAGGGAGGATGGAGGATGGATGGATGGGGGGGGCTGTGATTTTTGTTGAGGGAGGCCTGTGATTTTTGCTGAGGGAGGAAGGATGGAAGATGGATGGATGGATGGGGGGGGGGCTGTGATTTTTGCTGAGGGAGGGAGGGAGGGAGGATGGATGGATGGATGGGGGGGGGCTGTGATTTTTGCTGAGGGAGGCCTGTGATTTTTGCTGAGGGAGGGAGGATGGATGGATGGGGGGGGGCTGTGATTTTTGTTGAGGGAGGCCTGTGATTTTTGCTGTGGGAGGGAGTTAGGATGGATTGTGGGGGGGCTGTGATTTTTGCTGAGGGAGGCCTGTGATTTTTGCTGAGGGAGGGAGGATGGATGGATGGATGGGGGGGCTGTGATTTTTGCTGCTGCTGCTGATGATGGATGGGGGGGGGTCACAACTGGTAATGTGCTGTGGGCTGGGGGTCAGAACCATCACCATTTCTGAACCCCCCAGCCCCACAGCACATTACCAGTTCTAAACCCCCAGCACATTACCAGTGTGCTGTGGGCTGGGGGGTCAGAACTGGTAATGTGCTGGGGGGTTTAGCACCCGGTAATGTGCTGTGGGGCTGGGGGGGGGGTCAGAACCATTACCAGTTCTAAACCCCCCAGCACATTAATGCACAAAAGGTAGGAAAATATCTCTTTATTTTGAGTTTATTAACTGGAATATGTCAGCTCTGGGAAATGTGCATCATTAATGTCTGTGCTTTAGTACAAGAAATTAATTTATAGTTTTATTTCTACAGTGCTGAGGTATTCTGTGTAATTCCTATTTGACATTGCTACTTGTTCTCTTTTCCCAGTAGGTCATGTATTGTTCTCTGAAATGTATTGATTTAATATTTGCAGTGTTGCCTTTTGATAGGTAGGGTCTGGTGCTTTGTGAGTCCTGGTAGTGCTGTTATGATACGGGGGGTTTGCTATGGATTCTAAATGGGCAGTGTTAGTAGTAGTTCCTAATGTGCCTGGCGGTTGGCACTGGATTATAGTAACATAGAAATTTTCTAGTCTTTCTTTATCCATGCACTCATTATGCAACATTATGCAAATATTTATGCAAATGAGGCCCCTTATGCAAATGAGGCCCCCGTGTCTTATGCGGCCCCCGGGTTACTTTACAAGTCCTCATTCGGCCCTCAAAGCAATTTGAGTTTGAGACCCCTGGTCTAGTCCATCACCAGGAGGCAGTGCGGAGGGCAGATCGGCAGGGACGAGCCAGAGGATGGAGGTCGCAGCTGGGCGGCCAGACACCGCGTTGGCAGGTTGGAGAGAGCGACAGGAGCCAGACGGTGAGTGAGCAGGAGCAGAGCTCAGTATGCCAGTGGAAGGTGAGTTATCTGATGGGCAGGCGGAAGGGGATCATATGGGGATTCACAGAGGGGGGAAGGTGCGAAGGAAGAAGAGGCATACATGTCAGAGGCGGCATAGTTCAGAGTCCTCTTCTTCGTCATCGGAGGATTCTTCGTCGGGCACTTTGGGGGTGGTTCGGGTGGGGGGCTTCAGCGAGGTGGGGTCTCGGGGGGGACAGCTACGCTAGCTTCATTTGCTGAATTATGGGAAAGTGTGCCAAGGAAGCTGCGGAGAAGGATTCGGAAAAGGCACAACATTGACATCTTTCGGCTGTTGGAGGGGAGGAAGAGGTCGGGAGAGAGTAGAAAGAAGAGGAAGGAGGACGAGAGGGCGGGGAGAGTGCGAAAGGTGATGCGTAACGTCATCAACTGGATGAGAGCCTTCTTGCGGTTGGCCAGCGTATGGGGCCATCATAATCCAGAGCATCATGGTATGTTGCTGTCCTAAACGGATTCCATTTTAGAGGCGGCTCAGACACACAAGGGTTGCGCATGGCTCAACTATGATGAGAAGTTCAGGGATAAGATGGAGGAGAATAAGTCATTATCCTGGGGGACCCAGGATATTAATTTATGGTTGACGCAAATGTCAGCGAGGGCGGGGGCCGGGGGGGAGTAGTGCTAAGGCAGGGATAATGGGAGGGTCAGCGATGGGGGTTCCTTTCGAGCAGGGGGGGGCCTTTGCCCCTACAGTGCTTGGCCAGTGGGGGGGTGAGGCACGTCTGCTGGCGATTTAACAAGGCGCCGTGCCGCTTTCCAGACTGCAAGTTCCGACACGCTTGCTCTATCTGTAATGGAGGACATGCAGCAGTTAAGTGTGTTAAAAGAGGTGCAGTTCCCCCCACCCCTTTGGGTCCCAAGCAGCAGTGAGTTGCTAGGCCTAGCCTTGACTCTGATATGGTGGGAGGTCTTACAGCCGTGGCTGAAGCGTTATCCCCGTAAGAAGGATGCAGAGTTGTTGGGGAAGGGGTTTAAGGAGGGCTTTGTGATACTGGTGGAGGGGACAGACATAGGGGGACGGATGTGAAATTTAGCCTCAGTGCGGCGTTTTGCTAACATTGTGAGGATGAAGTTGCGGGAGGAATTAGAGTTGGGACAGATTGCAGGGCCATTTGCGGTTGCACTGTTCGCGGACTTGGTGGTTTCCCCATTGGGAATCGTAGCGAAAAAGGAGCCTGGGAAGTTCAGGCTGATTCACAACTTATCTAGCCCAGTGGGTGCATCGGTGAACGATCATATACCGAAGGCGTTGTGTATGGTTCATTATGCTTCCTTTGATGCTGCCGCAGACCTGGTTAGAACCTGTGGCTCCGGGTGTCTGCTGGCTAAGGTAGACATAGAATTGGATTTTCGGTTACTCCCTGGTGCACCCGTCCTCGTTTCACTTGTTGGGATTCCGTTTTGAGGGGCAGAATTATTTTGATAAATGTATGCCAATGGGTTGTTTGATTTCATGTGCGTATTTTGAGACATTCGGTACCTTCCTGCATTGGGCGGTGGTAGTGCGGATGGGTTGCTCGAATGTAGTGCATTACCTGGATGACTTTCTGTTTGTGGGGGAGGCTATGTCAGGAAAATGTCAACAGCTGCTGGAAGGATTCGTAGACTTGGCCCGGGACTGGGGGGGTCCCACTGGCTGCAGAAGAGATGGAGGGCCCAGCCGCGTATTACATTCCTGGGCGTAGAGCTGGTCATGGGGGCAATGGAGGCCCAATTGTCGGAGGAAAAGGTGGGACGCCTGCGGGTGTTAGTGGCCAATGTACTGAGTGCACGCAGGATAACGATGAAGGAGATGCAGGCATTAATTGGCTCGTTGAATTTTGCGTGTAGAGTGATTCCGATGGGGCTTGTGTTTTACGGCGCTTAGCGGCGGAAGTGAAGAAGCCGCATCATCATATTCGACTGACTGAGGAACTGAGGGCCGATTTGGGTGTGTTGTCGGTGGTTTTAGAAGAGTTTAATAGAACGATGGTCCTGAGGGAGGCGGAGGTTTCCACGAGCCACTTGGAGTTGTTCACTGATGCAGCAGGGGGACTGGGGCTGGGTATTTACTTTAGGGGCGTGTGGTGTGCGCAAGCCTGGCCGCAGGTGTGGCGCGAAGAGGGTTTAACAGCGAACAAAGCATTTTTAGAACTGTTCCCAATGTTGGTAGTGCTAGAATTGTGGCTTGACAAGTTGCACAATTGTAAAGTAGTATGGTGGTGCGACAATGCCGTGGTCGTTAGTGTGGATAACAATTATGTGCCGCGCTGCTTACACGTAGCGGCATTGATGAGAGCGTTAGTGCTTGCATGTTTACGTTTGAATGTCGTAGTTAGAGCCCGGCACATTCCAGGTTGTACTAACAGAATTGCGGATGCTCTTTCCCGTTTCAAGTGGGACCTGTTTCGGACTCTCGCACCGGAGGCAGACGTCGAGGGAGCGACTGTGCCGGAGCACTTATGGCGGATTGGCATGAAGAAATGATGACTTTACTGCGGAGCTCTGTGTCCCCGGCGACCTGGGTGGCTTACCGACGGGGATTTGGCAAAGTGCTGAACTTCCTGAGAGCCCACAGAGGGCAGTGGGGAAAGGGGACTGATCAGCTGTTGGGCAACATGTGGTGGTCACCAAGGTGGGGGGGGGGTATCTAGAGCCTCGGTACGGATGCATTTGGCGGGGTTTGCCTTCTTTGCCAGAGCATTCGGTTGGAGCATTCAGGGTGGGGGGTTTCTGGCCCACCGGCTACTACAGGGCTGGGAGCGGTCCTGCCCCACCCCGTGGGATTGCAGACGATCAATCACGCACGCACTGCTGGTCCAGTTATGTGCTCTTTTGCCCATAGTTGCGGCTTCGAAGTATGAAGCCACTTTGTTTCAGGCGGTGTTTTGTGTGGCGTTTTTTGGGGCGTTTTGTGTTGGCGAGCTGGTGGTGGATTCTAGTAGGTCTAGAAAAAGGGGTGGGCTGCTTTGCCAGCATGTGCGCATGGAGGGCGGGGTTCTCAGGATATGGTTGACTCGGTCCAAAACGGATCAGCGGGGAAGGGGAACATGGGTGGTAATGAGGGCAGTGAAAGGGGCTACTGCCTGCCCGGTGTCAGCCATGCGAGCGTACTTGAGCGTGCGTCCAGAAGGAGAAGGAGTGCTTTTTGTGCATGCGGACACTCGACCGCTGACACAATATCAGTTTTCTGCGGTTTTGCGGCTGGCTTTGGGTAACTTAGGTTTGGACTCGCGGGAGTTTGCACCCCATTCTTTTCGCATCGGGGCAGCCACTAGCGCGGTGGTGGAGGGGCTTGGGGAACAAGAGATACAGTGGATAGGTAGATGGCAGTCTCAAGCATTTCGGGGTTACGTGCGTCTAGACACGGGGGTGCCTTGGTAGTGGCTAACTGTGATTTTTCTTTCAGATGGGGGAAACTGTCCGCGGCTTTGCTGGTTGATTGGCCATTCTTTTGTGCACTGGGCTGGGCAACGAGCGGCGTGCCGGCCGGTGGGGCCTAACATTGGACTGGATGACATGGAGGTGACCGTCTTATGGCTGGGTGAACGCAGTATGCGCTGGCCGCAGTTGTTGCCTTTGTTTCTGCACCTCGGGTGTCAGCAGAAGCTCCCGGCAATGATGCTGGTGCATTTGGGAGGCAGCGATCTCAGTGCATGGACATGTAAACAAATGATTAGAGCAGCAAAGCGAGACTTGGCGGAAGTTTTATTAATGTTTACCGGGGTAGTGTTGTTATGGTCGGACATTATTCCAAGGCCTTCTTGCTGGGCTCAGAGGCAGTGGTCGAGGGGTCTGATAAAAATCAATCGTCAGATTGGCCGCTGGGTAACAGAGCATGGGGGGATATCAAATACTGCATCCCTGGGTGGAGGTGGGTTGCGCGGGTTTATTCCGGCAAGATGGGGTACATTTATCCCCTATAGGGCTAGATTTGCTCCTGAATGACTGCCAAGAGGCTTTGGAGTATGTTCTGTGTAGTAGAGGCCAGGGTGAATCGCTGGTCGCAGCTTAAGAATTTTTTTTTTTTGGGGGGGGGCGGCTCAGTGGTGAGTGTCTGCTGAGCCGGTGGTGGAATCCCGGAGGTTTCCGGGGTCCGGAGCCTTGGGCAATACCTAGGGTGGGGGTGGGGTACCCCTGACCCGGATAACCCCTGGGGGGCTTTTGCTAATAATATGGCGAAGCCGGATGAGGGGTAGGTATTGGAGATAGCCGTGGGGGCTCTCTGCGGTGGAGCCAGAAAGAAGTCACTTTGCTAATCATATGGCTGGTGATGCCTGGTGCTGCGGATGGGACGACTAGGTGGTGGGATTTAGGATGTTGTTGGATAAAGTTGTGTTAATTTTGAATAAAGCTGCGACCAGTTGAATTCCAAGTTATTGTTGTATTGTGGTTATTAAAGGTGAGTGGGAGAAAAGGATGGTTTTGGGGGGTGGGAGGGGAGCGGAGCACGTCTGCTATCCTCGGTTAATGAATGGCTGCGGGACCATGTACCCGTGGGCCATGGTAACTGAGGGAGTCGGCGCGGGGAGCTCTCTTCCGGTGGCGGGGTGCCGGCATGAACGAGAAGCGGCGAGGTGGGGGTGTGGGAGAGAGGTCTACTCGGCATCCTTTGAATTGATTGGCTCCCGGGCCTGATGGAGGGGCGCGCGAGCCAATGGGATGCCGAGGGGGAGGCTGGAGACAGCGTAGGGCCAGCAGGAGAAGTAGTGTGCTGGCGGGTGCAGGGAGGACGAGACGGCTTCTCGCCTGCCCACCCTTGAAGGGGATGAGTGGGGGAGGGTGTTGCAGCTGGAGGGGGGGGAAAGGCGGAATCCCGGAGGTTTCCGGGGTCCGGACCCTTGGGCAATACCTAGGGTGGGGGTGGGGTAACCCTGACCCGGATAACCCCTGGGGGGCTTTTGCTAGTAATATGCGAAGCCGGATGAGGGGTGGGTATTGGAGATAGCCGTGGGGGCTGTCCGCGGCGGAGCCAGAAGGAAATCACTTTGCTAATCATATCGCTGGTGTTGCCTGGTGCTGCGGATGGGACAGCTAGGTGGTGGGATTTAGGCTGTTGTTGGATAAAGTTGTGTTAATTTTGAATAAAGCTGCGACCAGTTGAATTCCAAGTTATTGTTGTATTGTGGTTATTAAAGGTGAGTGGGGGAAAAGGATGGTTTTGGAGGGTGGGAGGGGAGCTGAGCGCGCCCGCTATCCTCGGTTATTTCTTATATATATCAACATATTACCGTGTGGACTAGATTTATTTACTTACTATTTGATAACATTCTGTATACATGACCTTTTTTTTTCCAGATAAATCTAGGACTTATTTTTGCCAGCTATTATGATGCACAAGACAAAATTCAAGTTTGATAAAAACAGTCAACATTGTACATAAAAATTCTTGATTTAGAACAATGTATAAGACAGTATCTAAAGAAGGTTATTATTCTGAGAAAGCGCTATTGATCTGTTCCACAACTTGTGTGGAATATGCTCTATTGATTGGCCTTGACTAGTCAGGAAATTAGAAGCTGAGCTGTTATATGGAAGGATTTGTCCTTGTCAGAGAGATATGAGACCATTTCTTCACAATCCTTTTCCATTAGAAACATCCATTTTATTGACTAATAGAATAAATTACTTCAACCGTGTCATTTAACAGCTATTTAAATTCATAAACCTAATGTATAGACTGTGAAACATGAATTAAGTTATGTTCTGACCAATACCAATGTGAATCTTCTTTATTAGGAAGCCCACTAGACAAAACTGTGTTAACCTGCTTGAACCAGATGGTGAATTTGCTATTGATCTATAAATATTCTCCCTGTTGTTATATTCTTAGATTTGTATACTTTGTTCCATATTGTTCTGAATTGTTCTTGCTTTGTTTTGCCAAATGCTGAGCTAATCTCAAGATCTGAGAATGAACAGGTGACATTTGATGTGGTATATCTCGACAAAGGAAAAAGCATCATCATTGATAGGATTCAGAAATGAGTCATTATAGAAGCCTGAGTCTGTATTCTTGGGAACACTCTTTAGCTTCATGCAGCAAAATTAGATTGGTTTCATTCTGAGCAAAGTGAACATTCCCAAGTTAGCTAACTTTAATAGCTTTCCAAAGCAAAACGAGGTAACCTTTCAGATAACTGGAAATATCAGCTGCTGGTTCAATATCATAGTTGCTTTGTCTGTAAACATATTGACTTCACAGAGCTATTGGCCTCTATCATTTTCTATTTGCTTGGTCTATGTAGGACATAAATCACAATCTGAAGAATCATTTATGTCAGTAGATACCTTTGACATCCACTACAGCTAATGAAGAATCATCATCATCCCAATTGCACTGGCATCAAGTTCCTAAGATTTGTTAGATTTTGAGTACTCTCCTTGCTTATAATCTAGACTACTGGCTCAGTGTAGTGGGTATATGAGGATTTTCATTGATGTTCAACTAATTCATTTGTTTCTTATATATAAAGTCAATGAGCAATTTAAATCTTGGGTCTCAATATTTTGCATCTAATTTTCTCCTTTGGTTCCATCGTTTGGGCAGTATTAGTATCAGTAAGTTACATGCTTTTATTTTGAGCTACATGTCATCTTGTTTATGTGCTTCATATACAGCAATTAATTTCTGGGCATGAATGCAGTGTAGTGGGCTTGGTCTTCTGAAGTCCATAATGCCACGATAAAATTCAGGAGAAATCCTCTTTCTTTTCTTTTTCAGAATTTAAACAAATGTAGACATTTGCCCCTTAATTTACTAAAGGGCATGTATACTAAGGCCTGCACTGTTGACGCGCATGTGGGCCGTGTCAACAGCTCAGAAGGCCTATGCCAACTTCATGGGGCGTGTGCGTCTATTCCGTTGCAGTTAGCGTGAGATTAAGAAGTTGCACCACACTAGCTGGAACTCAAGCACCCTTAAAGCCACTCATTAAGATTGTATTAAGTATACCCATGCTAAGGCCGGCAAGCATGGTTAGTGAGGGCTCCTATTGCTGCATTACTCATGACACACCGGCAACACCTTCGTTCCACTTCTGTACCACCCAGTCCCTTCATGCGCAACCTGGTAGCTTGGAATTTTTGGTGCTATGCTCTAAGATACTTTTTAGCACTATGTCCAAGCCATGTGCTAAATCCTACACTACCGGGTAGCAGATTTTATTAAACATATCCCTAACAGAAGAAATCTTCATCCTTCCCTTAGACAATATTTCTATTAAAAGAAGAACTTTTATGCTCACAGGGGAGATGTAGTGATTTTCTCCTATTGTGTTGGTTTAAGGGGAGTTGCTCTATTCTTTATTTATAGTCTGTTGGCTTATACATTTGTGAGTATAAATTAATTGATTATAGAATGTTTGATGACAATTAAAATATTGAGGGGCCTGGATATTTAAATGCCACAGCAGTTATCTGGATAAGGGTTTTGAAAAATGACTCAGTGGTTAGAACAAAAGTTTTGAGTATGTTTTATGTAGAGAATATTTGTTGCACTATCCATATACATTCCCCAGTGTTCCCGAATGATAAAGTGCACGTGGATTGGTTATACCACTGAAGGATATTTGAGTTTTATTTCCAGAGGAGAAAGGAGAAAGAATTTTTCATTTCCAAGACCTACACGACTTAATTAAAATGAGCTTGGATTCAACCGAGTCTGAAATAATAACTGCCACCAAGCATATAATGACCCTGCTGCTGCAGGATATGAACATTTAATAAAACAAGAGTCTCGCCTCCCCTCTCCCGCTAGCTCTCAGCAGTCCAGCTGTTAGGTAAGTGCATAGATGCTTCAGTTCACTTCCCTGAAGATGGCTAGAGGTGTCGCATTACGATTTGGAACTGGAAAGATTAGCAAGGTGAAAATTCCAAGTGAAACTTGAACCAGAACTACATTTTAACCGATTTGTGAAACTGCTGTGACCTGAGATGTGTGAAAATAAAGCCCATTGTGCCTGTGTAGTGCAGCTCTGCAGTCCTGGACCAGGTGATAAGTAGATTATAAATTGCAGAAGTTGTCCTTAAAGTCAAATTTCTTACTGTCAACAAACGAAGCTGGTAACGTGAGAGAAATCCCTCATGCAACTTTATTCATTGTAATTGTTCCACAGCAATCTGCTACTTATCACTTATATACAGTACATAAGATCTTGGGAAAGAACTCATATATGACTTTAGAGTAGGTGTGTTCATGGCAGGAGTTTAGGAGTCAAAATTTACATAAATATTTTAAACAATGTTCAAGTCTGTAGTGTGTGTGCTTACTTTACATGCTAACATTTTATGTCTGCTGCAGATCAGGTATAAATGTTCATGGCTTCAATTTAGCCACTATTTCTGAAGGGTTTGTGCTAGTGTTTTATTATGACACATAAGGTGCCTATGGGGCCCTTTTACTAAATGTTGCTAAGCAATTAATGTGCATTTTAGCGAGCGATAACTGGCTGCGGTGCACCTTAATGCACAGGCATGCCAGCCACCGACCTCTACAAAGTGCATTAACTCATGCTACTGTGGACCGTGGAGCATGGATGTGATGAACACATTAATGTGCAAGTGCAGAAAACATGGCACTTAGTGTGGGTTCACCTAATGGCACCTCTATGATTGCCATTAGGTGCATCCATGTTACTTTGCCACTCACATGTTAGCTGCCAGGAACCTACCGGTCTCACCTCTGACAGCTAACGCGAAGGCTTTGCGTTTGACATGCATTAATAATGCTCATTAAGTGCAAAACACATTAAGGCGAACACTGCAAACTGCTCAAGTGCCATTTTAAAGGGGACATTTCATGCTGTCACCAAGGACAATAGCCAAGGAAGCAGACATATCACCTTCATGCAGCTGCATTCTCAAAGTGTAATTATGAGGCCAATTCCATATAGGCCGGCTAGCAAACACAGAAATGTTTAACTCTGACACAAGCGTGATTTCTACCTGATTCTGAAAACATGGGTTTAGATGCGCCTGCGATTCTGGTATCGGGATCATAGATGTGTCCAGCGCGGCATGTCCAATATGCTGCAGCAGACCCATGCATGGATACAGACATGGCCATAGAGTAAAGTAGAGAAACACATATCTGTCAATAGTGGGAGATACGGGAAAATAGTGATCAGGTTTTGGACGTGCCTATGCTCATCATATACTATAAAGTTAGCTGTCTCCGATCATGCCCATCTCCGAGCTGGCCATATCTCCGCTGTAAAAACGTGCATCTCCTAAGCTGCTGTGCTCTCTAATAGTAGCTTGCTGATGCATACAAGACATAGAAACTGATGATAAATGCATGCTGATGCAAACTAGACCATATCCTAGTCCCCTACATGCCCAGAACAGTGCTAGGTAATCCCAGCACACTCTAAGATAGTATAAGATAAGGTAAATATGAGCATGTATGACAGAACATACCTTGCATCAAATGGCATCATAAAAAGGCTTCAGTGAGGCCTGTATTGGTCAGCTCTGCATGCACCCTTAAAAACGCTCAGGATGGACCCTCATCATGTGCACAAAAACCAACACCAACATAACAATTCCCCAAGGGATGCATACGATTGCTGAGCCACAAATGTATGCCCTGGCTATGGCATGATGCATGGCACAATTTGGGGACTACATCAGTCATGTCTCCCAGTTCCTGGCCTACTCCCTGATATGCAGATCAGCACACCAGATCCTCCTGTGCAACCCTCAAAACACACACGAACACACACACACTCTCTTCACTTGCTGTCACAAAAGACATAATGCTGGGAAACAGATGATCAGCACCTATAGATAAGAGCTGGTATACCATAAAAACATGGAGGGCCAGGACTACATATCTGATCCTCCTCTCTCACTTAAATAAACTCCTGTAGTAGACTCACTCACACTTCTAACATCAACAGTCCCATTTTACAGAACACAGGACTTGTCAGGGTCCCCCAGATTAGTTCATTTAGCACAGATACCAACTGTCAGCATAGCTACCATATTCACTATCGTTGGTTTCGAATGTCTTTAGGGGTAGTTATTAATGCTCCTTAGCTTACAAGATTCTCTCACCCCTGCTTTCTGTCCATTATACATGCATCTAGCTGTGTTTTGCAGACTGCAGTCACACCAGTTTGAAGCATACTTGTCACAACCTCTATACAAGCACAGCAGAAATATTTCTAAGTATTGGCCTTATTCCACCATTCCGCAAGAATAATGGGCATGTCTGCAGGGAACACCGAAAATGCACATGGGCCTGTATGGTTCCCCTACCCCCTCCATTCTCCTCCATGCATAGCATTTCTTTCTTCCCCCATCATTGCGTCACTCTCACTCTACCTCTTGCCAAATCCACAGAGCACCGTGTATCAGCTCTAAATGCCACAGATTCTCTGAGCACAGACACACACTCAAGCTCTTCTGGCCTATCTCCACCTCAAACCTCCTGCTGGTGAGGGCAAGACCCAGAAGACCTAAGCAAGCACCTGTGCTCAGGCCCCACAGTGTGAGCCCAGGCTGTGCACAGCAGGGAAGCAGAGCAGGTTGACAGGAAATATGAGAGTGGAAGGGATCTTTGTGCATTGCTGAACATGATCAGTGACTGCACTGGCATTTATCTGTTTAAAGTTAGGCCTGCTGGGCCATAATCCAGACCTGACAGCCTTCTTTCTGTTCAGTGTCAAATTTGCCTTTTATATCTAAAGTCACACAGAGGGCAAGGTTTCTTCAATTACCACACTACGGGGAATGTTTACAAGCTGGTGCGCCAATAGCTCATGACTGTGCTGCCAAATTCATGCACAGGCTCGTGTTAATATTTGGGGGCATGTGAATCCACCTTCTTGTTGATAGAATGATGCTAACATACAGTATCATGCTAATTGGCATGCAGGTACACCTAATACCACTTAAAGCGACCTACTGAGGTGGTATTAAGTGCATCTGCACCAATGGCAATATTTGTGGTTAGCGTGCACCCATAATGCCCGTACTAATGTGCTGCCAATATCCACATTCTGCCCCAAACCAACCCAGTCCCTGCCCATTCACACATTAACAGCATGTAATTTTTAGCATGGCGCCCCATGCTGTTAGCACAGGGGGGTCATTCTGTCCTGCGAATAGCGGGGATGCAGGATGTCCTTCCCCGCTAATCATCCTCCTGCCATTCCCCATCCCTAGCTTCCCTGTATGAACAGTGGGTTTGTACAGGGAGGACCAGGCAAGGGCGGGAGGGGGTATTCCAGAGGCAGAGGGAGGGTGTGACATCCAGGGCCTTCAGTCTAGACAGGGGACCGCAGCGTGGGACATGAGCAGGGAGGTCAGGAGGCTCAGGAGGTTCTCCGCAGTCCAACCCAGGCCTTGGAAGGCAAGATTGGGGGTCGGGCTGTGGAGAATGTGAGTCACTCTGGGGTGGCAGCAATCGTGGCTCGTGAATGGAGCCGCAGTGGCATGGTGACGCGACACTATGGCACTGTGGCTCTATTCACGAGCCCTGCTGAGTTAGCTGGGCAGTCACCAGGCAGAATCTGGTCCCAGCCTGCACGTCCAGGAGCTAGACCTGAATTCCAGAGTTTGATTATGCATTGAAAAAGAGATGGCTGAAGGGAGATATGATAGAGGTCTATAAATTAATGAATGGAGTGGAATGGGTAAATGTAGTTTGGCTGGTTATGCCATCAAAAATTAGAAAGACTAGAGGACACACAATGAAGGTACAATGTAACCCTTTTAAGAGAAAATATTTTTTTACTCAACACGTAATCAAACTCTGGAATTCGTTACCAGAGGATGTGGTAAAAGCTATTAGTATAGCTGGGTTTAAAAAAGGTTTGGACAAGTTCCTGGAGGAAAGGTCCATAAACCATTATTAAAGAGGACCCAGGAAATCCACTGCTTACCCTGGGATAAGCATTATTGAAGCTGTTTGCTTCTTTGGGAACCTGCCAGGTACTTGTGACCTGGATTGGCTACTGTTGGAAACAGGATACTGGGCTTGATGGAACTTGGTCTGACCCAGTACAGCATTTCTTATGTTCTTTTTAAGATATGGCAACAAGAATTGTACACAATATTCAAGGTTCAGTTGCACCTGGAACGATACAGAAACTTTGGTTTTATTCTCTATTCCTTCCCTTATGATTCCTAGCATTCTATTTGCTTTCTTGGACACCACTGCACACTGAGCAGATGGTTTCAATGTATTATCCACGATGACACCTAAATCTTTCTTGTGGGTGGTGGTTCCTAATGTGGTACCTTGCATCATTTAACCATGGTTGTTCCTTCCTAGATGCATAACTTTGCACTTGTCCACATTAAATTTACTCTGCCATTTGGACACCCGGACTTCCAATTTATCAAGGTCCTCTTGCAATTTTTCACAATATTATTATGTGATTGATATTATGCTACATGTTGATAGGAGATCACTAGATATCTCATCTGTGAATCGCTCTCTGACAGAAGTGGCCAGTTGGCTCACTAGCAAAGGTCTAAAGTTAAATCCTCAGAAATCCACTGGTTTTCTGGGAGTTCAGTTCCTCCCATTGTGTCTCCCTTAGTTCTTAGAATCCCTGTTTTACTAGAGTATGCTGTCACTGTTTTAGGAGTTATTTAAATCATAAACTATCATTTGTTAAGTAAGTTATGGGCCCGATTCTGAGAAGCGACTTGTGGGGCTGCACTTCCCAGTGGGATGTGCAGCCCCACAAGCCATCCTGCCCATATTCCCCCTCCAACTCTCCCCGCACGGCCAGAGCAGCAGTACGGGGAGAGCCAGTGGGGGGCGGTAGGGGGCGGAGTGAGAGCGGAGTGAGGTAGGCCGAGGTGGCAGGACGTACAGGGCTGATTCATGTCACGGCCCTGTATGTCCTGCAAGGTCATGGGGAACATGCTGCTCATTCCACCTCGAAGGTGGAATAAGCAGCTTTAACCAGGTGATCAGGGCCGGAACACCCCCAGAGGCTGGGGTTGGGGAAAATAGGTCCCCGCCGCCCGATCCTGGCCCCGGCTATGCAGCTTTGGTTCAGGTGGTAGGGAAGCAGTGGGTCGGCACCACAGAAGTCAGGGGGGCCTGCAAGGAGGATGTCCTAGTGGGTCTGCAGGGGCACACCGGGCCGTCTCAGGTCTCAGGACCTGATTCTGCATGTGGTGGGAACATTTTGCTCCCGCATTACAGAATCAGGTCCTAATGGGCCTGTCCTGCTTGGGCCATCTGGACAGCCCAGATGTATCCCTTTTTGAATCAGACTCCACATGTATTGTTTAATTATATTTTTTCTTTCTTTGCCTTATACCTGCTATCCTTGCTTACTTGGATATCAAGGATTTAAAAATGGTTGCTTATGCCCTAGTGCTCATGAGATTATACTATTACAATTTGGCATATAATAGAATTAAGCTAAAATCCATGGGGCACTTGCAGATCATCCAGAACATTGCAGTTAAATTGATATCCTATGCAAATAAGTACAATCATGTGACCCCCTCCACTTATTGCACAACACTGGCTTCCAATTACATATCGAATTAAATTTAGATTCCTATTATTGACACATAGAGAAATTTACCCAGGTGTACCTGAGTATTTAGTCAATTCTCTGATCCCTTACACTCTTCAACATACTCTCCGATCTTAGATGGATAATCATCTAGCTATCCCACCCCAATGTATGCCTGTTTAGGATCTACCCTTAACTCAGCATTTTTATGTTTAGGACACACCTTTTGGAGTAGTCTTCCTAAAGAATTGTGATTACAGAAACCCTATATGAAATTTAAGGCAGGATTAAAAACCTATAATTTTGAAACTGCATATCATGACACTTATCATTCTGCTTTTACATAGCCGTTGTGTTGGCCAGGGGTCTTTGGACAGTAGGCTGCTTTATGCTAAACTATGTTGCTGGTTTGTTTTCCCTGTGATTTATTCTGATTAATTTTGTTACTTATGTGTTTGTTTATCAGTTTATTTTTTGTTTTAGACTTTTTGTTTTGTTTTATGTTTATGTATTTCTATTATTTACTCCGATTATTCTTTGTAAACTGCTCTGTTGTTCTTGAGTAGTGGTATAGCAAGAAAGTCAATAAACCTAACTAAACTAAACTATTCAAAGTGACTTATGCATTTGCCATAAATACCTTAGGTATATCAATACAGATAACACTGGATTGTTTAACTCATTAAACAGCCACATTTATGGGTAGAAATGGGTTCATCATTGGGGAAGGACAAGGAAGACATGACACTTGAATGTTTAACAGTGATATGTAGCTACTAAATATTAGATTTGTGAAAAACAGGCCAAACTTTAAATGAATAGGTACCAATGCAGTTGCTTGTCAGATGAATATTTAGCTGCACTAGCCGAACAGAAAGCATTGCTGAATATATGAATAAACTTAAGTCCTAGTGCTAAAGTTTAAATGTTGACTAGGTCAGCTGAATATAAGGTCCGCTATTTTGTAGGCCTAATTTTAAGTTCAGAACTTATCTGTTTAGTGGTCTAATAGTTGCTGTGAAACATATAAATACATGCCTTGCCTTTTTTCTCTCTCCAGTGCTGGCCCCTTCTGCAGATAAAATTTGGCCAGTTAACGAATTCCTGGGCCCAAATTTATTTGTATAAACATGAACAATACATGCTTAAGCAAGTCATACCTTTTCCCCTGCTAGAAAATACATAACTTGCTTTGAACATCAGTGCCATGGGCCTAGTAAGATAAATCTGTTGTTGAGCTTGATATTTGATGAACTGATAATGCTCCATGTTTTATCATCAGAGAGGATGCTATTTTATTAATATATTGTTTTTTTCACTTTAATTATAGGTTTCTTTTGGGGGGTTCTATTTGTTTACTATTATAAAATTATGCATAATGAGGAGCATTTTTGAAAGGGTGTCCAAGTGCAATCTGGGACGTCTATTTATTTATTTATTTATTTTATTTATTTATTTAGCTGTATTTATATCCCGCTTTATATCCCCTGTATTTATATCCCCTGTATTTATATCCCCCAGAACATCTGAAAAAATAGCAGGCACGTTCAGGTGCAGACGTGATTTCACAAATGTGGAAGTGCCCCATATGGACGTCTGCTGGAACGGGGGATCCACATAGACATCTCCAGAAGAGTATTTCAGAACCTGCATGTCTAGGAATAGCCTAATGATTAGGCTAGGAACAGGGAAAGCGGGGCTCAAATCCCACTGCTGCTATCCTTGTGATTATGCCGAGTAGTGGGGATGGTGGATTGCTATCCTCTCTGCACCTTCTGGATGCTTTTCAGCCAAAATGAGCAAGCAAAAAGTCACCTTTTCAATCAGCCTGTCCAAAAAAGGCAAGTGGGAAATCGGTCTATAGCTCTTTGGATCATTTACATCCTCACTCCCCTTTATATGATTGGCTGACTCATTGCCTCTTGAAGGGAGCCTGAAAATTTACCCTCTTGTAATAAACAATTCACTAAAGCTACCAGTGAGCCTTTAAACAATGGACCTGCCTCCTTAACAAAAAAGCAAGACATTAATCCTGTGAAGAAGTTTGATGAGCCTATCCTCAGATAGAAGCTAAAAATCTAATAAAGTACCTGAGGTAGTTTCTACAGGTCCTTTACGTTCACTAATTACCTCACTTACAGAATCAGCAGTGGACACCATAGCTCAGCACAGCTGGCACAAAAGCTCTCGGATTTCTTACTATAGAGCAAAAATGGTGAACAAAATTATTGGCCTTCTTTTGATATAATTGCTCGTTCTGCCCTAATAGGTCTCCTGCTGAAGGGATAGTTTGAAGGGAGCATACAACATGAACAAGATCTCCGTTTTTATTCCTTGATGAAGCCAGATGGACAGACAAAATCTATTTTCCTCTCCTGCAATAACATTTGGCATGACTTTTCTATACAGTTCAGGATTTCTTCATGTTGGATTTTCACTATTGTCTCCCCAATTTCCTGTTTTGACAATTCTCCCATAAACCAAGGTTCTTGGTTGGTTCATTTTAATATCCCTTTCAAGAGGGCAATCTCATCAACTAATCGTTGCACTTATTTCTCTCAGTCCACTGTGAAAATATGTGCCACCAGCTAAAGTATGCGCATAGAGGCCCATTTAGGCGTTTTAAGTAATGGAAAAAATATGGCTTACGCACATTGATAGTACACAACCTTACCTCCCTGCAACTACATTTTATTGAAATGAGAGAAATGTAATGAGAAAGAGGCAAAGAAGGGGCGGGGAGTGGGCCTTACAGTGAAGACAGGTTTACCCCGATGCTCATTAACTGCACATAATGAAGATGGCATCACTCACAAAGTGTAAACATGACAAATACACCATTGGAGCTTTGTTCCCGGATTTTTGACTACCTTCTCCTATTCCACTCTCTACTGGCTGTAGGTGATTTTAAGATACAGATTAATTCATTAATCCATGATGCCCCTCTGGCATTTACACCTCATACTGTATGTAATTCCAGGGCATGCTTCAGCTTATTCATTCCTCAACCCACACACTATTGATTTAGTATTTAGCTCTGCCTTGGCTTTAATTACGGGCGCAAGTATTTCTATGCTTGAACTTTCCTGGACTGATCACTACTACTACTACTATTACTGAGCATTTGTATAGCGCTACAAGACGTATGCAGCACTGCACAGACACTGCCTGTTTAGTTTTACAATAACTCTCTCTAGCAACCCTGAGGAAAAAATCTCCAGCTTCCATAAGTACTTTCAGAGATTAAAAAAAACAATGACATTGGAAAACTTATTTGAGGCACAGTCAAATTCAAATACTAGTTTTGACAATGCAACCTTGGATGAGATGCTGGAGAACTAGAACTTATTTTCTATTTTGAACTTACAACTCCCTGGCACCTGTGAAATTGTGATCATTGTGACCTGCAAAACGATCCCCAATGTTACTACTCAACTTTATGTATGCAAAAAGACAGATATGGAAAAGGGAATACAAATGGTGCAAATCACATTCACCTGAAGGCTTCCTTTCTTACAAGCTTGCTCCACTTAATATTGTGCAAGCAAAAACGGATTTCTATGTAATTTGGTTACCACTGTCTTTAAACTACCCTAGAGAACTTTACCTTTGTCACTTGACACAACACTAAGAAGGGAACAGAAAAACTCACTGCTGACTCTTAGCGGCATGTTTACTAAAGGTTAATGTGCATTAAGTGCTGCCACAGCCCATTCATTTCTATGGGCCATGGCAGCTTTTAACGCACTTTAATTTTCATTAACCTTTAGTAGACATACCCCTTAGACAAGTTCTTAAAAATCCATCAGAATCTACCTATCTACTGCTTACCACAGTAATTGTAAGCAAGTATTAGCCAGGCTCCCATAACACAGAGATTGGAAGAATATAAAGACAGTATTAAGCACCATAAATTGTACAACTTCTGCTGCTGATTCCATCCCCTCCATTTGACAGAAAAGCTTTCAAAATTTGTAATCCCCTGGATATTATACATTGCAACAAGGACCTTGAGAGAGAACAGCTTCCCTAAATCAGCCAGCAAAGCCTTTTTTGCCCTCCAGCTTTCACTTTCATAACTACTGAGATGCTTTGCTTTGTTTTGCTGAGATGATATGCAACAAAATTTTACATGTACAAGGTGCTATCAAAAAGTTCCCAAACTGACCCCATAAAAAATGCTACACTAACATGAGATTTTAGTGACCACCATCCCCCTCAAAGTAGTCCCCTTGAGAGTTGATGCAATGGTCGCAGCGGTCTTGCCATTGTTGGAACGCCTTCTGAAAGCCCTCTTTTTTCAGACTCTTCAGCACAGTCCTTGTCTCTTCCCGAATCTTCGCAATGCTGTCAAATCTGCACCCTTTGAACATCATTTTCATACTTTTTAGTGTAAAACATGTTTATTAACAAGACAAACTCCCAGACCATGAGTACTACTGCTATTACTGATCATTTATATAGCGCTACAAGGCGTTTGCAGTGCTGCATAGATACATGCAAACATGGTCCCTGCTCGTCAGAGCTTACAATCTAGTTAAGACAGACAATACAACAGCTAAGCACAAGGAAACAATAGGGAAGGGAAGGATATACATAAGAGACTAAGAGGATCAGGATCCAAAAGCAGCCTCAAAGAGGTAAGCTATTAGCATGGATTTGAAAAGGGTCAGGGATGAAGTCTGAAATACAGGCTCAGGTAGTTTGTTCCAGGCATAAGGAGCAGCAAGGTGAAAGGTTCGAAGTCTGGAGTTGGCACTGGAAGAAAAAGGCATAGACAGTAGCAATCCACCAGAAGAGAGGAGTTTACGAGGAGGGGTGTAGGGAGAGATGAGAGAGGAAAGATAGTGAGGAGCAACAGAATGAGTGCATTTATAGGTCAGTAGGAGAAGTTTGAACTGGATATGGAAACAGATAGGGAGCCAATGAAGTGACTTGAGAAGAGGGGTTATATGAGCATATCGGGATTGGGGGAAGATTAGACACGCAGCTGAGTTTTGAACAGATTGAAGGGGAGCCAGATGATTCAGAGGGAGACCAACAAGGAAGAAGTTGCTATAGTCAAGATAAGAGGTGACTAAAGAGTGGATAAGTGTCTTAGTAGTGTGTTCAGAAAGGAAGGGTTGAATTTTGCTGATGTTATAGAGAAAGAAATGACAGGTTTTAGCTATCAGTTGGATGTGTGTGGAGAAGGAGAGGTGGGAGTCAAAAATAACCCCATGGTTATGGGCTCAGGAACCAGGGAGTAGAAGATCATTATCCACAGAGATTGAGAAAGCTGTATTTTGAACAGACTGAAGGGGAGAAAGATGATTCAGAAGGAGATCAGCAAGGAGGAGTTTTCAATGGTCTATATGGTAGATAACTAAAGAGTGGATAAGTGTCTTAGTAGTGTGTGTAGAAAGAAAGGGATGCATTTTGCCAATGTTATAGAGAAAGAAGTGACAGGTTTTAACTGTTGGATGTGTGCAGCGAAAGAGAGAGTAGAGTCGAAGATGACCCCAAGGTCGCAAGCTGCGGAAACAGGGAGGAGTGTACTGTTATTCACAGAAATAGAAGAGGAAGGGGGGAGGTGGATTTAGGGGAAAATATAAGGAGCTCAGTTTTGGCCATGTTCAGTTTCAGATGGCTGTGACACAAAAAGGCAGCAATAGACAGAGATCCAGGCCTGGATTCCTGGAGAGATTTCAGGTATCATCAGCATAAAAAGAGATTTCAGGCACCATCAGCATAAAGATGATACTGAAAGCAATGGGAGGAAATAAGTGTGCCAAGGGACTGAGTGTAGAGAGAGAAAAGGAGAGGTCCCAAGACAGACCCCTGAGGTACACCAACTGAAAGCGGGATGACAGTAGAGGAGGAACCACCAGGACACTAAAAGTGCCACAGGAGAGATAAGAAGAAAACCAGGACAGAACAGAGCCCCTAAATCCAAGCAAGGACAGGGTATTGAGGAGAAGGTCGTGATCAACAGTGTCAAAGGCAGCAGAAATGTCAAGAAGGATGAGAATCGAGTAGAAGCCTTTGGATTGGGTGAGGAATGAGCTGCTGGAGCCGTTTCTGTGGAATATAAGGAACGAAAGCCAGATTACAGAGGGTCCAGAAGGTCTTGAGAGGAAAGAAAGTTAAGACAGCAGCAGTAAACTGCTCATTCAAGTAGTTTTCAAGCAAGGGGGAGAAGAGAGACAGGTCGACAACTGGAAGGACAGGGAGGATCTAGTGAAGGCTTTTTGAGGAGAGATGTAACCACAGCATGTTTGAAGGCCATAGGAACAGTTGCAGTGAAAAGCGATATATTAAGGATATGACAGATGGAAGGGATGATGGCAGAAGAGCTAGAGCTTAGTAGATGAGTGGGGATGGGATCAGAAGAGCAAGTAATCAGTTTGGAGGAGGAGAGAAGATTTGCAGTTTCCTCCTAAGTGATTTCAGAAAAAGAAGAAAGGGTGACCGAAGAAAAGGGAAGGATATGGGTTTAAAAAGGGTTAAGATGAGGTGAAGGTGGCCCTGCAGAGAATTCAAGGCTAATCTTCTGGATTTTGTCATGGACGTAGTCAGTCAAGGTCTGAGCAGACAGTGGAGGAGGAATTGTGGGAGGAGGAACCATGAGGAGAGAGTTGAGCATAGCAAAGAGACAGCGAGGGTCAGAGGCAATTAAGCTAGTCAGATGGACATAGTACTCTTGCTTGGCAAGTGCTCTGACTGACTGGAAAGAGGTTAGCATGAATTTGAAATGTAGGTAGTCAGCAAGGCTATGTGATTTAAGCCAAAGGCACTCAGCTGAGCGGGCACAGGAACATAGGTAGCCAGGGTTGAGGCACTGTATGCCTCACAGGGTGTGGAATGGGAGGAACCAGTGCATCCAGAGCATAGGAGAGTATAGTGTTACAGGAGGATACTGCCCCATCAATGGAATCAGAGGACATGGAGGAAAGAGGTGCTAAGACAGCAGTGGAGAGAGATGAACGGTCAACAGTGTGAAGATTCCTAAACATGTTGGTGGAAATCAGGCGAGACTGAGATGGGGGGTAGTTAAGGGTGAAGGTTAGCAGGTGATGATCAGATAAGGACAGAACTGAGGTGGAGAAGTTGGAGGGTGAGTAGATGGAGGAGAAGACAAGGTCAAGGCAGTGCCCTTGCTTGTGAGTATGAGCAGTAGAGCACAAGTGGAGGTTGAATGAGTAGGTTAGGGAAAGACGTTTTAAGGCATAAGAGTCAGAAGGGTGATCAACATGAATGTTAAAATCTCCAAGAAAAAGAGAAGGGGAAGATGCATCTAGAAAGGAGGAGAGCCAGGAGTCAAAGTCAGTGAGAAAGGAAGAGGCGGACTTGTTGGGGGATCGATAAATGACAGCCACCCGGAGAGATAGTGGAGAAAATAGGCGAATGACATGAACTTCAAAGGAAACAAAGGAATTAGATGAAGGCAAAAGGAGGGGCTGGAATTGGCAGGAATAAGAGAGAAGGAACCCAACACTGCCACCATGTCCAGTGGGCCGAGGTGTATGGGAAAATAGGTAATCTCCAAGACAGAAGGCAGCAATAGATGCTGAGTCTTCAGGGAGAAGCAAGTTTTGGTAAGAGCCAGGAGATGTAGAGTATTAGAGATAAAGAGATCATGAATGAAGGCAAGTTTTTTTTGGAGACAGAATGTGCATTCCACAATGCGCAAGAAAAAGGGAGAGAAGAGAGAGAGAGAGGAGAGAGATATGAACAAGATTAGAAAGGTTATGCATTGACCTACTGTGGGAATGTGAAAATAGTCTAGGGGGCCAGGATCAGGGTTGACATCTGCATATGAGAGAAGGAGAATGAGTAGAAGAGAATGAGGGAGAGACTAGGTGGCATGATGGAAGTGAAGGTGATGTTCCCTCAGCTAGGTTGGAGATAGTTGAATGAGAGAAAGAAAAAGGTGAAGCTTGAGAGAAGATAAGGTAGAAGACAAAATGGTAGGGGAGGTGGGGACAGTAAGGAGTGGGTAATGAGAAATGGGGCCATGGAACTGAGGGAATGAATGGAAAAAAATAAGGAGAGTTAACTTCAAGAACACATTGATGTGGAACTATAAGGGAGTGGGAAGAGGAGAGAATGCAAATTAAGGCGATAATAGTGGGAGGAAGGGGGGCCTTGGTGGTTTCAGGTGCACCTGAGCAATTGCATCAATGAGCAGAGGAAGCCTGTGAAAGTGTTAGGCCAGGAGGTGGGTGGGTAATAGAGTGCTGGAAAGGGAGACATAGCACTGCAGAGGGCAGGAGCTCGGTAAAGGACAGACAGAAGATAGGACATACAGCAGAAATATAATCAACAAGCCAAAAGTTTAAAACAATTGTGCCCCAACTGTGTGCCTCCTTTCTCTGCCAAATCATACACTCTGTGCAACAAAGGGTCCAAGAATAAATGAAAAGGAGCAGAGAGAGCGGAAAAACCCTGGCGCGTGCCACACTGAAGCTCAAAGCTCTGAGATGGCGTCCCTTTGACAAGCACAGAAAGCTTAGGATGGGAATAAAGCAAATGTACTGTAGACATGATTTTTTCCGCCAGACCATAAGCTTGTAATAGCTAGAACAGAAAAGGCCACCCTACCCAATCAAATGCCTTTTTGAGTATCAAAACTAACTAGTAGGGATGGTGATTTCTCCTGATGTACCCAACTCCAAAGCAGCCAAAATCTTTCACAGGTTGGATACTCCATAGCAGCCCTGCACAAAACCCAGCTGAATGCCATGTAGCAATTTGCAAAAAAAACCAGCCAGATGATGTACAAAAGCCTTATCCATCAACTTCAAGTAAAAATTTAGTAATGAAATTGGGCAGTAAGACTTTACTTTCAGAGGATGTTTGCCAGGTTTAGACAGAACCGTGATGTGTGCCCTGTTGACATCATGTGCAAACCGCCCTGCATCCAAATGAACATTACAAAGGTCTGCCAACATAATCAGCTGGTATTGCAAAAGTTTATAAAATTCAGCACTGTACCCATCAGGACCTGGGGTTTAGTAACGCTTCGCGTCCTTAATCACACAATGCATCTCCTTCATCTGAGTGATCACCCCCAGATGCTCCATCTACTTGGGAGTTAAATAAGGCAAATGAATCCGTGCCAAATAATTCCTTATCAGTGTGGGAGAGACTGCCACCCCAGTATATAACGTCCAATAATACTCCCAGAAGATGGCACTCATCTCAGCTGTGGACCGTTTAAGTCCCAGTACAAAACCGCACTGATGCCATTAATTTAGACCTCTGATAACCCTTCAGACATTGAGCCAACAATTTTCCACCTTTGTCTCCATAATGGTACAACCAATATTTATAATACATCAAAGACTTCTTGGCACGTTGGTGAAGAGCCTCATTCAAGGCCACTTGAGTCTCCAGCAAACAAGTGCTAATTTTCCCAATGGGATATAAGTGCCAGTCAATTCTTACCTGTTTTTCCACCCTGAGCATCCAGGCATTCAACAGCTTGTGGTGTTGGGGGGCATAGGCAATAATATCCTCTTTCAACACCATCTTTTCTGTCTCTCAGAACCACTTGGGGTCCAACTGATGTTGCTGATTGTATAGTGCAAATTCCTCACACCTTTCATGCAAATAAGAGGCAAACCATTGATCCAGGTACAGCTCCAATGGGAAACACCATAACCTAATTTCCCCCTGCTCCCATGACCACCACTGCACATCTATTCAAATCAGTGCATAATCAGAAATTTCTAAAGGCCCAATCTCAGCTGACTCAAGAGAGGAGAACACAATTGTTGAAACCATCAGGTAGTATATCCGAAACTCAGACCCATGTACTCTGGACAAATGAGTGCAATCCTGGTCCAATGGATGGAACACCCACCAAACATCTGCTAAATCCATTCTGTCCATCAAGCGGTTCATAATCCTTGACATGCCCTCCTACTTACAGGGCACCCCTGTAATGCATCCACACATGGCTCCATAACCCCATTAAAGTCCCCATCTAGAATATCAGGCCTTTTGATAGCTGATCAAGTATAGAAGCAAAAGATGAAAAAAACTGAGGACGATAGACATTCAGCTCATAGAGATTACACAGGATCATGGCCCTCCCTTGTAGTTCCCTCGCTATTACGTACCATCCCATTGGGTTTGGAATCTTTTGAGAGTATACAAAATGCATGGTTTTACTCACCAAAATGCTCCCCTCCTTTCTTATTAACCACCAGTGCCACAGACACTTGTCACACCCAACCTTGTAACATAGCAATAGAACCCTTATTCAATGCCCTCAACACCTTGTGGCATTTAATGGGAGATCCTAGCCCACACACATTCCATGAAATAACTCTCAACCTGCATCCCAGATCCAAATGTTCTATTCCTGATGCCCACTTAACAGTAAGAGGACACCCCCCAGCTCTCCCCATACACCAACTTCTCAGTGATCTCTCACCCACTATAACTCACCCCCCTCATCACTACATTCCTCCCATTCCCCACCCCTGCCAAAAGACCACCAGTCCCAACTATACCTCACCTAATCACCTATCCCGTACTCTGAATGGCCACTAAACAATGTGTCAGGGCCCCTTCCCCTTTTTATCTTTTTAAAACAAAAGTACAGAAAACTCTGACCCCTCTTTTTTTGTGACGGGATATTTTTATTAAAATAATGCAATCATAGCTGAAAATGTACATCTATTATTTTTCCTTCCCAACCCTAACTATGTCCCCAGTCATGCCTTCTCTTATAACTACGTCCATTGTGAAATACTGTGTATGCTTTCAGCTGCATTGAGAGAGCACAGATTTTACACAGACCCATGGAGGCACACAAACTGTTATTTAATTATATAAATTGGCCGTAAATATCATTTCCTTCCACATATATTTTAATACAGGTAGATGCATAACTGGCTGATCTCAAAAAATCTTGAACGTTTAGAGTTGCATCTAAAGTTATACAGTACCTGGCTCCAGGCATCAGGAAAGTGTTCGTTTTGGTCATAATATACCCAGAGTGCATCATTGCCTGTAGCATGGGACTAAGATCCCAGATGCTGAGGCTTTAATGGAAGAGGCTGACATGGATTTAGTGGCAGTTACCCACGGCTGTGTAAGAAGAAGGGAGGAGAAGTGGCACTATAGAAAAATCATATTAAAGCTACAGAATTACAGGATTTATGAGGGAAGGAGGAGGCACTGTGGGTAAAAATAGAAAGAGGGAATGGGGAATCCATTTGCATTGGTGTGATATACAGATCTACTTTACAAGCAGAAGAAGTGGACAGAGATTTAATTGAAGACATCGTAGTATTGCAATGAAAGGAGAAGTGCTACTGATAGGTGATTTCAATATGCTGGATGTTGATTGGTTCATCCCTGCTGTGGTGTCATCTAGAAGTAAGGAGATCTTGGATTCTCTACAGAGAGAATTATTCCAGAAACTAGTAGCAGGACCTACATGTGAAGGGACTATATTGGACCTGGTGCTTATCAATGGGGAAAGTGTTTCTAATATTATAATGGGGGATCACCTCGCATCCAGCGATCACCATATGGTGTTGTTCAGTATTAGGACAAGGGCTGATAAAGTCCATTCAAAAGTGAGGGTTCTAGACTTTAGAAAAACTAATTTTACCAAAATGGGACAGTTCCTCAAGGAGTTGTTAGTGGGATGAGAACAGCTAAGGAGCGTAGAAAAGCAATAGGCAAACTGAAAGGGGATATTTTAAGGGCAACAAATCTTTTTGTTAATAAAGTAAATAAATGTAAAAGGAAAAGGAGGCCGCTATGGTCCTCGAAAGAAGTAGCTGAAAAGGTGAAGAAAAAGAGGATGGCCTTCATAAAATACAAGAGATCACAGAAAGAGGAAGACCAGAATCAATAATCTGAAAAACTTAGATAAACTTGGAAAGTAGTCAGGAAAGCAAAGATTCAAATATAAGAAAAAATAGTCAACGCAGTAAAATGGGGGGACAAGATATTTTTCAGATATGCTAGTGAGAAGAGGATGTACAAAAGTGGTATTATCAGACTCAAAGCTAAAGGGGAGGAATATGTAGAAGCTGATGAGGATAAAGCAGAATTGCTTAACAAATATTTTTATTCTGTGTTCACAGATGAAGGGCCAGGAGCAGAACATCAGAAATCATCCACAAATAGGAACAGTAGTGAAGAGGATCTTGAACGATTTTCAGAAGACCATGTTTGCGAGGAACTAACTAAAAGAAGAGTCGACAAAGCAATGGGGCTGGATAGGATACATTCCAGAGTATTGAAGGAACTTGGGAAGTTCTAATAGCTCCACTGTCTAACCTTTTCAATGCTTCTTTAGTCAGGAGTGGTCCCAAGGACAGGAAAAAGGTGCATGTGGTTCCTTTAAACAAAAGCGGAAGTAAGGATGAGATTGAGCATTACAGGCCAGTTAGTATGACCTCCTTGGTGGGTAAATTAATGGAAACACTGCTAAAACAGAGGATAGCAGCATGACTGGGTGACCCAGAGTGTTGGACTGAGGGAGAGTCCTAAATATGGTGTACTTAGATTTCAGTAAAGTCTTTGACACTGTTCTGCACAGATGACTTATAAATAAATTGGGCATCCTAGGAATAGACCCTAAAGTGACTGACTGGGTTACAAACTGGTTGAGTGGGAGACGACAGGGTACAGGTAAATGGAGCTCACTCTGAGAAATATGTTTCCAGTGGTATGCCGCAGGGATCTGTTCTTTGTCTGATTCTTATTAACATTTTTGTTAGTGATATTGCTGAAAGACCTGTTGGGTGAAGTTTGCCTCTTTGCATATGATACCAAAATCTACAATAGACACCCAGGAAGGAGTAGAGAACATGAGGAGAGATCTCACTAAGCTTGAAGAATAGTCAAGAATTTGGAATCTGAGCTTTAATGCTGAAAAATGCAGGGTCATCCATTTGGGCTGCAAAACTCCAAGGGACCAGTACAATATAGGGGGTGAAGTACTTCTGTCCAGAAAAGAAGAGCAGGACTTGGGGGTGATTGTTTCTGATGAAGTTAAGGTGACTAAACAGGTAGAAAAGGCTATGGCAAAAGCCAGAAGGATGCTTAGGTGCATAGGGAGAGGAATGGCCAACAGGAAGAAGGGGTGATAGTGCCTTTGTATAAGTCTTTGGTGAGACCTTATTTGGAGTATTGTGTGCAATTCTGGAGACCACACTTTCAAAAAATATAAACAGATGGAGTCTATGAAGAAGATGGCTACCAAAATGGTCAGTGGACTTCGTTATAATGCATATGTTGACAGACTTAAAGATCTCAATATGTATACTTTGGAAGAAAGGCGGGAGAGAAAAGACATGATAGAGACAATTAAATTCCCCCCATGGCATAAATGCACAGGATGAGAGCCTCTTTCAATTGAAAGAAAGCTCTGCAAAGAGGGAGCATAAGATGGAGTTAAAAGAGGGCAGACTCAGAAGTAATATGCAGAAATATTTATTTATGAAAAGAGAAGCAGATGCATGGAACAGTCTTCATGTGGCGGTAGTAGAGACCAGGACAGTATCTGAATGCAAGAAAGCATGGGACAAACACAGAAGGTCTCTAAAGGAAAAAAAGGGTCTATGGCAGTTGGTATGGAAGGGCAGATTGGAGAGGCCATGTGGCCATTTTCGCCGTCATGTTTCAGAGGGTGTAGAGAATATCCCCAGTACCCTGCACAATCACCATGACAGCAGCAGCGGTTTTCCTGGTTCTAGCTCACTGCTCTAACCATTAGCCTGCTTTTAAACCTCTACACTCTAGAATAGTGTTCCGGGGATTTCTATGTAGATGCCCCTGCAGATGTCCATATCGGGCCTGTCTGCATTTGTGAAATGGCACCTGAGCTTGGATATGCTTGTTTTTTTCCAGACGTTCTGCCTCCGACGTTCTAGAATGTGTTTGGATGTCTTTTACATAATTCCACTTTATGTCTTTTACATAATTCCACTTTATGTCTATAAAAAAAGGTTCCTAGCTCCAATAGCATGCAAATTCCCACACAGAAATTTACCCTTAGTCCAAACTAATATCTACATATCTACATATACTCCGCACAGGTACCAATGTATTTATAAAATACATGAATATGTCGCAACTCCACCTTCACTCAAACTAAACTTCACCCAACGAATGTCTACATGCAGATCACATGTCTTTTTCCAGGTGTCTGCTTTTTCTGCATGTATGTGTCTGTACAATTTTGTAAAAGCCCTTTTCTCTGTTAAAAACAGGCTTTACATGTGTGAAAAGCTTTATAAAATTACCTCACAGAGTTGAAGGAAGCTCAAAAGGAATGTAAGAAATAACACATTTATAATGTATTTAGTATTTAGTTCCCACCTTTCCAGTGGTTGTTCGAGGCAAGTTACAATGAGGTGTAGCTCGTATTTCCCTGTCCCCAGAGGGCTGACAATCTGTACCTGAGGCAATGGAGGGTTAAGTGACTTGCTCAAGGCCACAAGGAGTGCCAGTGTTTGTTGGACAACTGCAATAAAATTCTGAACTTAACTTAAGGTGGCTAAACAGTGGCAGAATTAAGGAATACCTGTGATTGACACCTTAGTGATGGGAGGATGGAGGGAGAAGATCATAGATTGAGTAAGAACTGCGACAGCACAAATAGGTAGATTGGGTGGCCCAAGAGTTCCTCTTCAGCTGGCATCGTCAACATTTTCACATTTGTAGGGGGGTCTTTTACTAAGGGGCACTGGGTGTTCCATTAACATGTCAAGAGTGCCGGAAATATGCCACATTACATGCAATACCACCATGTTAACAGTTGGGGGTGTGAAAAGCATTTCCCTGGCAGTTAACACAGAGCACTTTCCCCTAATGCGGGCCACATTAGCGTGGGTGCACTTAACTCCACCTACTGAGATGACATTAGGTGGACCCACGCTAATGCAATTAATGCACGCCAAATGCTCTGAGCTCACCACACACAATCTCTGCCCCTAACCCGCCACTCGTGACCCTAACGAGGGTTGCACAGTTAGTGCGGGAATTGTCCCATGCTGTGATGAACCCACATTAGCTGGAAATGCGTGTCCCAGTGCGCCATCAGCGTGTACCAGAACACGCCCTGTCAGCTAACACACTTTAGTAAAAGACTCCCTATATGTTAGATTGAGAAATGGGGAAACACCAGAGTCATCGCATTTCTTCTGCTTTTCACTAACCTGCTTAAATTCACGGGCTTATTAACAGAGTTGATCAGGTCCTTGTAGAGTAGCTCTTATTCTGCTGTTATCACATGAAAAGTCCTGCTGTGGGACTATGGAAACAGAGTGGGAGCCGAATGCTTTGCAGTTTCACCTTTCCTGGTAAAATTAAATTAGAAATAAAGCTATTGACTGCAGATGCTGTTTTTGTGTATGTAGTAAATGGCGAGAGTACCTGCTACTAATTGATTTCCAGAAACCATGAAATGGTTTTTAAGGATATTACTTCTGCGCTTGGAGGTTCCATTACTTAATCCTTGAACACTCTTTGCACTAGAGGTCATATAGTGATATAGATATATAGATGGATGTTTTTATTGATTTCATTTATTACTTCATAGAAAAAGCTCGTATACTCTGCTATAATTAGAAACAAACCCATCCAACCATCCTTAATATTTTTTTCTCTCTTTATCCCCAACCAAATTTCATTGAAACTGAGAAATAGATATTCCAGTCATATCCAAGCTGTTCATCAAACAACACATAGGGCCTAATATTCATCCGTGACTGATAGTGAAGCCAGATATTCAGTGCTGAAGGTTACCTAGTGTCCGGTGCTGAATATCTACCCAGACTTGCTATCCAGTTAGCAGAGATATTCAGCTGCTAGAATTAGTCCCAACTTTATGTGGGCACTAATCCTGTTAGCAGCCTGGAAATCACCACTAAGCAGATTAGTGCCAGGACCACCCTTGTCCCGCTCCAGAATTAACCCGGCATCTTTACTGCGGTCTGTGGCGATATATTCCATGGCATTATCTGGATGGTGCTACAGAATTTCAGGATCACCAGGGTTTATACAGTTTGTAAGTGCTGCAAACCACATAAACCAATATATGACCCCATAATATACACATAGTAACGTTGTAACATAGTATATTACAGCTGATAAAGACCACTAATAACGGTGTAGGAAATGGAATGCCACAAGAGAGGCAAGGTTGGAAAGTACACCATCTTGAGTGCTCGTAACATTAAAAATTAGTACTAGCCTGTGCAGAGTATATACAGTATGTAATGCATGCGTCACATTAAGCTTTATTTTATTTATAGTAAGAATATTGAAGATCTTCTTGGACCACTTCATAACCGCCAATAGTGTAGTTCCCCTTCCAGGCTAGGGTCAACGTGCTGCTAGCTACCAAGCAAACACTGTGATCTAGATCTTTGAGATGGGTATGAGCTTGACACAAAGGGCCCGATTCTGTGTCATGAAAAGCAGGGATAGATGCTATTCATGCCTTCCCCTGCTGCATCTAACTTCCCCGCTGGTTGTGTGGAGGAGTTAGACGGAGGCGGGGAAAGGGTGGCTCGGGGTCAGAGTCTGGGCGGGAGGTGGGCAGTCGCTGCCCCTGGACGTACAGTGTTGATTCTAATGACGGCCCTGTATGTCCAGGGCTGGCGATATGTGCGGGGCTAGGATAGGACTGGACGTGTTTCCCTGGGGTGCGAATGGGGCAGGGGGACCGGAGGACATTTCCCACAGTCCGACCCTGGCTTTAGGAGGCCAGAGCGGGAGTCAGGCTGCGGGGAACAGGGCCGGCCCGTCCATTGAGCAAGAATGTTTTTTGCACAGGGCCCCGCGTTTCAGGGGGCCCCGCGCAAAGAACATTCTGCTTTTTTTTTTATTACATTTAAAAACAAAAACCTGGCTCTAGCTGCTGCCGCTGCCGCGTCCGTCGCAGCAGCGGCAGAATGGCGTGTCCCGCGGGGCCCCTTCTCCTCTTCGAGCCCTCTGCAAGGGCTTTCAGATTCGCGAAGGGAGAGTTGTGCTCCCTCGCGTCTCTGTAAAGCCCGCAGGGGCTAATGGGAAATTTCCCATCAGCCCCTTTAGACGCGAGGGGCTGATGGGAAATTTCCCATTAGCCCCTGCGGGCTTTACAGAGACGCGAGGGAGCACTCTCCCTTCGCGAATCTGAAAGCCCTTGCAGAGGGCTCGACGTGGAGAGGGGGCCCCGCGGGACACGCCATTCTGCCGCTGCTGCGACGGACGCGGCAGCAGCTAGAGCCAGGTTTTTGTTTTTAAATTTGCCGGAAGGGAAGGGAAGGGAAGGGAAGGGAAGGGGGGGGGGGCTGATGGAGGCTGTCTGGAAATGGGGTGATGGGGGGTTAGGACTGGAAATTTGCAAGGGGGGGGTTAGGACTGGAAATGTGAAAGGGGGGGGGGTTAGGACTGGAAATGTGAAAGTGGGGGGTTAGGACTGGAAATGTGCAAGGGGGGGGGGTTAGGACTGGAAATTGGGCTGGGACTGATGGAGGCTGACTTGAAATGGGCTGGGGGGGGGGTCAGGACTGGAAATGGGCTGGGGCTGATGGAGGCTGACTGGAAATGGGCTGGGGAGGGGTTAGGACTGGAAATGGGCTGGGGGGGGGTTAAGACTGCTAATGGGCTGGGGCTGATGGAGGCTGACTGGAAATGGGCTGGGGGGGTTAAGACTGGTAATGGGCTGGGGGGGTTAAGACTGGTAATGTGCTGAGGGTTGATGGAGGCTGACTGGAAAAGGGGTGATGGGGGGTTAGGACTGGAAATGGGCTGGCTGGGGGGGTTAAGACTGGTAATGGGCTGTGGGCTGATGGGGCTGTCTGGAAATAGGGTGATGGGGGTTAGGATTGCTATGGGCTATGGGGGGGGGTTAGGACTGCTACTGGGCTATGGGGGCGCTAGGACAGGAAAAGGGCTGATGGGGAGGGGTTAGGACTTGAGGTGGGCTGATGTGGTTAGGACTAGTAATGGGCTGTGGGCTGATGGGGGGGTTAGGACTGGCAATGGGCTATGGGGGGCTGACTGGAAATGGGCTGATGGGGTTAAGACTGGAAGTGGGCTGATGGGGGGTTAGGACTGGTAATGGGTTATAGGGGGGGGCTTAAACTGAAAATGGGTTGATGGGGGGCTAGGACTGGTAATGGGTTGGGGGATTGCTATGACTGGTAATGGACTGAGTGGACGGGGAGGCTTGAACTGCTAATAGCTGATGGGGAGGGAGCTTGGAATGGAAAATGGGCTGTGAGGGAAGGGAGCTAGAACTGAAAATGGCTGATGGAGCAGCTAGGATAGGACTGGAAATGGGCTGTTGGGGGGAGCTAAGATTGGAAATGGGCTGTGGTGGGGGCTTGAATTGAAATGGACTCATGGAGGGGCTAGAACTGGAAGTAGGCTCATGGTGGGGCTTGGACTGGAATTGGGCTGAGTGGAGGGGAGCTAGGATTTGACATGGGCTGATGGTGGGGCTAGGAAATGACTAGAAATGGGCTGATGGGGGGCTAGGATTGGAAATGAGCTGATGAAGGGACTCAGACTGAAAATGGATGGGGGAGCTAGGACTGGAAATGGGTTGATGGGGGGCTAGGACTGGAAATGGGCTGATGCAGGGACTAGAAGGGAATGGATGCTGGGTGAGACTGGAACTAGAAGGGAGCTGATGTTGGGGGAGGATTAGAATGGGATGGGGCTGGGAGAGTAAAATGGAGAGGGGAAAAATATTTTGTGTGGGAGGGATGAAAAATCTACAATTGGCCGGGTATTGGGAGAGTAAGTGGGGATTGAGGATGGAGGGGTAAAATTTGTGTGGATGAAATAAGAATGAGGAAAGAGCAAAAGGATAAAGATTAGTATGTTAAAGCAGATGTAGAGAGAGAGGATGGAAAGAAAACTAGAAGAGAGAAGAAAGGACAAATGGACAGCAGACGATGGAGAGTTAGCAGAAAACATGAAGAAACCAGAAGAAAGTGGCTGGAGCAATTGCAACTGAAAAAAAATGCACAAAAGGTAGAAATATATCTCTTTATTTTGAATTTATTAACTGGAATATGAAAGTTCTGGGAAATGTGCATCATTAACGTCTGCGCTTTGTTTGGTACAAGAGGAAATTGATTTATAGTTTTATTTCTACAGTGTTGTTGTACATTCCAAGTTTGGCTTTTGGGGTTCCCAGTTTAAATTATTGCCTTCCTGTTTCTAAATTGCGATTCCTTGTTTGGTGATGGTCTATGTTCTGCATGTGTAACTGAGCTGAGGTATTCTGTTTATGTAATTCCTATTTGACATTGCCACTTGTTCTCTTTCCCCAGTATTCTCTGAAATGTACTGGTTTAATATTTGCAGTGTTTCCTTTTGATAGGTAGGGACTGGTGCTTTGTGAGTCCTGGTAATGCTGTCAGGATACAGCGGGTTTGCTATGGGTTCTAAATGGGCAGCGTTTGTAGTAGTTCCTAATGTGCCTGGCGGTTGGCACTGGATTATAGTAATGTAGAAATCTTTTAGTCTTTCTTTATCCATACACTCATTAAGAGACATGTTTACTAAAAGTTAGTGTATGGTAACATTATGCAAATATTTATGCAAATAAGGCCACTTATGCAAATGAGGCCCCGCACCGAGACTCCGCACATGGCCCCGCACCCCCCTTGGGCCGCCCCTGGCGGGGAATAAGCTTTTTTCTCCAGTGGCTGGCATTGCGGCTCTTCAATGGAGCCGCGGTGCCATGGTAACATGACGCCATGGTGCCGCAGCTTCATCAAAGAGCCTTGACTGAGTTAATCGGGTACAGTCCTGTATGTGCAGGCCAGACTGAATTGCAGTCCCAGCCTGCACGTACCGGACTGTTCGCGATTCTGATCCTGCGGGGCTAGACGTGCCCTGCGGGATCAGAATCGCAATCCCCTCTGTACGTCCGGTTCAGACCAGACGTACAGAGGGGATCTATGTCCAGAATGGAATGAGCCCTATAGGGGAGATGTTTACTAAGTTGTGCTGTTAATGTGGCAGATAATGTGACTAGATAGTGTGTACTAACAAATAATGCATGCAAAGTGCAGATATATAGTAACATAATGGATAATGCAGCTATTTTCTACGCTATCTGCAAAAGGTGTGTTATCTGCATAACTGGGTGGGATTAGGGCGGAGAGTGGGTACATCTGCAATGTGTGGTTGTCGCAAGCCTCAACTGTGTGATAAGTATTGGATTTGCAGACAGCATGGGTGTCACCAACGCCACCTCAAAAGGTGGTATTAGCTGCATCCAGGCAGCTGTTCCACTGCACTTTCTGCATTTTCTGCTGGGAAAATATGAGCATGCCCCCAATGGATAATGCGTGACATTTGCAACTAACACCATGTTTTCTGCACTTTTTTGCCACATTAACTGCAAAAGTCGAAAACGCTTTAGTAGACAGACCCCGCAGCATTAGAACCTAGAAGGAACACCTGTGGCCAAAAAGAGGAGCACTATTGTGGCCACAGCAAAAATGGTCTAAGTCCTTCTTCAGAAGGGAATAATGTTTATTTACCAAATGCCTTTATAAAGAGATTTACCCAAGGAAGTGTATAACTACAGATGTGCCTTGACATGAAAAATAATATAGTAGTAGGATAAACTGATAGAAATATTTTTTTTCTGAGAGGTAAGTTAATATATTTATTTTAATTTTTATTTAACAAGTTTTTATATACTGCTTTTGATCCCATGTGGTTTACATAGAACAACAATATACAATCTCAAGAGATTTGTTTTACATAGAACAAGGGCAAGTAAACTTGGCATTAAATATGGGGGTTATCAGGGCTGGCCCATCCTTTGTCCAAGAATGTTGTTCACACAGGACCTCCTCTCTGGGTGCCCTGCGCCAACAACTTCCTACACATGCTGTTCAACTCCTGGCAGGACTGGCCTCAGAGGGAGCCCAGAAGGCCTGAGGTTCTGGCTCACCTCTGTACAGCCGCCAAAGTGAACAGCGCCGTTTTTCTTCACTTCCGCACCTGTGTTCTAGTGTAGGCTGCTGGCACGGCGGAGGACAAAGGGCATTTCTTGTTTCCCGGCACTCAGTGCGCCAGCAGCCTATACTAGATACACAGCTGCCAAAGTGAAGAAAAACAGCGCTCTTCACTTCAGTGGCTGTACAGAGATGAACCGGGGCCTCTCTGGCTCCCTCTAAAGCCAGTCAAACAGGCATGGGACGCTTCGAAGGGGGTGTCTAAGACTGGAAATGGGCTGATGGGGGGGGGTCTTGGACTGGAAATGGGCTGATGGAGGGGCTAGGATAGAACTGTAAATGGGCTGATGGGTGGCTTGGACTGAAAATGGGCTGATGGGGGGCTAGGATAAGACTGGAAATGGACTGATGAGTGCTAGGATTTGAAATGGGCTGATGGGGGGGCTTGGATGAAATGGGCTGATGGGTGGCTAGGACTGGAAAGGTCTGATGGGGGGCTAGGACTTGAAATTAGTTGATGGGGGAGGGGAGGATAGGACTGCAAATGGGCTGATGGAGAGGCTAGGATAGGACTTGAAATGGGAAGATGGGGAGCTTGGACTGGAAATGGACTGATGAGGCTAGGTTTTGAAATAGAATGATGAGGGGGCTTAGACTGCAAATGGGCTGGGTGAGACTAGGATAGGACTGTAAATGGCTTATGGGGGGCTAGGACTGGAAATGGGTTGATGGGGGGATTGGACTGGAAATGGGCTGATGGGCGACTAGGATAGGACTAGAAATGGCTGATGGGGGCTAGGATTGGAAAGGGGCAGATGGGGGGCTTCGACAGGAAATAGGCTGATGGGGGGGGTGCTTGGACTGGAAATGGGCTGATGGGGGGCTGGGAATGGAAAGGTCTGATGGGGGGCTGGGACTTGAAATTAGTTGATGGGAGAGAGGAGAGGAGGATAGGACTGGAAATGGGCTGAAGGAGGAGCTAGGATGGGACTGGAAATGGGCATATGGGGAGCTTGGACTCGAAATGGAAAGATGGGGCTAGGATTTGAAAAAGACTGATGAGGGGGCTTAGACCGCAAATGGACTGATGGGAGGCTAGGATAGGACTGTAAATGGCTTATGGGGGGCTAGGATTGGAAATGGGCTGATGGGATTGGACTGGAAATGGGCTGATGGAAGGCTAGGATAGGACTAGAAATGGCTGATGGGGGCTAGGATTGGAAATGGGCTATTGGGGCTAGGATCTGAAATGGGCAGATAGGGGGCTTGGACTGGAAATTGGCTGATGGGGGGCTTGGACTGGAAATAGGTTAATGGGAGGCAAGGATAGGACTGGAAATGGGCTGATGAGGGCTAGGATTTGAAATGGGCAGATGGGGGCTTTGACTGGAAATGGGCTGATGGGGTCTAGGATAGGATTGGAAAGAACTGATGGGAGGGCTAGGACTTGAAATTGGCTGATGGAGGATAAGACTGCAAATGGGCTGGTAGAGGGACTGGAAATGGGCTGATGGGGTCTTGGACTGGAAATGGGTTGATGTGGGTAGGACTGGAAATGGGCTGATGCGGGGGATGGGAGGATGGGACTAGAAGGGAGAGGATGCTGGGTCAGGCTGGAACTAGAAGGTAGCTGATGTAGGGGGAGGACTAGATGGGGATGGAGCTGCGGGAGTGAAGATGGAGACAGGAAAAGAAATTTTGTGTGGGATTGAAGAAAAATCTATGATTGGCTGGGTATTGGGAGGATAAGTGGGGATTGAGAATGGAAGGGTGAAATTTGAGTAGATGGAAAAGAAATAAAGAAATGGAGGATAGAGAAAAAGGGGAAAGATCAGTATGTTAAAGCAGATGTAGAGAGAGAATGGGAAAAAACTAGAAGAGATAAGAAAGGACAAATGGACAGCAGACAATGAAGAGTTAGCAGAAGACAGTGACTGGAGCAATTGTAACTTAAAAGCTAAAATGTAAAAAAAAAAGGCAGAAAAATACTTTTTTATTTTGAATTTATTAACTGGAATATGTCAGCTCTGGGAAATGTGCATTGTTAACGTCTTTGTGTTTTGTTTAGTACAAGAGGAAATTAATGTATTGTTTTATTTCTCCAGTGTTGTTGTACATTCCAAGTTTGCCTTTTGGGGTTCCCAGTTTAATTATTGTCTTCCTATTTCTAAATTGTAATCCCTTGTCCTTTGTTTGGTGATGGTCTATGTTCTGCATGTGTAACTGATCTGAGGTATTCTGTTTATGTAGTTTCTATTTGACAGTGCCACTTGTTCTCTTTCCTCAGTAGGAGATGTATTGGTATTCTCTGAGATGTATTGGTTTAATATTTGCAGTGTTGCCTTTTGATAGGTAGGGTTTGGTGCTTTGTGAGTCCTGGTAGTACTGTTATGATATGGCAGGTTTGCTATGGGTTCTAAATGGACAGTGTTTGTAGTACTTCCTAATGTGCCTGGCGGTTGGCACTGAAGTATAGTAATGTAGAAATCTGGTAGTCTTTCTTTATCCAGACATTCATTAAGAGGCACATTTACTAAAAGTTAGTGCACGTTAACATTATGCAAATATTTATGCAAATGGAACCCTTATGCAAATGAGGCCTCACAATGAGTCTCGGCAGATGGCCCCGCACCCCTCTTGTGCTGCCCCTGAGGGTTTTATATATATATATATATATATACATATATATGTATAGGGGAATATTCACTAACTTTTAATTAGAGACTGCACTACAACATAATTTAACATAATATTGAACAAAATACAATTAAGGACTAGGCTCTCTCTTAAGTTGCAGAGCAGTTTTATTGAGAAAAATCACACATTTACACAATAATTAGAGCACTCCTTGTTAGATAGATAGATTTATTTATTTATTTATTTTTCTTTCTTCTGAGATCTTATGCAAGGGAAATATGCTACAGCAAGAGAAATTTTGAAATCCTACAGTATATTATTAATTGTGATGAATCAGGGTTATCTTGCTGTCCTTCTTTCTTTGGAGATTCTAGAGATCTTCTGTTGGCTTGGAGAGATCCTTGTCTGCCATTAGAGGTGGGGAGCAGGTTTTGACAATGACCAGCAGTAGCTCCCACCCCAGACGCAGCTCCCCCCCCCCCCACTCCTCTTACTAGTTCTTGAGATGTAAGTCAGAGTTAAAAGATATTTCGAATTGGCTCTTCTAGTCACATATGTCTTTGCAAGCCTGGTGTAAAACTGTCATGTTCAGGAATTTTCCAATGATTACCTCAGAGATTATCAGCACTTGACTCCTAATCATCATACCAGAACAGGACTTGCCCAATCCTTGAGGGCTCTTGTCTGAAAACTTGCATGTCACAAAAGAGCAAGGCAGATGTCCAGACCTGGTTGTTTATTATCTTTTGTCTTGGCCAGGCGTTAACTGTTTGTCTTTGATACTCCTAATTAGTCTGAAGTACATTTTGATCACTTTATGCAAACTGAGTTTCTGTTCTTACTTCTGTTTCTCTGTCCTAGTTTTAGCTCTTATCAGTTTTCCTGGATCATCTTTTTGTCATAGCAAATCTTTTATCAGGAGACCTTTGTTCAAGAAGGCTTTCATCATTAGGTGGAGGAAGGGTGTCAGCACCTGTTCCTTAATGGGTTGCTATATTTCAGCAAAAGTAATATCTGAATTCAGAAAATCAGCAATTTAGCATATCATGCTACTGACATAGACAATTTACATTGTAGTAACAGAACGACAATGGTAAAATGGCAAAATATCAGCATAATACACAATTACAACTGTGAGGTAAACTTTGAAAATAGCCAATTTAAGTTATAGTAATAGCAATAAAACAGAGTTGCTAAGTTACCCAATTCCAGGAGTGAGATTTTTTGCCAGTTCTGATTTTGCATTGGCATTGCAGTGCAGTATGGTATTTGTAGTCCCTAATTTTACCCATTGGAATCAGTCTTACAGCTCCCATAATGCATCGGGATGAGATTGTCAGAAATCCAAGACTAGCTTAACCTCTCACTCCTGGAACTGGATAAGTTGGCAACTCTAATATGATATGGTGTCAGAAATGTACATGTTAAAACAGCACAGCACAGTAGAGCATATCCTTGTGTTCAAATGAAACATGCAACAAACATGCAAACATGCAAAAGGTTTAACATGGTTAGCGGATCTGCTAACTGTATTAATCACGGTGAGCAGGAAATGTGATAATATGTATTATTTGGATAAGAATCATAAATATTTTAATATGAATTACATAGATCTTAGTTTGTTTTGTGGTATACAAATGAAATGGTCAGTGACACACAGCCATTTTGTGAAGCGAATATCGCCTCCTAACGCGGCTGCAGCCCTAATGCTAACTGCTTAGTATCGGGGCATTCTAGGGGCGATGCTTGTGTTAACCAGTCAGCTGTGATATTCACACTGACCAAAGTTGGCCTAACATTAACTGGTTTAGCTAACTGGGCAGCGGTTGAATATTGCCATTGCCTGGTTAGCTAAAACGCTATCAAGGCATTCCAGATATTCAATGCCGGTTGTCGGATATAACCCCAGCATTGAATATCCATGTTTAATTGAAGACGGTGACGGCCATCCGTTTTACTTGGGCTGACCACTGCCAGCGAATATTGGCCCCTATAATTCCAAACAAACCATAATAGAATCCATCCCCTCCCAGCTCAGCCTTCCATCCCTAACACTGGCAGATCTTCCCAACTGTACCAATCGACTCATCAACAAGCCTCCATGACTGCATTCAGTCACTCAGATAGTTGATGTCGAACCAGCATAGTGAGATTCTTTCAGAACTATGTGGAGAGTCCACCTGCAAACACACTTAGCCAATGCCTCATAGCTTGCAGCAGTGTACTTCCCACCTCTCCATAGTCTATTCCCCTTCATCTCAAGCCGATTCCAGGAGAAAGGCTAAACCACCCCCCTCTCCGATCTTCACAATTGCACATGGCCTCTCAGCTAGTCAGTGGCAATTTAGTCATAGCAAGGTTCTTTCGTGGATGGTTCACTTGTAAACCCTCATAGTCAGTGGTGGTGCCAGCCTATGCCCTATGCTCAGGGATTCCTAAAACTGTCCTTGGGCCTCCTAGCCAGTCGGGTTTTCTGGATATCCACAATAAACATGCATGAGAGACATTTGCATACAATGGAGGCGGTGCATGCAAACTTCTCTCATGCGTATTCATTGTGGATATCTTGAAAACTTGACTGTTTGAGAGGCAGATTTGGAACCCATGCTATAGCTGATGATGGTGTCACATGCCAGTCAGAATATTTTGCACTTCTCTATCACTCAGCCCTATTATCCTATTTCAGGCTTATTCCTTGAGAAAAGCAAAACCTAACCTCCACTAATAGCTATAACCACCCCTAGCCCCATCCCAACCTGAAGCATTTCCAGCTTACTATGCCTAAAGAAGGAAGGATGGGCAGGGTGGCAACCACACATCAGCCTGATGCTTCCTTATCACTAGTGTCCAACCAAAATGATCATATTCTTCTTTCCCCTCCCCTCCTTGCTGTCCACCAGCCACCAATCAACAACTCCCGTACAGCCTCCACCCCCATTCCTTTTCACCCCTACCTGCTCCTATACTAGCCAGTCACCTAAGAAGGGACTCAGTCTACACCAAGGGCTTTATTTCTTCTATTTGTTACACCTGAATTGGATGTTTGATTGCACTTCTCCCAGTCTTACTGTTCTATTTTGATCTGTCTTAATAATCTTCTTTCATAGTAACATAGTAAATGACGGCAGATAAAGACCAGTATGATCCATCTAGTCTGCCAAGTAAGATGGCAAGAGTAAGTGCACCTGCCACTCCGTGCACCCCTCCCCATGTCTTGGTTTAGGGGAGAACCCACCGCTCCGTGTAGGAAACCCCTGTTTGTTGAGAAATTAAATAGTTACGTTTATTTTGATTTTATCCTGTTGCGGTAAAGGGATCTACTGTGTCTGTCCCATGCCATTTTGCCATTTTGACTTCTGTCACTGTATTTGCCCCCACCACTTCCATCGGGAGGGCATTCCAAGCATCCACCACCCTTTCAGTGAAAAAGGAATTCCTGACATTGCCTTTCAATTTACTCCCTTGCAGATTTATGTTATGCCCTCTAGTTTTACAGCTTCCTTGTCTTTGGAAGAGGTTTGTTTGTTCATTAATTCTCTAAGTATTTAAAGGTCTGAATCATATCTCCCCTATCCCTCCTCTCCTCCACAGTGTACATATTGAAGACTTCAAGTCTCTTCTCATAAGGCTTCTGTCGCAGGCTCCAAATCATTTTGCTCATCTTCCTGTGAACAAGCAAGAGGAGATTAGGGAGTGGATAAGGGTTTTGGTAGTGTGTTCAGAAAGGAAGGGGCGGATTTTGCTAATGTTGTAGAGGAAGAAGCAGTAGGTCTTAGCTACGAGCTGGATATGTGTGGAGAAGGAGAGAGAGGAGTCAAAGATAATCCCCAGATTGCAGGCCAAGGGAACAGGAAGGATCATAGATCCATCCATGGAGACTGAGAAGGGGGGTAGAGGAGGAGAGGAGTTGGGGGGAAAGACAAGGAGTTCAGTCTTGGCCATGTTCAACTTCAAGCGGCGATGAGACATCCAGGCAGCGATGTCAGAGAGGCAGGCAGAGATCCTGGTCTGGATTGCTGAAGCGATATTAGGTGTAGAGAGGTAGATTTGGGAGTCATCGGCATAGAGATGGTACTGAAAGCCATGGGAGGAGATAAGCGCACCAAGGGATTGGGTATAGAGCGAGAAAAGGAGAGGGCCCAAGATGGATCCCTGGGATACTCCAACATGGAGTGGGGTGGGAGAGGAGGAGGAGCCACCAGAGCATACCCTAAAGGAGCGATGGGAGAGGTAGGAGGAGAACTAGGATATTACCGAGCCCTTGAAACCAAGCGAGGAGAGGGTGGTGAGGAGAAGATTGTGATCAACAGTGTCAAAGGCAGCGGAGAGGTCGAGAAAGATGAGGACTGAGTAGAGGCCCTTAGATTTAGCCAGAAACAAGTCATTGGAGTCTTTTGTGAGAGGCGTTTCAGTGGAGCGTAAGGGACGGAAGTCGGATTGTAGTGGGTCCTGGAGGGCATGGGAGGTGAGGAAGTCGAGGCAGCGGCAGTGGACTGCTCACTCTAGTAGTTTAGATATGAAGGGAAGGAGGGAGATGGGTCGATAGTTAGAAGGACAGGTGGGATTGAGTGAGGGTTTCTTGAGGAGAGGTGTGACAACAGCATGTTTGAAGACTGTGGGGACGGTTGCAGTTGAGAGTGAAAGGTTTAGAATATGAGAGAGGGAGGGGACAATGGTGGGGGAGATGGGGTGTAGGATGTGGGTGGGGATAGGGTCAGAGGAACAGGTGGTGGGTTTGGAGGAGGAAAGAAGGAGTGTGGTTTCCTCATCGGAGATCGTAGGGAAGGAGGAGAGGGTAGCAGAGGAAGTAAGGATGGGAGGAGAGAATTCAGGAGGCGGGGAGGTAGGTGAGGAAGTGGGCAATTTGAGGGTGATCTTGTGGATTTTGTCATGGAAGTAGTCGGCTAGGGTTTGGGAAGAAAGGGAGGGTGGGACCGGGAGCGGGGGCATCTTGAGGAGAGAATTGAGGATATTAAAGAGGCGGCGAGGATCAGAGAGTGTCTCTTTAGCCCTTCCGTGCCCCATCCGAGGGAGATTAGCACCATTATTTGGTCTTTTTCTCTGATTATCCCCCTTCCCCTCCCTTGCCTACTCTAACTCCCTCCCCAGTTCCCTCCCCACTACCCTATCCTACCCCTGCCCCCCCCCCATGTCTATGTGATGACAGGCACTCGAGGCATGCTTCCCATGCATTCCAGTACCGCCTCCATTCCATGGATCCACTCTCTCATTTCTTCCACAAAATCCAGACAGCCATATCCCACATCCTTATTTTCCACTCCCATATGTTGGGGCCCCTGAGTCTATCCAGTGCAGCACAACCACCTTCCAGGGGAGCAAAAGCCCTACTTGCGCTAGTTGTTTTTCTGCTGTCCCCAGTACCATCCCTCTCAGGGCTGCCCCTTCCCCCAACAACAGGGCTTTATAGTCCCATTCCACCTGAAGGCCTCAGATCTGAAATTTCTGGAGCACTCCTGTCCAGTATATCTGTAGTGTCAGGCACTCCAAGAAGAAATGGACCAAGGTTCCCTCTGACCTGCCGCATCTTTGGCAATTAGGGTTTTCCCATAGGTGCATTGTGGCTCCCTTCTCCCTGGTCAGGTAAGCCCTATTCAATATTTTATATTGCATTTCTCTTAGGCCCACATTCGGAGTGTGCAGGTGTGTTTCTAAAAAAAATCTCCCTATGAAGTGCTCATCGACTTTTTCCTGCAGCTCCCGTGTCCATACTTGTCTCAGCGCCCGGTATCACCCCCTTTGTCACGCCTCCCATGCTATCTATTCCAGTAGGCCGCCCGATTGAATTTAGCTGGTATCATCAGAAACATCCTGTCTAACTGTTTGAAACCCCACCTGTCGTCCACTGAACGAAATCTGCTATTGATGTAGTGGTGGCATTGTAGGTACACCATCAGGGCCCCCCCCCCTCTCCATTTTTCTTTGAAGTGAATAAAGATGGGGAAGTTTCCCTACTCCAGGTCAAAAATCTGCTCCACATATCAACAGTCTCTGCCCACCTACAAAAGGCCAGATTGTCTTGCCCCAGTGGGAATTCTGGGTTTCTCAACAGGGCTCCGAAGGGAAACTTCCCTTTTGCCCCACCTACCATTCCTCTCAATCACTGCCAAGCCCTCCACATTGGGTGAATAAAGGAGCTGGCCTGCCCTGCTGCTTCCCATCACCCTTGAGAGAGTTGGACAGCCTGAAAAACTTGTGGGGTGCCCATCCTCCATCAAAGAAACCAGGTGGTGCATATCTCCCCCCCCCGCATACAGTTTGTGGACCCAACACAGTAGTGTGGTATAAGTCTGGGAGGTTTAAGCCTCCTCCTGCCTTTCCCAATGTCAACTTGGCATAGCTAATACACGCTGTTTTCCCTTTCCATAGGAAGGTGTTCACCACACCTCTGTAGAACCACTCCTCTGCCCCCTTCACCCATAAAGGCTGCATCTGCAGGGGATAGCATAACAGTGGTAGCAGAATGATTTTAATGACAGCTACTCTCCCAAATAACGTGAGTGGGAGGCCCTTCCACTTGTCGCACATTCATTCATTTGCCATAGTTTGGAGCATATATTCTTTTTATATACTACCCCTAAATTGGGACTGAGGTGTGCCCCTAGGTATTTCATAGATTTGTTCACCCAGATGAGTGGGAAATCCCTTTTCATTTTAGAGGCGCACTTCCGGTTCACTGCTATTGCTTCTGACTTACCCTAGTCGATTTTTAGCCCCGCAAAGGCTCCAAACTGTACAATCACCTCTATTACCCACGGCATCGCCTCACCCACCTCCTGCCCTATGAACAGCAACATATCATCTGCAAAGAGGTTAATTTTGTAAGTCTTCAGGCCCACCTGCATCCCCGGCCATTGATTAGTGTGCTAATCTTAATAGCCAGCGGCTCAAGGGATAGCAGAAAGAGCATGGGGGACAGCAGGCATCCCTGCCTTGTGCCCTGGTGGAGTGGGAAGCTCTCAGATAATTGGCTGTTAACCAAGATGTTAGCCTGCGGCTTATGGTAGAGGACACGTATCCAGTCAAGGAAAGGTCCTGTGATACCAAATTGTTCCATCACCCAGAAGAAGTACTCCCACGAGACATTGTCAAGCGTTTTTTCTGCATTGAGGCTCGCAATGATATCATGATATCATCCCCCTCTTTCAACTTCCCCTGCTGCAGTACCGCCATGGTCCTCAGCAAGCTTGCCAATGCCAGGCACCCCGGGAAACTGGTGACCTTTTCTCAGAAAGAATACACTAAAAGGCATTTCATCAGTGAAACTAAAAAGCAAACACATACAAAGTAGTGGGGAAGGCCTTAGTCTTGGTGGGGTAAAAGTTATCTGTTGAACCTGTTAGGTGACAGGGACTTGGTCAAACAATTTCTCAGTAAAGTTTTGGCCCTGTATGAAAATCCATATGTGAAAGATATCTCATAAAGAGTGGCCTAGTGGTTGGGGCAAGTTACCACAAGACAGAAGGTTGGGGGTTCAAATCCCACTAGAGGACAGCAACCTTGGGCAGGAAAGACTGGGGTTTCTAGTCTCACAGGTGCTCCTTGTGGTCTTGGGCAAGCCACTTAACCCTCCATTTCCCATGTTCCCTGTAAGTATTAGTGTATGTGTCTCGTATCCCCCAATTTTGTTGTGACCACTTTGATTGAAGGATAAGGTGGTATCCAAACTGTCCAAATAAATAAACTTTAATATTGGTAATGCTCAGAGAGATTCAAACATCTTTTCAGTTTTTGTCTAACCTTCTAAAGGGTCATGGGAGAATGAATTATTTAAGCACTGAATGTTGTTGTCCTTTTCTGCGTTTTAGATAAATGTAATAGGTCCAAACTCAGCGTTTGTAATTTGTAGCTATCCATCTCACTCAGTCACTACGTATCAATCCCAAAGTAGCATTCGTGCAAGTTAGAGAGATGCTTAGTTTTTCACACACTGAACTATCTTTTTTCTTCTGTTGTTCTCTGTATATCTATTCAAACACTTTTCCTGGGGTATTGCCATGTTGCACTAGATCTGCTCAAGCTCCATATCTTTTCATTAATTTTTTTTTTTTTTTAAACTTTTATTTTCATTTTGCAACAAACAAAAGAAACAACACACCAAAGGAGACAAAACAAGTATACAATAAAGAAAAGTAAACCCAATTACCCCCCACCCCCACGCTTCTTCTCTAGCTGATTATGTCAGCATGTGAGCGCTTCCAAACAACAGTGATTATACATCAAAACAATCAAAAGAGTATCTGCGATACAGAATAATCATGGGACAAAGATATATACAAATTTAGACAGTCAGATGAGAGCATTGAGCAGAATGTACATAGTCATTGAGCATCTTCCATTTAGACCGATGATGAGGAGTCTGAATGGGGGAAGCAAACATACGAGGTATTTGTTCATATTTACTGTAGAGACAGACATGATTCCACCATTCATTGGGGCTCAGATGGGAGCTATTTTTCCAGTATTTCGTAATTAGGGAAATAGCAATGCCAAGCATAAAGTCCAAAAGGAAGTAAGCCGTTTTTGGAAGAGAGGGGATCCCCGCAGCTGAGCGAAGTCCCACTATCCTCCAAGAAAGGGGCTCTTGAAAGTGCAAAATAGACTGGATACGACCCCAGACCCGACGCCAGTAATACTGTAGTGCGGGACATTCATACATAACATGAGGTAGTGAACCAATGGCCGCATGACATGTCCAACAACCATTGCCCTGAGTAGTGTCCCATTTGGCTAATCTGTCAGGAGTGTAAAAACACCGGTGGGCTAGAAAGAAGAGTGTCTGAGTGAGTGAGGCGGATCGGGAGACCCGTGTCACTCTACTCCAGACAAGGCTCCATTGCTCCGGGGTCAAAGTCACATGCAATTCTCTCTCCCATGCTTTCTGCGCTATAGGGGTATCTCTCGTTATAGCATTACATAAGGTTTTGTAAAAATTGGATGCTACACCCGGTGAACTACCGATAGATCGGATAGTCTCCAACCAACCTTGTGTAGGGGAGGCCGATGGCGGGAGCACCTTAGCACTCCGAAGGCAATGTTGAAGTTGCACCAACTGAAAGTAGTGTTTCGCTGGGAGACCAAATTCAATTTGCAATTCACTAAAAGTTTTCCAGCGACCTTCATGGAACAACTGACTAGGAGTCCAAATGCCCCTAGTGTACCAGGGGCTCCACGCCATCGGCTTATTTTGTATTCGAAATCGAGTATGGTACCAAAGTGGGAGCTTGTCTAACGGACAGAGTCGGGAGTCTAAAGATTGCATAAGATTATTAAAGGCACCTAAGGTGTCTAAAAGCATTGGTGGAAAGTGGGAGTCTGATGGGAGAGTCATACCAGGAAGAAAAGTAAGAGGAATCGGTTGCAAAGGTCCTCTTCTATGTCTAGCCACACAGGTCTACTCGGTACTGGATCTTCTAGCCAACGAGCGCCTTGTTTGAGAAGAAAAGATTGATGATACTTCAGGAAATCAGGGAATCTGACACCCCCATTTTCCTTATCTGCTTGCAGCTTATGTTTCGCTATCCTGGGTGTCTTGTTTTGCCACAAGTATCTGGTCAGAAGGCCCTCTATATCTTTATATATACGTCGAGGTAAAAGACAGGGCAACATTTCTAAGATATAATTCACTTTCGGAACAATCATCATTTTTATGGTTTCTAATCGACCCCACCAGGTAAGTGTTAAAGGAGTCCAGCGATGAGTAAGCGCCCGGACTTTAGAGGTTAAGTCTTTGGCATTGAAGGAGATAGTGTCTTCCAAAGGAGAACAATAGTGAACCCCAAGGTATTTGACCATGCGAGGTTGCCATAAAAAGGGGAAGGATTGCATATCTGCCTGATGAAGCAAAGGATTTAATGGAAAGGCTACCGACTTGGTCCAATTTATCTTATAACCGGACAGTTGTGAGTATTTACCAATTTGCTCTAGGACAGCCGGTACTGAGTCTATAGAGACAAAAAGCATAAGGTCATCAGCATACGCTGAAATTTTGATTTCCCTATGGGTGAAGGGGACTCCATGAATCTCCTCCGATTGCCGGATTAGTAAAGCCAAGGGTTCGAGTGCAAGATCGAAGAGAAGTGGAGACAGTGGGCATCCCTGGCGAGTGCCGCGTTTGAAGAGGAAAAGGCTGAGACTTTAAAGCATTGGCACATATACTGGCTGTAGGCTGTGCGTACATGGTGCGAAGACAACGGAGAAAACCTTCCCCGAATCCGTACCAGCGGAGGACTGCAATAGGAAGGGCCACTCTAAGCGATCTAAGGCCTTATCAGCATCAAGTGAGAGGCCAAATAATGTGCGATCAAGATTAACTGCGGTAGTCAGTACATGGAATAGAGTCCGAGCATTGTCAGCAGTTGATCTACCAGGAATGAAACAGCATTGATCTGGGTGTATTAAGGTAGGCATCCTATCAGAGAGCCGGGTAGAGAGAATGGTGCAAATATTTTTATAGTCCGCGTTTAGGAGGGAAATTGGACGATAATTAGCTGTTAGTTGCGGGTCTCTCCCCTCTTTCTCAAAAACTACTACATTTGCCATTGAAAAGGACCCAGAAGGAGAACCCTCCTCGGCCAGAGCAGAAAAATAAAGTTTCAAAACTGGAGCTAAGTCAGCGTGAAAGGTTTTGTAGAATTCAGCAGGGAGACCGTCTGGGCCTGCGGCTCGACCTGAGGCACATTTCTTGATAGCAGAATGAATTTCTGAGACAGTAAATGGTGTGTCCAAGGCCACTCTATCTTCGTCAGATAGGGTCGGTCTTTGTACCCCTGAAAGTAAGCGTTCAAATACATCTGGCTCAAAATCACATTCAGATTGATAAAGCCGAGTATAAAAATCACGAAAGAGTTCTAAGATTTCGGTATCTTTAGTGACCAAACCCCCCCCCCCCGACGGATTACGGAGGGCGGTAACACGCTTGGCTTCTTTTTGACCTTTTAGGGCATTTGCTAATAATTTGCCAGCACGATTATTTTCCCGATAATATAGCCCTTGTTGGGATTCAATATTTTTAACAGCAGCAGTGTACAAAAACTGATTGTATTGAAAACGCAAGCGTTGTAAACGGAGTAAAATACATGGGTCAGTACGGGACGTGAGGAGACGCTCCCCAGCTTGTATCTGCTGCTCTAGAATCAGTAAATGCTGCTTTCTTTGTTTCCCCTGCCGAATTTTGATAGCTAGTTATAGTTGCGCGGATAGATGCTTTAAAACCCTCCCACCAAGCCCAGCTCGCTGTGTCATGGGGTGAGTTAAAATGAAAATAATCTTGGATAGCGGCCTTTATATCAACCTGAAATCTTTTTGACCCAGTAGGGATCTATCAAAAAACCAAGCTCGGGGAGAATCGTCCCGCGCAGTGACATGTAATGATAAGATATGGCAGCATGATCTGAAATATGGAGAGGATGAGTCCTAGTCGTGTCTACTTGAGAAATCAGTGCTTTGGAAATGAGAAGAAATCTATTCTAGATTGGGAGTGGTGGGGCAGAAAAGAAAGTGAACTCTAAGTCGGAGGGGTGAAGCAGCCTCCATATATCTACCAGCGCAAGATCTTGCATCAGAGCTGTAAGGGTAGCAAGACTCTTGGGTGGACTACTCTTTCTAGGCGGCTGTCTATCTATCAGAGGGTCTAACACTTGATTAAATCACCACCAAGTATTAATGGAGTATTGGCAGAGGCCTGTGCCAACTGCGCAATACTTGCATAGTAAGCAGGGTGTCCACATTCGGGGCATAATGCAAATACATGTAAATTCACTATCTCCAACCTTAAGATGTACTCGGCCCATCTACCCTCCTTGTCAGCGCTAGTATCAATTACAGTAGCTTGCAAAGATTCTTAACCAGAATGGCTACCCCGCACCGTTTGGAAACGGCGGGAGAATAGGCAGCCACCATGTAAGGCTTAACATTGAGTTTCAGTGTTTCAGCAGAGTTTAAGTGCGTTTCCTGAAGAAACGCTAAATCAGCATGCTCATGGCTAAGATAGCTAAGGATTTTCTTTCTTTTGATTGGACTATTAATGCCCTTTACGTTGAGTGATAAGATTTTACATAAGGCCATTCAGACAAGTTAAAAATTCTGAGCATGATAGCGCACATAATTTCACATGTCCCTCATATCGACTGTATCTGGCTGTACATATGGCATAAAAGAAAATAAGCTTAGATAATACAATGAAGCGCCCCACATTAAAAAGAAAAACCGCAGCGCGGTAGAGAAGAAGCAGAACCCCAAAAATTACTGGCGACCATGTGTCTGCGGGGAGAAGCCCCAGAGAGGCCGAAATTGAAAAACACATAACCTGTAGGACTGTGCGTGCTCCGAATCCGACCGAGGCACACATCATGGAGGGATAGGAGACCAAACCAAAAGTCATGGAAAGAAAGAAAGAAAGTCCAGGTAGTCTCTGTGCTTGACTATGACCGCCGCATCGGGCCCTTCAAATGGCGGACAGAGCCGGCAAATAAAAGTCCAAGTCGTTGGATTAGCGCATCTGCTCTGCTTCTTTGGAGTCTAAAAATGTTGATAGTAGATCAGGATCTTCGAATGTCCTGGTTTGGTTGTGGAGAGTCACTCGGAGCTTCGCGGGATACAACAGGCCAAAGCGAGCCTGTAGCTGTTGAAGTCGAGGGCGAAAAGCAAGGAGTTTCTTCCGTCGGTCAACGGTAGGCTTTGCCAAATCAGGGAAGAAGGAGACTTTGTGACCTTCAAATTCCAAATGATGGTTCGCCCGGGCAGCATTTAAAATTTGTTCCACTTGTTGATATCGTAGCAAGCGAAAGATAATAGGCCGGGGGGTCGTTCGGTTGAGCGCCATGTGGGTAGGAACACGGTGTGCACGATCGATTTCCAGTTCTTTAGAAAGGTGATCTTCAGCAAGGAGGGAAGAGTTTTGAGCAGGAATTCTCTCATATCTCCCGCTTCCACCCCCTCCGGTATTCCAATGAGCCTCACATTGTTGCGACGGGCTCGATTATTGCTATCTTCTAACTCCTTTTGAAGATTCTGTATCTGGCGCTCGGCCTTGTCCAGTGTGCCCAAGCGCACCGCGTGCGAGTCGAGGACCCCCGCCATATTGTCCTGCCGTAATGAGAGACTTTCAAGTCGGTCCTGGAGTACTCCAAAGTCTTCTCGCATGGCTCTAAGCGCTTCTCCATTGGACTGCACCAATTCCTTCACGCCGCGTATTTCCTCTAAAATCTCCAGGTGCATTTCGGGGTTTTCCCGAAATGGAGCCATCTTCTGTGGGGAGGACACCTCTGTTTTGGAGCGTTTGCCGTGAGAAGAAGGAGACCCGAAGTCCAAGCGCGCTGGTTTATGGGCCGCCATCCCCCCCGAGGTACCCCGGTCAGCCCGGAGCGAAATAGTAAGTTTGTATAGGTATTAAGTCAGGATTCTAAGTAGGCCTCTCGGGAGCTTCAGCGCGAAGCGTCTTACCCGCTGGACATCAGGCTCCGCCCCCCTCTTTTCATTAATTTTAATAAATTTTACTCCACTGATCATTATACTTCTAGACAGGTTTCAACAACATGTTCACGATACAAATGTAAATATTAAGAGGGCAATTTTATAAGGAGTCACCTAGCTTTAAGCATCAACATATGTAAATTCCAGTATTTTAGTCATTTACACGCAAAAGTGGCCCTCCCGATGGAAGTGGTGGGGGCAAATACAGTGACAGAATTCATAACAGGATAAGATCAAAATAAACTTAACTAATTTCTCAACATACAGGGGTGTCCTACATGGAGCTGTGGGTTCACCCCTAAAACAAAGACATGGGGAGGGGTGGCCTGCACGGAGCGGCAGGTGCACCTACTCTTGCCATCTTACTAGGCAGACTAGATGGATCATACTGGTCTTTATCTGCCGTAATTTACAATGTTACTATGTTAAACTCGCTATGACCTCTTAAAATACCAACTAGCAGGAAAGTACCTGCATTGTTTGCGTCGTGCGTCATTCCCCGTGGGTATGCATATCAGTGGCGTTTGCATGGATCATGGGTGGTGCAAGCAAGTATGTTTTGATTATAAAATACTATAATTTATTCATATACTTGCAAAAGGTAGGCAAGGCAATTTACACTAGCTTTAGGGCCTGAAAATGTGTGTTAACTAGGCATAATTTCATAAAATCGTTCTCTAAAAGTTTGTATATATTAAACATTAATTAAATGCTAAAGGAAAGAAAGATGCTTTTAATTTTTTCTAAAATGTCAGAAAATCTTTTTCACTAGGGCCCGATTCCGATATGGATGTGGTGGCCCTCTGTGCACCCGGTTCGAACCGGACACACAGGGGGAGCTGGGATTCTGATCCTCCGTGATCAGAATTGCAACCAGGCCTGTATGTACAGGCTGGGACTCTGATTCAGTCCAGGCTGCACATACAGGCCTTGCCCAGATAGCTCACTCAGGGCTGTTCAATGGCGTTGTGGCACCATGGTGTCCGGTTCTCATGGCACCGCGGCTCCACTGAAAAGTGGCAATCCCCAGCCACTGGCTGCAAAAGTGTTTTTCCCACAGCCCAACCCCCAATCTAGCCTCCTAAGGCCAGGGTCAGGCTGCAGGGAATGTCCTCGGCCCCCCCTGTCCTTTCCATGACTCGGGCCTGCCGTTCCCTGCCGATAAGGGGAACTTATTTCACCTCCGAGGTGGAATAAGTTCCCCGTTCAAGCCGCCGGCCCCAGATGTATAGGGCAGACTTTGGAATCGGCCCTCAACGTCTGGGGCCGAAGACCGCCCACTGCCTGCCCTAACGTTGTCCCCTATCCACCCCTTTCCCTCCCCGTACAACGTGCGGGAAGGTAGATGGGATCGGGAAAGGGCCCAAATAGCGGGGATGGACGTCCCATCCCCACTTTTTGTGCCTTGGAATGACCCCCTATGTAAATAAAATGATAATGCATTCCAGTATAACTGAAAACACTAGCACTTTGTAAACAGCAGAAACTGTAGATAAAAAAATATAGGGTGAGAAGGCTCATTGCTGAAAAGAAAAAAGTTCAGTTACTGAAACAACACATAGGCTCTAAAACACTAAACATAAATATTTACATCTCACATCACTAAATAAAAGAAGTTAGTTTAGTCACTGAAAAGCCACAAAGGGGCATGTTTACTAATGTGCGCTAATCGTTAGCATGGCATTTGCTTTGAGCTAAGCATAACACACTATCAGTTAGTATGGGGTCCTGCGCAAAAAATCCCACACTAAATGGGTAGTGTGCGATTGGATGCAAACTGAGTTGGGGAATAATATGGGCACTGATAGTACATTACATTCAGCGCAGGAATTATCAGAGCATGCTGGCCGTGACTGTTGCAGTTACAGCAGGTACACCTGTGTGCTAGTTAGTGTGGTGCGATGTGTTAGCAGCACGTTAATGGTAGGGGGATGGACACACACGCTCCCTAAAATCAGCATGGGCTTCCTTGCTAGCTGTGCAGCTCAAACTCGGGCTATCTGCGCAACCTTTAGCAAACATACCCCATAATGTCTTAAACACTATACATAAACGTTTAAATCCTATTCAAAATAGTTCTCACCCCAGAACTAGGAATGCGCATTAAAATTATTTTTATTGAATTGCATTTTTCTGTTTGTATTTTTTTTTCATTTGCTTTGTTTTAAGAAGAGTTTTGCTTTGGGTATTCTTTTCAGACAGTATCCACATAATAATTTGCATATGAATAATGGCAGACTGAATATCTGTCTAGTTGTTCTGCTATTATCTGTACAGGGCTGGAATTGAGTTAGCATAGCGTTGTCGAGATCCCCAGTTCTTTAAGCCAGTCCTAGATTTATGAAATTCTCATTCTGATGCATTATGGGACCCATTGCATTGATTCCCATGAGTAAATTCAGGAAGGAACTGCAAATTTTAAACTAGAACAGCCAAAACATCTCACTCTTAGAACTGTGGAACTTGCTAACTCTGTTAGCCTAGAGCATTGGCAGGAACCATAAATTTGCTATAAATAAAATATGCATAATGCTGTCATAGATGTACATATATGATGGCACAATACAGCACAGCAAACAGGAGTGAGGCGAAGAAAAAACTTCACCCTTCAGTAATGGAAATACAGCTTTATTCAAATCCAACCTCTACATTGGCAGGGTTTTGGCAAACACCTTCTTCAGGGGGTTAAGAACTTCCAACAAACAAGAAACATAAATACAACATTAAAACGATAAATAAAATATAAGTAAAAATATGAGTAAAGGCATGAAAATGTTACAACCTATCATGAAATCATAATAAATAAGGCAGCTATATGGATTAAAGAGAACATTGTTCAACATAAGAAGAGTACCAGAAAAACAACCGTTAAACCTAAACAGATAAATGATAAAATAATGTATATACAATGGAGAAACTCTCTAAAGAGGATATTGCGAGAGGAATATCGGAAGGCAAATAAAATCACATTCTTTTAAAAAAATTATAAAGGCCATTTAAATAAAGAAAACATCATATAAAACCATGAAGCCAAACACTAAACTGCAGGTATTCTAATTGGCAATACATTAACCAGTATACAACATAAATATAATGCTCTATCATGTTATAACCCCAGTTGGGTGGAGTGGTCAGGCAGGGACAACAATACATTGTTAAACATAACAAGTACAAAGGGGGGGGGGGGGGCAGTGTACCTTACTCAGCTGTATGAGAGGCTTGGAATAGACAGCAGCTGAGACATTGTCAAAATTGCACACAAGCAGACCAGGACTTCACTGCAATGAGAATATGGCTTTGCTTTAATAAAAAGCTGTCCAAAAAAGAGAAGTACAACGGAGTGCATGGTTCCCCAAGGGAAAGACAGTGTGACTTAAAATATGACTTTTAACTAGGGGAGAGTATTTTGATATAAATATACTGATCTCAAAAGGACCCCAACATAATGCATTTTAGTAATCGGAAATATTTTTAAAAAAAGAACATATTGGTGTATGTGTGCTGAACCTCGAATTGCCCACTTGTGGCTCATTGTACTAGTCAAAAGTATTTTTACAGTGTAAATTGAACAATTCACTATTGGAACCACCCGTTGGACAAACATTCAGTTACCAAACGCTACAGCTTCAGAGAAATGTGTGCGAAGAGAAAGGGAATGACCCAATCTAATATGAATGCACTTGCTCGTAGCAGCGTCTAAAGTTGGATGCCAGCATGTAAAAGCTCAATTTAAACCAGCATTTTGGCACCAAAACAAGAAAAAGTAACCATGGTTACCTGACGCCATCTTGCAGAGGCTAAATAGGAGTAAAGATGCATGCATTTATTTAAAAACAAAGTAAACCTACCATGAGTTGGAGCATAAAGTATAGGGTGACAGTATGTAAAAGCACAATAGCTGATGGTAGGACACAAAAATAATCGTGGTATTAGCGTATGAGAGCAATTCACCAGGACTAGTGATAAAATCATCATCGGAGGTTACAAACATAGGTAAAATTTGGATCTGTCCATAAAAAATGGGGGAACACACAGTGAGGTAGAAGAATAGGTGAGAAAGAGGGAGCTAGGTACACATAGACATATAACCATTGGTATATAGCCCATATGGAGAGGGGATGCTAGCACCCAAATGAACGTAAACTTAAAGGTTCATGGAGACAACCTCGCTTTGGACTACAAAGACAGATAGGATAAAGTCCAGCTTAAAAATTCTTACATTAGAGACCAAAGACAACCGGACTCAAAAGTTACATAGTTCCAGTAGCACTAATTTCAAATCAGTTGGTTGTCCAGAGGTATTTCATAAGTTAAACTTGCTTTGGCTGTGAATTTTCCACTAGATTACATAAAGCTCAGCGGTTTGGGAGATTGAAAAAATGAAGAGTATAAATTAAAAAACAACAGAGGGAAAGGGAGAAGGGAGAAGGGAAGGGGAGGGGGGAGGGCGGCACTACTTACAGGAGAGAAGCCATTGCATAAACTCACATAGGGGTCTGTTTACTAAACAGAGATAATAGCGACTGTGCAAAATCGGTGCCACAGCCTGATTGCTGCTATCGCTGTTTAGTAAACAAACCCCATAGACAAAAAAAAGAGCAATTTTCCACAGGGTATAAATATGGGCATGTAGTGCTATTTTAGAGGGGCTTGCATTTCTTAGTGGACATTCGGTTCACTACTGAACCTTAAAAATGTCAGTGCACGCTAAGCGGAACGCTGGATTGTACACCTGTGAAACGTGCGTAAAAGCCTCACACACGTGAATGGGCACTTCTGTCTGCACATAAGTCCCATCATGTTTATTTTTATTTATTTCTAGTTTTTCTATACTGCTTTACCCTATCTTTATGCACCTTCAGTTAGGGTGTGCATGGGGGGTGGCCTATATCTACCATGTGAGTTATAGAATACTATAGCTAATGTACATCAGAGCAGGTGTAAACGCAGTGCCTAGGTTAAGGCATGGCCATAGGCCCCTATTCGTTAAAGCCCATGAGTGCTTTACTTTATAGAATAGGAACGCAATTCACGTGCGGCAATGCACGTTGCCTGTGCATGATATTATAGAATTACCCCTTATATGCCTTAATTTCTTAGTTAGCGTGGTAAATTAATTTAGTGAATCCTAAAAATTCCTTTCATCTTGCTGCTGTTTATGTCTGGAACAAACTACCCGAGTCTGTACGTCAGGCGCCTTCTCTGGCCCTTTTCAAATCCAGGCTGAAAACACCTCTTCGCTGCTGCTTTCGGATCTTGACTCGTCTAATCTCTTTTGTGTTTCCCTACCATTCCCCCTGGCTGTATCCCATGTCTGCAGCTACAATCTGTCTTGACTAGATTGTAAGCTCTGATGAGCAGGGACTGTCTCTTACATGTGTCTGTGCAGTGCTGAGTATGTCTTGTAACACTATACATATGTTCAGTAACAGTAGTAGTTGTAGTGACTCCTATGATAAATAAACGACACAGCTTACAATCAACCTCACAAGTTGTGTTATTCTGCTCCCTGGGACCATTAGACCGCTATCACGCAGCCCAATGCTCCTTTGGGAGCAGGGCCAGCGACACCATTAGGCAAACTAGGTGGCTGCCTAGAGCGCTGGCCCTCCGAGGCGCCCATTGCTGCCGCCGCCACTCCTCAATCACAGGTGCAGCAGAAGCAAATGGCACCGAAGTGCTACAGTGCCATTCCTGCTTCTGCCCCTCTGCAAACAGGAAGTGCAATCAGAAGGAGGCAGACGCAGGAACAGAAGCACGGCTGCAGTGAAGGTAAGTCTGGGGCTTCAGGCTGTCACTGCATGTCCCGGTGAGGGGAGGCTGCAGTGCTAATCAGAGTGGAGGCTGGAAAAGGGGAGGGCAGAAGGAATGAGGTTCGCCTAGGGCACTTCATACCCTTGTACCAGCCCTGTTTGAGAGCCAGCTTAAAGGGGCCCAGTACCTTTTGAAAATCTCGAGGACCTCTCTCCCCCAGCAAGATGCCCCATCCTCATAGAAGACCCTACACCTTCCTAGACATCCTGTGGAACCTCTCTCTCCCCCAGCAAGATGCCCCATCCTCATAGAAGACCCTTCACCTTCCTAGACATCCTGTGGAACCTCTCTCTCCCCCAGCAAGATGTCCCATCCTCACAGAAGACCCTACACCTTCCTAGACATCCTGTGGAACCTCTCTCCCCCCCAGAAAGATGTCCCATCCTCATAGAAGACCCTACACCTTCCTAGACATCCTGTGGAACCTCTCTCTCCCCCAGAAAGATGTCCCATCCTCACAGAAGACCCTACACCTTCCTAGACATCCTGTGGAACCTCTCTCCCCCCCAGCAAGATGTCCCATCCTCATAGAAGACCCTACACCTACCTAGACATCCTGTGGAACCTCTCTCTCCCCCAGCAAGATGTCCCATCCTCACAGAAGACCCTACACCTTCCTAGACATCCTGTGGAACCTCTCTCTCCCCCAGCAAGATGTCCCATCCTCACAGAAGACCCTACACCTTCCTAGACATCCTGTGGAACCTCTCTCTCCCCCAGCAAGATGTCCCATCCTCATAGAAGACCCTACACCTTCCTAGACATCCTGTGGAACCTCTCTCTCCCCCAGCAAGATGTCCCATCCTCACAGAAGACCCTACACCTTCCTAGACATCCTGTGGAACCTCTCTCTCCCCCAGCAAGATGCCCCATCCTCATAGAAGACCCTACACCTTGCTAGACATCCTGAGGAACCTCTCTTCCACCCTTGAAGAAGTCCCCAGACTTTTACCACCTGAAGAAAATCTCTTGGGCAGGAAAAAGCATGCTAGCTTTGAGCTGCAATGACCTTTCTATGAATAATAGCTTGCAAAGTTCAAGCAAGCTGAGTTATTTAGTTTATCTAATAATGAGGTACCCTGCAAGCATTCGCATGCTCTTGTATCTCATTGTTTCTAACGTGTTACAGTAAACTAACATGCAATGTAGTAAAATAAGCACAATTTTGTCGTATAACACACATTAAGAAGCAAAACTCATGTGTTATTCCTTTAATGTACGTTATACCTGAGGCAACGGAAAGTGAAGGACTTACCAGCCTATTGGTTAGCTCAGTGGGCTAAATGTCAGGTTCAAATCTCACTACTGCTCCTCATGATCTTGGGAAAATCACTTAACCCTCCATTGCCTCAGGTACTTTTTACTAAAGTACATTAGGTTTTTCCACTAAGCGCACATTTAGTGTAAAAAACTAATGTATGTTAACTATCAGGGACATGACCAGCATGCTCCCGACATATCATGCAGATAAGTACCCTAATGCATGGCACTATTATCATGGGCACACTTACTTCCACCTATTTATTGAGGGGGCAGCACTGACAGCGCATGACATGTACCCCCATACTAACTGCAATATGCTCACCATGCCCACTTCCTGTCTCTAACCTGCCCATTCAGCAACAAGTGACGGCCAGTTAGCGTGAAAATCTTCATGCATGAACTGTCATGCCTCTACGTTAACTGACACTGTGGACCCGGATGCGCAGGTAACACACACCAAATTGTGTCTTAACTGTATAGCGCACTATAGTAAAAGGGCCCCATAGATTGTAAGCTCTCTGGGCACAGGAAACTACCTCCTGGACCTGCCCTGAACTTCTGAAAATGGGGTGAGCTAAATCAATTTCCCGCACTCAAGTCACGAGTATGTCAGTAGGCTATTGATATTGCTATTTATGTTCTTAATGTAACCCACATTGAACTCTTGTTTGTTAGACAGGAAATAATTATAAGTAAGTAAATGAGTACAGTATGTTTGCAGGTTGTTTGTGTTGGATAATCAGGTGATTTTGTGCAGGTTGTAAAGTGTGTAAGAACTCCTGTTGAAAAAATGTGTCTCTCTGTGTTGTTGATTATCCTTAGTCAGCTATGAAGAATCTTTAAAGCTATTGAAGCTGACATTCTGAAGGATGCTACAAAGAAAGTTGAGAGGCTGATTAATTGAGCTACATTAAGGTTTTCTACCTAACACGCATTAACGGCCAAACTTAAGTTGCGTTATTTGCGAAACCTCTGTTTTAACTGTTGGGGGGTTATTGCTAGCTCTTTGGAGAAAGCCGCCATGTTGTTAAAGCGGAGCAATGATCTCTATGGATGTGCAGTCATTTGAAACGATACAGAAAATGTCAACAATATCTCATGTAACATTTCATGTTGTTTTTGCATGAAAATGGAAGAACCCCCCAAAAATTGCTGTTACTTACCGTCATTGTGTGCACTATTGAGCAAAGGTTCATGCTATTACTGACATTTCCCCTGAAATGAATTTTAAAAAATATAAAAAGAAAAATCTCATGACATGGGAAACGAAACAAAATAAATGTTTTTGTCCTGCACACCCCTAATTATCATCACTGCATATTAATCGCATGGCAGATAGTATTCAAAGCTCTGTTAAATGCCCAACACAGCTTAGTAAATAGGCCCTATGTGTATTTCTTGAATGCCTTAAATAAAATTGAACACTTTTGAAATTCCCATACATGATGGAAAGCAGAAGGTTGCATAAATTAAAAGCCTAGAGCATACCCCCTGAAGAAAGGCGGCATGCCTGAATGGTCTAAAATGAAAAGGAACCTCACAGGAAGAAAGTATTTAATGTAACAAAAAGCTCTACTACTGGTTCATAGCAGGCAACATATCATTAACATTTGTTGAACATGCACACTTGGAGCCCTTTTCTAGAAGGGGCACATCCGGGCCATCTGGATGGCCCCAATCAGGACAGACCCATTAGGACCCTGATTCTGCACCGTGGGAGCAAGATGCTCTCGCAGGTGCAGGATCAGACCCTGGGAGATGGCCCGGCAGCCCCTGCATCGCCGCAGGGATGTCTTCCCCGTGGCACAACTGGCTTGCTGCCCACAAGACCCCGATTCCCCACTGCCTGACCCTTGATGGGGGCACCCAGGGCCCTGAGCAGACAGCAGGAACCCACCTTGCACGCCTCCATTGCCTCGGGGGGGGGGGGCCTGGCTTATTCCACCTCCGGGTGTTAATCACGCCCATGCCCCTCCCACTCTCTGCCCCATGCCACCCCCATTCCCCACAGAATGCACAACAGTTCTGTGTGTGCAGGGGGGATGGAAGGCAGAATACGGCGAAGGCGGATAGCGGTACAGAACATGCAGTCCCGCTATCTGCCTTAAGGCATCGGGGCCATAGTGTATTTTTATCCACGAGATGCCAAAAATTATGGGTGGCACTTTCAAAGGGATTTACATGGGTAATATCTCTAGTTGCCCATGTAAATGCATTATCCAGGATTTTTCAAAGGCAACTACATGGGTAGTGCCTTTGGAAAATCCCAGATATGTCCATAACCCGCCCAAATGCTATGCAGTTAGCATCAGCACGTGTTGGGGGCGTTCCGGGGCAGAGTGGGGATGGAGGAAAGGGCTAAATGGGTAGCAGCAATTTTCGATGCTACTCACTTAGCCCTCTGCACCTTAAAGATAAGCAAGGTTTTTCCCTTGTCTATCTTTCAGGCACAGGGGCTAAGCGGGTAGCATCAAAAATAGCTGCAACCTGCTTAGCCTCAGCGGCTGCCGGCACATCCAGCCAAACCTGGATTTTTCACTTCTGTCTCTGCGGAAGTGAAAATCCTGGTTAAGGGGATCGGTGGCCAGGCTATGTGGGGTAATGAGGGGTAATTTTATAAGAGGGGCACATAGTTAAATCACTATTTAAGGTGCCAATACAGTCCTATTTTATAAAAACATGTAGGCACCTACTTGTCTTTATAACATACTACTGTAAGTGGCAGAAATCACACCTTAAGAAAGGAATAGAAAATAAAACTAAGGATATTATAATGCCTCTGTATCGTTCCATGGTGCGACTGCATCCTGAATATTGTTTGCATTCTGGTCGCTGTATCTTAAAAAGGATATAGTGAAATTAGAAAATGTACAGAGAAAAGCCACCAAAATGATAAAAGGGATGGAAGGATACCCCTATGAGAAGAGGCTTAAAAGATTAGGGCTTTTGAACCTGGAAAAGAGATGGCTGAGGGGAGATATGATAAAGGTCTATGAATTAATGAATGCAGTGGAATGGGAAAACGTAAATTGATTCTTTATGGCATCAAAAAGTAGAAAGACTAGGGGACATGCAAGGAAGCTACAGTGTAACCTGTTTAAGTCTAATAAGAGAAAATATTTTTTCACTCAATGCATAATCAAACTCTGGAATTTGTTACTGGAGGATGTAGTAAAAGTTGTTAGTGTAGCTTGGTTTAAAAAGGGTTTGGACATGTTCCTGGAGGAAAGGTCCATAAACTATTATTAAAGACGACCCAGGTAATCAACTACTTTCCCCAATACAAACATTATGGAACCTCTGTGTCTTTTTGGGAAACTGCTAGGTACTTGTGATCTGGATTGGCCACTGTTGGAAACAGGATACTGGGCTTGATGGACCTTGGTCTGACCCAGTATGACTTTTATTATGTTCTTAACATAAACATGGGGTGGGGATCAGAAGGTGGGAGGTGTCCTGGTTGGGATGCTGAGCAGGGTATCATGCCATTTAACGCTTTGGACCACAGTATATACTCCGCTACCTGCTGATGCATCATGCATGTACCATGCAAGAAGTACCTGCCCAGTAAATGCATGGCAGATCCTGGCCCTTACCATTGCATTGACCTTAAATGCTTTGTCTTACCATGCATTAATATTTGCACCTAATAGTGCAGTAAGTATAAAAACTTAGGGCCCGATTCTGACCTGCATATACATCCCCTTTGTACATCCGGTCTGAGCCGGACATATAAAGGGGAGCGCAATTCTGATACTGCAGGGCACATCTAGCCCTGCGGGATCAGAATCGTGATCAGGCCTGTATGTGCAGGCCAGGACTCGGAGGTGGAATAACTTCCCCGGCCATTTCGCCGACCCTGGATGTACAGAGCTGCAATTAAATCGGCCTTGTATGTCCAGGACTGGTGACCACCCACTGCCCGTCCGCTCTCTGCCCCCGGGCCGTCCATTTCCCACCCCCAACTAACTTTCCCACACAACCGTCCAGTCCCGCTATTCGTGTCTCAGAATAACCCCCTTACTGTCCTGTAGCAAACAGACTCCTTAATGTACTAATGAGACTGTGCATGTTAGAAAATCTAGCCTTGAAGATTCATATATATGTGCATCACATTTGCACAGATTAAAGCTAGGCATGAAATAAAATTGCAGAGATTCACTTATCTCATATTTTTGTGTTTCTCCTTCGAGCTCAGAGGCATGGCAGATTTCAGAACTCCACTTTGCATAACATGAAGATCATACAAGGACAGCATCAGTTATTTCAATAAATTATCAAACATTTTTCAAATGTATATCTTATAAATAGTTTATTCAGTGCATGTTTGTGTATACAACAAATAATAAACAACTCTTTTTACAAGACAGAAAACTGCTTGTACATACCATGTAAATTTTGGAGCACAGAATCCAACAGTTTAATGCACAAACCCCTATACATCATGCAACCCAACTGCAGTTTCCAGGTTTCTCCCATGCAACAGTTAGGATGATCTAAATGAAAAACTAAAAAAAAAACCAGAAACTATTTTCCAGTAGCATGTATATGTTGTTTAGGGGTAACTTGCCCAAATATTTTTTGTCCACTATATTCACAGACCTGATACAGTGAAAGAAGGACTTTAACAAGTAAGACATTACTTATTTAAAAAAATTAGGTCACTTTTAATTCTACAGTTTTGTCTTTAGAAAATCAGTCACAACAATAGAGTAACATGACACACAAAAATGGAATTAAAATGAAAACTACATGGACGCGGAGCCTTATCCTTATCTCATGATGCCTTTCACTGGTTTGGGAAGATGAACGAATTTGGCTTCTAAAGAGTGGGCTTAACACAAAAACTTGATCGGGATACTACAAATCTATAAAAAGGTATATCTCAGCGCATTTTAAACCACAGGAGCACTGTTTGCACGAGCCTGAGATGGAAACTCAGATCCAACCCTGGTTTTGTATTTTGCTGTTGTCAGTGTTTACTTTTGAAGATCCAGCGTTAATGACCCAATGGACTTCGGTAAGCTGCATCTGCTGAAAACCAAAAAAGTGCACTACTCCCAATTAATAGTAAAATTTCATTAAGCTTAGATAGAAAACAGTAAAGCCAAGAAAACAATCAATTTTACATTGTCATATTTGCCCCCTATAAAACATATAAGCATTGAAATTTCCAAAGAGCAAAAGTGGTCTTTTTTTGTCTCGGTTGAAAAGCAAATTCTTATCAGCAGTGGGTGCTGTGAAAAATGTTTTTTTTTTTTGTTTAGTTTTCCACAAAGCCTAGGTGGTAGAGAACAAGAGAGCAGAATATTTCTTCTCCAAGATTTTATTCCATGGTTATATTTCGCTGGTAATCCGGGTACCTTCTGAGATGTACAAGCATGTTCTACAATAACGGGATATGTCCATTGACAACCAGAAGATCTAATGCTTGACACAAGAGTGACCTATATAGGTTCATTGGTTTGTCCTGAATAATTGAACATTTGGATGAGAAACTGCTAACAAGAATTCAACAGCATCCAGAGGTAAGTTTCCATTTTAGCACACCTTCATTGCCTTATCCTGGCTACGTCGACTCATTTTGACTCATGGATTTGCCTCCGTTTAGCATTCCTGAAACACTTCTGCTTTTTGTTGGGGTTCCACTTCCGGACCTTGAAAATTCTGTGAGATCGTGAAGTGAAGGTTCTTTGTACATGGCCACTGCGAAGCAGAAAGAATTGACAGGTAAGCAGACCTTATTCGCTATAATTGCAGAATTATATTCACATTGGGTGTTATTTTATGCATATTTTACATGGAGAAAACAGGCACAATAAAAACAAGTGGCTGAATACACACATATAAAAGTTCACATGCTCAGCTGAACCTGCATACTCACACGTGTGCCATGCTTAGGTGTTTTCGGGGGAGACGTTTGAACATACTTGTGATAGCATGCAAGGTACATGCATATTTTATACAGTATGCATGCTCCCCTTTGCAGGATAATTTTATAACAAGGTGCCTTGTTTTGGAGGTAGAGAAGGAGCCTGTTTTCAGCTTGTGTGTCTTTTATAAAATAGTCAAAACCATTTTAAGGTATTTTACCAGTTTTTACAACTATCATAATATACATGGAACATATATCTTTCTCTAATTAGTGAGAGTCAATATAATTCATGGACATAGAAAACAAATCTGCTGGACTTAATTTTGCGATGCTATAGCACAGAGCTTAGCCAGTCTCAGGCATTGCCTCATATCCTTGCATTTGTGTTTATATCTTATTTGACTCTCTGTTTTAGCCTCCCATCTCCATATATCTGCCATCTTTTTTAAGAAGAACTATTTCCTTATATTCTGGAATTTACCCTCTTTGAGCCTCATTTCATGACTTCTTTTAGATCTTCATTTCTACAGGACCAGTGGCCCAAGAAGCAGGGAAGGGTGGATGAAATCCCATTGCTACTCCTTGCAATCTTGGGCAAGCCACTTAACCTTCTGTTGCCTCAGATACAAACTTAGGGGTATGTTTACTAAAGGGTGTTAACGGAGCAAGTGTGTCATTAATGCCTGTTATCAGCACCCTTAATGCTGCAAAACATCTGCATTAATGAGCGTTAAAGGCTCCTGCAGCATTAAGGTAACTGTAGGCAAAGAGAGGACATTAATGGGGCGGAGAGTGGGCATTAACAGTGGGTGCTCCCTTAATGCCTGTTTTGTTAGCACCCTTTAATGCTAGGAGCCTTAACACCAAGTAAAACCTCATGGAAAGGGGGTATTTTGAGGGGAGAGAACCTATTTAAACATCTGCAATGTGATCCACAGACATGTGAGCCCAAGATAATGATAGTAGTGCTCCATTAGCAGCAACAGCATAGTGCCCGAGTATGAAAGGGTATTATGTTGAAGGTGCAAATGGGGCAAAGGGGGTGGCATGTGGGTCATGCAGTGGGGGTTGCTGGTGCACAAGGCAGACCAGGCAGCTGCCCAGCTTGCACATTTGTGATGTCCGCCATGATGCCACAGTGACAGCGGCTGTACACAAACATGCTACTGCTGAGAAAAGATGATGTGCAACATGGGGCGATCCAAGGGTCCCAGGCACCCTAGGCAGAGACCCTGGCTGCACCCCTCTCTCCCCCCCCCCCACTGCTAGTGATGCTGGCTCCAGCGGTAGAGACCGGTAGCATCAGCAGCTGTAGCACTACAGGGGGCTGCAAAAAGCAGCCACCCAGGGAAATACCACTGCTATGGCTGTCCGCCTCACCATGAGATGTATCTGCAGCTGGCGGGGATGGGGTTACACTGGTAGCAGTTGTTTGGGAGAGTAGTGTGGCTGCCCATGTGTGCCTATGCCCCCCCATCCAGATCCAGTGCCCTAGGTGCACACCTAAGCTGCATGGTAGATGAGTTGGGACTGCCCCCCACCCCCACTGACAGCATGCTGCCATGTCAGCAAGATGTGAAGTGTTGGCAGCAGGTGCATCATTCGCCACCAACAGCATACAGAGCCATGGTGACATACAGACTGGACAACACGTCCCCCTCCAACACCTGCCAATCATGCCTTGTCAGACAGGTATGGCACAGCGCATGCATGGATCACAGCAGACACAGGAAGACCCCTACTCATGTCTGCATTCACCCTGTCAATGACCACAGCTCCACACAGGGACTGCTGAATCATATGGCAGCTCACAAAGCCAGTGTGTATATGCATGGAGGGTCACAGGTTTAAGACCTGGCTGTGGCTCTTGTCTTGCATGTCCCTGTGGGTATACTTTAGCCTACAGTGCAGGTACAGCACCAACATGTAGATAGTTTCCCCTGTTATCCAAGTTGATTGCTCCTGTTTATTGTAATGACCTGACTCTTGTTTATTGTCGGATACTGTTTGTTTTATGTAAACCGCGCTGATCGCAAATAGTGCGGTATATAAGAAATGTAAATAAATAAATAAATAAAAATAAATAAAAACATGTCCAACCCCCAATGGATCGGTCAGCAAGAATCCAAACACCCATCAGTCACACAGACAGGCTCCATTATCCACAGCTGGAAGGAAAGGCAGACATAGCACCAGCGCACTGTACAGGCATTAACCATAGGCATGACTGTCAGAGCATGCTACTAGCACCTGCACAATGAGCACATGTTAACAAGGCTTGAGCTGATATGGAGACCAAAGTGGCAGGTATGAATGCCAACCATCCCTGCTTTTGCACAGCACGGCTGTGTGAGTATGTGTGTGTGTCTCTCCATTGTTCTGTGGCTTTCTGCACCTCACTGTGCCTCTCATTGTCTAAGCTGTTCCCAACATTAGTCTGCAAATGTGCCTGATGAGGAGCAGTGGATTGTGGGTATGGCCTAAAACAGAGCAGATTGGCCAGGATGTGTCTTCGTCAGAGGTAGTCAATGGCTGAGACTTCGTAGTGCCTGTCTGCCACACACATGGACTGGGTGGCCTCAGCATGTAATGCTAAGAGGACACTCTCACTCTGACTGAGCAGTGACCATGGCACGGCTATATATCCACATAGTGCTGTATAGTGTCTGGCTCCAGTGATGTGGGTGCAATTTCTCTTCTGGGAGCCCAATCACTGAGCCAAATGTTGGGTGTCCATGCTGTTTCTTCCAAGCCAGGCTGCACATGGTCGCTCTGTGCACATGCAATGTGTGCTGACCAGCGGCCTGGCGGCATTTGGTATGTGCATGGCTGGGAACCCAGTGGTGGGTAGCAGGTGCAGTCTGATTGTGCTTGCTGTGTTGGATTGTTAGTCCTAGATGGTTGTGACAGCAATTGTTCCTGGCCTACTCCCTGTGGTCAGGGTAGGATCAACAGAACTGTAGCAACAGCACTGCACAAGCCTAGATGCTCCCACTGCAGTTAGCATCCATGGCATCAGCAGTTTAATACCAGGCACTAACGTGCACTGTTCTAGGAGGGTCCCTGTTCAACAGGGACAGGACACAGGGTCTAGATGTGACTGGCGCCTACAGCATACTGCAATTGTGCAGGAAACAAGGTGACTAGCATAACACACTGGCAGTGCTCTGGATCTGCAGCACAGCCGGCAAAGACCAGCTCTAACAGTGCAAGTTGTGGGGACCAGGTGCTGGGCACCTATTCTCATCCTCAGGGTGACCGCTCAAACTGTGCACTAGCATGGTTTGTAGCTGTTAAGTGCTTGAAGCACACACTGTCAGTGCATCGTACTTAGCTGATGTGATGGATTGGCGCATTCTCCATTTGGTGATCAGCTGCAGACCACCGTTCTGTGTGTACAGTGCCTCATGGGTACTGGAGAGCATAACCTATACTGGCACCCATAGCAGCCAGTTTGGCCACGGACCTGTAGGCTCTTTGAATTCAGACATTGCTGGGTTTTGAGGTATGGAGGTGTAGCCTACTGGTTAGTGCAATGTCTCCATAAGCAGAGGTCAAGGGTTTAATTCTTACTTGCTCATTTTGCGCCTGTGTGTTACTCAAGTCCTTTCCCTGCCTGTAACAGTCCAGGCTCTGCTGTGATTTGCAGATGCTCATCCTTCTACTTTGTTATGCGTTCTGGCCACACTTTGGGTCAGCAAACTTGCTAGTCCCCATCGTGCCCTTTTGAGAGCATGACTTTATTGGCTCTGTTGCAACCCATTTCAGAGGGTCAGACATGTTCACTCTGCAAATATCAGGCCCCTGCTTAGAGGCATTCTGTAATGGTCATGGCAATGGATTGAGGGCCAAAATACCAGGGTTTGAGGCCCACTACCACTCATTATGTGGCGTTTTGGAATGTGTTACTGTCGCATTTTATGTCTGCCCCAACCTTCATGGCCTGACAACACCTCCTTGTGACCTTGAGTGGGTCACTTAACCCACCAATGGCTCAGCTGGCTGCAGGTCCTTACAGTGCCTGTATATCACCAGACATTACCAATTCATCGGTAAGATGTACCACATCATGGTACCACATCATGACTGCGCTGATACAATGGTATACTAACAGGCAGTTACACGTATACAACTGTAACCTACATGTGAGACATGAGTCATGTATGACATGACTGTGACTGTACAGCTTTGGCTTCATCACATCTCTGCAGTACATGCAGACACATTCTACCCCTTGGGTAGCCACCTGCAGGTATCACCTCATGTCCGTACATACCCCATTTGCCCAGTTTGGATGGCACATGTCCAGTTGTTATCTGCACATTTGTCTGGTATGTTGTATGGGAGTTGTGTGGCTCGGGCAGGTGTGTGACCCACCCGTCTGGTTTCAGGCCTTCCATGTGGCATTGACACAGATTTTCCAACACAGTACAAATACATTGGGGATGGCACCTATGGCACATCAGTGCTGCCAGTCCATACCACCCTCTCTTCAGCCGCCATTCTTCCTTCAGCCCATCCATCCAACTTTGTCAGCTGTGTACAGTCATGTCTTCTCATGCAGGTTGCTACACCATGACCTACACAGGTACTCTTTTCTGCATTTGGGCGCTTCACATAAACTTCTTCTGTTCTTGATCTTCATGTCATCAGTCCTGCTCCATCCTCCTTTCAAGGTACACCTGTCCCACTTCTGACTCCGTTGGAGGACACATCTTTACCGTCCTATGCCACACACTGACATTATGGCATTTTAATCGGGCAAGCCCCTGTGCATAGGTACAGTTTCGTCCCACATGCTCATCACACTTACTGGCTGGCATGTCAGATGCCCACTGATCTGTCAGCCCCTTCAGCTCCCACCTGTTCTTCCATTCTTCACCTTTACATTGGATTTTGCTGGGGCTCCCTTATCCAGCAATAATGTGACAGCCATTTTCGGCGTTAAGGTGCATGCCTGATATCTTAACGCCCGATGTCCTGTTAGTGTATGTTAAGTGGCCCATTGCTCCCTTACTGCCAGATTGCCCCCTATTCGACAGGAGACTTTTTCACACAGAAATCCCTTTTCACTTACTGCTCGGTAAAGCGTGCTCCCTTACTGTTCTTTACTAAACATATCCAGAAGTCGCCTCCATTTTCATTTCTCTGCAAAGCCTAATGGACCTATTTTTGTTGTGCGTCTCCTTGTGGGGATTTTCTTCTTTTCAACTTTCCACTGTTTTTTAGGGAGTTCCTAGCCTGCCGCAGCCCTAGTTAGACTTCCCTTGTTCCCATCACTGGAGTTACACGGATGTAAACCGTGTAACTGCACTTCAAATATCGGGCCCTGTCTATCTATAAAGAAAGAAGGTGTTATTTAGTTATAAAAAAAAATCTGTCAGATATACTACATGTGAAATAGATGGTTTAAGATCTGAAAATAAACAAAACATTTAAAAACAGAGCATAACAACCAACTAAAGAGCATAAAAGCGTCAATGAACTGACACTCTTTCAAAAATAAGTTCACATGAATGAGTTAAAAAATGTAGCATGCATGCCAAAATACCACTTGACAGCCTATGCAAACGGGATCTTTAACTAATGGGTGCTAAGGTGTTTCACCTTATGCGCAATTAGTGCAGAAACCATGGCACATTTTGTGCAACACCCCCACATTAACTGTCAGGGGGCATGAAAACCATTTCCCTGGCAGTTAACGTCCCTGAGGAGGCTTTAGGTGAACCCTTGCTAATGCAGTTAGTGTGTGATATTAATACAGCACTAACTGCGCTGAGCTCGGCATGCCCGTTTTCTGCCCCCTACCCTGTTCACTCACATCTCTGGTTGAACAGTTAGCATGAAATCATCCTGCTCTATCATGGACCTACACTTCCTGGCAACGCGCATCCCAGCGTGACCTTAGCACGCATCAGAATACATGCTGCCAGCTAGCACCCCATTGAATTTTAGTTTGAACTCACAAAGAGTCATCCTCAGGGCAATCACACATTATAAGCATGAATGTTAAATGGAAACGTTTATTGTGTGCATGATGGTTCACAAAATTCCTGGTGCTGACCAACCCTGTTGCTTTCGGGTTTCATGATGGGCAGGGGTCTTAATAAGAGTGGTGGGTGGGCTATGTTGGACTGCATCTAGGAAAGGCAGTATATAAACATAACATACCAGAATATAATAATGTGGGGATGGGCTGAAGTCAGATTGAGAGGCTCTGATATTGGGACGGGGCAGGATGAAACCTGATTCAGTGATATCACAGGTCTTCATGGGAGGGTGGTTGGCCAGTCCTGGGAGGATGAAATCCCAAGTGCTAAGTCATCCTGCCACTTGGTACAGATAGCATGGGGATTTTGACATGTGGAGTCCGATCAGAGAAGGAGATGTCCCTGAGGAAGATGGGCCAGTTAGGATCCGATTCTGGACCGTGGGAGCAAAGCTGTGCACAGAATCGGGACCGTGGATTGGCCAGCGTGTCCCTGCCACCTGCAGGAATGTCCTCCCCGCAGGCACCCTCAAATCCCATGGCTTAGGCCCCCTCTTGCCTGCCACCTGAGCCATGGCTGGCCTGCCAGGGCCTGGATTGGGTGGCAGGGACCCCTCCACACTCGGTCCTGGTAGGAGATCCCCGGGCTCGATCACCAGATTGGTGCTGCTTCAAGGTGGAAGCAGCAGCACGTCCCCTTTGACCCAGCAGGACATACAGGGCTGTGACCTGAATCATTCCTGTACGTCCCACTGGGCTGGCACGCCCCCATTCCACCCAGGGCCCGCCCCCTCCCACACCCCACTGGCTCTCTCCATCCTGCTGCTCAGGATATACGGGGAGAGCCAGAGGGGGAATCAGGCCCAGATGGCTTGCGGGGCTACACGGCCCACCAGGACATGCAGCCCCGTAACCTCTGTCCCAGAATTGGGCCCATAGTGTGAATCCCATGGAATATGCTACCAATCACAACACTTACCCCATCATCATGCTAGAATGGCTCATCTTTATATTGCCCCACCTCATATCAATCATATGCACATTAATAACTGCAAATCATACACACACGCACATAACTCACCCACAACTAAATACTCAGATGCAAGGATAAGAAGATTAATTAATATACAAACCAAAACTGATAATGAAATAAAAAAACTGAACTCACTCAATCATGACCTGAAAACTTATCCTCATAAATGTAAGATCTGTCAGGAACAAAATTCCAATCATCATAGATCTCCTCACTGATGAGAAACCCAGACTACCTCTGCTTAACAGAGACATGGCTAAGTAATTCTGATACAGTCCTAACTAACCAACTAAAAATAAAAGGATATACCTTATTCACCTGCAACCGCAATAAAAGAAAAGGTGGTGGAGTCCTGATACTAGCAAAATCTAGCTTGAATGTTCCACTTCCATTAGTGAAAATAATGAAAATACAGATATACTAATGATCGAAAACAAAAACCTAGCAATCTGCCTATTTTATAGACCCCTGCTTCCGACACCCATATTTAACATCATACTAGAAACAGCATGCAAAGCATCCACGAACAAAACATCATATCATTCTAGGCGATTTTAACTTACCAACCTACAATAATAACCAATCCTCAATAATCTTAGAATCAATGGAAGATATAGGTTATCAACAAAATCATTAAGCAACCTACTCATACTAAGGGTAATATTCTAGATTTAATATTCCTCCCTATGTCCTTTCACTATATCACATGAATATACTCCCCCCATAATAACAAATCCCATGGTCTGACCATTTCCTAATAAATCTCTCTATCTAAAATACCCTCTGCTACCTTTTCTAATCAACCTAAAATCCATTCTGGGACCCAATTTAGACCATTCTCACCTGAAGAATTTCTCAACACCATTATTCCACAATTATCTAATGATATAATAAACCTCGATGAAGCACATCTACCTGGAATTCAACCATAAAATCAGCATCTAAACCAACACAAAATACACTAAAAAACACCATACTAGACAATCAGAAAATGGTACCACAACAGAATTAGCCTCCATCAAAAAAAACCTTCGCAAATTGAAAAGAATGGAGAAAAACAAAACAACAGACCTACGAGTCTTAACTTTACAACTCTCAACACTTACAGATCATCTACAAACAATGCCAAAAACAATACCATGCGAAGATTCTAAATAAGCCCTTAAACCGCCCAGAGAACTGTTCGAAAGAGTAAAATCGTTATCTAAAGCTCCCATAGATAACCAACACCAACCTCAATTAACATAAAGATATGGCAGGACTACTTTGCCAGCAAACTTAAATTATCAATGATACCTACACCATTCAATACTATTCCTCTACTAATTACTACACCTGGAAACGACTTCCTCCCAATAGATAAGAAGCAAACTACTCAATATTATATCGAATATCAATACAACTACATCCATACTTGATCCTGCCCAGTTCTCTGGATTAAACAAACAAAGCAAGAACTAGCACCCTTTATTCTAAATATAGTAAACCAATCACTCCTTCAAGGGGTATTACCTAAGGAATTAAAATTATCTGCAATCCGCCCTATATTAAAAAACAAGACCTTGAACGAAAAATGACCCATATCCTATCGCCCGATAGCCAGCATCCCCTTTATAACTAAAATCATAGAAAAAGCTGTACAATTACAGTTACAAGATCATATAGATACATTTGCCCCACTGGATGAACATCAATACGGTTTTCGTCCTTTTCACGGCGTAGAAACCTTACTCATCACACTTCTTGACAATCTTAATAAAGGTCTAGACAATACTAAACAAGCATCCTTATGGTTTTCCTTGATATATCAGCTGCATTTGACAGCATCAACCACAACATACTTATCTCAAGACTTAAAACAATAGGATTACTAAAAAAAAAACACTCGAATGGTTTAAATCATACATATCCGATCGTTCACAATATGTTCAGTTTAACCAATATCATCATCCCCTTTCCCTCAAGAACAAGGTGTACCCCAAGGCTCAGCTCTGTCTGCTTTATTATTTAACATATACCTCCAACCAATATGTCCATATTCAAAAATACAAAATCAATTATTCCATATATGCAGACGACATTATGGTTATTCTCTGAGTTTAATGTAATTAACCCAAACCACAACAATATAATAAACTGTCTAACAGAAACTGAAAAAATGGCTTCTTTCAAACAATCTAACTATTAACATAAAAAAAACTGAAGTCCTGATTGCAACAAAAAATACAAAATACACTCCCCCAGCTAACATTAAAATCCTTAACGCAACTCTTCCAATCAAAGAAGAAATAAAAATATTTAGGAGTCATCATTGACAAAACACTTAGTTTACAACACCATCAAGAAATTAACAAAAAACAATCTATTACAAAATTACGTTCTATTCAACAACTAAGACCATTTATTACAAGATGATGACTTTAGAACTGTTACTCAAGCCTTGATCATACCACATTTTGATTTTTGTAATAGCATACTACATGTATAACCAAGAAGAACATCAAAGTCTTACAAATGGCCCAAAACGTAACAGCCAGAATTAACATTAAGCTAAACTATCAGACACATATCACACCTATTTATTCACCCTACATTGGTTACCCATATTCAGCAGAATTCAAATATAAGATACTGTTAACCACTTTCAAATTAATTAATGATATTGCCCCATCATACTTAACCACCCTCCTTCACAGCCCACCGAAAATAGGATAAGACGGAGAAAAAACCTCAACACCTTAGCAGTCCCAGATACAATAAGAAAATCTAAACACTCAACAAGTAACAGTGCCTTTTCGCTTGTTGCTCCGATACTGTGGAACAATCTACAGATCAACTAAGAGAAACAAAAGATCTTCTAACATTCAGGAAAATACTAAAAACCCATCTATTCACACAATACTACACCAATGGCCAAACAGGTATACCTTCCCAACTCCATAAACCAAATCAATTACTCTAACCAATGGTACACCTTAATGGAATCACTACAACTTCAAATGACATAAGTACACTTCTCACATTAATTGTAATATAGTTCAAATTGTATGTAAACTAGTTCATAATGTACTGAATCAATTGTATTGATATTTGATTTGTTATAATGTATAATGTTCCTAGTTCTTAAAGTTCAATGTACCAGTTCTGTTTGTTATAATGTAAACCGCTGCTGATCCTTGGAAGCAGCGGTATATAAAAGCTGTCCAAATAAAATAAATAAAATAAATCCTAATGGGTCAATAGTCAGCTGTCACGGTTAGTGTCTTTTTTTAAAGCTGGCTGCAGCAGTAAAAAAAAAAATCCAAATATTCAGTGCTGGTATCCGGATGTGGCCAGGGCTGAATATTTGAATAGATTTGTGACTGATGCTTGTATCTTGATATCTATGCAGATAGTAGACTAAATATCATCGCTAGCAGGATAAAAACAAACTCCATCTATGAGCCACCTTGGCACTCTCTTGAAAGTGCCAAGTTGGTCAGGATGATTTTCAGTGGAATGACCCAGACAGTAATTGTCAGACAGCAAGTGTTGATTTCCAGATAAAAGCTTCTGAGCATTGACCCCCTAAATATTTAGCACCTCCTGTGAAGCAGGTATAAAATTTGAGTTCTTAACAGGGAATGTGCAAAATAGTGTGTAGAGCAGAGGATATCATGGTATTTTGCATATGCCTATTAAAGGCTAATATGCAAATGACATTTCCTCATTTAAATTCTGGTATGTGCTAAATTTAGTGAGTATTTTATTTTTGATACAAATGTGGTAGGGTTTTATTTATATATTTATTTATGTAGTCAGTATTTATCCTGTCCTTTCAAATTGCTCAGGACAGATTACAAATTAAATACATAATAATAAAAAGTAACATAACACAGACTGACAATACCTCATCATAACACAGAGCCCATTTCCCTTGGGGGCAAGTCCGGGCCATCTGGATGGCCCCGAGCAAGACAGGCCTTTTAGGAGCCAATTCTGCACCACGAGAGCCAGATGTTCCCGCAGGTCAGGATCGGGCCCTACAGCAGCCCGGTGTGCCCCTGCATCACCGCGGGGACATCCTCCCCAAGGCATAACCTGCCCACTGTCTTTGTGACCCCCGATTCCCCACCACCCGACACCAAAAGAGGCTTCTTGCGCCCAGATCGGGCTGCAGGGACTTACCGTGAGTGTCACATTACTTTGGTGGGGGGCTGCTAGGTTCCGGGGGGGGCGGCTGCTGGCCAAGATCGGAGGGGCACCCGCTCTTATTCTACCTCAGCCCATCTTATTCCACACTCAGAGGTGGAACAAGCAGGGCATCCCTCCGGTGATCCCCGGATATACAGAGTCGTTAATGGAATCAGTCCTGTATATCCAGGGGTCAGTCCCGTCCATACTCCACCCACTCTCAGCTCCCGTGCCACCCCCGTTCCCCGCAGCATACACAGCAGCTCTGTGCATGCAGCAAAGTGTGCAGGCAGCATGGATCAGCCCTACTCTTCCATAAAAATGTCCATCATATCTCAGGTAAAAGGTATGCTTTTATTGCCTTCTGAAAATATAGGTATGGTAAATGGTAAATTTTTGGTATTCCATTCCATAGTAGTGGCAAAAAACATGAATAAGTATTATTACATGCACATTCAAGATGAAAATGTTTGCAAGAGGGAACCACTAACAAACAATCTGATTGAGACCTCAGAGTATGGGCTGGAATATACTTCTGCAATTTATTTACAACATAGTCTGGAAGCTGACTATAAAAATATTTAAAAGCCAAGACAAGCAGTCTAACAATACAACGCTTCTCAATTGGTAGCCAATGAAGTTAGATTAGATAAGGAGAGACACGATCTCTAAACCTTAAATCAAAATCAGTCTCACAGAAACATTCTGCATCCATTGTAGTCACTTTTTTGATTTCGCAGTCAGTCCATAAAACAGAGTGTTACAATAATTGAGCCTTGATGTTATAAATACATATACAAGTTGTAAAGTCTCAGGTTGTGAAAAAAACTGAAGGATCTTATATAATTGTCGCAAGTAATAGAAGCAGGTCTTTACGGTTTGGGAGATGTGCCCATCAAGAGGAAGATCACTATCAATAACTTCCAGACTGTGAACCTGACTCTTGATTTGAAGCTCTACTCCCTGTCAAAAAATTTTTGGTTTAGGGGAAGAGCTATTACGATGAATCCACAATACCTCAGTTTTTGAAGGATTAATCTGCAACTTATTCTGTACCATCCACTGTTTAACCAAATCCAAACAAGACACCATTCTGGTAAGTCCAGAGGTTCTATTTATATCCAAGGGAAGATACAGCTGAATATCATCAGCATAAAAGTGTACCTGAACCCCTTGAGTGGAAATCACATCAATTACAGGCTTAAGGTAGATGCTAAAAACAAAGGGGTGATAACAAGGCCCCTTGTGGAACACCATTTTCAATGGCCTGAAATTAGAGATGGTATTTAAAGGTGATACCATGGGAGGAGTGGTCTAGTGGTTAGGACAAGGTACTTCAGGCCGGAGGGCCGGGGGTTCAAGTCCCACCTGGGGACAGCAATCTCAGGCCAGAGGGACTGGGATTTCTAGTCCTATAGGTACCCCTTGTGGTCTTGGGCAAGCCACTTAACCCTCCATTGCCCATGTTCCCTGTAAGTATTAGCGTATGTGTGTCATATCCCCTCGTGTTAAATGTATCCCCCAATTGACTGCTTTGACCCGGTGAAAAGCGGGATATAAATACAGCTAAATAATAATAATAAATAAATAATAATAATAAATAATAATAATACCACAGAAGAATTGAAAGAAATGTTGATACATTGAGAAGATGTATTACAACTATTTGATAAACTGAAGAGTAGCAAATCACCTGGACTGGATGGTATACATCCAAGGGTATTGAAAGAACTGAATGGTGAGTCTGTTGATATAGTGTATCTGGATTTTCAGAAAGCCTTTGACAAGATCCCTCATGAGAAACTCTTGGCGAAATAGAAAAGTCATGGGATAGGAGGTAGTGTACTATTGTGGATCAGGAACTGGTTAAAAGATACAAAGCAGAGAGTAGGGCTAAATGGCCAATTTTCCAAATGGAGAAAGGTGAATAGTGGAGTACCCCAGTGATCTGTGCTGGGTCCTCTGCTTTTTAACATATTCGTTAATGACCTGGAAATGGGACTAACGAGTGAGGTAATCAAATTTGCAGATGACACAAAATTATTCAAAGTTCTTAAAACCCATGAGGATTATGAAAAATTGCAAGAGTACCTTGGTAAATTGGAAGACTGGGCATCCAAATGGCAGATGAAATTTAATGTAGACAAGTGCAAAGTTATGCACCTAGGAAAGTTCAAACCAAACTATGGTTACACGATGCAAGGTTCCACATTAGGAACCACCACCCAGAAAAAGATTTAGGCATCATCATGGATAAAGGTTTGGACAATTTCCTGGAGGAAAGGTCCATAAACCATTATCAAGAAGGATATCAATGCTTGTAGTTGGGTTTAAAAAAGGTTTGGACAATTTCCTGGAGGAAAGGTCCATAAACCATTATCAAGAAGGATATCAATGCTTGACCCAGTACAAGCATTGTGGAACCTGTGTCTTTTGGGGAAACTGCTAGGTACGTATGACCTAGATTGGCCACTGTTGGAAACAGGATATTGGGCTTGATAGACCTTGGTCTGACCCAGTATGGTATATCTTATGTTCTTATGTAACCCTCCGCCCAGAGTGCAGTGGCAGCCAAGAAAGTAAATAAAATGCTAGGAATCATAAGGAAAGGAATGGTGCAACAGGACCTTGAATATTGTGTACAATTCTGGTTGCCGTATCATAAAAAAGATATAGCATTATTAGAAAAGGTACAGAAAAGAGCCATCAAAATCATAAAGGGGATGGAAGAATAACCCTAGGAAAGGTGAGGGCTCTTCAACCTAGAAAAGAGACAGCTGAGGGGAGATATGATAGAGGTCTATAAATTAATGAATGGAGTGGAACGAGTAAACATAGATTGATTGTTAACGCCATCAAAATATAGAAAGACTAAGGGGCATGCAATGAAGCCACAGTGTAACCTAAGAGAAAATATTTTTTCACTCATTGAAACATAGAAATATGATGACAGAAAAAGATCACATGGCCTATCTAGTCTGTCCTTCCATATCAACAACTACAACAGTCCCCTTTTTACCTTTAGAGATCCTGTGTTTGTCCCATGCTTTTTTTAAATTCAGTTACTGTCCTCATCTCTACCACCTCCACTGGGAGACTATTCCACGGATCCACCACTCTTTCCGTAAAGAAATATTTCCACATATCACTCCTGAATTTATCCCCTTTCACCCTCATCCCATGTCCCCTTGTAGCAGTACTTAATTTCAAATGAAAGAGGCTCTCCCCCTGTGCATTTATGCCACGGAGGTATTTAAACGTCTCAGTCATATCACCTCTATCCCGCTTTCCTGTAATGTGTACATATTAAGATCTTTAAGTCTGTCCCCATATGCTTTATAATGAAGACCACTAACCATTTTAGTAGCCACCCTCTGTACTGACTCCATCCTTTTTATTTCCTTTTGAAGGTGTGGTCTCCAAATTTGCACACAATACTCCAAATGAGGCCGCACCAAAGACTTATACAAAGGCACTATCACCTCCTTTTTTCTGCTAGCCATTCCTCTCCGTATGCACCCAAGCATCCTTCTAGCTTTTTCTGTCACCTTTTCTACCTTTTTAGCCACTTTAAGATCATCAGACACAACCACGCCTAGGTCCCGCTCTTCTTTAGTGGACAAAAGTACTTCACCCCCTATGCTATATTGCTCCCTTGGATTGCTGCAGCCCAAATGCATGACCTTGCATTTTTAACATTAAATCTCAGCTGCCAAATTCTAGACCATTCTTCAAGCTTAGCTAGATCCCTCCTCATGTTATCTACACCTTCCTGGGTGTCTGCTCTATTGCAGAATTTGGTATCATCTGCAAAGAGACAAACCTTACCCGACAGCCCTTCCGCTATATCACTAACAAAGATGTTAAAAATAATCGGACCAAGGACAGATCCCTGGGGCACACCACTGGTAACTTCCTTCTCCTCAGAGTGAGCTCCATTTTCCTGTACTCTTTGTCGCCACCCACTCAACCAATTTCTAACCCAAACAGCAACTTTAGGGTCCATCCCTAGGGTGCTCAGTTTGTTAATAAGTCACCTGTGAGAAACAGTGTCAAAGGCTTTACTGAAATCTAAATATACCACATCTAGGGCTCTCCCTCGGTCCAACTCCCTGGTCACCCAGTCAAAGAAATCAATCAGATTTGTCTGACAAGACCTGCCTCTGGTGAATCCATGCTGCCTCGGATCCTGTAATCCGCTGGACTCCAGAAACCTCACTATTTTCTCTTTCAGCAGCGTTTCCAATAATTTACTCACCACCGAGGTTAAACTAACCAGCCTGTAGTTTTCAACCACATCCTTACTTCCGCTTTTGTGTAAAGACACCACATGAGCCTCTCTCCAGTCCTTTGGCACCACTCCCAACTCCAAAGAGACATTGAAAAGGTCAGTCAGTGGAGCTGCTAGAACATCCTCAAGTTCCCTCAGTATTCTAGGGTGTATCCCATCCGGTCCCATCACTTTGTCTACTTTAAGTTTAGCTAGTTTCTCACGAACACAGTCTTCTCAAAATTGTTCAAGATGCTCCTTGCTTCTGTTCCTGTTTGTGGGTGTTTTCTGAGGTCCTGTTCCTGGTTCTTCATCTGTGAACACAGAACAGAAATATTTGTTAAGCAATTCTTCTTTATCTTCATCAGCTTCTACATATTCCTCCCCTTCATCCTTGAGTCTGAAAATACCATTTTGCCCTTCCACTTCTCACTAACATATCTTAAAAATGTCTTATCCCCCCCATTTTATTGCACTGGCTATTTCCTCCTATTTTTGAATCTTTGCTTTCCTGACTAATTTGCTAGCTTCTCTAAGTTTTTCCAAATATAGATGCCTGTCTTCCTCTCTCTTTGATCTCTTGTATTTCATGAAGGCCTCCCTCTTTTTCTTCACCTTTTCAGCTACTTCTTTCGAAAACTATAGCCATCTCCGTTTCCTTTTACCTTTATTTAACATTTTAACAAAAAGGTTGGTTGCCCTTAAAATATCCCCTTTCAGTTCTGCCCACTGTTTTTCTACACCCCCCAGCTGTTCCCATCCCGCTAACGACTCCCTGAGGTATTGGCCCATCTTGGCAAAGTTAGTTTTCCTGAATAAGACCCTCGCTTTTGAATGGATTAGAACAGCCCTAGTCCTAATACTGAACCACACCATCTGGTGATCACTGGATGCAAAATGATCTCCCACTATAATATCAGAAACATTTTCACCATTGGTAAGCACCAAGTCCAGTATGGCCCCTTCACATGTGGGGTCTGTTACCAATTGCCTGAATAGTTCTGCCTGTAGAGAATACAGGATCTCCTTACTTCTAGATGATACTGCAGCAGGAATGTGCCAATCAACATCTGGCATATTGAAATCCCCTATCAGTAGCACTTCCCCTTTCCTAGCAATACTGCATATGTCTTCAATTAACTCTCTGTCCACTTCTTCCTCTTGTGAGGGAGGTCTGTATATCATGCCAATGCAAATAGATTTCTCTTTCCCTCTTTCTAGTTTAACCCACAGTGCCTCCTCTCTCCCTTTTTGAGTTCTGTAATTCCAAAGCTTTAATATTGTTTCTTACATATAGTGCCACTCCTCTTCCCCTTCTTCCTACCCTGTCCTTTCTGAATAAAGTATAGCCAGGTATAGTTACATCCCAGTCATGGTTTTCTGTTGAACCATGTTTCTGTAACTGCCACTAAATCCAAGTCAGCCACTCCCATCAAAGCTTCAACATAAGGGATCTTATTTCCCATGCTACGGGCATTTATAGACACTGCTTTCCATATGTTACCCCTTTTACCCATTTCCATAAAGGTATTTAATGTTTCACTTACCTGGGGGCTTTCACTTACCTGGGGGCTGTCTTCACCCATCCCCAATTAATCTAGTTTAAAGCCCTCTTCAGTAGATTAGACCATCTACAACTGAAGATGAGTCGACCTTTCTTGGACAGATGGACGCCATCTCTGCTCTGCAACCCTTGGAACAGCATCCCATGGTCCAGGAAACCAAAATGCTCTCGATGATACCATCCACGCAGCCATGCATTCATCTCCAGGACGCAAGTCTCTCTGCCTTGGCCTTTACCCTCAACAGGGAGAATTGAAGAGAACACCACCTGTGCACCTATCTGCTTCACCCTCTGTCCCAGAGCCATGAAGTCACTTTTGATATGCTCAGAGGGATATCTGGCAGTATCATTTGTTCCGACATGGATTAGCAACATTGGGCAATATTCAGTGGGCTTGATGAGTCTCAGCAAACTCTCCGTAATGTCTTGGATTTTGGCACCTGGCAGACAGCATACCTATAAGGAACATCAAGGTCGGCAGATGGACGTCTCAGTACCCCTCAGAAAAGAGTCACCAACCACCACTACCCTTCGCTTCTTTGTGGTCACTGATTCTGCAAATCTGGAGTACTTGAGCTCTGGTTCTTCCCTTTCCAGGGATGCTTTCACCTCCTCCACTTCCAGGGCTGCATAATGGTTCTTCAATTCAAGGGCTGGAGAAGTTTGAGATTCTGCAGGGCCTATGACTTGTGTCCAATCTTCGCCATTCTGTAGGCACCCATCATCTGTTTTGATAGAGGGCTTGGTTGTTGCAAGAAGCATCTCATCAATGTACTTCTTACTCAGCGTGTTATCAAATTCTGGAATTCGTTACCGGAGGATGTAGTAAAAGCTGTTAGTGTAGCCAGGTTTAAAAACGGTTTAGACATGTTTCTGGAGGAAAGGTCCATAAACGTAAAGGGGACCCGGGAAATCCACTGCTTGCCCCAATACAAGCATTGTGGAACCTGTGTTTTATGGGGAAACTGCTAGGTACTTGTGATCTAGTTTGGCCACTGTTGGTAGCAGGATATTGTGCTTGATGGACCTTGGTCTGACCCAGTATGGCATATCTTATGTCCTTATGTTTCCCACTGCTACTGTACATATTTGCACTTATCAATCAGGAACAACTTAAACACACAAATATCAGATCCGTAACTCCCATATCAGATAGTCTCTGCAGCAGAATATGATGGTCAATAGTGTCAAATGCTGCACTTAAATCCAGAAGGACTAAAAGAACTTCCTGACCAAGGTCTATATAGTACCAACAATCATTCAAAATATCCAGTATGACTAATTCAATACTATGATTTCCTCTAAAACCTGACTGTCAAGGTGACAACAGATTATTGCTGGAAACAAAATCAGATAACTGATTCAGGATGATCTTTTCTAGTATTTTGGAAGGAGAAGTTGCCTCTTTAGAAATTAGCTAATAGGCACACAGGTACAATGGACCCAAGAGCCTGTAAGTCCTGCATTCACTTTCATTATTGCCCCCACTTGTGCAGGAGACACAATTAGGTTAAACTACATGGTTGTGTTGTAATGGTCAGCTTATGAGAAAAGAGGATCTTGTTACAATAGTTCTGTGGAAAATCAGAAATAGAGGTTACACTACACGTTGCGACAGCCAGATTCGTAGAAACATAGAAACATGACGGCAGAAAAAGACCTCATGGCCTATCTAGTCTGTCCTTCCATATCAACTACTATAATAGTTCCTTATTTCCTTTTGAGATACTCTCTGTTTGTCCCATACTTTTTTAAATTCAGATACCCACCTCATCTCTACCACCTGTACTGGGAGACTATTCCACGCATTTACCACTCTTTCCATAAAGAAATATTTCCATATATTACTCCTGAGTCTATCCCCTTTCACCCTCATCCTATGTACCCTCATTGCAGAACTTGCTTTCAATTGAAAGAGGCTCTTCTCTTGTGCATTTATGCCACAGAGATATTTAAATGTCTCAATCCTATCTCCTCTATCCCCCTTTCCTCTAAAGTATACATATTAAGATCCTTAAGTCTGTCTTCATATGCTTTATTATGAAGCCCACTAACCATTTTAGTAGCCACTGTGCACAGACTCCAACCTGTTTAATATAGCATTGAGGCTTTCCATCCAGTACAGGTCACTAAGGGCCTCAGTGAGGGCTTCTCGTTTGATTTGTGTTATGTCCTTAGATCATAGACAAATTATATGCATATATGTCTGTATGATGGTTGGGTCATTATAGCAGATGAGAGAGCTGTGAAAGAAAGCTCAGGTGTGACATGATGGAGCCCAAAGTCATTGCCTCAGTCTTTCTCTGTTCGCAACGGCTCTTCATCTTCTCTGTCTTCCCGCTCTTACTCACTCACCTGTACTACCTCCAAGGGCTCGGTGCTGGCTCCTATTCTATTCAATGTTTTTCTCATCCTGCTCACTCTGCTCATCCAACAGCATAGAGTCTCTGGCCCACTACTATGTTGACGATATCCTTCTTTACCACATGGACTGGACACCTCTGCTCCCAATCTTCTCCCTCTCAACACCTGGCTTTCAAACATAGCTGCCTGGTTTTCCAACAACTTTCTGTACCTGACCCATCTAAGACCACTGCCATTTCGTTCTCCTTGTCAGTTCCCCCTCCTCCTCTGGCCCCTACATTGCCCTGGTTGACACCCTCTGCTACCTTGGAGTAACTCTTGATTCCACCCTCACCTTCCAGGCTCATCTCTCATTAGTCATTTGTCAGGCTTTCTTCTCTCTCTGTCGCATCCATGCAGTCCACCCTTTCTTATCTTTTTCCTCCTTGACCACCCTTCTCTTGACTCTGGTGATGGTGAAACTCAACTATTGTAACATCATTTATCTTGGGCTACCACAATACTCAATCCACTGTTAACAACTCAAAGGAAATACTGCTGCCCAATTTGTCATGCATGCTACTCACTCTGACCATGCTACCCCACTTCTGATTCACCTTCAATGGCTCCACCTTAAGTACCATTCCCAATACAAACTTCTGATTCTTGTTCACAGGGCTCTTCATACTGGAATTCCCACCTATCTGACATCCTCCATCTCCACGTTCCCTCCCCCCACGACTTCTCTGTTCAGTACACTCCAACTGTCTCCATCTGCCCTCAGCCTCTGCTGCCCATCTGGAATCCACTCGTCCTTCTGCCCTTTACTTTATCGGCCCTGCACTTTGGAACTCTCTTCCTTCTGCCCTTCATCTGGAACCCTTTTACTCCAGGTTCAAGAGCATGCTCAAGATACATCTCTTCTGCACTGCCTTTGACCTCCCTCCCTCTAACCCTTAGTCTGCATCCACTGTTCTTTTCTGCTGTCCCTCTCTATATGAATGTATGATCTTTCCTGTTACGAACTGGCATTCCTTTCCTCTTCTATTTTTCTCATATCTTTTTAGAATTGTATACCGCCCTGCTGCTGAAATGTATGGCATATCAAATGGAATAAGCATAAACATAACATAAACATAATCAATGCTTCTCAAATGTTGAGGAAATCTCTAGTTAAGGACAGGAATCTGATCCACCGTCGTTTGGAGTACTTGAAGAACCAAGCACAAAGAAATAATCTCTGATTCTCAAAATTTCCTAGGTCCCCCTTTATTTCTCTGGTGGACATGGTTAAAAAGCATTTGACTGAAGTTCTAGGCATGACCTCTGAGATGCTCCCACCATTGGTCAGGGCTCAGTATTTGCCATTTGGGGGGGAATGCACCCTCAGGTGGGCAAGGGCTCTCCGAGGGACTTAATCTCTCAGAGTTTCTTGAGTCCTCACTGGAGGTGGTCACTCAGAGGATCACCCTGATTGCTACATTTGAACTCGAGTTTGACATTAATACTGTATTATGAATATATTTCCGCATTTTTAATACTTTTTTTTTGTTCCAAAGTACTATTTTCCTCGATTTATGTAGGTTCATGCAAAAGAGATGCCAGGAATTCCTGGCCCTAAGACCAAGGGTCTTGGCCTTAGTTTTGCCTAGTTTTCCATGTACATGTGTTGTTGTTTTTGAGCGTAAAAGTTTCTTATTTTTCGAAGCAAGACAACTTTCTGATTTCCTTGTGGCAAGAGAGTATGTTAGGGTCCAGATGAGCACTCCAGAGGCAACAATGCAAGGTCTGTTGAAAGAGTTTCCTTTGAGGGGCCTTCTTTGATATATGTTATTTCCTGGAACTTTCCGTTTGGATTTGGATCCATTTCTTTTCTTGTAATGTGGTCTAATGTGGGTATTTAATCTTTTTCACTAGCTGGTATGCTTGATTGCTCTTTTTTATATATGTATTTCTGAATTTCCTTCACTTGCTTTGTTGAAAGTGCAAAATTAAAAATTAAAAAACAATAATATAAAAATGCACCTATCAGAATTTTGTGTTATAGAATTAACTCATATCTTTTAAATAGTAGTTCAAGGCAAGCTATAGTCAGGTAGAGTCAGTATATCCCTTTCTTAGAGATGTGCATTCATTTGAAATGACATGGGAAAATCAATGGCATGCCATTTCATATCATGGAAAACCCTTCCTGGATGTTTTGCCTTGTAAATCTATTGACTACTGTGTGTGCTAGAGACTCTCTCCAAAGATTTTTCTTATGCCATTTCTTGTGTCTACGTTTTTTTAATATGGTTTGACAGGATCACTTGAGTAGGCTTGGTACATTGCTAGTAGCATGACAGCAACGACCATGCTCTCAGTGGCAATCAGCACAAGTGCATGCCTCTATGGATATCAGGTGCCCTCATGTTAATCATGCCTCACATTAGGGTTCATGATCGTACACTAACTGGGAACTTTCATGGCATGCGTGATAATTGCTCTTAAATGACTTACTCAAAGTCACAAAAAATATCTTTGGGATTTGAACTCTGGATTCCCTAATTTCTAGCCTGCAGCTCTAACCACTAGGAGGATACTCTTACTCCCCCTTCAGCTGAAAAATGTGTGGGATAAACCCAGAGGACCCCCTAGTGGCAAGTAGATGGAACTTTTGTAGACTGCATGGAGCAGCAGTTACAACCCCCAGATCTATGAGAAAACACTGAGGGTAATTTGCATGGTGAACAGCTGCAACCTTAATACCCATGAATGAGCAAAAAGGCACTATGGGTAACCTTGAGGGAGCACCAATTGCATCTTTATGGGGATATCCTAAACAGTGGAGCAGTTTCAACTCTAAAACCACTGGATTTGTGAGAAATCATTGGGGATAATCTGCAGTGCATTGCTGTTACAACCCTAAAAGTCAATGGTACTAGGTTAAATGAGGTATACAGAGTGCTTGGTATTGAGTTCCATATGCTATTTTGTATGCACTTTTACTGAAAGTGGACAAATTGCTGTTAGCAGACTGGATGGGTCATTTATTACGTTACTATGTAGTTTTTGATGGGCTGTGGGGAGGCATTTCCAGAGGTATGATTAGATCTGGGACAAAACATGGTGTGCATCCGTATCATTTTTACATTAACCTGTGCTATTCATCCATTTAGTTATTTTTCCAAGTATGCACATAATTTTCTCCCTTATGGCCACCCACAGAAGGGTAGATGCACTTAACTCCCATATTTCAAAGAACAACCAACAGGAAATTTCTCTTTGAAATGACATAGGCTATTTGCATTAACAATATGTATGCGGTAAAGGCTGGAGATCCCCGGAATATATTAAGTTCTGTCATGGCTTGCATTTTTAGTGAATCTGCTGATAGATTTGAAAGTATGTCTGAAGAGATTTGGAATTTTAAAATCTCGATAAGCTGAGCTGGATAACATCGATGTGCACCTTACTGTAGATGATTCAATAAGCTCTCAGTTTGCCTTCTCCAAGCTTCAAAATGCAATTATCCAGTTTTATCAAGTTCTAGTGAAACATTTGAAGGCAATCATAAATAATATATAAGTATACTACACTTCTTTTTCCATTCATGATAATGAGTATAGGGCCTGATTCCCTTAGGCTTTTCTCCCATTCACTGTCTATGGGAAAAAGCTTTAGGCAAGCAGGCCCTTAGCGTGTGAGAGAGGGAACATTATTTAAATGATTTCAGCTGCATGCTTACTATAACTTATTGGTATAAGTGCATGCTTATGCACTATAGCTGGAAAAGAAAGCATCATGAACCTTACCTTTTAATGGTTTTGGAAGGAAATGAGCTGCAGGCTTATTTTTCTTGACATGATTTCCTTTCATGATTTCACCTTCTTTGTTAAGACCCAAATACCAACCACGGCCAGAGTGCTGTCTATATATCATCGAAGAATATGTCACATAGTAGTTTTCAAATACCGATTCCTTGAACTTGCATTCAGGTGTGAAATGTTCCTGCAAGAAAACACTAGATGAATATCTACAACTCTGATTTTTAAATCTGCAAAGGTCTCAGCTTGCATTTATTCTCTCCAGTCTTCAAAGAGGTTTTCAAACGTTCACAGTCAAATTATGGAGCACTGTTATTTAAAATATTAACTCGGGGTACTGCTCTTTGAGGGAACAATATTTAGTGGTTCAGTTATTAATACACTTATCAAGATAAGTTTACCTGAATATATGGAAGACAATATCGGTTATGTCCCACTGTAAATTTGAACCAGTTAAACGTTTTTTTGATAACTTTAGGTCTGCTATTACTGTGACCCAACTTAACCTGTTGTGTTTGACTGTTCAGATAAATGAAAATCACACTCCCGGTATACCACAATACCGCTTCTACTTATCAGGATGAATTTGTCCAGGCAAAATTAGGGGGGATTGTTAGACCATTGGCTCCCTTTATATACATTCCACATAATGTCTATTTATTTCTTTAGCTGCTTTTCACTGGGTCAAAGTGGTTTACAAAAGGCAATTTTGTGCATATGTGCCGGGAAACACATGCAAAATGTCACTTATAAAATTCTCCATGCGTACAAGTATGTGTGATGCTAAGAACGCATGGACTGGAATGCATGCTTGTAGTAGGCATGTTCAGAGCACATTTTGGAAAGAGCACAAGTGCAGCTGCAATTTACATGTGTACTTTATGATATAAGCGCACTTATGTGTAATTGCGCTTACAGAATCCTGTTCATCCAAAGTGCATGCTGAAGCTACAACGTAGCCCATTTAAAACTAATAGGAGACAATATGTTTTCTCTCAACGCATAATTCAACTCTGGAATTCATTACCAGAGGTTGTAGTAAAAGTTGTTAGTGTAGCTGGGTTTAAAAAAGGTTTGGACAAATTCCTGGAGGAAAGGTCCATAAACCATTAGTAAAGAGGACCGGGGAAATCCATTCTTACCCAGAGATAAGCAATGTAGAATCTGCGTACCTTTTTGGGAACCTGACAGGTACTTGTGACCTGGATTGGCCACTGTTGGAAACAGGATACTGGGCTTGATGGACCTTTGGTCTGACCCAGTATGACATACAGTATCTTATGTTCTTATGTTCACTATGCACTAGCTTCCATGCTTGTGGTTTGAATGTCAGGCCACAGTCGATTACCCAGATAAAGGATTTCAACCTTTATCATAAAACATTTGCCGCTAGTGATATTTTTTCTGGAGGCTTGTATGTCACGTCACTGCAGATTACTAAGGCCTCAGTTTTTTCAGTATTAACAGATAGGTCATTAATGGTACATTAGTCTAAGATTATATCAAAAATTAAGAGCATCTTTAATGACTGGGCTTGGGACAACTTTAAATGGATAATACAATAATATCTTGACATAAAACCAGAAAAGACTGTTTAATTCATGCACTTTACAGTACAGAGAAATCTTGTAAACATTAAATAAGGAAGCAGACAGGAAGGGCCCCCCAGGAACACCAGATTCCAGTTTGTACCACCGTGATAGATCATTTTAAATTCATACTTGCTGTTTTCTACCAGTTAAGAGCCATTTTAACGCAATACTTGCTATACCTAGCCCAGCAAGTCCTTACAACAATATATCTGCACAGCCAGTGTTGAATGCTGCTTTTAGATCAACAAAGATCAGCAAATAAGTAACTTGCACATTTGCAAACCTGTATAATGCAAAGTTCAAAAAATTTAAAAGCAGTGCAATATGTACTCCCTTTTTGTCCTGAAATCAAGTTGCCAATCGTATAACAAATTGTTCTGCTCTAAGAAGTTATCTAGCTGTTCATGAACATCTGATTCCACCAATTTAGCCATGAACTGCAAAGATAGGGGATGGTAATTCCCAAAATCAACAGTAAAACCAGTCACTTTCTTCAGTACTGGTTTTACTGATGCTCATTTAATTCACTGAGCAGGACACTGGATTGCAAGGAAGTATGGACAACGACTGTCAAAAATTTGCTGAATCACTTAAGAATTTAATAGAAATTGAAACCTTAACTAATGGGCAGGTACCACTATGTAGACCCTCAGTTATATTATAATCCAGAGACTTGGTAGGCTGCTTGAACATTTGCCAGGTCACCATACTAGACCAGGAGATGGATGATGACAACACCGGATCCAATGTGGTCAATGGCTTAATAATCTCATCAAGATATTAAGTAATTTCATTTACTGTGGGACTTAGGGCCTGCAGTGGAATGGGCAAGGTAACTAATCTCCTCACCATTATAAGTAACTCAGCTTACTTTGTTCTTTAACTTCCTTTTGCCAAATGGTGAAGAAGGATTCTACACGTCTATCTTCAGGAATTAGTGGACCATTAGATCAACTGAAATGTTCCTGTATCAAACTTACTTTGTTGATGTAGAAGACTGGGGACTTTCACTGGTGATATTGGAGGTAGATAGAGTTCAAATAGGATTTAGCTGCAATTATCTATGCTCAAGCCACAAAGGTTATTTGTAAAGAAAAGGAAATCATTAATATGCCCCCCATGCAGCAAACTGTTTTAGTCCTATTTCCATCATTGAGTTCTAGAAATCTTCAGCTAGACCACCTCCATCTATTTTGTCAAAATAAACATTGATGTCTCTAACCAGAATAACAGAAGATAAGTCATGGTGCAATGTGACCAACCAATCAATGAATAAGGGGCTGTCTTCTACTATTCTACAAGGGGGTAAGCAGACCAGGCAGATCAAATACCTCTCATTCTCCAACAAAAATGATTCAGAATTATGCGTCTGAAATGTCTACAATATCTTAAATATCAAATTGGAGCACTTAATTACCATGACTCTATCCTCCCACCCGCACTTATTCTGTGTGTCTTCCCTCACATTATTATAGCCAATTAATTCCATAAATCAGTGTTAGTCAAGTTACATTATTACATAATATTACTTATTAAAATAAAAAGGGAACATTGCTCCTCGTAAAGATCACGAGGGCAATTTTGATTGTGAATTTAGGATAGCTATCCAGAGGGTCGCCATGAGTCGACTCCGACTCGACGGCACTTAACAACAACAACTTCTGGAGAGAGATCTGCAATTGTGAGTATATACTTCTGGGAATTTTCTGAAAGGACTTCTTTGTATTAAAGCTAATTAATCTGTGAACCCAGTGTTTTTTGTTAAATCAGTCAGGGCCTAGTAGCAGCAGTTTAAGTTTAAATTTAAAACACAGAAGAGAACTTTCTGGTTACATTTCATACCCAGCAGAGAGCTTGTAATTTAAATTTAAGAGTCATTCAGGGCCTAGTATCAGCAAAGTACTTTTAGTTTATATTTAAAACACAGAAGAGAGCTTTATGGTTAAATTTGGAACCCAGCAGAGAGCTTGTAGTTTAAATTTCATAATAAGTCAGAGCCTAGCAGCAGCAAAGAGCTGTAATTTAAATCAAATCAGGATATAACTTATCATAAAAGGCAAAACAGGGTCAGTACTCTCTGAGCAACAAATAAAGTCTTCAAGAGACCTTTACAAAGAGGCCTTCTACCTAGGGGGCAAGAGACCTGTGAAACTTTTTCAATAGGTGTTAACACCAGGTGGCAGGTCAAAAGGCCAATAGGTGTTAACATCAGGTGGCAGGTCAAAAGGCCATTTTGAAAGACTTCTTCTATCCATGCAAGGACTGTTAATCACCCAGGAAATTGGTCACAGCATACCTCAGCAGCACAGGACAGGATACTGTGTAGCAGCCCTCTTTTAATATGTGTTATTTCCTTCCCTCCCCAACACCTACACACCCCTGGGATAATCATAGCTTTATAGGTACTTACACATCGTAAAGGAAAGGAGGTGCTCTCAGGTGAAGCTCATTATCCAAATCAGTCATACACTAAGGACCTGAGATTAATTAAGCTTCAGGTGAACAAGGTATATTAAACGTATTAGGTACAGTTTTATTAGTATAAATATCCACAGCAACCCTTAGTAAGTAAAGAACTTAAAGATCTAAACACAAGCTTAAAACTAAGATGCAGACAGCAGTCCAGCAGCGGGATGGGGACTTTCCAGTCTTTTGCATTGATTGTCACATGTATGATTTTCTCCCAGTTGGTGAGAGGTCTTACATGTGCACTAGGTGCAAGGAGCTCTTTGCTCTTAGGGAACAAGCCCGTTCTCTAGAGGCTAGAGTAGCAGACTTGGAAGTCATAAGAAAGACAGAGAAGTACATAGACGAGACCTACAGGGATATAGTCCTGAAGTCCAACCTCCAGTCTGGCAGCATCCCTGTTGCCATGGAGGAGAGAGGTCACGTGACAGGAGAGCATCACACTGGTGTGGCAGGAAGTGATCCTGTAACTAGGACCTGTCCTCCAGGTGATGTAAAACCCTCTCGCACTGAGGAAGTTTCTCCAGGGCCATGTGCCCATGAGGGAAGGGTTAGGACAGCCGTTATAGTTGGTGATTCGATCATTAGGCATGTAGATAGCTGGGTGGCTGGTGGACAAGAGGATCGCCTGGTAATATGCCTGCCTGGTGCGAAGGTAGTGGACCTCAAGTGCCAACTAGATAAGGTCTTAGATAGTGCTGGGGAGAAGACTGCTGTCTTGATACATGTCGGTACCAATGACATAGGAAAATGTGGTAGGGAGGTTCTGAAGGCTAAATTTAGGCTTTTCGGTAGGAAGTTGAAATCCAGAACTTCCAGGGTAGCGTTCTCCGAAATGTTTCCCGTTCCACGCGCAGGACCCAAAAGGCAGGCAGAGCTCCAGAGTCTCAATGCGTGGATGAGACAATGGTGCAGAGATGAGGGGTTTGTAATTGTTAGGAACTGGGGAACATTCTGGGGAAAGGAGGGGCTCTTCTGAAGGGATGGGCTTCACCTTAACCGGGATGGAACCAGGCTGCTGGCATTAACCTTTAAAAAGGAGATAGAGCAGCTTTTAAACTAGATAATAGGGGAAAGCCAACAGTCGCCCAGTAGTGCATGGTTCGTAAGAATGTATCCTTGAAGGATACTACCAAAAGCAGAGAGGTTCCAAAAAAGAGTAAAGTAGCCCAAATGCCCTCGAGTATGGAGCAGACAGAGCTTAAAGATCCCAAACTACCCATGTCTACCAATAGGCAGATAAATATGAATAAAATACAGTCTCTAAAATGCTTGTATGCAAATGCTAGAAGTCTAAAAAATAAGATGGGATAGTTAGAATATATAGCACTAAATGAGAGGTTACATATGATTGGAATATCAGAGACATGGTGGAAGGAGGACAACCAGTGGGACACTGTGATACCTGGGTACAAACTATATCGTAATGATAGAGCTGATCAAATTGGTGGAGGGGCTGCGCTCTATGTTAGAGAGGGCATTGAGTCAGAAAGGATTAAAGTTTTGCAGGAAACAAAATTTGCTGTAGAATCTCTATGGATTGAAATTCCATGTAAAAAGGGGAAGGGTTGAAATTCCATGTAAAAAGGGGGAGGCAATGGCAGTGGGGATGTACCATCGATCGCCTGGCCAGAATGAACAAATGGATGATGAAATGCTCAAGGAAATCAAGGAAGCTGACAAAAGTTACAGCGCAGTAATAATAATGGGTGATTTCAATTACCCCCAGTATCGACTGGGTCAGGGTCACAGCAGGACATGCTAGGGAGATAAAGTTCCTAGATGAAATAAATGACTGCTTCTTGGAGCAGCTGGTTCATGAACCAACCAGAGGGGAAGCCATATTAGACCTAGTCCTTAGTGGAACACCAGATCTAGTGCAAGAGATAAGGGTGTTGGGGCCACTTGGCAATAGTGATCATAGCATGATCGCATTTGATTTAATTAGTGGTGGAGGGATAGTAAGGGAATCCACAGTACTACCTTTTAACTTTTGAAAGGGAGACTATGATAAAATGAGGAAAATAGTTAAGAAAAAACTAAATGGAGCAGTTGAACTATTAAACTATTTAAGACTAATAAAAGAAAATATTTTTTCACTCAACGTGTAATCAAACTCTGGAATTTGTTACTGGAGGATGTAGTAAAGGCTGTTAGTGTAGCTGGGTTTAAAAAAGGTTTGGACAAGTTCCTGGAGGAAAGGTCCATAAACCATTATTAAGAAGTGACCGATGATATCAATGCTTGACCCAGTACAAGCATTGTGGAACTTGTGTCTCTTGGGGATACTGCTGGGTACATATGACCTAGATTGGCCACTGTTGGAAACAGAATACTGGGCTTGATGGACCCTGGTCTGACCCAGTATGGCATATCTTATGTTCTTATGTTCTTATGTAAAGGTTAAAGACTTACATCAAGCTTGGGTGTTATTGAAAAATACTATCTTGGAAACTCAGACCAGCTGTATTCCACGCTTTAAGAAAAGTGGAAGGAAGTCCAAAAAACTGCCAGCATGGTTTAAAGGTGAGGTCAGAGATGCTGTTGTTGCCAAAAAAGCATCTTTCAGGAAATGGAAAAAAGAGCCAAACGACGAAACCTGGAAACAGCACAAGCACTGGCAAGTCAAATGCAAGGCATTGATAAGGCAGGCAAAGGGAGAATTTGAGAAGAAACTTGCTGCGGAAGCAAAAACGCGAAATAAAGACTTTTTCAAGTACATTCATAGCAAAAAACCTGTGAGTCAGTTTGTCCATTAGATGGTAGAGGGGTTAAAGGGGCACTAAGAGGCGACAAGGTGATAGCGGAGAGACTGAATGAATTCTTTGCTTCGGTCTTTACTGAGGAAGATGTAGGAATGTTACCCATGACTGACGTGGTATTTAAAGGTGCAGAAAAATTGAAGGAAATATTGATACATCGGGAATATGTATTACAACTATTAGATAAACTGAAGTGTAGCAAATCACCTGGGCCGGATGGTATACATCGAGCGGAGTTGAAAGAACTGAAATATGAGATTGCATACCTGCTATTATTAAAATCATCTGTAATACCTGAAGATTGAAGGATTGCCAATATAACCCTAATTTTTAAAAATGGTTCCAGGAAACTACAGACCGGTGAGCCTGACGTCAGTACCAGGAAAAATGGTAGAAACCATCATAAAGAACAAAATTACTCAGCATGTAGATAGTTGAATTATGGTGCTGGTGGCGAATACTGTGTATACCATGGACTGCCTGAAGAACAAACCAGTCGGTACTAGAGGAGATCAAAGCTAAGCTTTCTTTAGAAGCTCAGATGACAAGACTTCGACTTTCATACTTTGGACACATCATGCGAAGAGAGAGATCATTAGAGAATGACATCATGCTTGGCAAGATAGAAGGTCAACGCAAAAGAAGAAAGCCAGCAATGAGATGGATCGATACAATAACAGCAGCTACGGGTACCAGTCTGTCAACAATGAGCCGCCTGACTGAAGACCGAACACAATTTAGGATAGCTATCCAGAGGGTCGCCATGAGTCGACTCCAACTCGATGGCACTTAACAACAACAGATAGTCATGGCCTAATGGGAGACAGCCAACATGTCTTTAGACAAGGAAGATCTTGTCTTACTAATCTGTTATGTTTTTTGAAGGTGTGAATAAACAGGTGAACAAAGGTGAGTCAGTTGATATAGTGTATCTGGACTTTCAGAAAGCCTTTGACAAGGTCCCTCATCAGAGACTTTTGGCAAAACTAAAGAGTCATGGGATAGGAGGCAGTGTACTACTGTGGATCAGGAACTGGTTAAAAGATAGAAAGCAGAGAGTAGGGCTAAATGGTTAATTTTCCCAATGGAGACAGTTGAATAGTGGTGTACCCCAGGGATCTGTGCTGGGTCGGCTGCTTTTTGACATATTCATAAATGACCTTGAAAAGGGAGTAAAGAGTGAGGTTATCAAATTTGCAGATGACACAAAACTATTTAAAGTTGTTAAAACCCAAGAGGATTGTGGAAAATTGATAAATTGGAAGACTGGGCATCAAAATGGCAGATGAAATTTAATGTGGACAATTGCAAGGTTATGCACCTAGGGAAGAACAACCCAAACTATGGTTACACGATGCAAGGTTGCACATTAGGAACCACCACCTAGGAAAAAGATTTAGGAGTCATTGTGGATAGCATGTTAAAACCCTCGGCTCAGTGTGCAGCGTCGGCCAAGAGAGTAAATAGAATGCTAGGTATCATAAGGAAAGGAATGGAAAATAAAACAAAGGATATTATAATGCCTCTGTATCATTCCATGGTGCCACTGCACTTTGAATATTGTGTGCAATTCTGGTCGCCGTATCTTAAAAAGGATATAGCGATATTAGAAAAGGTTCAGAGAAGAGCCACCAAAATCATAAAGGGGATGGAAGGATACTCCTATGAAGAAAGGCTAAAAAGGTTAGGGCCCTTTAACCTGGAAAAGAGACAGCTGAGGGGAGATATGATAGAAGTCTATAAATTAATGAACGGAGTGGAATGGGTTAACGTAGATTGATTGTTTACGTTATCAGAATATAGAAAGACTAGGGGACATGCAATGAAGCTACAGGGTGAACTATATAAGACTAATAAAAGAAACTATTTTTTCACTCAAACGTGTAATCATACTCTGGAATTTGTTAACGGAGGATGTAGTAAAGGTTGTTAGTGTAGCTGAGTTTAAAAAAGGTTTGGACAAGTTCCTGGAGGAAAGGTCTATAAACCATTATTAAGGGACCCAGGATATCAATGCTTGACCCAGTACAAGCATTGTGGAACTGTGTCTTTTGGGGAAACTGCTAGGCATGTATGACCTAGATTGGCCACTGTTGGAAACAGGATACTGGGCTTGATGGACTTTGGTCTGACCCAGTATGGCATATCTTATGTTCTTATGAGTAATCCATATAGGTAAAAGGTCCATGGATCATTTTTCTCATGTACTTTGTATTTATTGACCACATATATAAAGCAATGTACAGAATCACATTCACAACAACACAATATTGCAAACATAGGAATGTGTCAATTCCCCGGTCTCCCACCGCACACCTCTATCAATATCCCCATAAATAAAGCTAATTTTCAGAGGTTCACCAGGTCGTGGTCAACTATGAAGTACCTTGGTATAGAAGTACCCCAGGATTTTAAATCTGCAATATCCACATGTCATATGTGCACATTTTTTCTCTCTACTCCTGGGATAGTCTATTTTTGCTGTGGCTAAAATCTACTCACCTAGTGAAACTAGGCAGCTTGATTTGACTAGTCTGAGGGGTAAAACTTTAGATCCGGAGATCTAGCCAGGTACGGTATCTCTTTAGAATTACTTTGAAAATTATTCTCTGTATGGGACATGCCTGTTTCTGGTATTCTTGGTATATTTAGCATTTAATATATACATGAAAAAGAAATATAATGGATACACATATACATTGCACAGTAAGAGTACCTGGAGAGATGCAGCAAAAACTATGAGCCAGAAAAGTAAAAATACAAATGAAAGAGTTATTTAGGCAATATTATCCCCTGCTTAGAAATTGCATTTTGGTAAAACAGTAACATGGGAGATATTTATAAATAAGGATCAAATGGCCTATTCCGTCATTTCCATGTTTCTTATTTAATAATTTCTCTGGTCCTCTATCACGTTGAGTAGAAAGGCATTTAAATTCATTTCCCTTCAGATTATGCCTCTCCATCTGCAGCCTTCCATCTTTCTGGCTTTGGCTACTGCCTTGTCATATTGTTGTGCTACCTTGGGATCATCAGACGATCATCCCAAGCTCTCTGTTCTCATTGATGCAGATCAGTATCTTAGCCTACTATTATCTACTGTTTCCATGGATTCCTGTTTCCCAAATGCATGATTCCACTTTACTGAAGTTTAACAATCCTGAAAGGAAAACAACCAGATGGGTGAAAGAGATCAGCTTAAAATATCTTAGTTTTGAATTTAGAATTTAAAATTAGGAAAGAGTCAGGGAAAAGTCTGCTAATTCAGGGCTAGTCTAGCTATGCCAGAAAATATAGACTAAGCCATAGTCTTTACCAGTTTTAGTGCATCTCAACTGCACTGTACATTACTGTTAACAGAGCCCTGTCTGCAGTTACCTGCTTTTCTAACCTTGTACTTTGGTATTAAGCTACTATAAGACATCCCTGTTGCTTCTGTTTTCTCTCTAATTTAGACCTGTCTTAATTTGAAATAAATAAATGACTATGTTATTGCTTGTTAAAAGCTTAACTAAAATGTGTTGGCTTTGTGTTAAGAGAGGAATCAAAACATTTGCTTTATTTTTGTCTTTGCAAAAGAAACACATCTTTCAAAAACTAGAGTACCAGATGGATGGCGGAAAAGGCCGTCATGACATTGGATTGTAGGGTGTTAATTGCAGAGCTGTCCACTGATTCTGGAACTGTCTGTTCTATTAAGAAAGGAGTGGTAATATTTTTAGGCATACGTACATTTGTCTTTCCTGTAGCTATACTAAAGGCATTTTTTGCAAAATTCAATAATATAACAAACAGTGTAGTCTCCTAAAAAGTCATTGGGCACTAGCCAACTTCAGCAACCTAATTACAGGTACACCGAAGTCAAGGGATCTGCAGCAGAAATCCATGAAAGCAGCATATTTATACCTAACTTCCAAATTTCAGACATATTTTGGCAGATACTGATTTATTATTAATTCTCATTATCTTTGGGTTGCAGGCAGTATATTGTAAATACATTGAATCAAATCAAATTAAAAACAATTGAGTTGAGATTTATTCTGCCTAAGTTATTCAAAGTATCATTTCCCAGTCATTTACAAATGTAATCTGACATACTTTTATGTCCTGCAATAGATGAGTTAAAGAGGCTATTGTTAAGCGCTGTTGAGTCAGTGTCGACTCATGGTGACCCTCTGGATAGCTGTCCTAAACTGTGTTCAGTTTTCAGTCAGGTTGCTCTTTGTTGATAGAGTAGCATCCATAGCTGTTGCTATTGTATTGATCCATCTTATTGCTGGCCTTCCTCTTTTACGTTGACCTTCAACCTTGCAAAGCATAATGTCTTTCTCATGATCTCCCTCTTTGCATGATGTATCCATAGTATGAAAGTTGAAGTCTTGTCATCAGAGATTCTAAAGAAAGCTTTTGTTTGATCTCTTCTAATACTGACTGGTTTGTTCTTCAGGTAGTCCATGGTATACACAGTATTATTTGACAGCACTATAATTCAAAGGCATCAGTTTTCTTCCTGTCTATCCTTTTCAATGTCTAACTTTTGCATCCATATGATGTTCTTGAAAATACCATGGCTTGGACAAGTTGAATCTTTGTATGGAGAAAGACATCTCTGCTCTTGAGAATCTTGTCTAGGTCTTTCATAGTCATTCTGCCAAGAACAATGTGTCATCAGATTTCATTGATTGCTTGTCATTTCTTTATAAATTATTGATCCAAGCACATTAATGTTGTCCTCTATTTCAATTTCTTCTCCATCAACGGAAAAAAAATAATAGTCAATCATAAAATGTTTTCTGGTTGAATTTGAATTGCTGGAGTTTCATCATACATATTTTTGAAAGAAAAAGTAAAGCAGTGTGGTCAAATGTGAAACACTCTGCTAGTATTTGAATGAAAGACAGTATATAAAGTGAAATAATAAATCAAGGACCATAAAGCTAAGATGTTGAATGATGCAAAAAGATCAAGAAAAGGTGGAAAGACTATACAGAGTTATTATATGATAAAGATCAAGTGGACCAACAGCCTTTTCAACCTGTACATTATGATCCGGAACCTTTGGTGATGAAAGAAGAAGTTGAAGCAGCATTGAAAGCCTTATCAAAGAAGAAAGCACCAGGCATTGATGGCATTTCGATTGAAGTATTACAGCAATCTAATGCAGCTGTCACCATACTTACAAGGCTCCAACAGGAAATTTGGAAGACAACATCATGGCCAACTGACTGGAAAAGATCTGTGTTTATACCAATACTAAAGAAATGTGATCCAACTGACTGTGGAAATTATCACACAATCACTCTGATCCCATATGCCAGCAAGATTCTACTCAAGATTATTCAGCAGAGACTACAACCATACCTGGAACGAGAAGTGCAAGCAGGGTTCAGGAAAGGGAGAGGAATGAGAGACATTATCACAGATGTGAGATGAATCCTTGAAAAGATTAAAGAATACCAAAAGGATCTCCATATGTCTTTTATTGACTACAGCAAGGCTTTTGAATGTGTAAACCATGAGAAACTCTGGGCCAGATTAAGGGGTATGTTTACTAAACAGCGCTAATGGCGCAGCTGCAATGTTATCGTGCAATAATGGTGCATTACCGTGCGAGAACGTCACGTATCGCGCGATAATGTCTCCGGCAGCGTTAAGGTGCGCAGAGGGTGGAGTAAGGCTTCCCAGAGGGTGGAGTACGGCTCCCCAGGGGTGGAGATAAGGGGTCAATGGGCAGAGAGTAGGCGGGGAGAGGCTTCAGGCACACTAACGCCATGAAATGAAGGTCTGAAAATTAGCGCCAATGAAAACCTCGCGTTAGAGGCACATTTGTAGGACAGAGAAACCATTTCAGTCAGCATTGTTCAGCAAAGGCAGGGAGACCCAGAAAAGTGATAGTAGTGATACATGTGCAGCAACCAAAAAGGCAAAACCCAGATATAATGACGAGAACCAAAAGTGAAATCCAAAACACCGAGCTGGCCAATAGAACAAATAATGAAAAACGGTAATGAACACAACCTATAAAGAATAAAAAGGACGAGCTCACCTTTGGAAGGGTCAGTCCTCAGTCCCCCTACAAAGTGAATGTCCCAACATAGAAATAGTGCTGATGAGGATTTTCTGTGGTGTGTATGGGATACCTTGCTTTTGTGGCTTTCACATGTGCAGCAACAGCAGAGTGGGCATGTGGGAAAGGGCGCTATGGTGATGGTGTAAATGGGGTACAGGGGGCTGCATGCGTCACATGCAGTGGGCCATCTGGGGCACAGTGTGGACTAGGCAGATTCCTACCTGGCACATAGGAATGTAGAAGCAGAAAACCAGCAAGACAGCAATTGACCAAGGGCAAATATGTCCACGAGTGTGTGTCCCAGTGTCCCAGGGGACAGTACCCAGCAAGTACCCCAAAGGGCACATAACATTGGCAGATGGTGCCGGGGGGAAGCGTGGATGTCTATGCAGGCACCCCTACCCCATATCACGCACCATAGGCAGCTGCCTACCGGCACACTGGATGACCTGGGACTGCGCACCACCAGCATCACCGGCATGTCAGCATGGTGGCGGAGGGGGCAGTGGCATCTGCCCACAGCAGACCATGGCCAAGACCCATTTAGGTGGGTGCCGTGCACTGCAACAGACAAGGTCTGTCTGATGAATAGTCATGGTATCCCCAGGGAATGATCTGTCTCTGTGGCAACAATTTGGTGCAGTACACACAGCCAGTGTGTTCAGGGGCAGAAGGTCATAGGTTTAAGTCTAAGCTGTGGCTCCTGAAAACCATGTCCCTATATTTTACCCACCACTAAACCATGGTAAGAAAGACGGAACCTTTATTGCAGATAAAATAAACATGCCATAAACGCCTATTTTTTACCCTACAGAGCACAGACACCACAAACATGTGCAATCCGTAGAGCAGAGTTTCCCAACTGCAGTCCTGGAGGGCCAAACACCATTCAGGTTTCATGCTGTCCCTAATAAATATGCCTGTGCTGCATTTGTATGCACCGCCCCCATTGTATGCAAATGTATCTCATGCATATTCATTAGGGACAGCATGAAAACCTGAACCGTGTTTGGTCCACCAGGACCAGTGTTGGGAACCTCTGCCCTAGAGCAGCGGCCAACAGAGGCACAAACACCCACACCCAGAGGCTCCACTATCCAAAGCCTCATGGAGAGTCACGCTGTTGGGCCCTGTGCGGAGCAGCATCTCCCAATACTAGCACCTGCATACCTTAGCAATGCCGTCCTAAACTTGGGAACACGTTACACATATATCAAAAGGTTGCTATGATTAATGTCAGATAACAAATCCAAAGTTAAACACAATTTGTCAACAGAGATTCATCATAGCAACCTTTCTGATATCTGTGGAGTGTGTTTCAGTTTTTGTTTCTGACAGTGTTTACCACCCTGGGGACTGACCCCAACAGTATTGCATGCCATAGCAATGCCCGCACTGTGCCCAGGACTGATGTGGCGGCCAGGGCTACCAAAAACCTCTATATTTGCACAATGCTGGTATAGGTGTGGGAGTGTGTGTATGTCTATCCAGTGTTTTGTGGCTGCCTACACCTTACTGAGCCCACACTGCTTGCACTGTTTCCAATGTTAGCCTACCATTGTGCATAATGAGGAGCAAGGTACTGTGGGTATGGCCCGGACAGGGCGGCCTGGGCAGGATGCATGTGCACAGGGCATAGGGCAATGGCTGGGACATTGTACTGCCCGGCCACCACCTGCAAGTACAGGGTGGCCACAGCATGTCATGCTGGGAGGTCACTCTCACCCTGACTGAGCAGTGACCATGGCATGGCTAGTTTCCCCCATAGTGCTATACAGTATTTCTTCCAAGTAATATCTATGGGTTCCCTTTTCTGGGGCCCAGTCACTGACATACCTGCTTGGTGTGTGTGCTCACATCCCATTTTTGGATGTACACAGTTCCTCCAGGAACATGCACTATGTACTAACTAACAGACTGTCTGCAGTTAGCATGTGTATGACTGGAACATGGTGCAGTGGGTGGAGACTGACTGTGCCTTCTGCTGGTGAATTTCAGATAGGCGTGGGGGCAGCTGAGCTTTTCCAGGCCTACTTCACATGTAATGCGTACAGATCTGCATTGACTGCCCTGTAGGGTGCCCATTCCCCAGCAGGACTGGGGTTGATGGTCCCCTCTACTGCTACCATTGCAGAGATGTAGAATGTGGATCTGTTGGTGGGGGTTCCTGTCCCCATCCTGACCCACAGAGGGCGAGTTGGGTGTTGCCACATAATCCGCTTTACGGTCCAAACACCACCCTTCACTTATAACGTGACCATGGCACCCACCCAGGATATGTACTATTCTGGGTGCATCATAGTCCACAAGGGCTGGACCTGACTGGGAAATACAGATGGACACAGGTGTATCCTAGGTTTGTCTGAAGGGACTACCCATCACACACTGGCACTGATGGGGACCTGCAGCTCAGCCTACCTCAGCCAAGCCAGGTGCTGCGGACCTTGTGCTGGGCGCCCCATCTCACCCTCAGGGTGAGCACAGGAACCGCACAATGTCACGGTCTGTAGCTACTCTGTGGCAGTAACACACACGGTCAGTTCCCCCCTACTAGGCCGGGGTGCTATAGAGGCACATACCCCATCTTGTGATCAGATGTAGGCTGCTCATCTGCATTTGCAGTGCATCATGAGTACGGGTGGGTTTACCCTATCCTGGTAACCACAGCAGACAGTTGTGTGGTGACCTGCAGTCTTTCTGTAGCCAGCCAGTGATGTGTTAGATGTTATAGAGATGTAGCCCACTGGTTATGTCAATGACTGCGGAGGCAGAGATCATGGCTTTGATCCCACAGTGGTGTTATTTAATATGGCTGTCTGAGGCATTTCCTTTTAATTTAAATCAGTGCTGCCAGCAAAAACACCCTCACAGTGCCGTAGCCTAAGGCGCCCTGTAAAGTGCCCCATAAGGTGCCCTATAAAGCGCCCTATAGGGCACATTGTAAGGTGTCTTGGTGGACAGGGCACTTTATAATGTGCCCTTTGGAGTGCCTTATAGGGCGCCTTATGCGGCACCTTAGGTTACGGCACTGAGGGTGTTTTTGCTGGCAGCACTGATTTAAATTAAAAAAAGGAAACGCCTCAGACAGCACTGATTTAAATTAAAAGGAAATGCCTCAGACAGCCTTCTTACATAACCCCACTGCGGAATCAAACCCATGAATTCCATGGAGTGGAGGAGTGGCCTAGTGGTTGGGGCAAGGTACTTCAGGCTGGAAGGTCAGGGGTTCAAATCCCACTAGAGGACAGCAACCTTGGGCCAGAAGGACTGGGGTTACTAGTCCCACAGGTGCTCCTTGTGGTCTTGGGCAAGCCACTTAACCCTCCATAGCCCATGTTCCCTGTAAAATAGTTATCTCCAAGTTATAATGCCCTGTTCAATGTAATTTCAGTTTGTTCAATGTAAACCGCACTGATGCAGAATAGCACTGTATATAAGAGAATATAAATAAATGATCTCTGCCTCTGCATTGCAGTAAGGCTACATCTTTATTGCTTCTAACACTGTGCTGGCATGAACTCAGGGTTAACGCGCGTTAATGTGCCACGGCACCCACTATTGCGTGATACAGATTCTTGCTACCTTGCCGCTGGAACGCCCACTCCTTATATGGCATTCTTCACATTATCGCTGCAACTAGCGCCAGTAACATTAAGATGGTTTAGTAAACACACCGCTAAGAAGCATCCAAGATGATGTCTCTCGTTCCTTGCCCTTTCCTTGCAGTTCAGGCAGTTGTCGTTTCAGGTATGGTTGTAGTCTCTGCTGAATAATCTTGAGTAGAAATTTGCTGGCATTTGGGATCAGAGTGATATTGGGATAATTTCCACTGTCAGTTTGGGTCACCTTTCTTTAGTATTGGTATAAACACAGATCTTTTCCAGTCAGTTGGCCATGATGTTTTCTTCCAAATTTCTCGTGACAGCCTTTTAAGTATGGCGACAGCTGCATCAGATTGCTGTAATGCTTCAATGGGAATGCTATCAATGCCTTGTGTTTTTTTCTTGGATAAGAATAGGCCTTCTAAAATAGGCACCTATGAGGGTTATTTCAGAAGCATCCCTATGTGTAAGTAGTGGCTTTTAGACTAGCTCATGTACATGTGCAAACAGTTATTTTAGAAAGCTGCTCTTAATTCGTGCTGATCCATACCATGCAGAGGGTGCAAGGAGGAATGTAAGGGCAATGCAGAAATGGCGAAGGAGGATACTACACTGGGGAGACAGGTCAGATGTTAAAGGAAAGAATCAGTGCACATTGGCATGGGGGAGCATTTCTTAGGACCAGAGAACTGCATCAATGACCTTATAATCAGGGAATTGTAAGGGAACTTTTAAACAAACCAGGAACAAGGCTATTGATGTTCAAATGCTCAGATACCTTGAAACTAACAAGAAAGGAATTAAAACAATTTGGGTTTTTCGGCATATGTATCCACGCTATTATAAATAATAAAATTATACTGCCTGTCACCTTCTATCACCCATTCATCTCCTCCCCCCCCCCCAACATACACACCCACCTTTTACCCTTCATACGCTCTGTGGAATGATTTTTATAAATTATTTATATATTCTAGTATTGCCAGATTTTGCTTATATTGTCCTGATTTGAGGAAAAATATTTAGCTTCCAAAAGCTAGTAAAGAAATGTATTATTAGTTCAATATAAAAATGAGCCACCATATATTTCTTTAAATCTTTATTTCTATGAGAGAAAAGGAGTAGAGGGTTAACAGGTTCACATGTCATCCACAGCAGAAGGAATTGTAGATCAGATAGCTGTCAGGTGACACTGGGAGATGAAGAGCCATCTGGCAGACGGCACTGAAAGGTTCGCAAGCTAACGCTAACTATGTTTGTTCGATATTGCTGTTGTTCTTCTCTGAGATAATAGCAAAAAGAAAAAGAGAAACTAAAGTGGCTCTCAAGAGAGCTGTTCAGCCCTTTTATAGCTGAATATTCTTCTTTCTTTCATTGATTTCTTTAGTTTTAATTGAACAGGAAAATTTGGGTTTCAGCTTTTTCAGCTCCTTGGCATTATTCTGCACCTTCAGCCCCTATCTCTTGGGACACAGAACAACAATACATTGAAACATGGACACAGTCCTTTCCAAGATTTTTCAGCTTTTACAATGTCTTCAAATGGGACTTTATTTTAGAGCAGGTTTTAGTGCAACACAGGTAATACAGAATGCAGAGAAATGTCCACCAAATATGCATGGAAAATGCAGTTAACACACATCCTAAAAACAGCACAGTATATTAAAGGGGATACTCAGCATGTAAAACTGCAGTAATGCGAGGCCAGGCACACCTAAAGGGGCTGGCCCACAACCCGGGCTGCAGACATGGAGGGACAGGTGAAGAAAGGCAGGGTCGGAGGCAGGTATAAGAAGCGGGGACAGAGGGTGCGACCCCCTCTTTGCCCCCAGAAGCGTGCAGCATGCTCTAAGCAGCAAGCAAGGCAAAGCAGTCTGGAAGCAACCCCAATGGCTGGAAGCAACCACAGCAGATAACCACAACAGCATTGAAGCAGTCAGCCGAAAACAGACAGGACTGACAAGTGCCAACTTAAAAGCATGATCGCGAAAGGCCTGATAACCATAAGTGCTTTCCGTTACCCCCCGCCCCCCCAAGGAAGGAAGTCAGCTCATGTTGGGGATACTCCAGCGGCCTTGGCGACTCTCCGTTGTTATTTTCAGAAGAGGGAGAGCCAAAAGAGACGATCAGTGGGACAAGCTGCCAGGGGAATCCATTGGTGGAAGAGGCCGCCATGTGGAGCAGGTCGGGTGGACTTCTGTTTCTGGTGCCAGCATCGGGGGCCTGCCGGGGGAGCCGCGATCAGTCTCTCACGACATCAGAGCAGCCGCAGAGCTGGCGAAAGCCTTGCCCTGTCACATGGTGGAGCTGCTGTAGCATTTGCATGGTTTCCTTCACAACCGGGGACACAGTATCTCAGGACATCAGAGCAGCCGCAGAGCCAGTGAACGTTTTGCCCTGTCACGTGGTGGGGTAGCTGCAGCATTTGCATGTTTCCTTCACAACTGGGGACATAGTTTATGCTCCAGAGTAGGGGCTGAAGCACTAGCAGGGTGCCAATAACTTGTGCTCCTCCCTCCCTGCATAAGGGGAGAGCGCATTGGGAAAGGACCACCTAAAAGAGTGCAGAGATCCTGAACAGGCAGACTCTGAACAGGCATGGTGGCAAAGAGTTCAAACAGAGAGAATAGAGGGCAGTAGCAGCCTGCACAAAAAGTAAATAAAAGGCAATAGCAGCCCGCAGCAGGCAAGAGGAAGGACAGCAGGACAAGGACAAAGGACAATGGGCCAGCACAGAAGAAACAGAGGATGGCGAGAGCACCACTGGCAGACCAAGCGAATCAGGTTGAACTGCCACAGAGTACTGCCTGTGCGGGCAGGTGGGGTCAATCCTACAGTGTCAGTGGGGCAGCAGCTGGTGCAGACTGTCCAGATGGGCAACAGATAATTCTGGACATCGGAGAGATATACACCAATGAGAATGGTGGCCCGCAACATGAAGAGCAGGACATGTGTGACCTCATAAACACAGTGAGGGCCTTGGCCACTGACCACAGAACAGGACGTGTGCAGTCTCTCCTAAGTTCACTTGAGGAACCGCAAGGCCCATCACAGGAGCAGATGGGGCTGATGGTACACCCATCACAGGAGCAGACGTGGCTGACAGAACACCTGATGCTGCCCGGGCAGTGGGGTGAGTACTCACAACTTTCTGAGATATTGGGGGGGTACGGGACAATTAGGTTGGGAAAGGGGCACAAAGGGTGTTAAAGAGATGGGGAAGCTGACAGGGGTGGTCGTAGAGGAGTGAGGAGGCATAGCGATGCCCAAATTGCGGTCCAACAACCCGATGGGGGGGGCAGCCTATCACCCCCTCCGGCCCTGACGGAGAGGCAGGAGTGACAGTGGTGCAGGTATGGGGACAAGGGAGGTCTGGCGGAGGAGACGGTCAAAAGGACATTCGGGGTTTGTTGCAGCTTCTGGTATCTAAGGTGGCTAAGGTCAGCCAGCCACAGAATGGAGGGAGGATAGGCTTGGGTGGCATGACATGTAGCATGGCTCTGGCAGCGGAGACCATACCCAGGGAAGTGCAGAGTGTGGCCATGACAACACCATCCATGCCCGTTACAGCACAGACCGTGGCCCAGGCAGCGTCGCCCATGCCCTCAAGCAGATCAGGCGGGGGCCTGGGCAATGCCCCGCACACAGATGGTAGTAACTCTGGATTAGGGGCACGGAAGGAAGGAAGACAGAGTCCTGGTGTCCGAGGCAAAACTACCTGAGTACACTTGTCTCACCAACAAACTCGACAGTCACGTACCACTTGCCCAGAGAGAAAAGATATGGAGAGGCAAATATATCGATATATTCTCCTTGCTGGTCAGGCAGAATGACATTCACTGTGACTGCGTGGGTTGCCATAGTAAATGTAAGCTGGCTAGTCGGAAGGTGGATAGTGTGCTGCGGACAATAGCGAATTGGTGCGCCACCTTCCATATACTAGCCAGCGTGATAGGCGAAAAAAAAACCAGAACAGTGCAGGGGTTTAAATACCTGGCTTGCATTTGCAAGGAATACAGAGTTTATGGAGGCAATGAATGGCTGGAGTATGATGAACAATTCCATAGAAACATGATGGGGTACAAAGAGCTTAGCTGGGAGATGAAAGACAGACCTCTGGATCCGGCTAATGACACAGGGCCAGAAGGTTAGCCGGGTCAGCTCATTAATGCTGCAACAGTGGCTGAGTAGAAACGTGGGGCTGCTGCAGCCCTTTCAGGGGGAGAACAAGTTCACCGCTTGGGAGAATACCCTCCCATTGCTTGCCACAGGCTCATGCAAGGGTATATTCAGATTATTTAATGGGGGTGCATGTAGATTTGGCAATACCTGTAAATACAGGCAAGCATGTGCAATCTGCAGTGAAGGGCACTATCAAAGCAGCTGCAGCAAAAGGATGGGGGGGGGAGGGCTGCAATGAGGGTGTTGAGTCGGAGAGGCTTGGCCGGGCCTCCACACTGATCAATGTGGATGCCCTGTGGCGGAGGCTGGTGGGATATGATTGCCAGAAGGCAATTTGGTTAGTTCATAGTTTTAACGGTGGTTTCATTATTCCCTATAATGGGCCTCCTGGACCACGCACAGCCGGGAATTTGAGATCCATGGTGGAAAAGGGTGGGACAGTGCAAAAGAAGATAGATAAGGAATGGGCATTAGGGAGGGTAGCTGGGCCCTTCATGGTCAGGCCGATGCCCAACCTCATTGTATCACCATTGGGCCTGGTCCCAAAGAAAGAGCCAGGCCAGTTCAGGCTCATACATCACCTTTCATACCTGGATGGAAATTCGGTGAATGACCACTTAGAGCAGGAGGCCTGCTCAGTAAAATATGCATCAGTGGATCAGACCCCATGCCTCCTAAGGGCACACGGGAGCAAGGCATAGCTGGTCAAGACAGACATGGAGGCTGCCTTCCGGCTGCTGCTGATCCACCCATCAGGTTTCCACTTGCTGGTTTTCCATTTTGTGGGTCGATATTAATTTGACGAGTGCCTCCCTATGGGATTCTTTGTGTCCTTTGAGGAATTCAGCTCGGCTTTACAATGGATAGTGGAGAAGGAAATGGGGGGGGGGGACAATGTCATTCACTACCTGGATGACTTCTTACTCCTAGCCGGTGATGAACTATCCTGCACCAGGAACCTGCGGCCTTCCAGCAGATAGTGGAGGAGCTAGGGACCCTTTAGCGGTGGGTAAGACGAAGGCCCGGTGCAATGCTTGTCGTTCTTAGGGATTGAGATCGACACGGTGGCTATGGTGACCCGGCTGCTGGCTGAGAAACTGGCAGACCTGAAGTCCGCAGTGCGTTTGACTGCCTCAGACAAGAAAGTCATGCTGCGGCAGATGCAGTCCCTGATGGGGCTCCTAAATTTTGCCTGCAGGGTCATGCCTATGGGCAGGGCATTCAACCGGCACTTGGCAGACTCTACCAAAGGCATCCGCAAGGGACACCACTTTCTCAGGGTGGACACAGCCACCCGTCAGGACCTGGAGGTATGGCAAGAGTTCCTGGTGAAGTATAACAGTAGGAATATATGGAGGGAATCCCCGCTCCAAAATAAGGACCTGGAGTTGTTCCCTGACGCTTCTGGCGGCATGGGTTTTGGGATCTCTTTTAAGGGACGTTGGTGCCAAGAGAGATGACCTGAGGAATGGCACAGGAAGGGGTGATCAGGGATATCATGTTCCTTGAAATGTTTCCCATAGTGATAGCGCTGGTGTTGTGGGGCCCATACCTGGAAAACAAGAAAATTGTTTTCTGATCTGTTAACACTGCGGTGGTATATGTGATAAACAGACAATCAGCTAGGGCCCCGAGGGTCATGAGGTACTTAGGAAACTGGTGTCGCTAAGTCTGAAGTTTAGTGCATACATTACAGCCAGTCATATGCCAGAGGGCTCTGTCTAACTTTCAGCTTCACTGCTTCAGGCGCCTCGTCCCAGTAACATCCTCTATGGTGAGCTGCATACCGGCAAAGATGTGGAGTTTTGGATGCGGAGCACCAGGAGAATGTTAAGGGCATCCTTGTCTGACAGCACCTGGAAGGTATATTGGCAAGCCTGGGCTCAGCTCCAGATCTTCGCTGAGTGACGGGCTTCAGCCCATTAGGGGGAGTATTGTTGGGCCACTTACTCAAATCCATAGCGGACTTAAGGGAGAAGGTGCCTCACTGCGGCATGCTAGGCTGATACTGTCAGGGGTATCTTTCTTTTTGAAGGTTGGGGGGTGGAAGGATACCACAAAAGAGTGATGGGGTGAAGGTGGTGATGGCGAGCTGGTTATGGGAAGTTACTCCACAGCTGGATGGGCGCAGACCCTTCACGCTGCGTATGCTGATGGAAGTCATACGAAAGATGCCGGAGGTAGCAAGGGATGGTTTCGAAGAGAAGCTGTTTAAAGTGACCCTGCTGATTATGTTCTTTAGTGCCTTCAGGGTGAGTGAGGCATTCCCCTGTGGCTGGGAGCACCAGAAGATATTCCACCATAGCCTTTACCGGGCATAGGTCGCCAAATCAGGTAGCATGCAACCACATTGACACACCCTTGCGGCCTTGGTCAGTTTTGGATCTCCACAATCTCAGCCCAATCCTGCTTTCTCCTATGGTGACATCCACCACTCGTAGTGGGGATGCCACTATAGAGGGCACTGCACTATGAGCGGCGGATGTCATTATAGAGGAAGGCAGGGTTGGACTGAGATTGGGGAGATCCAAAACTGACCAAGGCACAAGGGTGTGTCGATATAGCTGCACGCTACCTGATTTGGCGACCTATGCCCAGTAAAGGTTATGGTGGAATATCTTCAGATGCACCCAGCCACAGGGGGCCCCCTATTGTGACACAAGGATGGCTCCTGTTTGTCTCAATTTTAATTTAAAGCAATGTGGCTACAGGCCCTGGTGAGAGATGGTTTCAACACTGCTGGCATGACCCTTCATTCATTTAGAATAGGTGCGGCCACCACTGCACACAGTTTGTGTTTTGGGGATGCCCAGATTCAGAAAATAGGGAGTTGGGCGTCCAACAGGTTCAGGTTACAAGTCAGGTAGCGGTGAAGCTTATTAGCCTAAGAACCCCCTACCTCTTCTTGTCTCGTAGGTAGCGGTAGAACCACCATTTGGATAGTGGGACATCTTCTGGGCATGCAGGAGAGCGATGCTTAGCCAGTACAGAACACAGTTTGGTTTTGCAAGAGACTCCATGGATATCTAGTGGCTAGGCAAGTGTGGGTTGCTGTGAGACCAGCTGAGGCCTATGGTAAGACACCGGCTGGGTGCGAGCCGACTCCCGGACAATCATCGTCCTGCATCTGGGCAGCAATGACTTGGTGGCCACCAAGGGAATTTACCTAATCATCAAGGTCAAGAGGGATGTTGCCTGGATACACTCTGAGCTGGGGTCAGTCATCATCTGGCCCCACATGCTACCCTGACAAAAGTGGATCGGAGCGATCTGGCATGTAGAGATTGAGAAAAGCAGGACGAAATTGAACACGGAGGTAGGGAACTTTGTGCGGGCCCTTGGGGGGAGGGTGGTCAAGCAAGAGGGCATGTGACCAGGGGCTCAGCAGTGTATGGGGGGATGGGGTATACCTTAAAGACATTGGTTTGGATGTCTTTAATGGCGTAATAGCGTAAGGCGGTTGGCTCAGTTCTCACTATAGGGTGAGTCGGGTGATGGCCCTCCTGGTGGCGGGACCTCACCGACAAAAGGGGGGAATACCAAGGCCTGGAGGGAGGCTCAGGTACTGGTTTGGGGTGCCTGGGCCCAATGATGGGAGGTCAGGTACCAAGGAGCAGGTGTCTGGGCTTAGGGATGATTAACAATGAAAGCATAAGAGAACCCGGGCGCCGACATGGAGCGATGTCTAAGTCATGGGGTGGGCCTAGGTGGGAACGGACAATGGTTGGGTGGTACTCCTCCTGGGTGGGATAGCCATCATGCCCACGTGGGGGTGTGGTAAAAGGGTACTGTGTGTTATGTTAAAAGTTTGGGGGCACTGTTATGTAAGCTGTGGACGTTTATTCCCAGCATTAAAGTTGTTTGTATAATGACAGTGGTATGTCTGGTGCTTGGAGGGAAGAGGGACGGGAATAAAGGGAGAGACCGAAAAGAGTGCAGCATGCCTGTCTTGTGCATGTGTGCTAACCAAAATGCATCTGCGTTGAACTCTGGCATGCTTCCATACACAATTCATTAGCCTGGTAAATTTATGGCTAACTCGGAAAATGCATGGACAAGGTTAGTTCACGTAGATCGATTGTTTACGTTATCAGAATATAGAAAGACTAGGGGACATGCAATGAAGCTACAGGGTAAACTATTTAAGACTAATAAAAGAAAATATTTTTTCACTCAACGTGTAATCAGACTCTGGAATTTGTTACCGGAGGATGTAGTAAAGGCTGTTAGTTTAGCTGGGTTTAAAAAGGTTTGGACAAGTTCCTGGAGGAAAGGTCCATAAACCATTATTAAGAAGTGACCGAAGATATCAATGCTTGACCCAGTACAAGCATTGTGGAACTTGTGTCTCTTGGGGAAACTGCTAAGTACATATGACCTAGATTGGCCACTGTTGGAAACAGAATACTGGGCTTGATGGACCTTGGTCTGACCCAGTATGGCATATCTTATGTTCTTATGTTCTTATGTTCACTATCAATTAACTATGGAGGAGAGATCAGGTCTTCCTCCTCTTCCCTCAGTAAACACCCTTTCATACTGCCTTTGATCCCACTACCTCCCCAACACGGCTTCCGATGATCCTCTCCATCTAAAGCTGTTTTTTATCCCTCCTCCTTTCGATGGTGCATCTGGTTGACACATCACTGAATAGGGATTGGTTCCTTTTCTAAAAGTGCCATTGAAGGAACCAGTCATTGCTGAAGTGTGGTAAATAAACAAATGAATACTATCACTTAGTATTCAGCTGCTCAGGAAGAAGTAAGAGCCTCTTCTCCTCCAACTGGGCTTTGTGAGCAGTAATGAGGGTTTGGGGGGGTTCAAGGATGGGAATTTGGCACAATTTGTTTTGGAAGATGATGGGAGAATTGGTGGCAAGCCTCAGTCTGCTGAATATTTTTGATATCTTGGAATGCTGGGGGTATGCACACATCCACTACTATTTTCTTTTTTGTATATCTGGGGTCCGAGTAAGTGCATGCCTACTACAATTTTGCCCATATGTCTCTGGTTAGGAGGGGGACCACTCATCCTCTATAAATTGTTTTACATCAGGGGGCAAGAGGAAGGGTTAATCTTTGTATATCTTGTTTATCAGATGTACATGGTCCATTATATGGCTAGCAGCTGAATATTGCCAATAGGTGCATAACTTTGGGCCCTGCCTCTTGAACACCCCAAACCTGCCTATAGTTAAACAAATAAAATTTGACTGTACATCAACTTTTACAGCAACATTTTTTGTTTGCTGGCTCAGGAAATTTAAATTAAAGCACTGGCAGCTGACATATCAATGTGCTTGATTAATGACCCTAGTGATACACACAGCACACTCATCTCATACCATATCATCTACTACTATTGTCTAATTTTCAGAAATTAACTATTTCTTATCCCAAACAATATTATTTAATTCCATCTATTGTTTATGGAACTGGAAACCAGAACTAGGTCTTAGTTAAATGATAAACAAAGAATTCATGTTGTATTTTGTATAGCGTCAGCATAACACGTTTACGGTTTTACTTCGTTCCATGTGACCTACTTACTTTGAGGTTGGAAAATTAGAATTATTATGTTGCTCCCCACCTTAAGATGCCGCAAGATAATATAGAGAGCAAAGAGCACCTTTTGAATCCTGACCCCTTATCCTCCTGTCTTCGCTCATATATTTTTTAATTATTTCCTTAAGAAATCTGATGTTCTATTTGTCTGTCTTAGCAGATTATAAGCTCTATGGAGCCAGGACGGTCTTACGCACAGAGCTGCCTAACAATGCTATATAAAGTGGAAGGAAAAGGCGATCCCTCAATAAGCCCTATATTCTTTATTAGACAAGAGGGAGACAGGGGACCCATGCCATCTGGCCAACTTTTTCCCTAAACTTTATGATAGTTGGGGTGGGGAGGTTTTCAACAGTCAGAAAGAAGCTTGTTTTTTTAGGTAGATAACAAGCACGGAAGGCGAACTGAGCTGTGGGCAGTGTTTTTTTTTTCATAATTTGGCTATTAGAAAGGAAGGAAGAAGGGAAAGGAGATGGTGCTGCTGCTGCAAGTTGTTTTTTAAATTTGGCTAGGGAGGGAAGGAAAAAAGGAGAATGCGTATGAGAACAGAATTTATTTTTAAGTTGGTTATTGAGAGGGAGCAAGCGAAAAGGGTGGAAGGGAATAGGGATTACAGTGCTTCCTGACAGCACAACATAGTCTTACTAGAGGGAGACCAAGAGGAGGGTGTGCAACTTCTTGGCCTGCTATAATTTCTTTGCAGGAGGGTGGAAGGGGGAGAAGCATGTTGTCACCACCTCCTATTTAATATATATATTTTTTTTAATCTGTAGGAGTGCACCTACTTTTATGCAATCTTGGCATAGGCTTTCCTAGGGATGTCGTCTGGATGGAGTCAAGGCAGAATTGTGATGTACATTTATTTAGCTGTATTTATATCCCGCTTTTCACCGGGTCAAAGCGGTCAATTGGGGGATACATTTAACACGAGGGGATATGAGACACATACGTTAATACTTACAGGGAACATGGGCAATGGAGGGTTAAGTGGCTTGCCCAAGACCACAAGGAGTGCCTATAGGACTAGAAACCCCAGTCCCTCCGGCCTGAGATTGCTGTCCCCAGGTGTGACTTGAACCCCCGGCCCTCCGGCCTGAAGTACCTTGTCCTAACCACTAGACCACTCCTCCCCTTACATGTCTACGTTATAAAATATATGAGTACATCCGTAGAGTACATACATACATACATTTACACATTTATTGGAGCAGCTGTAAATTTATTTGTGAATGTTTGTGTGCCATGGGAGTTGATTTTGAATGCTTATTTCATAGAGGCACATAGATACTTATATTGCCTTTATGAAATAGGCTTAGACACTCGTTTTCTAGGATACAATGTAGTTCTTCTGATAACATCAACATTCGCAAAGGGCAGAGAAAACAAAATGAGCAGGCTTTGACTGTCAGTTTGAAATCAGGGTGAGAGATAAAAAATAATTAGATTTGCTCACACTGTCTTATTTAAATATATATTAAAAGAATACAGGTAGACTATTTCCATAGACATCCATGGTGAAAATGCATACAGAAAGTAAACAGACATTTTCCATTGCTTGTTGTACAATCAGAAATGAATGCTACTGGAGTTAAGAAAAAATCATATGTATGTAGACAAAGTCCTTTTTTCAGACCCCCTTGCACATTTCTCCTTTCGAGTAATCTTTAATGAGCAAAACTGTATCACCAGGATAATTTTTTTTCGTAAACAACACCCTTCCCCATTTCCCAAGGTCATGCCACAACTCCTTTATCCTGTTGCAGTGGGGAGATCACAGGCAGATGGCTCCTAGGTAAGTTTGCATCTCCCTGGGTGATACATTGCACCATGGCTACAGCTAGTGTCATGCTGAAGGGGTTGAAAGAGAGCTCGTCACAGAACAGGCAGGGTGAGAGATGCCACACGAGCAAAGTAATGGTAGGATGGGAGACAGCAGCGACATGTAGAAGCCAAGATACTCTGATTGTGGCCCCAACCAATGTTCCCTCTAAGCAGCTTGAAGCTGCTCTGGAGTTCTCTGCTGGCATTCCTGTTGGTAGGGGGGAGATGAAATACGATCGCACTTAGAATCACACAACATACGCAGATCCTCACTCCCTCCCAATGGTGGAGGACTCCAGCACAGCTTCAAGCTGCTTAGAGGGAACTTTGGCCCCAACCCCCTTTATATCTCATACTACAGGTGATCAATGCTACCAAGAGCTGGTTACTAACCCCAATAGTCAGACCTCACAATGAGGTTGAAAAGCACTAAAACACGGCACACTGGTCAATGTGTGTCATCACAAACTGCACATTTAGCCAGTTAAAAACATGTTTCCATTGTCTGGACAGGTCAGGGGGTGAGCTGCTATACAGCCCTCAAAAGGTCTACCTTCTGCATGCCACACAGCCTGGTCAAGAGAAGGATATAGTCCATGCCACTGGAGAGGGCACCCGACGACGACGACGACAATGAGGAAGGCCATGACAGTGATGGCGACGATATAGGCCAGCCACATGCACAGGGGGAGTGAGCAAGACAGAGACTGCTAGAGAACCACTTTTGTTAAGGTACAGTTTGTTATTCATAAGTATCCCAGATCTCATACAGCATGATCCCCCTCACCCATCCCCACCCTTCTGTCTCCCCTAGCCAACCCCCTTTCCCCATGCCCCTGGCTGTCTCCAGCAGTGTACATTTGAGCCCAACAGCTCACTTGACCCCACCGCAACACTTTCCCCACCAATTTGCACAGTTCCCCAAACCCTGCTACCTGCACCCACTCTGCCTGTATGACATGTTACATAGCCCTGAACCATAGCTGTACACCCCCTGCTTGTAAATGCCGATGGTTATATATGAAACTTGCCTCCACCCTTGGCGTGACCCCATGCTCTATGGACCCTCCTGCCCTATCCTCCTGGCACTGGCAATGCCTTGCTGCAGACCCAAGAGGGATCCACCACAGCACCATTGGACTCAGATGAGCTTGAACACTCCTCCTCTGAACGGGACGTCTCCTGTGCAGTAGTCGCATGAAAATCTAGAAATTGCATGGGAGTACCAGAGCAGGGTGGACCAAGGATGCTGCTTGTCAATGGACCTTCATGATATAGGTCCGTGGACCAGCCACCCTACTATCCAGCTGGGATGCCGCCATGGTAGCCAAAATCGATGTTGACATCTGAATAGGGGCATTCACTGGCTGGGTATGATACAACACCAGCATTCCAACATGTTCCACTGGAATCTACAGGGACTTGCTGATGTCTTCCAGCCTTCTCTGAGTGCATGCATCCTTCTCATTCCTCTCTAGTAGTGCTAGGAGAATGCCCTTGAGGACACTGGTGAGTGCCCACTCCAGCTGGAAGATATCCTCATTCTTTCTCAACAGGCATGCCCCACAGTGCAGAAGACATTGTCTGCACCTGTTAGTGGGCTGACCTTCTCCCTCTGAGGCATATGCTGCCTCCTCAGCAGGTGTTTCCAGTGTGGCTCTAGGGTTAACAGGAATCTGCCCCATCTCTGTCTCCTCCATTTAGTTTGTCACCTGTTGTTCCTGAAGGCTTGTCTACATTGGATCACCCTCCACCCTATACATCAGTTCTCCTGTCTCCTCCAGCCTCTGTATCTGCTGACTTCCTGTACTCGATGTGCTTGCTGTACATGCCTGCCTGATCCCCTCCAGATGACCATCACCTTCCTTCTGGGACTGCTGGACCTCCTCCAATCTTGCACCAGTACCTGCAGGAGAGAGGAAAATCTCAGGCTGTCGGTCCAAGCATCCCCGGTCAGCTGTGATGCCGGGATATCAAACTTTAAAGCTTACATTACAGGGGACTGTCACCTACCTCTTTGCTATGATGTCCTTGAGGTATCCAGATAGCGAACACACCACTAAACAACTCCTCATCTACAGTGTCCAGGATACGTTCCTCCAGCTTTGTCAGCACTATAGTGCACAGCACAAGGAGCACCTGTGGTGTGGTATATGCACCACACTAAATGCCATGTATCACCATAAGCAGGATATACCTTTGACCTTTGGTCTTTTTATTTATTTTTAATTGTGGTTTTGTATTGATTGTTGTTGTAAGCTGCCTAATTTTAGGCAGTATAAAAGTTGTGTAACCATTAAACAATTAAACTATGTAAAGGATTGCAAAAAAAAGTGGAGGGTGGTGAAATGGAAGATGAACATAAAGGCTGCAGACGGAGGTCTCAACAGACCTCCAGCAGATGCATCAGGCTGCCCTGAAATGGATTCTGTAGTACCTACAGATGAACATATGAGGGTTAGTGTCCCTGTGGCCAGTTGTGACTGCATCATGCACCAGAGATGTTCAAATGTGCTCGCCTCAGCCATTCCAATGCTTTGCAGGTCCCACACAGCTGCAAGTCCTGCATAGCTTCCAGATGTACCCTACCACATAGGACTATGCCTTCACTCATCCACCAATGTGTGCCTCTCGCATCCCTGCAGGCTCAGCCTGCTATACACATGGACTACTGCCCCCACAATGACCCTGATATCTTGGCCAATATGCAGCCCTCTCTCTGCAACAGCACTTACTGGCGGATCGCACGACAGGCTGCACGCACCTTTCAGCCGTCCATGCGTATTCCATGTGTAGGGTACAGGAGTTCCTCACTGGTGAAGAAGAGGTGGCAGAGGGTCTTTCTCTGAAAAAGTTTTGGAGCCTCCTGGTCATCCTGACATCTTTGTCAATCACCCTCATGTTCTAGTGCAATGTAGCTAGATGTGGTGGCATAACATGCCTGCCGTCTGGACATCCGGTTCCATCTATCCTTGGACATCCTTGTCGTTGTATTATGCATGGGCTGGACGTCCATTTCACCAGACATCCACCCTTCTAATTTACAACTGGCCTGAGCATCCAGAGGCCCAGTTGTGCATCACATTACTTTTCCAGGCATCCCCCTCTGGACGTCGTTGGGATGCCTAGTATGTCCTATGTAAAATGCCCCTCATAGTGCTTTCCACCAAATAGATCCTGAATATATCCTTTTAACACGGTTGCTATTCAGTAGAACCTGACTATGTCCTGCTTTTCATTCACCAGAGCACATAAGGAATGTGGGTGAATGGAGCATACTCTTTGTGTTCTGTAGGCTTCTATACTCATCAATTTCCATATGCAGTTAGATAAATGTTTATCCTTTGTGAGCTGTTACTCTTAACTAACATTTCCTATGGAAAATAGCTTTGTCGCCACAGGCTGGCATGAAATGATATGCACAGTCACACAGCATTTTTTGCCAGCTGATAATATCACCTGGAACATAACTGTAGCATTTTCAGCTAAATGCCAACAGAAGGGTGTATGACACAACACTCCCATTATGTTATTGCTCTGATAAATCATGAGTTAATAGGGCAGCTGGATGTGAATATAAAAACATTTTTCATCTATGCAAAAATTATTTTGCAGACTAAAATGCCATTCCTTTGAGAAAATGGCTAGATTTATTCTGGACACAATTCAGCCATGCTTAAGTAAGCAGGAGAATGAACTGTCAGAAGTTGCTTCTTGTTTTGATCTACTCAGTTGCGTTCCTGAAACGTCCTTGGATGAAGAACACTACAGTGCTAGTATCATCATAATATCTATCTATATATATATCTTTCATTATCATCATACGATCTGGATTCTCAGTTCCAATCTGGAAAATTTTCAGTAATTATTAAGGAACAGAAAAGAGGTTTTTTTAAACAAAATCTTCAGTCGATGAGATATGCCAGAGAAGAAGCGGTAAATTCATTTTCACTTTCGAGTTCTAACTCAAATTATACTCCATTCTTATTATTTGCTGCAATTTGATTTTGACTAAGAGAAATCATACTTAAAATGAAAAGTTCTTATAGTGAAGCTAAGCAATTCACTAGTATTTCCCCAAAATACGTTATTCCGAGGGACTTGGGTTTGCTTCCCAACTTTGTTTGGGGATTCTTTAGATTCACAGTGCTTTGGTAAAGGAATATTATTCATCATAGAATGGCGACACCTACGAAGTAATTTTATATAGTCATTTTAGCATGTATGTGGCAATAATACATACTTGAGGAATATGTGGTGACATGAACGTGCACACCTTTACTACTGGAATTGCTGAGGCATGGTCTAGGTGGAGATGCAAAGTATTATAAAATATATTTACCTATGACTGCATTTCTGTACTCTTTAGTGGACATTTATGCCTGCTTCTGGATTTGCCCTAGTATTTAATAGACACATAGGCACCTATGTGTCTTTATAAAATTGGGCCAAAATAGTTGTTTTCCTGTCCTCTAAATCTAGGTGCCATGTTATGAAATTATCCTCCATGTGACTGAATTAAGGCTCATGACTGAGGACTCTCTTTGCAGTGATGTAACTAAAGTAAATGATTAGTAGTGATTTTAGGAGCTGCGCATGGGAAAAAGTCATGAAAATCACCCCCAATTAGATGTGGAAGCAGCCTCCTAAAATTGCTTGCTGCACAGGCACAGAGGCATACCGATGCAGCACTACAAGGCCACCCCCCCCCCCCAGGGTTGCCCCATACCTCAAACCCCCTCTGACCTCCTGAAAACATCACCCCAATTCCCTCCTCCCATCAAAAGTCCCTCAAACAAAAAGTAAACAGGCAACCCCACTTTGAAAGAGCCTCCCTGACTGCCCAGCCCCCCCCTCGATTACAATCCGTGGATTTACAGAGGTCATTGGTGTTCAGTGGGGAGAAGGAGTGAGGCCCACTCCCTCCTGCTCTGAACTCAGTCCCTCTCAAAAATGGCTTCAAAGATCCCTAGTGATAATCTCATGATAGTGGCATGATCTTCATATAATGTATGTCTGAGTTAACCAACCATTTCAAGTACCTCATATGGTATACATGAAGCACATTTTGTTAGTTTTAGTGTAAGAAACAAGTAATAACTTAAAGGCATTCTCTAGCAGCCCCATCTCTAGCTAACTTTCTCTCTAATTTAAGTTAATTCTAATATTTATAACCTACCTTTTCAATCAGTAAGAAAGGACAAGGTGGCTCACAACAACACATAAAACTATAAAACATAATGTAAAAAAACATAAAATAACAAATCAAGACCCATACACAAACCTCCCTCCTATATTATTCCTTTTCCACAAAAGAATCAAGTTTTGAAATTGCATTAAAATTTATAATAATCCTCTGTATTCCACAAGTCAGGAGAGAACATTCCAACAGTTTGTGTGTAATCCCTGAAAAAGACCATGCCATAATCAATTTTAAATGAAAATCTCTAGCCAAAGGAAGAACAAGTAAAGATGCTTCATCAGATCGCAGTACTTGACCCCTCTCCCTACTTGGCATTCTATCCATTAGAAAGCACCTCCATAAACTGACCTACGAGCCAAGCCCAATATTTTAAAATGTACCCAGTCCTGAAGCGGTAGCCAGTGTGGAGATCTTAATAATGGGGGATACATTTCTGAATGCTGGCTATGTGTTCTTAACCTTAATCCAAAATACCTAAAATCAAGAGCTGGATTGCTATTCTGAAATCACGGGAGCTAAGATAAGCATGAAGCTGCTTGACCATCTTTAAAAGAAACCACACTTTTTTAGTTATTGATATCACTTGTGGCTCTGTTGTCAATCTAAATCCAAAAAAAATCTTAAGCTCTTAACTTCTTGAACAACAGGAATCCTATCATTGAAAAACCCAACTCCTTCAGCTATTCCAGTGGAGGGACTAAACCAACCTATAAAATCTCAGTTTTGTCAGGATTCCATTTAAAAAACACCCTCCGTCCACAATCTGATACAATAAGGCATCCACTCTTTCAACATTTTTTTCTCTTGCCAAGGGGGTAAACCGAGACTGGACAAGCATGTGGTGGCTGCACCAGAAGTCGCATCATTAGGAGCATATGCAGGAACAGATTTGTGCTGATGTGATTCCAAACATTTTGCTGTGCTGTGATTGCAGCCCACTCTTGTCCTCTCTGCACTTCTGAGGGCTCCTTCTGTGTTGATGCATACTTTATAAACTGTTAAGTGCATATTAGGATTTGTACAGTTGGTGATTCCTCTGCCCACACTTCAAAACATTAAGCAGTGAGCTAGCTAGTCAAATCTTATTCTGAAGCCATACATGGATAATTTAGGCTGCTCTGCCACAGACCTCCAGCATTGTCCTCACCAAGCAAAGAGATCTCATGGGCACAAAGCTGCACATACATTGAAAATAGCCTGTATCATATTAGACAGATTCATGTATACTGAGTATACAGAATAAAGTCATCTATATATATGTTGATTATTCACTATAAAATTTGCTCATGGACTCAATTTTGATAGATATCGTATAGGTATCATATGTTTGATAGGTATCGGATGTCTATAGGGTCATGGGATTTTATTGTGAATGGAAATAATAAAATCAAAAGAAACATTGAAAACATAAGGTGTTTAGGATGGAGTTTCATGTACGTAAACTGCATGGCGCCATGATAACAGTTAATACAGTGCATTAACTGTTTGGTTGCACTAATGGCCACATTACATATGTGGAGAGTAATTTTATAAAGAGGCGCCTACTGATCTTTATTTTTTAAAATTTTATATTTAATTACATTTTACAATAAACCAAGAACCTTGGATAAAGAATATCACAATTCATCATGCATATGCAAAAAAAAAAGCACAAAAGAATATAAAGCAACCAATAACATGACAGTATTCTAGAAGTCCACAATAGAACAATAAAGAAAAGGGAGGATTCAAGTGCAGTATACACCGTAGGAGAACGGTTACAAAGAAAATATAAAAAAAAAAAAGTAGGATGTAAAGTGAATACCATTTATAAAGCCCGCAATACTACCATAAGGTGAATTTACAATTGCTTAGCATCTAAGAAAAAACGCAGTTGAGATGGCTCAAAGAAATGAAAAATCTTATTCTGATACCCAAGTACACATTTACAAGGAAATTTCAACTGGAAACTCGCACCCAAAGCTAAAACCTCAGTGCAGAGTTCCAGAAATGTTTTCCTCCTAGACTGCGTCCACCTGGACACATCTGGGAAGATCTGTACCCTACTCCCCAAAAAAGAAACATCAGATTTTCTTTTTAAATACATTCATAATAACGCTTCCTTATCCTGAAGAAATACAAAAGATACCAACAAAGTAGCCCAAGCTTCAACCACCTTGGTAGACTGCTCAAATAACTCAGACAGAATCCCCCAAGTCCAAGAAGTCAGAAGACACCTCTGCCTGAGAGGTATCAGCTTTCTGCAAAGCGTCCTTACCAATCATTGAGGGGAGGAACTAGATCTTTTGAAGAGGAGGGATCCCAGACTCTGGACAGTTGAACAGCTCCTTAAGAAACCGAATGAACAGGTCCCTAGGGGAGCACAATGAAAGCTGTGGAAAATTTAGTAAGCGAAGATTTAAATGTCTCTGTTGATTTTTCAAGTTTTCAATTTTATGCTGGAAAGCCAAACCATCCTTAGCTGGGTCCCTTTGCTGATCCTGCAAATGCTGAATTTTAACCTTGAGTCCATCCAGTTGCACTTGCTGTTGGAGCACCTTCACCTCCACCCCCTCCAATCTAGGAGCAAAGGGAGCAGAAGTCTGCAGTACCCCAGCACAAACCCGATAAACTGACTGCATTGCGTCCCAAATGGAGTCCAGGGTCACCTCCTTTGGTCTCAGAAGTGGAGGAAAATCCTGGATCATCACACTCTCATGAACAGGGCATAAACCTCCTACCTGGGGGTAGTTGGACTAGCCACTGGCACAACCAATGCCAAGGCCAAGGACTTTTGAGTTGCGGCATCCGAAACCACACCAGGTGCGCTACCCTCAGCACCCCCAGGGGCAGGAGGAATGGAAGGGCCAAGCGGGCTCAGCAAAACATTCCTGCTCAAATCAAAGGCTCTCCCTAACCCCGACAACTAGTTCACCCAAATACTTTGCCTGTACAAAATCATCCGTGAAGTGGAGGAAATAACTCCCATATCTTTAGCTTTCCATTTAGGTATCTAGAAAAAATAAACCAATGGAAGTTAAGGCCAAGACGAACTACTCCAACATGAACTTAAACCCTCCTACTTGTCTTTATAAAATAATAGCATTTGTGGCAGAGAATGCAGCTTACATAAAGGCACTACTGTCGTCTAAGCCTTGCCGGAATTCCACTCTCCTCTATAGCACATCTGTCACCTGTCTCTTCTCTGTTAGTATGTGCACAAACACTAGGGGCATCAATTCTGCCCAAGCTGCAGCTGGGCAACTTACTTTGTTTGCTTGAGGGCTCCTCATTAGAGCTTTCACCATTGACAAACACTGATGCATACTGATGAATAGACAGATGGACAGCTAGCTGGCTTCTGCTTACACAAAAGATGCCTAAAAAGAATCCTCACTGTAATTACTAAACAAACCTTTGGTCCTTTACATTTTTATAAATAATAGGGGGAAACTCCACGTGATTCATACAAATGCGCTTATGAGATTGGGGAGGTGGGAACTTATGAACAAATTCCAAGTGAGGATGAAGAAAGCTGCAATATATCTAATTGTAATGCACATTATTAAATGATTCAAAATCAGCTACTTCAAAGAACAGAACATACTTGGAACATTTGGACTTGCATGTTCTGCAGCTATCTGAGTGGGCAGAATGGTGATTTTTTTCTTACCATCTTTTTTCACAGTCTTCATTACTGCAGATACGTACTTTCCAAAGAGATAGTCTTTCTTGTTAAATAAATTGCAAATATACACTGTGTTCTCAAAGATTCTCAAAGAGAATTTGAATTGGGCATTAAGTTGCAGTGAAAGATGCTGGTCACAATGTCAAATTGTTGGGTTTTTTTTTATTTAATCAAAATCCCCAATAACTAGCATATTTTAATTGTAATTGATCATAATTCCTTCTGGGCGGGGGACAGAAGGAATTATGATCAATTAAGATTAAAGGTCTTTGACTCCTTTTAAGTGATATTATTCAATAGTAAATACCTTGAAGTTCATTGCTTAAAATAAATAACAGTATTTTTATTGTAAAAGCTAGATAACTCTATTAAGTATTTTTTAAAAAGAAGGCACATAATACCTTTTGGTAGATTCCAGTCATAGAACCATTTTTTTAAATATCAGGATAGCACATTAACAAATATTTGCACTTACAAATGTAGAGAAAAATCATGTTCAGTTGTTAAATTTTGAGCTTTCCTCTCTCGCAGCCATCTCTTAAAAAATCTATAGCAGCTCATTGGCATCCTTCTAATGCATTCCAAAGCACAAACAAGGTTCTTAAAATGCAGAGGATTTATCATGCTATTTGTCAGGCAATGGGGATCTTTTATTAAGGTGCGGTAAATATTTGCACTTATCTCGCATTTGGCATAAAAACTAGCATGCGGTACTGTTGGGGAACATGTCCAGAGTATTTCCAATAGTTATAACACAGAAAAGTACCCAAACACACAGCAATGGCATTCACAATTAACATAACTGCACTTAAAGATATCCATTAAGTTGACATTTAAGTGCACCTGTACTAACTGCAGCTTTGATAACGTGATATGTACCCCTGCACTAACTCCATTGTACAGTCAAACCTCGGTTTTCGTATGCCCCAGTTTTCGTTAGCTTCGGTTTTCGATGATTTTTTTAATTGCTATGTTGTCTCGGTTCTCGTACGTCCGCTCGGTTTTCGTAGAATTTGAAATGGTCCGGTGACGTCATCGGGCTCCACGGCAGGGTTGTAGAAGAGCTCCATTACAAAGCCTTATGCTTCCCTAGCAGCGATCGGGCAGCGGAGCAATGAAGGGGCCGCAGAAACCAACGGAGGATTCATAAATTGAAGATTGTGGCAGCGGAGAGGGGAACCGCGTGATAGTGCAGATGACAAATCAACGGAGTGCTGGGGAGAGCGTCGGAGAACAAACGTGCACCAGGAGCCACGTAAGAGAACCGGCGGGGAGCGGGACTGCCTAGCAGACAGCCTTGTGAATAGGCAAAGTGAGTCGGGGGACTGCTGCGGGGAGTAGCGAGAGCAAGAACAAGGCAGGAAGATCGGAGGGGAAAAAAGGAGCAGTGAAACCCGAGTGGCATCCAGCAGCGAAGGGGAAGAAAGAGAAAGCTCACACCAGGAAGTAGCAGGAAACCACCCTCGGCACAGAATAAGGTACTGTAGGTTAAGCAAAAATAATTTAAAAAAAGAAGAAATATAAAAACATCTGGTACCAGTTAGCCAGCTCAAAGCCCTGTGGGATCCAGCCTTAAAGCAGCCACCACCCAAAGGAATACAACCTAACCTATTCTCTATAAAATGTATTTTTTGTGAATATTTTTGGGTGTCTGGAACGGATTAATTGGATTTACATTATTTCTTATGGGAAATATTGCTTCGGTTTTCATACGTTTCGGTTTTAGTCAGACTTTTTTGAACGGATTAATCATGAAAACCGAGGTTTGACTGTACTTTCTATGCCCACTCTCTGCCCCTAGTTCACACATTCCTTACCCCTTCACACAATGTGCTGTTACCATGGGAATTAGCCTGTGGCAATTGTCATGCCTGCTTGGTCACAATCACCATAGCCCTGCTTTAACAGTTACTGCACACTAAAAAGGCTTACTGCACACTAAAAAGGCACAATGGCCACTTAGCACATTTTAGCGTACCAAATTTTCTTTAACATCAGAAGTAAAAATGCTAATAGGACAAATACACTTTCAAAAAATATAACAGAATAGTAAGACAAGTCCTTCCCTGGCTAAAGCCATGTTGGCTGTCTTCCATTAAACCATGACTATCTACATGTTCAGAAATGTTGTTCTTAATAATGGTTTCTACCATTTTTTTCGGTACTGACACCAGGCTCATCGGTCTGTAGTTTCCCGGTTCACCCTGAAATCCTTTTTGAAAATTGGCTTTACATTGGCCACCCTCCAATCTTCAGGTATTACTGATGGTTTTACAGTAATGATAGTTCACAGATTAGTAATAGTAGGTCTGCAATCTCATATTGCAGTTCTTTCAACACCCTTTATTTTATTTATTTACATTCTCTTATATACCGCGCTATTCTGCATCAGTGCAGTTTACATTGAACAAACTGAAATTACATTGAACAGGGCATTATAACTTGGAGATAACTATTTTACAGGGAACATGGGTTATGGAGGGTTAGGTGGCTTGCCCAAGACCATAAGGATACCATCCAGTCCAGGTGATTTTCTACTCTTTAGTCTATCAAGTAGTTGTAATACATCTTTCCGGTTTATCAAGATTTCTTTCAATTCTTCTGCTGCATCAGCTTTAAATACCATTTCGGTCATGGGTAACATCCCTTAAACCTCTTCAGTAAAGACCGAAGCAAAGAATTCATTCAGTCTAATATGGCCTTGTCCCCTCTTAGTGTCACTTTTATACCTCTACCAACCAATTGTCCAACAGACTCTCTCACACATTTTTGCTACAAATGTACTTGAAAAGGTTTTAATTCTTCATTTTTGCTTCCATGGCAGGATTTTTTCAAATTCTCTCTTGCCTGCCTTATCAATGCCTTGCATCTAACTGAATGAATTCTATGCTACAGTTTTTACTGAAGATGATGTAGGTAGGTTACCCATGCCTAAAATGGTATTTAAAGGTGATTTATTGGAAGAATTGAAAGAAATATTAATAAACCAGGAAGATGTATTGCAACTATTTGAAGAGTAGCAAATCATCTGGACTGGATGCCATACATACGAGGGTACTGAAAGAACTGAAATATGAGATTGCAGATCTACTTTTAGTAATTTGTGGACTATCATTAAAATAATCTGTAGTATCTGCAGATTGGAGAATGGCCATTGTAACACCACTTTTCAAAAAGGTTCCCAGGGGTGATCCAGGAAACTATAGACCAGGCAAAATGGTAGAAACCATTATAAAGAAAAAAATATTGAATATGTCAGTAATCATGGTTTAATGGGAGAAAGCCAATATGGACGTAGCCAAGAAAAGTTTGTCTTACTAATCTGTGATTGTTTTTTGAAGGTGTGAATAAACAGGTAGACAAAGGTGAGCCAGTTGATAGAGTGTATCTGGATTTTCAGAAAACCTTTGACAAGTTCCTTGATGAGAGACTCTTGGCAAAATTAAAAAGTCATGGGATAGGAGGCAGTGTACTATTGTGGACCAGGAGCTGGTCGAAAGATGGAAAGCAGAAAGTAGGGCTAAATGGACAATTTTCTCAATGGAGAAAGGTGAATAGTGGAGTACCTCAGGGATCTGTGCTGAGTCCATTGTTTTTTTGGGGTTTTTTTTTTTTAATTATAAGATTTCAACAAAATTTACAAGCAATCATACTTGAAATGGAAACAAGACATGAGTAAGAAAAGTAAAACAAGAAATATTTCAATATAAAGTTATTTACTCCCAGTCTTAAACTAGTCCACACACTAGAGAGACCCATAATGATTAAGGAAAATACAACAAAATAAACTCATAGGAATAGATAGACCGACGAAAATCTGGTAAACCTATCCTGCAAATAAACCCGCTCACCTAAGGCGCAGCAGATAAATGAGCGCTAATAAAGGAAACTAACTTAGTAGGCTCATAAAAAATATAAGAAACAGACTGAATCTTTACCAAACATTTACAGGGAAACATGAGGAAAAGTTCCGGGCCGCGGAGCCGACCTGCGCGCGGCCTCGGGGTAACCGGGGGGACGGCGAGGACGCGATCCCCGGGCCGCGGTGTCATAATGATGACGGGGGCAGGCCAGAGCTGTTCTGGGCACCCCATTGGCTCTGGCAGGCCGCCGGGAGGTGGGGGGGAGCCAGTGGGGTGAATGGAAGGCAGGACCAGACTCCGGGCCAGTGCGGGGACGCGCCGTGGCTCCGGCCTTTTCCAGGTCGGAGCCAGACGCGTCGGGTGCTGCACGAGGGTGCTCTGAGGCACCGCGTGGCTGGGGAGGTAGTACGGCGGTACGACTGGGGGAAGGCCGGTGAGTTTGTCCGGAGGGGGTGCTGAGGGGCTTCATTCTATCAAAAAAAAATAATAATAATAATAAGGAAATACAGTCTGCAGGCAAGGGAAAGGGGAGGGGGTCATAGGAGTACATGGGGGGGGGCTCACACAATAATACAAAAAAAAACAAAAAAAAAACAACGCCGTATAGCTATAAAAAAAAAAAAAAAGAGAAAAAAAACCCCTGGTAGCACCAGGGCAGAAAATTTTTTTAAGAAGGGGGGTGGAACCAATGCGGACCAGAAAAGGGCGGGGGGGGGGGGACGCCTGGAAAAGGATCAAAAAGGGCCCGGGGAGGGGGGCGGCTGGGGGGGCGCGTGTGCGTGTGCAGACAAGGTCTGCCCCCGGTGGGCAAAAGGGGGTTGATGGGAGGGGGGGTCAGGGGGGCGATTTTCCGGGAGAGACCCGGGGTAGAGGCCGAGCTGGCAGCCAGGGAGCTCACGCTGCGGGGGGCGGGCGGCGGGGGAGTGGGCCTGCGCAGGCCCGGCCCGAGTTAACGGGGGAGGGGCAGGGAGGAGCAACCGGGAATGCTGACCGCCTGGGTCCAGAGGGGCGGTCAAGGGGGGAGGGAGATGTGAGTGGGGGAGCTGCTGGCCCCCCGGAGAGGTTGGGACCTGAAGTAGGGCTACCACCGGTGGGGGGCAGTGTACCTGGGTGGGGGAGGTGCGGGCTGCCGAGTGTGCTGCGCCGGCGATCCCCAGGAACCGGCCCGGAGTGCCGGGGTGCACGTACCCACCTTCTTGGGAGCACTGGCAGGGCGGGGGTCAAGGCTCTTCGGGGGCGGAGTGGTTGTGGGCGTGGCAGCCCCCTTGGGCGCCGGGGGGGGCCCTCTTCGCCTTTTCCTGTGTTTTCCCTGCAGGTCCCCTTTGGATGGCAGTACCCTGGGAGCCCGTGGCTCAGCGGTTCGAGACCAGCGAGTACGGCGCCTGTGGAGAGGTCGAGTGAGAGGACGGCAGCGGCAACACACGAGAGTACGGAGCCGCGGGCAGTCGGCATGGTGCCCGAAGCGCCGGCGCGTTTGGCAGGTGAGTTGGCAGGGGATCCGGGCGTGGCTGAAGGGGGCGGGACCGTAGCGGTAGAGGGGGGAGGTAAAAAAGCGCGGAGAAAGCAGAAACATCATTGTCGTAGACGGCGCAGGTCGGGGACTTCATCCACCTCGTCCACGGCTTCCACGTTCGACTCCTCGGTCTCGGACGGGGATATGGGGCAGGATTTGCAGGGGACTGCGCATAAGGCGAGCACAGTAGCGGCAACGCCTTCGGTGGTGGCCTATTCAGAGTTATGGGAAGGCGTACCTAAGACGTTGCGGAGGAAGATTTTGCGACGGCGCTATATCGACATTTTCCATCTGCTGGAAGGCCGAAAACAGTCCGGGGACAGCAGAAGGAAGAGGAAGGAAGACGAGAAGGCGGGGAGGGTGCGGAGAGCCACGCGGAACGTGGTGAACTGGACGCGAGCCTTTCTACGCTTAGCTAGTGTGTGGGGGCATTCGCACCCGGAGCAATATGGTACGCTTCTCGCTTATGCCGATTCCATCTTAGAGGCTGCACAATTGCATGACGGTTGGGCATGGCTCAACTATGATGAGAAGTTCAGGGATAAGATTGAAGAAAACCGCTTGCTGTCTTGGGGGACGCAAGATATCAATCTGTGGTTGACGCAGATGGCAGTCAGACCTAGCGGGAGTGCGACGAGCAGTTCACGGGTGGGAGCGGCCGGTATACTGGGGGCCGGGCGGCCCTTTCGAGCGGGCGGACCCACTGGGGTCCAAAAAGCAGCAACTGCGGGGGGTGTCGGGGACGTCTGCTGGCGATTTAACAAATCGTCGTGCCCGTTTCCAGATTGTAAATTCCGGCATGCCTGTTCCGTCTGTAACGGGGCTCACTCTGCACTCAAATGCGTTAAGAGAGGAGTGGGTGGGGGCGGAACGCCCCCTTCAAAACAGTAAGGGCCTCCTTAGTCTGGCTCCCACCCCGGTCAGGATAGAAGCAATGTGCCCGTGGCTGGAACGGTATCCAAGACGGAAAGACAGTGTGGTATTAGAGGGGGGCTTTAGTGAGGGATTTCGAATTACGGTGGTGGGGGCGGTGATCTGTACCAAGGCTAGGAATTCGCCTTCGGTGCGGCGCTTTGCCCAGATCGTGCGGGATAAGCTAGCAGAGGAGATTCGATTGGGGCGGGTGGCGGGCCCCTTCGTGGAGAGGCCTTTTGCTGATTTAGTGATATCCCCTTTGAGCGTAATCCCAAAGAAAGAGCCTGGGAAGTTCCGGTTAATCCATAACCTTTCCTCCCCTGCGGGGTTGTCAGTGAACGACCATATCCCGGACGATCTGTGCACGGTTCGGTACGCTTCCTTGGATGCGGCGTTGGAGCTGGTGCGATGCTGTGGTCCGGGGTGTTTGATGGCGAAAGCGGATATTGAGTCTGCCTTCCGTTTGTTGCCGGTGCACCCAGCGTCTTTCCCTCTGTTGGGGTTTTGTTTCGACGGGGACAACTATTTTGATAAGTGTATGCCTATGGGGTGCGCGATCTCCTGTGCATATTTTGAACGGTTCAGTACTTTTTTACATTGGGCAGTGGTGCAACAGGAGGGTTGTGCTAACGTAGTGCATTACTTAGATGATTTCCTGTTCGTGGGGGAGGCCACGTCGGAGCGATGCTCGAATTTGCTGGGTGGCTTTGTGCGGATGGCTCGGGAGTGGGGTGTCCCTCTCACGGCGGGGAAGACGGAGGGCCCCACGACTGTCATTACCTTCTTAGGGGTGGAGCTGGATTCGGTCATGATGGTAGCTCGCCTGCCAGCGGCTAAGATAGCGAAGCTCCGAGTCTTGGTGGCGAATGTGCTAGTCTCCAGCATGCTAACCTTATGGGAACTGCAGTCGCTGATTGGGTCATTGAATTTCACCTGCAGGGTTATTCCGATGGGGCGGGTATTTTTGAGGCGGCTATCGGCGGCCACGGTGGGGGTCCGTAGGCCTCACCATCGGATCAGGGTATCGCACAGCATTCGGGCAGACATGCACGTGTGGGACGAGTTTCTGCGTGACTTTAATGGGACTACAGTTTTGCGGGGAAGGGAGGTCTCTAGTACGGCTCTGCAACTGTACACGGATGCGGCGGGGAACGGGGGCCTCGGGGTCTACTTTGGGGGTTCCTGGTGTGCGGCAGGGTGGCCCCAGGTGTGGCGGGAGTCCGGCCTGACCAGCAATATCACCTTTTTGGAGTTGTTTCCAATCCTGGTGGAGTTGACCGTTTGGCCGGACAGGCTCCGGAATCGTCAGTTAGTCTGGTGGTGCGACAACGCGGCGGTCGTGTCGGTTGTAAACAATTATGCCCCGCGCTGCAAGCAGGTGGCGGATTTAATGCGTCAGGTGGTGTTAGCTTGTTTGCATCTGAATGTGGTGGTGAGGGCCCGCCATATTCCTGGAAGTACTAACAAAATTGCTGACGCTCTTTCCCGTTTTCAGTGGGAGCTGTTTCGGACCTTAGCGCCGGAAGCCGAAGAAGTGGGAGCATTGGTCCCGGCGCAGTTATGGCGGATTGGCCTGGCGACATGAAGGAACTGCTGAGGAATTCCGTGTCTGCGGCAACATGGACGGCTTATCAGCGGGGTTGCAGCAGTGTGGTAACTTTCCTCGCGGAGCATGGATGGCAACAGGGTCCAGTCCCTGAGCTGCTTTTGGGTCAATATGTGGTAGCGGCGAAGGCGGCGGGTCTTTCTAGGGTGACGGTGAAGAGGCAGCTGGCCGGGTTCTCCTTCTTCGCGGGAGCGGTCGGTTGGGGGATGGTAGGCAAGGGATTGTTGACTCGTCGACTCTTGCAAGGGTGGGAGCGATCAATGCCCACTCCGGCTGATGGGCAGCGGCCGATAACTTATGACTTGTTGAGCCGCTTGTTGGAGGTTTTACCTCAGGTGGTGTCCTCCCGTTACGAGGGTATGCTGTTTCGGGCTGTTTTTTCAGTGGCTTTCTTCGGTGCCTTTAGAGTGGGGGAGCTGGTGTCGGAGTCGGGTCGTAGAAGCGGAGCGCGTGACCTGAAAGTCCACCAGGTGCGGGTGGGGGAGGATATAGTACGAATCCACTTAGAGCGTTCTAAGACTGATCAGTCGGGAAGAGGTGCCTGGGTGGTGCTGCATGCCGTGCCGGGAGCGCCTGCTTGCCCTGTCAGGCTGCTGGGCGCCTACTTGCAGGTGCGTCCGGCCGGGGCCGGCAGTCTGTTCCTTCACAAGGACGCGAGGGTGCTCACGCGCTACCAGTTCACGGCGGTGCTACGGCTTTCATTGCGACGGATTGGGGAAGATCCCTGTAGGTTCGCTCCCCATTCCTTTCGGATTGGTGCAGCGACCAGCGCGGCAGCTGAGGGCCTTCCGGAGCAGGCGATATGCCGGATAGGGCGGTGGAGATCGCAAGCATTCCAGGGCTATGTGTGCTTTTAACGGGCTGTGGGGGGTGCTAACTGTGTTATTCTTTATTTTACAGAAAGGGGCCATGCATCGTGTCGCTGTTGGGTGATTGGCCACTCATTTGTTTACTGGGCTGGTCGGCGAGCAGCAACATGGCCTTTGGGGCCACATCTGGGACTGGAAGCGCTGGGGGTGACCGTATCATGGCTGGGCGAGCGCGGACTTCGGTGGATCCAGCTTTTGCCTTTGCTGCGGCATCACAAGCGCATGAGAGGAGCACCGGACATCCTGTTGATACATCTAGGCGGCAACGATCTGATGTCCTGGACCTGCAAGCAGCTGATTCGCGCTGTTCACAAGGACCTGGGGGAGGTTTTTGTCATGTTTCCGGGGGTTATTGTGATTTGGTCGGATATCCTTCCACGGCCGGCCTGTTGGGACCAGCGGCGGTGGTCCAGAGGGCTGACGAAAGTCAATCGCCAAATTGGCAGGTGGGTGGGGGAGCGGGGTGGGTGCCAGATCTTGCACCCGTGGGTGGATGTGGAGTGTTCCAGCCTGTTCCGGCCGGATAGCGTGCATCTCTCGCCGATCGGAATGGACCTGCTACTTAATGACTGGCAGGAGGCCGTGGAGGGTGTCCGGCAGGGGAGTTGGGCTGGTCGCAGCTTCAGGTCGGGGGGCGGCTCAGGTCCGTAGTGGCCTGAGCCGGTGGCGGGATCCCGGAGGTTTCCGGGTTCCGGAGCCGGCGGCACGCTTGTGGGGGGGGGGGGGGGACCCCCGCCCGGACAACCCCTCAGGTTTTTGCTAGTAATATGGCGAAGCCGGACGAGGGAGGGCTAGGCTGTTTAGCCGGGGCCTGGACTCTGTAGAAGCGGAAGCGGCGTCACCTTGCTACTCACATGGCTGGTGAGGGCTCGCGCTTCGAATAAGGGGGGGTGGGGTAATGTTATTGCGTTGAATTGTTATTTGGTTATTGTTAATAGGTTAATAAAGCTGCGACCAGTTTAAGCCCAAAATTGTGTGAGGGTTTTATTGGAGGGAATGCGGGGGGGCACGGGGGGTAAGTGGGGAGCTGTGGGGAGAGGCTACTTGTCCCCCTTACCCGGTTAATAAACCTCCCATCCGAATCACCCCAGATTTTAACAACAAAAGCTCTTTTCTCCGTTTTTGCGTTTCCCGAGATAAATCAGGAAACATTCAAATAGATAACCCTTTAAACAAAACAGTACGTTTCTTGAAATACATTCTCAATAGCCATTCCCGGTCAGACACAAGAGCCAGTGAAATCAACAAAGTAGCAGGAACCACACTCTCAGATAAAGATGTATTAAAAATCTCAGAAAGATTTAAAACATCTAGTGCCTCTTCCTATACCAGGGAACCCCCAGTTAGACCTTTAATTTTTTTCCCAGTGGGTAGGTAATAAATTTTTTAAAGCGGAGGATGTGATTCCTCAGGAACATTCAACACCTCTATCAGATATGCTTTAAACATGTCACGGGGAGTAACCATTGATGACCGAGGAAAATTCAATAACTTAATATTCATTGCCCTATTCTGATTTTCCAACATTTCCATTTTAAATTTAACTCCAAGCATATCTTTACATACATCATTAAATTTATCCTCCAGTTGTGTAACCTTATTATCCATGAGCAAAGCTTGAGATTGTAAAAGAGACACAGAGTCCTGGCAATTCTGGACTTTCCTGGATTAGCTTCAAAGTAGCATTAGTTTGGGACACCAAACACTCACCAAACTTTGTCAATGCCAACCAAATAGAGTCAAGAGTTATATGTTCAGGGCGCTCCAAAGAAAAGGGTTCCAGTAGAGGTAATTCAGATGAGATCACAGGAAACGATGCCAAGTTACCCCCTTTCAACTCCCTCCGACGCTGACCCCGGAACCACCGACTCTGAAGCCGTAGCCTTCCCTCCAACTGAAGAAACTGCGCTGACCTCCTTGGATTGCGCCTCTCCAGAGGCACTAAGGCTCAGAAAGTCTGCAGGGAGTGCGGGCAGTTTCTGCAGATCCGGAGTGAGATCGCACCCAGAGGAAGATGCCGAACTCTCCGGTCCCGGCGTCGACACAAGCGGGGTAACTCTGGAAACCAACCGAGACTCGCCGTGCTGCTGCACAAAGGTATCCATCAGACCGACCTTGGTTACAGATGTAGAAGAGGGCTGCGTGGGCAGGGGAGGGTCCCCCCTTAACTTCCCCTTTCGCTTAGGCATAGGAAAGCAGCTCACAGCAGCGTGGGTCCAGCGGCCATCTTGGATCTCTCGTTCCCCGCCAAACCTTCACAGCAGGCTCTCTTTTACAGGTAAGTAGCCTTCAGATATGCTCCAGAACCCCAGGCTTCTCTCCCTCCCCCCCCCCCCCCGAGTCCATTGTTTTTTTTAACATTCATAAATGACCTGGAAATGGGAACAACAAGTGAAGTGATCAAATTTGCAGATGACACAAAATTATTCAAAGTTATTAAAACACAAGAGGATTATGAAAAATTGCAAGAGTACCTTTATAAATTGGAAGACTGGATGCCCAAATGGCAGATGAAATTTAACGTGGACAAGTGCAGAGCTATGTACCTAGGAAATAACAACCCAAACTACAGTTACAGGATGCAAGGTTCCATGTTAGGAACCACTACCCAGGAAAAACATTTAGGCATCATCATGGATAATACACTGAAACCCTTTGCCCAATGTACAGCCGCAGCCAAGAAAGCAAATAGAATGCTAGAAATCATAAGGAAAGGAATGAGAATAAAACAAAGGATATTATAATGCCTCTGTATCGTTCCATGGTACGACCGCACCTTGAGTACTGTGTGCAATTCTGGTTGCTATATCTTAAAAAAAGATATAGTAGAATTAGACAAGGTACAGAGAAGAGCCACCAAAATGGTAAAGGGGATGGAAGGATACCCCTATGAGGAAAGGCTTAAAAGGTTAGGGCTCTTCAACCTGGAAAAGAGACGGCTGGGGGGAGGGGAGGGGGAGGATATGATGGAGGTCTGTAAATTAATGAATGGAGTGGAACGGGTAAACGTAGATAGGTTGTTTACTCCATCAAAAGCAGAAAGACTAGGGGACACGTAATGAAGCTACAATGTAACCCATTTAAAACAAATAATAGAAAATATTGTTTCACTCAACGTGTAATCAAACTCTGGAATTCATTACTGGAGGCTGTAGTAAAAGCTGTTAGTGTAGCTGGGTTTAAGAAAGATTTGGACAAGTTCCTGGAAGAAAGGCCCATAAACCATTTTTAAAGAGGACCTGGAAAATCCACTGCTTACCCCAGGACAAGCATTGTGGAACCTGTGTGTCTTTTTGGAAACCTGCCAGATACTTGGACCTGGATTGACCACTGTTGGAAACAGGATACTGGGCTAGATGGACTTTGCTCTGACCTAGTATAGCATATGTTATGTTCTTACGAAGTCTATGAACCAGATTGGCCAAAACCTAGTCAAAAGGATTTGCTGGGATTGAGAATCCAGTTTTCTCTAGGAGTAATAGGGCTACTGGATATCCACCAGGCCGATATTCAAAGCGCTTAGTTGGCTGGCTAAGGGGCCAGGCGCTGATTTTCAGAGGCATTATCTGGATAGTGCCACTGAATATCTTCATCGATCAGCGTGGCACTATCCGATTAGTGCAGGAGCAGTCTGTGGGTGGTGTCGATGCTGGCCAGGTAAGTGATGGGTTGCATGAAAAGCAGGCCTGCGTTGCAATCCGAGCAATCACTGGATGAAAAGTGCACTAAACAGATAAGTGCTGGCACTTACCTGGTCAGCACTACTCAGCCTGGCTATTCTGTAGCATCCCCTTTCCTGGTGCTGTCACTGACTATTCTGCTAATATTTAAGTGCAAAGGCTGGCTGCCATGACGTTTGAATATTGGTAGTTTTGAAACTCGCGACCTACATTTCTGTTTGCAAAAATATGTTTGATACTGAGTCATTTACTTCCCTTGGGGTTTTTGTGTGCTTTTTACATTATTGCTACAAACAGTAGAGAAGTAGAAATACAATTCAACAGTTCTTATTTAATGGTGAACGTACAAAAGGGCAATGATGTTATTCTTGCAGGAAAAGCTGGTCTTCCTTTAAAAACATTTTGTCCTAGATACTGAATCATTGTTGCTCATTTATCAAAATTATGTACACTTTTATAATCTCACTATTCTTCAAAAAAAGTTTCATCATTCTGAGGTATGTCCTAAACCACAATAATGCTTAGAACTGCAAAACTAAGATTTTTGTTTTTTGCTACCTTGAGACTGGTAAAAAAAAAAAAAAAAAAAAAAGTCTACATGGCTCAGGGTATGTCCCTACCTTCCGGTTAGGGATCTAGAAGATCTATCAGAGACTCATGAACCATCTCCTTCACCTCCTCTTTGTATGAAGCAGAGGGACAGTGGAGATCCATCAGACTTCTTTTTCCCTCCTTTTTATAAGAAAGAAGAAGTGGGATATGACAGAATTTCCCTTTCTACATCCTCCCTGGAAGGACAAGGAGGGGCCTGTCGATGCCTCCTTCTTCTCTTCCTCTACCCTTTTAGTAGGAGGAGAAAGGACATGGTGGCTCTCAAACCTCATTTCCTCCTAGGAAGACGAGGGGTGCTGGGGGGCGGCTCTCACTCCTCCCTTGCAAGCAGTCTACTAGGAGGGGGCTGGATTGTGAGCCCTCGTGGTCATCTTCCCACTCCGAGTCTGAGCTTGTTTGTGTGTGTGAGTTAATGAGGGTGAAGAGGAAAAAGGAAGAATGTCAAAGATCTCCCAGTTAACTTTCTAGGAGATTGGCAGGTGAGATTGGGATGAGATTAGGAGAAACGAAGGTTAACTGATTTTTTACAGCAAACCCGGGACACTTATCCAAAGTGGGTTGGGAATGAGGAAGGGACACCTTAGTTACAGGTTTGAGAAACAAAGAGTGGAGGAAGAAAGAGGAAACACTACCTGCCCCATGACAGCAACAACATAACGTCCAAGCAGACGAATCAACAGAGAAATATAAGCAATGATGCATTTCCCCATATTGTGCAAAATGGTCTGTAAACTGTGTAGATGCCTTTCGAATATCAGGCCTGTAGATTATACCTTAAAGGAGAATAGGAAAATAAACTAAAGAAAACTATTATTTGGTACTCTTTCGTGATGTTAAAGCCTGCCGTGCACCAAATGCTGACTAAAACAGCACCTTAAGGTTGTAAAAAATCCCCCCTTGTCCCCTGTAAGTTCAACGAAGAGATGTGCCTTTAGTCATTTCTGGAAGGTGAGGAAGTTGACTGTGGATCTGATTTGGGTCGGGAGCGTGTTCCATAAGGACAGTGTGTAGAATTCAAAGCAGCAGGTGCAGGCTTGATTGTTCTTCCAGAGGGGATGATAAGTGCATTGTTCGTGGATTGTTTTATGGCTCTGTTGGGTTTGAATTTTTGGAGTAGTGTGTTGAGGTGGGATGTATCTTGATTGTGGATTGCTTTGTGTGTGAGGAGGAAGGTTTTGTATTTGATGCGGCTTTCCAGGGGGAGCCAGTAAAGTTGTTTCAGGATGGGTGTGATGTGGTCGTATTTTATGGCTCCTTGTATGATGCGGACCATTGCATGGAGGGCTGAGCGCAGAGGGAGGAGTGAGGAACAAGGTAGACCTTGGTAGATGGAGTTGCAATAGTTGAAGTGGGGGAGAAAATCATGGCCTGTAGTGCTGAGCTGAAGTCTTGTGGATCAAGGAGGGGGCATAGTCATGGTAGGGTTCTGGCTTTGTAGTAGATCACTTTGGCAGTTTTGTCTATTTGTGGTTTGAGGGAGAGAGTTTGGTCTAGGATGATGCCTAGCTATTTCATTTGGGGTTGTACATTTATTTGGGTGCTATTTAACGTAAGATGGGTTGGAGTGTGAAGGTATCATCCATTGTTATGAATAAGGCTTCAGTTTTTTGTAGTTGATGGTGAGGCTGTCGTCAGTGAGCCATTTGGAGACATCTTCGAAGCACTGTAGGAGCTGTATGTTTGTAGATTGCTTGCAGTGAATGGTCCATAGAGCATGTCATTGTCTGCGTAGATGTGGAAGTTAATGTTGTGGAATTTTATAATAGAGTAGAGCGGTTGCAGGTAAATGTTGAAGAGGAGGGCAGATAAAGTGGATCCTTGTGGTGCTCCTTGGGTTTGGCAGTAGGGGGTGGATATGTCGGCTCCAGTTGTTATTTGTTGGTATCTGTCTGTCAGGTTTGATTTGAACCTTCTTAGTACTGCGCCTTGGATCGCAGTGGTTTGTAGATGGTGGAGAAGATGTGGTGGGAGACTGTGTCAAATGCGGTGGAGATATCCAGAAAGATTAAGATATATCCATGTTTCTTATCTTGAATCCCTTTATAACAGTGTTCATGAGGGAGACCAAGAAAGTTTCTACTCCATGGAGAGGTCAGAAACCATGTTGTTGGGGGTCAAGGAGGATGTTTCTATCAATGTGGTCCTGTTGGACAGCTTTTTCTATGATCTTTGCTGCAAATGGTAGGTTGGTGATGGGTCTGTAGGAAGTATGATCCAGTGGATTGAGGTTGGGTTTCTTTAGAGTGGGGCGGATGAGGATAGTTTTAGGAAATTGGGCATCTGACCTTCTTTCAGGGAGATTGGGTGAGACTGGTGAGTATGGGACTGAGATCTTTTTTAGCTCCTTTGACCCAGATAACTGGACATGGGTCGAGGGGGGAGATGGTTGTATTGGGATAGGGTATCCCAATGGTTGGGATAGGAGCTACCAGCTTTTAGCACAAACTACTAGCAAATCCAGGCACTCAAATACAATTGAAATGGAATAGATATAGTGAAATGGAAACAAAATTCCTCATCAACAAAATAATGAAACCACATAGAAAAAAAAAGCCCTCCTCACACTCCTATAATAAGCAGAGCAGACAACTCAATTCAATTGTATAAATAATTACTGCTAGGCCAGAGATTCCATAGCTAGTCAGGTTTTCAAATATCCACAATGTGTATACTTGAGATAAATGTGCATAAAATGGAGGCAGTGCATGTAGATCTATCTCAGGTCCAGAGCTGCCAAAGTTAGCCAGTTCCAGGAGTGAGATTCTTTTGCCAATTTTGGTTTTAAATTTGTATTGCATTGCAGCATGGATTTGTAGTTTATGGTTTTACCCATTGGAATCAATGCTTCAGATCCCACAATGCATCAGAATAAGATGGTCAGAACCCAGGACTGGCTTAAAATCTCACTCCTGCAAATGGATAACCTGGCAACTCTGCAGATATATTCCTTGAAGATACCCTGAAAATCTCACCAACTGTGGCATCCTCAGAAGATGTTTGGGAACAGGACCAGTGTTAGACATGCAGAGGCCCAGAGCAGAAACTGGTGAGGGGCCCCCAAGCCTACATACGGTCTCTGCTTCCTTCAGCCTGAGGCAGGCTTGGGGACCCATGGAAATTGCCCTGTTTGCACCCTCTAATGCCAGCCCTGTTTGGGAAGCATTCTAAAACATATATTATAAATGTTTGAAACTCCTCTGACACAGCTTCAATACACACACTTGGTTTCAATTAATTTACTGATCAAAGTCTGCTTTGACCTGGTTCAAATTAGATTCAGATTTTTTCCTGAAAAGGTTGTCACAGGTCTGAAGTATGCAGACCCCTATTTACTAAAGCTTGGCAAGGATTTTACAGTTGTCACATGGCGCTGTTGAGTCAGTGCTGACTCAAGGCAACCCAGCTGCCTCTGGGTTTTCTTGGCAATGTATCACCATGCGGTAATTGCAAAACATCTGTATTAAGTGATGTCTTGCAATTAACATCTGTATTAAGAAAGGTCTCTAGGTATAAAGGAACAGGCAGTACCATTATAGCCATGCCAAAAGGGGATGCTGCAGTGAAATGGCACAAACCTCCTTATTGTTCCACCAATGGCATGGTCCTGAAAACAGGTCTAGACTAGGGAGGGTCCTGAAAGGATTTGTACATTTCCAATTTTTTTTTTTTTTTGGCAAGTGAAAATTGCTTGGTTTAGCACAATTTGCAACTACTAAGAGATTACTCTGTTTTATCTCCCTCTTCCCCAATATACCTAGTCTGGTCATTACAATGAAAGTCCTCGTCTAAGAGCCATGCATTATGGCTCCTTTTGGAACTCTGCAAAAATAGACCCTGAATCTGACCACTAGGGGTCATCTCCAAGAATGACTGTGGGGCATGTTTACTAAACACCGTTGCTGTGCGGGTTCCCGTTAGTGTGCTGGTGCCATATAAGGAGTGGGCGGGCCAGGCAGAAAAAAGCAAAAAACCGGACCGTACGTGTGTGCGTCGCGCTAATGTGCGGGGCCCACATTAGCGCGTGGGAAGGCTAAGTGGTGCGCTGCTGCAAAACCAAACAATAGAGCCGTAGTACAACGGTGAAGACACCGACCAATGGTGCAGGGGCCAGGGGTTCAAACCCCCATTGCGCTCAACAAAAAAGACCAGCTGAGGCATCAACATTTATGGGCAAAAGTGGTTAAGGAGGCATATTAATTTTGGGCGGCAGAAGGCGGCGCACTGTTATATTTATTACGGCATGAGGCGGCGCACTGTTTAGTGTGGGCGGCAGATGGCGGTGCATTGTTACGTTTGGGCGGCAGAAGGCGGTGCGCTTATAAATGTGGGCAACAGAAGGCGGCGAGCCGGTGGGCAGAAGGCGGCGCGCTGATGTGTGAGGGGGCAGTCCAATAGTGGGAGGGATAAGTGGTGCGCTGATGTGCAAATAACAGGAACGGAGCCATAGCACAATGGTTAAGACACTGACCACTCGTGCAGGGATCATGGGTTCAACCCCTCACAGTGCCCAGTGAACAAGGCTGGCTGGGGCAGTATGTATCATGGTGAGGAGTGCTGTAGGAGGCCTTCCATTTATATTTTATTTCCCACCACTAGTAAACCCACTCTCACAGTGTGTTAACATACGGATGCCCGTAAGGCACATGTTACAGTGCACTGTCTGCCAAGGCACCCTAGAATGTCCCCTATAGGGCACCATGTATGTTGCGACACAGGATAATGTATAGTGCACCCTATATGGATGGCAACCATAAGGTGGCCTATAGGGCGCCCTATAAAGCACCCTCAGAGGCACCTAATGGGTATAGTAAGCTGTGTGTGGTTTTGCCGGCATAGACATATGTACAGTAAATAAAAATAAAGCTGTGGACAGCCCTATCAAAGGACCCCACTGTGGGTTTGAACCCATGACCTCTGGCTGTACAGGGAGTGATGTAACCATTGGGCTACAGCTCTATAGCTGACAGCAAGCCCCTGGCTGGCTGCAGAGAGCCTGCACGTCACCCCACAGACAGTCTGCTGTTGTAGACAGGATAGGGTTAGGCCACCCGTACCCATGATGCACTGCACATGCAAATCAGCTGTCCACAGATGCACACAAGATGGGGAATGCACCCCAACAGCTACCCGGCCTGGTAGTGGGAATTGTCCATGTGCACCCACACAGCACCTCGGCCTGGTAGGGGGTCCTGAGCGGGTGGACTACCAGCAAAGAGTAGCTACACACCGTCACATTGTGCAGGTACTGTGCTCACCCTGAGGGTGTGATGTGGCACCCAGGACCAGGTCCACAACACCAGCCATGGCTGGATGAGGCCATGACAGAGCTCCACAACAGTACTAACCTGTGAGATAGGAAGGTGCTGCAGAAACATGTTGGATATCTCTGTCTGTCTCAGTTAGTGGAAACCCCCATGTACCCCCCTAGGTGGTCAAAGTCTCCTCCCCTTTCCTTCCCCCCCCTCCAACAGATCCCCATCTCCTCCTTCCCCTTTCTCCCCCCCCCCCCACCAATGGCAGTAGAGTGGACCATCAAACCCCAGTCCTGCTGGGGAACAGACACCCTACAGGGCAGGCCAAGCCGCTTCTCACACATCCATTACACAATATCAGACAGACTTTAGGCCTAGATACCCAATGATGCACCCCAGCACTATCTGATATTCACCTGCAGCAAGCCATCAGCCACTGCACCCTGCAAGGCACTCCATCAAGACACATACCAGCTGTGAACAGTCTGCTGGTTAGCCCTGATGGAAATGCATGCACCCAAAACTGGGGTGGCAGCACACACAAGCAGAGAGTTCTGTGAGGAGGCCCCAACAGGAAACCCATATATATCACAAGAGAGAAACACAATACAGCACTATGGGGGTGCCTAGCCATGCTGTCATCACTGCACACTCAGGGTGAGAGTGCTCCCCCAGCAGCACATACAGAGGTCACCCTGTCTGTGTAGGTGGTGGCCTGGCACTACAATGTCACAGCCAGTGCCCTATGCCCTGTGCAGATGCATCCTGGCCAGCCCACCATGTCTGACCTATACCCATGGTACCTTGCTGCTCATTATGCACATTGGCAGGCCAATACTGGCAGTAGTGCTGGCAGTGTGGGTTGGGGAAGGTGTTTGCAGCCAACACACACTGTATAGACAGACACACACTCCCACACCTATGCCAGCATTGTGCTACTATTGAGGGGGTGATTAGCCTTGGCCACCACACCGGTCCTGGGCACGGCACAGGCATGGATATGGTACGCAGTACTGCTGGGGGTCACTCCCCAGGGTGGTGAACACCGTCAGAGGCCAGGCCTGGAGCACGCACCGCAGACACCAAACAGATTGTTCGGATGGGGTCAACTAGCAGTATGTGCGTAACGTAGGGATATCTATCAGCCTGTACTCTTAGCAAACGTTTCAGAGCTGTGTACCTCAGGTGTAGGGTGACATTGCTAAGGTATGCAGGTGCTGGTATTGGGAGATGCACGCAGGGTCAAATGTTCTGCCTCTACAGGAGACATTGGCCAATGGGGCCTGTGGGTGTGGGTGTGGGTGTGTCTGCCCCTGTTGGCTGCTGCTTTACGGCAGCGCTTCCCCACTCCAGTCCAGTTTTGCATCACACTGTTCGGGTCTTCCTGCTGTCCCTCATGAATATGCATGAGCTACATCTACATGCCGTGGGGGTGGTGCATAGATATACAGCACAGGCATTTGTATGAGTGGCAGCATGGAACCTGACTGGTGTGTGGCCCACCAGGATTGCATTTGGGGGATTCTGCTGTAGGTTCTGCCCCTGTTCATGGTGTCTGTGCTCAGTGGGGTAAAAGATAGACGTATTACCATTGCATATGTCCTCGTCACGAAAGGTGTGTCCTTACTGTCACTGTTTATTTGTGGGGAAAATATGTGTGCAGGATTGCCGGTAGCCCCAGCTGGTCTTTGAACCTGTGACCTTCTGTTTTTGCATGCACTGTCTGTGTGCACTGCACCACTGTGTAGCCACAGATTGGCTGAATTCCCTGGATAGTCCATGACTGTGGATCCGGCAGGGCCTGTCTGTTGCTGTGGACTGTGCCAGCCTGCACATGGCTAGGCCTCTGTCTTCTGTCGCTAGCAGCCACTGCCCCCTGCACCACATGTACTCGTCCGCCAACATGCTGGCATGAGCTTCTCCCATAAAAAGCAGGTGACCTGATTGGAATGTGGCAGTACGGGACTGCATTTGGGGTACTTGGCTGTGGGTAATGCCCATTGTTGTGATGTGTGTGCATTGTTGGGTAAAATATGGGTGTTTTCCCCATGCTTATGTCCCCTGCAATACAGGGGTGTCTGCGCTATCTGTGTTTAGTGGTGGGTAAAATATAGGGACTGGGCTGGCAAGTGCCCCAGCTGGGCTTTGAACCTCTGACCCTCTGGTCTTAGAGGTACTGACTCTGTCCGCTGCACCACACTATGGCCACATAGACAGTGCTGCCCCTGGAGGTAGTAAGCCTGGCAGGATGGAGTCACAAACCCTGCTCTACGCAAATTTACTGTGGGCATATGCACCCTGTCTGGTGACAAACGTGCACATAAACCACGGAAATGACCACGGGAAATGGGGGACAAAATATCACCACACTGGGCAACAGTGATATTAATGGGCAACCATAGCAAACACTCCCAGGAAAGCTCCACAAAAGGAAATGTTTTTTGGAAGAGTCTCCGCTCCGTAAACCCTTCCAAAATTCATTTCTTTTTTCTGGAGCTTTGCTGGGTGTGTTTTCTGTATTTGCCCATCACTATAACTGTTCCCCAGCTGAATTACTATTTTTAATAGTTCTGTTGTGGTCATTTTCTATTTTTATTTGCACTTTTGTGCTGTGCACATGTATCACACTGCTCACGGTTTGCTGGTTTCCCCGGTTTTCCTGTACATTGCTGACGTAAATGGTTTCTCTTCCCTTTAAATGCTTTCTACCGCGAGTGTTTCACTGGCGGTATATTTTCCTTGTAAATTCGGGCACGCTCCTGTGTGGGGAGTCTCTCCCCTCCCACATTCCACCCATTGACCCCGTCTCTCCGCCCCTCGGGGGGCCTTCCTCCGCCCTCATTTCGCCTTTCCACGCCTCTATCGCACATGAGCGCCCCGCAAACGTGCGCCTCTATCGCACATGAGCGCCCCGCAAACGTGCGCGTTTTCGGCGCACGCGTGCGGGACCCGTTAATGTGCCGCGCACGCGTACGGGGCGCTTAAGAGCACTTAAATGCATCATTTTAGGGCGCTCAGGTGCGCCCCGCACAAGTGCCCCGTTTAGTAAACATACCCCTGTGATTCCTTCCACAGCCCCAGAGACAGTGAACACTGCCACCCAGGGCCGTACTGAGCTGTAATCGCGCCCTGTGCGACTTGTAGATCGGGCGTGCACCCCCTCTCCACCTCCCCCCATACCTCCGCTCAGTGCTGCCTGCTCTTGCCCTGCTGCTACCACCCTCTGTTTTTTTCACGGTGGCGCCAGCAGCACGGAAAGATCAGGCAGTGCTGGACGGAGGTATGGGTAGGGGAGGAGGGCACATGCCCAATCTGCAAGTCGCTAGCACTTTAAACAGATCTGGCCTTCCCTGCTCTGATGTTGCGTTGGAGGAGGGAGGGACCAGACCTGCTTAATGTGCTGCGAAAAGGCTTGGGGGGAGCATTTTGGCTGTCTGCTGTTGCCCTGCTGCCACTCTTTTTCTTCTCTCAGCAGTAGCAGGCAGCCAAAATGTGCCCCCTAAGCCTTTGTGCCCTGTGCGGCTGCACTGCTCACACAGGGCTAGGTATGGTCCTGCTGCCACCATAGCATCCTAAGCCCCTGCTAAGCCAAGGAGCAGAAGACATGACTTGCAAATTGAGTCTTCTGCATAGCAGTGCAAAACAGTTGCCATCTGAACCATTGGGCCAACCCTTAATAAGCCCATGCTATATTAATGAGCTGATTTGCATGCTGTGCGGCTAGCTCATTGATATCTTTCTCATATTCTGAGGAGTTTGGGCATTAATGATAATGCAAGCATATGCATTAATGCCATTTGAATTTATGTTAGATAGCAGCACAGTTGTTTGGTGTGTGTCAAAGCATTATTGCTGTATAGCAAATAGTCTCCCAAACAATCAACCTCCGTCTGCACCACAAGTATTATGAGGAATTATGAATCAAATTTGCAGGGTCACCGAGTGCCAGTATGTAACAGGCTGAACCAGGAAAGACTATGGTGCCCTTTTATTAAATCTTGTTAAGGTTGTGTAATTTATTTATTTTTATTTACATTCTCTTATATACCACGCTATTCTGCATCAGTGCAGTTTACATTGAACAAACTGAAATTACATTGTACAGGGCATTATAACTTGGAGATAACTATTTCACAGGGAACATGGGCTGTGGAGGGTTAAGTGGCTTGCCCAAGGAGCACCTGTGGGACTAGAAACCCCAGTCCTTCCAGCATTAAAAGTGAGTGTGCGCTAATGATGTCTGTGCTGTCCGCAATGTACACTCAGCACTCACGCTCTGCCACTAATTTGCCCAGTCCATGCCCACTGTGGAATGGTTGATTTACCCACGTCTTAGTGTTTGCTTGCTATCATACCCATGTTAGGTGTCACCATGGACAAAGGAGTGCAAACTAAAATGCATGTTACTCACCTAGCGGACTTTAGTAAAAGTGTCCCTAAATGCCAGGTGTCACGGTGCCAGTAAATTAAGAAAGAAAAATTGTCCTTTTTTTAAACAAAAGGTTTGGTTTGAATTTGAATAAAAAGAAGTTGGATGCAGCAAATTAAGTAGCCTATCTAAAACAAAATCTTTAGATTCATTTAGTAAAATCAACTGACCTCGCTCCCGCCAAAACAAACAGTAGTTCGCCACAATTGTAACTTATCTGGAATTAGATTTCATCTTTCAAATCATTGAGATGACAAAATAATAAATCCGGTAAGCACAACCCAAGGAAAATCATAACAGTGATACAACTACTGATACATTGATGCTAGCTAATAGCTGTACAAATTGCCCAATGACTCATTGGCTTCCTCCACCCAGGGTCAACCTTCCCCCTTCCATCCCCAGCATTCTGCCCCCATCTTCAGTGTCAATTCCTACCCAGCACTCTCAGCCCTCCCCTCTTGGACAACCTGAGTTGCCTCCTCTTTCCTGCCTCATTGTACTCCCCCTTCTCACTCAGGCTTTCCTTAATTCCATTCTTCCCCATACCACAGTCCTGTTTCTCTTCATGCACCAAGTGCCCTCTTTCATCCCAAGCCAATATATATAAAAAAACACTCCATCCTCTCTTTCAGCTCCTTCACCACTGATCTTCTAGTCCCTCGTTTACACACACCCCAGTGTCCTCTGCTTCTCTTTCCTGTAATCAGCCATTGATCTAGTTCAGCTTACACACATACACACACTTGCCATTTCACCCCCTTTTTCATCCTCACAGCTGATCCCTCTTCCTCCCTCCTCTTGTACTGACAAAGTCTCAGGAGGAGGAGGAGAAGGGGGGAGGAGAACAGCATTACTGGGCTGCATCCACCTCCTTTGTTGCCTGGAGATGACTATTTCTTTGAACAACTTAATTCAAATCAGCTAAGAATGGATTCTAATGTGTCACTGTTCTACTGTCTTCTGAGGCTCAGTCATCATAGGACTGGGGAGAAGTAGGTTGGGTTCTGGATCTTCAGGCCTACAGCTCACTGCCTTTATCTGGTCCCATGACTCAGTGACATTCCACACACCACAGGCAGTTTAATGCAAGGCTCCTTATTAATAACAGGGCATGGAGGCGCATGCCAGACTCCTCCCACATCAGCCCCTACTCTCTTTCATTTTGAGGAGAACATCATCGGGGTGGGGGCACACATTTGCACTAATGTGTGCATCAGAGATGTCAAAGGTAGCACCTCCCAAACAGCGAGCTTTACCATACCAGTGAGGGAGATTAAAAGCCAGTCATTGAGGTTTTTCTTATGGCATCTTTGTGGTATAAATTTTGAAAGATCTGCATGTTGTATTGTTTTGCAAATGAAAGGAGCATCACAACATGATATTTAGATTTCTTTAGTTTTATTTTCCTTGCAATTTTTCACTCTTACCTTCCAGAGCAGAACTAAAACATTTCCTTGTAGAAACCACCATTACCACTCCCCCCTCACCCCCCCCCCCCTCAAAAAAAAAGTTGATCCTGGTTGCATCTCAGTAACACCACCACAAACCCTTGTACCAGGTATATTGTGAAATATGACAAACCTCTACAAAAGTTGTTCGGGATAGAACAAATCTATATAACATTAATACCACCTACTGGGAATATTGAACAAACTGGATTACTACAGATCGGTACACAGATACATAAGGCTAATAAAATACCTAATGTTAAACACCTAATGCTAAATACAAATGCTAAACACTGATAGACCCTTTTAATATAATACATGCTTTTCTGTAAGCTGCTCTGTTGATGCTGCAAAGAGCGGTACTACTATTACTACTGAACATTGTTTATAGCGCTACAAGATATATGCAGCACAGCGGTATATCAAGTTTTGAATAAACTATGGGCCCGATATTCTTCTGGGCAGGCTATGCGCCGCTACGGTGCATAGCCCTGCCCGCTGACCCTTAATACCGAATATTTAATGACAGGGTCAAATCGGCCCCGGCACTGAAAATCCGAGGATCTCCGCACACGTTGGAAGCCACTTTAGGTAACTGGGCAGCAGGGATATTGCATGCTGCCCAGTTAGCTTCTGTGCTGAAAGATGGACGAGGGTTTTCCTCTCCTATCTTTTTGGCGCAGATTACTAACCAGACAGCATGTAATATTGCTGCTGCCTGGTTATTGCTTGTCTCCGCCTTCACTCCGCCCCACAATGCCCCCAACATGTCCCAGTGCTAACCGGATAGCATCAAGGCACATAGGGGAGTTAGAAGGGGATAATCAATGGCACTAGCCGTGTAAGTACCACTGAATATCCCAATTTATGGCATTTACACAGTTTACCGGGCTATAAACCATGTAAATGCCTTTCGAATATCAGGCCCTATAATTATAAACTGAAACCCCACAAAGTCAGACTTTGCATGCAGTTCCATACCAGAGAAATAGAAATGGTGATGTATTTCCCCCGTACTATGCCAAATATTAAGATAGTCAAAGAAAGTGAGCCCAAAAGCATATTTGATGAGTAGAAATTCACCAAGGGAAAAAAAGATATTCACTGCAGTAAAACACTCATACAGAAGTGTGAATCTAAAAAAATGGGACCTCAGTTAGGGAACAACCCACCATAAGAGATAAACTTCAGGCCAGGGTTTCATATCACTACAATATCTTTCATAGGCCCCAGTAAGACTAAGATTTTTCAATTTTTATATGCACGTAAAAATTACAAAAAACACTTTGTTGCAATGGTAAACTTCCAGTAAAACACAACCAGCTGCCCGCAGGATGATGGCGGGACATAGCAGGGTTGTCAGCTGAATGTTCATCTTGCTGTGCAACGTGTCCTCAGGCAGCCATGATTTATTGGTTTTCAGCCAAACTAGAGTCAACTTCCCATCATTCAGCTGACAACCCTACTTTGTCCCTCCGTCATCCTGCAGGCAGCGGGTTCTTTTCACTGGAAGTTCACCACTGCAGCTAAGAGTTTTTTGTAATTTTTACGTGCATATAAAAATTTAAAAATTTTAGCTTTATTGGGGCTTATGAAATATGGGTTGTTCCCAGAGGTCCCATTTGTCTTAGATTGACACTTCTGTATGAGTGATTTTCTCCTGTGAATGCTTTTTTACTCTTGCTAGTTTTCTACTCTTATAAGATATGCTGTTGGGTTCACTTTTTTTGATTGATTATTCTATAGTGAGTTCTTTATTAGGAGTTTTTTGATTAGTGGTTTCATAAATATTAAGATAGCACATATAAATTCCCAAAAGTGACATATTTGAATCACTAGATTAAAAATATTTTTTAAACTGTTGTTGTCTAGCCGTTTTATTTTTATGATCTGGTTGGTTCCAGTCTCTAGTGTCTGCTTTCCTCTGTCTTCTCTTAACTCTCTTTCCAAGGTCTCCAGTCCATTTGAATACTTCACTTTCCTCCTGCCTTCATTTCCTCCTCTATAGTCATTTCTGACATTGATCTTTTCCTTTCAGCTTTTTTTCAGTTTAATTTTCTGTCACTCTGTCCACTCAGATTTAACTCCTTTCTACCTGCTCTTCAATCTCTTTTTATAGCATGTTCTTACAACCTTTCAATTCTTTCTCTCACCCTGGCACTCCCATTCCCATCCCCTTATTCCCCAGTCTTTGCCTCTCTCCCATCCAGCATATTTTTTTTCTCTCTCTTCCTCCTCCTTCTAGCATCTCATCTCCCTCCTTTCAGCATATCCTTTTTCAATCTGCATCTCCTCATTCTCTTCCCATCCTTAATCCAGCATCTTTTCTTTCTCCCCTCTCCATCTAGCATCTCCCATCTATCTTCCTACTCCCCCGATGTCCATCATCAGTCTTCTGTCTTCCTACTCCCCCTTATGTCCAGCCTCTCCTTGTATCACTACTCTCCCATGTCCAGCATCCCTCCTCTGTATCCCTAATCTCCCTGCATCTAGCACATTCCCTCTGTTTTCTTACTCCACCTCTCCCAGGTTCAGCATCCACTTGTGTGTCCCCATTCTTTCATGTTCAGCATCTCCCCTATCACCCTATTTCCCCTTGCATGTTCAACCTATTTCCTTTCTGTCCAGCACCCTCTCATATCTAGCATCACTTCCTTTATGTCCCTATTCTTCCTTAACCAGAGCCAGAAGATCCCTTCTATCATTCTACACAACCCCTCTCCCCAATCCAGAGTTTTTTCTTCCCCATGCTCCTATTCAGCATCTCCCCCCCCCCCCCGAGCAGTGCCCACCTCCACCACTGTCAGTTGCTCAAACCTGCAGCAGTGGCAAGAGAGCACAAAGAATGCATGGTGCCAGCAAGCTGGTGTGCACTTCTGATGGCGTTGGCAGACCCACCTCTCTGGAGCAGGATGTGAAGTTGAAAGGGGCAGGACTGGCAGAGCCATCCACGGTGCCCGCCAGCTTGCAGGCTACACTATTTCTTTGTGTTCTATTGCTTCTGCAGGAGGTTCGGGCAAGCAGCGATGATGGAGGTAGACACTGGCAGGCTGGGCGAGATGCTGAACTGGAGGTTAAGGCTGATGTAGTGCTGGCAGAAAAAATGTGTGAGAGAAGGAAGCAAAGGCATGTGAGCACGAGACTGAGGCTGAATGCATGTGTGACATGCCTATTGTGTATTACACGGTATGTCTTGTGCATCCGCATCCTACCCTCTAGCAACAGACTCCATCCAGTGTATCATAAATAGAGATTTCACGCTAACATCTAATGCAGGGAAGAACAGACACAATTGCGGCCCGCCTCTTTATCATAGGTTGGAAGGAGACAGGGATGAGAGAGTAGCAGGAGCCAAATTATTTTTTGCAAATATCGTTTTTCATAAGAAGAAATCAGCAGCAGACAAACTTGTTGCACAGCAAGTGAATGGCAGAGGTTGAAAAAGTAATTAACACCATCACCCTAGCAGCACAGCGCAACATCTGTAAACTCACCTTTCCCTTACGTATGAAGAATGAGACTGCTGCTGTTCTAGTTCCATATTGTTAGTTAACTATTGCTATACTGATGGATTACTTCACTATACACTGCAGTTCATTGTTCTCTTTTTGCTGCTTTTGCTCTAAGAATATACAAAAAATAAAACTGGGATCTGTTCTGATTTCCCAGTCTTCAGGAGAACAATCAAATGAAAATAAACCAATCCTTCCAAATAACACAGTTCTTATGTAAAGCTGCGAGAAAATTCTATATAATACAACCTAGTGCTAAAATGATAAAAAATTTCAAAAGCTCCCATAGCTCCTTAAAATTTTCCTTTTTGTGCTTCTCCTTTCCCCAACACTGTGCTGTTCTAAACCTAAAAAGGGAGCAAGCCACATAAATCACGCCATAAACACATCACATCAGTTCTGAGGATGTTAAATTAATGACATCATTCTAATTAGGGCCGGCCCGTCCATTGAAAAATAATGTTTTTTGCACAGGGCCCTGCGTTTCATGGGGCCCCGCGCAAAGAACATTCTGCTTTATTAAAAATTTAATTAAAAAACAAAAAGCTGGCTGCTGCCGCTGCCGCCACAGCAGCGGCAGAATGGAGTGTCCCGCGGGGCCCCCTCTGCTCGGCTGAGCTCTCCCGGCCCAGCTGAGCCCCTCTGCGCCGGCTTTCAGATACGCGAAGGGAGAGTGTCTCCCTTGCATCTCTGTTAAGCCCGCAGGGGCAGATGGGAAGCAGGGGCTGATGGGAAATTTCCCATCAACCCCTGTGGGCTTAACAGAGACGCGAGGGAGACACTCTCCCTTCGCGTATCTGAAAGCCGGCGCAGAGGAGCTCAGCCGGGCCGGGAGAGCTCAGCCGGGCAGAGGGGGCCCCGCGGGACACTCCATTCTGCTGCTGCTGCGGCGGCAGCAGCCAGCTTTTTTTTTTTTTTAATTTTCCATGAGCCGATGGGGGGGGGGGGGGGTTAGGACTGGTAATGGGCTATAGAGGGGGTTAGGACTTGACTTGAGGTGGGCTGTGGGCTGTTGGGGGGGGGTTAGGACTGGTAATGGGCCATGGGGGGGTTAAGACTGGTAATGGGCTGTGTGCTGAAGGGGGCTGTCTGGAAATGGGGTGATGGGGGGTTAGGACTGATAATGGGCTATGGGGGGGTTAGGACTGATAATGGGCTATGGGGGGGCTAGGACAGGAAATGGGCTGATGGGGAGGGGTTAGGACTTGAGGTGGGCTGATGTGGTTAGGACTGATAATGGGCTGTGGACTGATGGGGAGGTTAGGACTGGCAATGGGCTATGGGGGGCTGACTGGAAATGGGCTGATGGGGTTAGGACTGGAAGTGGGCTGATGGGGGTTTAGGACTGGTAATGGGTTATAGGGGGGGCTTAAACTGAAAATGGGGTGATGGGGGTTAGGACTGGAAGTGGGTTGATGGGGGGCTAGGACTGGTAATGGGTTGGGGGTTGCTAGGACTGGAAATGGGCTGAGTGGAAGGGGAGGCTTGAACTGCAAATAGCTGATGGGGAGGGAGCTTGGAATGGAAATGGGCTGTGAGGGAAGGGAGCTAGGACTGAAAATGGGCTGATGGAGCAGCTAGGATAGGACTGGAAATGGGCTGTTGGGGGGAGCTAATATTGGAAATGGGCTGTGGTGGGGGCTTGAATTGAAATGGACTCATGGAGGGGATAGAACTGGTAGTTGGCTCATGGGGGGGACTGGACTGGAATTGGGCTGAGTGGAGGGGAGCTAGGATTTGACATGGGCTGATGGTGGGGCTAGGGAATGACTAGAAATGGGCTGATGGGGGGCTAGGATTGGAAATGAGCTGATGAAGGGACTCGGACTGGAAATGGGCTGATGGGGGGTTAGGACTGGAAATGGGCTGATGCAGGGACTAGAAGGGAATGGATGCTGGGTGAGACTGGAACTAGAAGGGAGCTGATGTTGGGGGAAGATTAGAATGGGATGGGGCTGGGAGAGTAAAATGGAGAGGGGAAAAATATTTTGTGTGGGAGGGATGAAAAATCTAGAATTGGCCGGGTATTGGGAGAGTAAGTGGGAATTGAGGATGGAGGGGTAAAATTTGTGTGGATGAAATAGGAATGAGGAAAGAGCAGAAGGAGAAAGATTAGTATGTTAAAGCAGATGTAGAGAGAGAGAATGGAAAAAAAAAACTAGAAGAGAGAAGAAAGGACAAATGGACAGCAGACGATGGAGAGTTAGCAGAAAACATGAAGAAACCAGAAGAAAGTGGCTGGAGCAATTGCAACTGAAAAAAAATGCACAAAAGGTAGAAAGATATCTCTTTATTTTGAATTTATTAACTGGAATATGAAAGCTCTGGGAAATGTGCATCATTAACGTCTGCGCTTTGTTTGGTACAAGAGGAAATTAATTTATAGTTTTATTTCTACAGTGTTGTTGTACATTCCAAGTTTGGCTTTTGGGGTTCCCAGTTTAATTATTGCCTTCCTGTTTCTAAATTGTGATTCCTTGTTTGGTGATGGTCTATGTTCTGCATGTGTAACTGAGCTGAGGTATTCTGTTTATGTAATTCCTATTTGACATTGCCACTTGTTCTCTTTCCCCAGTATTCTCTGAAATGTATTGGTTTAATATTTGCAGTGTTGCCTTTTGATAGGTAGGGTATGGTGCTTTGTGAGTCCTGGTAATGCTGTCAGGATACGGCGGGTTTGCTATGGGTTCTAAATGGGCAGCATTTGTAGTAGTTCCTAATGTGCCTGGCGGTTGGCACTGGATTATAGTAATGTAGAAATCTTTTAGTCTTTCTTTATCCATACACTCATTAAGAGACATGTTTACTAAAAGTTAGTGTATGGTAACATTATGCCAATATTTATGCAAATAAGGCCACTTATGCAAATGAGGCCCCGCACCGAGTCTCCGCACGTGGCCCCGCACCCCCCTTGGGCCGCCCCTGATTCTAATAACATTAAACTAGAAAAGAAAAGCAGGTTTAGTGGAACTATTTTCTTTTATCAGTTGCAGCAAGCAAGCGTTCTCAATTAGTTCCATTCTTTCAAAATTGGTTGATCTGCTTTGGGTTTTATTCTACTGTATGTATGCACTTGTACCTCCAATTTTCCAAGTTCATTTCCCCAAGAGAAGCTGTATGACAAGTCTACATAGAAAGAGGGTAAAACTAGGACTGGGTCAGCATTTCCTGAAAATGTGAAAAGCCATTTAGTTTTACTACAAGTACTAAATAACTATCATATAGAAAGTGTGTCACTCATCCCAGCTGCAGAAGATGTCGTAAATAACACTGTAATAAATTCAGGGCCGGATATTCAAAGGTATTTACATAGTTACAAACCTGTAAATTATATAAATGCCATTTAGAGAGATATTCAGCAGCACCAATGTGTTTAATGCCACTGAATATCCCCAAATAATGCTGTTACACGCCCCGATGCTAACGGTGTAGTATCGGGGCGTGTCATGGGCGTTCTGGGACAGAGCCCATCGCGAACCTGGCAGCAGCGATATTGAACCACTGCCTGGCTAGCGACCCACGGGTAAAGATGGGTGCTGCAAAAGCTGGCCTATCTTTACCCATGGTAGCTAACTGGGCAGTGGATCAATATTGCTGCCGCCCAGTTAGCTTCCACACTATGCGGCACTCTGCAGCGGACCCTGATATTCAATGTTGGTGGCTGGATATGGCTCAAGCATTAAATATCCGGGGTTAGGTTCAGCGGTGACAGCTATGCACTGTAGATGTGCATTATAGCCATCGTCGCTGACTATCGGGCCCACAGTTCCCAGGCAATATTTTTAGAATAGCAGTAATCGATGCTGCTATTGAATATATTAAAATTGTTTCCTCTCTGAATCTTTCCTCCACTAGACTGAAACCTGCTTCAGACTGTTTGGTCAAGTCCTCTGGGCTCAGGTTGACTGAAAGATTGAAATTGATTGGCAACTTTTCACTTAGGTCTCTATTTACTAAACTGTGCTTAAACAGCATACATGTAGTCTATGGTACATTCTGTGTGATTTACTAGCCTACATACCTATGTACTGCTGGCAAATCATCTCTTCTTTAAAGCGGAGGAGTGGCTTAGTGGTTGGGACCTCAAGCCAGAGGGCCAGGGGTTCAAGACCCACCTGGGGACAGCAATCTCAGGCTGGAGCTACTGGGGTTTCTAGTCCTATAGGCACTCCTTTTGGCCTTGGGCAAGCCACTTACCCCTCCATTGCCTCAGGTACACAGATTGTGAGCCCTTTGGGGACAAGGGAATGTACCCAGTACCTGTTTGTAGTGATTACATAATGTAAACCACTTTGATTGAAGGCGGTATAGAAAACGGAAGGATTGAAGGCGGTATAGAAAACTGGTTAAATAAATAAATCCCCATGGCACAGTATTATACACTACTGTAGCTGTGAACATTGTATGTTTTTGGCCACATGGTAACCCTCTATCCAGAGTCTGCTGTTTTAAAGAGGTCGGCATGCTTACCCCTGAAGAAACAACCAATAGATGTAAAAAATCCCCAGTGACCTAATGTTAAAAGGTCCCCCTCCAGTGTATACCCACTTTCCAGTAAGACCATGTATAAAACATAAAAGGTCCCTTGAAATTCCCCTCCTAGATAAAATAAACCTTCAAGTCACTCTTCAAGGACAACCATGCCACCTTCCTTTGAAGCCTACTTTTAAAAGATTCCACAAGGGGAATAGGGGCACCACCAACTGATGGAAAAGCAGTGGGCTGAAAAGGTCTCCTGCTGACACAGGAGTGATCCCCAGGCTCTCCTGCTTTGGAGTCACCATTCTTTAAAGAGCAAATGAAATGGAAACGCCTGACCCCTACCAGTATGTTGGCCTTCCAAGGATGATAAGGTCAGATTTGAGGGTATGGGGACCTTGAGGTTCATTAGGAGGTTTATTTAGCAAGGAGTTGGGGTTTGCAGAGGCTTCTTATGTTTTATATACATCCTCATTTGGGGGTGGGATCACAGTGGAGAGGTTCTTGCCAAGGGCTGTGCAAGCAGTTCAGCCATTCAGGACACAGGTATGGAAAGGACACCAATGTCATCACTGAGCTTCCAGGAAGCCTAGAAAAAACAATGTTCTGTGCACAAAAGGGTGTTGGGGGTGGGGCACCAGGTTCACGAGCTGTGCAGGGCACATTTCTAGCTTCAGACTGTGCTGTTTTCACCTATAATGTTAGGCTACTAGGGATTTTTTTTTACGCTTGTGATAGGTTCAATTACCTGTTAAACATACCTGACCCTTTAAACTTATCCCCAGAAGCACTGAGTTAACCATTAAGAGCATGCCATTATTTGTACCATGAGTTGGGTCGAACATATATCTAGTAAAACTGTGTTAGTGTTGCATAGCATACATTACACGTAATTAACTAATGTACATTATGGCATTAATGCACCTTAATAGGGTGGAGGGAGGAGTGGTTCAATGGTTGGGACAGGTAATCTCAGGCCATGAAGGCCAGGGGTTCAATTCCCACATGGGGACAAGCAACCTCAGGCAGAGGGACTGGGGTCTCTAGTCCCATGGCCACTCCCTGTGGCCTTGGGCAAGCCACTTAACCCTCCATTGCCTCAGGTACACTTAAATTGTGAGCCCCTCAGGGACAAGGGAATAAAAAGTATCTATTAGTATACATGTAAACCACACTGATTCTAAAGAGCACAGTATACAAATAATAAATAAAGCCCTTAAGAATTTTTTTCTGTGTCCCTGAAGTAGGCAGTAGTTAGACCACTATTGAAAAAAAAATCATCATTTGAATCTGCCTGAGTAGAGAGCTTTAGATCTGTTTCAAACAACCAGTTAATAGCAAACGTGAGAATAGGAAGTGTCGAGATACCCCAGAGGAGAGGGAGGACAGGAGAGATATGATACAGATGTTTAATTTCTTAAAGGGTATTAATGAGCAAACAAGTCTTTTTCAAAGACGGGGAAGCTATAGATCTAGAGGACACAAAATGAAGCTGTAAAGAGGTAAACTTAAATACAAGATTAGGAAATAGTTTTTCACAGAAAGGGTGGTGGATGTCTTGACTGCTCTCCCAAAGGAGGTGGTGGGAGCAAAAACAGTAACGGAATTCCAAAAGGCATGGGACAGACCCAGAGGATCCTTATATGGCAAGAGGATGCTGTCCAAGCAAACTTAAATAACGTCATAAATAGAGATCCTTATGGGACTGTCTGGTTCAATTCCTCCTTCAATAGTAGATCATAGCAAATGATTGTGGGTAAAATTTGATCTTCGCCAAGCGGTTTGACCTCTGTAGTGCCCCAGGGCAATATTGTCACCTTTATTCAATATTCAGTCCTGAGTGAAATTCTATGAATCTAGCATCAAGTTCCATTTTTTCCCTAAATGTGTAGAGCTACATATCTCACTCAGGCCTGTTCTAAATGCTGCCTCAGTCAATGTCAGTCCTTATCTGTCAGTAATCCAGAACTGAGTGACAGAAAAGAAACTTAAATTAAAACCAGATAAGACTGAGGTTTTGTTTGTGGGTTTAATCAGCTCCTGTGTTGGCTCGTTCCATCGTGAAATGTTTGCAAGTTATCAGCTGAAAAAGGAGTCTGGAAATTACTATCAAATCCCAGCTAAATTTCTATTTTCAGGTTACCAAGCTCACAAAAGAATACATATTACTATCTATGCATAGTTTCTTAGATAAAGGCTTTCTTTCACAAATCATACCTATATTTTCATTCATAACTATGGTGATTGTTCATCTTCATTATTTTAATGCACTATATGTGGGATTATCAGCTAAATTTCTGCAATGCTTCAAGTATTCAGGAGTGCCACTTCTCAACTATTGTAGCAATGTGGCCTCTGGAAACATATTAAGCCTTTTATCAACTATCGCCACTGGTTCATGATATCTTATAGGACTCAGTTTAAAGACCTTGGTCTAAACTTAAGGGCTATGAGTGTCCTGAGTCCTGTTTACTTATGTGAGGAGCTAAATAGTTATTTACCAGGCTGATTGGTCAGATATCAGGGTGCTCATTTGCTGGTTGTACTGGCCATCCAAAAATGGTCAGAAAACTCAAACAAGAAACAATCTTTTGTGGAACAAGCTACCTAATGAAATTCACCATCTAAGAGATTATGCAGCCCTTCACTGCAACATGAAAGCCTGGCTCTTCAAGCAAATGTATGAGACCTGATTCCATTTCTAATGTCTCATACATCCCTTTAGAATAATGTAGTTATCTGAGATTCTATTTGATACGGGTCACTGATATGATCACTGATTTTTATCGATCACTATCCCGATATTATTTATCAGATTTATTAACTTTAGTCTTTGCTTCCTCTCGGAAAACCACCTGCCCCATTGACCACATCCCCTCCCAATGGTTACTGGAATCGTCCCTTGCTCTCGCCCCTTTTATCCTCTCTATTTTCAATTCTAGCTTGGCCTCTGGTATTTTTTCTTCCACTTGGAAACACGCTCTGGTTCGCCCCATCCTAAAGAAAGGTTACCTGGATCCCTCTTCCCCCTCTAATTGGTGCCCTATTTCTAATCTTCCCTTCCTTTCTAAACTCTTAGAAAAATTGGTCTTTTCTCAACTTTCATCTCACCTTGAGGCTTCTCTTCACCCCCAACAATCTGGTTTCTGCCCCGGTCATAGCACGGAATCTGTTCGTCTCTCACTCCTTAATGAATTACATGTTGCTCATGACCATGATTCCTTTTCCCTTGCTGTCTCACTGGACCTTTCTGCTGCTTTCAACCTGATGGATCATCATACTCTCTTGGGTCGTCTTAAGGATGCCGGCCTCTCCGGTCTGGTTTTGCAATGGTTTCGCTCTTTCCTTTCATGCCGCTCCTTCTCAGTTCTATCTGGTTCTACTTCCTCTCCTTCCACTCCCCTTCCTTGTGCTGTTCCCCAAGGCTCTGTCTTTGCCCCTCTTCTCTTCAATGTCTTTCTGGCCCCTCTCACTCTTCTAATCCAACAACATGGTGTTTCAGCTTACTACTACGCCGATGATATTTTCCTTATTCATCACACTGACTCCTCTGCTCCAGATATCACTCCTCTAAATAATTGCCTCTCCTCTGTTGCCTCCTGGCTTTCTTCTAACTTTCTCCACATGAATATCACAAAAACCTTAGCGATTTGGTTCACTTTTGGATGTCTCCCCCCCCCCCCTTCCCTTATACCTCTGCTTTCCTCTACACCTATCCCTATGGTTTCCTCCCTAAGCTATCTGGGTGTCACTCTTGATTCTCTCCTTTAAAGGTCACATTTCCTCTATTGCCCAATGTTCTTTTTTCGCTCTAAAACAACTTTGCATTGTTTGTCCTTTTCTTTCCTCCTCCTCTATGACTACACTCCTCCTTTCCTTGGTTCTTTCACATCTCAACTATTGTAATGTCTCTCTGGCCGGTCTGCTTTCTCGTCTCCAGCGCATTCAAAACACTGCTGTCCGTATCCTCACTCATGCTTCCCGTTTCGACCACGTCACTCCCCTTCTTCTGCATGAGCACTGGCTCCCCATCACCTATCGAATACAGTTCAAAATCCTCATCTTTGTTCACAGAGCTATCCACACCGGTATCCCTCTTTACCTTACCAATCAGGTTCACCTCCACACCCCTCACCGCTCTCTCTGATCCATTCACATCAACCGCATGTTCCTTCCCTCCCCATCTCAGGCTCACTTAGAATCCACCTGGTCCTCAGCTTTCTACTTCCTTGGCCCAAGACTCTGGAACTCGCTCCCTCCTGCGCTTTGACTAGATGACGCTTTTAAATCTTTCAAAACACAATTGAAAACTCATCTCTTTTGCGCAGCCTTCGATCTCCCTCCCCCTCCCCCTCTCCTCTCCCTCCCTTTTTCCTGACCTATAGCTCCACTGCCTCCCCCCCTGTTCTCCCCCATTCAAAAAGTATGTCTCCTTAGTCCCCTCTCTACCCTCCCTCCCCATTGTTGTTGTTCTTTTTGTCCTTGTCATTACCTATTGTTCCACTCTTCCATCTTTATGTCTTTGTCTCTCCCTTTAGAGGTTTTTATTGGCATTCATTTTCTTTTTCTGCAGCATTTTTTTAACTCTTGAATTTTATTCTAATTGTAAACCGCCCAGATACTTTTGTAATGGGCGGTATATAAAGTTTTAAATAAACATAAACATATATCGTTAAGATTACATTGTACAATTTGTGGTTAGCTTTTCAATGCATTAATTCTATTTGTATTTGCTTATTCTGTTTTACTGTTCCTCCTTTGCATATTTTTTGATTTGGCAAGTGATATATTTTTAAATAAACATCATAGCATGGGCCTAAATTTGATCTTATATGTTTTGGCAAACAGCCCTGCTATTAACTCTTTGCATTTGTTGGAAAGTCTGAGTTGTACCAATTGATTTTGCAGTGGTGTGAGGGCACTGAGTTCTTATGAGTACTTCCATCTTTGCAGATCTACCTAATACTGGTGATACTTAATTTACTTGCAATACCTATCATAGATCACACCAATTTCACTTAATGCAAATTTTGATAAACCAGATGCATCAGTGATGAAGCAGCAAATTACTTTTTGCTCTCTGGTCCCAAATCTAATTATTTACTATGGAAAGAATCACTGAGAAAATGGCTGAAAATAGTGAAATTATTTTTAAGTTGGCCTACTTTTTAATTACACATGCTTTCACTTTATATTATTACTATCTATCATTTCTGTGTCACCACTGGTATAGAAATGATATTGTGAGGCAACATACAGTAACTGACACTTAACAATAGCAGCTATGATACTTTGGGAGCTATTTTAGATGTCTTATTTGCAGTTTCCACATGTAAAATCATGCATTTAAGCATGTAAATGGCAATTTTAGAAAGAGCTGAATGTACACCTGGATGTCCTTACTGCATTAAAACTGTCGGAGATGTGGTGAGGGAATGGCCTGGGCAGGTCAAGAATCTACACGTGTATTCCCCATATCATATAGAGAATATACATGGATGACTGCAGTTGTCCATGTCAAGATTTATAGCTGTTCCCTGACACATATAAAGGCACATTTAGATAGTAGGAGGAAATTGCCATTGAGACATCAGAGCTGGGATGTACACAATTCTGGCAGTATTTTAGCAAAGACTGACATATGTGGAACTTTTTCTAAAATAGTATAAGAATCTACAGGCGTGCATGTGGACAGGCATTCACCTAGAGTGGAAGGAGCCATTTTACAATCTTTCATGTGAGAAAAACCAACAGAGTTAATTCGGTAGCCAACACATGTAAGTGCCACACTGAGACATTCACCTTTGCAGTGAGTTCAGTATGTTGTGGCTCGATTATTGATGGGCACGAAGGCTTGAGCATATTACCCCTTATCTGGACTCTCTTCATTTTTTACTTTTGAATTCTGCGTTGCTTTCTGATTGTTGATGTTGTTTTTTAAAGTGGTGAGATTAGTTGTGGCGGTGCCTCTGACGTTTCCTTGGAAAGTTTTGATCTCTTCATGTATGTTGTGTTTGCTCTATCAGGGTATGGGGTCCAAATTTTGAATCAGCTAGTGTCAGTGTCTGGCCTGTTGGTTTCGAACAAATAGCCTGCGGTGCTTCAGGTTATGCAACATTACATAGATTTTAGGAAGAAAGTGAAAGCTTTTTATTTTAATAAATCATTTAGCGTAGGAGGTAGATAGAATGGGTCTGATTCTGCAAGGTACCTAGTGGAGGCTGTACATCCTGGTGGAATATGCAGCCCCGCTAGCCATCCTGTCCCGATTCCGCAACCTTTCCGCCCCACACGGCCAGAGCCGCAGTACGGGCTGAACCGGCAGGGGGCGGGACAGGACGTGCTGCTTATTCCACTGCAGAGGTGAAATAGGCAGTGAAGAGGATGGCAATTGGGCCTGGGAATGGCACACAGGGCAGGACAGGAGTCAAGTAGGACCCTGCTGCCCAGCCCAGGGTCGGGCGCTGGGGTAATGAGATCGGCACTGCAGGGGACAGAGGGGCATGTGAAGAGGACATCCCCATGTATATGCAGGGGCACACCAGGGTGTCTCAGGGCCCGATCCTGCACCCACAGGAACATCTGGCTCCTGCGGTGCAGCCAAAGCCACACACAAATGGTACTCTCCAACATGTCTCCTTGCAATTTCTATGTATTAGTGATATTCATGTGTAAATTTTGCCCCTTCTAAAATCATCATTTACATGTAATGTGATTATCACATGTAAATGCTGCGTTCTCTATGTGGAAATCAAGAATAAGGCTTTTAAAATAACTCCCATAGGTTTTTAAAAAGTGATCACTTCAGCCTGTCTTTTATAGGAAAGATAAAGAGGGCAATCTTCCTTTAACCCTACTGTTCTTTTATTTGTACTTTACAGGCAATTTTTACATCAAAGTAAAAACAAAGAAAATCAACAAAAAAAGTAAAGCATTTCAAACAAAAAAACCCCCTTGTTTAATGTTGAAAAGGACTACTAAATTGAGAAGAGCTCCCATCACACTCTAATAATATATCTTAGGACTGAATAACCTACACTCGGGACAGTAACAGCAAAACTAATCAGGAAATTTTCCAAGTGAATACTCTCCAGAAAGACATTTGTTCCCTTGATAACTGATCAGGCATTTGCAAGGGAACTTTAAAAATAAAGTAGCCCTCAAAGAAAAAGCTAGGTCCTTCAATTGCAAAAAAGTCTTATGCCTGATTTGAGTAACCCCGGAAACATCAGGAAATGTTTGTAATCCTCTGGCCAAAAAAGCCAATATGTATACATTTTAAAATAAAGTTGCAGCAATGTTAACTTATCATGTTCAGTTGTTAAAGAGATTAACAAGCTAGATCTAGTAGATGTATGTTCTTGAGAGATCACCAAAAAAGCAGATAAATCGATACACTTTCCAGGTACTATCGAATCCATCTCCATCAACACCACACCGTCCCAAGACACATAATAAATCTTAAACAAAGCTATCCCATCCTAATTAGATCATTTCAACACATCCCTAAGATACATCTTAAACATCTCCCAGGATAATAATAAACCGTTTTTAGGGATATTGTTGTTGTTGCTAAGTGCTGTCGAGTCTGTGTCAACTCATGGCAACCTTCTAAATAGCTATCCTAAACTCTTTCAGTCTTCAGTCAGGCAGCTCATTGTTGATAGAGTGGCGTCCATAGCTGCTGTTATTGTTTCAATCCATCTCATTGCTGGCCATCCTCTTTTGCGTTGACCTTCAACCTTGACAAGCATAATATCTTTCTCTAATGATCTCTTTCATCACATGATGTGTCCAAAGTATGAAAATCAAAGTTTTGTCATCTGAGCTTCTAAAGAAAACTTTAGCTTTATCTCCTCTAGTACTGATTGGTTTGTTCTTCGGGCATTCCATGGTGTACACAATATTCTTCTCCAGCACCATAATTTAAAGGCATCAATTTTCTTCTGGTCTATCTTTTTCATTGTCAAACATTCACATCCATATGACGTTATTGAAAATACCATGGTTTGGACAACTTGAATCTTTGCGTGGAGAGAGACATCTCTGCTCTTGAGAATCTTGTCTAGGTCCTTCATAGCCATTCTGCCAAGAGCAATGTGACATTGGATTTCTTGACTGCTTGCTGTTTCTTTATTGATTATTGATCCAAGCAGGTTAAAGTTGTCCATTATTTCAATTTCTTCTCCATCAATGATGAGCTTATTGATTTTGCCAGTTGTCAGGATCTCTGTCTTCTTTACATTAAGGTGCAAGCCCATTTTAAAGACTCTGGGCCCGATATTCATTTGCGATGGTTATGTACCTCTATGGTGCATAGCTGTTACCACTGAAGTTTAACCCCGGATATTCAATGTTGGAGCCATATGCGATCCCAGCATTGAATATCCATGGTTGCCACACAGCCAAAGACTCCACAGAAGCTAACCAGGCAGTGACAATATTGAGCCGCTGCCCGGTAAGTTCGCATGGTTAAAAATAGGCCAGCTTTTGCTGCACCTATCTTTACTTGCAGGTTGCTAACTAGGCAGTAGTGCAATAGCACCGCTGCCCACTAAGCGATGGATGCCGCCTCTGGAACACCCACGACATGCTAAGCAGTTAGCATCAGGACGTGTAGTGGAGTTAATCGGGAAGTATCAGTGGCTCTAACCATCTTAGTGTCGCTGAATATCCCTCTAGGTGGCATTTACATGGTTTACAGGTCTGTAAACAATGTAAATACCTTTGAATATCTGGATTTATGTTCTTGAGAAGCAAATGCTTCATATCATCTTCACTTTTAGCCAGTATTGTGGTATCATCAGCACAACAAAGGTTGTTGATGAGTCTTCTGCCAATCTTCATACATTCCTGCTTCTCTGATGATTTCTTCTGTATATAAATTAAACAGTTAGGGGGAAAGTATGCAGCTTTGTTGAACATCTTTGCTGATTTTAAACCATTACATTTCTCCTTGTTCTGTTCAAACTGTTGCTTCTTGATCAATGTGAAGGTTGTTCAAGAGAACTATTAGGTGTTCTGGTATACCCATGCTTCTTAGTGTGGCACAGAGTTTCTCATGGTTTACACATTCAAAAGCCTTGCTGTAGTCAATAAAATATATATAGATACCCTTTTGGTATTCTTTTGTCTTTTCAAGGATCCATCTCACATCTGTGATGATGTCTCTTGTTCCTCGCCCTTTCCTGAATCCTGCTTGCACTCCAGGTATGGCTGTAGTCTCTGATGGATGATCTTGAGTAGAATTAAGAAGACTCAAATTGCGAGATCTGAGCAAATATTCTCTGTAGCATCTAACCTTTTAGGATTATGCAAACAATCCTTAGTAACAGTATTGGCCAGAGCTTGCAAAGTTGAAACCTGGGATTTTACTACCCTCAAGTTAGACTAATAAGCCAGCTTCTGTTCCTGACATCCCATCTTTTTAACAACTGAGAGAAAAAACATAATTGGGACTAGTCCTTCTAAAGAAAGCCTTCTAAATCTCCACAATGGAGGGAGTGCTTGTGGGTATCTGTTATGCACAGTTGGTGTTTTGTATAACAAAGGTATTGAATAAAAATTTAAAGTTCAAAAAAAAAATATATATCACCACACTCCACTTTCCAACCCAATATGGCCTCCCCTAAGGGAACATCAGTCAATAAAGATGCCTCCTGGAGAGTCCTGAGACCCTGAACTTGCCCTAGAGGCTTCAGTAGCCAAACGTCATAGGCCTAGGTGGTGTGTTCACTCAAAGGAGCTCAACATTGCTTCAAAGTCGTTAGCACAAATAGATAGCTGTCAATCTTGAACCAACAGGGAAGGAGTTGTTTTAACAAATACATGTCTATACATAGGGCTAATAACTGTCATAACTTATGTAGACTGTTCAATTATGGCCTGTTGTTTACTCTTGGTCCAAAGTCATGTGATCTCAGTGATCCTCAATGGCTCCAAATGAACTTTCCCCTTTGGTCATTCCCGTTTGGCCATTCCTCTACAACCATGCACCATGTGCCTCATCACGCAACACTTTTAAACTTCTGCTGCATACTCAAATTACATCAGTATCCCATTCCAAGTATTGCAATTGCCCAGTCCCATTGGCTCAATGTTCTGTGGGAATTCTCACAGGTCTGATCTATGCTCCACAGTGTAGTCCTTCATGGGTAGGGCTCCAGCCATCCCACAGTGCTTTTAATCTTCTAAGACACACTCCAATGACATCAGCATCTACAAATGAATGCTGAACCTGCCCCATCCCTCCATTTCAACTGTTTCATGGGAATTCTCACAGGTCTGATCTATACTCCTGAGCACATTCCCTCACAGAAAGGGCTGTGGTCTACTCATTGTCCTGATCTCCCATTGTTCATTTCTCCCTCCAAATTGAAATAGCAGCATTTGTAGTTTATTGGCAGCATTTAGAGGTTTGCAAAATGGCTGACATGTATGTGTAAGTGCCTACATATCGAAGCTGCCAAAATTCCCTTGTTGAATTTTCCCACATGTAAGATTTGCAAAAGGGGCCTTCCACCTCCATGTGTCGGCAAATGCATGTGCACTTCTGTACTATTTTAGAAAGGCTCTTCATTTGGCAGAGTCTTTTCGACTGGAATTGTAAATGTGGCAAACTCAAAGTCTCACTTCCAATATCCATATACTATCTGAAGTGTGGATCATGAGACTGTCAAGAATAAAAGTCCACAGTTAAGTTTTATGATAATAGCAACATACAACAACGGTAACTGTTTTAATAAAGGGGCCATTTACTCCTTCGTGGATCAGTCGATAAAAAGCATGCTAAAGGGTGTTACTCTTTTGGGGAGGGGGGGTCCTTTGTGAGTGCCTGGAGGAGACAGGATAGCGTTCAGTGGGTTAGAATGTGTAGCTTTCCCTTATCCTTTTAGGCTAGTGGGATAGGGATTGTGGTTTGGTTATTATTATAAAGGATTATTACTGATTGTATTTTACTTTTATTATGTTTTATATTAAACTGATGATAGGATATTTATTATTTCAGCTGGAATTTATTTTTTGCTTTGTGATATAACCCATCGCTTTCTCTAGTGATAGTAGTTGGGGAAGGCCAGCATTTAAACTAGTGTTTAAACATCATAACTCAATTAGTTTATGATATTGTTTTGTTTTATTGAACAGATTTGTGATGGAAATGAAGATCTCTAAAGTAAAGAAGGGGACTATTATAATTGATATGAAAGGGCAGACTAGATAGGCCATGTGGTCTTTTTCTGCTGTCATGTTTCCTAAAATTTCAGATAAGGTTTTTCACAGAGCTCAACCAGATAGGGAAATTTTGGGCATCTCAGAAAACAGGAACTAAGATTACAGTAGCAGAAATATAAGACACAGCTAAGAATAGGCTAGCTAGAGCCAGATCCCCAGGAGGCAGAATAGTTCCTTGTGGAACAGGTGCCTTCCAAATCAAGGGTCATTGTGTCGAGGCCAGCCCCTGGCAACTGTTAAAAAACTGAACCCCCCACCAATTTTGTGGTGTTTTTTTTTTCTTTTCTTTTTTTTAAATGTCCCAGGTTGTTTCAATGTACATGCCTATTAATTGCAGCCTTTACTTTCTTTGACATAATTTCACAGAATATCTGAACTGGATCATTAATTGGACAATGAGGATCTAGAGTAGACTTGATAAATATTTCTGATAGTGAAATAGTAACTGGAAATTTCACACTAGGATTAGGATTATAAGTATAAGAATTCAATAAGACAAAACTTTTACCAAGGTTCCAGGATACGTTTCTCAGAACTTACAGGAACATAGCACATAAAAGACTTTAGAGTAAGTCACTAGAACAGGTGTCAATAGATTCAACAAGACAAAAAAGGAAGGGTTTTCTATGGGGCTCAAGACCAAACAGAGAACCTTTGGACAAATCAGGAAATAGGAACTAAGATTACCAGAAATACAAGACAGCAAAAAATAGGCTGCATAGAACCAGATATTTAAGAAGCAGAATAGCTCATCCTGAAAGATCTATGCCCTCTTACCCAAGGTTCGCCAATCCTAGGCCAGCCCTTGATCCCTACTAAAGACAATGGGGAAAATAAAACAAAACAGAATTTCACTGTTATTTTCTGTTCTTTCAGGTGAAAAAAGAATATGAAATGAAAAGAATGAAATGGGAAATGTTTAATGCCCTTACGTTATATAAAATTAGGAATGCACATACTTAATTTCATATGGTGTAAGGTAGAATAGCAAGTATTGGAAAAAATACATAAATACTGAGGCCTCATAAACTAGTTGCTATCCCAGTAGTTCTTCCAGATAGAGGGAAGAAACGTGCTTATAGGCCCTAAAGGGTCAGTCCAAATGAGTTACTCAAATAAGTTTTCCACCCTGAACTGCTCTTCCAAAAAATAAAATGTTTGCTGAAGCTAGTGGTTATGGATGAAGGTGACAACAATCCTCTTCCAGAATTAGAGTTACTGAACAGCTGACATTAGACTAATTTATCTGATTATTTGCTAGAAGAATTTTTTACATTTTTAATTGCATGTACTATTTAGCTTTATGATGTTCTCATTTCCTTTCAAAGATAATACTATTAAACATTAGTTACCAGGCTGAGAGAGCTGTTAGGCCAGGCTGAGAGAGCTGTTAGGCTATCAGAAGAAAGCTGGATTCAGTAGTGCCCTAATCAACTTTCAACATAAACCAACTAAAGAAGTAATGTGGGAATTAGCACATTCTGTTAGCACAAAAGAGTCCTAACAGTTTTTACAGAGGAATGACAGCATGCACTAAGACCCAGGTTAACTGAATAATATGAGCTGGGACAGGACTGCATCTTACAGTTACAGTGTGGCATTGAACCATTTGTTAATTGTTAATGCAGCAGATAATGCACTGCAGACAATGCAATGGAGTTAACTCATACTGCCCGTGCTAACCGTGATGCAACATTAATGTCCACATTCCACCCCTAAACCACCCAGACCCCGCCCAATCGCACACTCACCAGTTATATGGGATTTTTAGCAAGGTTCCCTCACCCTGTTTATGCAGTATGTTTAGCACACGGCAAACCCGTGCTAATGATTAGCACACATTTGTAAACATGCCCAAAGTGAAGTACATGCATAGGGCCCAATTCTATCCCCCATGTAAATCCCCTCTGTGCTTCTGGTCTGAACCAAATGCACAGAGGGGATCGCAAATCTGATCCCGCGGGGCACGTCTAGTCCCATACGTGCAGTCAGGGAATGCGATTGAGTCTGGCCTGCAGGTACATGCGCAACCTGACTAACACAGTCATGGTTTTTAAATGGAGTCGCAGCACCATGGCATCACATTACCATGGCACCACGGGTCCATTTAAAAGCCGCGATGCCGCCAAATAAAAGTGTTTATTCCCCGCAGTCCGAGCCCCGATCTGGCCTCATAAGGCCAGGGTCAGGCTGCAGGAAATAAACCCTGGTCCCCCCTGCCCCATCTGCACCCCGGGCTGTTCAAAACATCACGTCCAAGGACATTATTCTACCTCGGAGGTGGAATAACTTCCCCGGACATTTCGCCAGCCCTGGACTACAGGGCCGACATTAGAATCAGCCCTGTACGTCCAGGGCTAGTGACCGGCCACTGCCCACCCAGACTCCGCCCCCAGGCTGCCCCAGCCCCGCCCCCATCTAACATCCCCGCACAACCGGCAGGGAAGTTAGTCGGGGGCAGGAGCTGGCACGAATAGCGGGGATGGACGTCCCATCAGACCGTCCATCCCCGCTATTCGTAGCACAGAATAATCCCCATACTGTATAAAATGGAGCATAAGTGACGTAATGATGCACACAAACTAGGTGCAAGCACTTACGATTGCCCTATGGCAGGTGTAAATGTCTGCACCTAGATTTTAAGCACACGTGTAATGTATGGTATTTTACAAATCACACAAGTAGATTTCTGCTTCACCTACATTCCACCCCTTTGCATACCAACATTGAAAGTACACACTATCAATTTTACATGCATGCTTACAGAATAGCGACTGCCTAAATTATCTTCCTAAGTGCTCATTTACGCACACAAGTCCTTGAAAATAAAAGACTTAAATGCACAAAGATGATACATAGCTTTACGCAGCTCCTTATAAAATTAGCCCTGCTATGTCACCACCATGGTCACTTAAACAATGCTGATCAGCCAAGGCATAGCACCTCAGGTGTCATGCTGAAGGGATGTGCTAAAGGGCTATACCCAAATGTGCCCCTTTGTGGGATCTTTGAAAGGTCAAAATGGTAGGAGAGAGGTGGGGTCCTTGACTGATCAATTGGGTTTTTGTACTTTTCTCAGTACGGATATTTATTATATCCAACCAGTGCTAGCTTACGGATGTTATGCACTGTGTGGATGGAAAAGTCACTACAGCAATATTTGGGGTATAAGGGGGAGGGGGTTCGAACAAGCTGTTTAAGCCTTTTTTCATGGAACCTTAATAGAACCATTAAGAATAGTAAGAGCTGATTTCTTTTTGCCTAAAAATGAACTTGTGCTTATATAAATGCATGGTTAGTCGTCAATAAGAGAATATTGGTTGCAGATTTGATTTTGGACTGTGATTTAGACAGTGTTTTTATCACAAAGACATGGCTGATTGATAGACAAAGGACCTTGTATGTTAAATCTGTGTCTTGCACCAAACAAGAGGAAAGAAATGTGAAGGAGGAGTCGCAATTATTTTTAAGTCAGTTTCCACAGTTGGAGAGCTTTAGTAAACTTGATAAAGATGTTTAGGATGATCTTTTTACTGACCTTTTATCTCACGGGGAAAACAGATTGTAGAAATTAGCACCTATTCAATTTATTAATTGATGTTTTACTAGATAAACCAGATATTCTTATATCGAGAGGTTTAACATTCATATGCATGACGCTAACAATGGGGATTCTAGAGACTATCGGTCTTTTTTTAGCTTAGTTAAACTGCAATTATTATTTTCCATCTCATAATAAAAGGCATACCTTAGATCAGCCTTTACTCCTGAAACAAAAAAATAATAGTGTTTCAAAGATTCAGTATTCTCTTTTGTTATGGACTGATCACATTTTAATTGCTTTTGCTATAACAGTTCAGTGGATATCAGGTGCTGACATTGGGGTCTGATCTGTTATGAGAGATTTCAGCAAGGAATTATGGAGAGCATGTGTAGTCAGGAAAATGATAGTTTAGAGAATAGAGTGACACAATGGAATAACCCGTTGAAAGGTACTATTGATGGAACTGTGCCCAGGAGGGAGAAAAAGAAAGGAATAAAAAGTTTAACAATTCCTTTCTCAGAAGAAGATACATTGAAAATGTTAGAGATACATACACTGCTTAGAATGTCAATGGCGTAAATCTGGCTGAACAAAATGTAAGGTTAGCTTTCATGAGCATAGATTATTGTACAAATGGAAGCTCATACCAATACCAAAGATGATCCGACTTACTGCGAAAATTATCACACAATCACTCTGATTCTACATGTCAGTAAGTTACTTAAGTTCATTCACTAGAAACTACAAACATAAGTAGAATGAGAAATGCAAACAGGGTTCAAGAAAGGGCAAGGAACAAGCATCATTGCAGATATAAGATGGATCCTTGAAAAGACTAAAGAATAACAAAAGGTTATCTACATGAGTATACCAAGGCCCTTGATCCCATAAATAATGAACAACTCTGGGCCACATTAAGATGCTTGGATATTCCAGAACACCTTATAGTTCCTTATGCACAACCTTTACACTGATTAAGAAGCAACAGTTCAAATGAAATAAGGAGAAACAGAATGGTTTTAAAATCAGCAAAGGTGTACAACAAATCTGTATACTTTCCCCATATCTGTTCAATTTGTAAGCAGACCAAATCATTAGAGAAGCAGGACTGTATGAGGAAAACTGAGGTGAAAACTAAAAATGACTCATCAACAACCTTTGCTATGCTGATGATACCACATTATTGGCTGAGAGTGAAGATGAAGTGCTACTACTACTGAACATTTGTATAGCACTACAAAACGAATGTAGCACTGCACAGAATATGTAAAAGATGGTCCCTTTTCATCAGAGCAAGACAGACAACATAGTAGCTGTAGACATGGGATACATCTAGGGGGAATGGTAAAGAAATACAAAGGAGATCAGGTATGTCAAGATCCAAAAGTGGCAACGAAGAAGTGAAACATCTGCTTATCAAGATCAAGGAACATAGGGGCCCTTTTACTCAAGGGGGATAGGGTGTTGCACCAAACACGCCAACAGTGATGAAACTATGGTGTGTTAGGTGCAATACCACTGCATTAACTGTCGGGGGTGTGGAAAGCATTTCCCCAGCAGTTAAAAAGGAGCCCTATCCCTTAGTGCATGACACAATAGCATTGGTGCTATTAAGATGGTGTTTGGAAATTCTACGCTAATGCAGTTAGTGCATGGTGTGAACCTGCCCTATCTCCACCCCTATTCTGCCCACTCGCTACACTAAAGCAGGTTAGTTAGTGTGGGAATCGTCCTAGCTGACAACGCATGTCTCAACGCACATTCAGTATGTGCCAGAACATGCGTTAACTAATGCCTTTTAGTAAAAGACTCCCATAGTCTTAAAATGGATCTGCACGTTAATGTGAAAAAGATGAAAATCCTGTCAACTGGAAAAATCAATAATTTCATTCTTGATGAAGAATGAAATAGAAAACTTAGACAACTTTAACTACTACTATTACTACTACTATTGAACATTTGTATAGCACTACAAGATACAGTCAAACCTCGGTTTTCGTTTGCCCCGTTTTTCGTACGTTTCGGTTTTCGACGTCTTTTCTGACTGAGATTTTGTCTCGGTTATCGGATATCGCCTCGGTTTTTGTAAAGAATGTGGAATTAGGTGAGCCAGTGCTGCCAGATCTGAAAACCTATATACAACTCCTGAAGAAGTGTCATGGGATAGAAGGCAATACATACACCCTCGCGCTGGTCTGTATACACTGCCCGCCCAGTCCCGGCAGCACTACCCCCCGGACTCACCGATCGCGTGTTGAGAAGCGAAAGTCAGCTGAGCAACATCCTCAAGCCAGAGTCAGAGATGCAAGGATTGCACAGAGAGGAAGGCCCCGATCTCTCCACCGCCTGCCTGTTCTCTGGAGCGCCCCCTCAGGCTCGGAGGTAGTAGGGTAGCTGTCAATGTAAGCAGGAGATGTTGCATGAATGTGGGAGGCAGTTCTTTCTCTTGCAGGGTACGCTTGCAAATTGCTGTTGAGACGGAGTCGGCGATCAGATTACAGTGCCGTATAGTACAATATCTGTGTGTTTGCTGTCCTGTGGACGATCGGGCAGGTGAGAGAAGTGACAGGAGCTGGGTGTCTGGAACGGATTAATTGAATTTACATTATTTCCTATGGGAAATATTGCTTCAGTTTTCGTACGTTTCGGTTTTAGTCAGACTTGTTAGAACGGATTAATCATGAAAACCGAGGTTTGACTGTATACGCAATCCTGCACGGACACATGTAAAAGACAGTCCCTGCTCTTCAGAGCTTACAATCTAGTCAAGACAGACAACACAGTAGCTGAAGACATGTGATACATCTAGAGGGAATGATAAGGAAACACAAAGGAGATCAGGTGAGTCAAGCTCCGAAAGCAGCAGCGAAGAGGTGAGTTTTCAGCCTGGATTTGAAAAGGGTCACAGAAGGCGCCTGACATACAGACTCAGGTAGTTTGTTCCAGGGATAAGGAGCAGCAAGGCAAAAGGAGCAAAGTCTGGAGTTAGCAATAGAAGAGATGGGCACAGATAAAAGTGATTTGCCAGAAAAGAAGAGTTCCCAAGGAGGGGTGTAGAGAGAGAGAACAGAAAATGTAGTGAGGAGCTGCAGAGTGAATGCACTTACAGTATAGGCCAGCAGGAGAAGTTTGAACTGGATGTGGAAATGGATAGGAAGCCAATGAAGAGTCCTGAGAAGAGGGGTATTATGAGCATGACGAGACTGGAAGAAGATTTGCTGCACAGGGGAGTGTTGAACATATTGAAGGGGAAACAGATTATTCAGAGGGAGACCAGCAAGGAGTAGGTTACAGTAGTCAAGACAGGAAGTAACTAAGGAGTAGATAAGTGTCTTAGTAGTGTGTTCAGAAAGGAATGGGCAAATTTTGTTGATGTTATAGAAAAGAAACGTCAGGTTTAGCTATAAGTTGGATGTGTGTGAAGAAGGAGATAGAGGAGTCAAAGAAGACCCCAAGGTTGCGAGCTGAGGAGACAGGGAGGAGTAGAGAGATATCCACAGAGAATGAGAAAGGAGGAAGGGGAGAAGAGGGTTTAGGGGGGAAAATAAGAAGCTCCGTTTTAGCCATGATCAATTTCAAGTGGCAGTGAGACATCCAAGCAGCAGTGTCAGAAAGGCAGGCAGAGATCCGGGCCTTGATTGCCAGAGAGATTTCAGGTGTAGAGGTAGATCTGGGAGTCATCAGCATAACGATGGTACTGAAAGCCATGGGAAGAGATGAGTGCACCAAGTGACTTTATAGAGAGAGAAGGAGTGGACCCAAGACAGATCCTTGAGGTACACCAACTGAGAGCAGGATAGCAGTAGAGGAGGATCCACCAGAACAAACACTGAAAGAGCAATGGGAGAGATAAGAAGAGAACCAGGATAGCACAGAGCCCTTAAAACCAAGTTTTAACCTGCCTGAATCAATAATGAAATGACAAACAGTCAAGCAATTCAACACATTCGCCTTGGAAAAATTGCTATGAAGGACCTAGACAAGATTTTCAAGTGCAGAGATGTATCTCTGCGTAGAAAGATTCAACTAGCCTAAGCCATGGTATGTTCAATGATGTCATAAGGATGCAAAATTCAGACAGTGAAGAAGAAAGAAAGGAAGAAAATCAATGCCTTCAAATTATCGTGATTACAAAGAATACGGTGTATACCATGGACTGCCTGAAGAACAGATCAATCGGTACTAGAAGAGTTCAAACCTAAACTTTCAAGACTTTGACTTTCATACTTTGGACACATCATGTGAAGAGAAAGACATCATGTTTGGTAAGGATGATGGCCAGTACACAAAAGGAAAACCAGCAATGGATTGATATAACAGCTATGGATGCCAGTCTATCAATAATTAGCTACCTGACTGAAAACCGAGCAAAAATCTAGAGTCGCCATTTTTCACATTAAGATTGCATCTCTTGCTGCCGACGTGTCTCTCAGGTATGTAGACTGGGAGTCACGTCGGCAGCAAGAGCTGCAGCCTAAGAGTGAAAAATATCTCCCAGATGCTAACAGCATCAAATACATATATATGATAAAAGAAAGGAAGGTTTTTTATGACCCACAATGTATGAGATAAATAGGGTGTAAAAATGTGCCCAAACTAGTCTTTGAGGTCTTTTTCTTTCCCAGTAGTTGATGTTGTAACAGAAATACAATTCAAAATTGACAGAATATTTTTTCTTTGGAATTTGCTGGTGAGGTTAAATAATAATTGGACCTAGTGCAAATTGTGTGTAAATTTAGGAGCCAGGCCAAAATCTTAAGAGCCATTGCTTGTGACCTTCCTGAGCCCTCATCCCTTTCCCCCATTATCTCTTATGCTGGTCTCATGTTCTCAAGTCTTACAAGACCAATGCCAGAGTTCCTATACTGTGTGGCATCTTCAGAAAGAAATACAGATAACAACAGTTATTGCTTCAGATATTAAATGTCTGTATGTGTATGTGGTGTAATAGTAGTGTGCCTGTCTATGCGTGGGATGTGGCAGTGTGTGCCTCTGTATGGGTGGGGTATGGGGTTGAGGTACATGTTTGTGTGTCCTGCAGAGCTGGGGAGCCTCTCTTTGTGTAGTGCAGAGGTGGCATGCTTGTGTCTGTATGTGAACATGAGTGTAAGTATATGTGTGTGTGGCACGGATGTGAGTGTGAGTCTGAGTGTGTGTGTCTGGTGCAGAGGTAAGGTGCCTGTGTGTAGTGCGTAGGTGAGGTGCCTGTGTGTATATGGCAGGCATGTCCAACTTCGAACAGGTTGTGATCTACTTTTTCCGGCCAAAAGTGCCGGTGATCTACCACCTGAAAATTAAGTTTCAAATTAGTTTCAAATTTTAACCCAAAAAAGTTGGAGGATTCCCCCCCCCCCCATTTTTAATGAACCTTCTGCCATTTACTTGGATGTGATCAGCTGTTAAGCAAATTAAGCAAAAACAAAAAAAAGAGACGAAGATTCAGTAAGAACTGCGAGGGGAAATGGAATGTACATTTTTTCTTAAAGTTTTATTGAGTAATAACTTTCTTTAACTGTCTTAATAACTTTCTTTAACTTTGTGTTAAATTTAGGTCGAGTATTGATCCAGGCTGATCTTGCACAATCTTTAATATTTCGCTCTTGCTCATTAGTGAGACGTCTGAGCCTACATTTCATCCACCAGCTTTTTGAAGTTGGGTGAATACTGCGTGAGGGCCAGTCTCAGGGAATCCTGCAGATGTTCATCTGTCATGTTGGAACGTTGTGTACTCTGTCATTTTCAGATGGGAAAATGCAGATTCACACAAATAAGTTGAACCGAAACAGGAGTGTACAGCTTCACTGCATCTTCTCAAGTTGGGAATTTTGTCTCTAGGCACTAGCTTCCAAAATGATTCTTGCTCAGCACGGGTCTTGAGAAAAATGTCATTTTTAAGGGTTAATATTTCATTTTCAAGAGATGGCTTGTTCAATGAGTAATTTTTACTGATAGCAGCTGCAGTTTCTTTAATGTCCACATCTACTTTGAATGGGTATGACAAGTACTCCACAACTGTTCCAAATTTTTGCAAGTCACAGAATCTATTTTCAAATTCCTGCATAACAGAATGGATTTCTGTCACATACTTCTCGTTCTGAAAAACAAAATGTGGATATTGTCCCAGATGGTTCTGCGTATTAGGAAAATGATCAAAAGTGTTGTTTGCAAAGTCAGTCATCATTAGCTCAAATTTGCTCTTGTAGGATGAAACTGTACTCATCATCTCTCCAGTGCATTTGTTTTTACCTTGTAGTTCAAGGTTCATATCACTTAGTTCGCCTGTAAAGTCAGCGAGAAATGCCAGATCACATAACCACTCCTCATCTTCCAACTCTGCTTGGTCATCTCCCTTCTCCTTCAAAAAACTTCTTATTTCATTCAACAAATCACAAAATCTTTGCAGAAATTTGCGCCTACTTAGCCACCTTACATCTGTGTGCAAAATAATTTCTGCTGCCCCTTCATCAAGAGTAAGATTGAAAAGCCGTCTTTGAAGTGATCTTCCACAAACGGAATTTACAATTTTGAAAGTGATGTCCATTACAGTCTTTGTATTGAGAAAGGAAATCTGGGAAGTCGTCATGCTGTCAACAGAGGGCTATGAAATCGTTAACCTCACCTGTCATTGCTCTTGCTCCATCAGTAGTGATGGAAACAAGTCTATGCAATGGAAGATAACACTTTGTCACAAGAGAATGGAAGAACTGAATATTTCCTGACTGGTAGTTCTCCCTTTTAAAGAAATCATTCCAAGTAGTTCTTCTTTAACACTGAAGTATTCAAAAACCATCTGGATTAAGACTAGTAACTGGGCTATGTCTCTTATGTCTGTAGATTCATCCAGTTGGAGTGAGAAAGCAACACAATTTGAAACATCCTCCAACAATTGTTCAGTTGTGTCTCCACACATCTTTTCTATTCGCCGCACGATGGTGTTTCTTGACAATTGTACATCTTTAATAGCAGCTATGATCTCTTTCTTATTTTTAAATCCTTCAAAATGATTATCAGCTGCTTCAAGAAAACAGTCTTTTACAAATTCCCCTTCAGTGAAAGGTTTGCATTTCTTTGCGATCAGGTTGCTGACCTTGAAGGATGCTGTGGTTGCATTGATTGAATGTGACCTTGGCTTCGCCATCAACTGTTGCTGAGTAGCCAATTTCAATTTAAGTTTTTTGAGCTTCAGTTTACGAATTTCACTTTTGGGTGGAAAATCAGCATCAAACTTATTGCTATGCAGAGCCTTATGATGACGTTCCAGATTACCCATTTTGGGCAAGGATACTGGGGCGTTACAAATTAGACAACAACACTTGTCTTTCAGCAGGATGAAGAAGTAGTCCATTTCCCATTCATCATGAAAGTGGTAGGTTTTGCTCTTCTTTGGAACACTCATCTTCGTTATACCGGGGTGGCTGGATGTAAGAAGGCCAAATCTGCTAAGTTAGTGTAAACACTGGCTGAATCTGGTCCAAAACTGTCACTGTCCAAAGTATTAAAGGTCAACAGGAGCTGAAGACCTCTGGATGATGTGCAATACAAGGACTGGAGATGCCAAAACCACACATGCAGTTCTAAAAGTAAAAATAATAATTCATCATACTGGCACCAATCAAATACAACCAAACAATCATCAAAAAAACTCAAACACCTGTCCAACAAACCAGATAAAATCAAATACCGCCAAACAAGTTCAAATACCACCACACGTGATTTAATAAATTCTGCACACAGTGTAGAATCAACGCAAAGGCAAGGCGAAGTAAAATTGCAGTGTAGAATCAACGCAAAGGCTAGGCAAAATAAAATTGCAGAGGCAAGCAAAAGTCCCAGTGGTTTGAACCAATTTGAAGGCAAGGCATAGGCAAGTTAGAACAAAATTGGAAAAACCTGCCAAAATCACCAAATTCTTGACACTTTTTTGTGTTTTCCCGAAAACGTTTAATGAAAGCGAACTATAAATCGACCAACAACCAGCACACGACACAACTAATACGGTAAGTGTATTCAGGTAAAGCCCGGGCGGTATATAACACACTTCTAAGGGGTGTTGGGGCGGGGGCAGGAATGTGTGATTCTGAGAGGCAGGAAACCAGGTATGATGCCGGGCCTGTGGCGTCTCGTCGCGGGGTGTGGGCAGTGGCCTCCTGGGGTACCCACAAACTATTGGCACAAAAACAACAAGCGCCCCCAATATACCCGCAGACAAGATTCCCATAGGCAGGGAAAAAAGGCAGGCAAAGGATCAACAGTGGCGGCAAGCCCTTGGCAGACGACCTGCCGGCACAAGCTCTCTCCTAGCGATGGGGCAAGCTGCTGGAGAGGTGGAGCCAAGTGGGGCTGACGATCTACCTCTGACCCCTCCGTGATCTACAGATCTACAGGTAGATCGCAATCTACCTGTTGGACATGCCTGGTATATGGCATGGAGATAGGGTGCCTGTGTGTGTGTGTGTTTGTGTGGTGCAGAGACAGGGTGCCTATAGGTATGTGTGGTACGAAGATGAGGTATGTTATGTGGAGGTGGGGTGCTTGTATGTGTCTGTGTGTGGTGTGGGGGTGAGCTACCTGTTTATGAGTTCTGGGGGGAAGGGAATACACCTTTTGGCAACACTTTGCACCCTTCCCTCCCCTCCCCTTCCAACACCTCTCCTGCTGGCTCTCCTCTTCTATTATCCTTACACACTGTCCTCCCTTTATTGACCTCCCTAGCACGCCCATTCCCTGTCCTAAAATCCCCATCCTCTTTTGTTATTAGACCCACTGCCCCTTTAAATTGTCCATGTCTTCTCTAACTCATTTCCCCTCCCCCCCCCCCCAAATATATATGCCACCTTTTTTGTTGTAGGCTGCGATCACTGCCTTCCCCTTCTCTTCTGCCTGTGAGGAGCTAGTCTCCCACAGGCAGACAGAAGGCACCTTTGCAGCAATCATAGTTGTGCTGTTTTTTTTTCTGCCTGCAGGAGATGGGAGCTCTATGGGCAGAAATAAGAGGTCACAGCCATGATGGGGGGGGGGACGGGACAATCCCAAGTGCTAAATGCAAACACCCAGTCAGCATGATGAACTGGCACCTGGGATTTGTCAAACCCTGGCCTAGTGACATTTTGATCCTTTCCTAATGTTTTATTTTTGATTTGGAGTGTTTGCTCTTCCATTTTTGGGGACATGTGGAGTTATGTATTTAAATTTTTTTGTGGTTTAAGACTGCTGTTTTATAACTTATTCTATACACTTGGAGGCCAATTCCATAATCTGCATGTCTGGGCCATCTGGACGGCCAGATTATGGACAGGGCACAGGTGTACAACATTCTGCAACTGCAGGAGCTAAATGTTCCAGTGGGTGCAGGATCAGGCACTTAGATGGGCCAGGGCTTACAATAGCCTGAGCGAGGAGACGTACAGCAGACTGTCTGTCCCCACCGCTCAGTGTTCCTGCAGGTATGCCTGTGCTGTGGCACGGGATGCCCAGCAGGAGCAAGCAGGCCTGACAGCGGAACACGTTGATTTCCCTATCGCCTGACCCTCGGCGGGGTGTGCCAGGGCTGGGATCGGGCTGCAGGGAGTCACCTTCATCTGCGCTGTGGGTTGGTGGGTGCTGCCAGGCCCAATCTCTGCCACTCCTGGGATTTATTCCACCTCTGAGGTGGAATAAGTCCCATGTCCATCCGTCACCTGCCGGATGTACAGGGCCGTGATCTGAACAGGCCCTATATGTCCGGGTGCGGTGGTCCGCCCCTGCTCTGCCCACTTTCCGCTTGCATCCCTCCCCAGTCCAGCGTTCAGCGCTCAGCGCACACCTGCACAGTATGTGTGCGGAGGCAAGGGGGTGGAATAAGGACCCTGTGAATAGCGGGGGATGCATGTTCGAACCAGACGAGCAACCCCGTTATTCGTGTCTTGGCATGGCCACCATAACTCCTTTTCCTATGTTTAAATAGTTTGAAAAAATGTTTTGTATTGCTTTCCAAAATGCTTAAAAAATATTAAACCAAGATAATACATTTTTGTGCAGGGCTGTGAGAGAAGTGTTATGTAAATATTGCAAATGATATGTCCTGATTTTTGACAGTAATTTTGAAAGGTATTTCCACAGGCAAAGTTGTGCTTTTAATGTCCTCTTATAAAACTGCCCTCGAAATATGTATGTGAAAATGTGCACATAAGTCATGTATGTATGCACATTTACCTCCATTTGGGAAAGGCATCCCGGGGTATGCAGTCTGGCTGGCGTTTTCATTTTATGTACATACTTTTAGATTTTAAAATATCTGTATGTCAATTTTCATGGTAAAGCTGCATCAAATAGAAGGCGGAATTGAATGTAGGCAATTCTCCTGGGGTAATGTTTCAAGCAAAGTTATGTACATAAGTTCCCTTTGAAACCTGGTATAAATTTCCACATATAACAACCTGCAAATTCTTTTGGTGAAATAGTGCTTTATGTACAGAAATTTATTTTTGTAAAACTGACAGCCTGGTAAACTAGTGTGTGTATAGCCCCGTCACATGTGAGGTTGCCCAAACTGAGTAAAGGCTTTTTCATGAATCGGTTGGGAAGAGGTTTGCATTCAAGCACACATTTTGAAAAGTCTACCATGTGCATGCAAATGGATCTTGAATATATGTGTGCACCAAAGAGTATGCAAATGTAGGCTTTCTTGGAGTAGCTTTCAAAGAGGAAGTCCAGGCTTACTTCATTTGGAAACTCAGCAAAGTGTACACCGAAGAAAGCATGCATGCACTTTTCATTCATGCAGACAGCTACAGAATTACCTCCTCTCACGTCTGCAAGTCCTAATTGGGATCCATGTGTTACCCTGACTATTAATGCTGTTTGTTGATCCAGCTGCTGACTCATAAGCACCCATTAATCTACTAAGGCAGTTATCGAGTGCACATAGACTTCTGAAAAACCACTGTAGGCTTTCTATATCTGATGCCTGCCAAAGGGTATAATGTGTGAAAGACTCATTTTTGTCTTAGGTCAATATACATGAAAAATTTCTGTAACTCTTATGCAGCATTTCTTGTTTCTTTCGAATTATATAAAAGTCTGTTTTAGGCACATAAGAACATAAGATATGCCATACTGGGTCAGACCAAGGTCCATCAAGCCCAGTATCCTGTTTCCAATAGTGGCCAATCTAGGTCATACGTACCTAGCAGTTTCCCCATAAGACACAGGTTCCACAATGCTTGTACTGGGTCAAGCATTGATATCCTGGGTCCCTTCTTAATAATGGTTTATGGACCTTTCCTCCAGGAACTTGTCCAAACCTTTTTTTAAACCCAGCTACACTAACAGCCTTTGCTACATCCTCCGGTAACAAGTTCCAGAGTTTGATTACACGTTGAGTGAAAAAATATTTTCTTTTATTAGTCTTAAATAGTTTACCCTGTAGCTTCATTGCATGTCCCCTAGTCTTTCTATATTCTGATAATGTAAACAATCGATCTACGTTTACCCGTTCCACTCCATTCATTAATAGACTTCTATCATATCTCCCCTTAGCCGTCTCTTTTCCAGGTTAAAGAGCCCTAACCTTTTTAGCCTTTCTTTATAGGAGTATCCTTCCATTCCCTTTATCATTTTGGTGTCTCTTCTCTGAATCTTTTCTAATAACGCTATATCTTTATCTTTATTAAAACATTTGATAAACCGCTGCGGCCAAAGCATAGAGCGGTGTACAATAAAAGGTCCACACTGCAAATTATAGAAAAGAACGCCATAAAAAAATAGGAAAGCAAAGCACACAGCACACAGCAGTAAAACCAAGTAACTAAAATAAGAATAAATAAAACTAAAAACAAAACAAGGAAAGACAGGGCACTAACAGACAAACAGCAAAAAACAAGAAACCAACTACAAATTCAGGGGGGGGGTACTGGCGGGAAGGTCAAAAGCCTGCGTGAACAGATGGGTTTTGAGTAGTAACTTGAATTGAGGATAAGAAGGTTCTAACCTGAGGGAAGGTGGTAAAGAATTCCAAAGAAACGGACCGAGATAGAAAAAGGCGGAATGTCGAGTTTGCTCAAGACGGGCCTGTGACGGGGAAGGTAATGATAAATGATTGGCATGAACAGACCGGAGTTGACGGAAGGGTGTGTGAAGGGAAATCAGACCCGCAAGATACAAAGGATGGCCAATGTGGATAGTACGGTGAATCAAAATCAGGAACTTATATTGATAGCGAAAATGAAGAGGCAACCAGTGAAGGCGAAGAAAGAGGGGATAAGATACGGCGACCAGAATTGCACACAATATTCAAGGTGTGGTCTCACCATGGAACGATATAGAGGCATTATAATATCTTTTGTTTTATTTTCCATTCCTTTCCTTATGATACCTAGCATTCTATCTGCTCTCTTGGCCAACGCTGAACACTGAGCCGAGGGTTTTAACATGTTATCCACAATGACTCCTAAATCTTTTTCCTGGGTGGTGGTTCCTAATGTGGAACCTTGCATCGTGTAACTATAGTTTGGGTTGTTCTTCCCTAGGTGCATAACTTTGCAATTGTCCACATTAAATTTCATCTGCCATTTTGATGCCCAGTCTTCCAATTTAGCAAGATCCTCTTGCAATTTTCCACAATCCTCTTGGGTTTTAACAACTTTAAATAGTTTTGTGTCATCTGCAAATTTGATAACCTCACTCGTTATTCCCTTTTCCAGGTCATTTATGAATATGTCAAAAAGCAGCGGACCCAGCACAGATCCCTGGGGTACACCACTATTCACCTTTCTCCACTGGGAAAATTGGCCATTTAGCCCTACCCTCTGCTTTCTATCTTTTAACCAGTTCCTAATCCACAATAGTACACTGCCTCCTATCCCATGACTCTTTAGTTTTGCCAAAAGTCTCTGATGAGGGACCTTGTCAAAGGCTTTCTGAAAGTCCAGATACACTATATCAACCGACTCACCTTTGTCCACCTGTTTATTCACACTTTCAAAAAAAACATAACAGATTAGTAAGATAAGATCTTCCTTGTCTAAAGCCATGTTGGCTGTCTCCCATTAGGCCATGACTATCTACATGCTGAGTAATTTTGTTCTTTATGATGGTTTCTACCATTTTTTCCGGTACTGACTTCAGGCTCTCCAGTCTGTAGTTTCCTGGATCACCCCTGGAACCCTTTTTAAAAATTGGCGTTACATTGGCGATCCTCCAATCTTCAGGTATTAGAGATGATTTTAATGAAAATTCACAGATTACTAATAGCAGGTCTGCAATCTCGTATTTCAGTTCTTTCAACACCCTTGGATGTATACCATCCGGCCCAGGTGATTTGCTACTCTTCAGTTTATCTAATAGTTGTAATACATCTTCCCGATGTATCGATATTTCTTTCAATTCTTCTGCACCTTTAAATATTACTTCAGTCATGAGTAACATCCCTACATCTTCCTCAGTAAAGACCGAAGCAAAGAATTTATTCAGTCTCTCCGCTATCGCCTTGTCGCCTCTTAGTGCCCCTTTAACCCCTCTATCATCTAATGGATCAACTGACTCTCTCACATGTTTTTTGCTATGAATGTACTTGAAAAAGTTTTTATTTCGCGTTTTTGCTTCTGCAGCAAGCTTCTTCTCAAATTCTCCCTTTGCCTGCCTTATCAATGCCTTGCGTTTGACTTGCCAGTGCTTGTGCTGTTTTCAGGTTTTGTCGTTTGGCTCCTTTTTCCATTTCCTGAAAAATGCTTTTTTGGCAACAACAGCCTCCATGACCTCACCTTTAAACCATGCTATTTTTCAAACTATTTTCCTCATTTTATCATAGTATCCCTTTCGAAAGTTAAAAGGTAGTACTGTGGATTTCCTTACTATCCCTCCTCCACTAATTAAATCAAATGTGATCATGCTATGATCACTATTGCCAAGTGGCCCCAACACCCTTATCTCTTGCACTAGATCTGGTGTTCCACTAAGGACTAGGTCTAATATGGCTTCCCCTCTGGTCAGTTCATGAACCAGCTGCTCCAAGAAGCAGTCATTTATTTCATCTAGGAACTTTATCTCCCTAGCATGTCCTGACGTGACACTGACCCAGTCGATATCGGGGTAATTGAAATCACCCATTATTATTACTATGCTGTAACGTTTGTTAGCTTCCTTGATTTCTTTGAGCATTTCATCATCCATTTGTTCATTCTGGCCAGGCGGTCAATAGTTCACCCCCATTGCCATCGCCTTCCCCTTTTTACATGGAATTTCAATCCATAGAGATTCTACAGCAAATTTTGTTTCCTGCAAAACTTTAATCCTTTCTGACTCAATGCCCTCTCTAACATAGAGCACAACCCCTCCACCAATTTGATCAGCTCTATCATTACGATACAGTTTGTACCCAGGTATCACAGTGTCCCACTGGTTGTCCTCCTTCCACCATGTCTCTGATATTTTTTTTATTTTTTTATTTGTGATATTCCAATCATATCTAACCTCTCATTTAGTGCTATATATTCTAACTCTCCCATCTTATTTTTTAGACTTCTAGCATTTGCATACAAGCATTTAAGAGACTGTATCTTATTCATATTAATCTGGCTATTGGTAGGCATGGGTAATTTGGGATCTTTAAGCTCTGTCTGCTCCATACTCGAGGGCATTTGGGCTACTTTACTCTTTTTTTGGAACCTCTCTGCTTTTGGTAGTATCCTTCAAGGATACATTCTTATGAACCATGCGCTCTTGGACGACTGTCAGCTTTCCCCTATTATCTAGTTTAAAAGCTGCTCTATCTCCTTTTTAAAGGTTAATGCCAGCAGCCTGGTTCCATCTTGCTGTTAAGCCCGCTGGGGCTGACGGGAACAGGCATTTCCTGTTTCCCATCTGCCCCGGCCAACTTAACAGAACCGTGAGAGGGAAACCCTCCCTTCACAGCTCTGAAAGCCACGCTGAGGAGAGTGATCAAGGGAGGGCTCTGTTGGGCAGGAGGGAGGGCTTTGTTGGGCGGGCGGGGGCCCCGCAGGAGACACTTGATTCTGCCGCTGCCACGGCGGCAGCAAGTTTGTTTTTTCTTTTAAAGTTTCCCTGGGCTGATGGGGGGGGGGAGGGGATTAGGACTGGTAATGGGCTGGGCGGGTCTAGGACTGTAAATGGGCTGATGGGGGGTTAGGACTGGCAATGGGCTATGGGGGGGTTAGGACTGGCAATGGGCTATGGGGGGGCTAGTACTGGAAATGGGCTGATGGAGGGTTAGGACTGGTAATGGGATATGGGGGGTTAGGAATGGTAATGTGCTATGGGGAGGCTAAGTGGAAATGGGCTGATGGGGGTTAGGACTGGAGGTGGGCTGATGGGGGAGTTAGGACTCGTAAGGGGCGATGGGTGGTCTAAGAATGGAAATGGGATGATGGGGGTTAGGACTGGAGGTGGGCTGATGGGGGGGTTAGGACTTGTAATGGGCTATGGGGGGGCTAGGACTGGAAATGGGCTGATGGGGGGTTAGGACTGGTAATGGGCTATGGGGTGCTAGGATTGGAAATGGGCTGATGGGGGGTTAGGACTGGTAATGGGCTATGGGGGGCTAGGACTGGAAATGGGCTGATGGGGGTTAGGACTGGAGGTGGGCTGATGGGGGAGTTAGGACTCGTAATGGGCTATGGGGGGGCTAAGACTGGAAATGGGATGATGGGGGTTAGGACTGGAGGTGGGCTTGATGGGGGGGGTTAGGACTTGTAATGGGCTGTGGGGGGCTAGTACTGGAAATGGGCTGATGGAGGGTTAGGACTGGTAATGGGTTATGGGGGGTTAGGAATGGTAATGTGCTATGGGGAGGCTAAGTGGAAATGGGATGATGGGGGTTAGGACTGGAGGTGGGCTGATGGGGGGGGTTAGGACTTGTAATGGGCTATGGGGGGGCTAGGACTGGAAATGGGCTGATGGGGGGGTTAGGAATGGTAATGGGCTGATGGGGGGTTAGGACTGGTAATGGGCTATGGGGGGGCTAGGACTGGAAATGGGCTGATGACGGGTTAGTACTAGTAATGGGCTATGGGGGGCTAGGACTGGAAATGGGCTGATTGGGGGTTAGGACTGGTAATGGGCTATAGGGGGGCTAAGACTGGAAATGGGCTGATGGGGGGTGGCTAAGAATGAAAATGAGGTGATGGGGGTTAGGACTGGAAATGGGCTGATGGGGGGTTAGGACTGGAAATGGGATTATGGGAGGGTTAGGACTGGTAATGGGCTTGGGGGATAAGAATGAAAATGGGGTGATGGGGGGGCTAAGAATGAAAATGAGGTGATGGGGGGTTAGGACTAGAAGTGGGCTGATGGGGGCTTAGGATAGGTAATGGGCTATGGGGGGGCTAGGACTGGTAAGGGGCTGAGTGGAAGGGGGGACTTGAACTGCAAACAGCAGATGGGGATGGGGGCTTGGAATGGAAATGGGCTGAGGGGAAGGTGGGCTTGAACTGCAAATAGCTGATGTGGAGGGGGGCTTGGAATGGAAATGGGCTGTGAGGAGGGAGGTAGGACTGGAAATGGGCTGAGTGGGGGGGGGCTAGGACAGGAAATGGGCTGATGGAGGTGCTAGGATAGGACTGGAAATGGGCTGTTCGGGGGTGCTAAGATTGGAAACGGGCTGAGGTGGGGGCTTGGAATGAAATGGACTCATGGAGGGGCTAGAACTGGATGTAGGCTCATTGGGGGCTTGGATTGGAAATGGGCTGAATGGAGGGGAGCTAGGATTTGACATGGGCTGATGGTGGGGCTAGGAAAGGACTAGAAATCGGCTGATGGGGGGCTGGGATTGGAAATTAGCTGATGGAGGGACTCGGATAGGAATGAATATAGATGGGGGAGCTAGGACTGGAAATGGGCTGATGGGGGGGCTAGGACTGGAAATGGGATGATGGAAAGGTTAGGACTGGTAATGGGCTTGGGGGATAAGAATGAAAATGGGGTGATGGGGGGCTAAGAATGAAAATGGGGTGATGGGGGGTTAGAACTAGAAGTGGGCTGATGGGGGGCTTAGGACTGTTAATGGGCTATGGGGGGCTAGGACTGGTAATGGGCTGAGTGGAAGGGGGGACTTGAACTGCAAACAGCAGATGGGGATGGGGACGGGGGCTTGGAATGGAAATGGGCTGAGGGGAAGGGGGCTTGAACTGCAAATAGCTGATGCGGAGGGGGGCTTGGAATGGAAATGGGCTGTGAGGAGAGAGGTAGGACTGGAAATGGGCTGAGTGGGGGGGGAGCTAGGACAGGAAATGGGCTGATGGAGATGCTAGGATAGGACTGGAAATGGGCTGTTCGGGGGTGCTAAGATTGGAAATGGGCTGAGGTGGGGGCTTGGAATGAAATGGACTCATGGAGGGGCTAGAACTGGATGTAGGCTCATTGGGGGCTTGGATTGGAAATGGGCTGAATGGAGGGGAGCTAGGATTTGACATGGGCTGAATGGAGGGGAGCTAGGATTTGACATGGGCTGATGGTGGGGCTAGGAAAGGACTAGAAATCGGCTAATGGGGGGCTGGGATTGGAAATGAGCTGATGGAGGGACTCGGATAGAACTGGAAATAGATGGGGGAGCTAGGACTGGAAATGGGCTGATGGGGGCTAGGACTGGAAATGGGCTGATGTGGGGACTAGAAGGGAGCGAATGCTGGGTGGGGCTGGAACTAGAAGGGAGCTGATATTGGTGGAGGAATAGAATGGGATGGGGCTGCGAGAGTGAAATGGAGAGGGGAAAAATATTTTGTGTGGGAGGGAAGAAAAATCTTCAATTGGACAGGTATTGGGAAAGTAAGTGGGGATTGAGGATGGAGGGGTAAAATTTGAGTGGATGAAATAGGAATGAGGAAAGAGCAAAAGGAGAAAGATTAGTATGTTAAAGCAGATGTAGAGAGAGAATGGAAAAAAACTAGAAGAGCGAAGAAAGGACAAATGGACAGCAGATGATGGAGAGTTAGCAGAAGACACGAAAAACATGAAGAAAGGGGCTGGAGCAATTGCAACTGAAAAAAATGCACAAAAGGTAGAAAAATATCTTTTTATTTTGAGTTTATTAACTGGAATATGTCAGCTCTGAGAAATGTGAATCATTAACATCTGTGCTTTATTTAGTACAAGATGAAATTAATTTATAGTTTTATTTCTACAGTGTTGTTGTACATTCCAAGTTTGGCTTTTGGGGTTCCCAATTTAATTATTGCCTTCCTGTTTCTAAATTGTGATTCCTTGTTTGGTGATGGTCTATGTTCTGCATGTGTAACTGAGCTGAGGTATTCTGTTTATGTAATTCCTATTTGACATTGCCACTTGTTCTCTTTCCCCAGTAGGTCATGTATTGTTATTCTCTGAAATGTATTGGTTTAATTTTGCAGTGTTGCCTTTTGATAGGTAGGGTATGGTGCTTTGTGAGTCCTGGTAGTGCTGTTAGAATACGTCGGATTTGCTATGGGTTCTAAATGGGCAGTGTTTGCAGTAGTTCCTAATGTGCCTGACGGTTGGCACTGGATTATAGTAATGTAGAAATCTTTTAGTCTTTCTTTATCCATACGCCTATTAAGAGGCATGTTTACTAAAAGTTAGTGTATGGTAACATTATGCAAATATTTTTGCAAATGAGGTCCCTTATTCAAATGAGGCCCCGCACCAAGTCTCTGCACCCCCCTTGGGCCACCCCTGACTGTACGTTCAGGCCGGAACTGCGATTCAGTCCCAACCTGCACTACAGCAAAGCCCGACTAATTCACTCAGGGCATTTAAATGGAGCTGCAGCACCATGACTCCATTTAAATGCCACAATGCCGGCCGCCTGCTAAAAAGTTAATTCTATGAAGCCCGACCCCGATCCGGCCTCCTAAGGCCAGGATCGAGCTGCGGGGAATTAACTTTTGCCGCCCCAGCCCCTTCCACGCCACGGAGCTGCCGAAAGAACACGTCCAGGAAAGTTATTCCATCCAAGGGGTGGAATAACTTCTCCAGACATTTCGCCAGCTCTGAATGTACAGGGCCGACATCAGAATCGGCCCTGTATATCCAGGGCCAGCAACCGCCCACTGCTCGCCCACTCTCCACCCCCGGGCCGCTCCTTCCCTGCCCCCGTATAACTTCCCTACACAACCAGCAGGGAAATTATACAGGGGCAGGAACTGGCATGAATAGTGGGGATGAACATCCCATTGGGATGTCCATTCCCGCTATTTGTGCCTCAGAATAACCCCCTATGAGGCTAAGTAATAACATCTGCAATATGGACAAAAAAGATTTTATCCCTTGATTGTGTTGAGTAAAGAAGTGGCCTTTTTGGACATTTACACTGAAAGACAAAGTGTGGTGCTAGAGTATAGCTAGATCATGTGAAGACACATTTTAGAACAGATGTGGAGATCGTCATTGAGAAGTTCAGGTCATGGCATTTATAGTTCCGGTTGTAGTTTAGAAAGTGCTCTGCTAAATGTGGAGTCATTTCTAAAAAAACCTAGAAAGAAGTGCAGGACTACATGTGGGTGTGCAGTGGAAGAAGCCATTTCACCAGTCTACACAAGAGAGAAACACGGCAACGCACATACAGTACGTAAGTGCCAGCATTTACACATGGAGGCCGGTATTTTGTGACTTATATGTTGTGACCACAAAGGACAGACGAGATACTATCATAGCCAGATATTCAGTTATGACTTAAAGGAAAACCCTGGCAGGGAAGGAGGGGGAATGCTAGAAACAAACTCCGGGAGAAAAGGCATGGCTGCTTTAAAGTTAAGGCTTCCACACCTGTGTTCATTTCCCTACCCAGCCAGCACGACCTAGCTTTAAAGAGGGAGAAAACTGGGGGGGAGGGGAGGAGTTCCCAGGGTCTAGGGAAAGGCTTCAGTGACATCACTTGCCCAGCATCATATGTACCAGAAGTGTCCATGGCTAAAGAAGACCCTTCTGAAACTGAACAAATGGAAACAGACCAAGCTTCAGTTGAATCTCTGTTACCAGGTACAGAACCTATGGACTCTTCTATAAGCAGAAGGTAAGCAAACCTTTGTGAATGGAAAAACCAAAAAAAAATATTTGAATTAACCTGCTCTTGCCTAGACAGTTCGTGGGAGGTGCAATCTGAGTAAAGCACACAGCTAGCTTGCAATTGGGTGGCGGCCAAACTGGGTCAGACCAAAGATTCATCAAACTCAGTATCCTGCTTCCAACAGTGGCCAATCCAGATCACAAGTACCTGTGAAGGTCCAAGAACTTGTCCAAACATCTTTTAAACATAGAAACACTAACAGCTTTTACTACATCCTCTGGCAACAAATTCGAGTTTGATTATGCGTTGAGTGAAAAGATGTTTTCTCCAATTAGTCTTAAATGTGCTAAATTGTAGCTTCATTGCACATCCCACAGATTTTCTACTTTTTGAAGGAGTACACAACCAATCTGCATTTACCCATTCCACTCCACTTATTATTTTATAGATCTCTATCATATCTCTCCTAAGCTGTCTTTTCCAAGCTGAAGAGCCCGAACCTTTTAAGCTTTTTCTCATAGGTTTATCCTTCCATTTCCTTTATCATTTTGGTCGTTCTTCTCTGTATCTTTTCTAATTCTGTTTTATTCTTTTTTAGATATGATGACCAGAAATTCAGACAATATTCAAAGTGTGGTTGCACCATGGAGTGATACAGAGGCACTATAATAACCTTGGTATAGGATATTACTGTGGATATATATATATTTTTTGTTTGTTTGTTTGGCACTTTCCTTGATGTGGGCTTGTTTAATTGTATGAATAGAATGTTGTATATTTCATTTATATATTGTTTCCTTCATATTAATTCAAAATGTATAAATAAATAATTTAATTTTTATTTTATTTAGACTCATTTCTATACTGCCTTTCTATTATTTAAAGTGGTTTCCATTCAACAAAGTCCAACAGTGCAAAATGCATCCTATTGTACAGAGAACTGAATACATGAAGTTGATGGCAACTGGAACACAAACATTTGGCTGTAACTAACTTATAGCAACATGTAACTAAATACAAGAAGCAGAGAAGTGTGGGCAGAACTGAAGCAATGCATCTGCCCAGCTAGAGTTGTGTAGATGTGTCCAATCATCCATAATAATTAGCTGGGTGGTGCAGTTTGTCTGTGTTAGATACTCTGGGATTCTCGTTGGATGTCTGGCTTTGGATTGGTAGTTAAGGCTGGTTTGTAGTGCTCCAGGAATAGGTAAGTTTTCCGGTTTTTGAAGAATTATGTCATGTCATGGCATCCTCTTAAAGCTGGGGGTAGCATGTTCCATTTTAATGGGGTGAAAAGGGATAGTGTGCGCTTACAAGTGGCTTGTTCACTTTTAGATTTCTGTGCGGGGATGGCAAGGAGATTAAGTGAGCTTTGCCTGTGGAGTCTGTCAGTTTTTGGCATTGAAATGAGAGGTCAGAGGCAGTTAGCTGAACTGTTGTGTATGATTTTAAAGATGATAACAAGTGCTTTGTATCTTACTCTGGCCAGGATGGTAAGCCAGTGAAGGTGAAAGAGTATGGGGGTAATATGAGATTGTCGTGATGCTTTCGTGATGATTCTTCCTGCTGTATTCTGGGCCATTTGGAGGGGGTGTAGAGTATGTTTAGGAAGTCCATGATTGGGGTGATTAGTGCTCAACACACTGTTCGAAAGATGTCTGGGCTTAGAAGCGGACGGAGGTTTTTCAGGGTTCTTAACTGGAGATAGATTGAATTTGTTGTTTTCTTTATATGAGAATGGAAAGTTCAGCTTCTTGTCTAAGGTGATCGCCAGGTATTTCACTTCAGATTTCACTTTGATGTGATGTTCATTGAAATTCAGTGAGCTTGGCGGTGAGAAGGATGGGTCAAGTGAATATGTGAAGGGCTTCAATTTTGTCCTAGTTTATGAACAGGTTGTGATGTCAGAGAAGCAGTTGGAGATGTTGGAGAGGTCTGGATTTTTGATGTTAAATGATGTATAGGACATAATATCATCAGAGTAGTGTAGCTTATACCCTTTGAAATTGGAACATATACTTAGGAGTCACATTAGATCAACATTTGGACATGAAACTACACATATCCTACATTGTCAGAGCCGTATATTTCAAGATCCAGACACTCAAACACCTCCGATCCTTATTGGACCCAAGTGATTTCCGGACTGTATACCAAGCTCTTATCCTTCCCCATTTTGATTTCGCCAATGCCATTCTCCAAGGTCTCCCACAGTCTACATTGAATCCTCTACAACTTGCCATGAACGCCGCTGCTAGAGTTCTATCTGGAGCATCGAGGTTTTACCACATTATGCCCATCTTAATGCAGCTCCACTGGCTCCCAACACACGGAAGAATACTATTCAAGACTCTGATACTTACCTTTAAAGCCATCAACGGCATAACTGCTTCATCACTAGTTAATCTAGTCCAGCCCACTCCGCCTAACAGATCCAGAAGATCCATATCAGTAAACACTCTAATTATCCCAAGTGCATCAACAAAATGCAAACTAACAACGTCAAACAGGGCTTTCAGTCTTTATGCTCCCAAATGTTGGAACTCATTACCACCAGGAATCCGAGCCATTACCGATCTCACACAATTCAGGAAGGCACTCAAACACTACTTATTTATACAACATTACCAGATCAACCATACTCCACCATAGCCACACCTCTTCCTCTAGAAACCTTTGTATCACAGTCCCTATTCTTAATATCTATCCATAGGTGGTTCATAATCCATTCTCAGAAGCTTACTGTTACATATGTAAATAGTTGATGTGCGTGTGTCCCCTAAGTTATCCAAGTTGTATTTCCCTGTTCTCTGTAAAACATAACATTTGTTTCATTATTGTTCGTTGTTCCATGTAAACCGCGCTGATACCAAATAGTGCGGTATATAAGAAACTAAAATAATAAATAAATAAATAAATAAACATATAGGTAGGAGAAATATGTTGAACAGCAAGGCTGATAGACTTGATCCTTGAGCTACGCCCTGTAGTTGTTTTAATGGGTGTGATGTCAGGTTGTCTATAATATCCTTGGTTTTATTCTCCATTCCTTTCCTTATGATTCCTAGCATTCTATTAGTTTTCCTGGCAGCCACTGCACACTGAACAGAGGATTTCAACGTATTATTCATGACGACATCTAGATCCTTTTCCTAGGTGGTGATTCCTAACATGGAACCTTGCATCATAAAGCTATAGTTTGGGTTGTTCTTCCTTAAAGGGGGATATTCAGCGGTGCTGGTTAACGCTTGTAAAGTGGCTAGCTGTCGCTGCTATAATCTAACCAAGATATTCAATGCCGGGGCCATATCCAGCCAACGGAATTGAATAGCCTCCCTAAATGTATAACTTTGTACTTGTCTACATTAAATTTCATCTGCCACTGGAATGCCCAGTCTCCTGGTTTCTCAAGGCCCTCTTGAATTTTTCACAATCCTCTTGTGATTTAACTTTGAATAATTTTGTGTCATGTTCAAATTTCATCACATCACATCTTATTCCCTATTCTAGGTTATTTATGAATATGTTAAAAAGCAGCAGGCCCAGCACAGATCCCTGGGGTACTCTACTGTTCACCTTTCTCCACTGAAGAAATTAGCCTTTTAGCCCTACTCTGTTTTATATCGTTTAACCACTTTCCAATCTATAATAGTACATTACCTCCTATCCACTGATTTTTTAATTTCCTCAAGAGTCTCTCATGAGGAACCTGAAAATTCAGATACACTATAGCAACAGGCTCACCTTTACCTACCTGTTTATTCACACCTTCAAAAAATTAGTGAGACAAGACTCTCCTTGGCTAAATCCATGTTGACCTTGATAAATAAACCATAACTATATGTTCAGTAATTTTGTTTTTTATAATAGTTTCTATCATTTTGCACTGCACTAATGTCAGGTTCAATGGTCTGTAGTTTTCCGGATCAACCCTGGACCTCTTTATAAAATTGGTGTACGTTGGCCACTGTCCAATCATCAGGTACTATAGTGATAGCTTAAAAATTAGTAATAGTAGGTCTGCAATTTCATTTTTTAGTTCTTTCAGCACCCTGGGATAGATACCATCTGGTCCAGGTGTTTTGCTACTGTTTATTTTATCAAATTGTTGTATTATATATGCCAGTTTTATTGAGATTTGTTTCAATTCCTCTGATTTATCACCTTTAAATATCATTTCTTCTATGGGTAACTTCCCTATGTCTTCTCCAGTGAAGAGTGAAGCAGAGAATTCATTCAGTCTCTCTACTATGGCTTTGTCCTCCCTTAGTACTCCTCTGTCATCTAATGGTCCAACCATCTCTCTCACAGATATTTTTGCTACAAATATACATGAAAAGGTTTTTATTATGAGATTTTGCTTCCATGGTAAATTTCTTTTTAAATTCTCTCTTTTCCTCCCTTATCAGTTCCTTTTATCTTACTAGTTAGTGCTTGTGTTTCCTGTTTTCGTCATTTAGCTCCTTCATCCATTTTCAGAAAGATGGGGTTTTTTGCTGTATCAGCCTTTCATCTCACTGTTAAACCTCTTTTACAATTGCTACTTAGACAATGATGTTGTTTTGCATTTGTAAACCTTCTAAAATCACCTCCTTTATTTTGGATCACAAAAATGTTAAATAAACCACTTCCAGGTGAAATAAGCACTACAAAATTGTTACATGGGAGATTCACATACATATGCTTTCTTCTAGTATCCTGTCTCTTAAATTTGGAAGCATGTGAAATCCTGCTATTTTAAAATATATATATATATATAATTTCTCTCCTTTGAATGTTTGCTATTAAATATTCATTTGCCATGGTGCCACATTCAAAAGAGTGACTATGGAATAATTGAATCTAAAGTGTATAAGGTTGCAAAAAGTAATTAATTTGTCAGACTTCATAAAAACCATTACCTGTTCCAAATGATTTTTCCAACTGCTAATTTCTCTAGTGCAGACTGTGGAAGAATTTGCATAACAATGGGAGATTCATATATTATCAAGTGGGACGTAATAAACATTAAATATAATAACATGGTATGAGAAAATATTTTAAAAGATTGAAAAAAATCCCTAATTTCAGCCATCCTTCAAAGTGATGATTAATCCTTTTTAACTGCTGATCTTTTTTCACAAAGAAATCCCCTTTTTATAATTATACCCTTAGAGCAAATTCCTACTTTGTTTCATAAACAAACCTTTATAGTTCAAACTGCTCCTTCTGACCTCTAGGTGCATTCATTCTGCTGCTCCTCACTACCTTTCCTCTCTCATCTCTCCTACACCCCTACTCGTGAACTCTGCTCGTCTGATGGATCGCTTCTCTCTTTCCCCTTTTCTTCCTCTGTTAACTCCAGACTCCGATCTTTTCACCTTGCTGCTCCTTATGCCTGGAACAAACTACCTGAGTCAGTGCACCAGGCTTCATCTCTGCCCCTTTTCAAATCCATGCTAAAGGCTCACCTCTTTGAGGCTGCTTTTGAATCCTGGTCCACTTAGTCTCCTCACCTTTTCCTAGTTGTATCCTTGTCCTCGGCTGTTGTATTGTCTGTCTTAACTAGATTGTAAGCTCTGAGGAGCAGGCACCATCTTTATATGTATCTGTACAGCACTGCATATATCTTGTAGCACTATATAAATGTTCAATAGTAGTAGTAGTAATAGTTGCCCACAGTCATCTGCATGTCCTGAGAGCCTAATCAAATGGAAAATTCTCTTTCATGCCTTGAAGACTGGGAAGACTACTCTATTTTCCTTGTATATGTTACTACCTATTGCGAATCTTTACATATTCAAAGATACTGTAACAATTGCTGTCAAGTTACCCATTTCTAGGCAGGACATTTTTGGCCAATCCCGGCTTTCTGACAGAAATATCAAGTTGCACTATAGAACCTGCAGCACTTGTTTCAATGTGTGAAATTAAGGACTACAGCTACCACACTGCTCAGAGGACATAGTTCAGAAGTAGGATTGGCCTAGAAATCTCCCTCCTGGATCTGGGTAACTTGGCATCTTTGCTGTAATTGCTGCAATATCTTTGAATACAGGTTGCCATGGCCTCTGGATGGGTACAGTAGATAATCAGTCATGGCAAGTAGCCATAAATACTGGGAACATTCTAAATGACCTGGTCCTCTAGGAGAAGCCTTTAACACTTACACTGTATTCAGCTCAATAAAATAATATATTATAATTGATAAGCAGTGCTAGGAGCAGTGCTAGGCTGCTGGGATGGGTTTATGACGTATATATGTTTTTGTTTTTGTAATAATTTTTATTTTATTTAGTTCAGATCTCTCCACATAAATCTCAAGACAATGCTAAATACCTATGGTGTGTTTTACAAACCTCCTCTCGTCAAGGGTCCTGTCAATTGTTGCTTTACCCAATTAAAAACTATAAGTGGTATTTTAGAAAAGACATCTAGGAAGACTGAAAACCCTGGGAAGTGGCAGCAGTGAAAGGAGGCACATACGAAAAGTGTCTTCTGAAATGCTCCATTTCCACCCTAAAAATGAACGTCCCAGTAACGGGTTCCGGAGCCAGGCCCCGTGCAGGCAGCAATGTGCACAGGTGTAGGCTACTTCGCAAATATGGACCTCCCTGAATTGCACATCCACAGAACGGGGGGGGGGGGGGGACTATGTTTTGAGACTTGCCTGACCTGGCTTGTCATTTCAGATACTCGGATGTGTGGTGGCAGGCTGTAATTTATCTGGAGTATGCATTTACGTGCAAGTTCCTTGGTCCAGGAAATATTAACAGTAGTGAAGAAAGCGTATTTTGTTCTTCCTCATGCAAGTGTTGCCATCATGAAAAGATCACTTTTCTGCATCTTATTGCTTAGGAGCAGGCATTGGCACGGACACCTCAAAACCAGGACCAGAAAAGCTTGCGCCATTCTGAAAATGCACCACAATGTGCATCGCCCTTGCTCCATCGAGGGCAAGTCTCCACCATGCCTCCGCGCCACATGGACTGTCTGTAGACCCATCTTTCAAAAATGACTCCAGGACATATAAGTGCCTGTTTGCAGAGGCGCAACTCATGAATAGGGCTTCAAAACGGACTCCCCTAGGCCTACAGGGATGTCCTTACCACTTTTTCCATTTTCCACCATATTTAGGGCTAGATTTATTGAAAGGCGTTACCATATTACCACTCACTAAGAAATATTGTTATTACTGCGGCTGCCATTTCATGCAGTAAGACCTATTTACTAACTTTACAATTGCTACAAACATCGTAACAGTCTTCTGTAAATCTAGCCTTTAGTGTGCAGCATATTAAATTTTCAGTGACTAAGTAATAAATATTTATATGTGAATGTTAAAAGTACATGTGAAGTTTGTGCTGAAGCTTTTCTTTCCTTCCAAGGAATCCTAATCCTGGATTAGCGCTTCTCTGACTATGCTGGTTGCTCAGCAGTATGGCCCTCTTCCAGGGTCCCAGTCTGAAGCTAAAGCAGTTTCTGTGTGGTTTGTTTAAAAGACACCCATAGATTTAGACTTCATTTCTTGCCAAAAATTGACAAAATATACCATTCTACTTTCTCTGCCTTCCTACAGATTCTACAAACAAAATAGGTGGAAGGAGACCATGAACAAAGCAAGTCTTGTTTGGTACGTGGCCTTGCAATAAAGACTTGGACCTTTGGTCTTCCGCCATCATTCACAACAGTGAAAGGCCAATGTTTCATATCAGATTGCACAACGGTATCATCAAATCTACGACCAATCAAGCGTTTTGCATCAAATACTGTGTTAGTGGGGTTCATTGCAACTTGATTTTTTGCAGCATCGCCTATCAATCTTTCTTTGTCTGTGAAGGCAACGTAACTGGGTGTGATCCTATTCCCTTGGTCATTAGCAATGATTTCGACTTTGCCATGTTGGAAGACCCCTACACAGGAATAAGTGGTGCCAAGGTCTATACCGACTGCTGGTCCCTTAGACATTATGCCTGCTCGATTGCAGTGAGCAGCTACTAAGAAGGACGAATGCTGTTCTCAGTCTCTTTACCACCGCTGCGTGCTGTTCAAAAATCGAATGCTCTCTTTCTGAGGGTCTCTTATTATTGACAGGGATAGGTCATGACCTTTAGCTATAGAGAACCTTTTCTGATTTTTTTTCTGGACCAAGAAAACCAACCAAGCGGGTACAAAAAAGAGACTGGCGAATGTCCAATTCAGGTTAAACCCCTTTTATTAGCCCCTACGCGTTTTGGCTCGAAAGACTTCTTCAGGGTGTCTCTAGAGGGAGCAAACCTCAAAAAGAATAACAACAATAGATATTAAACATAAGGATAACCATTAAAAAAAAATTTAAAAACCAATTGGTTATAAAATCATAAAAACATACAAGTTACAATACATTTAATAATAATAATCACATAACTTAAAAAACAAAAGTGCTCCTATACATATAAAATGTAGTGAAGCATAAAAGAACCATATATAGTAAAAAATAAATTTGTAACGTGGACCAAATATTGTAGATGCATACTTAGCATTGTACATACCATTTTCAGATATTTTTATTTTTTGTGAGTTTTATATACCGCTATTTCGGGTAATCATAGCAGTTTACAATTGAAACAACAGATACATCGAAACATTAATGAAAACAAGTGCAATATGATAATCATTTAAATTTACATAATTCTAAACATTGTAACTTATTTACAATTTACTTGATTACAGGGATGTTGACGTTGGTTGAAGGGATATAATGCAGGGAGTTGAAGTAAGATTGTGGTTTGTTGATTATTTTGAAAATTGACAAAGGGGTGGCAGTTAGAAGGGTATAGAGTTTGTTGGCTCGGTTTCTGAGGTGGAATCATTTTGGCCAAAATGTTCAATAAAAAGATAGGCTTTTAAATGGGAACAGAACAAGGATAAGTCTGTGATGTTTCTGAGCATTTCTGGTAACTGGTTCCAGAGTATTGGGGAAACATATTCAAAAGCCTGATTGCTGGTGTTTTGTTTTGTTTTACTATAGTCACTCAGTGTATGTAGAGAGCAGATTGTTAGCTTGAGTTCATCTTAACTTACCATTAGGTGAAACTTTGATCAGTTGAGCAAGAGTTGATGGTGCCGTCTTTCTAATGATTTTGAAAGTGGTCGGTATTAATTTTATATTTTATTCAGTTTTGAATAGGCAGCCAGTGTAAGTTATGTAGTACTGGGGTAATGTGACAAAGTTATCTCCAGGAACAAGCAGGAATGTAGTCATCACATATGGGTATCGTCGGTACCGACGGAGCCTGCGCGGGAACGCTCCCCAGCATCCAATCAGAAAGCTTTTGGGAGCATCCCACAGCACCTGCGTGCTGCCTTCCCGCCTTTCCCAACTGCCTCTCTCCAGTTCTTCTTTTTCCGCGGAGCCAGCAGGTCGTGTTCCTGTCACCGCAGAAGAATATCCTTATTTCTTTATTTCTTTTTGTGGTCGCGTCTGCCTTCCCCAACGCTCTACCGGTACCGCCGGTATTTCTTTTCTTTAAAAAAAAAATTAATTTTTCCATTCTTTTACTTTCTTCAGGTGCACCTGTCTTTTTGGGCCTTAAGGCCCAGAAATTTCCTTAATATGGAAAAACCTGCTTCAGGTTTTAAAAAGTGCACAATGTGGCGGTACCATTTCCGTCACCGACACCCATGAATGGTGTTTAAAATGTTTAGGTCCTGACCACTCCATCACAGATTGTGTGTCCTGTGCTATGATGTCTAAAAGGGGTCGACAGAACCGAGCTGCTAAGCTCAGTACCCTGTTTCCCTCTGATGCGGCTTCGGTGGCATCGACGTCTTCCAGGGCTGCTTCTTCTTCCCGTGGATCTCAGGTAACTAAACATAAGTCTAGCCGGTCCTCAAAGGGTAGATCTCCTTCTAAGCATCGAGATGCCTCTGGCGTTGCCCTCGAGGATTCTGCACTGGCAAAATTACCCCGGCGGGAGGCTTCGGCTTCCAAAGCACCATCATCGGGGTTCCAGGATGTTCTCGATGGCTCGGCCTCGACATATCTCCTGGTGCCATGCTCTGGGGTACCGGCAGTTTCCACCAGTACCAATTTCCAGGCATTGGCAGTGTCTCTGGACCAGAGAATTCTGTCCATAGAGCGCAGTCTAGCGGCTTTCCTTGTGGCATCGACGCCCTTGGTGCGACAGACAACGCCATCGGTATCGGTATCGCAACCGGTACCGATAGCATCGACATCGGCGTCGATGCCTGCTATGCCGGTACCCTGTCCTTCGATGCCTGCCGGTACCGATTTCCCGGTACCGGTTATTCCCAATACCGATTTTGCTCGGTATGGGTATCGGGCTTTGCAAGAGCATCCAGACAGGCGATACTTCGATTCCTCAGAAGAATCTAAGGATTCTGAAAGTTCTGTCGATGCAGCGATGATGCTTCCACAGGAGTCCTCCTCCCCTAAACGCAGAATGTCTCCTCCAGAGGACATGTCTTTCCAAGACTTCATCTGAGAGGTGGCTCGGGGCCTGTCCATCACTGTGACCCCTGAAACAGAGCCAAGGGCCAAGGAGTTGGATATTTTACAATATCCCAAAACTCCTAAGGAGGCAGCTACCCTACCCATTCATGAGATTCTATATGATCTCATGTTGAGGATATGGGAAACACCACTTACCACCTCTCCTCATTCTCGTAGGTTAGATACTATGTATCGTGTCCCTCCTTGTCCTGGTTTCCATAAAACTCAGCTTCCCCACCACTCCATTGTGGTGGAATCTGCTATGAGAAGGATTAGAAGTGCAAAAAGACATGCCTCTAATCCTCCAGGACGTGAATGCAGAACTCTGGATGCTTCTGGACGTAGAGTCTTTCAAGCTTCCATGCTTGCTGCAAGAATCAGTTCCTATAGTCTCTACATGGGAATGTTCCTAAAGGAAGTTACTGATCATCTACAGACTTTAAGTCCTTTCATCTCTGAGGATAAAAGGCAGGAGTTTCTCACTTGGCTCAAACATGCCCAAGATATCTCTAAATTCTCCAACCGTGCAGCCTTCGACTGCTTTGAATGTGTAAGCAGGGCCTCGGCTATTGCCATCGGTGCACATAGAATTGCTTGGCTCCAAGCATCTGATTTAGAGCTCTGGGTACAAGATAAATTGGGAAATATCGCTTGTACTGGTGAGAACCTGTTTGGTAAAGATTGGCAAGAAAAAGCCAATGAGATGGATGCTGAAAATTCCACTTTGGATAGACTATCCAAGTCTACTGCTGATCATGTTAGGAAAAAGTTGTTCAAGAAAACACCTTTTTTCTAAGAAGAAGAGATTTTATCCTGCTTATGGTCAGCAGGCATCTTCTGCAGGTCAGTTTTCAACCAAACGTCAGTAACCACCCAAACAGAAGAAAGCAAAGGCTGCTAGGCCTCAACCAGCTCAGCAGCCTCAGCCTCCTCAGGGCCTTTGACTTTCTGCTAGAGAACTTAGCCCAGTGATGGCTAACCTTTTTGAGCCCGAGTGCCCAAACTGCCGCACAAAACCAAAGAATTTCCTCAAAGTGCCAGCACGTCATTTGCATAAGTGGTCTTATTTGCATAAATATTTGCATAATGTTACCATACACTAACTTTTAGTAAACATGTCTCTTAATGAGTGTATGGATAAAGAAAGACTAAAAGATTTCTACATTACTATAATCCAGTGCCAACCGCCAGGCACATTAGGAAACTACTACAAACGCTGCCCATTTAGAACCCATAGCAAACCCGCCGTATCCTGACAGCATTACCAGGACTCACAAAGCACCATACCCTACCTATCAAAAGGCAACACTGCAAATATTAAACCAATACATTTCAGTGAATACTGGGGAAAGAGAACAAGTGGCAACGTCAAATAGGAATTTCCTCTTGTACCAAACAAAGCGCAGATGTTAATGATGCACATTTCCCAGAGCTGACATATTCCAGTTAATAAATTCAAAATAAAGAGATATCTTTCTACCTTTTGTGCATTTTTTTTCAGTTGCAATTGGTCCAGCCATTTTCTTCTGGTTTCTTCATGTTTTCTGCTAACTCTCCATCGTCTGCTGTCCATTTGTCCTTTCTTCTCTCTTCTAGTTTTTTTTCCATTCTCTCTCTCTCTCTACATCTGCTTTAACATACTAATCTTTCTCCTTTTGCTCTTTCCTCATTCCTATTTCATCCACACAAATTTTACCCCTCCATCCTCAATCCCCAATTACTCTCCCAATACCTGGCCAATTGTAGATTTTTCATCCCTCCTACACAAAATATTTTTCCCCTCTCCATTTTACTCTCCCAGCCCCATCCCATTCTAATCCTCCCCCAACATCAGCTCCCTTCTAGTTCCAGTCTCACCCAGCATCCATTCCCTTCTTCAAGCCCCCCACTTCGCCTCAGCCCATTTCCATTCCAAGCCCCGTCCCCATCAGCTATTTGCAGTTCAAGCCCCCCACTTCCCCTCAGCCCATTTCCATTCCAAGCCCCATCCCCAACAGCTATTTGCAGTTCAAGCCCCCTTCCACTCAGCCCATTTCCAGTCCTAGCAACCCCCCAACCCATTACCAGTCCTAGCCCCCCATAGCCCACTCCCAGTCCTAATCCCACCAGCCCATTTCCAGTCCTAACCTCCCCATCAGCCCACTCCCAGTCCTAATCCCCCATCACTCAATTTTTAGTTTAAGCCCCCCCAGCGCCTATCACCACTCCTAACCCCCCCAGCGCCCATCACCACTCCTACCCCCCCAGCCCAGCGCCTATCACCACTCCTAACCCCCCCAGCCAGTGCCCATCACCACTCCTAACCCCCCCCAGCCAGCCCAGTGTCCATCACCACTCCTAACCCCCCCGGCCCAGTGCCCATCACCACTCCTAACCCCCCCCCCAGCCCATCACTACTCCTAACCCCCCAGCCCAGCGCCCATCACTACTCCTAACACCCCCAGCCCAGCCCAGCCAATCACCACTCCTCACCCCCCCAGCGCCCATCACCACTCCTACCCCCCCCAGCCCAGCGCCCATCACCACTCCTAACCCCCCCAGCCAGCCCAGTGCCCATCACCACTCCTAACCCCCCCAGCCCAGTGCCCATCACCACTCCTAACCCCCCCCCCCCACCCCAGCCCATCACTACTCCTAACACCCCCCAGCCCAGCCCAGCCCAGCCCATCACTACTCCTAACCCCCCCAGCCCAGCCCAGCCAATCACCACTCCTAACCCCCCCAGCCCAGCCCAGCCCATCACCACTCCTAACCCCCCCAGCCCAGCCCAGCCCATCACCACTCCTAACCCCCCTCCAGCCCATCACCACTCCGAACCCCCCCAGCCCAGCCCAGCCCATCACCACTCCTAACCCCCCCCAGCCCAGCCCCGCCCAGCCCATCACCACACCTACCCCCCCCCCCCCCCAGCCCCGGGAAAATTAAAAAAAAAAACAACCCTGTCTGCTGCCGTTGTCGGGGCCGCCGCGGCAGAATCGAGCGTGCCGCGGGGCCCCCCTGTACCCGGCAGATCCTGCCCTCCCCGTAGCAGCTCTCTCTTTGGAGCTGCAGTCAGACGCGCCGGCTTGCAGAGCACGAGGGAAGAGTTCCCTCGCTGCTCTGTTAAGCCCGCGGGGGCTGATGGGAAGTTCCCATCAGCCCCCGCGGGCTTAAACAGAGTCGCGAAAGGGAAACTCTCCCCTTCGCGCTCTGCAAGCCGGCGCGTCTGACTGCAGCTCCAAAGAGAGAGCTGCTACGGGGAGGGCAGGATCTTCCGGGTACAGGGGGGCCCCGCGGCACGCTCGATTCTGCTGCGGCGGCCCCGACAACGGCAGCAGACAGGGTTGTTTGTTTTTTTTTCGATTGCGGACCTTCCCGCGTGCCAGCTGCAAGGCCTTCGCGTGCCACAGCTGGCACGCGTGCCATAGGTTCGCCATCGCTGACTTAGCCTTTCTGGCTCTGGAAGGACCAGAACTGTCCATCATTCCAGGAAGGTTATGCCATTTTGCTCCCAGATGGGGGCAAATAACAGCAGAGCGTTGGATACTCTCCATCATAAGAGAGGGGTACAAACTTCATTTTTCAAGCATGCCCCCTCCCACAATAGTGAAGCAGTTCAATTCTCCGACCTCTCTCATCGACCTGTTAGGTCAGGAGGTTACCATCCTTCTTGCCCAAGGGGCAATAGAAGAAGTGCCTCTTCATCAACAGGGCACAGGGTTCTATTCCCCTTATTTTCTTATTCCAAAGAAAACAGGGGATACAGACCTATTTTAGATCTCAGAGAATTGAACAAATTCCTGGTCAAGGAGAAATTCAAAATGATTTCTCTCGGAGCTCTGCTTCCATACCTTCAGAGTCAGGATTGGCTTTGTTCTCTAGATCTCAAGGATGCGTACACCCATGTTCTCATCCATCCAACCCACAGAAGGTTCTTTCGGTTCCTCTTTCAAGGAAAGCACTACCAATACAGGATGCTTCCTTTTGATCTGGCCTCTGCACCAAGGGTGTTCACGAAATGCATGGCTGTGGTAGCAGCATTTCTACGCACTCTGGGAATATTCATCTTCCCTTACTTGGACGACTGGCTCATTCGAGTTCCAACACAGTCAGAGGCCAGGACTTCTCTATCCTGCACAATGCGTATCCTTCAGTATTTAGGGCTGGTCATAAACATCCCAAAATCCAGTCTAACTCCTACTCAATCTCTAGAGTCCCAAAGACAAGGGCCTACCTTCCCCAAGCCTGTTGCCTTCGCTTGGTGCAGTTATCTTCTCAAGCAGCCCTAAAGCCCTTTTTAACTGCTTGAGAAATGCTGAAGTTCTAGGCCACATGGCATCCACTGTGCATGTGGTCCCATATGCTCGCCTTCACATGAGGGCAGCTCAGTGGACTTTATCCACCCAATGGACCAAGACATCAGGTTGCCTGTCAGACAGAATAGCAAACACAAGTCGTCTCATTTTGTCTCTCCAATGGTGGAAGTCCACTCAAAACCTGTTGCTGGGGTCCCCCTTTCAGCAACCTCTGCCACAAGCAACTCTTACAACAGATGCTTCTCCAATGGGTTGGGGAGCTCATCTGCAAGACCTCTCCACCCAGGGCACTTGTACTCCACAAGAGACTTGTCTACATATCAATCTCTTGGAGCTCAGAGCAATCTTCCTTGCTCTGCAAGTGTTCCACACCCTGCTCAGCTACAAGACAGTCCTTATCCATACGGACAATCAAGTAGCCATGTTCTATGTGAACAAGCAGGGGGGAACAGGCTCTCTGTCACTTTGCAACGAAGCTCTGCGACTGTGGGCCCTCGCCAGAGAGCATGACATCCATCTTCTGGCAGTGTATCTTCCAGGCGTTCAAAACTCTTGGGCAGACAGACTCAGTCGAGTTCTCCTTCCACACGAGTGGTCTCTCCATGCAGACCTGGTGGCCAAGATTTTTCAACTTTGGGGTACCCCGGACATAGACCTCTTTGCAAGTCCGTGGCATGCCAAACTTCCCTGGTTCTGTTCCAGAACTCCGGCTCAGGGAGCTCAGGTCAAGGATGCTTTCCTCCTTCACTGGGGTCAAGACTTCCTATATGCCTTTCCACCCATTCCCCTAATTCCCAAAACCCTCTTCAAGCTTCAGAGAGACAGAGGCCGCATAATTCTCATAGCACCACATTGGCCACGGCAAGTGTGGTACCCTCTGCTTCTACATCTCTCTCAGCCTCGCTCCCTGGAGTTAGCGTCTGCTCCAGATCTCCTATCTCAGGAGAACAGAATGTTATGGCATCCCAATCCCCAGTCCATGCATCTCAGGGCTTGGTTGCTGAAGGCCTAGATCTCCAAGATCTTCATCTTTCTCAGCAAGTGAAAGATGTTCTTTATGCTTCTAGGAAACCTTCCACTAGACGTTCTTATGCTTTCAAGTGGAAAAGGTTCACTGTTTGGTGTTCAGAAAAGGGTCTTAACCCCCTTGCTATACCTCTAGAATCTTTACTGGAGTATCTCCTCCATTTGTCTAATGCAGGCCTTAAGACAAATTTAGTATGAGTCCATTTGAGTGCTATTGCAGCTTCTCTTAAACCTCTAAATGGACAACCTATTTCCTCTTATCCTCTAATAGCAAGATTCATGAGAGGCCTCCTTCTAACTAAGCCTCCCATTAGACCACCTCCGGTGGCATGTGACTTGAATCTGCTTCTTGGGCAGCTCATGAAGCCACCTTTCGAACCCTTAGCTACCACCTCCTTGAAATTTCTTTCTTGGAAGGTTATCTTTCTCATTGCAATCACATCAGCACGCCGCATTAGTGAATTGAAAGCACTAGTAGCTAATCCACCTTATACAAGGTTTCATCATGACAAGGTAGTCCTTAGGACTCATCCACACTTTATGCCTAAGGTGGTCTCGCCTTTTCACCTCAACCAGGAGGTCTACCTACCTGTCTTTTTTCCAGGATCTCATGCATCAAGTGCAGAGAGGAATCTTCATACCCTGGACTGTAAAAGAGCTCTGGCTTTTTATTTACAGAGGACACAGCAACATAGAAAGTCTTCTCAGCTCTTTGTTGCTTTTGACCCTTCTCATTTGGGACTGCCAGTCTCCAAGAGAACACTATCCAACTGGATTGCTCAGTGTATTTCTTTCGCCTATCAGAGTAAGAACCTTTCTCTGGAGGGCCATGTCACAGCTCACAATGTGAGAGCCATGGCAGCCTCAATGGCTCATCTGAACTCTGTGTCTATTGACGACATCTGTCGAGCAGCCACTTGGGCCTCGGTTCATATCTTCACAGCCCATTACTCCTTGGACAAGGACTCCCGCAGGGATGCCTTGTTTGGTCAGTCTGTTCTCAAACACCTGTTCCATACTTAATCAACTCCTACCCACCATCCCTGATAGGATGCCAGAGATCCATGGGGGGAAGTGGAGCCCTTCTCAGGGACACACAACTTCTGGGGTTTCTCCCTGGCACCCAAAGATAGGGAGTCCGCATATGTGATGACTACATTCCTGCTTGTTCCTGGAGATAGCATAGTTACTCACCTGTAACAGGTGATCTCTGGGAACAGCAGGAATTTAGTCCTCACAACCCACCCACCTCCCCTAGGAGTTGTATCTCTCTATCTCTCTCTCTTTCCTTTCCCTCTCTCTTTCTCTCTTTGTCTCAGCTTTAAAACTCAACTGGAGAGAGGCAGTTGGGAAAGGCGGGAAGGCAGCATGTAGGTGCTGTGGGATGCTCCCAAAGCTTTCTTATTGGACGCTGGGGAGCGTTCCCGCGCAGGCTCCGTCGGTACCGACGATACCCATATAAGGACTAAATTCCTGCTGTTCCCGGAGATCACCTGTTACAGGTGAGTAACTATGCTTTACAGAGGAGGCATGGCCGTCTAAGGGGATATGGCAGACATGGGCAGGATCGATAACATCAATGTTTTCAGAATACGGTGTGCACAAGGATGTCCATAGCCATTTGCTGCGTGTACCCATCTCTTGTACGCCACAGATGTTTCCACCCTAACAGCATCCCCACAGTAAAACACGTACATGGTTTACCTGCTGGAGATCACTCCTTATCCTTCATGTTCTTTGCGGGGAAGTGTAGTCAAGTCAGCTGCTGTCCTTGCTGAATGACCCGCCACCTCCCCAAATTGTACCTAAGAATCAGTCAAAGCTGTACTGCTAATATGTGCTGGTTGGCATCACTTCCTCTTTGGGAGTTTGATGCATTTGCACTCCTAGCTAGGTGGCATACATTAATTCTCTTCCATTATCATTGCTAATGGCTATTTGATAGCATAGTAATCTAGCTTTTATGTCACTTACCATGAATCACTTTCAGTGCATTGCAGATAGAAAAATATTAGCTTCAAATTGACTCACATTGGAGTAGCTTCACCAAAAGCCTTTCCATCACACAAGTAATTCTACTGATAGGCCATCATCTTTTGCTATTGTAAAGCAAATAAGGGAACAACAACTAATTATACATAGAAACATAAAGCATGATGGTAGAAAAAGACCACATGGCCCATCAAGTCTGCCCCCCATATAAACTACAATAGTCCCCCTTTTTTCCTTAAGAGATCTTCTGTGTTTGTCTCAATCTTTTTTGAATTCAGATACTGTCCTCATCTCTACCACCTCCACTGGGAGACTATTCCTCGCATCCACCACTCTTTCCATACAGAAATATTTCTGCATATTACTCCCGAGTCTATCCCCTTTCATCCTCATCTTATGTCCCCTCATAGCAGAGCTTGCCTTCAATCGAAAGAGGCTGTCCTCCTGTGCTTTTATACCACAGAAGCATTTAAACATCTCTGCCATATCTCCTCTATCCCGCCCCCTCCTCTAACATATACATATTAAGATCGTTAAGTCTATCCTCATATCCTTTATAATGAAGACTACTAACCATTTTAGTAGCCAACCTCTGCACCGGCTCCATACTGTTTATATTCTCCTGAAGGTGCGGTCTCCAGAATTGCACACAATACTCCAAATGAGGTCGCACCAGAGACTTATACTTTTTTCTACTAGCCATCGTTCTCCCAATGCACCCAAGCATCTCCCCAGCTTTTGCTTTTGCCCTTCCTAAACCGCCCCAAGATCATCAGAAGCAATCATGCCCAGGCCACGCTCTTGTCTCATGGACAGAAGCACCTCACCCCCCATACTGCACTGCTCCCCTGGACCTTGCAGCCCAAGTGCATAACCCCACTCCTCCAACATCGAATCTGAGCTGCCAAATTCTTGACCACTCCCCAGGCCTAGCTAGATCTCTCCTTATGTCATCTACTCCTTCCTGGATATCCATTCCACTGCAGCTCTGATGCCTTGGCCTGGGCGGTATATCAAATGAAAAATAAAGATAAAGATAAAGGCTCTGGCATTATCCACAAAGAAGCAAACCCCACTCGACAGCCCTTCTGCAACATTACCAACAAAGAATCGGACCAAGGACAAATCCCTGTGACACACCATTGATAACCTCCCTCTTCTCAGAGTGAGCTCCACTCACCTGCACCCTTTGTCACCTCCTACACAACCAATTTCAAACCCAGTCAGTCACTCTAGGGTCAATCCTCACGGTGCTCAGCCTGCCCGTTAAGTCGTCTGTGCGGAACGGTGTCAAAGGCTATACCGAAATCCAAGTACACCACATCTAGGGCTCTCCCTCATTTTCATAACTCAATGCAAAGGTATATTAAATCAATTTTGGTCTAAAATAAATGAAAAAGATGGTATAGATGCCAAACATGAGTTATTCTTTGAGGTATTTAGTCACATATTTGCATAAGGGAAAAAACTTTGGGCAACAGTACTCATTTTATTTTTTTAGCACTGCATTTTAAGAAGAATTATTAAAATGGGTGTATTAACAAAAATATCAGTCATTTGTAAGATACATGAAGACACATTTTACATGGTACACGGAGACTCGAATTGAGATATAAAGGTCACAACATATACAATTCCAACAGTATTTTAGAAAAAGCTCTGCTAAACATGAAACCGGTTCTAAAATAGTGCAGGAGCACACATCTGTTTGCCAATATAAGGAGTCGGTGGATCCATTTTGCAAATCTATATGTGGGAAAGATCAATGGGGAAACTGAGCAACTTCCAAGTGTAGGTACCAGCACTTACATGTGTATATTGGCCATTTTGCAAACCTACACAGTATAAATGCTTCCATTTAAATATAGATGCCACTACCTTTGTCTAATTTCCTTTTGGAGGGGAAAATAAACAATGGGGGATTAAGGAGAATAGCCCCTTAATCCTTCATATATAGGGTTGGCCATAATGAGCACTTTTTAAAAACCTATACATGCCAAGAAGCAGATGTAAATCCCAATGTGGAATACACGTGTAGATTTTTGACCTTCCCAGGCCACTCCAGAATCATAACCCTGGCACCCCCTTGCAATTTCTGCATAGTAAGGACATTGACACATAAATGCAGTCTTGTAAAACTGCCATTTACATGGGCAAATGCCTGATGTTCCATGTGGAAACTGCACATATGGCTACAGATATAACCCCCTCAATATACAAGAAGTATATTGTTTGCACTTGGGACATAAAATTATTGTAAAGGAATATATCTCCAGAAAAAGAAAAATTAAAAAATATGTTCATGAATGGATGTTTATTGTTGGAACCCTGCATAGAAATTAACAAGACATATTGATGCATGTGTTCCACACCATAGCCTCTAGTATGAGTTACTGAGTTACCTGGGGGCCTGCAGCAGTAGCAATGCCATTGAAACTGCGACACACCTTAAGAGATAGTGTTAAATGTAGCTGTACTACCAGCAGTCTAGTACTGATACCCATCCAAAAAGAACCAGCTATGCTACATCTGTGCGCCCTTCCCCCCCCTTAAAGGCCCAATACCACTTCCTATTGACCAAACCTCCAATAAGACCGCCAACATAAAGCAACACCAACAATCCAGACTTCCCCCAACCCCCCCCCCCCCCCCCACCTTCAATCAGACTCCCCCACCCCCCTCCCACAAGGCCCTAGGCTCACAGTATTATCACTCAGGGTCACAGGTACCATTTTGATAGCTGCTGATCCAGGAGTCAAGGGGGGATTGTTCCTGCTGCATGCTCACTAATACCACTAGCAAGTCACTGGGTAAAACCGAGAGGGAGAGAGAGGGTGGAGGAAGTTCAGGTGTCTGATGGGAATGGGGGTCTGGATTGCTGCCATTGCTTTCCTGGGGATTGGTTCTGAAGAGGGAGGTAATTATGGGGGAGGATAAGATAGTAAGATTTGATCAGTGAGATGATTGTGTTGGGGGGGGGGGTCTGATTGGGGTGGTTTGATCATTGGGGTATGGCATAGGGTCCTGGGGGAGGGAGGCTGCAACATCGTGGCTACTGCTGCTTTCTTCTTGCCTTGGCAGATAATGTGAGTGCTTCCATGCAGTACGCTGGCTCATGCATTGTCTTCCCAGTGCGCTAAATACAGGGCAGATGCTGGGCGTGCCTCATGCACATGTAGTGCATGCATACCTATGCATTTTATAAAATGCACACATACTTCGTGGCTCCTCCCACACTCTGTCAAAACTCTTTCCTGATTATGCCTAAGTAAAGATGTGTAACCCCTGGGGTAATTTTCCCTGGGTAAAATAGAGCTTACCTGTGGAAAAAGAGTTTATAAAATGATCCCCTAATAGTGCAATGGAAGAGATAAGAAGAAAATCAACACAGAGCAGCATTCCAAAATCCAGGCGAGGACAGAATATCAAGGAGCAGATGGTAATAAGCAGGGTCAAAAGCAGCTGATAGGTCAAGAAGGATAATCATCTGAGGTATTCCTAGGGCGGGCTATTTACATTGGTTTATTAAACACATTTTTCTATAAGTCAAAACGGTTTACAGGGAACTGAGTTGATACAGTGAACGAGTTACAAGGAATATCAAATACCATTTACAATGAACAGGAAAACTATTTAAATGTGAACAGAGAACAATGAACAATTTGCAAATATATAAATATTTAGTCAGTCAGCATGATTCTCATCAGTACCCAGATACATTTTTGTGAATAAGTCTTCACACAGACTGAGGTTCTAAAGCTATCCATCTACCGTTGCAGATGCTAAGCTACTTTCTTTAAAGTCCTAGCCCTTGGAGTTTCCCACTGGGTTTTGGCAATTTTCACATTAAAGTTTGCTACAGATTCCTATGAGCCTTGTGACAGACTTTCACGTCAATGTTTTTCTTTAGGGAAGGTGTCAAAAACAATTTTTGCTAAATTCACAATTAAAGAGCTGTTTTGCATGCCACTATTTCTTCGGCAAAGCAGAAAATCTGCAAAACCTTTCACCACCAGCATCGCACATGCATTTTGTGATAGGTTTTTCAGTCTAGCACATCATTCTTTAAGTTAGCAAATAAAACATGCACCCATTTCAGTTTTTAACGATGCAATGTGCAAGTGTTCCTATATGGCTAAGTCCATTAATGCAACCAAGATGGCACGTGTTAAGTTTTGTTTTGGAAGGGATACGAATTTGTTGTATGTTGCCTGCGTTACACCTTAAGATGGTCTGATTGCACTGAAGGTAGTATTTAGGCAGCAATTTGAATCGTCCACATTTTCTTTAATGCACATGTGCACCATTAGCATATGTATATATTATAGTCGATTTTCAAACGGAAAATTAGAGAATGGCAACTATGCACGATAGAGATACCCACATACTTTGTACTTGATATTTGTGCAGGTGGCTGAGCGCAGGGCAAAATAGCACGTGTGTATTTTAAAATGTAATCTACACCTCCTGTTCTATTCCTCCAATCTATATACACCCACAGGAACGCTTCTTTTTTCATGTGAGTGAAGGTACGTACTCTTCTGAAGTCGATGCATACTTTTAGCCAAGCATAAGTTCTCAGGCAGTGAGGAAGAGTCCTGGACGGCCGTCCATAACTGGGTGCATGGCCCGGTGTGGTGACCCTTGCCCTGTGTTTGGGGCCTTACTTAGTTTTGAGGTGGGGGAGCTACTTAGACCCAGAATCACTTGTGTGTAGGGATGGAGAAGGGTGGGTAGCGTGAGTGGGCCGCTCATGACTTTTAAATTCATAGGCTCCCTTCTCATTTTCGAGAGGGGGAGCCAATGAATGTGCTGGGAGGGCTGCCGGGAGGGGAGGGAGAGGTCAAGCGAGCCTGCTTACCTTTCGCGATGGCTGTCTCCTTCCTCTCTGGTCTCAGCAGAAGCGGCTGAAGGCGCTGCCATTTCTAGCATTGATGCTAAGGCTCACATTGCATTTTGGGGCTGCCGTCCTCATCTGCCATGCTGAAGGGAGTGTGCTGTGGTCAGCCACATTGCCGGGAGTTCTGTCCCCTTCTAAAGAGATTTCCTCTTCACGCTGTGCTGCAGCATCAATAAAAAGAAAGACAAGGGAGATAGGCTCCAAACGTCTCTAGGAGCCTTAAGCCATGCCTGCATAGTGGAGAAAAGGGGGGCTTTGGCTGCTCCTCCTCAGGCTGTCTCCAGCTCCCCTACAGACGGTCTGCTTACAGATGCTGGGCAATCTTTGGAGGGGCCTCCTCTGGTGCCTTGAGATATGGTTGGTACAGGGGTCAGTACTGAGTAGCCCCAGGCTGCACAAGCACTTGCTGGGGGGCCTGTACTCAGTTTGCCTGGATCAGGTGGACCTAGGAGAAGTCTGAAGGCAAGCCTACTCAGGGAAGGCGAAAGTCTGAAGGCAAGCCTACTCAGGGAAGGGGAAAAGGCAGAGCTAGGGGTTTGCCCTGCCCCAGGCCATTAGTTGGGTCCCTTTTGGGGGCCTGGTTTAGTTGATTTTGGGATGGCAGAGGTAAGGTGCAGGGGGGTTGGGAGGGGCATGGGGCCTTCTGGGGTTCCCTCCCTTGAGGGTGTTGGTAGCACTTTGGGAGGCTCGGGGGGGGGGGGCAGGGGCTTTCGGTACAGTTAAGGCAGGACCTATGGCTGTGGGTGGCCTGATGGACTTACCACATTATGCGGACTTCCCAGTTGCTTCTGGCTCTACTGAAGGTTTTTGAGGGAGTTGTGGCTCAGTTACCCCTGCTAGGGGGGACGGTCTTTTTGGGCGATGGGGTCACACAGGACATCCAGCCTCTACATCTGGCTGGCTGTGTATGCACACTGGTTACCCTCCTATGTGGGGAGGTACTGTGTGTGATCACTAGTTGGGGGGGGGTTCAGGTCCTTCCAGGTCTTCATGGCCAGGGGCTTTGTCTTCTGCATGGCTGCCTACTGTTCCCCCTCCCCCTTTTTCTTCTTGGGTCTCTTCACAGGTACCAATGGTATTGCATCAGTGCCTAGACCAAGGGGGCAGAGGTCATCTGGGGTTGGTCAGGTCAGTGGAGTTTCTGGGCAACCTGGTACGCAGAAGATGAATGTGGAGCGCAATGCAAGTGGTGGCATCGTTCCATTTCATGCACCAGAATTGCCTGATCCTGTTTCAGTGCCGGCTGCGGTGCCCACTGCCACAGGTGAGATGTCATCTGGGTCAAGGGAGGGCTCTACAGCAGGCTGAGGGCACAATAGAGGGGGGTGCGCGGAGGGTAAGGCTTCTCAGAAGAGGAAACACAGGTGCTAACGTAGACAGGGTTCTGATTCCTCCTCCTCTGCCTCCTCTTCTGATTCGCCTTCATCTTCCTCCGGTTCCACAGGGGTATGGGGAACAGCCGTTGCTAGTGCAGCTCCCATTGTGGGGGCTGGGGGAGGTGCTCCCACCTTGACCACCTTCTCATAACTGTGGGAGGGCATTCCGTGTGCCTTACATCGTAAGATTTGGAAGAGGTGTTACAATGATATTTTCCACCTACTGGAGGGTCAAAAACAGTATGGTGAGAGTAGGGAAAAGAGGAAGGAGGATGAGAAGGCCAGTAGACTTAAAAAGATCTTACGTAATATGGTAAACTGGACCAGGGCTTTCTTTCATCTAGCAAACCTGAGGGGAAATCATGCACCGGGATCAGTATGGGCTTCTTTTTCTATATTAGAGGCTTCACAAATTCACGATAAGTGGGCCTGGTTGAATTACAATGAAAAATTTAGAGACAAGATGGAAGAGAATACTCATTTGCCTTGGGGAACTCAAGACATTAATTTATGGCTGATGCACATGTCGGCCAGGGCAGGCACAGCTAGTGGTGGATTTGCAAAAGGGGGACTGGCACCCACCTTGGGGGTGAACTGCTCCTTTCAGCCTGGGGCTATTGTGTCACAGCAGAAGGCAGGAGGAGGTGGGACAGGAGTTGTCTGTTTGTGATTCAACAAGTCCACCTCCCCCTTTCCCAACTGTAAATTCTGCCACATTTGTGCCTTGTGTGGTGGGGGACACTCAGCAGTTAAGTTTGCAGACATCCGTTCGGTCACCTCAAAGTGATTTAGTTACTTTTGGCCTGGCCCTTACCCCTGTGCAGCCATGTCTGTGATGTTACCCTAGGCCTATGACTGTATGGTCTTAGAGGATGTTTTTTAATTGGGTTTTCTTATACCAGTGCAAGGAAGGGTTTTTGTTTGTCTTCGGACAGCAATGCAACTTCAGTCCAGCATTTTTCAGCAGCTGTGCAGGATAAGTTGGCAGTCGAATTAGGCTTGAGCAGAATTGTGGGCCCCTTTGCGGAATAGCCTTTCCCAGATTTTGTTATCTCTTCCTCGAGAGTGGTTCTCAAGAAAGAACCAGGAAAATTCCACTTGATTCACAATCCACTTGATTCACAATCTATCATTCCCCCCTGCTGAGGTATTGTGTAGCCCTTCTTCCTGTCTCGTCCCACGTGTGCCTAGTCTATTTGCCTCTCTGTGCTCTGGGAAGAGCAGTGCCAACACAAGTGCCCTGCTAGAGAGGTGGATATTTAGCTCCTGTGACGAATTTGCTGTGAGTTCTATCTGTCTGTCTGCTTACTATTTATTTATTTATTTGTTTATCTTTATTGGTGTGCTCCTTCATCTCTCTGTCCCCTTTATTGTTGCACTTTGTTCAGCTTTCTCAGCTATATAACTTATATACCCCACCACCCTCCCCTCTACACACCCACCCCGTGGCTCACTGTCTCTTATTGCTGTCATCTGCTCATTACCTACCTCATACCCAGGTACTGCCAATATCTTTGACTCTCCCACCTTCTATATCCTCTTGCCTTTGTTCTCCTCTCTATTCCTCCTCTATGGCTCCTCATCACATTGTCTTTCTCTTCTTTATACTCCATAACTGTCTCCTCTTCCACCAGAACCTTCACTCCTCCCCTCCTTTTCTCCCATTTACCTCCTCACTTCCCCCTCCATTTTGTCTTCTACCCTATCATCGGCTCTTGAGCTGCACCACTTTTCTCCCTCTAATTCAACCATCTCCCCTCTCTCTAAGGCAGTCTCACCCTCGTTTCCGCCATACTGTCTCCTCTCTGCCACGCACTCTGCTACTCCTTCTCCTTCTCTCATCTGGGGATATCAACCTCAACCCTGGCCCCCCTAGACTTCTGTCACACTCTGAGAAGAGATCTTCACGCAACACATCTAATCTTATTCATATCCCTCTCCCTTCCCCTTCTACTCTCCCTTTCTCATGTGCCTTGTGGAACGCACAGTCTATCTCTAATAAACTTGCTTTTACTCATGATCTTTTTATCTCTAATGCTCTTCATCTTGCTCTAACTGAGACCTGGCTCCTCCCAGATAATGCATCTATTGCTGCTCTCTGTCATGGGGGCTATCAGTTCTCCCACTCACCTCGTCCCACTGGCCATAATGGTGGTGTTGGGCTTCTACTTTCTCCCTCCTGCAAATTCCAACCCCTCTTGCTGTCGCAGTCTCACTCTTTTCCCTCTTTTGAAGTTCACTCCATCCGCTTTTTCACTCCACTTCCTCTCTGGGTAGCTGTTATTTATCGACCTCCTGACATGTATGCTTCTACATTTCTCTCTGACTTTGACTCGTGGCTTTTCTTCTATATGGCTTCCTTTTCCCCCACTCTTATTCTCGGGGATTTTAACATTCATGCTGATAACCTCTCTGATCCCTATGCTTTAAAGCTCCTCTCCCTTACTTCCTCATTTGACCTCCAGCTTTGCTCTACTGCTCCCAATCACCAGCTTGGCCATTGTCTTGACCTGGTATTTTTCTCTAGTTGCTTACCCTCCAACTTCTGTAGCTCAGTTCTTCCCTTATCTGACCATCACCTTTTAAGCTTCAATCTTCATCACCCCCTGCCTCAACCTCGCCCTATCTCCTCCAACCTATTTAGAAATCGTCATGCAATTGATCCTTTGGTTCTCTCTTCCACTGTTTCTTCATCTCTTTCTTCCACTATGTCATCTAAGTCTGTTGACGAAGCAGTAGCTTCCTATAACACTGCACTCTCTTCTGCTCTGGATGCTCTTGCTCCGCCTATGCCACATCCTGTGAGGCGCTCTGCACCCCAGCCCTGGCTTTCATCCACTACCCACTATCTATGTTCCTGTGCTCGCTCTGCTGAGTGTGCTTGGCTCAAATCCCACTCCTTTGCTGACTTTCTACACTTCAGATTCATGCTTGTCTCTTTCCAGTCAGCCATAGCTCTTGCCAAACAAGACTATTATGTCCATCTGACCAACTCTCTTACTTCTGACCCTCGCCATCTCTTTACTACTCTCAGCTCTCGCCTCAAAGTGCCTCCACCTCTGATTCCTCCCTCCCTTTTTGCCCAAACCCTGGCTATTTCCATGACAAAATCCACAAGATCACTCTCCAATTCTCCACAAAGTCAGCTACTTCCCCTCCTCCCCCTCTTCACTCCCAACTTTCCTCCCCTACCTCTGCTACCCTCTCTTCCTTTCCTGTGATCTCTGAAGAGGAAACTGCCCACCTTCTTTCTTCTTTCAAACTCACCACATGCTCCTCTGATCCTATCTCCACCCGCTTCCTAAGCCCCATCTCATCCACTGTTGTCCCTTCCATCTCTCATATTCTGAACCTTTCGCTCTCCACTGCAACTGTCCCTGCAGCCTTCAAGCATGTATTGGTCACACCTCTCCTCAAGAAACCCTCACTTGATACCACCTGTCCTTCTAATTATCGACCCATCTCCCTCCTTCCTTTCGTTTCTAAACTACTTGAGCATGCTGTTCACCACTGCTGACTCAACTTCTTCTCCTCTCATGCCCTCCTGCATCCTTTATAGTCTGGCTTTCATCCTTTAACCTCTACTGAAACGGCTCTTGCCAAAGTCTCCAGTGACTCATTCCTGGCAAAATCCAAGGACCTTTACTCTGTCCTCATCCTTCTTGACCTCTCTGCTGCTTTTGACACTGTTGACCACAACTTTCTCCTCGATACCCTGTCCTCGCTTGGTTTTAAGGGCTCTGTACTATCCTGGTTCTCCTCCTATCTCTCCCATCGTTCTTTCAGTGTGTGTTCTGGTGGCTCCTCCTCCTCTGCTATCTCACTCCCAGTTGGTGTACCCCAAGGATCTGTCTTGGGTCTGCTCCTTTTCTCTCTCTATACCCAATCCCTTGGTGCGCTTATCTCTTCCAATGGTTTTCAGTACCATCTTTATGCTGATGACTCCCAGATCTACCTCGCTACGCCTGAAATCTCTCCGGCTATCCAGACCCGGATCTCTGCCTGCCTTTCTGACACTGCGGTCTGGATGTCTCACCGCCATTTGAAATTTAATATGGCCAAGACTGAACTTCTTATCTTTCCCCTTAAAACCTCCCCTCCTCTTCCTCCTTTCTCAGTCTCTGTGGATAACTCTGTACTCCTTCCTGTTTCCTCGGCTCGCAATCTTGGTGTTGTCTTTGACTCTTCTCTCTCCTTCTCCACACACATTCATCTGATAAGACCTGCCATTTCTTTCTCTATAACATCAGCAAAATCTGTCCTTTCCTTTCTGAGCACACTACTAAGATGCTTACCCACTCCTTAATCACCTCCCGTCTTGACTACTGTAACCTACTCCTTTCTGGTCTCCCTTTGAATCATCTCTCTCCCCTTCAATCTGTTCAGCACTCTCCTGCGCGCCTAATCTTCCGCTAGCCTCGTCATGCCCACATTACTCCTCTTAAGTCACTTCACTGGCTCCCTATCCATTTCCACATCCAGTTCAAACTTCTCCTACTGACCTATAAATGCATTCACTCAGAAGCTCCTCACAACCTTTCTTCTCTTATTTCTCCTTACAACCCCTCTCGGGAACTCCGCTCTCCTGGCAAGCTCCTTCTATCTGTGCCCTTCTCTTCTACTGCTAACTCCAGACTTTGCTCCTTTCACCTTGCTTCAACTTACGCCTGGAACAAACTACCTGTGTCTGTACGCCAGGCACCTTCTCTGACCCTCTTCAAATCCAGGCTGAAAACTCACCTCTTCACTGCTGCTTTTGGATCTTGACTCACCTGATCTCCTTTTTCTTTTCCCTTCCCCTTTGTTTTATCCCAGCCTACACCTTCTGTGTTGTCTGTCTTGACTAGATTGTAAGCTTTATGAGCAGGGACTGTCTCTTACATGTCTGTGCAGCGCTGCGTATGACTTGTAGCGCTATACAAATGCTCAGTATACATCCAGCCAATATGCGACATCCTGAAAGTGAACAACATTCAATACACCATCTATGCAGACGATATCATGATATACACACCCATCTCAACCGACAACCCAGACTACAATAGAATAACTGACTGCCTAACACAAATGACAAACTGGTGCACGAACAACAACCTCTCAATCAACTACAGCAAGACTGAGGCTCTAATAATCACTCGCAACCCCAACTTCATTCACCCACCAGACATCAAAATAGCAGACACAACCATTCCAATGAAATCCGAAGTAAGATACCTGGGAGTAACCCTGGACAACAAACTAAATCTCATGTCTCACGTCAACAAAACGGTCAAGAATGCATACTATAGAATGAGAATCATCAGACGGCTTAAACCCCTCCTCGACGCAGAACACTTCCGCACAGTATGCCAAGCGCTCATCACCCCATTATTGGACTTCTGCAACCCCATCTACCTTGGCCTACCAAAGCAAACTCTCAAACCGCTCCAACTAGCCCAAAACACCGCCGCACGCATAATTTCTGGCTCAACAAGACATGAACACATTACCCCGGTTCTCAAAGATCTACACTGGCTCCCAATCAGCTCACGTATCAAATACAAAACAATAATGAACATATTCAAAATCAAGCACCACATTTCAGCAAACAGCCTGCACACCCTCATTCACCCAGACACCAGCACCCGCCCGAGAAGAAAAGGAACCTCCAACAGAGTCAATACACCAAAAGACTTCAGAAAAACACGAAAGGACACCACAGAGAGAGCCCTCTCCCTGGCAGCCCCAACCATCTGGAACTCCCTCCCAGATGATCTGAGATCGACAACGGACCTCAAAGACTTCCGCAAACAGCTGAAGACAACTCTGTTCATAGAACATTATGGACACATCACGTAATCAACAAAGCCTGATCAACAAAAACCCCGACGAGAGATTATAAGACACCGACAAGAGATTGTATATCGGCACAGGATCTAGCTCAAGCCCTATCTGGACAGTACCTTGTATTATAGAACTTGCTGTATTATAGCGCACACTGTACATAGCTCACCCTAATCTAGAAGCCCCCTCCCCCCACACTTCACTCCACTGCCCCCTGCACCAACCCCCCCCCCCTCCACACTATTCTTCCTGCATGGTCCCCCCGCACCCTACTCCTCCCTCACTGCATGACCCCCCCAGCACTCCATCTGATTGTATTGTTGTGACACCGCCTTGATTTTTAGGATAAGACGGTTTAGAAATACTTTTAAATAAATAAATAAAATAAATATTCCCAAGGTGTTCTGTATGGTTCACTATGGGGCATGTTTACTAAACATTCCTAACGTGCGGGGCCGCGCTAGTGTGCCTGTGCCATATAAGGAGTGGGCGGTTCAGGCAGAAAATAGAAAAAAAACGGTAGTAAGCAACCGGACGTGTGCGCGTCGCGCTAATGTGCGGGGGTCGACATTAGCGCGTGGAAAGGCAAAGTGGCGCGCTGCTGAGTATACAAAACAACAGAGCCATGGTACAATGGTGAGGACAATGACCAATGGTGCAGGGGCCATGGGTTCAATCCCCCAGTGTGCGCAATGACAAAGGTCAGCTGAGGCAGTAACTGTAATGATTAAAATTGTTTTAGGAGGCAAATTAATTTGGAACGGCATAAGGCGGCGCACAGTTATTTTTGGGCGGCATAAGGCGGCGCACAGTGCTTTTTGGGCGGCATAAGGCGGCGCACAGTTATTTTTGGGCAGCAGAAGGCGGCGCACTGGTCCCCTTGGGCGGCAGAAGGCGGCGCGCTGATAGGCACAAGGCGGCGCGCTGATGCACAAGCACAGGAACAGAGCCACAGCACAATGGTTAAAACACTGACCAATGGTGCAGGGATCAGGGGTTCAACTCCTCACAATGCCCAGTGAAAAATGCCTGCTGAGGCAGTATGTATTATGTTGTGGAGTGCTGTAGGAGGCTGTATAATTTTATTTTGTTATCACTACTAGCAAACGCACTCTCCCAGCATGTTAACATACGGCGGCCCATAAGGCACATGTTACAGTGCACTGTTCGCCAAGGCACCCTTGAATGTCCCCTATAGGGCAGCATGTATGTTGCGACACAGGATAATGTATAGTGCACCCTATAGGGATGGCAACCATAAGGTGGCCTACAGGGCGCCCTATGAAGCACCCTCAGAGGCACCTAATGGGTATAGTAAGCTGAGGGTGGTCTTGCCGGCATAGACATATGTACAGTAAATAAAAATAAAGCTGTGGACAGCCCTACCAAAGGGCCCCACTGTGGGTTTGAACCCATGACCTCTGGCTGCACAGGCAGTGATGTAACCATTGCGCTACAGCTCCATAGCTGTAAGCAGGCCCCTGGCTGGCTGCAGATAGCCTACACGTCACCTCACAGACAGTCTGCTGGTGTCAACAGGATAGGGTTAGGCCACCCGTACCCATGATGCACTGCACATGCAAATTAGCTGTCTGCAGATGGACACAAGATGGGGAATGCACCCCCACAGCACCTCGGCCCTGTTGGGGGAAGTGACCGGGTGCACCCACACAGCACCTTGGCCTAGTAGGGGGCACTGACCGGGTGTTTTACTGGCACAGAGTAGCCACACACCATTACATCGTGCGGGTACTGTGCTCACCCTGAGTGTGCAATGAGGTGGCCAGGACCAGGTCAACAACACCTGCCATGGCTGATGGAGGCCAAGCGGGCGTTCCAAAGCAGTGTTAATGTGTCAGATAGCTAGTTTCTGCACAAACACCATGGATATCCCTGTCTGCCGCCATCAGGCGCGCACACCCCCCCCCCCGTGGCAAACATGGTCCCCATCAAGGGATCCACACTCTACCTCCCTGCAAAGGTGGCAGTAGAGGGCAACATCAACCCCAGTCCTGCTGAGGAACACCACCCCCCCAGGCAGGCAGCTCTATACACAGCCATAACACAATAGCAGACAGACATAAGCCCACTCCACCACCAGATATTCCCCTGCAGCAAGCCAACAGCCACTGCACCCTGCAAGACATTTACCAGCTACAAACAGTCTGCTGGTTAGTCCATAGTGCATGTTCCCAATGGAGATGCATGCACCCAGAACTGGGCTGTCTGCATACACAGCAAGCAGATAGATCAGTGACTGGGCCCCAAAGAGAAACCCATATCTATCACATGAGGGAACTACTATACAGCACTATGGGGGGACCTAGCCATACTGTGGTCACTGCACAGTCAGGGTGAGCATGATCCCCCAGAAGGACATGCTTTGGCCACCCTGTCTGTGTAGGTGGTGGCCGGACACTACAATATCCCAGCCAATGTCCCTGCCAGGGCCCTATGCCCAGTGCAGATGCATCCTGGCCACGCCACCCTGCCCTGGCTATACCCATGGTACCTTGCACCTCATTATGCACATTGGCTGGCCAATACTGGCAACAGTGCTGGCAGTGTGGGCTGTTGAAGGGGCTTGCAGCCAACACCCACTGTATAGACCAGTGTTTCCCAACCCAGTCCTACGGGGCACACCGGCCAGTCAGGTTTTCGGGATATCCCTAATGACTATGCATGAGATATATATGCATTAGAGATATCCTGCCAACCTGACTGGTTTGTGGCCCTCCAGGGCTGGATTTGGAGACCCCTGCCTTACACCTCTGTCATTTAAGATTGTGAGTGGGCAAGGTGCAGATGTCCTAGACATCGAAAGGGTATATAGAATGTGACACATTCCTCCTCGATTCTCACCACCACCAAAAAGTTGTCTAATAGACAATATTTTGGTGGTGGTGAGAATTGAGGAGGAATGTGTCACATTCTATATACCCTTTCGATGTCTAGGACATCTGCACCTTGCCCACTCACAATCTTAAATGACAGAGGTGTAAGGCAGGGGTCTCCAAATCCAGCCCTGGAGGGCCACAAACCAGTCAGGTTGGCAGGATATCTCTAATGCATATATATCTCATGCATAGTCATTAGGGATATCCCGAAAACCTGACTGGCCGGTGTGCCCCGTAGGACTGGGTTGGGAAACACTGGTATAGACAGACACACACTTCCACACCTCTGCCATCATGGTGCTACGATTGAGGGGGTAAGTAGCCTTGCCCACCAAACCGGTCCTGAGCACGGCAAGGCATGGATATGGTACGCATTACAGCTGGTGGTCACTCCCCAGGGTGGTAAGCACCGTCAGAGGCCAGGCCTGGAGCATGCCCCGCAAACACCTAACAGATTGTTTGGATGGGGTCAACTAGCAGTATGTACGTAACGTATGGATATCTGCCTGCCTGTGCTCCTAGCAAACGTCTCAGAGCTGTGTAGGGTGACATTGGTAAGTTATGCAAGTGCTCGTTGTGGGTGCTGCATGCACGGTCCAATGTTCTGCCTTTCCAGGAGACATTGGCCAATGGGGCCTGTGGGTGTGGGTGTGTCTGCCCTTGATGGCTGCTGCTTTACGGCACAGATTCCCAACTCCAGTCCAGGTTTGCATCACACTGTTCGGGTTTTCCTGCTATCCCTCATGAATATGCATGGGCTACATCTACATGCCATGGGGGTGGTGCATAGATATACAGCACAGGCATTTGTATGAGTGTCAGCATGGAACCTGACTGGTGTGTGGCCCACCAGGACTGCATTTGGGTGATTCTGCTCTAGGTACTGCCCCTGTTCATGGTGTCTGTGCTCAGTGGGGTAAAAGATAGATGTCTTACCATTGCATATGTCCCCGCCATGAAAGGTGTGTCCTTACTATCACTGTTTAGTTGTGGGAAAAAATATGTGGGCAGGATTGGCAGTAGCCCCAGCTGGGCTTTGAACCTGTGACCTTCTGTTCTTGCATGCACTGTCTGTGTGCACTGCACCACTGTGTAGCCACTGATTCGTTGGATTCCCTGGACATGGCTAGGCCTCTGTCTTCTGTGGTTAGCAGCCACTGCCCCCTGCACCACATGTACTTGTCCGCCAACATGCTGGCATGAACATCTCTCAGAAAAAAAAGTTGACCTGATTGCAATGTGGCAGTACGGGACTGCATTTGGGGGACTTGGCTGTAGGTAATGCCCATTGTTGTGGTGTGTGTGCGGTGTTGGGTAAAATATGGGTGTTTTCCCCATGCTTATGTTCCCTGCACTACAGGGGTGTCTGCGCTATCTTTATTTAGTGGTGGGTAAAATATAGGGACTGGGCTGGCAGGTGCCCCAGCTGGGTTTTGAACCTCTGCCCTCTGGTCCTAGAGGTAATGACTCTGTCCGCTGTACCACACTTTGGCCACAGAGACAGTGCAGCCCCTGGAGGCAGTAAGCCTGGCAGGATGGAGTCACAAACCCTGCTCTACTCATTTTTACTGTGGGCATATGCACCCTTTCTGGTGACAAACGTGCACATAAACACCAGAAATGACCACGGGAAATGGGGGAGAAAATATCACCACGCTGGGCGACAGTGATATTAATGGGCAACCATAGCAAACACTCCGAGGAAAGCTCCAAAAAACGGAAATGTTTTTCGGAAGAGTCTCCGCTCCGTAGACCCTTCCAATATTCATCTCTTTTTTCTGGAGCTTTGCTGGGTGTGTTTTGTATATTTGCCCATCACTATAACTGTTCCCCAGCTGGATTACTTTTTAGAATAGTTTTGTTGTGGTCATTTTCAGGTTCTATTTGCAATTTTGTTCTGTGCACATATATCACACTGCACACGTTTTTTAGGTTTCCCCGGTGTTCCTGTACATTGCTGACGGAAATGGTTTCTCTTCCCTTTAAATGCCCTCTACCGCGAGGGTTTCACTCGCGCTAATTTTTACATGGAAATTCGGGCCCGATACTGTGCGGGGAGCCTCTCCCCTCCCACTCTCCACCCATTGACCCCGTCCCTCCGCCCCTCCGGAGCCTTCCTCCGCCCTCTTTTAGCCGTTCCACGCCTCTATCGGACATTTGCGGGCCCGCACTTGTACGGGGCCCATTAGTGTGCTGCGTACCTGTGCGGGGGTGACACGCACATGTGCGGGGCATTTAAACGCGTTTCTGCGCGTTTAAATGCCGCGTTGCCGTGCGCTATTTTGCGTCGCGCAGATTTGCGGACTTTAGTAAACATGCCCCTATGCGTCCTTTGACACTACAGTTGCTTTGGTCTGACAATGTGGCGTTGGGTTCTCCTAGCCAAGGTGGATATTAAGTCTGCTTTTCGTTTGCTTCCAATCAACCTGTCTGCTTTCCATTTGCTGGGTTTCTATTTCCAGAGTGTTTTTTATTTTGATAAATGCATGCTGATGGGCTGCTCTGTTTCCTGTGCATATTTTGAGAAGTTTAGTACATTACTGCATTGGATACTGGTACAATGGATGAGTATCCCAAATATGGCTCATTATTTGGATGATTTCTTGTTCGTGGGGCCTGCTCATTCAGATACATGCAGCACTCTCCTTCAGGGGTTCCTCAATTTGTCCTTAGAAGTTGGCATGCCCTCGGCAGCTGAAAAGACAGATGGCCCTTCAATGATGATCACTTTTCTCGGTATTGAGCTTGATTCGGTGGAGATGGGTGTGTGTCTTCCTTCCAAAACGGTTTCTAAACTCCGGGCATTGGTAGTAGCCATAGGGGTTACCTGTAAGGTTACCTTGTATGAGATACAGTCATTGGTGGGATCTTTGAACTCTCCTTGCAGAGTCATCCCGATGGGCCGGGTATTCACACAAAGGTTGTCAGTGGCCATTCCAGGCATTTCTAAACCTCACCACCGCATTAAGCTGACAAGCAGTATACGTGAGGACTTGCAGGTCTGGGATACATTTTTGATGGATTTCAATGTGACTTCTGTCTTTCAGGATGCTGAGGTTTCCCATGCAGACTTGCAGTTGTTCACCGATGGTGTGGGTGGCTTGGGTTTTGATATCTATTTTCAAGGTTCCTGGTGTGCTGATCATTGGCCACAGGCATGGCATGATTAAAGTTTCACCCACATCACCACCTTTTTGGAGCTTTTTTTGATTGTAGATTGTCAGTCCACATTATACAGTGGTGTTTGCAGGCTTTCGCGACCTATGTTTGCTTATGAGTTTGGGAGTTGGGGTTAGCCATCTTTTGCTTATTTTCCTAACTGTTCTCTTTTACAGATGCGTGGCAGCAGTCCCTGCACAGTTGGCTGATTAGTATTTTGTTTGTTCACTGGGCTGATCAGTGAGCTAGTAGGGCTTAATTTGGGTCTCACTTTGGCTGAGGTATCCGTGTTGTGGCTTGGCAAGCATGACCTATTTTGGAGCCAGCTTCTGCCGTTGCTGCAGCATCATGATCGGGTGTGAAGTCGCCCGGCAGCGATTCTCCTTCATTTCAGAGGCAATGATCATCAGAGTGGCAAAAAGGGACTCAGTTGAAGTTTTGCGGATGTTCCATGGGGTGAATTTGTTATGGTCAGACATCATTCTGAGGTCTTCGTGTATGGACCAGCAGTGCTGGTCGATAGGATTAGTTAAGATTAATTGCCAGATTGAGTATTGGGTTTGCAAGCAAGGGGGTTATCAGATCATGCACTCATGGGTGAAGGCTGAGTGTATGGGTCTTTTTCAGCAGGATGGTGTCCACCTGTCCCCATTTGGTCTGGATATACTTCCTAATGATTGGCAGGAGGCCTTGGAATTGATTGTTCAGCGTGATGCCCACTGGTCGCAGCTTTAGGGGGGTGGCGGCACAGCAGCTTTAACTTTTGCCCTGTGCCGGCGGCAGGTTTCCAGAGGTTTCTGGAGTCTGGGCTCTGAAGCCTTTTGAGCATTACTGTTGGCCATGGTCGGGCGATCAAGGCCTGGATAATCCTGGGGGGGAGGAGGGGGGAAGTTAGCCCAGGAAGGGTCCATCCGTAAGCTTGCCTGCCTTTGCTAGTCATATGGCGAAGTTGGCATTCGGGGGGGGGGGGGGGAATGCAGGCTTGCTGCAGGCAAGACCGCAGCAGAGGGTGGAGACGGTATCACCTTGCTAGTAATATGGCTGGTGAATTACCGTATCTGGTGAGGGTTGTTATTGTTGGATATTATCTTTGGTTGAATTATAAAAGTTCTAGTTGAATTCAATAAAGCTGCGACCAGTTTATTTCCAAATGCGTGCTATGTGTTTATGTGGTTAAAAAAAAAAAGGAAAAAGTTTAGTGGGTGGGGTGGTGGTGAACAGGGCAAGTAAAAAATGTGGGGTAAAAAATGTAAGGGGACGCATCGGGACCGTGTGACCCTGGTTAGTGTGCAGTTTTCTGTTGAGATATTTTACCCTAGTAAATGCTTACATCTCAGGATAAGCAGCTTTAGAAAGTATATTCAGAGTGGGAGGAAGGAGGAAGAACTGTTTGGAATAGAACAGAATCCTCATAAAGCATTATTCCGGTGCATTTGAACCTTCTTTGTAAGGCTGTTGAAACCTGCGTCTACTGTGCATGGAACACTGAGACACAAGCTGATTCTAAAATCTAGTTCTAGATTCTTGCTGAATACTGCATGGTGTCCCCAAAGCCCCTGAAGATTTCATTCATTTCTGGTGCACAACAGACTTGATATATGGGAGGTTTATGAATTTTCTTTCATCTTGTGCCCACAGCTGAACTAAAGATTCTCTAATCTTTAGTTAATACGTAATTTTGTTCCTTTCTAATATCAGATAACCATTTCAATATATTTCTGCATCTATCAACATTCCTTCAATGTACTTTTGTTCCTTTCCTTAAAAGCGAGTTTACAATTACTTTGGTTTAAACACAGCATAAAGTAACGCACATATTCCTCTTGTAAATGTCCTTTTCAAAGCAGCTTTTAAGTGTCAGCTACAAACTGCACCATATCTGATGTTGCTTTAAATCTGGTTTGCATTTGAGCCTTGCTCCTGGAAACAATTTCAAAGGCTGATATATCATGAGCAGAAGGTAAAATTATGTGTGGGTGTTAAGATTCTACAGGCATGATTGTCTTTCATATTCCTCATGGTAAGTATTCACACATACAAGGACTATGGCATTATCGTTAAGAGAGTTTATCCCTTAGGGAAGAAAATTCTCCCTACAACCAAAACCAAGAGACCAGTAATTATATTTGGAGGACAAGTTCTTGTTTTGTTGCATTTTGTAGGTTTTCTCTTTTAAAGTAGATTTGTTTCATTCCAAACTCCTGTAAATGCAGCAGTTCGTCATCCAAGATAATGGAAGTAATTTATCCCTATTAGACTTAAACCATTAGCAATAGTCAACTAGTGACATTTGCAGGGATAAGCAAACAATTGAATTCCATATTCATTAGGGGTATCCTGAAAACCCCAAGAAAGACTGGTGTCCATGAGGACTGAAGCTTACCTATCCCTGGACACTTCGATCACTAGTGAATAAGACCCTGCATCAAGACGAGTGTGTTGTGTGTATGGTGTGGGGAGGGAATGGATGGGATAAACTAAGAAGCAATTGCCCAAATGAGAGCATCAATCGGTGTTCATGGTATTCAAAAACAAAATCATTGTCGTCTGATTGTCCTGTCTTCTCCCCATTTTTTACAAGGCAAATCCATGTGATGGGGGTGGGAGGGGAGGTCGCTGTGGAGCCTTTGAGCACATACTGGCTTTTGCTACCCTCTGAAGATGTGCACTGAATACAGGACTAGACTAGATGAGCTAAGGGGTAAGAAGTGAAAGATCGCAGGGGATAGAAAAAGGGTAGACCCATGGGCTGAAGTGGGATCGTGCTGTGCAGGAGGCAAAAGAGGTAGTAGAAATGTCAATCATATATATACAATACACACAAGGCTTAATCTCTGAGGCAATGGCTTGGAACACAGTTCCAACCCCTCCTTTTCACAGGGGAGGTGGCTTCTCTTTTATAAGCAAATGCTGCTAATTTTTAAAAATTAATATGTAATAAATTACATGCCATGTATACTCACAAAACATGAGGAAACTCTTCACACATCTGGACCTATGTATTTGTGTAACTGTTTTCTGCTTTATAGAAACATGATATGGAACCAGTAAAGCCAGTTCGGAGTTAACACAATTCAGGAATTTAAATCGCAATTTGTAAATGAAAGAACTAGAGAATGATGCACTGGGATTTCCTGTGGGCTGGCATCTGTTTCTGGTAAGTGGGTTCTGTAGTAATCTCTTGTGAGAAACTTGGCTATGGGGGTTTCACCAAAGAAAGACAACTACATCTGATTGAGGGGTAGTTTTTTTTTTAAATAGCAAAAAACAACCCCCAGAACACTACTGTACAGCAGTCTTGGTTGAACTGTAAATTAATGAGCCGCTCTGCATGAATCGCATTATAGCAGTTCAGTAATTCTGGATTCGAGTAAAATTTCATGAGTGTTGAACTAACTGTAAAACTGACCTATGCTTGAAGGATGTGCACACCACCAAATTGTCAGAATTTCTCTGCATTTTGAGATATTTTAGGGGGTATTTTAGAAGTCTTATTTACAATTTCCACATGGAAAGTCTGGCACCTACAGGTGAAAACAGCATTCACGTATAAACAGAGTTTAGGAAGGGTTCAGTTTAAACGTGGATGTCTAATGTGTAAAAACTGCAAGGAACCGTGTTGAGGGTGTGGTTTGGGCATGATTTGAGCAGGCCATAAACCTGGAGTGGAGGAGTAGCCTAATGGTTAGAGCACTGGCTTGGGAGTCAAGAGACCAGGGTTCTAATTCCCACTAGCACTCCTTGTGACCTTGGCCAAGTCACTTAACCCTCCATTGCTCAGAAAAAATCCAAGTTATCAATGTCCCTGTTTAATGTACATTATCAAGTTTAAGTTACAATGTAAAGCACTTTGAATGAAATGATACAGCAGTATAAAAAACTTAAATACATGTGCTCTCCATTTCATAAAGGGAGTTCATGCATATGGCCTAAAATTCCCACATTGGGATTTACATCTGCTCTCTGGCAAGCACAGGTTTCTTAAAAGTGTTTGTTTCGGCCAGCCCTTAATAGGAGGGAATAAGGACGTTATCCTCCAGGTTTATTTCCTCCTCCAGTTTTAAAATAAAGATTGTGACCTCTGTATCTAGTGGCATTTATAGGTATAGGTTTAGAAAGGCCCACATGCACGTCTACATTCCGGCACTTACATGTTGATGTTTCTCATGTGCAGATTTGTAAAATAGCTCTTCCGGCTCAACGCGTCGACAAACAGACATGCACACCTTCACATCCTTAGAGTTATTTTATAAAAGGCTCCACATTTGGCAGACCCTTTTCTAAAATACCGTCGGAACTCTGCACATCTTTACCTCGATGTTTCAATTCCCAGCTCTACCTACTATCTAAAATTTGCCTTCATGTGCATTTTTTCAAACTTAGACCCTGCTTATAACATTATTTTTGCGCTTGGGCACATGAGTCTCACAGACCTTTCTATTTACGTCTTAATTGTTCCCAGTTTGTTTTTTTAAAACTTGCTACATTGATTGCATTTGTTTTCATGATCGTCGTGTATTCTCAGGAAATGTGCTGCAACGGTTCAGGTTACATTATCACTCACTACTCGCACCCTTTTTTTTTTTTTTTGCAAAACAAATTACTTACAAAAATAAAAAATGCATGCATTGCATTTCTGATCACGATTGCCATGCTGAATAGCTTTAACTTGTCAGCTTGGCTTGGCACAGATTGTTTTTTTTCTTCTAAGTAATAGCTAGGCTGAGGAGAGCTGCGATTCTTGCTTCAGTGCACTCAGCCCCAACAGTTCAAAGACAAGTGAAGAATAAAGGCAGCCCAGAATGTGAATGTTCTGCGTTTGCCCTAGAAGTCCACAGAATGGTGCTTTGGATTGCTTGTTTACATGTAGATTCTAATCTAATACACAAATTATTCTTTTTTTCTGATTGCACAAAAGACTTGGCTGTCACCCATACTTTTTTGCTGTTTTACTTTTACATCTCTTCTTGGGTGAAGATTTTTATTCTGGTTAGTAATGCGCCACATGCTAGTTTGATATCTTGCCGGCCCTTCCTGTCCCATTGTTTTTTCCTGTTCTTCCTATTAAGAGTATAATTCAAGCAGCATCAAATACAGCAAAAGAACACCAGGAGGATACGGGCAATATTACAAATATTATAGATTCTCAGGAAGTGTGCATTTTGCACTGTTTGAAGAATCAAATGATGTTGCCAGCAAGGCTGGAGGCCTAGGTTCGATTCCCGGATCCAGCTCTTTCTCGGCCTGCAGTCTGGATCTGGGGCTTTTACAGAGGCAGCATTCATGGAGCTGCACCTATGACAGCTGTGACTCTAGGAGTGAGATACTGGGTTTCTAAGAAAGCCGTCATCCCGATGTATTGATTACAGTGTCAATGACTGGGTCACAGCTAGAGGAAGATGGAAGGAAGTCAACTGGGGCAGTTTTGATAGAACATGATGGCAGATAAGGACTGTGGGGGCAATGTTATAAAGCATTTTCGACATGTAAAACATGCTATAAAACTGTGCAGGTATATACATGTGTACTACACAAGTACATGCACTTTCTGCAGCTGGGGTACACATTGCAGGAGGTATAGTTTGGTAGAACAGAGTGAAGCGCGAGGTACCCAAAAGACATGCCTCAGTGCAGATGCGACTTGTACACTACTGGAGATTATTCTAGAAGCCCATTTTATAAAGGAATGCACGAGATACATTTATAATTAAAATTAAAAACACTATTGCATTTTTTATAGACACTCTGCTATAAAATTACGCTCCACAAGATTATCCAGTCTGATCAGTTTAATTCTTAATGCAATGCCTTCTGCTCCAGTTCATCTGAAGTTTCCTAAATTCCTTCACAAAGCCCATGCCACAAGGATTGCCAAATAGCTGTAAATTTACTGAAAGTCAGCAAAAAACAAAACAAAACAAAACATGGCAGGTTATTAATAATAATAGAAACATAGAAACATGATGGCAGAAAAAGACCACAAGGCCTATTTAGTCTGCCTTTCCATATCAATTACAATAGTCCCCTTTTTCCCTTTACAGATCTTCTGTGTTTGTTCCATACTTTCTTGAATTCAGATACTGTCTGTACTACCGCCACATGCTTATCTCCTTTTGAAGGTGCGGTCTCCAGAATTGCATACAATACTCCAAATGAGGTTACAGCAGAAATTTATACAGAGGCACTATCACCTCCTTTTTTTCTACTAGCTATTCCTTTCCCTATGCACCCAAGCATCCTTCTGGTTTTCACTGTCACCTTTTCTACCTGTTTAACCACTTTAAGATCATCAGAAACAATCACGCCCAGGTCCCGCTCTTCTTTCATGGGCAGAAGTACTTCACCCCCTACACTGGTTGGGGCAAGGTACTTCAGGCTGGAAGGTTGGGGGTTCAAATCCCACTAGAGGACAGCAACCTTGGGCCGGAAGGACTGGGGTTTCTAGTCCCACAGGTGCTCCTCGTGGTCTTGGGCAAGCCAATTAACCCTCCATAGCCCATGTTCCCTGTAAAGTAGTTATCTCCAAGTTATAATGCCCTGTTCAATGTAATTTCAGTTTGTTCAATGTAAACCGCACTGATGCAGAATAGCGCGGTATATAAGAGAATGTAAATAAAATAAAATGTCAATTTACACTTTGAGGTGTCTGAGGTACACAGAGTCCATAAAATGAAGCCTGCATCTGCTTTACTTTCCAGAGTAGGACATAAGTGGCCCCAGATGTGCACCCACTAGGCGTAAGCACTTCCGCCTGCCTCAATGGCAGGAGTTAATGTCCATACCTCAATCTTGAAAGGCACATACAGTGCATATAGTAGTTTATAGTATTCTATTACCTGCATGTATACTCCAATGTTCTGCCCCTGTGTACACCCATCCCACAGGTATGTGAAATGCCACATACATGCATCCTTACAGAATAATGACCAGTCGATTTGTGCGTGCATGTGCCCATCCATGCGCACACGTCACAAGAATACCGAGAATCACGTCCCTTGGGCACTGTCTTTATGGATTTGCTTCCTCTACGCAGTCACTTCAGAGCAGCATCTCTTTTCTAGATTTGCACAGTTGTTATATATTAAGGGCAGAGATTAGCAGGCCCAAAGCCCAGTCTTGCATAGGAAGAAAGCGAGCCAACCAAGTCTGGACGTTCACGATTTACAGAGTACATGCAAATCCCTCGTAATCTCCCTCCCCCTCCCAAATCACTGTTTACCCACAGTCATGCTTTGAAAATTGGCCCCCCACACACATACACACACTATGGAGATCATTTAAGAAGGGTAATGTGGTATTTGAATGTGCAAAATGGAGGTTCACCCATGTAGATGACTCCTGAGGAAGAACTTTAGAAAAGTCACTCTTTACACGTCTATACCTGTGGCACGCACAGTTCTGAATGGAGTATGCATGGAATGCGTTAGGTAGGTCTGAAAAGTATGTGTGTATCTCCTATTTTGCAACAACAATATGCACATACGTTTACAAATTTGACGTCAGTATTTACACTTTCTCTGAGTCACATATGTCACCATCAGCTAACTGTGCTGTTGGTCTTAGGCTATGGAGAAATGATTGAGGGGGGAATTCTTTCCTCAAAAAGCCAAACATTCGAATTTTGGAGCCTGGGTCCTTAATTGCCTCCCCCTACACGTCTGGTTTTGCAAAATCAGGTACTTGCACACATGGAGGGGAATTTTAGAAAGGATTTCCAAGTGCAGTCTGGGAAGTTTATACCAGACTGTCTGAAATAAAAACAAATACAGAGGAAAACATCAATCTCACGCAGACGCTGGTACATAAGACACTAGTATAGGAAGAACATTGAAAGAATGGTGAGGCTAAACCTCTCCTAAAGCAAGGCTTTTTTTGTTTGGGCCTGAAACGTGTATTCATGCTGGGACAGCTATAAGAGTATTGGTTTTTAAAATTAAACTTTTCTAAAGAAAAATGATATACAGAATAAAATAAAAGATACAATAAAAAAAGGATACGAGAGTGGAGACGTATGATGTTATCATGGGCTTCTGGAGTGCATTCAAAGTATGTATGTATGATAATGCCTTATCTGATGGTCTTTTTCTCATATATAAAATAATTTTTCTAAAAAACCTGAATTTCTTAAGTGGATGTGTATTTTTTTGTATACTAGTGAAAAAAAAAGCAGGTAAGTCCAGGTGCAGACATGATTTCATAAGAACATCTGCGAAGGTGTCTACATAGACATCTTCAAAATAGTATCTGAGAACATTTGACATCTAACAATAGCTTAATGATTAGCATAGTGGGCTAGGACCAGGCAAGTCAGTGTTCAAATCCGACTGCTGATATCATTGAAATTCTGCTGAATACCGGGGATGATGGAGTGTTTTTTCTCTATATCCTCTGGATGTTTTTCAGCCTGTTGGTGTCTGGAGCAGGTCTAAACTTAGACACGACTCCAGACATTTCTGAGATCAGGCGGGGACGTCCTGGGGACACCCAGCCACACCTCCACCACACCCCCATTCAGACTTGAAAATCCTCACGCTGGGTCCACAGACCAGGTTTCTAAAATGGCTCTGGAGAGGTCTCTGTGCTTTGGACTTCTCTATGCCCATTTCTGGATGTCCAAAGCACTAAATGAGCTTCCAAAATGACTTCCATAGATTGCAAAATCAGCCTCTTATACATGTGGAACCCAATTCCGTAACATGAGCACATCCAAATCAAAAATGGGCCAGATAGAAGCCTAATTCTGCACCTGACGTTTCCGGATGTCAGGAACAAAGCACTGTGGCATACAAGAGACAGGTATATGCATCAAGCGGCCACAGAAGTCCCAGCGCTCGCTGTATTCTCAAAAGATTGGCATTTCCGATCCTGCCTATCTCTGTCACATAGCTGTGGATAGCCACGGCTCCTCTGTAAAACATGCATCTCCTAAGCTGCTTCTCTCACTGATAGTATTGTGCTGATGCAAAGTACACGTGAATACTGATGATACATAAATGTTGATGCAAACTAGACTATATATATTAGTCTGTTGCATGCCCAGAACACTGCAAAGTAATCTCAGTACACTCAGAGATAGTATAAAAGCAAGTAGAAAGAGTATAAAAGCAAGTAGAAAGTGATGTTTGTCATGATATACCTGGCATCACAACATACATAGTTATTCCTGCATTGGCCAGTTCTGAAAAACATCTGTACAATGCTAAGTATGGACCAGACAAAATCAGAAAAGGTTCTCTATAGCTAAATGTCAAAACATATCCCTGTCAATAATAAGGGACCCTCAGAATGAGAGCATTCAACAGTGCAAAACAGCATTAATACATGCCCAAAACCACAATCATTGGTCTCTAAAAATGTGCAATCTGACAGAAGAGCGGAGTTCACAGCGAGGATGTAGCACTATTACTACTACTATTAATCATTTATATAGTGCTACAAGTCATACGCAGCGCTGTACAAACATATGAAGAAGAGGTCCCTGCTCATAGAGCTTATAATAAGACAGACAGAACAGTACAAGAGAAACAAGGGGGTTCAAACAGGGAAGGAGGCAGGGAGAACAAGGGATTAGGAGCCAAATGTGGCCTCAAAGAGGTAAGTCTTTAGCATAAATTTGAAGAGGGGGAGAGAAGAGACGACGTAAAAACAGAGGAAGTTTGTTCCATGCATAAGGAGCAGCAAGGAGGGGAATGATAGTGTCAGGGGCAGCCCAAAGAGGGTGCAGGGCCATGTGTGAAGACTCATTGTGGGCCTCATTTGCATAAGGGATCTCATTTGTCTAAATATTTGCATAATGTTAATGTGTACTAACTTTTAGTAAACATGCCTGTTAATGAGTGTCTGGATAAAGAAAGACAACCAGATTTCTACATTACTATACTTCAGTGCCAACCACCAGGCACATTAGGAACTACTACAGACACTGCCCATTTAGAACCCATAGCAAACCCACCGTATCATAACAGCACTACCAGGACTCACAAAGCACCAATCCCTACCTATTAAAAGGCAACACTGCAAATATTAAACCAATACATCTTAGAGAATACCAATACATCTTCTACTGGGGAAAGAGAACAAGTGGCACTGTCAAATAGAAACAACATAAACAGAATACCTCAGCTCGGTTACACATGCAGAACATAGACTGTCACCAAAAAAAGAACAAGGGATCACAGTTTAGAAATAGGAAGACAATAATTAAACTGGGAACCCCTAAAGCCAAACTTGGAATGTACAACAATACTGGAGAAATAAAACTATAAATTAATTTCCTCTTGTACTAAACAAAAACGCAAAGACGTTGACATATTCCAGTTAATAAATTCAAAATAAAGTATTTTTCTACCTTTTGTTGTTTGTACATTTTATTTTTCAGTTGCAATTGCTCCAGTCACTTTCTTCTGGTTTTTTCATGTCTTCGGCTAACTCTCCATTGTCTGCTGTCCATTTGTCCTTTCTTCTCTCTTCTAGTTTTTTTCTCATTCTCTCTTTATATCTGCTTTAACATACTGATTTTTCCCCTTTTGCTCTTTCCTCCATTTCTTTCTTTATTTCCTTTCCATCCACTCAAATTTCACACTTCCATCCTCAATTCCCACTTACTATCCCAATACCCAGCCAATCATAGATTTTTCTCCCCTCCCATACAAAATAGCTTTCCCCCTCTCAATCCTCACTCCCCAGCCCCATCCCCATCCCCTTCTAGCCATCCCCCAACATCAGCTCCCTTCTAGTTCCAGCCCAATCCAGCATCCACTCCCTTCTAGTCCCATTCTCCCATCCCACCACATCAGCCCATTTCCAGTCCTAGCACCCCCATCAACCATTTCCAGTCCTATTCCAGGCCCCCATAAGCCCATTTCCAGTCCAAGCTCCCCCTCAGCCCATTTCCAATCCTAGCCCCTCTCATCAGCCCATTTCCAGTCCTAGCCCCCCATCAGCTTATTTCCAGTCCTAGCCCCCATCAGCCATTTCCAGTCCTAGCCCCCCATCAGCCATTTCCAGTCCTATTCCAGACCCTCATCAGCCCATTTCCAGTCCAAGCTCCATCCTCAACCCATTTCCAGTCCTAGCCCCCCATCAGCCCATTTCCAGTCCAAGCTCCCCCTCAACCCATTTCCAATCCTAGCCCCTCTCCGCCAGCCCATTTCCAGTCCTAGCCCCCAACAACCATTCCAGTCTTATTCCAGACCCCCATCAGCCCATTTCCAGTCTTATTTATTTTTCTTTCTTTCTTTCTTTCTTTAGCTGTATTTATATACCGCCTTTCACCAGGTCAAAGCAGTTTACAAAAGCAGGGGTGAAATACAATGAAGCAAGTTATAAAATAATTATAAGAAGGGGGGACTATCACTGGTGGGGGGGCATATCTCTGAGCATCAAGAAAAAAGAAGGGGGTTCACAACAATATGCCTTTCCATTAAATCAACAAGATATTTACAGATTCCAGGTTTGATTAGAGTCTAGGCAGGGGAGAGTCTAGAGTCAGTAGGTGCTTGTCCGTTTCTGCCCTAAGTAGATGTTAAAGAGGTGAGTCTTTAGTTGTTTCCAGAAAGAGGAGAGATCCTTGTTACCACGGATGTTGGTTGGGAGGGTGTTCCATAAGGTAGGGGCATATAACTCAAAAGCACAGTTGCATGATTGTTGGTTAAATTTCGTTTTTTCTTTCGGTTCTATCAGTAGGTCGGTTGTGGAATGTCATGCTGGTCTACTGGAACCCAACCATGTTAACAGGGTGCTCATATGCATGGTTTGTTGTTGGTGGCGTGCCTTATGAATCAGTACCAGTGTTTTGTATTTGATCTGTGCTTCTAGTGGGAGAAAGTGGAGGTCTCTTAGTATTTGGGTGATGTGATCATATCGCCTCCCTTTTTGTATAATCCTCACTGTTGTGTTGAGGGATGTCTGTAGGGAGTCAAGGCTATTGATAGGGAGTTCTTGGTAAATGGCGTTAAAGTAGTCAAGGTGGGGGAGAGTCATTGCTTGCATGACTGATCTGAAGTCTGGCTGGTCATTTCCAGTCCAAGCTCCCCCCTCAGCCCATTTCCAATCCTAGCCTCCCCCCCCATCAGCCATTTCCAGTCCTATTCCGGCCCCCTTCAGCCCATTTCCAGTCCAAGCTCCACACCCCATCAACCATCAGGAGTGGAGGAGTGGCCTAGTGGTTGGGGCAAGGTATTTCTGGCCGGAAAGTCGGTGGTTCAAATCCCACTAGAGGACAGCAACCTTGGGCTGGAAGGACTGGGGTTTCTAGTCCCACAGGTGCTCCTTGTGGTCTTGGGCAACCCACTTAACCCTCCATAGCCCATGTTCCCTGTAAAATAGTTATCTCCAAGTTATAATGCCCTGTTCAATGTAATTTCAGTTTTGTTCAATGTAAACCGCACTGATGCAGAATAGCGCAGTATATAAGAGAATGTAAATAAATAAATAAATAAACCCATTTCCAATCCAAGCCCCTCATCAGTCCATTTCCAATCCTAGCCCCCATCGGCCATTTTCTGTCCTATCCTAGCCCCCCCCCCCTCCAGAGCCCTGTGCCTATCTAAAGTGCTTCAGAGGTGAGCCAGGAAAGCCTGTTTGAGGCCCGGCTCACCTCTGCCCAGTCGCCAGGGTGAAAAGCGCCATTTTCCCTCACACTGGTGGCTCTGTGTTACTGTGAAGTGCGCTGAATGCCGGGAAAGGTTAAAGGGCATTCCCCGGCACTCACGCGCTTCACAGTAACACAGCCGCCAGCGTGAGGGAAAACCGCGCTTTTCACACTGGTGGCTGTGCAGAGGTGAGCCGGAGCCTCATGTGGCTTCCCTGACTCACCTCTGAAACTGTCCATTGTGCGCAAATGAAGTTTGCGCGGAGCCCCCTGAAGCGAAGGGCCCTGTGCAAACAACATTCTCGTACAATGGACGGGACAGGACGACCCTGGTTAGTGCAGGGCAGCAGATTGAATGTAGTTATAGGCCATAGGCACAAAACAGGTATACATTTGTTGCTCAGCAATATTACGCATCTTTTGGGGACTTGCAAGTTAGTTCGGGGTTTTGTGAACTTGGTGAGGTTTCATCCCAAGCAGTTTAAGGCATGTTTGTAGAAATTAGTAGGGCATGCATCACTGGGGCCGGTTCCTAATGCCACGTGCCATTTGATACCAGGTATATCCTGCCATACAAGTGCACATTTACATTCTGGTATACATATTGGGGTGCACTGGGCTTACCTTGTACTTTTCAGGACATGAGGAGGACTGGTATAGGTCTAGATTGCATCAGCTGTCATTTCTAATTGATATTTATGTCTAGTTTGCATCAGCAAACTACTGGCTATGATGAGCAGCTTAGGGGATGCACGTTTTCCTGAGGGGCATGGCATCCACGGATACATTGTGGGCACAGGCAGGATCTCAAACAAGTAATGTTTCAGAATACAGTGGACATGGGAATGCCTGTGTCCAAGGCATGGGGTTGCCTGAATAGCGCTTGCACATGCCCGCTGTCAAACGCCCTCACCACTCGCCTCTAGTTTTAAAGGGGCATGGTTATTGGAGGAACCTTCTCCTATCAGCCTTAGTAGCCTATTTCCTTGTGGTGTCTTCTGAGAAATGTAGTAGTGCTAAGATGTGTTTGTGCTTCAGGTAAAAAGTTGTAGTTAAGGCCACCGAGGTAAGGCATATAACAGAAAATTTATTTTGCACAAAAAGATTCAAAGTACCAGATATAGGATTATTTCTGTAGGATTTGCTCAAAGTACAGCAGATGGTTGGCAAAGTAAACAAAAGAACCCAAAAATGGCTGTTTAAAGTCTTCTTACGTTCAGAAGCACAGCCTTGGATAACAAGGCTGCCACCTTCCTTTTAGTCCTTGCTAATTACAGCATAAAGTCCAAACAAGTTTAAACTCCTGTGGCAGTTTGACTTCTATCAGCCTCAATTCCTTCTAGTCTGCATTTCAGGTGCAACAGAACTCAAAACAAGAAGCAAACATTCAGACTGCCATCAAAAAACTCTCAACAGGCTTTTCACATAATAGAGGAGCAAAGAAAAACTCTTCTAGCAGGTAAATTGGCTTCTTGCCGTTTCACAGTTCAAACCACAGGTGGATAACAAGCATGAATCACAGCTTCCTGCTTATCCTTAAGCTTCAGTAAACTTCCCTTTTAAAAACATATGGGAATTTATCCAGCACTGCCTGTTTCTTATGGTTACCTTTTCAAGGAGGATAATTCTCTCAGGGCTGGCTTTTCCTCAAGACTTCATGTCTAAAGCTTGGCACAGAGAGCAATCCATAAGGATGTCTTCTTCCCCCAACTCTGACACTGGCTCCCCCAGCTGCATGGGTTCTGACTCACCCACCCGGTCAGAGTGCTCAGCTGACAACCTCTCCGGTGCTCTGAGAGTTTCTCCACTTTCTGGCTCCCACCTCTGCTGCCAATCTGTTGCAGGAAATTCAGCTCTCGCAGCTCCTGGTAGCTTGGCTCTTCTGCATGAGTCAGCACCTTCTCTTCTCTCTCCTCCTTTCTCCTCTCTTCCTTTCTCTTCCCTGTCTGTATATTCTAGGATAGGCTTATACCTCCAGGGTTCTAGCCCCACCTCCTTCCTTCCCAGGTGTTGGCAATCCCCCTGCCTTCTGGTATTTGAGTAATCAAGGAACTTGTTGAAGTAAGGGTTTTGGACCTCGTGCCTGTAATCTCTCTCTCTTACTCTATTAGACACTGCATGAAACCTGTTCCAGCTGGGGGTTTTCTGTTTCTTAGCTGTGGCTGTGGCTTTCTCACCCTGCACTCCTAAAAGGGGACCCTTTACTAGGGTGAATTCTTTACGTTTCTCACCTCCCCCATACGCAGGATAGATGACCTTGCCACACCGCCAAACAATAGATGACCTTGCCACACCGCCTAACACATCTATTGCCCTGATTCCAGACCCACAGGTATGTCCAGACCCATAGATGAGGAATCGGGTTCAAAGGAGGATCGTTTTTGATTTAGACATGTCCACGGGCCAGACATGCACATTATGGAATCGTGCTCCACTGCTCTTCTTAATATTTCTGTAGGGGGTTTTCTTAGTCTATCTTTCTTTACTTTACAACCTTCCCTCACCTCTGCTTTCTGTTCTTTAAAACTGCATCATGTGTTTTTCCAGACTGCAGACACACCAGTTCAAAACATAATGGACACAACCGTTCTTCAATATGGGACGCATTGAAGAGCAGAACAGAATATTTTCTAAGTCCTGGCCTTATTCCACGTTTCTGCAGGAATAATGAGAACGTCCCATTCCGCCCTGCTCTGAGATCCCCGTGCAAGCACCATAGACATGCAGGGCCATGAAGGTTTCAGAATAAGGTCTTAGATGTTTTCGCTGTAAAAACGTCTACGGCACACATCCAAATGGCTTATTCATGTTCTGGAATGACCTCCATAGAGGGTTATTTTGGAAGCCCTATTTGTGCTTTGGACATCCGAAAAGGTCTTAAAGATGTCCAAAGCCACAGAGACGTCTCCAGAGCCATTTTAGAAGCTGGATCTGGGGACATCCCCAGTAGGAGGACATTCAAGTCTCAACAGGGGCATAGAGGAGGGATGGCTGGGGCATTCCCAGGAACCTGGACATCCCTGTCTGATCTCAGATACTTCAGGGACATCTGGCATTGCGTCTAATGTTACACCTGCTCCATGCTTATCTTACCTGAAAAACATCCAGTGGCTGTACAGAAGAATGCACTTCATCACCCCACTACTCAGCACAATGTTTAACAGCAGCAGTGGAATTTTAATCCTAGCTGCCTTGTCCCTAATCCACTACTCTATTAGGCTATTCCAAAATATACAGGTTCTGAAATACGGTTCTGTAGATGTTTATGTAGACGCCCCTGCAGACATCCATATCGGGCATGTCCACATTTGTGAAATCACGTCTGCACCTGAAAAGGCCTGCTTTTGTTTTTCCAGACGTTCTGGCTTAGACATCCCCCTCATAAGTGCTATTACTTACACATTCAAAGCCCTGAGCGATGCTGCTGTCTTTTTGAACATAGTTTTGCGTAAAATGGCTGTCCCTGCTGTCTGTAGGTGCCACCAAACACACCTGCATTGTCTGCAGCTTTATAGTTACTTTACATAAGGTTTCATGTTCAACAAACCTTTTATAAAATGCCGTGCAAACTGTGAATGTCTAGACTTGGCTATCCCTTTTCCTACTTAGATGATCTATGCAAAACTGGGCTTCACAAAGTAAAATGGCCCGGCTAAAACCGCCCTTCTCAGAGCAGCTAAAATATGTGGGGCTTCCCCAGAGAATTTATGTTTAGTTGCAGGAAAGACATACTCCTGTAGACAAGTCAGTCAGAGGAGGAAGAGAATAGAACTGTCGATTTTCAAATGCATGTCTCTACCCCCATGACCAGCACAAACAGCACAGGCGAGCTTTTGGACATTTTTAGGGGGAAATCTTATAAAGCATTTTCCGCATCTTACGCATGGAAAATGACACTTCTGAAATTTCATGAGGGTATCACACAGCCGCCGTCACCCTATACTCATCGGCATTCTAAGAGGTGTCGTTTCGGCCCAGCAGGACACGAGTTGAAAAGTGCACATGTACTTTTTGTATTCATGGTTTTTAAAAATTTCAATTTCTTTTAAAAGGAGAAGTAAAATAGTATGACACTGATAGAACTATAGTAATAAATAAAAGTATGTTATATCTTTCACATGACACTTTTAATTATGAAGTGTCAAAGACTTCAGAATTAGTTTACCAAAATTGTCAGAATGTACATCTGTTCTGCCTTTTGCAGCACGTAAATTCTCGGGAAGAAAGATTTTAATCTGATACAGCAAATTATAGGGACATTAAACAACCCAGGACATGATCTTGTTGTCACATGTGGCATTTCATTAAAGCACTTTCCATTTAGAGATTTGTGGGTCACAGGGAACAGTCTAATATTCCAATACATGACAGTTTGAGTTATTTCAGTTCTTACTATGAGCTACACCTGAACAGGCAACAAGCTCTTAGTTGAAGCTTGGCAGATCAAAATACTCAAAACGACTTAGCAGGTCCTTTTACTAAAGCATGATAAAAATGCAGAGTTATCGAAGCATGTGTACTAAACAGTGCACTGGTGGCGTGTGGCTGGGCCGCAAAACCAACGTGGAGGGCCACAGTAACTTCAGGGGGGTGTGCATGCATCCATCCCTCTGCCATTAATGCTTTGCTGATGTAACATGGCATGCAGGTGCGCTTAATGCAGCCCCCTGAGGGGGTATTGTGCATCCATGCTAAAAGCAACAACTGTAGGTAGCATATGCTCATCATGCCCATGCTAACCATGATGCATATTGACGTTTTGTTCTGTCTCAACCCACCCTGTCTCTGCCCATTCAATGCTAATCTGCTGGCATGGGACTTTTAATGCTGGGCCCCACCCTTCTACCATGGCATGCTTACTGAAAGGAAGTGTTGTGCCAAAGCAGCCACCATCGGTGGGATGGATATTTCTACTTTTGCACAGAGAGCTGGTTAGGCTAGGTCCAGCCCTAATTTGGCCGCTCCAAGCCAGCCACTCACTCTGTGACCATTAGAGCAGTGCTTCTCAACCAGTGTGCTGTAGCTAACTACCTGAGAAAACTTTAACAACTGAGCAGTTATCATTCTAGGGCAATGACTGCCGAGAGATATTGTTGAGGTTTAGTATAGTTGATTTGCACAGTAGATAAACTGACTTTTGAAACGAGCAAAGTGGTATATAAAAGAAAACCAATATAGCCCATGAACACTGCAAAGCAGAGATAAAACGGACAGTCAGCTACAAAAAATTACCTTCCAATACAAAAAAAAATGTATAACGCTAAAATGATACATAGTAAGCAGAAAATCAACAAAACCAGGCCATTCCATAGGTTTGATGTCTGATTTTTCTATGCAGGGTAATCATTCTGCTTCTTGATTGTACTCTATGGGGTCCTTGTATAGTTGTCTCCAGAGCATTTCTGTTTCAGCTTTGGTTGGTGATGTTTTTACCATATTAATGCTCTTTCCCAGTTCCCCATGGAACTGTTTTGCGTTCACTCTAAACAGTATTTTGCTATCTTTCTTTTCTTCATATCGTCACAGTTTTTGTGCTTCTATTCATTGCTGGAACATAAATTTCAGGTCTTCTTCTGTTAATGCAGCATGCTTCAATTTGATTTTTTGGATCTTCCTTAATATCTTTGAAGATCTTAATCCTTTTAGTTATCCGTCGACTCCTCGCGCAATGATTTTGTTTTTCCTTCAATGCACTTTTTCCAAGGAGGAACCATAACCATTGCATTTTATTTATTTTGGTAATATCCCCTTTATACAGAATATGGCCTAGTTCATCTTAATTATCATACTTTTAACCTTAGGTATTACATTTAACTTGGGTAATCTTTCCCTTGCTTGGAACACAGCGTATTCATCTCTTTCCATATGGACCAGGAGTTCTATCATGAATTCCTCCACCTCTGGGTCTTTCTCCTTCCTCTTCAGTTGATTTGTTGATCTGTCCTTTGCTCATCTCATTCCCCTGCAGTTCCAGATCTCTAAGCTCCGTCTCCATGTCAACTGCTCTTTCATTTTCTGTGTGTACCTTTCTTCTGGTTCACCTAGGTCTCCTCCTTCTCTCTCTATCACTTTTTTCCACAGAAGCCCTTAGCTGATTCAGGATGTTATTGTTCACATACTTATTTAATTTGATCTGTGAATTAAAGATCATAAATTTGCAACCATTGCTTTTTGCAGTTTTTCTTGTGGCAATATTCCTCTTTCTTTCAGTTTTTGGTGGATTCCAAATGTATGTTTTGTAGCATAAAAATTGTTGTTGTTTTTTTAAGTGCCTTCACGTCAATGCTGACTCCTAGCAACCCCTTGGTTTTCTTGGCAAGGTATGACTGGAAGTAGATTGCCAGGCCTTTTCTTCCGAGGAGATGGAGGTTAAAGTGACTTGCCTAAGGTCACAAGGAGTGCCAGTGGGAATCAAATGCAGATCTCCTGGTTAGCAGCCGTTTGCTCTAACTACTAGGCTACTCTTAACTTTTCATTAATTTCTGTGGTTTATCTCTTGCCACAGTGGGTCCATGAACACGCTCACCATGGCTTTTATCCATGTCTGAGATGTTGCCTGCATCTGCAGTGTCTATATTATCGCTACCACCATCGTTAGCCCTAGTGCCAAGGCTACGGGTGGGCACCTTTTTATCCTGGGCAACATGTATTTTTCTCTTTCTCTCCTACTATACATCAATTGTAGTGTTGCCTTTTTGAGATTTAGTATAGATTTTGTACAATGGTGTCACCATGTGAAGGTGCTCAGCTAGAATTGGGGAGGAAACTATATGCTCTCCTCCTAAGAGATGGACAGCAGTTCACCAACCACTGTTAGTGAATTTTATTCTGCAGATCCCTTTAACCCCACTCTATAGTATGTGGATGCTGCCTTGTTGTCAGATTCAGAGTGTATGAAAGTGTGCTTGAACAGTTTTATCTTTTGGAGGGAAAACTAGGATTATGGGGTACTTTCTGCAAATGGGTTAGTTATGCACATACCATGACAGTCATTGACCTCACTTCTAAGCCAGAATATGTGGAGTGCTTTGTGGTGATGACTGTGCTGCAGTAAATAAAATCTTTGTTGAGCTTATTTGCGTCTTTTGTGGCTACGTTTTCATTCTCTTCTTCATCATCACTAGCATTGTTTAGGGAGGGTACCTATCTGTTTGGTCCATGCTGTAGGGTCTGATGTTTGACTTAAGATGCTTCCCTTGGTCAAGGCTCTTACCTCTAATAGGACTTGCATGAATAAATGTAAGGAATGATGCACCTGACTATGAGATTAAGTGGATTTTTAGTATCCTAAAAATATGCATGAAGGGCATAACATATATATTTGCAAAAAAATGTTTGGGGGGAGGGGTATACCTTAGGCCCAAACGCACCAATGCTACATTTTTAAGAGCTATGGGGTTTATTTTAAAAGCCCTATTCATGCCTTGGAATCTGAAAACAGGCATAGAGATGTCCCTAGAGCCATTTTAGAAGTTGGGTCTGTGGATGTCCCAGTGTGAGGACATCAAAGTTGGCACAGGAGCACGGTGGAGGGGTGATCAAGGCATTCCCAAGAACACGGATGTCCCCGCTCAATTTCAGAAATGTCCTGATGTCCACAGCTGCGTCAAAGGTTATATGTTCTCCAGACATGAACAGGCATCTGAAAAGTGCTCATGTTGTCAGACAAACATGTGGGAGGTGTGGAGAAGGATGTACGCTCATATCCCCCTTTTTACAATGTGTCAATGAATACTGCTGGAGAATGGGGGCTCATGTCTTTGTTTTGCCAAGCCACTGGATGTCCCCATGTGCAACTTTGCTTGAGATGGATTTCCCCATGTGCAACCTTGCTTGAGATGGATGTCCTTGCTCCATAGTTTCATAGCATACACCAAATAAAAACTCTCAGACCAAAAAAATCTAGATAATTCCTAAATCAACTAAACTTACTCCAATAGCTCAAAAGAGTCACAAGAACGAAACCACCTAAAGGAGAAAATTATGTCAAACCACAATGGCACCAACAATTTAGGGGAGAAAAAGCCTCAGAACCTTATCACTTCCCATTATGCGGCAACAAAAGTCGTAGAGGAGATCAAGAGCTCTACATCATAGGCATAAAAAAAAACAACCTTCTTTTGTCATGATTTTTATTCAAAAGTTCAATAAACATAAAGGTGTCTAGAAGATACACTCTCTATACCCATCACCCATATCAAAGCATTAATCAATCAGTCTACCAAAGCTCCTAAAACTAGTCATACAGAGCTACCAAACAACCCTAACCAACACTAAAATCCTTTACTAAATAACAAGCTACACATATACTCACACAGACATCTCACAGCTTATATCACACGTTTAAAGTTCAAAACTCAAAATATCAATAGAGAGGGATGGGGCAGAGAAAGTATTTACATGGCACCTCATAGTATATATACTTAGTATACATTGTAGCATAGCAATGCCCATTATAAATAAAGCAATTGCACAGCAGTGCTGGCCTGCAATATGAGCTCAACTGCAATGGCAAAAGCACCTCAGGACTAGGATAAACCCAGCAAACAAGAAACAAACTAGTAAAGTTAAGTTCAAACCCTTCACAAAAAGCACAGCAGGTCGACTTATCTTAAAGCTGTCACTGAAGAACTTCAAAACAGCTCTCAGGGAACACTGACTGAACAGGCTGCACTGCTGGAACCCACTCTAAACAAACTTCACTGCTAAAGCAGCCACACAAAATATGCTGCCTTATGGTGACAAAACTTCTTTCTACCCTTCTGCCCAATAAAGATCTTTGTTTCACCCCCACGGGCTTTGTCAGGAGTAAGTGAATGGAGCCAGGATACCCTAAACACCTATGCCTATGATGTAGAGCTCTTGATCTCCCCTACGGCTTTTGTTGCCGCATAGAGGGAAGTGATAAGGTTCTGAGGCTTTTTCTCCCTTAAATTGTTGGTGCCATTGTGGTTTGACATAATTTTCTCCTTTAGGTGGTTTCGTTGTTGTGACTCTTAAGCTTTTGGTTAAATTGGGCTGAGTAAGGAATTATCTAGATTGTTTTGGTCTGAGAGTTTCTATTTGGTGTATGAAACACTCTCAGTGTGGATTTTCTTCTTTGTGATTACAGTTTCATATCAGGGACATCCATATGGCTGTCAGTACAGGTGTCCATATCGGAGTCATATCTGTTTCTAAAATCAGGCCAAAACATAGACATCCCTAGCGTTTTTCTGCATTCTGCCCTGGACATCTTAGATTGCACTTGGACACCCTTTCTAAAATATCACTTTATGTATGTAAGTGGCATAACATTTACGTATGTTACTATACATTGTTTTCCATTGGGTGAAATTATGTACCTACATTTAGTTATATTTTCAAACATGTTGTTGTTGTTGTTAAGTGCCGTTGAGTTGGTGTCGACTCATGGCGACCCTCTGGATAGTTGTCCTAAATTGTGTTCGGTCTTCAGTCAGGCAGCTCATTGTTGACAGACTGGCACTTATAGCTGGTGTTATTGTACTGATCCATCTCATTGCTGGCTTTCCTCTTTTGCGTTGACCTTCTTCTTTGCCAAGCATGATGTCTTTCTCTAATGATCTCTCTCTTCGCATGATGTGTCCAAAGTATGAAAGTCGAAGTCTTGTCATCTGAGCTTCTAAAGAAAGCTTGGGTTTGATCTCCTCTAGTACTATCTTATGTGTGAAAATCAGGTTGCTTTGTGCATGTTCTAAATTACACAAGCAACTTTGCATTTTGATGCAATACTGACATTTTTCCCCATAAATACTTGTCTTTCAGAAAACTAATATGAGACATAATCTTTTCATTGTAGACACATAATTTGCTGAACCGTGATTTTCAGCATCCAACAAATAACCACCTAGCAGCTGTGAAACAGAACTGACGATTGCTTTTATGCTTGTGTAGTATCAATTCACAGGCTAATTGCACTTGATTTACTGCTTATATGCTTAGATGTACTTCCAGGTGCTCTATTCATTAGCCATTGAAAAGTGAACCTTAAATAAAATAACCAAATTCTATCGCCAAATCAGATGCAGCTACCCTGCTTTATATGTTACTTCAATTGCTGTTGTGATTTATTTGTGTATTTCAGGGTTCACTTGATGTGCACATAACCAAAACCCATTATAGGTATTTAAGGAGTACTTTCCGAAAGCTTAGTCGGGATCTACAATTACGTAGATTGAATACTTGGAAGCAAATTTTCAGCAGACAACTTCTTCATGTAAATTCATAAAATACATGCCAGTAGCGCATATAACTCACTCTGAAATGGGTAAAGTCATTGCACATTTCCTAGAAAAAAAGGTGCCGGTATATATGCAGGGCTCTGTCATTAATACATGAGGACTGCGGGTCAGTTCTAGCAGGAAGTGAAAAGGGTGCTGGTACTCCATACCATCGCGTACCCCCTCAAAAAAAGCCCTGGGTAAAGTTATAGCAGTGCATTTTAGTCCAGTTACAACCTGGAAATGATGGCAGAATGGTTTCACAATAATAGACTTGTGTGAATATGGATAAGTCAGCTGCAATGTGGATTTCGAAGGCGGGAAACCCACTATTGTGTGTATTGTGCTACAAGGATCAATAATGAAAGATACAAGACATTTTGATTAGATTAGGGGTATATTTGACTCATAGTGAGATATGCTTATGCATGTTGGTGGTATTGTGAAGAGTTGTTTTTATCTGTTTCAATTCAGAAATTTAGGCCAGGGATAATTTAGTTAATCTGGTTCGGGCACTGGTAGGGCATTAGATTAGTGCAATTCCTTGCTTCTTGGTCATCCGTGAGTCAGCATGCAGAAGCTCGTACAGCATTCTGAAGTTAGGCTCCTTTTTGGTGGTAATAAGAGGAGGCGATGGCTGCATTCAGTTCAATTCAAGGTTCTCTGTTTTATAGAGCATTTTTTTTTTTAGGGGGCAGTTGTCTTATCTGGCTGCCAGGCTCAAGGCATATTTGCAATCACATACTTTACGCTCCTCCCAGAGGGCCTTTGGTCCTTCCATCTTTAGAAAAGGTACATTAGGAGAATAATTTTATAAGGCATGCCTAGATTAATGCTCCTTTTTATGCTCGCATTGCATGACAACTTTATAGACTAAGATACATCATACTTTAAGCTGCGAGCCCTAAAGAACATACATAACTTTGCACTCGTCTCATGGTCTGCCCAAACGGTGACCCCTCTGCATGCCCACAGTGAAAGCGTGTGCAAATGGCCGAATGTTTGCACTTTCAGAACAGCAATCGCATCACGTGTATAAATGGCTAAAATTCCAAGACTTATGCATGCAAATCTAGGCATGATTTATAAAACTACCCCTTATTGTCTACCCTGAGAAACAGTTTCTTATGGGACCATTACAGTGGAATGTGCTACCCTGTGAGATAAGGGAGGAGCTCAGCAAGAATGGCTTTTTAGTCAAATATTTGAGGAAGGAGCGGACGAAGGGTTTTTATTTGTTTGTTTAATTGTGATCTTAATGTTAGTAGTTTGGCAGGTTTATGAATGTATTAATTTTGTAGTTGATCCGAGTTTTAATTTGTGTTAGTTTATTTGATTGCCAACTATTTGATGTCTGTGAATTATACTGGCAGTATATCAAGTTAATAAATCAAATCCAATGTTAAATCATTTGGGATTTAGATCACACCTTTTTCAGTAGTAGCTCAAGGTGAATTACATTCAGGTATGGTGCATGTGCTTCTGCCCCTGGAAGGCTTACAATCTAAGAAGCCTTTTTAGTAAAGTGTGGTAGTATTTTGCTACTAACGTGCATGTTAGATGCAACTGAACTGCAGTAATTGTTGGGGATGTGGCCACTTGTGCTCGATAGTTATTGCACAGGAAGCACCTTCGCATATGTTCCAGTCCTTGCCAATTACTGCAGGTGTACCTAACTTCACCTATTGTGGTGATGTTAGGTACACCCATGCTAACTGCAATATGCGTTCCATGCCCACTCTCACACCAACCCACTCATTCCTCACCCCAGTGCATGATTTGCAGTTTGCATGCGGATTATCATGCAGTAACTGTCATGCCCACATGGTAAGAGTTACCAAGGGCCCTTGCACATTAACTGCTTAGTGTAATTTAGTAAAAGGGCCCATAAGTTTGTACCTGAGGCCATGGAAGATTAAGTGACTTGCTCAAGATAAGGTAGAATTGGATTCATAGCTTTCCTGCTTCATAGCCTATTGCTCTAACCTTTAAGCCACCTCTTCCACTCCAGCACTTAAATTGGCATCACTGTCATCCCGGATGAAACTCCGCCCCTCTGTTTCTACCTTTCTAGTTGCATATTTTGTTGGGTTTGCCATTAGATGGCTTCTCCTAGGAATGCAAAATTGGTGTTTAACTCTGAAGATTTAGCCAAAAATGACCTGATGATTTTTTAAGCACCTGTTTATGTTATGTTTATGTTTATTACATTTGATATACCACCCCTCATAACATCGAGGTGGTGTACAGTCAATAAAATAAAATAAAAAAGATGGCCGAAGGCCAGTAAAGGAAAAGAATCACAATGTGGGACAAGACAGAGAGCAGAGTAATCAAGCAGACCAGACAAGAGATACAGATGATGCAAAAAAAGGTCATACGGGAGGGGGGGGGGTGGGGAGGGAGGTCAAAGGCAGAGGAAAACAGACGGGTTTTTAGAAGGGATTTAAAGGTGCGGTAGTTTTGTTCCAGCCTGAGGGTACTGGGTAGTGAGTTCCATAGTGCTGGGCCAATAAAGAAAAAGATAGATTGCAGATGGGAAGGTGAGGGGAGGTGAAGGTGATTGATGTGTGCTGACCGGAGGCTGCGACTGGGGGTGTGAAACTAGAGGATATCTGCCAAATATTGTGGGTTAAGGGTGTAAACAACTTGATGGACCATAATGAGAATTTTAAAACGAATACAGAGAAGGGGGGTATGTGTTTCCAATTGGTGTAATGTGACAGTACGGGCCACTGTGTTCTGAATAAGCTGTAGTCTGTATAGTTGGACCTGAGGGACGCCGGCAAGGGCAGAGTTGCAGAAATCAAGGCAAGACATGACCAGGGACAACAAAAGGGTGGTGGTTGCTTGTGGAGTGAGGAAGGGGCGGATAGTTCGGATTTGGCAGAGAAAGAAAAATGATTTCCTTGTAACATGGGAAATATGATCCTGAAATGAAAGATCAGGGTCAAGGAGAACCCCTAGATAACAGAAACATGACACCAGGGGTACAGGGGTACTTGCAAGGATTGGGGCCACCTGGGGGAGGGACTGCTGTGAGTGAACCAAATGGCTAGTGTTTTCACCAGACTGAGGTGTAAACAGTTGGTGGTCAGCCAGCTAGCAACAGAGACAAGGCAAGAGTTGAGGGGGGAGAGGTCAGGCTGAAGGGGACAGGTGTGATGAAGGAGGACAAGATCATCAGCATAATAGTAGGCAGATATTCTGAACTGTTGAACCAGGAGGGCAAGTGGTGCCAGGAAAATATTGAACAGAAGAGGTGCCAATACAGAGTCCTGAGAAACACCACAGTGAAGGTGGACAGGATCAGAAGAGACAGCCGGGGTAGTACAAGAGAGGACTGCATAGGACTGTGAGAAGAGGTAAGAATGGAACCAACGGTAATCTGTGCCACAAAAGCCAGCTTCACGCAGGTGAGAAAGGAGAAGTGAGTGGTAAACAAGATCAAAAGCCCAGAGAGGTCCAGAGATACCACCACCGAAATATCACCACAGTCGTGAGCAAGACGTATCTCAATGAGGAAGGCAAGGAGGATAGTTTCTACACTATGACCAGGGCGAAAACCGGATTGGCACGGGTGAAGAAAATTTGTGGAATCTAAATGATGGGACAATTGAGCAAAGACTACTTTTTCAAGTATTTTTGAAAGAAAATGAAGATTGGAAACTGGATGGTAGTGAGCAGGAACAAGAGGGTCAAGTGAGGGTTTTTTAAGGAGGGGACGGACTAAGGCACGCTTCCAGAGGCGCGGGAAGGATCCAGAGGAGAAACTGGCATTAATCATAGTGAGGATGGAAGGAAGGAGGGCAAGAGAGGGTTCAAGAAGCCATGATGAGGGTTCAAGAAGCCATGATGAGGGTACAGGGTCAAGGGGGCAGGTGGTCTGTGAAGAGAAGATAGTTTTAATGAGTTCAGAAATAGTAAGTGGATAAAAGGAGACCCAGACATGTGAAAGGACAGAAAGAGGAAGAGGAGAAGGCAGAGGGGGAGAGGATAATGGGGGGGATAGTAAGGTAGCGAAGTCCGAAGGTTCAGAATCTTTGAGGTGAAGAAGGAAGCCAGTTGCGAGGGGCTAGGAGCTGGCAGAGGAGGCGCTGGAAGAGAGCTGTGCTTAGTATGCAAAAACCTAAAGGAAGTGCTACAATATCCCAAACAGAGAATTTCATTTAGCAAAAGTATTAACCTTGAAGCACTACTGGGAAAAGACAAGAGAGTTAAAATGCCTACTGGAAGCTTTGGTTAGCAAGAATACAAATAATGGTATGATCAGAGAAGAAAAAAGGACCACGTGGACTTTATTTACCCCACTAGGAACACATAGTGAGAAATTGTTGATCCTAGTGGAAATAATGAGCAATAACTTTATTTTCAAAATTGAAAAAAAATTAAAACTAAAGTAACTTTTGCGTGATACATGTCAAATTCAAAGTTTCAGGACCACTATGAATGTTTAACTTAGCTCTGATGTTTGCAGGAATTTAAACTATAATCAGCTTTCCTAAAACTACGAGAGTTAAAAAGAAAAAATTCCAGCCTCGAATTGGAATGTTACAAGATGCTCAAGGTTCTATGTTGAATGATGCTGAGAAGATCAAGAAAAGATGGAAGGAATATACAGAGTTTTTATATGATAAAGATCAAGTGGACCAACAGCCATTTCAACCTGTACCTTATGATCTGGAACCATTGGTGATGAAAGAAGAAGTTGAAGCAGCATTGAAAGCCTTATCAAAGAACAAAGCACCAGGCATTGATGGCATTCCCATAGAAGTATTACAGCAATCTGATGCAGCTGTTACCGTACTTACAAGGCTCTGCCAAGAAATATGGAAGACAGCATCATGGCCAACTGACTGGAAAAGATCTGTGTTTATACCAATACTAAAGAAAGGTAATCCAACTGACTGTGGAAATTATCTCACAATCGCTCTGATCCCACATGCCAGCAAGATTCTACTGAAGATTATTCAAAAGAGACTACAATCATACCAACTACCTGAAGTGCAAGCAGGGTTCAGAAAAGGGCGAGGAACGAGAGACATCATTGCGGATGTGAGATGGATCCTTGAAAAGACTAAAAAATACCAGAAGGATATCTATTTGTGCTTTATCGACTATAGCAAAGCTTTTGACTGTGTAAACCATGAGAAACTCTGGGCCACATTAAGAAGCATGGGTATACCAGAAAACCTGATCGTTCTCTTGCACAATCTGTACATTGATCAAGAAGCAACAGTTCGAACGGAACAAGGAGAAACAGAATGGTTTAAAATAAGCAAAGGTGTAAGACAAGGCTGCATACTTTCCCCCTACCTGTTTAATTTATATGCAGAACAAATCATCAGAGAAGCAGGTTTGTATGAAGACAACAGAGGTGTGAAGATTGGTGGAAGACTCATCAACAACCTTCGCTATGCTGATGATACCACATTACTGGCGGAAAGTGAAGATGATCTGAAACATTTGCTTCTCACAATCAAAGAACATAGTCTCAAAATGGGCCTGCACCTTAATGTAAAAAAGACAAAGATCATGACAACTGGCATAATCAACAGGTTCATCGTCGAAGGAGAAGAAATTGAAATCGTAAATAACTTTAACCTACTTGGATGAACTATCAATAAAGAAGCAACAAGCAGTCAAGAAATCAGACGACGCATTGCTCTTGGCAGAATGGCTATGAAAGACCTAGAAAAGATTCTCAAGAGCAGAGATGTCTCTCTCCATACAAAGATTTGACTTGTTCAAGCCATGGTATTTTCAATAACATCATATGGATGTGAAAGCTGGACAGTGAAAAAGATAGACAGGAAGAAAATTGATGCTTTTGAATTATGGTGCTGGCGGCGAATACTGTGTATACCATGGACTGCCCGAAGAACAAACCAGTCTGTACTAGAGGAGATCAAACCTAAGCTTTCTTTAGAAGCTCAGATGACAAGACTTCGACTTTCATACTTTGGACACATCATGCGGAGAGAGAGATCATTAGAGAAAGACATCATGCTTGGCAAGATAGAAGGTCAACGCAAAAGAGGAAGGCCAGCAATGAGATGGATCGATAGAATAACAGCAGCTTCGGGTACCAGTCTGTCAACAATGAGCCGCCTGACTCAAGACTAAACACAATTTAAGATAGCTATCCAGAGGGTCGCCATAAGTCGACTCCAACTCGACGGCACTTAACAACAAACAACAACAAAATGAAAATGGACTACAGTAGGTATTGAAAAGCTACATGTATGATGCACTATTATCTATTTAATAAAACATATGCATTTGATATTCAGATTTTTCCTATGGGTAAGGGGTACGTTTACTATGCAGTAGTGACTAGGATTTCAGAGAACACTATTAGCTCAACACGGCCACGTTTCGGCACAACATGCCCAATCAGTATGGCATTCAATTAATGAAGTGTTTTGCTGCCATTGATAAAGTTTCTTTGCAATTTCCTTTTCGAACATTAATTGACTTTGATATGCTCCTGAAATAGGCACCTGTCTGGGTCCGCTACGTTTCTGTGCTGGAGAAGTTCTCACCTCGTCTGGTGCCGATGCCAGTACCGGGTGTTCTGTTGACCTCGTCAGCTCCCGTGATGGACCCTGTGGTTCCTAAAGTGAACTCAGAAGAGCCTGCACATGTCCCGCACCATGGACTGTGGCCAAGGCCCTCACTGTGTTCACGAGGTCATGCATCCCAGGCTCTTCTCATCATGGGCTACTAGTTGCTGCATCCCTGCCATGGGTCACTCCAGTCAATGCATCTCCGCCACCATGCACCTGGCTTGCCTGCCCGCACAGCTGGGCTATATGCTACTCCAACCTGTTTTGATTGCTGTATCCTCGCCGTCCTCTGTTGCTTCTTAGCTTGACCCTTGTCCTTTGTCCCACAGTCCTTCCTTTTGCCCTCAGAGGGCTGCTGTTGATCTTTGTTCTCTTTTCCTGCACGCTTCGCCACATGCCTTGCCTCCCACACACGTCATGCCCCCTTTTCCTGCCTGGGCAGCCCATTTCTTTGCCTGTCCCCTTGAAGTGGTGATAGTCCCCATTTTGCCTTTGTTCCTAAGCTCCTGCCTGGCCCTCACAGATGTAGGAGAGGGGAGGGGAAGAGCGAGGTGGTGTTCAGCGTGCATACCGGCTTACCCTTATGGGCCTCCAGCAGCAGTGGCATCCTGTGCCTGTCTCAGTTCCCCTGCTTTGCCGTGCTCTCTGCTTCAGTCGCTTGATCCCCGCCGCAGTTTCTTTCTTGTCTTTATTAAACTTCTCAGTGGCAGCCAGGGAAAAGACCTTATGGCTGATTGCGGGCCCTCCTCCCACCCCGCAGGCCCCAATGGAAGCTGCATGCTGGAAATCCATGCGGCGGATTACCCCCCAAACCACCAGCCAGAAACAATTGAGGCAGGGAAGCCGCTATCTCAGACCATGCTGGGTCAGCGAAGGTGATTTGCTGCTGTTGTTCCGCTGCTCAGCCAGCTCTCTCAGTCATCTCAGATGTCTTTCCATCTGAGGAGAAACAGCCGGCACAATTGCAGGGGCTGACTTCGGGCTCAGGGTACTTAGCATCAGCTAGTGCTGGCTGTCTGAGGGCTGCTGGCTTATGTCAGACTTAGCATTGGCAGTTTTTGGGTATACTGGATTGCTTCCAAGTGCTTGTGGGTGCTTGCTTCCAGGAGCAAAGAGGGGTCACACCCTCTGCACCTGCTTTTTATCCCTACCTCCACCCCAGCACTTACTGGCTGGTCCTCCCTTGTCAGCAGCCATAGTTATGGGCCATCCCCGTCAGGAGTGCATGGCCTGGCCCAAGTTCTGCCACACCAAATGCAGGAAAGAGATTGATACCTGCATAAACAATAAAAGTATGCAAACACAAAGCAATGCCAAGCATATTTAAATTGTAGCCAAATGAGGTGCACATATTAAAATAGAATGCTAATAAGGTCTGTAGAGAAATGCCTACAGGATTACATAACCAGCAGGAGTGCCAATATCTGTGTGCTTGGTGTGAGGTAGTTTAAACATTTTGAGTGTGCAGGGACAGATTGTTCCAGGGTATGTACCAGTGAACAGTTACCTTAGACATGAACATTTTCTGCATGTATCTTTCAGCATTCAAGAAGAAATGTTTTTTTCCTTCTTTGTGTGTTTTTTGGTCTCATGTATATTATTTATCTTTTATTTTAGGGCTCCTTGTTGTAGTTTCATAAAAAATGTTTTTGGGTGAAATAGTGTTGATTATTAAGGGGTAAATGTCAAAAGAACCTGCACGTCCTGTATGCATAATATGAGCATTTGACATATATGTTCATGCATACGCAACCACTTGTAGCGCCTCTGTCTGCGCATGTGTTGGCTCTCCGCCTTTCAACTTTATGCCAAAGTTTTGCACACAGCTTATTTGCATACATGCCCTTTGCTGCATACCAATGTTGAAGTCTCATGCTATCAGAACACTAGGAAAACATGTACACAGCTAATAGCGCACAACTTCAATGCCGGCTTTCTGCATCGGCTTGTTAGATTGTAAGCCTTCTAGGGACACAAAATACCGACATGACTTGCCTTGAACTACCACTGGAAAGGCGTGAGCTTAATACGAATAATAGATATTCAAAATGCCAACCAGCACTTTCTGTACAGTGCCACTGAATATTTCCTCTGACCACCTCAGCACTATCCAGATACTGTTGGGGTGGTCTATGGACAGAGCTGGGCTGGAATTTGGGGTTATCTAGTTAGCAGGAAATTTCAGACCACTAACCAAATAACAAACAGCATAAAGTTAGGCCACAAAATACAATCCTAACTTTGGAACATGTTCACTAATGTGCGCTACCAGAGTATCACAGGGTTGACGTGCGGTTTCGGTGCCATGCTAAAAGGAACCTGGGGTCTCGCACTGAAAATCCCACACAATTCTGGTATCACACATCAGAGCAGTGACTGGCAAGGATGAAGGCATTCTTGGCAAGGTGCAGCTAACAGAAGCGTTTGTTGCCTGCACTACCTGCGCTTATCGCTGTTAACAGAGGTGCAACTAATGCCGTTTCAGTGGGTGGCATTGCACTCGCAGCAGGTTTCTGCGTTTCAGATGTACCCACCACTGTGCAGTTAGTGAGGAGCCCCAAGTTGGTAATGCGGTCCACATGCATGTTACCAGCACAGGACTTAGCAAAACTGAACAAAGGTAATGTTTGCTATCAGAATAGCACCACTGGTCAGCAATGAATGCAGATATTTAGTGCTAAAGAATATCCAGATACCAGCACCAAATATTCGGTTTCAGTTTTAAATGCTGCAGTCAGTGCTTAAAAAATGCCGACTGAGGAGTTTAAATATCGGCCCGCAGGTTTTATAGCATTTGTGATGCTTACTAGGGTTTTACCAATGTACACAAAATATTTGTTTTTCCATTTTACATCTATTAGAGCAATTTACTTGCTATATATTGACTTCATTGTATGTTTATGTTTATTAAACCTTGATATACCACCCTTCGCAAGGTAACAGACCAGTTTGTTTTTGTTAAGTGCCGTCGAGTTGGTGTCGACTTACGGCAACACTCTGGATAGCTGTGCTAAAATGTGTTCGGTCTTCAGTCAGGCAGCTCATTCTTGACAGAGTGACATCCATAGCTGCTGTTATTATATCGATCCATCTCATTGCTGGCCTACATCTTTTGTGTTGACATGGCCATGTTTTCACGATTATAAAGTACATTACCAAATTTAAGTTACAATGTAAACCACTTTGACTGAAATAAAAAAGTATTATAAAAACCTGTTAAATAAATAAGAAAATGACTCCTAGTCCTCTCCCAATCTCCACTCCTGCCCCCTCCAGATCCTCTTAGCTGACGTGATCCCCAGTTGCTCCTACCTCACTGGTGCAGCAATAGCAAAATTGTGCTGGAGGGCCAAGGCCAGTACCATTTCTCACAAAGAATATAAAAAGACCAGAAATGGTTCACAGGAGGGTGACCAAAATGATGTGGAGCCTGAGCCAGAAGACCTATGAGAAGAGACTCGAAGACCTAAATAGATATATGCTACACGAGAGGAGGGACAGGGGAAATATAGAAATATAGAAACATGACGACAGAAAAAGACCATATGGCCTATCTAGTTTGTCCTTCCATATCAACTACTACAACAGTCCCCTTTTTTCCTTTAGAGATCCTCTGTTTTTGTCCCATGCTTCTTTGAATTCAGATAGGGTCCTCATCTCTACCACCTCCACTGGGAGACTATTCCACTGATCCACCACTCTTTCCGTAAAGAAATATTTCCAGATATCACTCCTGAAATCTGTCCACTTTCACACTCATCCCATGTCCCCTCATAGCAGAGCTTGCTTTCAATCGAAAGAGGCTCTCCTCCTGTGCATTTATGCCCTGGAGGTATTTAAACGTCTCAATCATATCACCTCTATCCTGCCTTTCCTCTAAGGTGTACATATTAAGATCCTTAAGTCTGTCCTCATATGTTTTATAATGAAGACTACTAAAATTTTAGTAGCCATCCTCTGTACTGACTCTAGTCTGTTTATATCCTTTTGAAGGTGCGGTCTCCAGAACTGCACACAATACTCCAAATGAGGTTGCACCAAAGACTTATACAGAGGCACTATCACCTCCTTTCTTCTGCTGGCTATTCCTCTCCCTATGCACCCAAGAATCCTTCTAGCTTTTGCTGTCACCTTTTCTACCTGTTTAGCTACTTTAAGATCATCAGACACAATCACGCCTAGGTCCCGCTCTTCTTTAGTGGACAAAAGTACTTCACCCCCTATACTATATCGCTCCCTTGGATTGCTGCAGCCCAAATGCATGAACTGGCATTTTTTAACATTAAATCTCAGCTGCCAAATTCTAGACCATTCTTCAAGCTTAGCTAGATCCCTCCTCATGTTATCTACACCTTCCTGGGTGTCTACTCTATTGCAGATTTTGGTGTCATCCGCAAAGAGGCAAACCTTACCCGACAGCCCTTCCGCTATATTACTAATAAAGATGTTAAAAAGAATCGGCCAAGGACAGATCCCTGGGGCACACCACTGGTAACCTCCTTCTCCTCAGAGTGAGCTCCATTTACCTGTACCCTTTGACGCCTCCCACTCAACCAATTTCCAACCCAAGCAGTAACTTTAGGATCCATCCCTAGGGTGCTCAGTTTATTTATAAGTTGCCTGTGAGGAACGGTGTCAAAGGCTTTACTGAAATCTAAATACACCACATCTAGGGCTCTCCCTCGGTCCAACTCCCTGGTAACCTAGTCTCTGGTGAATCCATGCTGCCTCTAATCTGCTGGACTCCAGAAACTTCACTATTTTCTCTTTCAGCAGCGTTTCCAATAATTTACTCACCACATCCTTACTTCCACTTTTGTGTAAAGGGACCACATGAGCCTCTCTCCAGTCCTTTGGTACCACTCCCGACTTTAAATACTTAAGAGTATTAATGAATAAACAAACCTTTTACAAAGACGGGGAAGCTGTAAAACTAGAGGGCATAACATGAAATTGCAAGGGGTAAACTGAAAGGCAACATCAGGAAATACCTTTTCACTGAAAGGTGGTGGATGCTTGGAATGCCCTCCTAATGGAAGTGGTGGGAGCAAATATAGTGACAGAATTCAAAATGGTACGGGACAGACACAATGGATCTCTTTATAACAACAGGATAAAATTAAAATAAACTTAACTGTCTCTGCTAACTCAATAAATAAGGGTGACCTGCACGGAACAGTGGGTACACCCCTAAACAAAGACATGGGGAGGGGTGACCTGCAGGTGCACCTACTCTTGCCAACTTGCTGGGAAGACTAGATAGACCAGGCTGCCGTCATATACTATGCTACTATAATTTTACTTTCTGTGAAGAGTGCTTTTCTATTCATATGACAGATCATAGGTTTTTGTTCACACAAGTACATATAAGTAGAAGACAACACTTTTCAGAAAAGATGAAATAAATGGCAAAGAACAAGAACATTCCAAACAGGCATTCTCGTTTTCATCCCTTCAGCAGATAAATAGAGAAATAATTTGCTAAAGTTGTCCTTACTGAAACAAAGAAACTAAATACAATTTTCTGCCATAGTATGTCACCTTGCTGCAGGGCAACAGTCAAGGCAGACGTGGTAAAGCGGTCGGTGTAGAAAGTGGTAGAATGGGACACCTGACCATCCTTTTGTACTCACTCCTATATCATTAAAACATGTAGCTGTTCACTCTGAGGTCACACAAACATAGCCCAGAGCACAACAAGATCAATAGCAAAGATGTGCAAGGTATTAAATTGTACCAGACTGCCAAGGAAACATTTAGCAAAGTTATCTTCCAAATTTCCTGGTCTCTTGCTACCCATTTGAGCTTACATCAGATATCCAGCATAAGACTGATTGCAGATATGATTCTAAGGGGATTGCTTTCATTAGTATGCAACCATCAGCTTCTACTCTATTATTTCCACCACATCAATAATAATATGTAAAATTACAGCATACCACACACCAATAGAACATCTCCCAAATGACACATTATGATAAGGAATGACTTGGCTGATTAGGAAAGCACAATTTCTATAATAAATATTTGCTTAAAACAGCTGCTTGATCAGCTATCATCTCCAAATACTGTACTAGAATATACAGTCCAATATTGAGCCACCATGCTCATCATTTTTTAAAAATGTCAGCTGCCACAGCTAAAAATAAACTGGATATTCTGTACTGGTATCTGGATTGTGGTCGGCACTGAACATCTGTAGCCAATACCAGCGCCATCTGTCTAACAGTATTCAGCTATTTCCTGTCCTTACTTATAAAGTATAGCATGCTGAATACAGTCACTATATGGATAATTCCCAGCTCTGCCCACGGACTGCCCCCACACTAGCTGAGTGGAGAGTAATTGTTTTAAGGGTCGTCTAGGTTTAGATATGCATTTATAAGTAGAAAGCACAGAATTTTAGTGGGTTCTGCATGAAATAACCACTTATGTGAATAATGTAGCTAGTTAGTATTCTGTAAGTACACGCATATTGGGCCAAGGGTGTGTACTTCACTGTGGGGGTGTATAGGGCAGAGATTCGGCAGAACACAGGTGGTGCGTAAATTTATGAGCATAGGTTATAAAATACTATAACCACCAGCTGATTTTGCGGAAGAGGTAAGATGGCAGATTGGTAGTGTCTGCCAGCAGTGAACCCTGCATTTTTTCATCGCTACTTCTCCCTTTTACTTTATGCCGAAGTGAAAGATCAAGATCCTTGCCCACCCATCGGGGCTTGATTCAGGAGGAGGAAGGCAGCTTGCATTGGAACAATGTGGTGCCATGCGGTCAATGGAGGGTTTGCTTGTCCCAGACCGTTCTGCAGAGTAGGTGCTAGAGTGGAGCACAGAAGGGGCATCTCTAAACTCCAAAGAGTGTCTGTATCCCGGCAACCCAGCAGCACTCCCCCATGGGGGGCAGGTATTCTGGACTGAGAGCGCAATGGTGGTCTCAACATCCGGGGAATCATTGGGCTCTCCCCTCACTTGGTCTTCCCAGGAACTTCAGGCGCTAAGTAGAAGAAGGGAGATAAGACTGAGGGTCATCTGCCTGGGGGAAGTGGAACGCTGCCTGGCAGAGATGGATTGCAAGTTACCTTAGCAGTGCTATGCAATTCCATCAAGGCCCTGGATACTTCCTTCAATAAGGCGTTGAAACAATTGAGTATAAAGATGGATTTCTTAGCGGGACTTGCCCTGTCTCAAAGGGAGGAACTGAACCAGCATGCAACCCAACTGGGACAGTTAACCACTCAAGTGGAAGAGTTGGGGCCGTTAAGGATGCCGCTGTAAAGGAGAGCACAGAACTGTGGGAAAAAACTGGAATACCTGGAAAATCAGTCCCGGAGGAACAATCTAAGATTTCTGGGGTTCCCCCGGTCACCTCTGCTAGGTCCAGTTGAGTTAGTGAGGAAGTATATGGTGGATATCTTGGGCCTGGAGGTGGACAATCTGCCTCCTACCGCTAGGGCATGTTATTTGCCCTCTTCAGCAGGTAGTCCCAGGGGCTCTGCATGTCCACAGGGTCAATTGGATCAGACTGATTTTTTAGCAGGGTCCTTGGAGATGGTGACATTGTTGGTATCATTCACCTTTGAGCAGGATAAAGGGTATGTTCTTCGTTTATACTTTAAGTATATGAATGAGCAGTTTTTTGGCTCCATTTTTCATGTATTCTCTGATGTTTCTAGACAAACCCAGGCCCACCACAAAGAGTTCTTGGCATTGCATCCTAGGGCTCTAGCTTTGGGGAACACCTGGCTTTTGAAATGTCCTGCTCTTTGTTATGTTGGTTTAGAGGGCAAAAATGATTTCTTTACAAAGCTTAAACAACTGCTCGATTTAATTAACCAATGTCCAGTCAGTTGGATTAAGGCTGCATGAAAAGAACCATAATATAATGCATTTGGACTTTCAGAAAGCCTTTGACAAGGTCCCTCATCAAAAACGTTTGGCAAAACTAAAGAGTCATGCAATAGGAGGCAGTGTACTATTGTGGCTCAGGAACTGGTTAAAAGATAGAAAGCAGAGGGTAGGGCTAAATGGCAAATTTTCCCAGTGGAGAAAGATGAATAGTGATGTACCCCAGGGATCTGTGCTGGGTCCGCTACTTTTTGACATATTCATAAATGACCCGTAAAAGGGAATAACGAGTGAGGTTATCAAATTTGCAGACGACACAAAACTATTTAAAGTTGTTAAAACCCATGAGGATTGTGGAAAATTGCAAGAGGATCTTGATAAATTGGAAGACTAGGCATCAAAATGGCAGATGAAATTTAATGTCGACAAGTGCAAAGTTATGCACCTAGGGAAGAACACCCCAAACTATAGTTACACGATGCAAGATTCCACATTAGGAACCACCACCCAGGAAAAAGATTTAGGCGTTATTGTGGATAACATGTTAAAACCCTCCACTCAGTGTGCAACAGTGGCCAAGAGAGCAAATAGAATGCTAGGTATCATAAGGAAAGGAATGGAAAATAAAATGAAGGATATTATAATTCCTCTGTATCGTTCCATGGTGCGACCACACTTTGAATATTGTGTGCAATTCTGGTCACTGTATCTTAAAAAGGATATAGCGTTATTAATAAAGGTTCAGAGAAGAGCCATCAAAATGGTAAAGGGGATGGAAGGATACCCCTATGAAGAAAGGCTAAAAAGGTTAGGGCTCTTTAACCTGGAAAAGAGACGGCTGAGGGGAGATATGATAGAAGTCTATAAATTAATGAACGGAGGGGAACGGGTAAACCTAGATCGATTGTTTACGTCATCAGAATATAGGAAAACTAGGGGACATGCAATGAAGCTACAAGGTAAACTATTCAAGACAAATAAGAGAAAATATTTTTTAACTCAACATGTAATCAAACTCTGGAATTTGTTACCGGAGGATATAGTAAAAGCTGTTAGTGTAGCTGGGTTTAAAAAAGGTTTGGACAAGTTCCTGGAGGAAAGGTCCATAAACCATTATTAAAAAGGGACCCGGGATATCAATGCTTGACCCAATACAAGCATTGTGGAACCTGTGTTTTTTGGGGAAACTGCTAGGTATGTATGGCCTAGATTGGCCATTGTTGGAAACAGGATACTGGGCTTGATGGACCTCACGTCCCTCTTGTCCTCCAACAATATGGGTTCAGGCCTCAACATGGAGTTGAATCCCTCATTACTGCTCTAACCAACAACCTCATAAAAGGCATTGACAAACCATACAAAGGTTTCATCCTAATATTCCTTGATGTCAAGGCAGCCTTTGACTCTGTCCCACACAACTTGATCATTCATCATCTGCAAACAATCGGACAAAGAGGCACCACGCTCAAATGGTTCGTATCCTATCTATCAGATCAGCAACTCTGAGTAAAACTAGCAATGAAACATCACAGCTTTACAACAACAGGGGGTCCCCCAAGGCTCAGCTCTCTCCTTAACGTTATTCAACCTCTTTCTTCAACCAATCTGTTCTATCATACAAGCACACAACTTACTTTACCACTTATACACAGATGACTTCATGTTTTATGCTCCAATCAATACCACTAACCCATCCGTCACCCACATAAAGAAATGTGTCATCTCCATAACAAATTGGCTTGTTCAACACAATATGACTATAAATTTTAAAAAAACTGAAGTTCTATATATCTCCAAGGACACCAACTTCACACCACCTGCTCACATAGTCATTGCCAGAGCACAACTACAGGTCAAATCGCAAGTACGCTACCTGGGAATCTCTTGATCAACACCTCACACTATGCCCTTACATAAGCAATATTACCAGAGCCATCTACCAAAAGTACAAGATAGTACAACATTTCAGACCGCTCCTCGACCCAAATGACTTTCGTACCATACTTCAGGCACTCATACTCCCTCAATTTGATTACTGTAATCTCATTCTACAAGACCTACCTAAAACTGCAATTCACCCACTACAGCTGGCCATGAATACAGCAGCCTGCATCTTCTGCAGTGTCCTAAGAATGGAATGCATAACCCCAATACTCAAACAACTGCACAGGCTACCCATCACTCAACAAATCAAATACAAGTCCATCCACACCATCTTCAAACTTTTCCATGGACTCTCTTCCAGCTACCTCCAACTGTTAATACAGAAAACACCTAATAATAGAATCAAGAGAACCAACTCACTTAACACGCTCCACATACCTTCTTTAAACATGAAGACCAGCAACATCAATCTAAAAGGGCTTTCTCCCTCTCCAAACCAGCACTGTGGAATGCAATGCCAGACCATCTCCATGCCACAAATGATCACAGAGACTTCAGGAAAAACCTAAAAATGTACCTATTTCTTGAACACTTCACTAGTGAAAAGACATACCCAATGATCTTACTAAGAGCCATTAATGCAACTGATCCATCCCAGCTCCCCCTGCCCCCTGCCCCCTCCCCTACCTAACCCTCACTTTCAGCCATCCCCCTCCCCCTATATAATAGTTTTCCAACTTGTTTAGATGGTTGATATTATATTTATTTGTATTATGTTACAACAATTGTTTATTGTATACAGTTCTATGTATTCTACTAAGTTATTACTGTTCTATGTAAGCCAACTAGGCCAAGTTATATGTAAACTCATAGACTAGTGGTATATAAACACAGTTAAATAAATAAATAAATAAATAAGCACGCTCTGCTCATAGAAGAGGCTTGTCGAGGACCATAGTGCATGTTCCATGGACAATGCACACTTCACAACCACTATAATGTTTGACACTATTTCTTAGTTCCGTTTTGCTTTCTCTTGCCTCCTAAATTTTGTGCTCTTACATGCAATTATGACATTGGTTTCTTCTTCTTTATTTTTCTTAGGAATTTGTTTTTTTGTGTATAACTGCCTTGTATTATTGGAAGTGCTCACATCTAGTTTAATGCACAATTTTGACCATTTATGCCTCTATTTTATAAAGTAAAGGATATGTTTACTGAAGTGCATTAGCTGTCTTTACAGTGCGAACGTAGGAGCGTCGCACCGTGAAGACAGCTATCGCAGGAGAAATGCAGCTATCACATGCCTTTTTCTGCCTTAGCTGCATTTCCTATGGTGGCAACTCAAGTGGGCAGAGAGTGGGCGGAGACTGGGTGTTCCAGTCTCAAGCAGCTACCACAGGTGTTCACATCCTGCGGTAGAAGCTCTTTTTGAAGGCTTCGTGGATGCAGCTATCACTACTTCAATGGGTAGTGATAGCTGCTTCCATGAACCTGGGCCCCCGCGATCCCAGAGCCTCTCCATGGTATCTGCATGGGAAATGCTGGGAGTGTCCCCTGCACATACCATGGAACCTTTGCAGCTAGCGTCGGCTTTTTGCTGCTGTCCCTGAGCTGTAAACACACCCGTAAAGTATGCGCGTGCCTTACTTTACAAAATAGGTTTTATATATACAGGTGACAGCACACGTAAATTTAGGTGCTCTTATAAAATTACCCTCATAGTGCTTTGGTTGTCTGCCAGGATATTCAGTAGCACTGTCTCTTTTTAACAGCACATATCCAAATAGCTGGTGTTAGAAAACGGACTCAATAGTTTGTTTTGCGATAAAGACCTAACAGTGTAAAGAATTCCATGCTTTGAGGTTCATTTATTAGGGTTTTTTCCCCTTATGAGTTTATGGCATAAGATTTTAATGAACTATTAATTTAGAAATCACATTCACTCAAAACACAAATGATGGCAGCAGATGAAAGCCACATGAGCCACTCCTGTCCATTCATACTTGCCAGCAATTCGTTCACCAGCATTACGTTGATCTATGATCTTTTCTCTCCCACCTCCTGTCACAAAGATCCTTTGGGCTTCTTCTATGCCTGGTTCACTTCCACCACTTTTTTGCCTCAGCTTTTATGCTAGAAAGATTTTCTCACATTTTCTTTTGAGGCTCCCCCTCTCATTAGTGCCTTTGTTTTATTTCACAGATTTCTGGATAGAGCTTACTTTGTGACATAGGAGAAGAGGGGAACCGATTGTAAGATTTTTAAAGAAAATATTAAATAAATAAATAAAAAGAGAAGAGAAATAGGAAAGACAGTTCTGAAATAATTGGATAGCTTTTGTTGCATCGCAAAATGGGCACAAATACTCAAAGGAAAAAAGCGCCAATAAACATAACACTGTTCTTGCCTCAGAAAAAAATTAATCCTGTGATCTTTGAAAGTTCTGTTTGTCAGCAATTGGGACCATTAGATTAAGTGGTGATCAGAGGCTGTGAGATTAAAGGTTAAATCAAAATTTCTGTCTTTCCTGCAATACACAAAAGCCCCAGCCACATTGCTTTATCTTCCTCTTTTTCAAACGCTGAGCACCAGTCAGGGGTGGCTCAAGGCTATCTACTGATGGGACCCACCCTCCCTAAAGCAGAGGGAGGGGAGGATCTTTCTCAAAATTCCAGTCAGGACCTGAACCAAAGCAAAAAGTCAATTAGATAATGTGGAGAAAATGCAAGATGTTCGCACACCAAGGAACTAAAAGAAAGAGCAAGAACCACAAGCACTCTTTATAACATCAAATTATAATTCATTTGTATTTTATTATAAACTGCATTATGGTGCTTGCTTTTTCTTTTTGAACATATTTTGCATTCACAGAATCCCCCTCCTCAACAATGGGTGCAGAACAGAACCAGGACATTCACCCACAAAACTCAATATCTAAAAAAATAAAATCTGATTCTGGTCATCTCACTAACAAACATCATTCTCCAGTACCAGGCATATTGTGACCTAATACAAAACTCTACAACAAAGTCACTGAGGATCTGTAGAGCAAACCTACCATACCATACCAGCACCAACTTCCAAAACTCACATAAGGAGCCTATCCTAAAAATGTATCACTGCAAATTTTGCAAGTGGGCTCTGGAACATCCATTTGAAAAGCTGAACAATTCAGATTACAGATTCTTAGGTACAAACTCCATGTTAACAGAACACCTAGCCTTAGTTACACATTCAGAACACAGACCCTCACCAAGTACAGGATAAGTGATCATAATCTAAAAATAACCATGTAGATAAAAATTAAACTGCAACCCCAAAAAGCTAGATTCTGCAATACCAGAAAAATAGAAAGATATGCATTTCTATGTACTATATAAAATATAAAGATAGCACCAAGTCTGATCATTAAATTGAAAAGAAAATCATCTTCTACCTTTGCTGTCTGACCATTTTATTCTCTGATCATGTAGGTCCCAATCTGAGGTTTCTGCTTTCCTCCACCTCCCAGTGCCCCCTTCTACCTACTTCCCCCCCAGGACTGGCATGAAGGTGATGCAGGGCCATGTGCGGAGACTCACTGCAGCATCATTTGCATAAATTTAGTATACTTTATTTTAAAATGTATATGCCACCCATCTAAAATCCTAGATGGCTTTGAAACATCCACATGCAATGTAGTAAAATAGATGTTACAATAAACCCCTGTGGCCGGGGGTTCAATTCTCACATGGGGACAAGCAACCTCAGGCCGGAGGGACTGGGGTCTCTAGTCCCACAGCCACTCGTTGTGGCCTTGGGCAAGCCACTTAACCCTCCTTTGCCTCAGGTACACTTAGATTGTGAGTCCTTTAGGGATAAGGGAATAAAACGTACCTGTTAGTATACATGTAAACCACACTGATTCTAAAGAGTGCGGTATAAAAAAAAAAATAAAACAAACAAACATAATAATAAAAATTAAAACTGATTAATGAAAAGCCACTTTCACAGCCCCCCCCCCATCAAACCATTATAAGTATCTTCACATTTGATTTATTTTGCTATGACAAGATTATTGATGAAGAGGGAAGATATAAAATGAGATAAAGTATTCCTGGTAGCCATGAATTCAAAGGCTGGATTGGATTGTGCTAGAGCTGGAAAATTCCGGAACTCAGCAGCTGTGAAGCTATTGGATTACTAAACAAAATGAAACTGATACGTTCCCTTAACATTTGAAAATTCCTTCAATCTGAACTGAAAAAAATATTTTAATTTTAGTCTGGCAGCATAATGAACGCAAAGCTGCAATCTCAAAGACAATCCATATTCCAGTTTCCTCCCCCCTCCCCCCACGACCAACACCCTATATTTAACTACACCCAAGAACGCAAAGTACAGAACCTATAGAGCAAAATCTACTAATCCATACCATAACTAACTTCCAAAACTCACACAACATGAACCATGAACCAGAAAAGGGCAGCACCATAAATATTGCAATGGGCTCTAGAACATCCATATTCCTATTCTGAAAACTGAACAAGACAGATTCCTACAGCTAACAGAACCTCCATGCTAACAGAACATGTAGCTCAGTCACACATATGCAGAACAGAGATAGATCTTCACCAAGTAGGGAATATATCAATGCAAGCTAAAAACAGATATATGTAGACAAAAACTGATTTTACCCATTACTCTTAGGTTTATAGGATTTATTTCCCAAAATCTTTACTCCAGAATGAGGCGAGAGAAAGAACTCTGACATGCAGACATCTGTATGGTCGGCAGAAACTAATATAATATAATATAATAATATAAGAGCTCAGTGCAAGTAGCATGAGTGCTGCTAAGACCACCTCAGTGGGTGGCCTTAGTTGCACCAGCCACTGTTTTGCCACACTGAAATACAGTAATTGCAGGGGGATGTAGCTGCCTCCCTGCAGTTAGCCAATGGCCCCATATAATCAAACTCTGGAATTAGTTACCAGAGGATGTAGTAAAAGCTGTTAGTGTAGCTGGTTTTTAAAAAAAAAAAATTGGACAAGTTCCTGGAGGAAAGGTCCATAAACATATTATTAAAGAGGATCTTGGAAATCCATTGCTTGCCCCAGGACAAGCATTGTGGAACCTATGTGCCCTTTTGGGAACCTGCCAGGTACTTATGACCTGGATTGATCACTGTTGGAAACAGGATACTGGGGCTTGATGGATCTTGTTCTGACTCAGTATGGCATTTCTTATGTTCTTATGTTCATATGTTACCTGCACAGAGCTTAGCAATCATGCTGCTAAATATACCAAACAAGAGGGGATTCAACAGCGCCCATGCAGCGGCGGCCCAAGGGGGGTGCGGGGCCATCTGCGGAGACTCAGTGCAGGCCTCATTTGCATAAGTGACCTTATTTGCATAAATATTTGCATAATGTTACCATACACTAACTTTTAGTAACCACGTCTCTTAATGAATGTATGGATAAAGAAAGACTAAAAGATTTCTACATTACTATAATCCAGTGCCAACCGCCAGGCACATTAGGAACTACTACAAACACTGCCCATTTAGAACCCATAGCAAACCCGCCGTATCGTAACAGCACTACCAGGACTCACAAAGCACCAGACCCTACCAATGTCAAATAGGAATTACATAAACAGAATACCTCAGCTCAGTTACACATGCAGAACATAGACCATCACCAAACAAGGAATCACAATTTAGAAACAGGAAGGCAATAATTAAACTGGGAACCCCAAAAGCCAAACTTGGAATGTACAACAACACTGTAGAAATAAAACTATAAATTAATTTCCTCTTGTACTAAACAAAGCACAGACGATAATGATGCACATTTCCCAGAACTGACATATTCCAGTTAATAAATTCAAAATAAAGAGATATTTTTCTACCTTTTGTGCATTTTTTTTCAGTTGCAATTGCTCCAGCCAGTTTCTTCTGGTTTCTTTGTGTCTTCTGCTAACTCTCCATCGTCTGCTGTCCATTTGTCCTTTCTTTTCTCTCTTCTAGTTTTTTTACATTCTCTCTCTACATCTGCTTTAACATACTAATCTTTCCCCTTTTGCTCTTTCCTCATTCCTATTTCATCCACTCAAATTTTACCCCTCTATCCTCAAACCCCACTTACTCTCCCAATACCCAGCCAATTGTAGATTTTTCATCCCTCCCACACAAAATATTTTTCCCCTCTCCATTTCACTCTCCCAGCCCCATCCCATTCTAATCCTTCCCCAACATCAGCTCCCTTCTAGTTCCAGCCCCACCCAGCATCCGCTCCCTTCTAGACCCTGCATCAGCCTATTTCCAGTCCTAGCCCCCCATCAGCCCATTTCCAGTCCTAGCTCCCCATCCATTTCCAGTCCTATCCGAGTCCCTCCATCAGCTCATTTCCAATCCCAGCCCCATCAGCCCATGTCAAATCCTAGCTCCCCTCCACTCAGCCCAATTCCAATCCAAGCCCCCCATGAGCCTACTTCCAGTTCTAGCCCCTACATGAGTCCATTTCAATCCAAGCCCCCACCACAGCCCATTTCCAATATTAGCTCCCCCAACAGCTCATTTCCAATCCTATCCTAGCTGCTCCATCAGCCCATTTCCTGTCCTAGCTCCCTCCCCTCACAGCCTTTTTCCATTCCAAGTCCCCGTCCCCATCAGCTATTTGCAGTTCAAGCCTCCCCTTCCACTCAGCCCATTTCCAATCCTAGCAACCCCCCAACCCATTACCAGTCCTAGCCCCCCATCAACCCACTTCCAGTCCTAACCCCCCTTCACCCCATTTTCAATTTAAGCCTCCCCCATAGCCCATTACCAGTCCTAACCCCCCATCAGCCCACTTCCAGTCCTAACCCCCCCATCACCCCATTTCCAGTCCTAGCCCCCCCTAGCCCATTTCCAGTCCTAACCCCCCCATCAGCCTACAGCCCAATACCAGTCCTAATCCCCCTCCCCCCATCATCAGCCCAGGGAAAATTAAAAAAAAAAAAGCTGGCTGCTGCCGCCACAGCAGCAGCAGAATCGACTGTCCTGCGGGGCCCCCCCTGCCCGGCTGAGCTCTCCCTGCCCGGTTGAGCCTCTTCGCGACGGCTTTCAGATCCGCGAAGGGATAGTATTTCACTGTCTCCCTTGCGGCTCTGTTAAGCCCGCAGGGGCTGATGGGAAATTTCCCATCAGCCCCTGCAGGCTTAACAGAGCCGCGAGGAGACACTCTCCCTTTGCGGATCTGAAAGCTGTTGTGGAGAGGCTCAGCCGGGCAGGGAGAGCTCAGACGGGCAGGGGGGGCCCCGCAGGACAGTCGATTCTGCCGCTGCTGTGGCGGCAGCAGCCAGCTTTTTTTTTTTTTATTTAATTTATTTTTATAGCAGAATGTTCTTTGCGCGGGGGCCCCTGAAACGCGGGGCCCTGTGCAAAAAACATTCTTCCTCAATGGACGGGCCGGCCCTGCACCCATGCAGCACCTCCGAATTCCACAAAAAGAAGAGTGACTTGGTGCCCCAACACAGCACTTTCCACCCTCTGAAAAACAAGAGGGACTTTGTGACCCTGACATAAACACCAAGAGGGGCTTAGCAAACCCAACACAACTCCTGTAACTGCACACTGGACCAGAAGGGTGTTAATGTAATATATATTCTACAAAAAACAAAGGAAATGCAAGATGCTCGCGCAACTAGGGTTGCCAACTGGCCGGTTTTTCCATGGCCAGGCCGGCTGCCGGCGCAGAGGCAAAACCGGCTTTTCTCCCAACCCGGAGGGCTTCAGAGGGAGCCGGGGAAGCCCGCGCGAGGCCCCGGCTCCCTCTGAACAGCCGCCAGCGTGAAGAGCCTTTTCCTTCACGCTGGCGGCTGTTCCTGTGAAGCCGCGATTGCTGGGAAAGGTTAAAGGCAATGCCCTTTAACCTTTCCCAGCATTCGCGGCTTCACAGGAACAGCCGCCAGCGTGAAGGAAAAGGTTCTTCACGCTGGCGGCTGTTCAGAGGGAGCCGGGGCCTCGCGCGGGCTTCCCCGGCTCCCTCTAAAGCCTCAGACAGCCGCGGTTTTGGGGGGGGAGGCCAAGGACTGCCTGGGCTGTGATGGGGGGAGGGGGCCTGGACTGGAAAAGGGCGAGGAGGGGGGAATTTGACTGGAAATGGGTTGTGATGGGTGGGGGACCTGGACCGGAAAAGGGCTATGGTGGGGGGGGACTTGGACTGGAAAGAAATGGGCTGTGATGGGAGGGGACCTGGACTGTAAAAGAGCTATGTGGGGGGGGGGGGAGACATGGACTGGAAATGGGTTTTGATGGGGAGGGGGACCTGGACTGGAAAAGGGCTGGGGGGGGGGACATGGACTGGAAATGGGTTGTGATGGGGGGGACCGGGACAGGAAAAGGGCTATGGACGGGCGACATGGACTGGAAATGGGCTATGGTGGAGGGAGGGGGAACTTGGACTGGAAATAGGCTGTGATTAGGGGGACTTGGACTGGAAATGGGTTGTGAAGGGGGGGGACCTGGACTGGAAAAGGGCTATGGGGGGGCATTGGACTGGAAAGAAATGTGCTGTGATGGGGGGGGACATAGACTGGAAATGGGTTTTGATGGGGAGGGGGACCTGGACTGGAAAAGGGCTATGGGGGGGGGGGACATGGACTGGAAATGGGTTGTGATGGGGAGGGGGACCTGGACTGGAAAAGGGCTATGGGGGGGGGGAACTTGGACTGGAAATGGGCTATGGTGGAGGGAGGGGGAACTTGGACTGGAAATAGGCTGTGATTAGGGGGGCTAGGACTGCAAATGGAGTGTGATGGTGCGGGGGGGGTAGGACTGCAAATGGGCTGTGATGGTGCGGGGGGACTCGGACTGAAAATGGGATGTGATGGGGGGGCCTAGGACTGGAAATAGGCTGTGATGGGGGACTTGGACTGGAAATGGGCTGTGATGGGGGGGGCTAGGACTGGAAATGGTCTGTGATGTGAGGGCTAGCACTGGAAATGGGCTGATGAAGAGCTGGAATAGGACTGGAAATGGGCTGATGTGGGGCATGGGAGAATGGGAGAATGGGATTAGAAGGGAGTGGATGCTGGGTGGGTCTAGAACTATAAGGGAACTGATTTTGGGGGAGGACTAGAATAGATGGGGAATGAGAATGGAGAGGGGAAAAATATTTTGTGTGGAAGAAAAGTCTATGATGGGCTGGGTATTGGGAGAGTGAGGGGCTTGAGAATGGAAGGGTGAAATTTAAATGGATGATAAAGGAATAAGGAAAGAATTGGGGGAAAGAGCAAAAGGGAAACAATCAGTATGTTAAAGCAGAAATAGAAAGAGAATGGAAAACATCTAAAAGAGAAGAAAGGACAAATGGATAGCTCGCAGAAGACACGAAGAAACCAGAAGAAAGTGACTGGAGCAATTGCAACTGAAAAATAAAACGCCCAAACAGAAGGTAGAAAAATACTTTTTATTTTGAATTTATTAGCTGGAATATGTTTGGTCTGGGAAGTGTGTATTGATAACATCTTTGCGTTTTTGTTTAGTGCAACAGGAAATTACTTTATAGTTTTATTTCTCCAGTGTTGTACATTTCATGTTTGGATTTTGGGGCTCCCGGTTTAATTTGACCAAGGAAGTTAGCCTACACGTATCCTCGGTAATTTTTGTGGGTGGGGCTGGGGGTGGGGCAGGGGTGGGGCTAGGGGCGGAGAATGGGTGGAGCATGGCGAGCCACAGGTGTCGGGTTTTTCTCGGTGAAAAAGTTGGTAACCCTACGCGCAACAAGGAACTAAAAGAAAAAGTGAGAGCCACAGCACAGTTTATAATACCAAATTATACAATTATAACTCTTTTTTTTTTGTTATAAACTGTTTTATGGTTCTCGCTTTTTCTTTTTTAATATATATTCTGCTTCTATAGAAACCTCTCCCTCAACAATAGGTGCAGAGCAGAGGTAGGACATTCACCCACAGAACTCAATATATTAAAAAAGAATCTGATTCTGGTCATCTCAGAACATTCTCCAGTACCAGGCATATTGGGAAGTATTATAAAACCTTACAAGAGTCACCGAATATCTACAAGGCCAAATCTACCCTAACATACCAGCATAAACTTCCAAAACTCAAACAAGGGGCCTACCCAGAAAAAGCAGCACTATAAATACTGCAGAAGGCCCTAGAAATCCATACACCTATTTGAAAAGCTGAACAAGTGATATTATTACAGTTCAGATCCCTATGCACAAATTAACAGGACTCCTGACCTCAGTCACACACTCGGAACACAGACCCTCACCAAGAATAGAATATGTGACCTAAATCTAAAGGAAAAACAAAACACAGGTAGACAACCCCAAGATGTTGCATTGTTACATTGCCTGTTACAGGACATTAGATTAATGATTCCATTGAATTAGCTTCACTGTTCTAATAATATTATATATCATACTTGCTATATTATTATAATAGGGATTTATTACAATGGTTCATAGAAACAGTAAGTCTGTGAGGCAGCAGCTTGTTTTTATTTCAATAACTGTGAAAGGAAGCATAAAATATTCTTTTACTAAAAAATTAAATATAAGCCCTTGAGATGTATTTCCTAATTCTAAGCTACTACTATATAATAAGCCAACAAAATGAAAACAAATTGCTGCCTCCAAATATCGCTATTACCTTTGCTAAAGCCAAGACCAAGAGAGAAGGATTACGTTTTAAAGGTACATAGAGAGTCATTTACTAACAGTTAAAATGCATTTTTTTAACCAAAGGCCATTGCATAATATGAGTCTTGTGGCAAACATGCATTCATGCCAAAACACAAAAAAAATGAATAGCATTAGCACACACTATTAGTAAAAGCCTCGCAGTAGGAAAGAAGCCAAAATCAGGCACAGACACACAGATTTGGGGGGCTGTTGACTGTTTCCACCTTCCTTGTACATACAATTAAAGACTAATGCCACACACCCACACCTTCTCATCTCCCCATAAATTGCGGTATAACCTACCACATCCTTTTTCATCATTAGCACTGCAGTCATCTAGCCGACTGCAGATTTTAGCAGCTTCAATACAGTGTCCATTATCATGCAAAGTGCGGGGGTGCACAAGTTGCTTCGGGAAATTGTGTTTATTTCTGATTTTTGCCTCTGGCCTGCCACTTCCTTCCTGCTGCTTTTTTTCCACTCAAGCTAGTCCGAGCAGGAAAAAAAGTGGTGAGAAGGCAGTGGCAGGCCAGAAGCGGCAAAATCAGAAATTAACACAGCCGCTATTGGTTCTTCCAGGTGGCAGTTTCAAGGGGTTGGCACTAGGGTGAGATCCCCAGAGGCAGACAAGGGATCGCGGCCATTAGGACATCCCGTTTGGGGGTGCAATGCCTCCCCTCATGCCCCCAAACTAGGCCGATGGGTGCAGCAACACTCTCCCTTACCCCCACTCATGCTGATGCTAGTATGGCAGCTGTCGGGGGCTCCCAACCCTATAGGTGTCGGCAGTGGCAGCCTCCCCCCCCCCCCCCCCGAGGATTGCAGACTTAAACAAACAAAAAACAAAACCGCAGGTTTGTGCAGTCTTCAGACTCTTGCGAGCATGAGGACCCGGACGGTTTCGGATCTCTGAGGCCCTCATACACACAGGAATCTGAAGCCTACACAGCCCTGCGGTTTTGTTTTGTTTTTCTAAGTCTGCGATCCTCGGAGGCCTTCCTCTGCCGACGAGTTAAAGCAGCAGGGGGATGAAATGCTGATTTTCTTTTGTTTTAAGCAGCATGAGGAGCAGGCAGCCACCACTTCTGCGCATCTGCCCACGGGACCTGGGATCCCCATTGGCATTCACCAGTTCTCCCAACCACTTCTGCCCGTGGGGCTTGGGATCCCCGCAGGCTGTCAGCAGCACGCTGGAAGTCCCAGCTGTATTTATTACTGATTTTGCCGCCTCTGCTCTGCCACTGCCTTCCCGCTGCTTTATTTTTGCTCGGACGAGCTTGAGCACGAAAGAAAGCAGCGGGAAGGCAGTGGCAGCCCAGAGGTGCAAAATCAGAAATAAACACAGCTGTGGCTGCCGAAGTGCCGCCCCCTAGAAACGGCCGCCTGAAGTGGCCTAATGATAGGCCTGGCACCAGTAACAGTAGAAGTACAAAACTCTGTGAAGCACATAGGGAATGCCCTTGAACATAGCTTCCTCTACCAGCATAATGATGGCGCATGACGCAAATCTTGAATTAAATAAGTGAAGTATAATGAATGGTACAAGCAATACTAGGGGGCTCTTTTACTAGTGCGGGTCTGGTGCGTGCTAAAGTTGTGCGTTGGACATGTGCCGTGTTAGGCGCTAACTGTCCTTGGTGCATTAGGGTTGCAAGTAGGAGGGTTGGGGGTGGAGAGTGGCCAGAGTGAGCACCTCAGTGTCAGCATTGAGTGCACCCACGCTATTGTCGTGTCACGGTGGGGCCACATGCACCGTGGTAACTGCCAGGGGAACATGCTTTCCATGCTCTCGGCAGTTAATGCTATGGTGTTGCCATAATGCACCATGGATATGCATGTCATCAGCGCATTAGGCCCAGAACCCTTCAGGAAAAAGTCCCCTAGGTGTTCTTACAGTGACAGCAGTTGAATGAGCAAAGAACAACAGTAGAGAAGGAGAAAGGCGGCAGAAGCTATCTCCATGAAAACAGTTTTTCTTCGTCCTCTCTCATTCATTTAAGAGTAATGCGATAATCTTGTAAAGGAAACAGCTTGCACTAGATACCCACCTGGAGGGTAATTTTATAATAGGGCACTTAATCAAAGCGCATTTTAACATGTCAAAATGAAGTCTACTTTATAAAGACGAGTCTGTGCATACTCTTTATAAAATACTAGTGTAAGCAGCAGCGAACGTGCCTGAAATAGCTGTATTCTATAATCACACACCCCTCTGTTGCACCCAAACTCCACTCATGTACACACCCATGATAAATGCTGTCCAAACAGTCCACATGCTTTTACGCTGCTCGGTATTTTATGAGGTCGTTTATGTGCTATGTGACCAATTATGCGCATAAATGATCAAATTCCAACATTAGGTGCATTGTTAGCAGCTTAAAATAGGTGCCTGCTTACACAATTACCTCTGACGAGTAGGAGAAGTATTCCCCCCCCCCCCAATAGAATCAGCAGCAATTTTTAAGCATCCCAAATCATCTCTATTTTTGTCCAGTAGTTTAAAGATGGAAAGAGTTTTTTTTTTTTGTTGTTTTTTATAAATGTTATGAGTCATTTTACTAAAGTTTACCACTTATGCATGCTAAATGCAAAAATTAAATGTGTGTTTAGTGCAAAGCCTGTGCACTGTTGGGAGCATTCACAGCATATTCTCATACAGTTACTGCACAGAAAAATGCTTTGTCATGCAGTAAGTGTATTCATAGCACAGATGCACATACCACCCGCTGTTTAGGAGGTGGTAAGCGCATTCCTGACAGCTAGCACATGGTATAGTGCTGTAACTACAATGTGCTCTCATTGCTGATTGCCACCCATAACCTGCTGTCCATTTGCATCACATAACGAGATATGTAACTAGCATGTGAATTAGCGTGCACTGATTTTCATGCCAGCACAGTAATGGTTGCAACCCCTTGTGTGATAACAGTATACGTTAATTCATAAGCACGATAACTCAGGCACTTTACTAAAAGGGCTCCTGACTTTATAACTTTAAATGTAAACTCTAATGACAACTGTTTTCAGAACAGAGAAGAAACTGGAATTGATTTGAGTGGAAAGAAATTCAACTAAAAGTGTTCCCCTATAAAAATGTATTTTATTTAAAATGGACAACAAGCTTACACATTTTGATGTTGACCCAAGATATGGGCAATTTTAGAGCATATCTCCTTCAGCATATATTAGGGTTTCTTTAAATACAGGAACAACTCATGCCATTTTCAGCAGTATGTCTATGGAAAAGTAGGCCAGTACTATTTTGTTCTTGTAAGATTTTATGAATTTTCAACAAGAAACTAAAATGTGATTAAATGTGATTATGCAGGTACAAAAGTACCATTGCTCAATGCACCTGCTATTTCTGTGCGTGATTTATTCATAGACAACCACATGCATACATTTAAAAATTCACACATTATATATACAGTATACACACTGTATATACACACACAGGAAGTAATTTTCTGACAAAATTGCTTAGTTTGAGATGCCAAGTAGGCATATGTGGGGCATATTCACACACGTAAAGCGGCTGGCCATCACGGCTTTAAATTTAACACACAGACACCAGAGCGATCTCTGGAAGGTTACAGGGAGGAAAGGGGAGGAGGGTTCTGTTTAGGGGTGGGGTGCAAGATTAGGGGGCTGGATTTGGCGGGGTGCTCCGGATTGGAGAGGAGCCTGCCTTAGGGACATTGTGGATAAGAGTGAAGTCTAATTAGTTAGGGGTTTCTAGTTTGTAGGGGAGGCTAGATTCAGGAGAATATGTTTAGGTGGGAATCAGGGGCGGCCCAAGGGTGGTGCGGGGCCATGTGCGGAGACTCGGTGCGGGGCCTCATTTGCATAAGTGGCCTTATTTGCATAAATATTTGCATAACTATTTGCATAATGCTAACATACAGTAACTTTTAGTAAACATGTCTCTTAATGAGTGCATGGATAAAGACAGACTGAAAGATTTCTACATTACTATAATCCAGTGCCAACCGCCAGGCACATTAGGAACTACTACAAACACTGCCCATTTAGAATCCATGGTTCAAATCACTATAATTCACTCCACCTTAACTTCCGGCTGTGTTGAGAAGAAACTGTGATGTTACTCTTGTACAGACTCAACCTTCCGCTATGTAGTCTCAGACCAACATCGCGCTCTTGATCACATATACTAGTGAAACCAGATAGTGCTGATTAGCATCAATGACTACAGGGAAGCTGTCTTTTTTTTTTGTTTTTGTTTCTTATAAGTAATTTGTTAAATGCACCACTCGTGTTTCAACCCATTCATGTATTTCAACCCATTCATGTATTTATGATTTCTAGTGAAACAAGCTTATCTTATTTTCTTGTCCCCGCTGTTGTGAGGGTCTCTCCATTCTATTAAATCTTCTCTTTATCTCTCTCAACGCCTCACTCGGCGCCGTTACGTTTCACTCCGTTATGGAGTTTCTTCAGGAGATCTGTCTGCAAAGAAGCAACAATATGAACGCTTGTTTTCTGACTGGACTTAAACACATGTTAACTGCCGTGAAATCTTTAAATTTAAAATACAGACATATCTAAAACCTCTTAAAACACATAGAATTAGTTTCTAGCATTCTTCGGGTATCAGCCACACTCACTATTCTCTGCTGCCCACGTCTTGCTGTTGAGTTTAATTTCGGTTTCTTCACTAAAACGCCGCGCATGCGGGTCAGTTGTTCATCCTCCTTTTAAACCTGCTGGTAATTGATTGATCATAGACGTCATTTGCAGGCTTGCCACTCAATGGAGGCATTTAAACCTAAAGGTTCAACTGTATTCAGTGAGAAAATCCATCTCTGTTCGTAGAATAGCAGTGTCTCATCTATGGTCTTTCCTTTTTTCGGTCGTGAAACCTGGTCTATGCAAAAACATCTGAGTTGGGAAAAGGCATGATTATATTCTCCGCAATGTTGGACCATTGGCGCTGAAATGACCTTGTTTGATAATCGACTTTTGTGTTCCTGCATACGTACACGAAATGTTCGGGTCGTCTTCCCTAGAACTTCATGTAATACAACAGCAGTGATCTATGCCATTAAGTGCCCTTGTAACAAACTTTACATAGGGAAGACGACCCGAGCATTTCGTGTACGTATGCAGGAACACAAAAGTCGATTATCAAACAAGGTCATTTCAGCGCCAATGGTCCAACATTGCGGAGAATATAATCATGCCTTTTCCCAACTCAGATGTTTTTGCATAGACCAGGTTTCACGACTGAAAAAAGGAAAGACCATAGATGAGACACTGCTATTCTACGAACAGAGATGGATTTTCTCACTGAATACAGTTGAACCTTTAGGTTTAAATGCCTCCATTGAGTGGCAAGCCTGTAAATGACGTCTATGATCAATCAATTACCAGCAGGTTTAAAAGGAGGATGAACAACTGACCCGCATGCGCGGCGTTTTAGTGAAGAAACCGAAATTAAACTCAACAGCAAGACGTGGGCAGCAGAGAATAGTGAGTGTGGCTGATACCCGAAGAATGCTAGAAACTAATTCTATGTGTTTTAAGAGGTGTTAGATATGTCTGTATTTTAAATTTAAAGATTTCACGGCAGTTAACATGTGTTTAAGTCCAGTCAGAAAACAAGCGTTCATATTGTTGCTTCTTTGCAGACAGATCTCCTGAAGAAACTCCATAACGGAATGAAACATAACGGCGCCGAGTGAGACGTTGAGAGAGATAAAGAGAAGATTTAATAGAACGGAGAGACCCCCACAACAGCGGGGACAAGAAAATAAGATAAGCTTGTTTCACTAGAAATCATAAATACATGAATGGGTTGAAATACATGAATGGGTTGAAACACGAGTGGTGCATTTAACAAATTATTTATAAGAAACAAAAACAAAAACAAAAACAAAAACAAAAAAAAGACAGCTTCCCTGTAGTCATTGATGCTAATCAGCGCTATCTGGTTTCACTAGTATATGTGATCAAGAGCGCGATGTTGATCTGAGACTACATAGCGGAAGGTTGAGTCTGTACAAGAGTAACATCACAGTTTCTTCTCAACACAGCCGGAAGTTAAGGTGGAGTGAATTATAGTGATTTGAACCATAGGTTTATTACTCCAAAAAGACCAATACAATCATTTAGAATCCATAGCAAACCCGCCGTATCCTAACAGCACTACCAGGACTCACAAAGCACCATACCCTACCTATCAAAAGGCAACACTGCAAATATTAAACCAATACATTTCAGAGAACAACAATACATGACCTACTGGGGAAAGAGAACAAGTGGCAATGTCAAATAGGAATTACATAAATAGAATACCTCAGCTCAGTTACACATGCAGAACATAGACCATCACCAAACAAGGAATCACAATTTAGAAACAGGAAGGCAATAATTAAACTGGGAACCCCAAAAGCCAAACTTGGAATGTACAACAACACTGTAGAAATAAAACTATAAATTAATTTCCTCTTGTACCAAACAAAGCGCAGACGTTAATGATGCACATTTCCCAGAGCTTTCATATTCCAGTTAATAAATTCAAAATAAAGAGATATCTTTCTACCTTTTGTGCATTTTTTTTCAGTTGCAATTGCTCCAGCCACTTTCTTCTGGTTTCTTCATGTTTTCTGCTAACTCTCCATCATCTGCTGTCCATTTGTCCTTTCTTCTCTCTTCTAGGTTTTTTTTTCCATTCTCTCTCTCTACATCTGCTTTAACATACTAATCTTTCTCCTTTTGCTCTTTCCTCATTCCTATTTCATCCACTCAAATTTTACCCCTCCATCCTCAATCCCCACTTACTCTCCCAATACCCGGCCAATTGTAGATTTTTTATCCCTCCCACACAAAATATTTTTCCCCTCTCCATTTTACTCTCCCAGCCCCATCCCATTCTAATCCTCCCCCAACATCAGCTCCCTTCTAGTTCCAGCCTCACCCAGCATCCGCTCCCTTCTAGTCCCTGCATCAGCCCATTTCCAGTCCTAGCCCCCCATCAGCCCATTTCCAGTCCTAGCAACCCCCCAACCCAATACCAGTCCTAGCCCCCCCATCAGCCCACTTCCAGTCCAAACCCCATCAACCCATTTCCAGTCAGCCCCCCATAGCCCATTACCAGTCTTAAACCCCCCATCATCCCACAGCCCCTTACCAGTCCTAACCCCATCAGCCCACCTCAAGTCCTAACCCCTCCCCATCAGCCCATTTCCTGTCCTAGCCCCCCCACAGCCCATTACCAGTCCTAACCCCATCAGCCTACCTCAAGTCCTAACCCCTCCCCATCAGCCCATTTCCAGACAGCCCCCATCAGCCCACAGCCAATTACCTGTCTTAACCCCCCCATAGCCCATTACCAGTTCTAACCCCCCCAACAGCCCACAGCCCATTACCAGTCCTAACCCCATCAGCCCACCTCAAGTCCTAACCCCTCCCCATCAACCCATTTCCTGTCCTAGCCCCCCCATAGCCCAATCAGTCCTAACCCCCCCCCCCATAGCCCATTACCAGTCCTAACCCCCCATCAGCCCACAGCCCATTACCAGTCCTAATCCCATCAGCCCACCTCCAGTGTTAACCCCCCCCCATCAGCCCATTTCCAGTCCTAATCCCCATCACCCAATTTTCAGTTTAAGCCCCCCCTACCCCCTTACCAGTATTAAACTCCCCATCAGCCCACTCCCAGTACTAATTCCACCAGCCCATTTCGAGTACTAATCCCCCATCAACCAAGTTTTAGTTTAAGCCCCCCTATACCCATTACCAGTCCTAACCCCCCATCAACCCACTTCCAGTCCTAATCCCATCAGCCCATATACAGACTTAGCTCCCCCATAGCCCATCACCACTCCTAACCCCCCCAGCCCCCCCATAGCCCATCACCACTCCTAACCCCCCCAGCACCCCATAGCCCATCACCACTCCTAACCCCCCCCCAGCCCATCACCACTCCTAATCCCCCCCCCAGCCCAGCCCAGGGAAATTTTTTTAAAAAAAAAGCTGTCTTTTCCCGCTGCCGGGGCCGCCGCGGCAGAATCGAGTGTGCCGCGGGGCCCCCCCTGCCCAGCAGAGCCTGCCCTCCCCTGTATCCGCTCTCTCTTCGCAGCTTCAGTCACACGTGCCGGCTTTCAGAGCGCGAAGGGACTAGTTTCCCTTTCGCGGCTCTGTTAAGCCCGCGGGGGCTGATGGGAACTTCCCATCAGCCCCCGCGGGCTTAACAGAGCAGCGAGGGAGAAACTCTCCCCTCGCGCTCTGAAAGCCGGCGCGTGTGACTGAAGCTGCGAATAGAGAGCGGATACAGGGGAGGGCAGGCTCTGCTGGGCAGGGGGGGCCCCGCGGCACACTCGATTCTGCCGCGGCGGCCCCGGCAGCGGGAGAAGACAGCTTTTTTTTTTTTTTTTTAAATTTTAACTTTAGGATCAGAATGTTTTTTGCGCGGGGCCCCCTGAAACACGGGGCCCTGTGCAAAAAACATTCTCGCTCAATGGACGGGCCGGCCCTGGTGGGAATGTCCCCCTGGAATATTGGCCTGCTCAGTGCTCCCAGAGAGGAAAATAATGCAGCTTGTGAAGCCCAATGTAATTGATGTGATTACATTTGCATAATAATGAGTTGTTTGCATGCATTTGCATGCTTTGTATCTAATTATTTAGCTGCTAAAATGTGTGTTATAAGCAAATAATGATCGATTTTGCCATTTAATGCATGTTATTTGGCCAAAATATGTTATTTCATTAATACATGCTAGTTATTACCCCTCTATACTTCACAGTTTGAGGGAAATTTAATCCAGAATTTGACGTAATTAAATGCCAGGATGATCGGTTGACAGCTAGCAAGAAGCTTGGATTTCAGAACTTCAACAGTTTGCACAATCATAAATTATTCAGGATAACATGTCTGTTTCTGTTACATCCGCAAGCCTGCCACTTTTGCATCTTTTATTTAAAAAGAGAAAAAATGTGCAATCCTTCCAACCCAAATACACTATAAGAAATTCTGACAGCTTCCGCAAAGTAATCATTATTAAGTGTAGGTAATTAAGCTTAAAGATAATTATTGCAAAATTTTACTTCTGAACTGTGGTAGAAATGAGGAATTCAAATTAAAAGGCAGCACCTGGAAGAATAATTCTACTGTTTAATGAACTGTGAATCCAGCAAGCCCAAATTTTACCTACAATCATAAAAAATGGCAGATTGAAAGTTTATCTAGGGAAGAAATATGTCTCGAAGCATAAACCCATAAAAGCTGATATTCAAAGGATTTATGAGGGCCAAATTCAAAACGCTAAAGCCAGTTAGCCGGTTAAAATGCGGCAATCCCAATATTTAGCAGCATTACCCAGATAGTGCCCCTGAATATCCACATAGACCATGTAAAAAATGCAAACTTCAAACTGGAGTGGTCTGTGGGCGGATCGGGGGAGGTCCCAGTCGTTATCAACTCAGTGGCTATATTCAGCCAGTAACCAGATTGTGATAACCAGCTAACATTAGGACCTTTTCCTGTCTTAGACAACTTTATTCCTCTTTTTCTGTGTCTTTCCTGAGCTGTTGTGGCCTTAGTTTCTGCTGTTCAGTATTTACACTCTTATTACTGCTAGACTAAGATCACTTTCCCTACAAGTATCATAAGAGTGAAATCATTTTCTGTTAATCATGGACAGGACAAGGTACCTTCTACTCATACTGCAGGGTAGTAAGTTAATGGCAGCTGTCTACCAGAAGTAGCAAAGTTTGCAGTCCTCATGACTAACACGGTGGGGGAGCAGCGGCCTGGGGATTAGAGCAGCATCCTGATAACCAGGGTCCAAATCCCATTTGCACTCCTTGTGGCCTTGGGTAAGTCGCTTAGCCCTCCATTACCTCAGGTACAACCTTAGATTGTATGCCGTCTGGGGACAGGGAAATACCTGCGTGGCTTGAACTACAATTGGAAAGATGTGAGCTTAATAATAAAAAGTTAACTTTGTGCTCATTCATCATCAAATGTTCCCAATTTTTGGACATTTTTTCATGTTAGTTCTTTAAGACGCATGTTTACTAAAGGCTAACATGAGGTCATGAAATTAATGTGTTAAGTGCCACTGCACTTATAGGGGGTCTTTTACTAAGAGGCGCAAATAGCGCCAAAACCATGGCACATTCGGTGCAATACCTCTGGCAGTTAATGCAGAGACCTGTCCCATAGCACATACTACCGACGTTAGGAGAGCCCATGTAATGAAATTAGCGCTGAGCTCATGACGCCCACTCTGCCGGTAACCCTCTTACTTGCACCGCTAACAGAGGTTGCGCAGTTAGTGAAGGAATCATTCTGCGTTGTCGTGGTCCTGTGCTAGCTAGCAAGGTGTGCCCTAGAGCGCCTTCAGCACGCGTCAGAACACACGCTACCAGGCAGTGCCCATTAGGAAAACACCCCCAATAGAAATAAAAGGGCTGTGACTACCCTCCATTAGTGCAGGTACATACTTAGACTGGGAGCCTTTTGGGGACAGGGAAATGCCTACTGCACCTGACTGTAACTTGCCTTCATCTCCCCCTGTAAAGGTGTGAACTAAATACTACAAATAAAGAATTACTGCATGTTAAAAGCTTTAGTAAACATTCGCCTATGTATGGATTGTATGCATAGATGTGGGGTTTTTTAACTCAATTGTGCACATAAGTGATGTGTGCGCTTTAAAGTTTTTGGCATCCAACCAAACCAAATGCACGCTCAGAAATGTATATCACTAATGATCGTTTATAAAGGCTAAAAGCGAGAATAAAGACTTGGAGAAACAATGGGAACCACACTTATCGTTTCCAGAAACGTCCTTAAGCATTCAGATGCCACATGTAAATTGTAAGATTCATAGATGCTTTCGTTCTTTATGTTGTTCATTCATATGCTTTAAACTTATTAATGGTTTCTTTATGCTTCTGGGGGATTTTGTTCTAGATTGTTCTGTACTTACTAATCATAAATCATTTTGTATAAATATTATAGTAGAATCAATTTTCTTTTATTTTCCTCTGCCTACAGCTTCCTCACCTCACTTACCCTGCAGTTTATCAATTCTTGCCCAATCAAAATACAAGCTGCAAAATACGAAGATGAAAGGAAATAAATTATATGTTCTACTAAATCTATAAGCCATAACTTACAGCAAGCACTATTTCTCACTGGCAAAGAAGTATATTTTATGATTAGGTATGAATATATGTTATGTCAAATTAAAACCCTTTTATTTTGGTATATCTAACAACATTAACTGATGAATTCTAACCTGTGTGCGGTGAATCTCCCTTAACTTTCTTCTGACTTCACGACTATCAAATCCCATTTCAAAACAAATGCCAATCACACATCAGGAAGCATAGCAATTTCTCTCCAATCTGTCAAGGCAGCGCTAGAGGTGGTATCCAATATCGAATTTCAGGCAACGGAGAGTTTCATATAGGATTATCCGCCAAAAATGCAATATTGGAAGCCAACTTAAAATTTCTTAGTTGAAAGATGGGAAGGTCAGTTGAGACACAGTTGTAATAAGGCTGAACAACAAGTGTGATATAATTCTTGCCAAATTAACTCCACAAAAATAATCTAATATCCTAATATTCTATGAGGTGGAAAGGCATGCTAACCGACTTGTGTTACGATAGCATTCATTATTATTGTAACCGCACATTAAATTAGCACGTGGTGTGTTATTAGAATGTGCGCCACTTTATTTCATGCCTAGATGCCAGTAATATAGTAACACAGTAACGACAGCAGATAAAGACTAGTATGGTTCATAGTATTCAAATCAAGAGAGGGGGCATCATGACATGTCAATATGGGGTGGAGGAGAATGTGGTGCTTGTTAGCACCACCATACCAAATGCTTAAAAAGTGCAGCAACTAAATTGGAGCATTTTAATTATACATTTGAGCTGTTGTTAAATTAATATAAATTTGACCTTCCCCCATTCCCAAGCCTATGGGTCTATTTACTGCAGAAAAGAGTCTTAAAGTTAACTATCAGATACAATCAGTCCAATACAACAAACAGCTCTTTGCTCTAGCGCAGCATGTTGCTTGAGATTTTCCTGCGATAGTCTTGCACCCCGAAGCAGAAAGCAAACTAGCAGAAGAACGTCTCAAGCAACATCACTGCACTAAAGCATATGCAGAGGTATGCTAATTGCATGCAAACAAATGAATATTTGATACAGCACTGTTTTCTACTCTTCTCTTAATGGTGATGTAAATATGGAGCTGGGAGCTAAAAAGGTCATCTGAGGTGAAGTATGACACTTCACCTCAGATGACCCAAGGAGGCCTAGACCCTTGATTACTCACCAATACTCCCTAATCCCAAAGCTCCCAACCCTCCACCCCGACAGTCCCAAAAAACCATTGCTGGTACAGTAGCCTAACCTGCACTCCCAAGTCACCTAAAAATTTAAACATGGCCCCGGTGCCCCAAAATTCAGACCACCCACCCAATACATCTAGTTTCCTGCTTGCCCTCCACCCCAAGGTTCCTTGCCCACTGGGAGGCAGAATTTATGCCCACATGCACCTGGCCACATGCCATCATCTTGGATGATGGCAGTGCCCGAGCTTGTGAGGTACATCCTGTATTCCTACTGGAATTCCGCAAACAAAATTCAAACTTCTGCGTTAAAAGGTCTAAATTATGAAAAATTCTGCATGCTTTGTTTGTCAAAATAACAAAGCACATGGGGCCCGATATTCAGCGGTAGTGGATAGCCAATCTAATGTGACTAGCCACCATCACTGAACTTTAAACCCAGATATTCAATGCAGCAGCGCCATGAAATATTCCAGATAAAAGTCTGCTAATCGTGTTACTCCCTTTGAATACTGGGCCCATTGTTTTTGAGTGATACTTGATTTAAAATACAATACAGAAAACAAATATTTTAAAAACCTGCAACATTTTGAATGATTGTGTGCAGAATTCCAGCAGGAGTAAATTCTTGACATGCAGTCTGCCAAATAAGGAAATAATTTCCTTATATAACAGTGACTCTCACATTGCATCCTAGGATGCACAGATCAAGGTCTGTCAGGATCCACTGTTAGGGGGAGTGAGTCTACCATATAATGTATTATTTGGCAGACTAACCTTGCACAGTGCATTCCAAGATGCACCATGCTGGGACATGTACTGCCATTTTCGAAGATGGTGGCATGGGGGCAGGAGGATGGGGGCATTGCTCCTGCTTAACGAGAAAAGTACCCTCTGGGGATGAATCAGAGTTACCAGGGGGTCTGAACTTTGCGACAATAGGGCCACATTTAGTTTTTTAGGGAGTTCAGGGGTGGAGAATCATGGCCATGGGGCTACCAGGGCCAATTAGGCAAATTTTAAGTGATTTGAGGGGGAAGGGCTGGGCCCACGGCCATTCAGGGCCACTTGGACAATTTTTAAAGGTGTGTGGGAGTTGGGGCTACTAGGCCATCAATGCTTTTTTTGTGAGTATCTGGGTGGGGGTTGAGAGCTTCTGGATCAGGGAGTATTGGGGGGCGATTAGGAGTCTGGGCCTCCTTTGGTCATCTTTGGTGACAGAGCTTTGTGCACTTCTTCATACTGTGCTTTGCTTTCTTTTGTGCAAAGTTTTGCACATTTTTCTTTTGCATATTTTATGCTGCATTCAGCAGAAAAGGTTTGGCATTAACCTTGCATCAGAACAACGTGCACTGAGCTATAGTGCAGGGCTCTAACACATGATTTCTGCACTATCCTATATGGGGGTGATTTTATATGGGGGTGCTTACTTAAACAAATATCCACTAGCACTCCTTGTGGCCTTGGGCAAGTCACTTAACCCTCCACTGCCTCGGAAGAAAGGCCTGGCAATCTACTTCCGGTGACACTGCCAAGAAAACCCAGGAGCTTCTGGGTCGCCAGGAGTCAGGACTGACTCAAAGGCACACACTGCTGCACTGCTACTTAAACACATAACATGCCTGCCTACTTTGGCAATACGTTTGCCACATATGCGTATTAATAGCCTCTTATACAACACCGACCAACAATAAAGTGTGCATTTTCAAACAATGACACAGGGTTTGGGTAGAACATGGGCACACATACATGCACAATACTAGAGGATTTTGGGTGCAGGCATTTACAACACACTTTAACTTAAGGCACAATCTCTGCTAATTATGCTAATATTTTATAAAGATAAGTAAGGTCGGTAGGTGACGCTCCACCGTGTCACCACCTTGGCTTCTATATTTTGGACCCTTTTTAATTGGACAGTAGCCCTATAGGAAGCCTTAGATAGATACAGCATTAGAATCATCAAGATGCATCAGTACTATTGCCTGCATTAAAATCCTGGGATGAAATATAGGAATGTAACTAGTGAATCAATGTCATTTTAATCCAAGCTTTTCTAATCACTCTGTAACTTACTGTTCCACCGAACGTTTGGAATCTAACACTTTGCTGCTTTCTCACATTATCAGCAGTTCTAGAGATTTCCATCTAAACCTGCACAAAATGTAACATTATATCATGAACCAAGATCTTCAATATGAAGTCATTCTTGCGAGATTTACAGCCCTTTCTGTATCTGGTCCATTGCGGTCTGTCCTTTCCTCCAGTCCTCTGAACCAGATACTGTAGCTAGTGAATTCAGGTCCAAACTGGTGGACGCTATAGAATGTTAGGAGCTGAAATCCCTATCAGATTCCTCTTTCTCTACAAGGATCCGTCACCCTGCTTCCAGTATGCAGCACAAATAGTGCCCATATTTAGAGCTTAGCACATTTGACTCTTCACACCAATATGTGAATGGAGGCACATTAACTACAGTATTTTGATCAGATGCAGGTTATGTCAAAATGAATACTCTGCTTTTTACCATACTACTGCAAATTGCAGTATTTATCATACATATAATTTCCGCTATTCTTTCCTTTGTCATTTTTTCTGTGACTTTGGTGCATTTCTTTATAGGATCTCTATTGTCTCCTTAGTGATTGGCCCCTAATAGATACTTGGATGGTTTTAGAACTCTGGAAAGAGCTATTATGCGCAGATTTTCCTTTCCAGTTGTTCTTTTCTGAAATTAGACTAATATTTGTAATCGCATCTGCATGTATCACAGACATTATTGACTTTTTTCATTGTCTCACTATACTATTTTCAGTCTGCTAGAATTCCCTATTGACTCCTATGGAATGGAGCTGAATAACTGTTTTAAAACATTGTTTAATGGGATTGATGGACCTTGGTCTGACCAGTATGGCATTTCTTATGTTCTTAAATAAAGCTGTTTGATGGCCAAACTGTGGCCAAGCATTTTTTGCTTCCTGTCTTTAGTTTGAGCGGACACCAGAATGGGAGCATGCTTGATTTGTTTCCCCACACCACTGAAGGAAGAAAAGTGATTCTGCATATTGAGAATGGAATAATTGACTCATGCACATTGTAATAAATAAATAGGGGGTCATTCTGTCATGCAAATAGCGGGGATGGATGTCCCATTGGGAAGTCCATCCCTGCTATTAACCCCCCATGCCCGCCCTGTCAGAAGCCTCCCCAGATGAAAGGAGTTTGTAATGGGAGGCTTAGATAGGGGCGGGAGGGGGCATTGCGGAGGTGGATTTAGGGTGGGCAATGGGCGGTCCGCGAAACCGGACATACAGGGCCGATTCTGACATCTGTCCTGTAAGTCTGGGGTCAGCAGATTGGACGGCAGACTTATTCCACCTCGGAATTCGAATGTCCCCTTGGACATTGGGGGATGGCAGGCTCGGGTAGCGCAAGGAAGGTGAGGGGTTGAAGGGAGTTCCCCACAGCCCGACCCTGGCCATGGAAGGCCAGATTGGGGGGTCAGGCTGCGGGAAAAGGAAAGAGTGGTTGGCGGCCGGGGATCACGGATCCTGAATGGAATCACAGTGCCATGGCAATGGGACCTGCATTCAGGAGCCTGACTGAGTTAGCTGGGCATGCCTCTGTACGTGCAGGCCAATCGGAATCAGGTCCCAGCCTGCAAGTACAGACCCTGGACCCAATTCTGATCCCACTGCGCACATTTAGCCCCTACGGGATCTGCATCGGGTCTACCTCTGTACATCCGATTCCAATCGGGCTTCCTCTATGGAATGACCCTTATAATGTATTACTTTAGTATGTGCAAATATAGATACACCTAGCCTACGAATTATGCATTTAAAAATAAGATGTGTTTAGTTTTTATTTGCCAAAATCAGTGAATAACTTTTGGCCAGAAATTTTCCCAACTCTCAAATTTGGGTCCATTTGAACCCAGGCTTATTAACAATTAAAGCACACAAACTCCACATATGTGTACACATGGCATCTATCAAGATGTATATTTCTGTTAGATAGTTTTGGTCTCCTGCCAACATATTCAAACTAGATAGGAATCAGTAGTCACCGGTGATAACCAGAACTACATTTATATTCATGCAGCTCTCTGTGGTACTGTGGGTGACAGTTCAAGTCTTAGACCTTTAAGAAAGCAGCCAGACTGTAGTTCCGAGCAACAAAAAGAAGCCTGGCTTACCTAGCAGGCTGACAGCTCAATTTCAAACACAAGGCAATTTTGTTCAAACCTATAAAACACCTGTCTTCCTATCAGGCCAGAACTTCAATTCCAAAAGGTTCTGCGCAATCTCTAGCAAACATACTGTACAAAGAGGCCATCAAAATTCTCCTTAGCAGATCAATAAGTATTACTTATAGTAAAGTGACCAAATATCCTGTATTATACAGGACAATCCTTTATTTTAAGGATTTATCCCTGGAATCGTATGGGACACCATTTTGTTTTTTTTAGTGCTGACTCCTGGTGACCCAGGTGCCTCTGGGTTTTCTTGGCAATGTATCACTGAAGTAGATTGCCAGGCCTTTTCTTCCAAGGCAATGGAGGGTAAAGTGAATTGCCCAAGGTCATAAGGAGTGCCAGTGGGAACTGAACATTTGACCTTCTGGGTATTAAGAAGTTGCTCTAACCACTAGGCTACTCCTCCACTCCCTTGGGGTGTTTAAATGTCCCCTATTTTAAACATGTGTCCCAGTCCTCCACATTTGTACCAGCAAACATCTCCACTCCAGCTGAAATTTTCAAAGGGAAACTATTTATATGAGACTATTTCCATCAGAGACACAGAAACAAATACACATGAATGCACTCTGTTGTACTTCAGTCACCCCACCCCCCACATCAGGTACACACATGCGCACTAGCACTTTTCAGTTAGACAGATTCTGTCTCTGATTATCTACTGGTGCTGTGCTGCTTCAGCACTCCCCTACTTCAATGCCCCATGTTCTTGCTTTTGCTACCAGTTCTTTTTCTCAGCCTGCAATAGCCTCCTCACACTTTACCCCATTCATCTTACATTTCTACCCTTTCTCAGCAACCCCACTCACCCCTACTAAGAAAACCACTTATTCCACTGACTTTCTCCCAGACCCTGTGCAGAAAATCAGCCCATCCTTCCTATGACTAGTGCAGTCTTTCCATTGGCTGGAACCTACCACTACTCTACCTTCAAACGCTCCCTTAAAACCTACTTGTTCTCCCTCGCTTTCGACCTTCCCCCTCCCTAGCCCTGACCCTCTGTCCCTCCCTCTGCCCTACCTACTCTTGTCTCTATCTCTTTCTCTACTTCAATTGTAACTTCCTTTCCATTTTCCGGCCTTGTGCCACTCTGTTTTATACTTTTTATTGTGAACCGCTCTGCCTATTAATGAAGGGCGGTCAATCAAATAAATTAATATGAATATGAATAGGAGCACTGGCGAGCTGTAGAGCTAAGCTCTAAAAAATATCCAGACAATTTAGACATCATTCTGACTAAGACAGCTACTTTACAAAGTTGTAGTATTCTAATATAATTTATATGGCTGGCAATCCTAAACTCCTGAGTCCTCAGCACATCTGACAAATCTGGTTCTGCTTCCACTCCAGGACCCAGGCAACCATCAGTCAGACAATGTCAGTGGATAGGCTGTAGCAGACACAGCCAGCCAATAGGGAGAAGGAGGAGGTGGGAGCAGTAGCTAAGATACAGAATTTTTTTTATGCTTGCCAGGTTCCAATGCTCTAACTGAAAGATGCTTTTCAATCATGAACAAAGTGTGATTTACAAAAAAAAAAAAAAAAACCTGCATGTAGAGACTCTCAAATGTCTAATGATTGTAAAGTACAATTTTGAGTTGAATTGCCCAGAATTTTTTAAAATTATCTTAGTAGAAATGTTGCTATTTTGAAGAAAATTCACTGTATAGAGAAGTACAGTTAGTAGGCATGATTGGCACATTTGTAAGTAAAGTGATAAACCTAGTCTACTGATTAAAATTTTGGTTTAAAATTAAAATTATAATTATAAATATATTTTTTATTTTCATTATCTTTGAACCCCCGGCTTGGTTGAGTGTCCCGAATTTGAACTTAGAAAAGATGATCAGGTTACTTTTAAGTAAGCAGTATAGTGGTAGTCTTGGGACTGCCTCTTTCTGTTCTGGGCTCCTCTGACTTTCCCTTACTTTCTGGTTGTACCCCACCTCCCTGGCTCTGTTAAGGTGGCCCGGTGGGCAAATATGTTCAAAGGGGGTCTAGGTTATCTCATATACTCGCTCTCTCTTTCCTCAGAAGATAAAAATGATTGGCAACTCTATTTTGTGTTCTACTATTAAATCTGGATTTCATTTCATCTGACCACTGGAAGATAAAATCAAATGATAGAAGTTTTTTCTAATAATCCACAGTTGAATTTCATCAGAAATGGAAAAGCAGCATATAACACTGTTTTGCAAAATCTTTGCAGTGGATCCAAATCAGTTAACCAAAAAGCAGGGAATCTAATGCTTTAAAACCCTATAAGAAGTTTAAAAAATATAGCTTCAAATGTTAAGGAATAATAATCCATATAATTTAAACATGGACCCAATATCTAAGTTTCGAAATGTTAGTCATAGTAATTTAAAGGACTAATTACTAATATGTGTTAAGGGAATAACACATGAATTTAGCCAAATAATGCCTCTTCAGTTAAAAAAAAACATACATTATTTGCCCTTATTGCATGTTTTGGTAGCACATGAGCTAAATAATGGAGTATGAAGCATACTCTGCTATGAGGGGACATAGCATGAGAGTGAAAGAGAATTAGACTCCGGAGTAATATGCGGAAATATTTCTTTACAGAAAGAGTGGTAGATATGTGGAATAGTCTCCCAGTGGAGGTGTTGGACATGAGGACAGTATCTGAATTCAAAAAGCATGGGACAAACACAGAGGATCTTTAAAGGTAAACAGAGGACTATTGCAGTTGATATGGAAGGGCAGACTAGATAGGCTATGTGGTCTTTTTCTGCCATCATGTTTCTATGGGGGTCATTCGGAGGCACGAATAGTGGGGATGGACGTCCCAACTGCACGTCCATCCCCGCTATTCATGCCGGCTCCTGCCCCTGTATAACTTCTCTACCGGTTGTGCAGGGAAATTATATGGGGGCTGGGAAGGGGCAGCATGGGGGTGGAGAGTGGGCAGGCAGTGGGCGGTCACCGGCCCAGGATGTAAAGGGCCGCTTCTAATGTCAGTCCTGTATGTTCCAGGGCCGGTGATGTTACAGTTTTGCTGCTCCGGAGGAGGGAGCAGAAGGGGCTGAGGGGGCCAGTGTTAATTCCCCACAGCCCAACCCTGGCCTTAGCAGGCTGGATCGGGAGTCGGGCATTGGGTAATTAACATTTTGAGCAGGCGACCGGCATCGTGGCTTTTAAATGGAGCCATGGCACCGCGGCTCCATTTAAAAGCCCTTGCTGAGTTAGCTGGGCAGTGCCTGTACATGCAGACAGGGACTGAATCGCAGTCCCGGCCTGCACGTTCAGGCTTGTTTGCGATTCTGATCCTGCGGGGCTAGACGTGCCCCGCAGGATCAGAATTGTGATCTCCTTTGTACTTCCAGGTCAGCCCGGAAGTACAAAGGAGATATATGTCGGGATCGGGTCCTATGTGTCTATATTTCTTTGTTTCTATGTTTCTAGTTAGATTTAAGACAGCCATTTGTGTGGGCATACTTTAAAATGAAATTTAACCAGCTGGTGCCAAATAGGAGACTAACCATCCAAATTTGGAAACCTTGCCCTGGGCATGCTCCAGTCTGACCCTTTCTTGTATTTTGTCCTGTTAAATTGGGCTATGTAAATATTTTCTGCAATAAAAAGAAATGTAGTTGAATGAGGGAAGAATTATGTAAACACCAATTTTTTATTGCTTTTTATTTTAGTGATCATCAGGTTCATACAATACGTTACATAACAAAAGAGTAAATACCAATTTTAACCACATAAATCTTTGGAATATTAACTGCCCAAGCATTTTTGTTAAGTAGTAATATTCGATATATACCCTAGAACTCTTTTCATTTTTACCAAACTAGGTAAATTAAATTTGATTAATGTTGAAAACACTAATAAGATACTTGTATTAATGAAAATATGAGTCTGTGTAATGATGCATTACTTGAGCGCCTTTTCAACAAAATATTATTTTAATTATGAAAATACTCCTTCAAATTAATAGTTCTTAAAATCAACAGAAAATAAGAAACTGAACTGTTGGGTTAGTAAAATTATGACTCGTCAATATTCAAAAGAACGGTAGAACCTGTTCCACTGAGGCAGTCTGGGGAGTGGTTTGTTTCCAAGATGGCGGCAGTGAAGGGTCAGCTGTAATGCCTAAGAGGAAGGGCAAACTTAAGGCTGTTCCCGCGGCGCCGTTGCCCAGCGGTGAGGGACCCATGGATCGATTCGTTCAGCTGTCGAAGGATCAAGTGTCGGGGATTCGAGCGGGCATTGTGACGCCTGTGAAGGAAGGTGATTCGGCGTCTTCGCCCTTAGACACCTCGCTCTACCCGGATGGGCGTATCCCTCCTGCTTCCCCCGCTACCGCGGTTGCCCGGATTGCGAGAGACGCAGTTGCAGAGTCCGAAGTGGTGGCTGCCGCTGTGCCGGAGCGAGTCTCGTCTTCGGAGACTTCCGCTAGTTTAGTCGGGGATTCTCAAGTTGCCGTTGCGACAATTGTTCCATCCAGCAGTGGAGACCCTGACCAAGCAGATATTCCTTCAGCGGCAGTTGGTTCTTCAATCTCCAGGCCTGTATTTCCTTTACTGGTTCGTCCAGTCTCCGTGACTCTGGACAGCATTTGGGACGCACTCTCTCATTTATCGAATGTTGTGGGGTAGCAATTGTCTGCATATTCTTTGAGGACTACTGAGTTGGAAAAGTCCATGACTGTGGTGACAACAGATATTCAAGGACTTAATGCTAAGTACGAGTTGCTGGATCAGAAGCTTGAAAAGTTTCTGATCTCACTGCCTCTTTGGTTAAGGAAAATATTGCTCTTAGAGTTAAATCAGAGGCATTGGAGAATGCGGTTCGGTCTTCGAACCTTCGACTGTTGAACTTTCCCATTATTGTTGGGGAGGCTTCCCTAGACCTAGAGGAGTTGATCACCTCCTGGAACAACAGTCTCAGCACAATCGCAATTCGCTCCTCAACTAACAAGGCCCCAAAGAAAAGACCTTCTACACCATGGTTCACACCCGACCTTAAGGCTTCCCTAACCCTTCTACGAAGGCTTGAAAAACGCTGGAGGAAATCACGCACCAGTAGTGACCAAGCAGCATACAACCAACACCTGCACACACATCGCAAAGCCATTACAGACAAGATGAAGCAACACCACACAGACACCTTGAAACGGTCATTGAATAAGCCACATGACCTGTTCAACTTAGTCAAATCTCTTACCAAAGAACCTACCCCCGAGCAACTGGCCAGCATCAACCCGCAGGACTATGCCGTCTTCATGCAATCCAAAATGTGCAAGACTGACAGGATAGTAATACCCGGCCCCCTCAGCGAACAAGAATACCTAACCTCTCTAACTTCCTTTTCCACCACTTCAAAGAAAATTATCGAAGACACCATTTCAGCCCTAAACACCACCACTGCACACACAGATCCGTGCCCAGCATATTGGATAAAAGAGTTGCGCAGTGACTTCGCCCCAATCATAGCCAACATGATAAAGCTATCCTTTAGCACTGGGTCATTCCCCTCTACTCTCAAGCAGACCTCCGTTAGACCTCTATTAAAGAACGCCAAGCTAGATCCCCAAAAGGTGGAGTCGTACAGGCCAATATCCAGCATCCCGATGCTTGCAAAAATCATTGAAAAAACAGTCTACAGGCAACTCCAAGATCATATCGACACCAATGCCCCACTGGATTCATCTCAACATGGATTTAGAGAGTCACATGGAGTTGAAACATTACTCACAACTCTCTTCAACACTGTAATCTCAGGCACTGACAACATACGACATGGCTTTGCGCTCATCTTTTTAGATATAGCAGCGGCTTTCGACTCTGTTTGCCATGAGATTCTCATATACCGGCTAAGAGAAAAGGGCATCAGCGGATCAGCACTAGAGTGGTGCAGATCTTACCTGTCAGGAAGATGGCAACATGTTCGATCAGACGGGGCTACATCCGAACCATTTCCTCAAACTCAAGGAGTGCCTCAAGGATCCTCCCTATCATCCTTGATGTTCAACATATACATTCAACCCATCTGCAACATCATCAGATCGTTCAACGTGAGTTGTATGCTATACGCCGACGACGTACTGTTGTACTTGCCGATTTCACCTGACTGCCCAAACCTTACCCCTCTGATTGCATGCTTCAACACCATATCCGATTGGCTGCTATCACAAAATTTAAGAATTCAACACAAGAAAACTGAGGTGCTTTTCATCTCGAGAAACCCTAATTTCACACCACCCAGTTGTTTGAAGGTACACAATGCCGAGCTACAAGTGAAATCAACTATACGTTACCTTGGGGTGACGTTGGACCAACATCTTGACATGAAGCAACACATAGCGAACACTGTCAGAGCGGTCTACTTTAAAATTCGATCCCTCAGACACTTATGCCCGTTACTCGAACCAGATGATTTCCGCACCATTTACCAAGCCCTCATCATTCCTCATTTCGATTTTGCAAATGCCATCCTTTAAGGACTTCCCCGAGCAACCTTAAACCCCTTGCAACTGGCCATGAACAGTGCAGCACGGATACTATTCGGAGCCTCAAGGAGAGAACACATCACACCTCTCCTGAAACAGCTGCATTGGCTCCCCATTCAAGCCAGGATCAGTTTTAAGACCTTGCTGATGACGTTCAAAGCTATCAAGGGGCTATCATCCCCCTCTCTCTCTGACGTCATACAACCGCCCGCCCCCTGCAGACTAAGAAGAACTGCAGAGACCAATATGTTATCTATACCGAAGGAAACAACAAACTGCACCAAAACAACATCCAACCGAGCCTTCAGTATTTGCGCCCCAAGTCTATGGAACACCCTACCACCACACATCAGAGCAATCCCCAACCTGAGCCAGTTCAGGAAGGCCCTGAAACATTTCCTCTTTATCAAATACCTCACTTACAGCCCTGAACCCCAGCCACTCTCATATAGTTCGTCCCCAAAAATGTAAAACACCAAACAGGAGCCTTTTCCATTGAACTTCTTATGTATATAGTTCACCTTTGTTCTCCAAGTTCCTTTATATAGTTGATACTTGTTCTCCGAATCCCATTCCCTGTTCAATGTAATGACCAGACATATGCATTTTGTCGGATGTTTTTTGTTACATGTAAACCGCGCTGATTGCAAATAGTGCGGTATATAAGAATTGTAAAATAAATAAATAAATAAATAAAATAAATTTAAGAAATATTTGTGTGAGGTACTTTTAGTACCAGTTGATTTGTTACCCCCAGTTTCTAAAATATATTATCTCCCTTCGGGGAAGAATGTTGGGAAAGTAAAAGTGGGCCCTTTGGAGTTGGATTCACTTAATGTTTCTGAGTTGCTTAGTACTCCTAAAGAGGAGGATGTGCCTGTTTCCACCTTACTTGTTACCTTAGCATTATCATCGGATCGGGAATGGCTCTTGAAATTGTTTTATAAAAAGAGAGTAAATTTATTTTATGGGAAAAAAGTTTATATCTTCCCAGATGTGTCCAGGGACACTCAGAAGCGGCGGAGGGCGTTTCTCTTATTAAGGCCTGGTGTCCTTCGTATTGGTGCCACTTTCACGTTACGGTTTCCCTGTAAATGCTTGATTGTTCATAATTCCCATAAATATGTTTTTCTTTCACCTGAGGATCTATCTGCCTTTATTAGTAATCAGTTGCCTTTGTGTTCTTCTTCTTCTTGACCAGGGCATGTATACCCCTTTGTTTATTGAGATCCTTCGAGCACTGCCTCTATCTGTTTTTCCTTTGTTATACTGATGGGGCTTGTCCCCGTATATTTTGTTGCTACTTCTCTTTCCCCCTTTAGAGGGCTAATGTATAATTCTTGCTTGAAATTTTGGGAAAATTGTATTTCTTGTATTTAAGTTTGCAAGTGTTATTGTTTTCTGGGTTCAAGCTTTTCTTGATCTTTTTTGTAATATGCTTATCAAAAATAAAATAAAAAAAAAAAAAAAAAATATTCAAAAGAACTTATCTGTTTAGGGTCCGCTGCTAAATTTATAAGTCCCCTATCCATAGATATTCAGCAGCACTGTCTGGATTGTACTGTTGAAAATCCCTTTCACTACTGTAGCACTATGGGGGTAATTTTTTCAGGTCATTTTTGAGTGTATGTGGCATTAAAGACTATGGGGAAGCTATTTTTCAATGCAGCAGTCAGATTTAGTAAAAGGGTCCCTAGAATACAGTGATTTAGGTGTGTTGATGGCACATAACTTTAAGAGGCATCTTTCTTATAAAATGACCTTTTTTGTGTCTATGAACAAACGTTTAGGGGGTCATTTTAGGAGCCCTCGTTAGAGCTTTAGATCTCTGAAAACGGGTATAGAGATGTCCAAATTGTAGAGTAGTCTCCAGAGCCATTTTAGAAGCCAGCTCTGGGGTCGTCCAAGTTTGAATGGGGGATGTGGCGGATGCATGACCAGGGTGTTCCCAGGAACCCAAACGTCCCCACCTGATCTCAGAAATGTCATGAATGTTCAGCATCTTGTCCAAGTTTAGACCTGCTCCAAGCATGAACAGGCACCTGAAAAGTGCATATTTTGGCTGAAAAACATCCAGAAGGTGTAGAGAAGAAAGCACTCCATTATCCCGAGTACTCAGCACAATGTCAACAATAGCAGCAGTGGATTTGAACCATGGCTGCCCTGTGCCTAGCCCACTACTCGAACCATTGGGCTATCCTAGACATCCAGATTCTGAAATATGGTTTATTTATTTATTTAAAATACTTTTATACCGCAGCACTCCCAATTACTCAATGGATCAACACAGTATACAAGTTAAAAAGTTTGTTAATCAAGTACAATAAAATAATTAAATCAGAAAACAGCCAAGTTTTAAAGTTGTTTTCTAAACACTGAGGCCTATTCACTTTCCTTCAGACCTTTCGGTAGCCTGGACCAAAACTCGGCTGCTTTATATGGAATAGTGTAACCAAATCTCTTCTTACTTGTAGTCCTGCCTGAATGTGTATCCGATTCTGCACCCGTGGGAGCTAGACGTTCCTGTGGGTGCAGAATTGGGCCACGATTCTGCTGCGCTGAATGTCCATCAACCTCCTGGATAGCCCTCCCTATGTTCCTGCTGGAGCCCTAGTGATGTGGTGTCTCATCGCCCTGGTACAGGAGCACTGAAAGACCCTACACCATCCCACTCTTTTTTCCCCATTGCCTGACCTCATCTGGGCAGCCAGGGCCAGTACTGGGCAGCAGGGACTTACCTCTGGCTGCCCTGGGACTTCTGCAGGCCCACGGACGCCACTCCCCGCTACACATGGGACTTGTATCACCTCCGAAGTGGAATAAGTACCACATCCATCCTGTCAGCACCGGACATACAGGGCCATGACTTGAATAGATCTTGTATGTCCGGCCCTATACATCCGCATTGTGCAGCCTACTCCACTCCACCCACTCTCTGCACTGTCTCCACGCCCATCCGGAGCTCACTGTACAAAGGCCTTGTGCGTGCAGGCAGCTAGATGTGCAAAATTGGGTCCCTGCGAATAGCAGGGGTTGTACATCCAAAATGGACATACACCCCTGCCATTCGCAGTTCAGAATGACCCTGATAGTATCCTGCAAGTATCTAGACTTAGTAGTTAAGTATGGCAACAACATAGCAGAGAAAGGAACTGGGGAAGTCTATGTAGATGCTTCCACAGACATCCATATTGGGGACGTCTATGTTTGTGAAATTGCGTCTGCAACTGGCATGCATCTTTTCCATACAGCATTGGACCTACCGCCAACTTGAGTTTTTCCTCTCCACTCTCCATCCTTCCATTCCATCTCCTCTGTCTTCCTCTTCCTTTGCTCCCTTCCCCCCCCCCATCTTAGAGTGAATGACGTTGCTTTCCTGTCTATATTGGCATTCCCTTTCTGATTTCTGTTTTTCGTTTTTATTGTTTTTATTAACTTTGTATACCGCCTTGCTGCTATTTGTGAAAGGTGGTTAAGCAAATTTTTAAATGAACATAAACATGCCTGCTTTTTTTCAGATGTTCTGGTTTAGACATCCCAGATTTCACTAGTATGTCTCTTCCAGAATTCCCCTCTTAGGGGGTCATTCCAGAACTTGAATAAGTGTTGTACGTGTGCTAGGGACATTTATATGCTGAAAACATCTACGCACATATTCATGCACATTTATCTTGCTTGCATGGGGATGTCAGAACATTTCCATGAGGGGTGGAGCGGAGGGGTGGTTTGCCACGGAGATGTGTATAAGTTATTCAGGAAAAGCCCGTGTACATTTTCCAACTTTCCCACAGATGTACCTGTTATTCCTGCCGGAGACGTGAAATAAGGTCAGTACTTTGAAAATTTTCTGCTGTGTTCTTTATTTATGTGGCTGTGTTTATATACCGCTTTGCACAAAGGACAAAACGGTTTACAGAGAACTGAAATTATACAAGCAAATGTTTACATTGAAACAGGCAACTTTGTACATTGAACAAGGGGTGGGGAGTTTGGGATGGTTAACTATGTACAGGTTGCTGAGTCAACTACATATTCTTGTAGCACTTAGTGTTCATTTGTGGAAGGTGCAAAATGGAGAGTCTTAAGAAGTTTGTGGAAGATTAGGTGGTCTGTGGTGTTTCTTAAGTTGGCAGGGAGGGAGTTCCAGAAAGATGGTACATAGAACTTGAAAGCTCTGGCACGAGCCTGTTGGGAGCTTTTTGTCATAGCTTGGGGGATAGACATAGTGTTCATGGTGGAAGCTCTCCGTGATGTGTTTGATTGCTGTGGTGTGATGAGGGAGCAAAGGTGGGTGGATGCCTGGAGGTTTAAGGCTTTATGAGTCATTAGCAGGATTTTGTAGAGTGTCCTGTTTTGCAGAGGGGGGGGGGGGCAGTGGAAGTGTCTCAGGATGGGGGTGATGTGTTTGTACTTTGTTGTTTGTGTGAATGTCCTTTCAGCCGAATAGAAAGCTGTTTGGAGAGGTTGGAGCATTGATTTTGGGAGTCCTTGATATATTGAGTTGCAGTAGTTAGCATGGAGTAGTTGTGAGGGCTTATAGGGCTGACCAGAAGTCTGATGGGGCAAGGAGAGGGCGGAGGAGTTGTAGGGTACGTGTTTTGTAGTAAATTGCTCTTGCTGTATTTGCTATTTGAATCTTCAGTGTGAGGTGGTTATCAAGAGTGATTTCCAGGTACTTTACTTCTGTTTTGATTTGAATTGAGAATGATGGGGTGGGGAGTGAAGGAAGCATTCCTGGTGATGAGTACAGCTTCCTTTTTCTTCAGGTTTATGGACAGATGATTTTCAGATAACCATTGTGAGAAGTCTGAAAAGCATTGCTGGAGTTCGTGGAATGATGGATTGTTGAGGTTCAGTAGTGTGTAGAGCATGATGACATCTGCGTAAATGTGGTAGTTGATGTTGTGTGCTTGGATGATGTTGCAAAGGGAGACGTTACAAGTGAGAATGTGTGTGTGGTGTGGTTTGAGGGTAGCATGGGTGGATCTTATGTGCTGATCTGCAATTTAGGAGGGAGATAAATGTTTGGCCAGTACCTGGACCTTATGGATGAGCGCAGTGACACCAGGGGCCACTGTGATAAGGCAGCCATACAGCCAGGCACTGGGAGACCTGATAGCTGTTGTGCCAATATTCCCCTGATTGTGCCAGACAGCCTACATCCTTATCAAGTTCAGGATTTATGAAAGCTGTGAGAGTAGTGATATATCTGGAGGCTGGCTACTTGGAATGATGGCACAGGGATCCTCCCTCCCATGCCCATACAAGCCTGACCAGGGGAGCAGTGCCACAAAGCAGAATGTGGGAAGGCAGGCATGGTTGCTCCACAGATAACAGATGTATACAATCAACATAAGCCAAGACAGAGTGGACATTGTATGGGACAAGTGTAACACATGTAGAGAGCTGCTGTGAGAAATGCTAGTACCCAGATATATGGGAAACAGACGCCATAGTCAGACAGCCATAGGCATTAGAAAAGCATAATTATATTGCTCAGCAATACAATGCATCCTTTGGGAATTGCAGTTAGTTTAGGTTTTTGTGAGGTTGGCAAAGGTCCACACTTAGCTTTTTAAAGAGTGTTTTTAGAGAGGACCAATGCAAAAATAACTGAGGAGTTGTTATACTGTCATGTATGTTTTCATGCAAATTTTGTCTTGACAAGCATGTAAATATCTACTTGATCTTATTATATGTTAGAGTGGACCGAGATTAGTTTGCAGTGTTTTGGGCATGAAACAGACTAATATATATAATCTAGTTTGCATCAGCATTTATATATTATCACTATTTACGTCTAGTTTCCATCAGTACAACACTATCCGTGAGAAGAGCAGCTTAGGAGATGCATTTTTTAAACGAGGAGGCGTGGCCATTAGAGGCATCAACGGGTATATCACAGAGACAGGCAGAATTGCAAACATGCAACTTTCCAGAATACAGTGTGCACGGGGACATCCAAAATGATTGCAACGTTTACCCAAGTCCCATAATATTAGCGGGGACAGGCTTCTCCTCTTCACTCTATAGCCTGTTCCTGCACCCATGCGCGTGCCTCATGTTGGATACATGCACGGGCCAGCTGAACAGCATGTTGGGCGTGCCACGCCGGACATTTTCTACATGCTTATTCCATAAATATGGGCGCATCTATACCCATGGATGTGGAATTGGCATGGAATCATGCTCATTTTCGATTTAAATGTGTCGTGGATTTTGTGAAATCTGCCTCCACATAAACAGAGTCATCTTGTCTTGTGCAAGGACATCCATAGTTCATGAATAATAGTTAATGACAAAATGACTGTGTTAGTGCTTTGCTCTATTAGGGGAAAAAGAATGATTTATTTTGATACATGCAAATATTAACTCAATTAATTTAGATTAATTTTCTTCTTTCCTGGTTCATACTAATAACCCAAGAAAGAAAAATGTCCTTTTCTTGCAGTTCATCACAGCTGTAGAAACTATATCTTAAAAGCCACATTTGGACTCTTACATATTAAAAATTCAGAGTTCTTTCTTTTCTTCTCTCTAGTGTACCAAAACCAATTTAAAAATCATTCAGAGGACATAAAGATTATTTTCATTTGATAAGCAAGAATGTTAAAAATGGAACCATATTCTCTATCTCTAGAGGAAAGAACATTAAACATAGCTTTTTAACCCCAGAAAACAAATCCCTTGCATTGAAAGCTTGAAATTAAAGGTCCACACTAATAATACATTTTATTTTATTCTTGTTACCACTAATCCATTTGAAAATAAATCATGCCCAACTGCTGTTTAAGAGATTAAGGGCCCTATTAACTTGCCATGAGCCCCTTTTACTAAAGCCCACATCAACTGGGAGCTGGAAATCGAATGTGGGGGAATGCCAGCGACTGCGTGGTAAAGCGCATGATAACTAGCCATCACGCGATGGGGTGGGGAATTGCAGAGTGTGCTGTGGAGAGCACATAGCCGCTAGCACGAGAGCAATTGCCATGCGCTCAGAGGGAATATGGCATTTAGAGAGAATGCACTTAACGACACCTCCAAGTGCACGTTAAGGTACCCTATTCTATACTAACTGCTGGTCACACACCCCGACAGATAATGCAGAGCTTTGCACTTAACGTGTGTTTCTATCCCATGCTAAGAGCAAAACCTTAGCAGACTTTAGAAAAAGGGGCCCCATGTTACAGCAGCTGCTGACATGGATAGTTGATGTGAAGATGAACAGCAGCATATATTCATCCCCACTTTAATTTGAAAATAGTGGGAGATGGGTAGAGAATGGGTCTTATGGCTAACCCATAAGCAGTAACTGTGCATCGACTGTTAACGTGACAGATAATACAGCGCAGTTAATGCCCCCTGAAGAGGTGTAGCTAACCGAATCACATTTGCCATTCAATTAATGTAAAAAAAACCAAAAACATTTGTCTGCGTTAACTGAATGCCAAAATACCGGAAACACCCCTCTGTTGATTTTGGCCATTAACTTGGGGCAACTGCAAACGCTTACCGCACTTTGTAAACAGTGCCCAAAGTTGATGCATGTTTTTTTGTATATCGATTTATTCCCAGGATACAACCTAATGACTAGGCACACAGAAATAATTTTTGAAAAACCTGTCACCCTACATAGAGAAAAATCTGTAGGTGTGTGCAGGCGTCTATGTTTACGCTGCACAGTTCTAATTCATATTGAATACTTTGTAGGTTTTGAAGCTTTTAACCAATATTTAAATTAACCAAAAGATGTTCACAGGCTTTAAAGTCCACAAATGAAGAGGGGGTGGGCATTAGCATGAGCTTGCGTATGTGTGAATTCACACGCTTCCCTCATTCTCCTTGCATCTTTGAAATAATTGATTGATGACTCATATTCTTGCTGACCAAAGACTAGAGCAAGAGAGCCTTCTTAAACATAGACAGAGCCTTTCACAGATATTCGTATGCACGCCTAGAGCAAAATGCCACTCATCCTCTAATTTCTTTCCTTGGGCCAAAATGAAATAGCTTAAGTGTGCCCCTGCATCCCACTTTGCTAGAAATGCAGACCTGAGCTCTTAGGAGTCTATTTACCAATGTGATAATGCACTAATGTGCATTGTTACAAAATAGGCCCCACTGAGATTAACGCATTAACATTTCATCGTGTTTTGATGGATAGACCCCATCGTCCTTTGATTCACAGCCCACTGCTGCAGTCAAGCCAAAGGGCTGATTTTTATTTTTGTATACCAATGCAATTTGCATTTAGTAGTAAACATGTGACCCTTTTAGAAATACAGAGTTAAATGAAGGAAAATAAACTGAAACATGGTTATGCTGTTTCAGCAGAACAGGATCCCATTCACTCCGGAAACGTAGAACTGAACCAGAAAGTGAAGTCTTCTTTATTGTTTAATGCACTAGATTAAAGGAAAACACAATCACTGGACTCCTTGACATTATTTCAGCCCTGAATACGAGCTTCTTAGTTTTTCTTCTGATCATCACTGACAGCTACTATGCATCTGAAATGGATATGCCTCCAGTCAAGAGAAAGTGGAACAAAGTCTGGAAGGTGTGCAGAATGAGCTACACTATTCCCCCCCCCCCCCCCTGTATTTTACGCTGTATCAATGAACGCTTATAGGGAATGAGGACTCCCGTTTTCACTTTGCTATGCCGCTGAATGTCCCCTTATGCTAGCTTGCCTGGAGAATGACAGACAGCCACACATGTATGCATAAAGAGAAGCTAGAAAAGAATAGTGCCAAGCATACAGTACTTAGCAAGGAATGAGAAGGTCTTGCTCCATTACCTAGGCTATTTATTTGACTAATCACTCTATAATCTCCTATAATGCCCTCTCCAGAGGGTCTTCTCATTTCATTATATATCATATGATGGATTGCATCCCTATGTATTAGGCAAGTGTGTGCCAAATATTTTCATGCTCATATTTGTTCGCCAGAATATATCCATTTGGTTGGTCTTCGGAGGTCAAAGCATTCATCCCATTCGTCCTCATTACGGGGGAAGATATTTTACCATGCAACAGTAAGGCTTGCCATTTATTTCAATTAAATCTGCTTGAGACTTGATACCAGGCACCTGTGACAGCACTAGAAGCCATCAGGAGTGTCACAAACTCCCAGGGACCAGAAGAAAGGCAAAGAGTATATACAGTGACAGAATGAGTACTAGAAACTACCATCAGAAGGGCAAAGTGTCAGAGGGTAAAGCAGCATGACAAAGCACACCAAGGCACTTTGAAAGGAATAAAATGGCAAGGAGACCAGTTCAAGGCCGTAAATTATACCAGAACCACCAGTATGGCACCAGATCGGTGAAAAGGCCTTAAACATGCACTCAAATTGGCTGAAAGGCCTTAAATTATGCCGAGAGTCCAGCACAGCACCATGATTGCCTGTAAGGACTGAAACATTCCAGGAGGATCAGCACAGTGGGCATGCACTTCAGGAATGTCCATATTTGTAAAATGGCCTACTCTACTGCACACACCAAGCCTGCTATTTGCATGGGACCACTGTTCCCTCTAAGCTGTGCGCGTGTGCGCGCGCACACACCTCGCCGAGTGAGCGCACATACTTTACAACAGAGCGCACAAAAATTACGGTTCTGATTCTGATAGAAAACAACACAGACATTCTTAAAATTGAAAAGTTGTTGTGTATTTATGGTTTTCACAAGTTCTACAATATTTTTTAGTGCAATCAATGTGGTGTACATACTGTAGTCTGACGTGTAGTCAAATTTTAAAATATATAACTCCGAGTGTCGTTATGTGGCACACAAAAATTTAACCTTCCTTCAAAAGCTGCACAGCTGATATTTTATGCGCACACAGCCTACAGAAAATTAGAGGGAACATTGCATGGGACCCATTTTCAGAATGTTCATTTTTCAGGGTGGAAAGAGAGCAATTTTACAAAGCATGGCTGCTATGGATGTCCCAAAGTTTTCCTAGACGTTCCTTCTAAAATGCCACTTTATGAGGGTCATTTTAAAAGACCTAGTCGCAATTTGGATGTCTGCAAACAGGTATGCAGACATCCAAATTAAAGAGTCGTCTTTGGAACCATTTTAGCAATTGGATCTATGGATGTTTCCAGCGCAAAGCTATCCAAGTCTGAATGGGAGCATGCCGGAGGCATGGCCAGGAGCCTGGACGTCCCTGCCTGATCTCAAAAATGCCCTGGACATCTCAAATTGTGTCTAAAGCTACTTCTACTCCAGGCATGAGCAGGCATCTGAAAAGTGCTTGTTTTGTCAGGCAAATGTCTGGAAGGTATGCAGAAGGAGCTACACTAATATTCCCTGTATTTTACACTATATCAATGAACATTGATGGGGAATGAGGACTCATTTTTTCACTTCGCTATGCCACTGAAAATTCCCTAATGCTAGTTTGCCTGGGATGGACATTCCCGACCCAGGCATTCCTAATGGGGGACGTCTATGTGGTTGTCCACATGCACATCCAGGTCAGAGACATCTATGTTCCTGAAATCAGCCAGAGTCTTAGATGACCTTGGCATTGTTCTGTACATTCTGTGCTGGACATCACTTCTAAAATCCCCCTCTATATGTTCACTGGACACACTGGTCGGAAGGCAGGACATTAAATGCTACCAACCTGTGACTGGTATGCCAAGACATCTGTGTGCATGGCCTTGATGGTTGAAATCTGTGCAGAGATCTGACTTGCAGTAGGCTAATCTATCCAGATTAGCATTGTGGCTAGGATTATGGTCAAGAAAGATTTTCCTTTGCTGGGGCTCATGGTCCACTGGCATGGAAGGCTGGGGGAGATGGTAGATGGACATGGGTGCTCATGGTACCAGTACTGCTTGCTAGAATGCCTACTTTTTTCCCTGTTGCATCACCAACACCAACACCCCCCTCCGCCCCCCGCCGAGTCTCTGGCATTCTCTTTCCTCCTTCCAGTAAGTCAGTGTGTTGCGTTGCAGAGTGATAATTCCTATTACCCCTTGAGTCACAGAGACCAGATAGCACAGAAATCATCCTTCTTCATAAGGGGTTGTAACCCCTTTTCTACTTTACCATGCCAGAAATCTACCATCACTAAAACCTCTTCTGTGAATCTTGCTATGAGTGGTTCAAGGCGTTACCATGGTCCATCCCCCCTTTGGTCTGCTGCCTCAAACCTTCCAAGCACAGCTCCTTTCTGCCTGATATTTCGGAATATCAGTGCTGAGAAAAGTAAATGAGCCCGTCATGTAGCCTTGCTCTCAAGTTTAAGTTTAATTACATTTGATATACCGCTCAGGCCGAAGCATCAGAGCGGTTTACAATATTATATAAATGTTACAGGAAATATGAAAAGAACGCCATTTATAAGATAGGAAGGAATAAGAAATAAAGTGATAGTTAAAGGAATAGAAGAGACAAAAGGGAAGGCTCTGTATAGCATCCGGAGAGCTAGATATCATACCACCAGGTGTTTAAGCGCATAACATGCCTGTCCATATACTTTTCTCGTCACGGATTCACGCCAGGCACAGGCACGCTGCCGGAATGGCTGCTTTTAAACTGTTGCTGCCTGGATGTAATTGGCTCCCATTTACAGCCTCCAATGCCGGCTTCACCCCTCCCCCGCTCCGATCGCCGCGACAAGCAGAACCAATATAGCAGCAAGTGCGCTGGAAGTCAATGTCAGTCCCGCCCCTTGGACATGCACTTCCCTACCTGACCACGTTTGTCTCATCATCTGTTACAAGAAAACCTGGAAGCACGTTGCTCGGTTTGTGCCCTATATGCCAACCCTGTAACATTCATAGGTAGTCAGTGATTCAGCTGTTTGGGGAGGCTAAAATGGGATAGAGCCAGTGGTGGGATTCAGCCGATTCATGCAAATTGGTTCCTAGCGTTTCCCGCATTCGCTGAACTGGTCCCAATGGCCATTTCACTCCTGCATCTGCACTGGCGGGATTCAAAACACCCGACAGTATTTTAATGGCATCAGGGGGATCGCGGCATCAAGAGCTTTATAGCGGCATTTGGAGAAGCCCCCAATGCCATCAAAATACTATCAGATGTCCTGAAACCCACCAATGCAGAGGCGGCAGTGACGTGGCCTAATGCGAATGCGGGAAACACTAGGAACCAGTTCCCACCAGCGACCGAACCGGTTTCTAGGAGGTTTTGAATCCCACCACTGGATAGAGCTGTGGCAGGGCTAAAGTGGGGAAGGGCAGGACTTACAATCCTTAGAGTGGGATGCAACACTTACGCAAGCAGCAACAGGATAGTGGGGGAACGTTTGAACACTGTGCAGTCTGGTGCAAGTGTACCGTATATTCTGCCTCCCACCTAATACTCCTGTACCAAACAATTCAAATAATGCACCAAGATAATCTCATATTGAATAGAACAGTAATTGTAGTATTCTGGAAATACATAAAGGTACTTTAGCATTTGGCTCCCAGTGAGCACTAGTCTCCTAGTCCAGCAGTGGGTTCAGCAGCACTGTTACACAAATCCTGGGGCTACTGGCAACCATAAAATGATTTGTATCAGTTTTTTGGTAGGTTGACAAATGGTCACTAGGCTTCATATTTGCTGGTCTTTAGTTTATTATAGGGCTACTAAACATATTGGGCATATGTGCTATCTGTACTACTGTAGCTTTACCAATGCTTATTAGCATAAACCATCTCCAGTACCAGGTATATTGTGAACAAAATCTTACAAAAGCCACCCAGAACCTATAGAGCAGTTCTGCTATACCACAACATCCAGGGCCGACCTGTCCACTAGGCGGTTGCCTCAGGCAGCAGACCCTGGTGGGCAGTGTCCTAGACAGTCCCAATGCGCTGCTCCCACTGCACTGTGTGCCATCGCGCACCAACCCTGACATCCAGTCTCACTCCTGGGGTTGATGGGCAGCACGGCAATCAACTCTGAAGTCAATGCAGGCTTTAAAGCGCACATGTGAGCGCACTTACGTCCTACTGCTCCTGCCCCCTCCAACAGGAAGCGTTGGAGGGGGAGGAGCTGCAGGCAATGAGTGCGCGCATGCATTTTAAGGCCTGCTGCGGCTTCAAAGAGATGATTGCCGTGCCACCCATCAACCCTAGGTGAAAAGCTGAATGTCCAGGGCAGCAGGGCAACAGGGTAGGGGGAGCACATTGGGCCTGCCTAGGGCAGCAAGAACCCTCGGGCCGCCCCTGACAACAGCATTAACGTCCAAGAGTCACACAAAAAGGACCTACCTAGGAAAAGCAGCACCACAGTAGGCACTAGAACATCAATATACCTATTGGGCAAACAAAGCTAGTCAAATATTTAATACTAACAGAATATTTGGCCTGCTTCACGCATGCAGAACCTTACCAAGTATAGACTATGTAACCAAAACTAAAAGTACAAATAAATCTGAAACTTCACAAGACAGACCCTGCATGCAATGCAGAGCAAAACCGGAGAAACGTGTGTAAGCTCTGAGAGCAGGGACCATCTTTCACATGTGCTTGTGCAGCACCGTATACGCCTTGTAGCGCTATACAAATGATCAGTAATAGTAACAGTAGTAGTTTCTTGGATCTGCTTTTCTCTTCATTCTTTTCTCCACGGTCTCCTGTTCACATGTCTTCTTCACTTCCTCCCCTACATCCATCTCTGACATTGATCTTTTCCTTTCAGCTTTCTTCCATGTTTTTAATCTGTCCACCCTCTGCCTCTCTATCCACTCAGATGTAATTCTTTCTTAATAACCATTCTTTAATTGCCTCTTTTTACTGCATCTACCTGTAGCATTGCATCTCCCCCTCCCCCTTTCCATCCAGCCTCTCTCTCTCTCACCCCAAACTCCATCCAGTGCGACTCCTCCCTCCTCCCTCTGTGTCCAGCATCTCTTCTTTGTCCTCCTACCCCTTCTATGTTTTTTTATTTCTCCTCTATCTTCTTACTCAACCCCAGCATCTCCCCTCTTTCTCCTTACCCTCTCACATCCAGCATGTCCCTAGCTTTCTTACTCCCTCCTGTCACTGGCCAGCATTTCATTTCTCTTTCTGCTCCACCTGTATCAAGCGTCTTCCCTGTCACTCTATTAAGCACCCATGTCAGCAACTCCCCATCACCTTATTCACCCTCCCATGTCTAGCAACTGCCCTCTCACCCTATGCACTCCTCCATGTCCAGCATCCCCCTTTGAGTCCCTAGCCTTTCTTTCCCCTCCCCCAATCCAGCATCTCCTATGTCTTCTCTCTCTTCTTTCCCTCTCCCATTTCACCTCTGTCACTACTGCTAATTACCCTCCATCCCACTTATGCAGCTGCTACTTACTGGACTAGTGGCTAAGCATAGTCAATTGGAATTAGCTACTCAGATGGACGAAATTTCACCAAAGTGATCTAGCTAGGATCCTGCTGAAAGTCAGCCCCATTGATCCTAGGGAAACTGTATACAGCTTTTAAAGAATAGATTTTTAGACTAATGTAATAATCATGTAACAATATATCTGCATATGAATTTGGAGAACATACAGGTTCCCAATTAAGCAACTTAACTGTAATCATGTTCTGAGGAGGAATTTCAGTAGAGTGTGGGCAGAGTCATGTTTTATGCACAGCTAACATTATGTTGTTCCCGTGCAGGTGTAAATGCTTGTAGCCTAAATCTATCTGCAATTTCTGCCAGTTTAACCCTAGTATGTTCTAAAGACACATAGGTGCCATTGTTTCTGTACAAAATAGGCCTAAAATAAGCACCATTTTGCCCTTTCAATCTAGGTGACCAGCAGGGCTGGATCAGTCATTAGGCAGACAAGTGTCCATCTAGGAGAGCACATTTTGGGGGTTGCAGTGGTGTGAAAGTGGCGAGCGAGACAGAGAAGCATGGTGAAGATTGGCACACTGCCTCCACAAGACTTAACTCTTCCCTACCTGAAAGCGGCACCATGCAACCATGAACCTTTGAACACCTGCGCGTGCGCTCTTTCGGCCTGCTATGTCTGTCTCCTCTAATATTCCGTATCAGAGAAGACTGGACATATAAAACATATGCGCATGTCCATGGGTGTTTAAAGGCACACCACAAGTTGTGCTGTTTTTAGGTGAAGGTAGTGGCAGTCACATTGAAAGCAGCAGTGGCGGAAGCTAAAAGGGAAAATGCTAGATACCTCAGTAGGGGGTGGCGGATGAGAAAAGGAGATGCTTGACATTTTGGGGAGGAGGGAAAGGAAGTGGAGGTAGATGCTGGACACCTAGGGAAGGAAGAGAAGGGAAGGGAAGGGGTAGATACTGGACACCTTAGATGTAACATAGAAACATAGAAACATGATGACAGAAAAAGACCACATGGCCTATCTAGTCTGTCCTTCCATATCAACAACTACAACAGTCCACTTTTTACCTTTAGAGATCCTCTGGAAGGGGACACTGGACTCCTAGGATTAAAGAGAAGGAGATAGATGCTGGTCACCTTGGGAGGGAGGGAGAAATATGCTGGATACATGGGGGGGGGAGGTGAGGGAGAGTGATGCTAGACACCTTTTAGGTGTGGGGAGTAGGGTAGGGGAGAATCTGGACTGTGCAGGGTGGAGAGATGTACAGGTGCCTAGTCATCAGATACCCTTGGACTGGCCCTCACAACTTGTTATAAAAGAACCGATGAAAGGATTGTCTTCTTTCCAGAAAATCATCTTTTTTAATATTTTGATTTCCAAATATAATCAAATAACACTTGAAAAAAAGGCTACAGCAAGGGGTCAATTCTCAAAAGCCTTTTCTGGATAAGCATGAAAGTTATCCGGAGAAGAGCAGTGAGCGAGAGAGATTCAGAGGTAATATCTAGATGGGGCCATTGAATGTCCCCACAGACCACCTCGGCACTATCCGGGGAGCATCGGGATGGCCCATGGGTGGAGCGAAGGCAGTGCCAGCCACTATCTGCATAATAGCTCATTACAATGCTGCAGTGCTGCATATTTACCGTAGAGAGTGCAACCATGACATTTGGATCAACACATTGAAAGCAGGTACACTAGAGTGTTTAAGACATGCAGTCATATTGCCAGTTGGATTTGAGTAACATACTCAAAAATTAAGGGGTATGTTTACTAAGCAGCGGTAGCGGCTTCCATGCGATATCGGAGCCGCGGCCCCATGGACCACAGCTCCGATATCACACGGAAGCCGCTACCGCTGCTTAGTACACATACCCCTAAGTGTCTTATGAATTAGAATATAATCCCGCAGTGCTTTGAAATATAAAAAGTGTTCAACATAGTAACATAGTAAATGACGGCAGATAAAGACCAGTATGGTCCATCTAGTCTGCCCAGTAAGATGTAACATTTTCCGCTTTGCGATAACTGGGCAGCAGCTGCCAGTTTTTGCCAGGGGCCACGCCCAGCAGGCCCCAATGCTAGCTGGCTAATAGTGGGATGCACAGTGGCGCTAGCAGCAGATACTCTGTAGCGCTAACCGTGTTAGTGCCGCTGAATATCCCAGCCAGCACGATTCATACGGCCAGCGGGTCTGCTGTGTTCATCGCTTTGAATATCCCCCTTCATTTTTAGTATGAAATTGGATTTTGAGGAAGTAGCGAAGAGAGCATAAGCTTTGTAAATCACACCTTTTTTGATTAGACCAGCAGTAGCGAATCGAGCAACAGTTTTGGAACAAGCAGAAGTAATTCCCCTGATATAATCTTCTTGTATGCAAAACTCGAGTGGCGGAAGGAAGACTCGTTGTGGGCTGAGGTAATCAGATAAGTGACATTGGACTACTTATAAGTGCATTGAAAATTCCTAAAATAAAATTAGTGCACGACTCAACATTTAAGCTTGGAGCCTAGGATTAAAATAGGGGGAACAGAAGAGAAAGTGAGGCAGCTTAAATATGGTGCTATTTTCTCCCCTATGAGATCCCTACAAAATTCATTTTTGTACTGATTTGTTCAAAATAGTGGTGTGGCGTCCTTGCATGTTTTATTTGCATTGATAGTATTACACTCCTAGAAAGGTGATTTTGATGAAGTGGTTATCCTCAAAATAGCTGTATTACAGGAAATACAAGCTCAGGCATGCTACGAGGGAAGTAAGTCCTGATGTGCTTGCAAACTGCAATATCCATAGGGACTGACAGGCTGTATCAGAGGACTCCCAGGATGGAACCCTTCCCCCTTGGTCCACCCAGGGCATTCCTTGGCTCCACAATAGACCTAGCAAGGTTAAAGGAATTGTTGTTTTTTTGTTTTGTTTTTTTAGCAGAAAGATACTATCTTCTCAGTAACCAAACTGGCAGTAGAGGGGTGCATGCAGCAAATTTGCATTTTGCTTTATTTTGTAGGGATTCATTTTCTTTCTGTTTTAAATTTGCTTTGTTTCTTATTTATGACACATGTTTAAAGCTGGATGGCCCGTGCCCTACACTCCGAGTAAATGCATCACAAAACTCGTATTAAAAGCTCCCCTAGGTAGCCCTCCCCTCCAGCTGCATCCCCCTCCCCTACCACTGTGGCATCTACTCAGTCCTTGGTTCCAGAAGAGGTGGGAGAGATCGGCAGTCAGTCTTGCTCCATTGGGCCCTTTTCATAAAACATGCGTCAGTTTCAGGGCAGCTGGTGCCATTTTAATGTTTCTCACTTGTGAGGCAGAAGTGACTGGAGACACTCAGAATAGGGTTAAATGCAGGAGGAAGAGATCACGGGGGACGGAGCAAGCCTGGGGTGCTATTTTTGGAAACCTTTGCGGCATATTGGCTTTGTTCAGGCCTGAGGGGGTGGGGGGAGTACCAGGGTTCTTTTTTCCCACATTTTGTAATGCATTGGGTCAGCAGTAGGAGGGCTGTTTTGCAAACAAAACACATTAAAATGAAATTTTGTTCATTTTTCTTTGGTATGCAAAATAACATCAAATTGACATTTCCTATTTCATCAGAAATGAAAGCGCATCCATAATTGGCAGTAGGAGCAGACTGCATTCATTAAACAATAATCCGTTATTCTTCATTAATCTACGGCAAAGATCAAACAGCTTGCCATTTGAAGTTGACTGCTAATGTGCAAATCCATCAACGTGGCACTTATCTAGGTTCCCAGTTGTTGACAGCCTTTCAGAACCTACTCATTTGGACTGTTTGCCTTTTTAAACATTTGCTAGCATTTGTTGCCATGTGGACAATATGAGGACAATTTTAGAAAGCTTTTCTGCATGTGAAACCCAAGATTACTCATGGAAAGCGGATTTTGCAAAAAGCACTACAACAAACATGGACAAAAGTATATACGAGGGTGAACGTAAACATATATATATACTTGTATGTGTATAAAACAGGCTTTCCTGGGGCAGAGTTTGTGGTTTGCATGTGCAAAATACAAATCATTCATGCATAGCATAACACTGTGTGCATTTATTTACGCCTGCTCTATACCCAAGCCTGCAACCACTGCTTGCAGGTATATGTGGTGATAGTAGAAGGGACAGAGTACATACACCTTCCCTTTGTAAAGTTCCTGCTTTTCCACATACACTAGCCACGTTCTCTCAGTCAGCCGGTCAAAAAATCGACTCCACTATCTCAAATATTCGTCGTGATTGTCCTGAAAAATAGACCTGTTTACAGCCCTGAAGAGCTGGACACGGCTGATTTAGATTGGTTAACTCCATTTTTACTTTTCTAAAAGATGTCTAAGCCTTTGAAAAATTACACCAGTACATAAGAAGCAATTTCAGCCTCATACCATGTTTAATATTCTGCATAGAATTCATTGCAATGGTTGGCAACTCTGAGGTGGTTCCGGTACAGGGAGATCACACTTCAATTCACACCAAAAGACCTTAGGTTTCATATTTTCAAAGCCCAGCACTATGTGACTCACAAACATAAATCTTAAAGAAAGTGCATACTTACTGATGTATACAAGTACCCTTCACTGTTCATTGCCACATATAATTTTGTTTGAACCCCTTGAATGGCCACCACTCGTAAACCCACAGGTATAAGGTTAAATAAAGCTGCAAAAGAAAGAAAAATAATATCAGGCCGCTATAAACCATTTTAGGTGTGGAGGAGTCGCATAATGGTTACAGCACTAGGTTAGTAACCAAGGGACCAGTATTTGATTCCCACTAGCATGGCTTGTGGTCTTGGGCAAGTCACTTAACCCTCCATTGCCTTGGAAGAAAGGCCTGGTACTCTACTTCCGGTCACACTGCCAAGAAAACCCAGGAGCTACTGGGTCACCAGGGGTCAGCATTGGTTCAAAGGCACATGTTGCATTTGAATAAACCATTTTAGGATGAAGGCATCAACCCAAGATTACTGACTTTATATAACCAATAAATTCTTAATTTCAAATAATATAAAAGAGATAAGTTCCACTGCCGTCAGACAAATCAAGCAGAGGAAGAATGAACTAGTAGGAAATGTCACACACCTTTACTATAATAAGCCCAATAAAATACAAGTTCAGCAATAGATGATGTTTTCACAGGAAATCCAGTATTTATTTATTTGTGCTTATTTACCACTTTTCATGAATCAAAGCAGTTTGCAAGGAACTCAGAATTTAGTGGTTTACATAGAACAAAGCTTAATATAGTACATTTAACGATTTAACAACATTAACAAGATTAAAAATTTAACACATTTATCACATTATACAGGAAACATTGGCAAGAGGAATGATGGAGAATGAATTATCATATTGCTTCCTTCAATCAATGGCCCAACACGTTGGCATGCTACCGCCTGTATTAGGGGACTAATAAATAAATATCTGAAGCTGCCCTTTTCCAGAACAAGAGGTTTTGCTCTTCCATTGACATAATGCTGGGAGCAGAATTCTCTGGGAGGGCAATTTGGGCAAGCATAAACACCCAGCCCTAAGGTGGTTCCTTGTCTTTGGCTAGCACAAACACTGTACCACAGTGGCTGGCACCTCTGGCTCCACAGTCAAGTACCACAAGGTAGAACAAAAAGTACCCATTTAATGCAGCCAACCAACAGAAGTAGAGACAAGGACAGCTTAGGCCATTGTCCTACAACCTAGGGAATAAAGGAGAAAGAAGGGGAGAAGGAACTTTGGAGACTAAAGGAGCAGCAGGTAGCAGCCCTGATGGTGGGAAAAAAAGAAGGATAAAGAGAATGTCCCCTGGAGCAAAGACAAGGAGGTCCAGGCCTTAGGGATGCAAGGTCTACAATCACATCCAAGCTCGGCATCCAGATCAAGAAGGTACTCTGGGGAAAGGAGTTAGTGAGGAGGGGTTCTCCACCTGGAAGCCAGAGTCCAATTAAACTCTTGAGTGAGTGTATCTGATTTTTGCTCTGCCATTTATACTATTTTTGTTATTGTCAGTGATCTCTTAATATTTTCACTAAACCCTTAATTCAGAACAACTAAATTCTAGTCTGAACTCATTTAACGAAGCAAGTAAGACTGGTGTGAGTGGATCTCAAGTACTGATAGCTTTTTATTTTTCTGGTCCCGACCTAGAACCCTAAAATTTCCAGCGGGTTAAGCCTGCAAGGACAGTATTATCACTCTGAAGTTGTGCTACCCGCCCCCCCCCCCCCAAAGTCTGCCAAGTATCTGGAAATAGTTACTGTGAGGGACTCTAGCAAGGTTACACTAAGTAGAAGCAAAAACATAAAAAATTAAAATAAAAGATAAGGAATGAAATTAACCCCAAATGGACAAACACCAAAATCAAAACATCACAGAAACAAAACAGTCAGAAAAAAACCCTTTCAGTGATGTATTCTGTGGGCTTGACCAATTTAGGGGCATGTTTACTAAGTAGTGCTATCTGTTAGCATGGGCTTGAGCAGGCGCTATCCACGCTAAACAGACAGTACAGGGTTCTTTCCGCACTATCTGCTTAGTGCATTAAGGGGCGGGATCAAGGCGGAGAATGGGCATTGGCCAGTGGCAACTGGAGCATGGGATATTGCCAGCTGTCAATACTGCTGATAACGCAGCTGCACCTCAAGAGGTGTACTACTGGCAGCCTGATAGTGTAGTCGCTGCCTAATTCAAAAGGTATGGCTGTGTTGCATAGCACCCTCTTTCTCCCAAACACACAAACCTCCCTATTGATCAAAGACCTCCCCAATCAAGTACCCCTCTCTCTGATCGAAGACACCCTATTCAACCCCCACAGCAGCCCATCATAAACTCCTTCCCCAAGACCTCCCCCAACCCTCCCATCCCAAACAGACCCCCCCCCCCCCCACCAGGCATGAACTCAGTATTTCCCCCCTGACTGTCCTCCTCCTGGTTCTTGCTCAGGGCTCCCTGATAGTTGACATGATCAATGGGCATGGACAGTCTCTCTCTACTCCTGCCCTGTCCCCAGAGGCTTACAAAACGGCACTGATCTTGCAGTACTGACCCCTAGCAGTAGTATGGGTTGCCTGGGTGGGGGAGGCCTGATTGTGGTGGGAGGTGAGGGGTCTTGGAAAGGGAGTTCATGTTTGACTGTCATCTAGGAGAGAAGATGTGGTGAATATGAGTGGGGGTTGATCAATAGGGGAGTTATTCATGTGGGCTTGATCGATTGGAGGGGGATTTGGTGTTGGGGCCTTGATCATCAGAGGAGCTTGTTCTGAAGGAAACTGGATCGGCAGGAGGGGGGTGACATTGTACTACCAGCCACTTGTCCCTTCCTTGTGGTTTAACTCTGAGCCCACGTTCCCTGCCTGGGCAAATAGTGTAAGAGCTCCTGTGCTAACAGCCAAGCAGGGAACACAAACCCATGAGCTAAGGGTCTGCCCTGTGTGTTATATGATGGGCAGATGCCCTGCATTTAACACACTGGTTTTTGCTTACTTCACGCCATGTGGTAGGTGCAAATCAGTGTGCTAAATGCAGGGCATCTGGTTTGCAACTACCGCATGGCGTGAAGTAGGCGCAAACACCACAGCTTGGTAAACATGCCGCTTAGACAAAATAGATCACAGAAAGTATTATCTAAGTTTGTTTTGGGAATAACAGGCCTGATATTCGAAGGCCCTTATATGGGTAACTTCATTAGTTATCTGTTTAAGGGCCTTCTCCGGGATATTTGAAGGGCACTTACATGAGTAGTGCCCTTCAAATATCATGGATAAGACCCTAACACGGCCCCACTGCTATCTACATAGCATTGGGGCATGTTAGGGGTGGAGTGGGGGTGGAGGAAGGGGCTACACGGGTTGCAGCGATTTTTGTTGCTACCCGCCTAGCCCTCTGTGTCTAAAAACCTCACCTATCTTTAAGACGCAGCAACTATGCGGGAGGCAATGAAAATCGCTGCTACCTGTGTAGCCTCTGCAGCTACCAGGGCATCTGGGCTAACCCGGATATTCACTTCTGCCGGCACAGAAGGGAATATCCGGGTTAGCCTGCCCACCTCAATATCGGGCCCAACATACAAGAAAAAAACATCATTTGTTATTTTTATTTGCACAGGCTGGTAGTATGTAGGATTGAGGAAAATCACAGTTTCACATTAGTCTTTGCTTTTTGGTGCTCCTTGATGGCAAGACGAGTTTTGATGGTATACAGTTAATTGGTGTGAAGCTACATTTCAGACAGAATGTAGGGATCGGAAATGAGACGCTGAGGTCAGGGTGAACCCAATTCTGACGGTATTTTAGAAACAGCTCTGCTGTTTCTAAAATACAAATAAAGAGGTACAGGAATGCATATCTATGAACAACAGGCGTTGCATTTCACAAATATACATGTGGGGAAAACTGGAGGATATCTGACAACGTATATGTGTAAGTTCTGGCATTTCACAATGGGCAGGTGACAATGTGCATCTGGAGTTTCACAAGCCTGGATGTGTAGGATGCTGCTAATTAAAAAACAGATGACTAGCTTTACCTTATTTCAATATGGCGGTGGAAATAAACACTGAAAGGATTAAAGGGCGTATCCTTTTTTATACCTCCTATAAAGGGATAGTAGAAAGGAACACTTTATAAATTTATTTATTTAATCAGTTTTGTATGGCACCTTATCCTTCAAAGTGGTTAAAAGGACAACAAAAGGGTTTACATTGGGGCATGGGGGACAGAGAGACACATTGTAATAAATTACAGTACATCATATTAATTTACAATAAATTACAGTACATTGTAATAGTATATAAAGATAAACTCTAATATTATACTATAACATAACAAAATTGAGTAGAAACCGTTAGTAAGGTATCTTGAACTTTTATGTGATAGGTTGTTTGCCATAAGCCTCGATGAATAGGTATGTCTTAGGGACTTGTGGAAGTCTTTCATGTCGGTCTGAAATCTTAATTCCTGTAAATACTTCTTTGTGTCAGGCAGCAGGTGGAAATACAGATGTGCACAGTTTTGGGCTTGCATGTGCATTCTCTATGTGAAATTGGGAATACACGTGTAGCTTTAAGTCCAGCCAAGTTCATGTCCCTATGCAGTTCTGACCTGATGTGGGCATCCATGTGTGAAATGAACCTTTTCTAACACGGCCATTTACATGTGGATGCAATTTACATGTGGAAGTGGTTGTAATGTGTAAATCATGAAACAGGCTTTTAAAATAGCCTCTCATATATGTACATATACAGGGTGGCCCAAAAAAAGTGAGAACACCTCACAGCATATAAGTTATTTAAAAATTCAAAAAGACAGATGTAAACGATCGACAAATTTAAAAAAAAAGATGGCGACCGGAAATTGTTGAAATAAAGACGTTATATAGCTAAAAAAGGTAAATAAGTAACCTATTTAAGCTTTTAATTTACGAGATGTTCTCACTTTTTTTGGGCCATCCTGTATATATATGCAGCACGGGGGGAGTGTTTGGATTTAGCCTGTACATGCGGCGGAAGAACTCTGGGAGTGACTCACTAACATCAGGCCCGATCGAGGCAGCTAGCACCAACGTCACCCTCAAACCCCATAAAGATCCTCATTTCTTACGGCACTCAGCCATTGGCACATTCTCTGGGCATCTTCTAAGGGGCATATCCAAAGGGGCTTGAATGCTCCTTTGGAGCCCCTTAGGAGCAACGTAATGAGTTGTTTGAATATGCCAGGTGGCAAGTTCAAGAAAGAGTCAACCTTCTACATGAGTGACTGGGCCAATGGATAAGCATTTGCTGACAAGCTCTTCTGTGTTATCAGCAGGTACTCTTTCACCAGTTCCTTCTGCAGAGGGCACAAGTATTAGCTCCCTCGAGCGCATGCCCCCTTTACCACCTGGGTTTCTTGATATTACCAGTTTGTCCCCACCTGCTGAGCAGAGTTCTCGGGTTGAGGTTGGGCTCCCACGGGCTGTGTCCTGGAAGGAACTCCCAGTCACTTCACAGGATACTCATGTTTCTTCTGTATCACTTACGAATATCTGACAAGTCGCTAAATGTACGGAGCAGGTTCTTACAGATACTGTTCCTCTTATGTCTGGTCTCCTGTGATACTGTTGTTAAACTACAGGATGTGGACTCAAAGATTGGGACTCTGTATTCGTGTTTGTCACATACGGATGCTCAATTTAATACCCTTTACTCCATACAAACTTCTACTATAAAGGATGGTTTGGTGATGCATCAGAAACTCAAAACACTGGAAAATATGGCCAGGAATAAGAATTTGAGAATATTAAATTTTCCCTGTATTAGTTTATTGTCTCTTCAAATCATCTTTCGAAAATACTTGCTAAATATTATTATATTTCCTCAAAGGTTAGTCAGGTGAATGTAGTGGACGGGCAATCAGACATCCTAGAAGATAAATTATCCTTTTAACAGGGCCATGTTATTGGTGACCCTAGCATCTGAGATGATAAAATAGCTATTCTTAAAGCTTACTTTAAAAAGCAGGTAATAGCTTATTGCAGTGAGAAGTTGGCTATGTTTCCAGATGTTTTGAGGGCAATTCAAATGAGGAGGAAATCTTTTTTGACTCTCAAGGCTAGGATGCTTGCTTTGGGAGTTATTTTTTCTTATGATACCCATGTAAGTGTTTGGTTTCTTTGGGACAAGATAAATATTTTTTCTTAACTCCTTCTGATTTAGAGAAATTGTTAATAGATAAAGAAAAGGAGATTAAGGGTGTCTTATGAGACTTTTGTGTTTAGGTTTATTGAGTTCTTGTAAATGTTTTCAGGTGCAAGGGGTCAAGTTAATTTTGGGCTGGAAGTAGACGAGGGTCTTGTTCCCCTTGTTCTGATTGCCTAATTTTGACTATTGTTTGATTTGTCTTCCCATGATGTGGGCTAAATACTTTGGTATTAATATTTTGTTAATGATTTATTCTTTTGCATTATTGGGTTTCTGTATATTATGTGGTATTTAATGAATAAAAATCTTTAAAACAAATTATATATATATGCAGCACCTGAAGATGGTGGACACATTTCTTGATTTCATTTCTGCAACATTTTCATATTTTTGCCAACTCATTTTTCTTCCTTTCTTTTTTGGTGCTTGCCTTTTTTGGGGGGGCGGGGGTTAGTGTATGTCTGTTTTGGGTTACCCATTCCATATATTTTTATTTTTTTATGTTTTTTTGTTTCTACTTAATTGAAGCACCTTACTCCCAAATCTCCAGTATGTAGGCAGCTTCAGACTGACAATCCAGATTAAAAAAGATTTATTGACCAGTCCCTGATGCAGGCAGTAACACCCAAACATGTTGGGCCACTAGGCCATTGCTTGAATTATAAGGACAGTACTAGCCTCCCCGTAAAACTGCCACCAAGTGATTAACTTGTTTTATTGTGCTTATTATAATAAAGGTATTTGGAATTTCCTACTAGTTCATTCTTTCTCTGCTTTGTTTGTAAGTTTCAAATAATCCATATACAGGGAGGCCCAAAAAAAGTGAGAACATCTCATAGCATATAAGTTATTTAAAAATTCAAAAAGACAGATGTAAACCATTGACAAATTTAAAAAAAAAAGATGGCGACCGGAAATTGTTGAAATATTTACCTTTTTTAGCTATATAACGTCTTTAAGTAAGCTATTTAAGCTTTTAATTTACGAGATGTTCTCACTTTTTTTGGGCCAGCCTATATAAGTTATATGTATTTTATTGTATTTTAATGCTGTATTATGTACATCACTTGAAGCATAGTTCATAGAGCAAAATAGAAATTTAAATAAATAAATAATACTTCATGTTTTACCTTATAAATCATCATTCACATTCTGAGCTCAATAAATAAGACGCATGACTATCACGCTACTGTTTTTGGTCCTATCTTTGTAGCATATTTCACAATCATTCACAAAAATATGCAGAACGTCTTATTAAAGCTGAGCATTTGTGAAGTCACAAAGAGGAGAAAGATATTCTCCAAAGTAGAAAATGTTTATATAATTTCTGTATCCTTTACCAGAATTATCAGTCGTTTGAACAAAGGAGAAATGTGAATCCATTTCAAAGATCCTTTTCCCCAAACATATTCCTGAAGTGCAGTAAAATTGGATCCTTTTTATGTCTTCCATGCAGACCATTAATGTAATATTTGTCAAACAGATTGATGCCTATGCAAAATCAGGAAGTTTTGATAGTCCATTCTGCAACTTCTCCAGACATGATTAGATTTTGCAGAAAATACCAAGAGGTTTCTAGAATTAGAGGAGTTCTAGGCTAACTACTCTAGCCCTGACATTCATATTATGATCATCAGGCTGTGTATAAACCATTTGAAATGGTGTAAAACAAGAGACAAACAGGGGCCTTTTTACTAAAGTGCGATAAGTTTTTGCACTTACCGTGTTTCTGAGTAAAAATTAACATGTGATAAGGCAAAAGTCATGTGTTAACTGTTGGGGATATGCCCAGCATGTTCTCTGCAATTGTAACACTAAAAGGTCCCTTGCAGCAGGTTAAAGTCATTCACAGTTACCACTGGTGCACTTAACGCCTCCTATTGAGGTGACAGTAGGTGCACTCACGCCAATTCCAACATTGGCAGCATGCAGTAAGTATTGTGGACATGGTGCTTTTTGATGCAGTCCCAGACACGTTTCCACCATGTCCCCCTGTGCAACATGGACACGATCACACCAAACAAATGCAAATTCAGATCTTTTTAAAATGGCTCTTGGGGCACGGATGTGATTTGCATGTGTGAATAGGTGCTTTTAGACATGCCAATCGCAAACGGAGCTTCTAAAATGCCCCCCATTATGTTTGAGAAGTAAAACATTGCATTATGTTGGCATGTGATCCTTGGTCACCACAACAATCATTGCACCAATTACCAAGTCAAATTTGATAACAGATAACAGATAACATCAGTAGATATTTGTCCTTGTGGGCCCTAAGTTGTGGAATGCCGCCACAGTGATTTTATGCTAAGAAAATAATTATTTAATGTTTTGAAGAAAGTCAAGATCTGGCTTTTTGGGCAGGTGTTCACGAGAGTGTTTGGTAAGTAGCATCCAGATGCACTGATGGACTGTTATGGTTAGGTTATTTGGCTTCTGAACTATACACTTATTTTAAATTATTTTATTAATGGTGGTTTTGGTGGTATCTAGGATTTAGATGGTTTATGGTTCGGTTGGTGTGAGGGGAGGAGAGTGGGATAGAACCTACTGAAATTTGTGATATGTTTTGTAACTTGCCTTGAACGTGATCTGAGGCAGGTGAAGCAACATTTTAGAAGTGATGTCTTGGTGCAATCTGGGCCATCTAGGTCAAAATATATGAAAAAAGGCTGGCCACATCCAATTTTCAGCTCAATTATAGAAACCTGCACATGCCTGACATGGACAGCAGCAACCATGGCCACATAGCCGTCCCCACAACAAAATTTTAGGACAGGAACATCTCTCCCATGTGCATGAATGCCCCTGCTAACTATGTGGCAAGTGGAGATGGGCATTTGCATGCCAACCAGAAACCTCATTTTCCTTCCGTTTTCTCTATGATCGTGAAAAGTATTCGTGATACTTTTTCTCTGCTTCCTGATGGCAGAATAAGAGCTTTTCTTTTGCCTATTTCTGCCCTGGACCAGGAACAGATATGGACGGTACTAGTGGTGCTCGCTGTTTCTGAAATCGGGCAAGCACATGTATCTTTACCCGAACACCCCTGAACATGCCTCCACCATGCCCCCTGTGACATGGACATTCTTGCACTGGGAACATCTATATACCCGGCTGTCTAAAATGGCTCTAAGGACTTCTCCATGGTTTGCATTCATGGAAATGTGAGAAATAAAATGCAGCTTATGGGAAAGAGATTCTGCCTTTTGAAGATGCTATGAATTTTTATACAACTTGAACAGGTGGTATGTGCTAGGGACCTGCTCAGTCTGAGATTCCTCCCATTTTGTACCTGTGTAAATTATCTCTGAGATTAGATATTTTATTGCTTATTGTTATTTAAAAGATGTAATCTCCTTATTACCTTGAGGCCTGATTATACTGTATATAGCCCATGTTCCCTGTAAAATAGTTATCTCCAAGTTATAATGCCCTGTTCAATGTAATTTCAGTTTGTTCAATGTAAACCGCACTGATGCAGAATAGCGTGGTATATAAGAGAATGTAAATAAATAAATAAATAAATAAATAAAATATGTATGTTTTCATGTATGTGTATATATGCATATTTATTTATTTATTTATTTAATCCATTTTATATACCACCTTATCCTTCAATCAAAGTGGTTAACAAGACAACAAAAGGGTTTACATTGAGGGAAGGGAGGACAAAGTTAGTACAATATCGTAAATTACAATACATTACAGTAAATTACATTTCATAACAATTCATTGCAATTACATTACATAATAATTCATATGTGCATGCGTGTGTGTGTGTTTGTGCAAAATACTTAGGGGCTCATATTCAAAGGCTTTATGCTCTTAACATTAAGGGTTATCATCCTCCTTGAAAATGTATTAGGGCTGAGTTCCTACATTATACTCAAAATTACACTAATGTTCTAAATTTAGGAGCATAAAAAATAGGTGGCAACAGGGAAGGCTTTAGGGCTGGGGAGAAAAGTTTAGGAACTTAGAAATGATTTTTAACACCAAGTTCATAAATCTAGGTAAATGAATGAGGGGTCTAAATTTTTAAGCATAGGCGCTGATATTCAAAGTATTTTAGCTGGTTAGAAGACTGTTAACCAGCTAAAATGCACTAAGCCCGATATTCAGCTGTAAACTGGATAGTGCATGGAGACAGGCAAACCTGAATATTCAGTGATGGATGCCGGATAAGCTCCTGTGCTGAATATCCAAATTTAAATAACAGCAGCGATGGCTAGGCTCTTTAAATAGCCTAGCTGTCGCTGCTGAATATCGACCTGTAGTAAGCTTCAAAATTAAGATAGATTTTCAGCTGAAAACGTATGCCCCTAAGTTTGGTTGAAAATAGGGTACACATTTAGAAGCCTAATTTAGGTGCCTAAATTTAGCTCAGCTTATTTTGAATATCAGGCCCATATGTTTTTCGACTACTAGTACTTAAAGAATAAAGAATCTGTTTAGCAAGTTCACTGCTCGGAGTTTGAGATTACTTCCAAAATATTGCATACACGTTTTATGAATATTTTATTGCACAACCAGCAATAGCAGCAAGACATTACAATTACTCTATAGGCTATTTTTTTAAAACTGTAAAATAGACATTATGGTGATTTACCTTCCAGGATGCCCAGGCTTGTACCTTGCATGAGAGAGAAGCTATAAAATGGGACTTGCTTAATGACGTGGCGTTACAGACTTTCAAGTCAGGTAAGATATCTTGCCCATGACAGCAAAACTCTGGACCTTGGTTTCTGGGGATCAGCATAAGAGGATCTATCTGGCTTTCAGGAGAGCAAGCGGCTTTATGCTGTCTGCATTTCATTAGTGTATTATGATTTATAAGGCACATTACTGTCAACTCTATTAAATCTACAGCATCTGCTGATCTTGCCCTTTGGGGGGAACTTGCCAAAGCAATAAGTGCTACAGATGAAAATTTCTATTTGTATATCATGCCTCAATATGTGTTTTCAGGATAGTGTAGGATGGGGTCAGGAGAAACAGACCTAAATATACACACGATAGTGCATTAACTCTAAAACAAACTGCTAACCATGATGCTTAAAATCACTGCATCGCCTAGAAAGAAAATGCCGTGGGTCAGTTTTCACATGTGTTAGGCACCTAAAACCACCCTTGAGCACCTAAATTGAGTTAAATCAAGTTTTATGAGGCCTCAAAATTTAGATGTCTACAAACAAAGCTGGTACAAGGATTGGAGGCGTCCTAGACGGGCCCTCCATCATGCTGCCCCCTCCCATCCCTGCCACCACTGTCGTCCCTCAGGGCCCCCTGAGGTGGTGATGCCTTGGAAACTGTGACACAGCACTTACATAAACACTCCGGGGCTGTGTCACATCTTCTGCCTTCTACTATCTGCCACTTCTGTCCCCCTCCAATGCAGATTTCTAGTTTATGTAAACGGGAAGTCTGCGTCAGAAGGGGCGGAAGCGGTAGATAGTAGAAGGTAGAAACCGCAGTGCAGCGCTGGAGTGTTTAGGCAACCGCTGTGTCACAGTTTACAAGCTATGGCTGCGGGCTCTAGAGAAGGTCAGCAGCCATGGCTGCCTCCGGAAGGCTGCTGTTCAAGGCATCTGCCTAGTTTGCCCGATGGTAGTGCCAGCCCTGACTGTAAAGTGGGTGGCAAAAGCGTAGGGTTAGGGCAGAGAAAAATGTCAGGTGCTTAGGAATGATTTTCAGAACTAGGGAACTAATAGTGGCATACATTCATAACCAGTACTAAAATGAATGGTGATCAAGGCAGTCTTACTGTGGGTTTTGGGAGCATCCCACAGCACCTGCGTGCTGCCTTCCCGCCTTTCCCAACTGTCTCTCTCCAGTTGAGTTTAAAGCTGAGACAAAGAGAGAGAGAAAGGGAAAGAAAAAAAGAGAGAGATAGAGAGATACAACTCCTAGGGGAGGTGGGTGGGTTGTGAAGACTAAATTCCTGCTGTTCCCGGAGATCACCTGTTACAGGTGAGTAACTATGCTATCTCCAGGAACAAGCAAGAATGTAGTCTTCACATATGGGGACCCCTAGCTACAGATGCCAGGGAGAAACCCCAGAAGTTGTGTACCCTTTTGAAAGGGTTCCACTTCCCCCCATGGATCTCTGGCATCCTACCAGGGATGGTGGGTAGGAGTTGATTAAGTATGGAACAGGTGTTGAAGAACAGCCTGACCAAACAAGGCATCCCGGCGGGAGTCCTTGTCCAAGCAGTAATGGGCTGTGAAGATATGAACCGAGGCCCAGGTAGCTGCTCGACAGATGTCATCGATAGACACAGAGTGAAGATGAGCCATAGAGGCTGCCATGGCTCTCACATTGTGCGCTGTGACATGGCTTTCAAGAGGAAGGTTCTTACTCCGATAGGCAAAAGATATACACTGTGCAATCCAGTTGGACAGTGTTCTTTTGGAGACTGGAAGCCCTAAATGACTAGGATCAAAAGCAACAAAGAGTTGAGAGGACTTTCTATGTTGCTGCGTCCTTTGCAAGTAAAGGGTCAAAGCTCTTTTACAATCCAAAGTATGAAGATTCCTTTCTGCATTAGAGGCATGAGGCCTTGGAAAAAAACAGGAAGGTAAACTGCTTGGTTTAAATGAAAAGGTGAAACCACCTTTGGCATAAAGTGAGGATGAGTCCTAAGAACTACCTTATCATGATGGAACTTTGTATAAGGAGGATCAGCCACCAATGCTTGCAATTCACTGATGCGACGTGCTGATGTGATTGCAATAAGAAAAATAACTTTCCAGGAAAGGAATTTCAAAGAGGTAGTAGCTAATAGTTCAAAAGGCGGCCAAGAACCAGATTTTAATCCCATGCCACCGGTAGTGGCTTAACGGGAGGCTTAGTTAGAAGAAGGCCTCTCATAAATCTCGCTATGATAGGATGAGAGGAAATAGGTTGCCCATTTAAAGGTTTGCGAGATGCTGCAATAGCACTCAAATGAACTCTCACTGAATTGGTCTTAAGTCCTGCATTAGACAAATGAAGGAGATATTCCAGTAATGATTCCAGAGGTATTGCAAGAGGTTTATGACCCTTCTGCAAACACCATATGGTAAACCTTTTCCACTTGAAAGCATAAGAGCGTCTTGTGGATGGTTTCCTGGAAGCATAAAGGATATCCTTTACTTGCTGAGAAAATTTATTTATTAACAGCTTTTATATACCGCACTTTTATCATCAGCGCGGTTTACATTTTAACAACTTTGTACTTAATCATAAAACATATGTCAAGTTTACAAGTAACAGGATATGAAAAACATGGATAACTGGGGTTAAAATAAAATAAATAACAGATATTCACAACTATTTACAATAGATTCTCAAGTTTTGCGTTCTAAAGGTTGGGGTCTGTGAGGTTTTCCCTGGAATAGGTAGTGAATTTTCAGGAACTTATTCGACTAGCCATGATCATTGGTTTGTGTTGGAGGGCTACATTGTGAGAAGTGTTGTATGAAGAGGTGTGTTTTTAGAGATATTCTGAATTGAGATAGGTCTTGTTGTGATCTAATGCTAGGTGGCAGCGCATTCCAGCATCTGGGGGCGAAGGATGAGAATGCTCTTGAAGTAGTTGTCTGGGTGAGTTTTGTGAGGTCTTTTGGGACCGTTAGCATGTTATCTGTTATGGATTGTCTAGATCTGGTGTTCTGTGCGTGATGAAGGAGGTCTGACAACGAGGATGGTGATATTTGATGGAAAGCTTTGAAGGTCAAAACGAGGGCTTTGTATAGAATCCTGCATGATATTGGGAGCCAGTGAAGTTCAAATAGGATGGGAGTAAAATGTTGACTCCTTGAGACTCCATATAGGGCCCTGGCAGCTGTATTCATGGCAAGTTGAAGTGGATTCAGCGTGCTCTTGGGTAGGCCGTGTAATACGATATTTGCGTAGTCGAAGTGAGGAGTGACTAATGCCTGGAAAGTTGTGCGGAATTTTCATCTGCCATTTTGATGCCCAGTCTTCCAATTTATCAAGATCCTCTTGCAATTTTCCACAATCCTCTTGGGTTTTAACAACTTTAAATAGTTTTGTGTCGTCTGCAAATTTGATAACCTCACTCGTTATTCCACTTTCCAGGTCATTTATGAATATGTCAAAAAGCAGCGGACCCAGCACAGATCCCTGGGGTACACCACTATTCACCTTTCTCCATTGGGAAAATTGGCCATTTAGCCCTACCCTCTGCTTTCTATCTTTTAACCAGTTCCTGATCCACAGTAGTACACTGCCTCCTATCCCATGACTCTTTAGTTTTGCCAAAAGTCTTTGATGAGGGACCTTGTCAAAGGCTTTCTGAAAGTCCAGATACACTATATCAATTGACTCACCTTTGTCCACCTGTTTATTCACACTTTCAAAAAAACATAACAGATTAGTAAGATAAGTTCTTCCTTGTCTAAAGCCATGTTGGCTGTCTCCCATTAGGCCATGACTATATACATGCTGAGTAATTTTATTCATTATGATGGTTTCTACCATTTTTCCCGGTACTGACATGAGGCTCACCGGTCTGTAGTTTCCGGGATCACCCCTGGAACCCTTTTTAAAAATTGGTGTTACATTGGCGATCCTCCAATCTTCAGGTATTAGAGATGATTTTAATGATAGTTCACAGATTACTAATAGCAGGTCTGCAATCTCATATTTCAGTTCTTTCAAAATCCTTGGATGTATACCATCCAGCCCAGGTGATTTGCTACTCTTCAGTTTATCTAATAGTTGTAATACATCTTCCTGATGTATCAATATTTCCTTCATGATGTATCAATATTTCCTTCAATTCTTCTGACCTTTAAATACCACTTCAGTCATGGGTAACATCCCTACATCTTCCTCAGTAAAGACCGAAGTCTCTCAGCTATCGCCTTGTCGCCTCTTAGTGCCCCTTTAACCCCTCTATCATCTAATGGACCAACTGACTCTCTCACAGGTTTTTTGCTATGAATGTACTTGAAAAAGTCTTTATTTCGCGTTTTTGCTTCCGCAGCAAGCTTCTTCTCAAATTCTCCCTTTGCCTGCCTTATCAATGCCTTGCATTTGACTTGCCAGTGCTTGTGCTGTTTACAGGTTTCGTCGTTTGGCTTTTTTTTCCATTTCATGAAAGATGCTTTTTTGGCAACAGCAGCTTCTCTGACCTCACCTTCAAACCATGCTGGCAGTTTTTTGGACTTCCTTCCACTTTTCTTAAAGCATGGAATACAGCTGGTCTGGGCTTCCAAGATAGTATTTTTCAACAACACCCAAGCTTGATGTAAGTCTTTAACCTTTGCAAATGCTCCTTTTAGTTTTTTCTTAAATATTTCCCTCATTTTATCATAGTCTCCCTTTCGAAAGTTAAAAGGTAAGTACTGTGGATTTCCTTACTATCCCTCCTCCACTAATTAAATCAAAGGCGATCATGCTATGATCACTATTGCCAAGTGGCCCCAACAACCTTATCTCTTGCACTAGATCTGGTGTTCCACTAAGGACTAGGTCTAATATGGCTTCCCCTCTGGTTGGTTCATGAACCAGCTGCTCCAAGAAGCAGTCATTTATTTCATCTAGGAACTTTATCTCCCTAGCATGTCCTGCCGTGACCCTGACCCTGACCCAGTCGATACCGGGGTAATTGAAATCACCCATTATTATTACTGCACTGTAACTTTTGTTAGCTTCCTTGATTTCTTTGAGCATTTCATCATACATTTGTTCATTCTGGCCAGGCGGTCGATAGTACACCCCCACAGCCACCGCCTTCTCCTTTTTACATGGAATTTCAATCCATAGAGATTCTACATCAAATTTTGTTTCCTGCAAAAATTTTATCCTTTCTGACTCAATGCCCTCTCTAACATAGAGCACAACGCCTCCACCAATTTGATCAGCTCTATCATTACGATATAGTTTGTACCCAGGTATCACAGTGTCCCACGGGTTGTCCTCCTTCCACCATGTCTCTGATATTCCAATCATATCTAACCTCTCATTTAGTGCTATATATTTTAACTCTCCCATCTTATTTTTTCGACTTCCAGTATTTGCATACAAGCATTTTAGAGACTGTATTTTATTCATATTAATTTGGCTATTGGTAGACATGGGTAATTTGTAATCTTTAAGCGCTGTCTGCTCCATACTCGAGGGCATTTGAGCTACTTTATTCTTTTTTGGAACCTCTCTGCTTTTGGTAGTATCCTTCAAGGATACATTCTTCCGAACCATCTGCTCTTGGGTGACTTTCGGCTTTCCCCGATTATCTAGTTTAAAAGCTACTCTATCTCCTTTTTAAAGGTTAATGCCAGCAGCATGGTTCCATCTCGGTTAAGGTGAAGCCCATCCCTTCAGAAGAGCCCCTCCTTTTCCCAGAATGTTCCCCAGTTCCTAACAAATCCAAAACCCTAATCTCTGCACTATTGTCTCATCCACGCATTGAGACTCTGGAGCTCTGCCTGCCTTTTGGGTCCTGCACATGGAACGGGAAGCATTTCGGAGAACGCTACCCTGGAAGTTCTGGATTTCAACTTCCTACCTAAAAGCCTAAATTTAGCCTCCAGAACCTCCCTACCACATTTTCCTATGTCATTGGTACCGACATGTACCAAGACAGCAAACTCCTCCCCAGCACTATCTAAGACCTTATCTAGGTGGCGCTTGAGGTCCGCTACCTTCGCACCAGGCAGGCATGTTAGCAGGCAATCCTCACGTCCACCAGCCACCCAGCAATCTACATGCCTAATGATCGAATCACCAACTATAACGGCTGTCCTAACCCTTCCCTCATGGGCACATGGCCCTGGAGAAACTTCCTCAGTGCGAGAGGGTTTTACATCACCTGGAGGACAGGTCCTAGTTACAGAATCACTTCCTGCCACACCAGGGTGATGCTCTCCTGTCACGGGACCTCTCTCCTCCATGGCAACAGCGATGCTGCCAGACTGGAGGTGGGACTTCAGGACTATATCCCTGTAGGTCTCGTCTATGTACCTCTCTGTCTTTCTTATGTCTTCCAGGTCTGCTACTCTAGCCTCTAGAGAACGGACTTGTTCCCTGAGAGCAAAGAGCTCCTTGCACCTAGTGCACACGTAAGACCTCTCACCAACTAGGAGAAAATGATACATGTGACACTCAATGCAAAAGACTGGAAAGCCCCCATCTCGCTGCTGGACTGCTGTCTGCATCTTAGTTTTAAGTTTGTGTTTAGATCTTTAAGTTCTTTACTTACTAAGGGTTGCTATGGATATTTATACTAATGAAACTGTACCTAATACGTTTAATATACCTTGTTCACCTGAAGCTTAATTAATCTCAGGTCCTTAGTGTATGACTGATTTGGGTAACGAGCTTCACCTGAAAGCACCTCCTGTCCAAGTAAGGGAAGACGAATATTTTTAGGGTGCAGAGAAATGCTGCCACCACAGCCATGCATTTTGTGAACACCCTTGGTGCCAAGGCCAGGCCAAAAGGAAGTCTGGGAAAGGTTAAAGGCAATGCCCTTTAACCTTTCCCAGCATTCGCGGCTTCACAGATACAGCCGCCAGCGTGAAGGAAAAGGCTCTTCACGCTAGCGGCTGTACAGAGGGAGCCGGGGCCTCGTGCGAGCTTACCCGGCTCCCTCTGAAGCCTCTCAGACAGCCGCGGTGCTGGTCGGGGGGGCCAAGGACTGCATGGGCTGTGATTGGGGGGGGGGACCTGGACCGGAAAAGGGCTAGGGGGGGGGGACGGGGACAGGAAAGAAATGGGCTGTGATATAGGGGGGGGGGAACCTGAACTGTCAAAGGGCTATGGGGGGGGGGACTTGGACTGGAAATGGGTTGTGATGGGGGGGGGACCTGGACCAGAAAAGGGCTATAGGGGGGGGGACTTGGACTGGAAAGAAATGGGTTGTGATGGGGGGGGACCTGAACTGTAAAAGGGCTATGGGGGGGGGACTTGGACTGGAAATGGGTTGTGAAGGGGGGGACCTGCACCGGAAAAGGGCTATGGGGGGGGACTTGGACTGGAAAGAAATGGGCTGTGATGGGGGTGGGACCTGAACTGTAAAAGGGCTATGGGGGGGGGGACATGGACTGGAAATGGGTTGTGATGGGGAGGGGGACCTGGACCGGAAAAGGGCTATGGGGGGGGGGGGGACTTGGACTGGAAATGGGTTGTGATGGGGGGTAGGACCTGGACCGGAAAAGGGCTATGTGGGGGGATAACTTGGACTGCAAATGGGCTGTGATGGTGGGGGGGGAGAACTAGGACTGCAAATGGGCTGTGATGGTGCAGGGGGACTCGGACTGCAAATGGGATGTGATGGTGGGGGCTAGGACTGGAAATAGGCTGTGATGGGGGGGCTAGGACAGGAAATGGCCTGTGATGTGAAGGCTAGCACTGGAAATGGGCTGATGAAGAGCTAGAATAGGACTGGAAATGGGCTGATGTGGGGCATGGGAGAATGGGACTAGAAGGGAGTGGATGCTGGGTGGGTCTAGAACTATAAGGGAACTGATTTTGGGGGAGGACTAGAATGGATGGGGAATGAGAATGGAGAGGGGAAAAATATTTTGTGTGGAAGAAAAGTCTATGATGGGCTGGGTATTGGGAGAGTAAGAGGGGCTTGAAAATGGAAGGGTGAAATTTAAATGGATGATAAAGGAATAAGGAAAGAATTGGGGGAAAGAGCAAAAGGGAAACAATCAGTATGTTAAAGCAGAAATAGAGAGAGAATGGAAAACATCTAAAAGAGAAGAAAGGACAAATGGATTGCTAGCAGAAGACACGAAGAAACCAGAAGAAAGTGACTGGAGCAATTGCAACTGAAAAAAATGCCCAAACAGAAGGTAGAAAAATACTTTTTATTTTTAATTTATTAACTGGAATATGTCTTTTTTAATGTATTTCTTGAATTCCGATGATGATTTTGTCCCTATTGCCTCTTTCTGTCAGGCAATTCTATACATCTATTGCCATTTCTGTTTTGGTAAGTTGATCTCATTTTTATTTTTTCTGGGGGCCCACAATTTTTGTTGGCGTAGGGCCTCACTCAAGGTAAATCCGGCCCTGGGTATAGGAGGGGTAGAACTTCTTCTGTCTAGTGAAAAATGTTTTTTTTGTAGGACTTTTTCCTTGCAGGATCTGCTGTAGATTTTGATAATCTATCCAAGGTGAGATTATCAGCATCTAGCTCATTAGCTTTCTCTTGCCAATTTTTGCCAAAGAGATTCTCTCCAGTGTAAGGAATATTCCCCAATTTGTTCTTTACCCAAAGTTCCTAGTCAGATGCCTGGAGCCAGGCAATCCTACGTGCACCTATGGCAATAGCAGAAGTTCCGCTTACGCACTCAAAACAATCAAAAGCTGCACGATTTATGAATTTGGAAACATCCTGAGCATGTTTGATAAGTGCAAGATAATCTTGTCTCTTATCATCAGGAAGGAGAGGACTCATAAGCTCTAGATCTCCTGTAACTTCCTTTAGGAACATTCCCATATATAAAATGTAGGAACTAATCCTGGCAGAAAGCATAGAGGCCTGGAAGGTTCAACACCCAAAGGCATCAAGAGTTCTACATTCACGACCTGGAGGATTAGATGCATGTCTTTTTGCACTCTTGATCCTTCTCGTAGCTGATTCCACCACCATGGAATGGTGGGGCAGCTGAGTTTTTTGAAATCCAGGACAGATGGAACTCAATACATGGTATCGAGCCTACGAGAATGAGGAGAAGTGGTGAGAGGTGTTTCCCACATCCTTAGCATGAGATCATGCAAGATCTAATGAATAGGCAAAGTAGCTGCCTCTTTGGGAGCTTTAGGATACTGTAAAATCTCCAATTCCTTCACCCTAGGCTCTGTTTAAGGAGCCATTGTGATGGAAAGACCTCGAGCCACATCTTGGATAAAATCCTGGAAGGATATATCCTCTGGAGGAGACATCCTACGTTTAGGAGAGGAAGAATCCTCAGGAAGAAGTACTCTGGTATCGACAGATCTGTCAGAGTCTTCAGACTCGTCGGAGGATTCAAAGTATCTCCTGTCTGGGTAATCGTGCATGAATCACAGACCAGATAGTACTTGTATTCAAACGGTACTACCTCAAGATGTACTTTACTGTAAATAGACTGGCCAATATGTAAATAGTCTACCAATATTATAACTGTAAATTGTACATAGTTTCCCCCAGTTTAATCCATGTTATGTTCCCTGTTATATGTAAGCTTAGGACAGATCTTCCACTGTCTGAGAGTCATATTGTTGAATGTAAACCGCACTGATAACAAAGAGCGTGGTATAGAAGAGCTGTTAAATAAACAAAATAAACAAATAATACCGATCGAAGTCGGTATCGACAGGATCCGGTACCGACTTGTCAGTACTGGAGGGCATAGCCTGCATCGGTACCGGTAATCCACCTGCCGACGTCGATGCAATTGGCCCCGGTACTGATGTAGGTACAGCTACCAGTTGAATTGTCTGAAGCGGTTTCGGGGGCATCGATGCCGAGAGAAGAGCCGCCAGACTGAATTCAATAGCCAAGAATCTCTGGTCTATCAACGCCGCCAATACCTGGGTATCGGTACCGGACGAAATGGCCGGTACCCCAGAGCATGGCACCAGTAGTTCTGCTGAGGTTGGGGCCTCGAGAACATCCTGGTGCCCTGATGATGCTTTGGAAGCCAAAGCCTCCCACTGGGGCAATTTTGCCGGTGTGAGTCCCTCAAGGGCAACGCCAGAGGCATCTCGATATTTAAAAGGAGATCTACCCTTTGAGGACCGGCTAGACTTATGTTTAGTTACCTGAGATCCATGGGAGGAAGACGAAGCCCTGGAAGATGTTGATGCCACAGATGCTGCATTGGAGGGAAAAAGGGTGCTAAGTTTAGCAGCTCGGTTTTGCCGACCCCTCTTCGACATCATCCCACAGGCAACACACTCGGAGATAGAGTGGTCATGACCTAAACATATGAGGCACCACTCATGGGTGTCGGTGACGGAGATGGTACCGCCACACTTGGAACACTTGTTAAAACCCGAGGCGGGTTTTTCCATTGTAGAGGAAAGTTGGGCCTAGTGCCCAAAATGGCACATGGCACCAGAGGAGAAAAAAGCTGGAAGACTCCAGGAAAAATTTTTTTTTATTATTTTTTACAAGGAAAAGGAAGAAAGAACCGGCGGTACCGGTGTAGCGTTGAAGGAAGGCAGACGTGACCACAAAAAAGAAGAATAAAAGGGATATTTTCTGCGGTGACAGGAAGTGCGACCTGCTGGCTCCGCGGAAAACGAAGAACTGGAGAGAGACAGTTGGGAAAGGGGGGAAGTCAGCACGCAGGCGCTGTGGGATGCTCCCAAAAGCTTTCTAATTGGACGCTGGGGAGCGTTCCCGTGCAGGCTCCGTCTGTACTGACGATACCCATATGTGAAGACTACATTCCTGCTTGTTCCTGGAGATATTGATTGTCCCCATGAAGGTCTAGATTTACTAAAGCATACTATGACATTAGTGTGCACGAACATCATTAACATATGTTATTAATGAATAGATTCCACTGCATAACATGGAACCCGTGGTAAAAACAAGCATGTTTATGTTTGTTTATTTATTTATTTATTTTTATTTTATTTATTTATGTTTATTTCATTTGATAGACCGCCCTTCTGTAGTAATCAGAGAGGTTTACAATGCATTAATCAACAAGGAGAGGCGCAAGGCCAAGGAAATGGAAAGGAATTTACAATCTTTGATAGAATAGAGGAGAAAATGGAGTGGAGGAGTAGCCTAGTGGTTGGGGCAAGGTACTACAGGCTGGAAGGTCAGGGGTTCAAATCCCACTAGAGGACAGCAACCTTGGGCCGGAAGGACTGGGGTTTCTAGTCCCACAGGTGCTCCTTGTGGTCTTGGGCAAGCCACTTAACCCTCCATAGCCCATGTTCCCTGTAAAATAGTTATCTCCAAGTTATAATGCCCTGATCAATGTAATTTCAGTTTGTTCAATGTAAACCACACTGATGCAGAATAGCGCGGTATATAAGAGAATGTAAATAAAATAAATAAATAAAAGAGGAGTATAGAACTATAAGCATAGGAGGAGAGATTACACAAAAGGAGAGGGAAGGTTAAAGGCCAAGGAAAAGAGGTGGGTCTTTAGGTCACATTTAAAATCGGTCTGATGGGGTTCTAAACGAAGGGAGGTGGGGAGAGAATTCCAGAGGGCAGGGCCTGCGAAAAAAAACGCTGTGTGCAGCAGTGCCTTTTAGTAAAGCTAGCACAAACTACAATGCTTCTGTAGCAATTAGCAAATGCAGTAGAGCCTGAAGTAAGCTGGTGTGACCTACATTAATGCTGCTGTGGGCTACTGTTAAGCTTCTATATCTGGGCAAATGAATTGGAAGTCTAAACCTAGGCTCTTCAGTTTTATGCCTCTAAATTTAGGTGAATATTCAGCTCAAAATTTAGAATCCTAAATTCTACTGAATCTCCCTATATACAGGATCCTAAAATTTAGGCACAAGCAGGACAATTTTGAAAAGTCATCTCTACTGATAAATGACAGTTTCCATCCATAAATCAGTTGTCTGAAAGTTGCCCACGGTCCCTGCGGGTAATAGTGCCCTCACTGATCCGTCCTATGTGCATTTTTATTTGCATTCAGCAGAGGTGCACCCAGCGGTGGATTTGTGGCAAGGAATGCTGGAACATGTAGAGTTTTGCACTGTTAAAACTATATACATCATCGGGGAGGGAAAGGTATCTGTTAAAAAAGCAGCCTGAAATCCTTTCGGGGCAGGGCCAGCCCCATCATTAGGCAGACCAGCTGTTGGCAAAACTAAGTGTAACTAATGCGGCAGCTTCCACGTGCAAGTGGCAATTTTTCAACTTACACATGTAAGCACAGGTACTTCCATATAGCCGGGTCATTTTGCAAACCTATAGGTAGATGTGCTATTTCAAATTGAAATAATTTTTTCAGTTTGAAGGGGGAAATAAACACAGGGGATTGAGGGGAATTACTCCCTCGATTCTTTGTTTAAAGCCCTGGCTGAAATTAGCCCTTTTTAAAAATCTGTGTACGTTGGAGCAGGTGTAAAACCCAGCATAGAAATTTTAAGACATATATGTGGATTCCCTTTGTGTAAATGTTAGACCCACCGAGGCCATGCTCAAATCATTCCCCCCACTATGCCCCCTTGCAATTCCTACATAGTGTGGATCACCACATGTAAATTGGATCTTTCTAAAATCACCATCTCCATGTGTATGTCATCTGCATCTATAAATGTCGGTATTTCCACATGGAAAAAGTGCTTAAGACTTCAAAAATATCCTCCTAAATTTTGCAGCTCCACTTTTTTTTTTTTCGATTATCGAGCTCATGGTTGTTTTGTATTTGTTAGACATTTTTATACTGATTCACCTTGAACTTTTGATTGGATTGACAGATTTATCAGTGATACATCAATTCAATTTGTTTTTTACAAATATCTCATTATTAGAGGAATAATCTAGGCTAGTGGTTCCCAAACCTATCCTACATGAACACCAGCCCGTCGGGTGTTCAGGATATCACATGCAGAGCCATATGATGCATTTTCATTGAGGATATCCTGAAAATTCAGTAGATTGTGGTTCTCCTAGGACTGTAGGGACCACTGAACTAGGCTATATTGCCACCTCCCTATTGATGAAAGAAGGTATGTTTGTGTTTGATTTACCGTGCACAATACATCTGGTCTACCTTAATCATACAAATATTCAGAAACACCATTAAACCATTACTGATCGAAGTAATAAGTGAATGAATCTATGTGAAAAATATTTTGTTTATTTTACTATTTAGTTACTGAAAAATCATAAAAAAGCTACAGGAAAGGTGATTAGAGCACACTGATTGTAAAATAGTTAACCTGAGAATAATGAGTGTTGTGAAATCTGAAACGGTGATGAATTCTAAACCACATCATGAGGAGGGATCTGCTTAGTCTATTATTTGGGAGGATGTATTGGTAAACACATCTTCCATGGCAAAATGAAATATAATTCAAAAGACTCCTCTAAACCTGTCTGGATCACCATGGTGATAATGTTTGGAAAGCTTTTCAGACACATGGCAGAATCCTTAAATGTCTTCCTTTTTTTTTGTACTTCCTTTAGACCTGGCGACGAGCTGTGCACATCATTTTAGTTCAGCCATAAAGTTCGCAGAATTAAGGAAGCTGTCTATTTTTTTACATGCTGTCAATTCAGTGCTGATTCCTAGTGATCCTGCTTTTTCTTGGCAAGGTATAACCAGAAGTAGATTACAAGGTCTTTTCTTCTGAGCAAGGGAGGGTAAAGTGACTTGTCCACGATCACAAGCAGTGCCAGTGAGAATCAAGCCCTAATCACTTGGGAATTAGGCTGTTGCTCTCACCTCTAAGCTATTCCTCTGCTTTGACAGGGCAACAGAAGCTTGAGCTAATACAATTAGGCTTTAGTTCTCCATGCTTAATTTCTGACTCCTCATTCCCTACTATAAAATCAGCAAATCATGTTTTAATTTTAAAGATAATAATACACTTGAGGCTACAAAATCGTACTATGTACTCCCTCCTCCCCTACTGTAGAATAAACTGGTTTATGATAAATAGGGATTTTGTTGTTACTGCTTGTTCAGTTCTACTACAATGACGCATCATCTCCAACATGAAAACTTAATATAGTACAGAAGCAGTTGAAATATTTTTCATGCCTACTAATGTTACTTACTGTAAGTACTTTCTTCATCCTTCGTTCCATCAATCGTCCCGTCTGCTTGTAATTGTAAGTGGTATCCTTGTCTACTGTATAGCTTTGTTACTATACCTTTAAGCTGGGGCTCTGTAAGAAAGAAAAACTCTGTTTTAAATCAATGCTCATGATCTGCATATGAATTTACACCTCAGGCTTCAAAATTAGCCTTTATATTTCCTTCCAAAAGTACATATTTAAGATATGCAACTTTATTTTTTTTTTTAAATCCCTTTCTTTGAAACTGAGATTGGCAACAAGGTCAATTGCCCAAACAATTGCAAGGCCACTTTCTACTACTGTTGTAATTTATTCTATTCCTTCACAGAGCAAGGAAATTCCAGTTCAAGGAAACTGCCCAGTCATGCTTAGGCATGAAAGGGTTGCCGGTGGGGGTATTTTTCTTTTTGATGTGCAGTCTTCCTGAATGGTGGTTGAATTGGCACTAAGCATAGTGCAGCTTGGGGGAGAGTTCAGTACTAATTGTGGGTACCATTGCTGCTGAAACTCATTCCTATATCACTTCCATTGCGGTAAGCCTCCTAAGACCCAGAATATACGCAGTGCAGGACCACACAATTAGTAATCAATGGCTTCTCCACCTCAGAGATGGAGGTAGCTGAGACCTGAGCTCTCATGAGAAGCTCGATGCATATTTAACTGAGCACACAGTATTCTGGTGGTTCCTGAACAACCTGATGCTACCAACAAACTAACTACCAAAACCATCTCACAGACAAAAGACATTTCTGGCTGAGAAATATGAAAGCTTTTGTTTTTAAAATGTCGACTTTTCTAAATTATACATGAAATAATCTTAATCAGGCTCCATCATCAATCACTTGAAAACAGTCTTAGTGTTTCCATGAAGCCTTGATCAAATCTACATCATAACGAGCAAGATCATTACCACTGGACAATTAATCTAAGCAAGCTTGTGCCAAGAATGATTTCCAGTAGTCTTTGCTCATAAACATCCTGCTGAATTAAATGAAACAAGTATGTAAAGGGATTTTAAGAAACCAGTTAATGAATATAAGTTTCTGAGGGACCCAACAGAACTATAGGAACAAAAATAAATGTTTTTTCCCATATCTTTATTCTATTAGCATAGAATTGTATATATTAATTAAGCCTGCTTATTGCAGTGCCAGTCTATTACCATGCTTTAATAAGCACACCAGAAGGATGTAGAATTCATATTACTCATTCGGGGAGAACTCAGGAGCCCAGAGCCCTTCTTTTCTTGCACAGCACGTTAGATTGGGATATTAAAAAACAAACAAACCCTGTTTGCTATTCAAAGCAAAAAAAAAATCTTTCCTTGGTAAAGAGGCCCCATGCTCCTTTTTAAGCTAACTCTAGTAGAATGATTAGCAATATGTTTAGGGAAGCTTTTGTTTTTTTAACATACCCCCCCCCCCTCGGTTTCTTTACAATAACAAACCTCCCACCTCCCATCATAAAAATAAACAAAAATTAAGGTTGTTTTTACTATTTCATAGCTATTGTATGTGTTTGATCAGTCTATTTGCTTTGACAATATGAAGGTGAATGACTATTTCCATCACACCTTTATAATGCATAGAATTTGTGAAAATACTTAAAACCCAACTTGCTGCATGAAATACAAAGCAAAAGCAAATGATTATTTTGTAATATGAATGAGTCTTCAAACCTGGTCGCCGCCTTCTCCTTTTCTTGGAGCCAAAGAGTTTGACCCGGGAAAAGACATTGAGTCTGTTTTTCTCACAACTTCCTTTGCCTTTGCTGGGACTGCTGGCACATTTGCATACATTGGATTTCTCCCGTTCCCGGGCTTGTCGCTTTTGTCTGATGAGAGAGCTGGCAATGGCCGCAGCCATGGCTAAGGTTCCTTACCAAGATCCAGGTCACACTGGTTGGAATCAAAAATATTTTGAGCAGCAAAATCTTCCCTGGTCCAGCCTCACTTTTCACAGCTGAAGGATGGAAAGTGGACATGAAGCTGGAGGAAGGTTCCTGGTAACATCTAGCAGGCAATCACATTACATGCTGGGTGATTTTCCAAAATTCAAACACCAAGCATGGTTTGAGTCCAGTCACCGCAGACAGATTCAGTGTAATGAGAATCACATCGTTTGCCCTCACATCGATGCAACTTTTCTAATTCCGATACCTGTTAAAAGGGTCCAAGCACCGCAGTTAGGTTCTTCTTTTTGGAATTTTCTTCTTTCTCCTTAGACGAAATCTGCAGTTGTCAGTTTTAAAGCACAGTGCAGTGCACAAGTCATGTCATAGACAGGTATGAGGCTCGCTAGAATTTTTAATTCTTAGTATCAGCTAAGCTAAGATCCCGGGTCAAGCTTGTTTCCTCTGTGAAATGCATTCTAGGTTCTGCATGGCAGCCTTGGGCATTCACTGAATGAAAATGCAGCTTTTCCGGGATAACCGGTGATACAGCTTGCCCTGAAGCAGCAGCAGCCGCAGTTGGTCTTCAGGCACCTAAGCCACTTGTAACTGGCTGTCAGAGACAGAGAAAAGATAATGCAGACAGAACGATTCTCCTCTTCTTAGCAATGCAAAAATAAAGAAAGCTGAAGGGATCAGCCTTCTCCCTTGATGCCTGTTTTCTGCCTTCCTTCAATTACTTTTTGAAAGCACAGCAAAAGCACTGGAATAGAGGTGCAACAATTCCTGGATTGGGAGTATGTGGGAAGGTATATTCCAGTCTTCTCTGTGGTTGCAGAGATTTTCCTTCACCACAAAGCTCAGCAGGTCAGGATGAGCCTTATGGAGATGGCTGGATCCTGCTCGCAAGAGCCACCTCCCGGAGAGAGAATGGTATTATGAATTATTCCAGACAGGATTCTGCTTCTCCCAGGAGAACTAGAAAAGAGAGAAAGCAGTTGCCAAACTTGAGATGTAAGCTAGCTTCTCATTGGCTCCTCTGGAGAATCTCTGGTGGGGCTGTAGGATTTTCCCTCTGAATACGCAGTTATGTTTTTAATTTTCTGTGTGCTGACCAGCAGACAGATGGTGTTAAGCTGCAGTGCTAAACATCACACTAGTTTGATGACAGGATAGATATAGAATCTAATTTCTACGAGAGAGAGACAGAGTTCTACATAGACGTAGCATTTCCAGTCTGCTACTTAAAACATGACCTTTTTTAAATTTTTTGCTATGCATATTGTCAGTTGGCGTTTACTATTTAACTTTTACAGAAAGTGGGTTTTAAGATAGGAAGCCGAAATGATGTGCAACAGACTATAAGAAGCGCAGAATGCAGTGTTGTATAGTGGTGGGTAGAGGGAGTGCACTGGTGTGTGATATTTGCATAGCACTTTCAATCAGACTCTCCTGCTTTCAAGTGCTGGATATTAGGGACGGGATTTGCTACTATGCGTTGGGTTTGTGAGTGTTAACCTAGGACTTAAATGCATGTGAGGTCAAGTCGTGCCTATTAGGAAAATTCTAATATGTCTTAATTTTTTTTTAAAATTAAAATGAAAGTACGAAGCAAACTGAAAAAAATCCAAAAATTGGGGTAAAAAGCCCAGATGAACTGAAATGAGCCAAGCATCTTTGTCCAGTGCACATCCCTACTGGATACAAGCTAAAAGAATCCCTACGTTTTCCTTTTTTCTCCATCTAAACACCCTTTCTGTGCTTGGGATTCACAATTTATCTCAATAAATCTTTTCCAGATAAGAGAAAATTGTCGAAGGCTTATTTACGATCCACACTGTAGTGGGTTTCCAGTTGCTTGAATGCATGTCCATACTTTAACGGTGCATGAATTTGTTAGCTGCATTAAGAAGATGTTTCAGAAGAGTGGGATGACGTTTTAAGGGTATGACTGGAAACAAGATGCTTACATTTACATTTCCAAATATATGTGCAAAATAAGCATGTTGCTTATGTGTTTTACATTCTACACCAGTGTTTAAGGTTATATGTTCCCTGTAAAATAGTTATCGCCAAGTTATAATGCCCTGTTCAATGTAATTTCAGTTTGTTCAATGTAAACCGCACTGATGCAGAATAGTGCGGTATATAAGAGAATGTAAATAAATAAAATAAATATGAGCCTGACAAGTCTATGTTAAAAATTATTCTCTGTGGGTTCCTCGGGAATGTGTAGGTTGAAAATATGCATGTACTTTTTGCCATTCAGTACCCCTTCTGAAAATTTACTCCTTAAAATCCTTATATAAATATAAAGTGGCGATTCACGCATTCTTTTTAGAGATCCTTTCACTAAAGCCCACTAGGTGGTTAGCATTTTAGGAGAAGTAAGCCTTCCGCAAAAAATACACACAGGGGGAGCGGAGGGCAAAGACCACAGCCCACACGAAGATGATTAAAAAACTTTATTGGAGACCCATTTTAGCATTTTAGCACATGCTTTCTGTCTATAGTGATACCTAACAGGTAGGCATGATAAAGGTGGGTTAGAGGTGGAGTGTGCTCTTGGTGGTTAGCATGGACATCATTAGCTGACTCACCATCAACGTGGCAATTAGTGGGGGATGTAGTAACAATATGTCTATGGATATCGTTAGGTGCATCTGCATTAATGACGCCACATGTTAGCATCCGCCTCTGCAGGTTAAATGTGGGGAACATGCTAGTCACAATTTTGACATTTACCCTGGGGGCTTTGCACTTACCATGCATTAAAAACTCGTGTTACGTGCACGACCTTCACTGGATTTAGTAAAAGGACTCCTTATGTCTGTAACTGGCATCCTATACCAATTTATTATTTATTTTTTATCAGCAGCTTTCTAAGAAATTCTTTGATATTGATTTAAAATTTTGTGTTTTCTTCTGCTATCCAGGCTTTTTTTTTTTGGGGGGGGGGAGGGAGCTGGCAATTTTTTTCTGTTTCATTTGCTTTTGCGTTCAATTTGAACTGGCCTCTGCTAGAGTCTCGTGCCATGAGCCTTCATTCCCAACGACCAGGGATTTTTTACTCCCTTGCTTTTATACTGTATCTGACCAGGCACCAGAACAGTAGGCACAGACCACAGTTTGTGTCTCCTTCTTGAATCTGATCGATGTGAACCTTAAGTCTGATTATCAATGAGACTCCCTCTGCCTCTCCCCTCACCAGACGGCACAGTACCATATGAAGTGATGACCGGCTTTTCTGCTAGGATGCTTCTAAGGCAAAGGGTTAGGGCCTCTTTTACTAATCCTTAGCACATGCTATTGATGCGGGCACAGGCTCTCTCCTGACACAAACCCATTTTATTCCTATAGGGTCCTTAATTTCTGGTTGATTCACCAATTGTGGAGTGAAGGAGTAGCCTAGTGGTTTGAGCCCAGAGACCAGCATTCAATACCCACTAGCACTCCTTGTGGCCTTGGGCAAGTCACTTAACCCTCCATTGCTCAGAAAAATGCAAGTTATCAATGTCCTTGTTTAATGTACATTTACCAAGTTTAAGTTACAGTTAAGTTTATTTAACAGTTTTTTTTATATCGCTTTGATTGAAATGATAAAGTGGTATAAAAAAACTGTTAAATAAATAAATAAAATAAAATTAGGAATTGTGGTAATTCCTTAGAGTTTTACACATAGCATGTTTTGTTCTCTTCCTTCAGGAGTGGTTAGAGTAATGGGCTGGAATCAGAGAAGCCATAGTTCAAAACTGTACCTAGCCCTATGTGAGTAGTGTGGCTGCACAGGGCGCAAAGAAATAGGGGTGCATTAGAGCTTGCCGGCCTCTGCTCCCCCATGCTGCCTGCCCTTGCCCCACTGCTGTTTTTTATGCATCTGCAGTGGGGGGGCTGGCAACAGCGGAGCACACATCAAATCGAAGAAAAAAAAACGCAGGTCTGTCCGACTTTGCACTCACCTGCATGTCTCATCCCTCCATTCTCTGATCTATGCCCATGTCAGAGGAAGGAGGGACCAGAGCAGCCGTTCAAGTGTGGAGTTGCAAAGACCCACACTTGAATGGGTGGTCTGGTCCCGCCCCCCCCCCCCTCACGTGGGCATACGTCAGAGGAGGGAGGGATCAGACATGCAGGCAAGCGGAGAGTTGGAAAGACCCGCAGGTTTGTTTGTTTTTCAATTTGGTGTCTGCCGCCATCACCCCTTGCTGCCGCCAAGGGAACATGAAAGCAATGGCAGGGCAAGGGCAGGCAATGCGGGGAGCCAGCTGGATATGGAGGTGTAGGGTAAGGCACGATGGGGAGATGCTGGGCAAATGGCAAACTTGTGATGAATTGGGGTGGGGGGTGAAGATCGTGCCAGATGTGCAAGTTTATGGCTTGGTATGGCCCACTTGCAGTAACTGTTATTGGGGGGGGGGGGCATGATGGTTACCGCATGCTGGTTCATGCTCTAATTGCAAGTTATGCATTAGGAGCTGTGAATAGCCGGGTTAGGAGCAGAGAGTGGGTGTGCTTAGCACATTGTAGTTGGCACAAGGGACATACTGTGCGTGTTAACGATGTTGCGGTTAGCGTGAGTGCACTTAATGCCACCTCAGTAGGTGCACCCATGGTAATTCACAAGCGTCCAAACGTGTGCCAAGGGCCTGCCTGCCTGCATGGTAACTGCTGGGCACATGCTAGCCACGCCGCCAACACAGAGTGGAGCAGTTGCAGCTAATATGCGTTGATTTCAGCGCAAAACACCATTAGGTGCCAAAACCTAGTTCACTTTATTCAAAGGGACCCTTAGACTGTAAGCTCTGCGAGGACATGGAAACATCTACATTGCTTGAATGCAACCTGTCTTGAACTACTACTGGAAAGGTGTGAACTAAATCCAGATCTTCTCCTTGCTATCTTTAAGTCCTTATTTTTGTTTTTGTCAGTGTCTTGTCTGTCTGTCTCGATTAGCTTGGAACAAGGGCTAAAAGGTGCAGAATGGTCATACTATACAATTAACAACAATAATAATAATAGTAGTAGTAATGACTGAAAGGTCTTCCCAGATGCTAAGTTAAAGGCAGCTTAAGTGAAAAATGTGCTGTGTTCGAGCAAAATGGATAGCATCGGTTGTCCCAGTGGTGATTTGCTATCAGGTCATCATCGTGGAACCTTTTAAATTTGCTTCTTTTTCCCCATTGTAGCTGGAGGCTGCTACTGTTTTGGTTTGGGGGGGTTTTGGAGGCTTTTTAGAAAACTACCACAGTTATTCCTAGTTTCCTGCAATAGCAGAAAAAGATTTTCTATACAAAGAGATAGGAAACTCTACATCATCATTCTTAAAATTGCTGGACACATTTGTTGATAATTAGTATTACTTTATATTATAAAAATAAAACGTTCTATTGAAAATTTCCAAGCATTAAATATTTTCTGCCACCAAATTGAGACTGTCTTTGACTGAGCTAGAAACCCAAAAGGGGCAGTAGTGAACTACAAAAATAAAATAAAAACTGGCTTTCCGACCTTTGTATGTCTGGATTTCTTTCTTTTCTTTTCATATTTTCTAATTTTTTAATCTAGTACATTCTTGGTCTTTTGCTGTTCATTTCTTTTTCTTCCTGATCCTTTTCTTCTTATCCCACCCTCTCACTGCAATCTTTCTCCCATAGGTGCCTCTTCTCTTTTCTCTGCCTTTGCTCTTCAGCCTTACTTTACTTCTTTCCATACCTCTATCTTTCTTCTTTGCTGAAGTCTTTTCACCCTCATCTCAGTCATCTCTGTCCAGTATCATATTCTTTCCCTCAGTTTCTCATTATTCTTCCCTCCCCTTATGGTTTCTTTCCCGTCTCCATATCTATTGCTATGATCTATCACTAGTTGGACGCAGCTATTTACTGTGACCTGAATGGTACCTGTGGCACGGGGTGGTGGGAACAACCTGAAGCTGCAGTGGCAATAGACAGTGATGTGGAGTTACAGTGCTGGGCAAGTGGAAAGCAGAAGTGGCTCATAGCTGCAGCATCCAACAGGCAAGTGGGAGAGGAGACCTAGAGAAAAAGTGGCACATAGGAAGGATGGAAGAAGAGAGAGGAAAACAAATGGAGATATGCGAAAGAAAAAAAAATCAGAGGCAAGGGAATGGGCTGGACCACTGGATCTAGGGCCGGACCGATATTTTGCTCAACATAGCATCAGCAACTAGTGATTCTGGAGGTAGACGAGAGATGTAGTGGTACAGGTAACACATTCTGAAGAGCAAGAACATAGTATATCTCTACTGTTCATACACACACACAATCCAGCAACACTTTCTCCTTCGTTAAG